>JARGGL010000003.1:0-1450833 GCA_029955375.1 Rubus parviflorus
CCCCTAAACCCTAAACCCTAAACCCTAAACCCTAAACCCTAAACCCTAAACCACTAAACCCCTAAACCACACCCCAACCCTAAACCCTAAACCCAAACCCTAAACCCTAACCCCTAAACCCTAACCCCAAAACCCTAAACCCTAACCCCTAAACCCACAAACCCCCTAAACCCTAAACCCCAAACCCAACCCTAACCCCTAAACCCTAAACCCTAAACCCTAAACCCTAAACCCTAAACCAAAACCCTAAACACTAAACCCTAAACCCTAAACCCTAAACCCTAAACCCTAAACCCTAAACCCTAAACCCTAAACCCTAAACCCTAAACCCTAAACCCTAAACCCTAAACCCTAAACCCTAAACCCTAAACCCTAAACCCTAAACCCTAAACCCTAAACCCTAAACCCTAAACCCTAAACCCTAAACCCTAAACCCTAAACCCTAAACCCTAAACCCTAAACCCTAAACCCTAAACCCTAAACCCTAAACCCTAAACCCTAAACCCTAAACCCTAAACCCTAAACCCTAAACCCTAAACCCTAAACCCTAAACCCTAAACCCTAAACCCTAAACCCTAAACCCTAAACCCTAAACCCTAAACCCTAAACCCTAAACCCTAAACCCTAAACCCTAAACCCTAAACCCTAAACCCTAAACCCTAAACCCTAAACCCTAAACCCTAAACCCTAAACCCTAAACCCTAAACCCTAAACCCTAAACCCTAAACCCTAAACCCTAAACCCTAAACCCTAAACCCTAAACCCTAAACCCTAAACCCTAAACCCTAAACCCTAAACCCTAAACCCTAAACCCTAAACCCTAAACCCTAAACCCTAAACCCTAAACCCTAAACCCTAAACCCTAAACCCTAAACCCTAAACCCTAAACCCTAAACCCTAAACCCTAAACCCTAAACCCTAAACCCTAAACCCTAAACCCTAAACCCTAAACCCTAAACCCTAAACCCTAAACCCTAAACCCTAAACCCTAAACCCTAAACCCTAAACCCTAAACCCTAAACCCTAAACCCTAAACCCTAAACCCTAAACCCTAAACCCTAAACCCTAAACCCTAAACCCTAAACCCTAAACCCTAAACCCTAAACCCTAAACCCTAAACCCTAAACCCTAAACCCTAAACCCTAAACCCTAAACCCTAAACCCTAAACCCTAAACCCTAAACCCTAAACCCTAAACCCTAAACCCTAAACCCTAAACCCTAAACCCTAAACCCTAAACCCTAAACCCTAAACCCTAAACCCTAAACCCTAAACCCTAAACCCTAAACCCTAAACCCTAAACCCTAAACCCTAAACCCTAAACCCTAAACCCTAAACCCTAAACCCTAAACCCTAAACCCTAAACCCTAAACCCTAAACCCTAAACCCTAAACCCTAAACCCTAAACCCTAAACCCTAAACCCTAAACCC
Organism: Rubus parviflorus; assembly: GCA_029955375.1. Classification (NCBI taxonomy): domain Eukaryota; kingdom Viridiplantae; phylum Streptophyta; class Magnoliopsida; order Rosales; family Rosaceae; genus Rubus; species Rubus parviflorus. The sequence goes on from JARGGL010000003.1 coordinate 1,431, forward strand.
TAAACCCTAAACCCTAAACCCTAAACCCTAAACCCTAAACCCTAAACCCTAAACCCTAAACCCTAAACCCTAAACCCTAAACCCTAAACCCTAAACCCTAAACCCTAAACCCTAAACCCTAAACCCTAAACCCTAAACCCTAAACCCTAAACCCTAAACCCTAAACCCTAAACCCTAAACCCTAAACCCTAAACCCTAAACCCTAAACCCTAAACCCTAAACCCTAAACCCTAAACCCTAAACCCTAAACCCTAAACCCTAAACCCTAAACCCTAAACCCTAAACCCTAAACCCTAAACCCTAAACCCTAAACCCTAAACCCTAAACCCTAAACCCTAAACCCTAAACCCTAAACCCTAAACCCTAAACCCTAAACCCTAAACCCTAAACCCTAAACCCTAAACCCTAAACCCTAAACCCTAAACCCTAAACCCTAAACCCTAAACCCTAAACCCTAAACCCTAAACCCTAAACCCTAAACCCTAAACCCTAAACCCTAAACCCTAAACCCTAAACCCTAAACCCTAAACCCTAAACCCTAAACCCTAAACCCTAAACCCTAAACCCTAAACCCTAAACCCTAAACCCTAAACCCTAAACCCTAAACCCTAAACCCTAAACCCTAAACCCTAAACCCTAAACCCTAAACCCTAAACCCTAAACCCTAAACCCTAAACCCTAAACCCTAAACCCTAAACCCTAAACCCTAAACCCTAAACCCTAAACCCTAAACCCTAAACCCTAAACCCTAAACCCTAAACCCTAAACCCTAAACCCTAAACCCTAAACCCTAAACCCTAAACCCTAAACCCTAAACCCTTAACCCTAAACCCTTAACCCTAAACCCTTAACCCTAAACCCTTAACCCTAAACCCTTAACCCTAAACCCTTAACCCTAAACCCTTAACCCTAAACCCTTAACCCTAAACCCTTAACCCTTAACCCTTAACCCTTAACCCTTAACCCTAAACCCTAAACCCTAAACCCTAAACCCTAAACCCTAAACCCTAAACCCTAAACCCTTAACCCTAAACCCTTAACCCTAAACCCTTAACCCTTAACCCTTAACCCTTAACCCTAAACCCTTAACCCTAAACCCTTAACCCTAAACCCTTAACCCTAAACCCTTAACCCTAAACCCTTAACCCTTAACCCTTAACCCTTAACCCTAAACCCTTAACCCTAAACCCTTAACCCTAAACCCTTAACCCTAAACCCTTAACCCTAAACCCTTAACCCTAAACCCTTAACCCTAAACCCTTAACCCTAAACCCTTAACCCTAAACCCTTAACCCTAAACCCTTAACCCTAAACCCTAAACCCTAAACCCTAAACCCTAAACCCCTAACCCTAAACCCTAAACCCTAAACCCTAAACCCTAAACCCTAAACCCTAAACCCTAAACCCTAAACCCTAAACCCTAAACCCTAAACCCTAAACCCTAAACCCTAAACCCTAAACCCTAAACCCTAAACCCTAAACCCTAAACCCCCAGAACCCTGAACCCCTGAACCCTGAACCCCTAAACCCTGAACCCTGAACCCCTAAACCCTGAACCCTGAACCCCTAAACCCTGAACCCTGAACCCCTGAACCCTGAACCCTAAACCCTAAACCCTAAAAATCGCATATTCTTATTTTCGCACCAAAATCTTCTCACACTCAAATCATAATTTTTAAGGGCTTTTCGTACTGACGGAACCAAAAAATATCCATTTGTTTATTTTTTACAATTTTCCAAAGTCGGAAAACTAGAAAATTCATAACTCATAAACGACTCGAGGTTTTCGAGCAAAGTTATTTGGGAACACTTTTTTAAAATCATGTTTTACCGATGGTGAAGTTTAAGCCCGGAAAATTTTAAGAGAAAATGAGGTTGGCACGTTTTGGCATGTCATGGCACCTCCTAACATGCACATACCCATGCTCATGTCCATGCTAGAGAGGCTAATTTTGGTGGTCCAAGCACGAGGTTTCACCCCAAAAAGATGTTCTAACACCGATGATTTTAACCCCAATTTTTTTTCTCAATTATTTTTTTCCGAAATCATGGTTTTTCACCCAAAACTGTGGGTAAAGCATACGATTTTTTGCCCAAAATTGCATGTTCTTATTTTCGCACCAAAATCTTTTCACTCTCAAATCATGATTTTTAAGAGCTTCTCGAACTGACGGAACGAAAAATTAACGACTCGTTTATTTTTTACGATTTTTCAAAGTCGGAAAAATATAAAATTCATCACTCATAAACGATTTGAGGTTTTCAAGCAAAGTTAGTTGGAACGCCTTTTAAAAATCATGTTTTATCGATGGTAAAGTTTAAGTCCAGAAAAATTTAAAGAGAAAATGGGATTGGCAAGTTTTGGCACATTTTGACATGGCATAGCACATCCTAACATGCTCATGCCCATGCTAGTGAGGCTAGTTTTGGCAGTCCAACCATGAGGTTTTACCCAAAAACGATGTTCTAACACCGTTGATTATAACCCTAATATTTTTTCTCAATTTTTTTTCTTTTCGAAATCATGTTTTTCACTCAAAATTGTTGGTATAGCACACAATTTTTTGGCCAAAATCGCATATTCTTATTTTCGTACCAAAATCTTCTCACACTCGAATCATGATTTTTAAAGGCTTCTCGAACTGACAGAAAAAAAAATATCGACTCGTTTATTTTTTACGATTTTTCAAAGTCGGAAAACTAGAAAATTCATAACTCATAAAAGACTCGAGGTTTTCGACCAAAGTCAGTTGGGAACACTTTTTAAAAATAATGTCTTACCGATGGTGAAGTTTAAGCCCTGGAAAATTTTAAGAGAAAAAGAGGTTGGCACGTTTGGGCATATCATGGCACCTCCTAACAAGTACATACCCATGCTAGACAGGCTAATTTTGGTGGTCTAACCACGAGGTTTCACCCAAAAAAGATGTTCTAACACCGTTCATTTTAACCCCAATATTTTTTCTCAATTTTTTTTTCCCGAAATTATTGTTTTTCACCCAAAATTGTGGGTTATAGCATAAGATTTTTTGGCCAATATTGCATGTTCTTATTTTCGCACCAAAATCTTTCTACTCTCAAATCATGATTTTTAATAACTTTTTGAACTGACGGAACGAAAAAATATAGACTCGTTTATTTTTTACGATTTTTCAAAGTAGAAAAAATAGAAAATTCATAACTCATAAACGACTTAAGGTTTTCAGGCAAACTTAGTTGGAACGCCTTTTAAAAATCATGTTTTACCGATGGTAAAGTTTAAGCCCAGAAAAATTAGAAGAGAAAATGGGGTTGGCAAAGTTTGGCACGTTTTGACATGGCATAGCACCTCCTCCCATGCTCAAGCCCATGCTAGTGAGGCTAGTTTTGGCAGTCCAACCACGAGGTTTCACCCGAAAACGATGTTCTAACACCGTTGATTCTAACCTCAATCTTTTTTCTCAATTTTTTTTTTTTTCCAAATCATGTTTTTCACTCAAAATTTTGGGTTATAGCACACGATTTTTTTGGCCAGAATCGCATATTCTTATTTTCGTACTAAAATCATTTCACACTCAAATCATGATTTTTAAGGGCTTCTCGAACTGACGGAACAAAAAAATATCGACTCGTTTATTTTTTACGATTTTCCAAAGTCAGAAAATTAGAAAATTCATAACTCATAAACGACTCGAGGTTTTCGACCAAAGTCAGTTGGGAACACTTTTTAAAAATCATGTTTTACCGATGGTAAAGTTTAAGCCAGGAAAATTTTAAGAGATAATGAGGTTGGCACGTTTTGACATGTCATGCCACCTCCTAACATACACATACCCATGCTCATGCCCATGCTAGAGAGGCTAATTTTGGTGGTTCAACTACGAGGCTTCATCCAAAAACGATGTTCTAATACCGTTGATTTTAACCCAAATTTTTTTTCTCAATTTTTTTTTTCCGAAATCATGGTTTTTCACCCAAAACTGTGGGTTATAGCATACGATTTTTTGGCCAGAATTGCATGTTCTTATTTTCGCACCAAAATCTTTCCACTCTCAAATCATGATTTTTAAGAACTTTTCGAACTGACAGAATGAAAAAATATCGACTACTTTATTTTTTACGATTTTTCAAATTCGAAAAAATAGAAAATTCATAACTCATAAACGACTTGAGGTTTTCGGGCAAAGTTAGTTGGAACGCCTTTTAAAAATTATGTTTTACCGATGGTGAAGTTTAAGCCCAGAAAAATTTGAAGAGAAATTGGGGTTGGCAAGGTTTGGCACGTTTTGACATGGCATAGCACCTCCTCCCATGCTCCTGCCCATGCTTGTGAGGCTAGTTTTGGCAGTCCAACCACGAGGTTTCACCGGAAAACGATGTTCTAACACCGTTGATTCTAACCCCAATATTATTTCTCCAATTTTTTTTCTTTTCGAAATCATGATTTTTCACCCAAAATTGTGGGTATAGCACACGACTTTTTGGCCAATATCGCATATTCTTATTTTCGCACCAAAATCTTCTCACACTCAAATCATGATTTTTAAGGGCTTCTCGAACTGACGGAACCAAAAAATATCCACTCGTTTATTTTTTACGATTTTCCAAAGTCAGAAAATTAGAAAATTCATAACTCATAAACGACTCGAGGTTTTCGAGCAAAGTCATTTGGGAACACTTTTTAAAAATCATGTTTTACCGATGGTGAAGTTTAAACCCAGCAAAATTTTAAGAGAAAATGAGGTTGGCACGTTTTGGCATGTCATGTCACCTCCTAACATGCACATACTCATGCTCATGCCCATGCTAGAGAGGCTAATTTTGGTGGTCCAACCACGAGGTTTCACCCATAAACGATGTTCTAATACCGTTGTTTTTAACCCCAATTTTTTTCTGAATTTTTTTTTCCGAAATTATGGTTTTTCACCCAAAACTTTGGGTTATAGCATACGATTTTTTTGCCAAAATTGTATGTTTTTATTTTCGCACGAAAATTTTTCCACTCTCAAATCATGATTTTTAAGAACTTCTCGAACTGACGGAACGAAAAAATATCGACTCGTTTATTTTTTACGATTTTTCAAAGTTGGAAAAATACAAAATTCATAACTCATAAACGACTTGAGGTTTTCGGGCAAAGTTAGTTGGAACGCCTATTAAAAATCATGTTTTACCGATGGTGAAGTTTAATCCCAGAAAAATTTGAAGAGAAATTGGGGTTGGCAAGGTTTGGCACGTTTGGACATGGCAGAGCACCTCCTCCCATGCTCCTACCTATGCTTGTGAGACTAGTTTTGGCAGTCCAACCACGAAGTTTCACCGAAAACGATATTTTAACACCGTTGATTTTTATCCCAATTTTTTTTCTCAATTTTTTTTTCCGCAATTATGGTTTTTCACCCAAAACTGTGGGTTATAGCATACGATTTTTTGGCCAAAATTGCATGTTCTTATTTTCGCGCCAAATCTTTCCACTCTCAAATCATGATTTTTAAGAACTTCTCGAACTGACAGAACGAAAAAAATATCGACTCGTTTATTTTTTACGATTTTTCAAAGTCCAAAAAATATAAAATTCTTAACTCATAAACGACTTGAGGTTTTCAAGCAAAGTTAGTTGGAACGCCTTTTAAAAATCATGTTTTACCGATGGTGAAGTTTAAGCCCAGAAAAATTTGAAGAGAAAATGGGGTTGGCAAGGTTTGTCACGTTTTGACATGGCATAGCACCTCCTAACATGCTCATGCCCATGCTAGTGAGGCTAGTTTTCGCAGTCCAATCACGAAGTTTCACCTGAAAACGATATTCTAACACCGTTGATTCTAACCGCAAAATTTTTCTCAATTTTTTTTTTTTTCAAAATCATGGTTTTTCACTCTAAATTGTGGGTATAGCACACGATTTTTTGGCCAACATCGCATATTCTTATTTTCGCACCAAAATCTTCTCACACTCAAATCATGATTTTTATGGGCTTCTCGAACTGACGGAACAAAAAATATCGACTCGTTTCTTTTTTACGATTTTCCAATGTCGGAAAATTAGAAAATTCATAACTTATAACGACTTGAGATTTTTGAGCAAAGTCAGTTGGGAATACTTTTTTAAAAATCATGGTTTACCGATGGTGAAGTTTAAGCCCAGGAAAATTTTAAGAGAAAATGAGGTTGGCACGTTTTGGCATGTCATGGCACCTCCTAACATGCACATACCCATGCTCATGCCCATGCTAGAGAGGCTAATTTTGGTGGTCCAACCACGAGGTTTCACCCAAAAACGATGTTCTAACACCGTTAATTTTAATCCCAATTTTTTTTTTCCGAAATCATGGTTTTTCAATCAAAACTGTGAGTTATAGCATACGATTTTTTGGCCAAAATTGCATGTTTTTATTTTCGCACCAAAATATTTCCACTCTCAAATCATGATTTTTAAGAACTCCTCGAACTGACGGAACGAAAAAATATCGACTCGTTTATTTTTTACGATTTTTCAAAGTCGGAAAAATAGAAAATTCATAACTCATAAACGACTTGAGGTTTTCGAGCAAAGTTAGTTGGAACGCCTTTTACAAATTATGTTTTACCAATGGTGAAGTTTAAGCCCAAAAAATTTGAAGAGAAAATGGGGTTGGCACGGTTTGGCACGTTTTGACATTGCATAGCACCTCCTAACATGCTCATGCCCATGCTTGTGAGGCTAGTTTTGGCAGTCCAACCACGAGGTTTCACGCGAAAACAATGTTCTAACACCATTGATTCTAACCCCAATATTTTTTCTCAAATTTTTTTTTTTTTTTCAAAATCATGGTTTTTCTCCCAAAATTGTGGCACACGATTTTTTGGCCAAAATCGCATATTCTTATTTTCGCACCAAAATTTTCTCACACTCAAATCATGATTTTTAAGGGCTTCTCGAACTGACGGAACAAAAAAATATCTACTCGTTTATTTTTTACGATTTTCCAAAGTCGAAAAACTAGAAAATTCATAACTCATAAACGACTCAAGGTTTTCGAGCAAAGTCAGTTTGAACATGATTTGTACATATTTTATGTACATAGAGCTTGTCATTTGCTTGAATTATACTTGTCTAGAAGCCTAATAATGTCACTTACCCTTGCTTGCTCATGATTATAGGTTCATATTCAAGAAATGAAAATATGGAGCAAAAGGATGCCTTTTGGGACCAATTGGAGCACTTCCGAGAAAATGACAAAAGTCAGCCGTGACTATCGAGCATCAAGAATCATTCATGTCAAACATTCGGAAGTGACGCACCTCAAAAATTCGGAGTTACAACCAAGAAACCGAAAACTAAACTTTCGGTCCCGGAAAGTCATCCGAAGTCAACCATGTCCACACATGGTCAAACCCGAAGGCATCACATTCCAATCCATCCATGAGTTTCCCAAGCAAACAAGGAGAGCCCCTTTGATTGGTTGAAGTATATTGGTGGTGATTTGAAATTCAAATTCAAAATGAGACAAAATATTTAATGCTTCAACCACTATTTGTCTTTTAGCCTTCATTTATCCCACTTTTGTCTCCTCACCTCCCAAATCAGATTTTTCATATCCCATAGGAGATTACCACTCTATCATTTCTCTATTCTTCACTCTCTTACCTACCCTAGCGTAATTTTCTTTCCATAGAATCTTAGTTATTGGCCTCAGGATTATTTCCCTTTGATCTTAGCCCTCCATTTCTCTTCCATCATCATATATATTCTTGAGACTTCCCATTTTGAGCATTCAACAAACCCTAGGCTCACTCACTCCTAAAATTTCCCAAGTTCTTCCATTTTCATCTTTTCCACACCCCACCTCACTTCGCTCCCTTCTTCAAATCTACTCCATACACCCTCCACTACAACCCTAAACATTTTTCCCTTGCATTTTCTCGCATCTACTTACCATCACCATGGGTCTCATCCAGGGCCGGCCCTGGCCCCTAGGGCAGGCTGGGCGACGGCCCAGGGCCCAAGGCTAGGGGGCACCAAAAAAAAAAATTATATGGTTATATATATAAAGCAAAAAAAAATTATATGCATACGTGAAAAAAAAATTCTCTGTTCCAAACTTCCAGTGCGCGTTTCTCCGTCTTTGACTCTTCGTCTCTTCCACTTCATCTCTTCGAGAATTACAAGCAATCAATTCATAATTTCAAATGGTCTCTCACTCTCCCCAAAATCTTGAAACCAAAAACTTTTTCTCTTTAAAAGATTCGATGGGTCTTCTGGTTAATCCATCCAATCTTCTCTCAACCTCTCAATTCTTTTCCTCTGTATTTTTCTCTTCTTCTAGGGTGATCAAAATTCAGAAAAGATTTGTGGGCTTGTGGCTTTGTCGTTGGTGTCGTCGACTGCCGCTGTTACTTGGTGTTCAAATTTCAATTCGTTGGTGTTCAATTTGTACGGATTATTGGATTACAGAAGTTTACTGTCACTCTATCAGCAGTTTAGGGCTCTGCTAAGTACCAATTGCCAATTGGGTTCAATCAATTCGAGGAACTGAGGAAGGATTGAAGGAATAAGGAATTAAGGATTGTCAAAAAAAATCAATTCGAGGTAGAGAGTTTTGTACTTTTGGTTACTTGATTACTTGATTAGTTGAATAGTTGATTAATGATTATCAACTATTCGGTGACTTGGTGTTCGTCTGTTCGATTAGAAGACTCTACAAGACTGCAATCTGACAATCTTCAGCCTAGTTGGTTCATTAGTTGGACTGTTGGACTGTTGCTTGTTGGCCATCGGTTAGTATGGAAATGTTCAAATATTTATCACTTGAATTATTAGTGTTTTACTGATTACTGTTTTAGCTTGCTTGTTGAAATGTTGAGTTGTTTTGCTTGATTGCTTGTTTTGCTGGTTGTCTAGTTGAGTACTTGAGTTGTTTAGCAATGCTTCCTCGAAAGTAACTATCAGGAAGTCAAAAAAGAAAAACAAGAAAACAAGAAGAAGAAAGTATCAAGTCCCAAAGGGGATCTTTAGGGCACAAAAAATGGCACATGCCTATCTATGGGCACAAAAAAATATTTTGCCCCGGCCCTGGTCTCATCAAGAACCTCAAGATCTAAAAGGCTTGGAGCAAAAGGGAGCTAGAAGAGAAGGCTTGGAGAGCAGAAGGGGAGGCTAGCAATCACTTGGTGACAGCCAGGAGCAGCTGGCCAATCTTCTTGATCATTTCTCAATCCCTTTTTACTCTTTCTTTGATTTTGAGTTATATAGATTTGAGATTATGATGTATCCTAAGATGAGTAGTGAGTAGTTTCTTAAGATTGTGGACTAAGGTTGTGTGCCCTATTCCATTGATGGTGGATTTAGCAAATAATAATGTATATGCATGTTGGTTGATTAAGGATATATTCATTGCCTATTTTATTATGTGTTTGATGCTTGTTTAGGGATCTAGCTAATTCATAAGTATGTGTTGAATCTATCTTGGTAGAGATTGTATTGCTAGCTACCTTACTATCTCTAGACAATGGACAATGAATATGATGAGTATGTCTTGTTTGATTGCCTTGGTCTTTATGCTTTAAGCCCCTTGTGTTAACTTTGTTAATGCACAATCGGGAGTCCTTGTGAACCATTTGCTTGGCACAAAGATAACTTAAAAGACTAGGCCCTAGAACCATTGCATGGCTAGGATACGAGAATTGATTCATTAATCAATTTGACTTTGTGTGTGAATTCCTTAATGCATTTGTGTTTCAACCCCCTTTCATAGGAGCATATTTGTATGCTCTATTGCACTAAATTTCCTATAACATCGTAGTTAGTTCCTCATTTATTCGGGTTATTTATGTTATTTTCGTATTTTGTAGGTTTCCCGAAGCATTGAGGATGAAAAGAAGCAAAAATTGGAGATTAAAAGCTAAACTGGTGAATCTACCTGTGCAGATCAATCCACTTCGACAGAGAACTGGGAGCAGCTTAGAATGAATTAGAAGATGTACTAGATATGGATAGAAATCCACGGATGTCTATTTTCCGGAGCTTCTGATGGTTTGTGATTCGGATTTTTCTAGAATAAGTTATGGCTGATTAAGTGAGGGAATATCAATCTACACGCGAATCTGGAAACGTTCGGGAATTCAAGTTTTGAGGCCCGAGTTGCACCGTGAAGCCCATGAGAGGATTTTGACGAGTTTCTCATGAATTTATGATATTATTGGGTATTTTATTTGGTTTTGACAAGTCTTCATACGTTGGGCCAATTAGAATATTTCAAGAGTTATGAGGAGGAAGTTTCCCTAAACCTAATAGGATTCTTATCCTTATTTAAAGAAGCATCAAACGCAGCAGCGGAAAATCATCATATACCCGGAGAACAAAGGAAAGTTGTGGAGAGCCAAAGATTCACCGTGTTCTTTATTTCTTCTCTTTCTTTAGTATTTTTATTATGTTTTTGATTAAGGCTACCATGACTATGAGTAGCTAAATTCCTTCGTAGTTGGGGGCTGTTCTAAGCCCTAGACATGTGTAGTTTTTGATATTGGCGTTAATCAATAACTCTTTAGATATTGAATATTTGCATGATTCATTGTTATTTCATTGATGGATTTCTAGTTTAATTGTTTACTTTGAGTGCACGCTTAGTAAGCATGCTAGGGTTTTATTGCTATGAATGTGTGCATGACCATCCTTATCATAACATGTTCTAAAGTAGCACATGAATAAATGGCCTATTCATATGAATCATCTTCTAGGTAATTAAAACAATATCAGTATCAAAGTTGCCTAGCATTATTCATAATCTTTTCGTTCTTAATGAATTCTGATTTGTTAAACTGTTCGGAAACATCATCATAGGTTACTCATTGGAAGCTAAGTTAGGTTGTACACATCATGCACCTAATATTTCAAGTATGAAAGATTGATAGATTAAGTTCAACACATCATTGACTTAATCTGAATAATGATATTCAATTGAAGAGAAGTTTATTGGTTAATATATCAAGAGTGAAGCATTGTCTAGTGGTAGATAGCAGTTCCCGGCTAGCTACCTTATTCTCCATTGTTTTCTCCTAAATCATTCACAAACTCTCTTTGTTTTATTTTCTATTTTCTTTAGATTAATCAAAACCAAAAACCCCTCAATCTTCATATTATTGTTTTAGTCGTTGTAGTTTAGTAATTAAACTCAATCCTCTGCGGGAAACCCTTGCTTATCTATACTACTACGTAACATTAATCTATATTTGCAAGGATTAAATTGTGTGCTAGTTTTAGACTTACCACCCTTCACATTTGTGAGAGAGGACCTTTATTGATAACATTGATGAAGGGTTAACTTCTATGAACCTTTGTTGGCATAGGAATACATTAGATAGCATTCACATTCCATAACCATTGCATGGGTGGAATGTGGGGATTTATCTCGCAAACCGTTCAACATGTGTGTGCATTTGCTTGCTTGTCCATTGGATATGGACTAGAGTGACCCGAAGCCCTCAATCGCATCATCATTTGAGTCTTTCCTCATTTATATTACTTACTTGCTTAGCTTAGTTCACTTGTATTGCTTGCTTGTTTGTCATTCACTCACTCACAAATATTGATCACTACACATTCACAATGCACATATGCCACTTATCTAATGCATAGATATCAATTTCATTCCCCACCATTTAGTGCTAGGTTACCTTGTTACCTTGTTACCTAGGGGATCTTGGGCCACCAATCCCAAGGTACGACAACCCCGGTCAATAATCTATACTTCCATCATATTTTGACGTTCGTCAGAACATCTTTTAAAAATCATGTTTTACCGATGGTGAAGTTTAAGTCTAGGAAAATTTGAAGAGAAAATGGGTTTGGCACGTTTTGGCATGCCATGTCACCTCCTAACATGCACATGTCCATTCTCATGCCCATGCCCATGCCCATGCTAGCAAGGCTAATTTTGGCGGTTCAACCACGAAGTTTCACTCAAAAATGATTTTCTAACACCATTGATTCTAACTCCAATATTTTTTCTCAAATTTTTTTTTTCCGAGATCATGGTTTTTCACCAAAAACTGTATAGCACACGATTTTTTGGTCAAAATCGCATGTTCTTATTTTCTTACCAAAAACTTTTCACCCTCAAATCATGATTTTTAAACATTTCTCAAACAGACGGAACGAAAAAATCTCAACCCGATTTTTTTTTACAATTTTCCAAAGTCGTAATACAAGAAAATTCGTTCAAAAAAATGGAAGATATTTTCTTGTTCCGTTGAAAAAAATTCTAAAATTCAAGCTTTACCAATGACGAGATTCTGGCATAGGCAAATTTCAAAAAAAAATGGTATTCACAAGGTTTGGCATGACACCTCCAAACGTGTCAAACCATGTCGAGACCTATTTTTATTCAAATTTTACATGTCATAATCTCACCATTAATAAAACATAATTTTTTGAAATTCTTCCAAGTGACGGAACTCAAAAATCTTAATCCCTTTAATTTTTACGATTTTTCCCGTTTTCTAACTTTAGAAAATAATAAAAAATACTTCCCGTGAGGAAAAAATTCTGAAATTTTTTCTTGCCATATATTACATTATTCTTAGAGTTCTTACCCTAAATGCAAAAAGAAAAAAATTATAGATAGACGACCTTTGCCGACAAGTATTGCATCGACAACCGTGTTTCTTGTTTTTTTTTGCTAATACAATTTGGGCTTGTTTAACTTAAAAAGCAAAAGAAATCACTTCCGCTGCGACTAAGAAGATTTTTTCTTGTCTTGTTGAAAGAATTATGAAATTTCAATTTTTCCACATAATTTGTGTGCTATAATAAGGAATTTTTAAATCGTTCAACATGGTTGGCAAAAACTAATCAAGAACACAACTTTCAAAGAACAATTATGTTTCTAAAATTCATCCACAATGATAAAAAGATAGCCCTAGAGTCGGAAAATCCTTTCGGAATTTTAAGTCCTTTTGGTAAAATCTAATCAAGAATACGGCTTTCAATGCACAATGAGGTTTCTAAAATTCATCCATGATGATAAGATTACCTGAGACTTCGGGAGTAAGCTGTACGCATTACAGTGATGGCATCATATTATCCATTTTGAGTTCTTGGTTACTAATTTACTATAATTCCATTGCCATAAATATTAAAGGATGTCAAATGAATAATAAGCCTGTATTTCGACCAATAAAAGAAGAAAATAAAAGCCTGTAACAATGAAAAAATAAAAAAGTAAAAACAAGTCCCACAGGTGACTTGCCAGATCAAAAAGAAAAAAATAATTAACGAGTTTGCAACACGATATTATGAGGAAGACTATGCCCTTCGATTTAGGAGAGAGGTGTGGGCAAGTCACAGCTTCAGCAAATCAAGTAATCAACTGAGTTTACAAGTTATTTTATTTGTCTATAAGATCATTGGACATTGCAGAGGGTATCCTGTGGCACTCCAAAATTTTTGAAGTCGCGACTTCTGCTAAATGATAGTTCAACACAACAACTCTATCATCATCCAAATCAAAACGCACGCTCTCTTCACTACAGTTTTCGATAAGTTGGCATAAATGTTTCAAATTTTCAACTTCTATCCCGTTAACCTTCTTAACCTGCCAGTACATATTCCACAAGACATGTAAACAAGTGCATGTGTAAGATTCTCAACTTCTAAACATTAACATAATACCAATGAACCCTAAAACTAAGTGTTACTAGAGTTGTCGCGGTAACTGAGTTAGAGATTTGCTCATACCTGCAGCTCAGCAAGACGTTCATATCCAGCATTGATATCATCCATGAGGACCTGAAACAATTAAACAGTTATCACAAAGAAAATTCAAATTTCACCACCTACCCAATCCGAAAAGAGTTGTGCATTTAGACTACCATAATAGAAGTTTAGAGTTAAGCATTTGCATTGTTCTGATAAACAAAAGGACGTGCACACTCATAATATACATACAGCTGCAATTCATTGGAATAATGCTAATTTGATCTACAAATTTAGAATACAAATCATTTGGCTACATGGTAGGTATACGGTAGTCGAGTAGATGACCTTTCATTCCTGCTCCAAACAACATACTTCAGACCACTGCCTTCAAGACCAGTTTTAATCTTTGGACCAATTAGACTTGGCCTTTGTTTTCAGATAACAAATCGACTCACAAGATAGGTCTGATTCATGCTTTCAAAGTCCATATTAAGGTTTCCAAAATGCTCCTTGATTATATATGGTGTTTTGCAGATATTGTTGCGTGAAAACATGAAAATCTACATAAAAACAAGGGTCTGTGACCAATAAGGACATTTTATGAGATTTTTCCCAGTTAGACACTTTTATCTGTCCCCAGCTGCCACTTTTTAAAGGGTCAGAAGAATATTTTTTCCGTGTTGACTGCACTGCAGTAAACTTTTCGCGTAATTTTACTGCAGTCTAGTAAATGTCAAATTTTCAATCTTTTCATGCCTATCTGAACACATTTACTGTACTGCAGTAACTGCAAAAATTCAGTGCAACTTTACAGCAGTGCAGTTAAAAAGGCAATTGGGATTTTTTTTTTAAACTGTGGTAATTAGGACTTTCCGTAAAAACAAACATGAAACATCTACATTCATGTGTGTACACGGTCACACAAAAAGAAGATATATGCGTAAATAAATGATTTATGAATACAGACATCTGCATTCAAGTGTAACAAGTAACAACAGATGGTTACATGTGTTCAAGTATTTATTTATTCATGAGTAATGTATCCATGATTCATCTGTCTAAATAATACATTATCTTTTCCCACAACATAGTCTACATAGTAATTCTGTTCTTTAGCTAAATGTAATAGTGGCACAATTTTCTAAGATTTTTTCTGGACAGATAAATTAGAAATAATTTTTCAGAACACTGTATATTCTTAATGCAATTCAAAGAAGAAACATTAGCTATGCAACAAGCTATATTGGAATTATTTTGTGTTCAGTAGTCCGTATGAAATTTTATATTTTGTGCAAGTCTTTATTATCTTCTTTTTATTGTCCAAGTTTTTATGCATCTCTGAAATAACTGAATAAATTTGTTTTCCCATAAATTTTTTTTCCCATAACTTTATACTTAACATACAAATTTTATAAAGTGGACATGTAGAATAATTAATCGTCTTTTTACCAAAGTTAAAATTATGATAACAAAATCAATAAAAAGTTTAAAGTAATAGTATTTCACTAAAGTTATGATATTTTTAAATTTCAATTATGCATTTTGAGGAGGAGCATACTTGACGTGGTTGCTAAAATACAATGTATTTTGAGGAGTTCTTATGTTGTTGGATCAATCCTGATAACAAAATTCCCTATCTGGGAACCGGATCCAAATCCAGAAGATTATTAGGCTTGAGTGCTTGACTACGTCAAAATATATAAATTACAAAAGTTGGAAATTGGAAAGGACAAAAATCATCATGAAAATCATTATTTTAAGTGATTTTAACTAACTACGCAAATAGGGTTGTCATTGCTAACATCTCTTCTTTTGACATTGCCTAACTCAAATGAAAATGCATTTTGGGTCAGCTAACTTAAATGAAAATCACAACTTCACATTCTTTCATTGGTCAAACTACAAAAGTGTTTTCTTCATGGTATCATATGCACCCACAGTATCAACAGAGCAATGCACATTTAAAACTAGTATCACTTCAAGACAAAAAAAAATAGCAGACCTGAGAGAGGATGACAAACTGTTCACCAGCTCTTTTAGGTGGTTTCCTCAGTGCAACTTCACACAATCGACGAGGTGAAGTATTATACCAATCTTCTCCGTAATCATGAAGGTAAGGTTGAGTGAGTGGAACAAAGACCAAACCGGCAAAAATGTAATAACTAGGAAGTTTATCGAACTGATGAACTGGAACTAATGGCTGTAACTGCATAAATGAACATCTAATAAATAAAACAATGGAAAGTTCTAAAACAATATCTTCATTACATCTAAAACAATAAAGTAACTATAAATTGCATCAGAAAGAAAATCTTCATTACTGATCAATCAACCGGTCTTCTTTTTATATTTTTATTCTAACAACTGCAATTGTAAATTTACAGTGAAGACTAATTACCCATGCAAGAAGATGGTAGTTCAAACATTTACGAGTATAAAAGCCAATTTTAAAAAAATTACATAATGACAGCATAACGCATTCCATATGGTTGCATTTAAAGCTTTGGTGAGTTAACAAACTTTTCTTTCCTGAAACTGGCCCGTGGCAAATACCACTAATCTTCCTGTGATTTTTTCTCCTTTAATGGTAAAAACAAAAAACTTCATTTGAAACATGTCAAAGGGTGACAACGTAGACAAGAGGCTGGATACCACAAATGCCACACAAGGTAACAAAGACCAAATTTTCCGGACATCTAAACTCTATGGAACGATAAAACATGAACTAATCTACAAACATCATATGTACAAATATCTAAGCAAGTAATTAATAAAATTATGATCAATGGAACACCATCCTGATATTGTACTGCAAAATGCCCACGTCCTTACACCACACTTGAATTACTTACAATCTCTTTCCGACCACCATAAAGTTCAACCAGAAATACATAACCTAGGGCATGCCAATAAACATTGCAAACACCTCAAATCTCAAATAACGATAAGTTTACAAGCAAGTGAACAACCAACTGTCCATCTTTCTTGCACTTATAACACCAACTAATCATTATCCACTCTCACCATGGGCGGGCTAACAAGTAATGAAATGGTGCATAAATTTCTTGGATCTTTTTGTTTCAACAGAGTTTTTTCTTTTTCTAAACAAGTTATTTTACCCTATTTGAGTTGCCAAGACAGAAATAAAATAAAATATATCTTATGCAACTTCACGGGACGCCTGGCTTGTACTTATTCTTCATGATAGAAAACCCACTAAATTAAGAAAGCAAGCAAAAATGGTGCCATGACTTACAGGTTGAAGGTTGATACTGAATTCATATTCTTCGCCATCCCTCAAAACTCTAACCAGAGCTGTTTCATTGGGTTTCTTCATGGAAACCAAATGATCAAATGTTATCCGCTCTCTGTTCCTGAAGTGAACTGCATTGTGTTGAAATCATACTCCAGATTAAGAACATAAATGGAAAAAAATATATTAACTGAAACATAAAATCCTCCGCCATGCTAACAATGGACAATGTGTCCATAAGATCATGATATTTTACATTAACCATAAATTTGATTTTTTAACTTTAACAGTAAAGCCTGGCCCAACCTTAAGAACTTATGGGGGATTCTTCCCTAGGGACACCACCTGCTGATGCATATATGTTGTCTTCTTAACACCTAAGTAAAGCTGATAATTTCCCCCCATTTGGGAGTGCTTTTCAATTACATTTGCTTGTTTAATAATATTTCTGTAGAAGTCTTTTATTAGTTGATTCTGAAAAACCACAGCATTACCAAATATCTCATAAGAGAGACTTGGTAACTCAGAGAACAATTTGGTTGGAAGTAACAGATCAGACATTGCAAATGATGCACAACATTGGCAGTGTGACTTTGAGTTGACAGTTTCAACTTTCTGTTGTTAATTTCACTTGATGTTTCTGCACTTTCAATGAAATGAGTCAACTTTGGTAATGTATGAACCAGAACCACACAAAAATAATTTATTACAGTTAAGGATAATAAGTGACAACCTGTTCCATCATTTGCCACAGGCACTCCATCAAAGACAAGGACAATATCATCTTTCTTTAAGACTTTGTGGGCATCCGAAAGAGGGTTGATTTTGCTCACTAGTACCCCAGTCGTTTCAGGACGCATTCGAAAGTGATTTCGAAGTTGAACATTTTCAGTAGGCTGGCATGACAAACCCAGAGAGCAGAATCCAACATATTTTCCACTTTCTTCAACTCCAGCAATAAAATGCTTTATTACTGGAACAGGAATTATATAACTGGAAATCCAACAGATGGAGATAAAAAACTAGCCAGAGATGAACAATACCCTGGGACACCATTAAGGTTTAAGGAAGCAAATGCTTAAACTTGACTAAAAGATGCTTGGCAATTAATTTATGCATTTGGTTGAAACCAGAAAATCAAATGAACAAGTGAATCAATGCTTCTACTATAAGTTACAGAGGTTTGGATTAATTTTCAGATTTAATGCAAAGACAGGATGAAGTCAGAAACACAAAATTAAGTCACGCAGTCCAAAATAGTATAAATGTTGTTTGGTGCAAACAGAGCCCTTCTAGAGTTTACTTATTCGTCAACATGTATAGCTAAAAAGTAAATGAATGCAAAAGAAATCCTGTCCTATAATGCTGAGAAAATCATAAATGGCAATCTGAAGTTCTGACCCAGAAAAAGACTAACCCAATATTCTCTGCACCAGAAAGATTTTGGAAAGCAACACCAGCAACTTTACTTCCCATGATTGCTGGGCCACCACTATTCCCGGGATTTATTGCTGCATCGATCTGAATTGCCATAAGCTGGGTTGCACCATGCACATATTGTGTAGGTTCAACCCTGGAAACAACACCTTTAGTAACAGAAATGTTGTCCCCACCTGTGACCAAAAGCAAAGCATTAATTTACTTTCTTTTAACAAACATTTCCACTTTACACCATGCTTTCCCTATTAATTCACTGAAAGAAAAATTTTATGGACTGGACCTCAAGTACACTAGTATACCAGGATAGAAGGCCTTACACAAGGACAATAAAGTAGAGAAGCTATGTTCAAGGTAGTACTGAGAGAAGCAAAAGCGCCCATGCAAGCATATGAGCTTTGACATCAATGAAAAATCAATATTTTCTTCAAAGCGAAGCAGATACAAAATTGAAGAATTTAGAAATATCCATTTCAATTTATCATCAAGTAGCTGTGTCAAAGAGTCTTATTTCATATTTCCTCAGTTTTATATTCAATTAAAGTAAATATTCTAGAAATTTTCATATATTCTGGAATTTTCTCTATCAGTGCCTATGAGTCCAATTTGATGTTTTGGAGACTTACCTATTTTTCTTTAGAAGTTCCTACTCAGTTTGGCTGTTGGAAAGGAGTGGTCATAGCCTACACAGGAGGCCACTGTGCAACCATTCAACAAAGCAGAGACTAAGCTTCTTGAGGTTCTGCGACCTTCTTTTCCTCGGTGTAATTTCTTTGAATACCTAGGTGTGATTTCTGGCGGTTTTATCAACTGTTTGTTTCTTCTATTCAAATTTCATTTTTGTCAGAAATTCCTGCAGCCCTAAGATTTAATTTCAGTAGCAGAGTAACCATTAGGATCCAATCTGAATCATACACAACCATTCTTAAATACAGAGCTGAAAGTATTTGGTATTAGAGACCAGAACAGTTCTTCAGCATGTGCCATTCTACTATCATGACAGACATCAAGTATAGGAGAGAGTTGAACCCTCCTACCCAAGACCCACACCCAAAAAAATGAATACAAAACCCGCCAAAAAAAAAAGACAACTAATAAACTTCTCTTGCATAACAGTATCAAACTGAGAAAATTTTATGCAGACATTCACTTTAGTAGGGAAATAACGATAACAAACTTCAGTAAGGATATTATCAGAAGATTAGTTCCTCGTAAGAATCCATTTGAACTATTTAATATTTGAAGCATAAATAATCCTCCACTCCTATACAAAAATTGATGACGATACATGATCACACATTATAGAAAGAAAAAGAGAAAAGACATTATCAGATGATTGGTTCCTCATAAAGCCATCTGATAACCATATGGTGGAATAGCATTCCTTCATACATGTGAGGTAGCGTTAACCACCAATTCATGGACTTGGTGAAAATAATGCAGAGGATGGATTGAAGTAAATTGTACATACGACAAACATGAATGGATAAGTCTGCAGCATTAGTTATATAAGAATATGGGGACTAGATTGTGAAACATTGTTTCTGATCTGATCTGATATGATATGGTTCTAAATATTGAAACAAATTCTGTGTAAATTTAACTTCATGTTTTCTCTTCACTGATATGTTATTTGGATCTGATATAAAATAAAAAGAGTGGTAATAGTTAATTATATTGTTACCTTGAGGATATCCAACAACAGAAACAGCTTCTTGCAGAAAAGGAATATCCCCTAGCTCGAGGGAATTCATACCCTCCCAGAACTTTTCACTTTCAACACTTAAAATGGCTAAATCACATTCATGACCAACAGCTTCAACTTGGGCTTTATACTTGGTAGGAGAGCCATGCTTTCTTACAAGTACAAAGGTATGATCAGCAACTACATGAGCGTTTGTAAGAATTTTCCTCCCAGAGATTACAAATCCTGGATAGAAATATCTCTAAGTAAGAGTGAAATGTGCAAGTAAAGTAAAGGCAATATTTGATGAATATTAAATCTAAAATTGACTGATATAGAAGACGGAAATTGAAGCTTTAGAAATGCAATATCTACGGGACCAAGTTGGGATCCAATTGAGGCTTTGTTTTTGTTGACACAATTGCTCGTTCTCGGTGAGCTGCTATAAAATTTTCACTTTGGGTCCTTTAGTGGTTTAAACTTTAAACTATATGATTCCTTTCCATACAGAATTTTAGCAAAAGCAAGTTGACCGGTGTATGCGTATGGAGAATCTGAAAAATTGGTAAGTGAAAAAAGAAATGAGGAATATATAAGAGTTGGAGTAGACTACCGGAACCCATGGTCTCTCGTTGGGACTTGTTTTGCCAGGGCAGGAAGTAGTTAGGGCTGCTCGCCACAGTAAAGATCTTCACCACTGAGTCCAATGCCAGCTCTATTGCATCCGTATCCTTTGTGCTCCTCCTCTCTTTGTTCCTCCGATTACCTAAACGGCGTCGTCTGAGTATATTGCTGTTGTTGTTCCGGAGGACAGCTACTGACGAGGATGCGAACGGCCCATTCTCGATCTTAGCTATATAGCCAAGTGACTCGGATGAGGAACAAGAAGCAGCAGCAGCAACATCTGCAACATTAGCTGCCGCTCTGCTACAACTAATAGTTCTTCTTGACGTTTCCTTATTAGTATAATCTTTTATTAACTCAATAGAGGAGACGGAAGAGCAAAGCCGCCTTCTGAGTGTGCGGACGGACGTAACCAGCATTTTAACAGCAGCAGGGCTTTGCTGAGCAGTCAGGGTAGCAAGAAGGAGTAGAGGGCCAGACCTCCCCAAGAGCAATCACAGCGCTATTAAGAGCATCAGAGACTCATTTTTTTTACTTAAATTTAGGTCTAAATTGGCCGGAATTCAAATTTGAGTCTATCGGAATAATGTACAAATTGACTTACTTTGTTGGATGTCACAGTGGTACAGGACTCATTTTTTGACCCATATTTTGACTCAAATTTGGGTTTTTTTACTTAAATTTAGGTCTAAATTGGCCGGAATTCAAATTTGAGTCTATCGGAATAATGTACAAATTGACTTACTTTGTTGGATGTCACAGTGGTACAGGACTCATTTTTTGACCCATATTTTGACTCAAATTTGGGTCCCAAATTTAAGTCATCCCCACTGTGGACTTAAATTTTTGAACTCAAATTTGAGTCTCTCATTTTGATGAATTTCTCTCTCCAAAATCTCTTTTTTAGTTGCACATGGGGGACCCACAAAAATAGATCCAATTTTTTTGAGTCCAAACTGGACCTATATTTGGATCCAACATTTGAGTCTCCGGCAAGTATAGATCATACTCTCTTCGATCTACTGTGAGTTTTTTTGGATCCAAATTTGAATTTTGGACCCACATATGGGTCCCAATTGTGGATGCTCTTAAGGAATTGGGGCTCACCTTAAACAATGGGCACTGATTTGTAAGGCTTAGCTGACCAGTGTTTTGATGTGTGCGTTTAGTTATAAGAAAATCAAACACATGTTGAAGCTGTTGTTGACTTGCTGCAAGGATGATTTGTATCTAGGACGGGCTTATTTTACCGAATTAACTGAACCGGACCGACTCTTTTCGCAAATTCAGTTGTTACTACTAACTTCTGTGTGTCACAATATCCACAAATTATCCCTGACAAAACCAGCTCTATGCCAATGGACTGACCACCTCATACTGGGCCAAGCAATTGTCCTTCCCCATAACCGAGCACTTCAATAGTGAAAATGTCCTGGCAGTATCTTCGGTACCGAACCTCCGTATCTCTACATGACTCCAACCTGACCCAATGTCCCACCAGGCAAATATTCTTGTTCGGTATCAAGTCCGCCTCAGAATGCCTCGGTACCACGGAACTCTCACGACCAGTCCAAGGAGACATGCCACCGAGCTTGTCCACAACAGGCTGGCAATCATATTCCCTGATTCCATAGGGACCATCCAACACCACATCCAAGTTGTTCTTGAAAATATTCCCTCATGTGCAATGACATGTCCTAATCCTAGGACGCCACATTGGGATATGTTCTGACAGCTCTTAAGGCACTCTTCTATAAATACTAGCATTTATTCCCCATTTGAGGGATGGCCTTTCTGTTCTGACACCCTTACACTACTAAAATCATTACTCCACTGACTTGAGCGTCGAAGGGTCTTCGGTCGGTACACACCGACCTCTTTCCTAATTGTGATCTTTGTCTACGCATGCACCTAGAGCACAAAGAGCATCAGTTACACCGAGCCCTCAGGAAACGGTAGAAACATCGCTAAACCGACCTGTCGGTTCGGTCTCGGTTCAAACCCCTTACATGTTATGGTTGGCTCTTTCTCATGCCTAGAAGTGCCTATACTCAAAGATCTCTCATGTTTTCTCCTTTCATAGTCTCTATGCTCATAATCATCCAATGTCAAGTGCTGAAATCTCAAGCACTCAACTACTAGAACAAGGACTCTCCTTGTTATATTATATACAACAAGTATATTTATTACTCTCTTACCTGATTAAAATAAAAGAAAAATAAAAACTCTCTCTTTCTTCCTTTCTCTTCTCATACTTCATTTTTCTTCTTCTTCATTTCTTCTCTTTTCTCTTTCTGGTTTCTTCAATTCTTCTTTTGTTCCTCCATTTTTTATCCTCAGTTTTTATTTTTCATTCTCCACTTCTTATCCTTCTCTTCATTTCAAACCTTCCTCCTCTTTTTCTCTTATTCTTTCTTCTTTTTCCTTCTTTTTCTTCCCTTCTTCTGCATTTCATCACTATCACGCTTTCAGACGTGGTCCATCTCCAGATCTGGTCGGGTTCACTATTTTTTTTTTGTTTCTAGTCAACCGAAATCGAGCCGAAATCTCGGTATATTGAGTTGTCAATAATCGACGGCTGCGGTTCGGTTCCGGTTTGCAATTTGGAATAACCGACCACATTTGATCGGTAGCCAGTAGACAAAAATTTGGTCGTTATTTGTACCGAATACAGCCTATACAGCCTATGCTCGTCATCATCAACTCTCACCATAGTTTTTTTTTTTTTTTAAATCGCCATCTTTCACCTATTATGCTTCAGACGAATTCTATGATTATACGTAATAGTTCAAGACTTCAAGATCTCCATTCGTTTCTTGCTCTCCTCGAATTTGGTTCATGAGAATATTTGCAGATATAATCTATTCTTGGAGGCCTAAAGCGTTAACAGCTCGGATCGTCGAAATGAGATTGCATAGGGGATCTCACATATATTGAACAAAAAGAGATAAATTTACCAATTAGTGCACACGCAAAAGTTTTATCTTTAACAAGTGTAACAAATTAAAGACGATCTAACTTCGGCCTCTAAAAATTAACCGTGGGTAACTTCCTACGCTGTATCAGATGGTGCGTCCTGGCTCTGCCCACCTTGCACAGTTTCTACTAGGATCCGTCCTCTGTACTAGTGTACTCGGTCTCAGTACTTGACTACTACCAGAAAAAGTGATTAAACCTTGAATGGCAGAATGCTTATTGAATAAGAAGATGGTAAAATCACCGCAACTTTTTTGGAAATTTACAAAAGGATGGTTGAAAAAGATGCGATATTAACTAGATGGACTAACAAAAGGCATCATATACCTTCTTGAATGAAAGGGGACTAGTATGATGTGTTAAAAGTTGTGGCTGTTATACGCTAACTTGGTTTCACAATGCCCTGCAGTTTCCAACCCCCAAGTCCTGCCAAAGCAAATGCCTGCAATAAGAAGGAATGATTTTCAGAATGAAAGAAAAATCTTAAAAAACAATGATTTTGCACCAAAATAGTATGACCAAAACAGTCGCAAGAAACACTATTCTACTCAATCTAGTAGCTCTATTCAATGAAATCTGACTGGAAAGCTGAACATGTATCAATGAAATCTGACTGGAAAGCTGAACATGTATAATCAGAACACACTCAAACAAGAAAAAGAGAATTACAGGAGAAAGTGTAATTTCCTGTCAAACTTTGCTTATAGCATGTTTCACTAAAGGAGGAAAAAGAAAAGTAGCATGGTAAACTCCTTAACTTCATGTTGGAGCTAATGATCTTAGACTCCTTTTTAAAATAATCTAGTGTGCAAACACTCTCAACTTAAGAACTCTCTCAAAAGTCTCTGTTAGGCACGAGTGCTAACTGAAAACGAGAGATTATCCTAAGAAACAAGTGTCATTATGTTCGAGGTTTAGGTCATTATTTTATGTACAAGTGTCAATGTCCAAAGACTCTCAACTTAAGAACTCTCTCAAAAAGTCTGGTAGGGATGAATGCTAGCTGCAAATGAGGTATTATTCTAGGAGACAAGTGTCATTATGTTTGAGGTTTTAGGTCATTATTTTATGGACAGTGTTTACCACTGTAAATGGGACAAAATGCTGCTACCTAGATGAACTATGAAATCACACAGTAAAGCAGTCTAAAGCCCAAACCAATGCTTGGATCCCATCTAAGTGAAGAAAATGAGGAGCGAGGGAAGGGGAACCTAAAAGTCTGCTTTATTGTTGGGTTGTTTAATTTAATTCTATTATTCTAATATGGTATGAAGAGTACATAGTACCTACTTGAACTAAGGAATCACTTGTTAAAGCAGTCCAAGCCCAACGGTCGGAGTGCATCGGAGTCAAAAAAAATAAGGAGGGAGGGAAAGGAACCTAAGGTTGCGTTTGGTATTCTATTCAGATAAAAAAAAAATTAATTTTGGAAACAACAACTCAGGAATGAAAAGTCGTTTGGTATCCCAATTTTGAAAAGAAGACCTGAAACCCCTGTTATTGAAAACATGAAAAAGTTGTTATCTCAGTTTTCTTTCTCTCCTGTCTTTCTCAAAGGGAGAGAGTTAATCCAGGCTTAGCCTAAGGAAGCAGTTGGCTATGAGGATCGGGAAGAATCAAGGACACGCAACCAAAGGTTGAAGGCGACCTTTTCATGCTGCCAAATGGGATGTGGCCTGTGAGATTGGGAAGAATCAGGGACACCAAATCGAAAGTTGAAAACAACCAATTCTGGCCGTCGAATCGGACTTGAAAGTCAAAAATGGTCCAAAGGGTATGACCAATTGGTTGAATTGTTGCTGTCTTTTTTTTTTAGCGAAATTGACCATCTTGTAAAATGAAGAAATGTTGGAAATATATTTTGGAGACTGCAGACAACAAAAACAATTGTCATATTCAATACCAAACAGGATTTTGAATTTTTTAAAACCCCTGAATTCAAAACCAAATTATTAAAATGGAGGATAATGTTTGCAAATTGCTTTTGAGTCATGAACCAAATAGAGCCTAAAAGATATGCTTCCTCTCACTTGCTCATTATCTTGTAACGTTTTCTTCTTCAAGAGAATTATGGATGGGGGAAGGGGGAAGGGCAACTAACAAAATCCTCTTCCTCTACCTTATTTGGCCACGTGTGTTGCAATGCCAAAGTTATAATCTCCACGGACTATTATGTTAAGTATGCACATTAAGTTGACATATAGCATGTAGAAGGGAAGTACAAGAGTTAAAAATAATAATGAAAGGAAAGAAGACCAACCTCATCCCAAGATTTCCCAGTAGTTTCAAGCAATGCAGCGTTGCAAGTCTTCAGTTCTATGGAGGCACCTGTCAACATTGATGCTGCCTCCTCCCAACCCCTATTATGTCCCATACACCTGCATGTCGCAACATTTATAACATTACAAATATTTTTTTGCTTTTTCAAAAGGGAAATGGTATTGGCACTCCCAAAAAGTCATTTTGCACTCTTTACATTTTTATTTTTATTTATAAGAAACAAAATTTTATTGAAAACAGAAAAGAAGAGTACAAGCAGTGAACAAGAAGTCCACTAAAACAACAGAACAAGCCTAGAACAGCTAGGCTGCTACAACCAAAAGAAAACAACAAGAAGAACTAACTAGGACATTACATCACAACTGCATTCCAATCCAACAAAATTAAGGAAACAGAATGCTCCTTAAAAACAGGGGAAGTAGATGCCCATAATGATGCCAAAAAGTGAACCCTCTCCCAAAGATGTTCTACTTCCTCTCCCTTTACATCATCAAAAACTCTTCCATTCCCCTCCATCCACAAAACCCAAAAGATTGCCATCATAGCACATCTCCCCAGCACCTCTCCTAGCCTATTTCCCCCAAAATAACTGTAACTCTCACAAAATAATTGATTGCAAGATACAGGGTTACCCCAAGATAAAGCTGCCTCTCTAAACAAACGAGTCCATAAAGCTAAGGCTACTGGACAGTGAAGGAGTAGATGGTCCATGGTTTCAGAGGCACTCTCTAAATTTATTTTGTGAGTATTATTCCAAAGTAAGTATTGATTTTTGAGGGCGTAATGACTTTTTGGGAATTTTCCTAATAGACAAATGAGAATCTTATGAGAAGTGAGCTCTAACTAGTAAGTGTGTCACTTAAAAGCAAGTAATAATCTTGGTTTCTAATTTCTTCCCCTGCGGACCATTTAAAATGCCCTGCAATGGAAGAAACTTCCGTGAGGACAAAGTTATTGACATGGTACATTTACAGTATGGACAGATGGTAAATAATATTTTAGATCTTTACTGCAAGTCATTAGTATTTCAGATGTTTGATTTTTGGGTCAATAACATTATTTGCACTCAAATAAGAAACATATCTACTTTTGCCTAGATTTTTAGGCCTGTGGGTCAATAACTTCTGCAAATCTTTACTTAAACCCACAGTAGGTTTGAAATATAGGTGGCTTCTTTATTGTAGTGGCAGAAACAAACCTCATCGGTAGTTTCCTTAAAAAAAATGCACAAAAGAAAAGAGTAGAGAGTGAGCAGAGGTTACATGACGGTGAGTATGTCATCCCTTGAATAGTTACAGATAATATGTTGAAGGTGCTCAGCAGTCTGCCCATCCATGGCCGCAATGGAATAAAAGCTGGAAAAGTAATGGACCTCAGCTTCCAAGAAGCCTCGCACTTGTTGCTGCATTATCGTAAGAGTCTCCCTGGTTCGCACTGCATTGCTGCAGCCCAAACACGGCAGCTAAGAAATTCGAATTAATTTTAGAAAAGCCAATATCAAATGTAACTTGTGAGTTTATCAGTAGTTGTATATGTACCTGGATAAAATAAGCTGAGGAATCCAGCCCAACTGTTGGAGCTTGTGAGAGATTTCGACAGCATCGGCTTGTCCTTTTCCACTCAGGGGTCGATCATGATCTATAGGCATGCCAAAAAAACAAATACCATACATTGTAAAAACTTAATTTAAATCTCTAAAAAATAAAGTAAAAGAAAAAGATTGAAATTTTGAAAGAAACCTTTTAGCGAGGGGTCTTCCCAGGTACTCTTGGCATGACGAAGCAGAATGAGACGGCGGGCAACAGATGAAGGAGTTCGCTCAGAATCAGTAGCAACTTGGCCTTCCACTGTCTCGATTACCAGAGATGAAGGCCTAGTAGTAGTACGAGGGTTTCTGGGATGAATTGAAAACAACTTGGGCCGATTGGGCTTCGCCGACGCTGAGAAATGATGGTGGCTATTAATATTAATATTATGGTTACAGAGGGTAAGTGCATTCATACTGACAAAGGCCCAGAGCTGTGGTTCTCGTCTGAGAGAGCTGAGACCTTTATGTTCCAGGGACCATAGCCGAGGGAGCTGAGAGAGTTACTCATGATCTCACGTGGCATCTATGGTTGTTTTCGGTGGGCCCCTATTCTAAAATTTTCTTTCCTTTTTTTACTTTTTTGAGAAAATGTTTTGGTTTCCATGTTTTTTTTTTATTAGTACCGGCAACTGGGGTGCATCTACAGTGTCCGGGGGGAGGAAGGGGGAAGGGTGAGGATGCATTTGCAGGGGGGGAGGGTGGGGTAGAGTCATCATTCAAGGGCTTTGGAGCATGCCACGTGTCCAAGCATGGCATGCCCCAAGGATGGCAGAATTTCCCCCGGCAACTGTGCCTGCATTTTTTTTATAGGTGTGTGAATAGTGATATAGGGTGTGTTAATAACAACATCATTTTTTATTAGTGGATTTTGAAGTTGTTAGTTCAATTTTTGGTCATTTTGTTTTTGCCCTTTTGGGCTCATTGCTTTTAATGTCTTGCTGAATTTGACGTTTTTGCTAGTCATCTTTGGTGTGCGAGTAGTACTAAAGATCACAAATATTTGATTCAAATACGATTTTCAAATATCGTGGTGTCTAATATAACAATGCTACATCATGATGTGACGAATGTCACATCCACATTTTCAATTATAAAAGATATTTAATTTGAAGATACGTAAAAATTGTTAAAGAATAAAATAATTATAGCCAGTATAAGAGGCTAGAGATGGTATCTTTGTGTTTTAAGGCCTTACATTTCATGGCAAAAGTGGCCTTAAAACACAGAAGTGGCTAAACCCTAATGGCAAAAGAAAAAGAATTACTCTCATTTGCAAAGAAAAACAGAAAATAATAATTATCAACGACTTTACTTGTTATGTTGAAAAATCACGTATGTATATTGCTAAATCACACTATTCACCTAGCTAGCACAAATGACATGCTGGAACAACTTATTCATTGATCACTCCTCCTAAAAGTACTTGTCAAGGACAGCAATGTTGTTTCAACTGCATTATATGGCCCCTTAAGCTACACTCTTCCACCTGAAAGAAAAGCATATTTTGTAAATACGAAATTCTCATAATGAGGTTTGAGGTTAGCATATTTTGTAAATACGAAATACTCATAATGAGGTTTGAGGTACACTGATAATGATGCAGTCACAGTCAAAGAAACTCATATACTGGCATTAGCATATGCAGTCACAATCAATGGTGGAACTTCAGAAAATCAATGGTGGAACTTCAGAAAATCAAAGCCTAACATACAAGGCTGACATAATAAGCAGAATTGATGTGTGGCGAACCTGAGTCGTATATGTCTTGTACAACAGATTTCCGCATTCTTCAATGAGAGCTCTTTCTCCACCAATCACTCTTGCTAGTTCTGAAATCAAATTTTCTGTTTCCTCTGCCTGAGTGAGAAAAGCTTTTGTCATAAATTGATGTGTGGAAAAGTGAAATGCAAATCCACATGTTATATACATTAAGCTCTTTTTATTATCCACGAACATTGTACTGAAGACAACTTGATTCTGCACTTTATGAACCTTGTTCTCATTTTATCTAATCAATTAACTTTGAAAAACTCCACTTCTCTCACTGACATGAGAGAAGCTATTTGTTTTACCTTCGGCATAGATTGCTGAACATGGAAAATTATTATCTCCATCACTTCTATTGCTGAGTTCAGTGCCTCTTCTACCTCTTGTTTATTAGCCTACAAAGTATCTATCATTTCAGTGTTACCATTGGTGTAAAAGAACAAAATATGCAGAGCAATATAAGAAACATAAGTTGAACAGCTATAACTAAACAAGGAAATTATACCCTAACATTGGCACTGATTGGAAGCCGAAGTGATGCATTCAACAAAGCTTGAGTTGCTTCGGCCAGAGAAATTGAATAATCCTCTTGAAGAGCAAACCACTGATCCAAATATGGAATCTATAATAATGTCCAGTAGAATATGTAAGTTACAAACACCGTTAAGTTCACTATAATATGTACGTTAAATGTAGGCTACTTCTGCGTCATAATACTGAACAGCTTCAGCATATGTGTGGTAATTACTAGAAC
Source organism: Rubus parviflorus (assembly GCA_029955375.1). Lineage (NCBI taxonomy): Eukaryota > Viridiplantae > Streptophyta > Magnoliopsida > Rosales > Rosaceae > Rubus > Rubus parviflorus. The sequence goes on from JARGGL010000003.1 coordinate 31,447, forward strand.
AAGAAATGGTATCTCGTATCTCAATACTACACTGGGAGTGAGTATTGTCGGGGAAACAAGAAGAGAAAAGTGCACTGCCCTCAATGCATACAAAGATAACACTGCCCTCAATGCATACAAAGATAACACTGCCCTCACTTGCAGTCCCATGTTGCACGTGAAGAGGCAGAAAAATTCAAATACAAAGAAACATCTCACTATCTCAGCCCTACCACGCAACTTGAAAATTTAACAAAGAAGCGGACACACGCGCACGCACACCCCACCCAAAAGAGAAAAGAGATCAAGTTGGTAGAGAATGAGCCAAACAATGTATACCAAGATAACACTGCCCTCACTTGCAGTCCCATGTTGCACATGAAGAAGCAGAAAAATGCAAATACAAAGAAACATCTCACTATCTCAGCCCTACCACGCAACTTCAAAATTTAACAAAGAAGCGGACACACACACACACACACACACACACACACACCCCACCCAAAAGAGAAAGCAGATCAAGTTGGTAGGGAATGAGCCAAACAATGTTTATGATTAATATTTTGAGCATCTCTATGTAATGGCAGTATTACTTCCAGTGGACTACATTATCTGGCATTAGCAAAAAAATTCATGAAATCAGAAGACTCATAGCAATATCATGTCTCACCTGTACATTTTTTTCACAACTAAAGTTGCCGAATAACTGGGAACGGTAGAAACCCCATAACATTACATTAAAGATAAGCTTCTAATCTCAATTAGGATATGTTTCATATGAATCATTAAAGAGGATAAACAAGTTTAACTATAGAGGGTGCTTATCATTAGAACTCAGTATCTACCTTTTCAGCCTTAGAAACCTCCCCAGAAAAAAAAAAAAAAAAAAAAAAGGGTAAATATCTCAAATGTTTTTTAAACCCTTTAGTTTTTGGAACTATTGTGCATTTGGAACTACTATCGCCCAAACTGGTTTTTATGATTTGCTTCAGCGATGTTAGTTGAGATAAGACCCAAAGTTACATACGGAAATGAAGGCAAGGGATGATGGCTTGTCATGAACGATACAGATAGCAATAGATACTACTAACAAAATATGCTTATACAAGATACAAATTATTTAATCAAGCATAGGCAAGATAACATGCTGCATAAAGTCATCAAAACAATAAATAAATCATCAAAAGCCAAAAGCCTTACTTGAGCTTCAAGAATTGTCGATAAAGTCTTTGTTCTTTGCAAAATGCCAAGTTCTATCCGTTTCCTCTTCACAGAATCATATAGTTCTGCTATCTTTAATGCAAGAGAATAAAGTGTTCTCTGCAAGGAAGTGAAGGAAAAAAAATTAGCCTGACTAGTTGTATTAGAAGTGTAATATGGTGAATATATAATTCACATAAGGAACATTCATGTGCAATGAATAAAAACGCTTGGAAAGTTACAAAGTTGTAAAGGAAATAATGATAAGAGAATTCATGAGAAGGGGTACTTCAGCTGTTTTGTTGTATTCATATGGGATCTAATTGGCAATCTTATATAGAATCAGATTCTACTTGAACACTGAGCACCCCTATGCTTGTGGACGACGTATACAGAAACAACCATAAATACAAAGGAGCGGCAATATATTGTATCGCAATCTTGATCACTCGAATATAATATGCCAAAGAGGCGAGCAGCAACTTACCTCAGTCTCTCTCTGCTGAACTAGCATGGAAGCCTCTGCTCTTGCATTGGCATATCTCCACTGCAGATAGCGGTTTTGAAGCAATCTCAAGGAATGTGCATCTTCTCGAAGACTCGAAACTTTTTTTCCTTTCCTTATTTCTGAACCCAGCCTTGCACTAGCACATGGTGGGACTGGGGGCAAACAGAGGCTGCCCATATTCACTGCATTTGTACATGGCTTGGAGAAAGCAGATGATAATTTTTCACTGCCTTTGATTGACTGGAAGAGTAAGTGCTCGGAGCTTGAAAGTGACAAGTTCAGAGAACGGGAGCAAGGAGAAGCAGAAACTTTTGAAAAATCGCTGCCACTGACAGTTGTATTAGCCCTGTAACAATTTTTCTCAATCATCTGTCTACTGGAAACAATTGGCAACATATCGGCCTCAGGCATGGAAGAGCGAATATCAGGAAGACACCTTCTGGTGCAACTTGGAACTGATGGTATTTGAGTGTGATTACTGTCATTGGCATGGGGGTTTTGTGAAGAAAGATCAGGTTCGGGAGCAGAGGTGGCTTCTTGGATATTGGCCTCACTGACTAGATTAGTAGTAGGTGGAGCAGGTAGAGACATCTCGCTAGATTGCAAGAGCTTAGCAGCTGCTGAGGCACTGACATTGGTAGACCGCTGCTGAATGAGTCTGAATCTTGACGACGGCGTCCTATCGAGACTAGCAGTCACCATGGGTGTGTCAGATCTTGAGAGTGTGGTAAAAGCATTGCTTCCTTTAACAGTACTGCAAGTTTTTGGAAGATGCTGAGGCTGGGGCTTGCCTCCTCCGTTCTCTTTCAAAGGCTTGACATTGACATTGATAGGACGCTGTTTCCTTGTGTTAAGCGCCTGATCTGGTGGGAGGGGAGACTCCATGGAGGAGGGACGGGTGGGTATGTAATTCTCGTCAGAGCAGCGCAATGGCTCCAAGTCCAAGTGCCTCCGTGGCCTATTCACAGAGGAAGAGCGCTGTCTCGACTGAATTTCTGCAAGGTTTGGGGTTGGAGTTGAGACAGCCTGGTGATGTTTAGGAAGAGGTGATCTGGTAGGAAAGGCATGAGAAAGATCACCGGAGGAAGCCGCCACAGGAGACATGAACCTAGAGCTCACCTCTCTCACCCTTGGCCGCCGGTGAGTAGGCGGCGGAGGATGAGGGAAAGCTGCTGCGCCCTCTGCCGTGGCAGATGCGAAATTTTCCGCCATCAATTGATCCATAATCCGTAATATATGCACAGATCACTTGCAATTACATGCACAAGTGAATCACAGAATAAATTAGTGAATATTAAAATCCACACATACCTCAATCCCAGTCCCAATTAGAAAATTGAGGTCTAGCGATTAGGGATTTAGGGTTTACCCTGACACTTTCTACTGGGCTCTTCTCCAATCCTGGGTAAGCCAGAAACCTTAAGCGAGAGAGAGAGAGAGCAACCTACCAGGTGCAAATTTTGGAAGGAATTAATAACTATCCAGACTCCAGAAGCTATCACCTATCAGGTGCGAATTTGGGAACAAACTAGCCGTTGGCTGTCTTTGGTAAGTTATAACGGTTCAATTTTTCAAAAAATAGGCCCCCGTAACAAATAAAGAGAAATTTTATGGACACTCGAAATATTACTGACACAATGCACATATTTTACCCAATTTTAAAGTTACGCAACTAAAAATTAATCTCCAAGATTTGTCATGAAAGAAGCAGAATGAGTAATTATTCTATAGTCCCGAAATACCACGTGACATTGTCAAGTAGTGGTCCGAACCAATAGCATAGCGACACTTTGGCAGACTGAATACATAGATGAAAACCAACCGAAAAGAAATCAGCCACTCAACAACCAGTTTTATCCCAGAATTTTCCCTCAACTGTAGAGACGTTATGGCTATTAGCGAAATCCCTACTCCCCGACACCACCTACAATCAGCAACTCCCCTCACTAACCAGTAACCACCATGCCAGCCTCTCCGCCAATGGTCAAAAACTTGGACCACTAAACCAAAACATTGAATCGTAAATTCCGACCCAAAACCTGAATCTGAATCCAAGACCTTAACTCGGCACCCAAAAATCTGAATCCCCAGCCTGAACCTTTATCCTACAAAAATTTGAGGGGAGTGGATTATTTATAATCCAACTGAACCGTAATTTAACCATCCAAAATTAGTAAACGCATTCTTTCTTTTTTTAACAAAAAAAAAACTATTTTAATTCAGTCTCCGCCTGAAACTCTCAGGCTAAGGTACAGAATGGAACGTATTTGAGAATGAGTAGAAAAAAATAAAAATAAACTAGTGTAACAAATGTTCATACATGGATCAGATTTGTATAAGCATTAAATGAGCAAAATTAGGTACAGATGCTTCAATCCAGTACTTAATATTCTATGGACGTAAGATATCAATACCTACAAAAAATTTAATATTAGAAGCCTGATTTAGGGATTGCAAGAGGTAACGCACAGTTGCACAACTATATATATATATTTTTTTTTGGCTAATGCACAACTATATTTTCTAGAAGGTGAAACCAATTCCTGCACTTGTGCCGTTCCCCTAGGAAGCCATTTTTATGACGCAAGTCTATATACAAAGTTATCTTCCAACATTTTGCTTCTGAACAAAGAAGAATCACTGTGAATATTAGCGATGACCATGGAAACCGCCTACCCCTCTCGTAGAGCTAGAGGCTCATCTGTTAAGGAGATAAAAAAAAGAAGTGTAAAATGACTGGATCCATAGAGCAGCGAAAGCAAAAATAAAAAATGAATGCAGATCATCGATGATGTCAGATCTCTTTACAGCAGACCCTTAAAATTAACAAGAGATCCATGTCAAGTCTATCTTACCAAACTCTTCTGCTTCATCACCATTCTGACTTGTAAAGAATGGGGTGAGGTAGTTTCGATCTAAAGCTGTGAATGAAGCTGCACTGCAGGATGAAAAACTAGTTGCTTAGAAAGTAAATCAAGATGAAAGCCAGGTTCCTCCATGAAGGAATTTAACAATGTTACCTCTTATGGAATTCTTTCAATTTCATCTTGATCCTGTTTCCTGATGATTCTTCCTCATCATAAGAAGGAGCAATGTAGCCATTGTTCCCTTCAAAGCTCTGGGAAAGCAGATTAGCAGATTAGCATCATAATTCAACCGGTGATGCTATTAATCTGAAAAGTTTATTAAAATTTGAATGTAGCACATAATTAAAAGGTGATCTACAAGAAAAATAAACCCTAAATCCCAAAATACTGGTAATAGCTCAATTTTACGTAAAACTTTCTGAGGCAATCTAATTTAGAAGCCACTCCAAACTTCTCTTTAGCAATCAAGACCACATATGTGATGACATATCATCTTAACAATAAACCAACTATACGGGTATTAGAAATATTATTTCTGCATCTCACTTTCACAAAACACTAGTCACCACCATTCGTGGTAGTCTCACTGAAACCATGCTATCATATGAACAAGAAACTCAATAACTTGTTTGCATGTATCGTTTGAAAATGAGTAGAAAAGAAAAATAATGGATACATCAGGAACCCGAGACCAAAGGTGAGGATTATATGAATCCTAAACAGGACAAGTTCATGATATAAGAAAGTTTCTGTGAATGGCAAAATGAACAAAACACATGGACAGCCTTGTATGGCAGAGCCCTACCACATCAGCGTGGTGGCCAGATGCATGTGACAGACAGATAACAACAGGACAGTAAAGGAACCAAAACCCTTGGCACTTTGTGACATTAAAGAAGTAATAGTGAACAGTATTCATAGTCCTGACTCCCTACTCTAGACTATTCATAGTGAACAGTCGCCTTATAATAAGAATGATCCTCATAAGTTCTTATCATCTAGGGATAACATTACAATAGTATATTTGTTATAGTTACTCTTTTCCGGAATAGTTAACATAGATCTAAGTAAGTGAATTTGGATCATTAATGTCACAAACATCCTCATATTTTAGGTTTGCTCCTGAAATACAAAGAACAAGTAAATAACCACATTTTTCTTTTGGGCAGGGGGGGGGGGGGATTTCGAGAACTTACTTCACCCAACGTACTCTCATGCCCATCGCCTACAACTTGTAAAGCTTCCAGCATGGTACCCGTTGAACCTCCAATTAATAATACCTAAAGAATTAGTCATAAAGGTTACAGATTACAACAAAATCACAAGAATACTATCACATAAATCTTATGTAAGTTATAGTTGTCATTCATATAAAAAATACACAACAAATACAGATCATATCGGAAATTCCTCGTTCCATTGTATGACAGGTGTCAAGTAAGTAAATAATGGCATTCCATTATATAGGAGGCTAGGAATTTCATTCGCATATTTTCTTCTAGAACATGACTTTTCTGTATCATACAGAAAAGAAACTTCAGAGGCAATTAGTTGTTTCAAACAATTTTTAGCTCCCTTTTGAAACAGACATTTAAACACACACAGACACACAACGACAAGAACAAGAGTTTGAATACAATAACATACAAACAAGAAGGCATAAATTGACTAAAAGGGTTTCAATTTTTTCCATAATCGAGCAAAGAACTTATCCTTGTTACTATTAAATAAGTTCAACAGTGTGAGATTAGTGACTAAGTGTTGAATACAGATTCAGTTCAGAAATCATGACTATAAGAAAGAGGTTGTATGAGATAGCATATCTATCAGGGAAACCAGGTACTCAATTCACCCAACATTTAGAAATTCTATGTTAAGGACAAGAATCAGTTTGTGTACCGTCAGGACAACTATCGCAGTAGTGGCGGTGAATATAGTCTGACCATGTCCTTCTGGAAGATCATGAACTGATTGCAGAGCAAGGGCAAAAGCCATGGCCCCTCGAAGTCCTACTCAATCCAGTAATTCATTACAAGACTATAAAAAATCAAAAAAAAAAAATCACAAGGAATTTCTGCCAATCTTACCACTATACCAAAGTGCTTTTTGATGCTTTACTGGTATCTGTCTATGTGCAGGTCGAGATAAGTTGACCAAATATGCACAAGAAAACACATTAGCTGCCCTGCAAAAAATGATGGGAAACACTTGTCAGTAACAAAATACAGTGAGTTATAATAAGGTTGATATAAAGTGGAATAGTTATACTAATCACTAAAAGATATCCTAGGAAGTTGAAGATGGTAATTAAATATACTTGTAACCAGAGGCTGGTTATTTCAAAGATACTGAGGCATACCTTGCAACTCCAATAAATATCTGAAGCAATCATACACTAAGTTAAGGAACATTAGGAAGTTTCAGTTGGTAGAGTATAACTGAACTTTAACCATTGACCACTTATGCAAGGATACAATTGAGAAAAAAATGAATCCAACATGTGACCAGCTATGCTTTTCCATGGCAATATCAAAGCCCATGTATATAAATCTGCAAAAAGATGTTTGCAATCAAGACAAGGCAGGAGGTGTTCTGTGCAAGAACAGATTAATTAGTTTATATATGATAAGGACAACAAAGAGCTCCCTTACACAAATGTCTCTGCTAGTGATGATATCAAATGGAAAAAGGCTGAAACAAATCGTTGCGAGTTTTCTGACAAATTTGAATATGTGTAATGCTTCATGACCTGAGAGAAGAGAAGTATTTCCATAACAAAGCTTTTAACTTGGGATATCTAATTAAACAGGAAAATGTATACTTCAACTTACCATTCCTGTGAACAATATTGACACAATACCAGAGAGCCCAAGACCTTCTGCAAGCATGTACCTAGACAGACGATAGTTTGACATCAATTTGCATTTAAGAGCATAGAAAGCCTTAAAACTAATACACATATAATGAAAAAACAGTCAAGAAGATCACTTACGAGAAGTATGGGAAAAGGACAAAAAGACAGCACTCCAAGTTCTGAAGACTGGAAAGATAACGAAACAAGAATGTTATTGCCACAATATGTAGTAATTAACCAAAGTTGGCAAAGAGTAGTATAAGAGTAGCACTCACTTGTCAATATCCAACCCTGCATACTTAAAAAGGTTCTCAAAATTAAGGTTTCCCAAATACAATCTACCCACAGTAGCTTATCAAAACAGATTGATAGAGATTGATAAAGATGATATAAGAGTAATGGAACAAAAGGATATCAAAGCAGAAGTAAATCCAACTCCGACGCCTGCAAAGCAATATCAATGCATTAGTAACTGGAAAAACAAAATACAGACACAAGAAAACATTTATATAAATGAAGCACAAGCAACTTCAAAGCAAACAAAGAGAAAAAAAAAACAGAGTGTCAATGTTGTTGAGCAATACATCCAAGTGACCATTACAGACCAGGCTGTATGTTCACTGAACATCAAATTGGTTTATTTTATTATGGACAGTAATCTGGCAATACCACGCCATTCAAATTTCCTTTGAACTTGACTATTCTATATGAACGTTCATTAGCACTTTCGGTTGAATTGCAACCTTTATAATGTCTCATGTACCATCTTTTGTAAATTATATGAGATAAATTAGTCCCATGAACCTCTAATATCTAAACCTGAATAGTCCATACTATCCATATTCTTTATTTTAATAATGATATCCTTTCTACCACTCCCCTCACTCTTTTTCAATCTATATCCAGAATCAACTCAATCCCCCACATTGCTGACTTAGGTTCGTTTATCTTTCCATTCTGCAAAACATTCTTGTTTCGTTATCATTCCAGTCGTTTTAATAATGATATCCTATATACCACTCCCTTCTCAAACGACTTCTCTCTTTCCTGGTATCACCCCCAGACTTGAATATCTAATCATTCATGCTTGTCTTTTAATCAATAACACGTTGCTAGTCAAAGCAATCAAGAGAGGCTTACATGATTTTAAACTACTTAGGTCCAATAACAGCTGAACAAGTATACATTGCAAAATTCAAACAAACAGGAATACAGATACAGGATAGAAGCGTATTCATCGTCAAATATTACTGTATTCATCGTCAAATATTACTTTGCAGATAAAACTAGCATCAATCTCATATGATTAAAAGCAAGCAAGTTTTTGCCCTCTAAATTATGACAAACTTACAGACTATTTCCACTCAAGTATCTTCAGAGCATTATGATTCCAGCAACCACCACAACCAAATGAGTATCCTCCTTAAAGCTTAATTTTCATCTACATTATCTATGACTTTTCTTTTTTGTTTCTAAACATGAATTTTCAAAACCATAAATTCACTCAAATTACAAAAGAGATACAACGCTAAATCTAGATTAGTCCGGCATCAAATTCGGATAGACCAGTCGCAGTACACTAGTTTTGGTAGGAAACCGCCTCAAAGTATTTCCAGGAGGCATGTAAAATCCATGTTACATGGACTCAAATAGGGTGTTGGGTACAGGTAGATGGCCGGTATCAACCTGTTTGGAAAAGATTTTTGTGATGGCCACAGCAGGCATTCCTGTGTTATGTCCTTTCACGTTTAACAGGTATAACAGGTATAACAGGTATCACAGTTTGAAATCACAAATTTTGATAATTAGACAGCAAAATGAGATAAAAAAATTCCAAATTTCTTTTATGATAAGCAAAAAAATATTAGGACTCAGAAACAACATTACTAGACTACACCAAAAGGATATAAATATTGACCTGCAGACATCGAACCCACAAAGGTCTCAAGAAACCTGACGATAACCATGAAGAAGTTTTCTCCAGATGATGCATGACTCCTTACCAGGGACATTGTCCTGCATAGAACACTGATTGAGTTAGCCCTGAACCCCAAACATATAACAACTGTTGGGTACAAGAATAATTTACTCTGCATACCTGTACAAGGAAATTGCCATCTGTCGATTGGGCAGCACACATGAAATCGATTTCATCCAGTAAAAATGGTCAATCTTTAGACAAATGATGTCATATCAACAATATGGGTTATAAATACACGGCAATGAAAACTGACCGCATCATTCAAAACAGATTCCCCAAACACCAGGGCATACAAGTTTGTATCTGTGCCGAGTTCCTGCAATCAATGCCATCGCAAAATTTCAGAATTCATTTTAACTTTGGAAAATCAGAATGGGAAGAAACCTAGACATTCTGATATGTTCAATGCACAATCAATTAAGACACCTCAATGCTTGAGAAAAGCCAGGCATTAACCAGATTCAGAAGGTTTGGTGCTGATAAAATCCAGATATAATTATGAACGGTTACAATTCTAAAAACCACATCGAGAAGACATGTCAAGGTGTTCCCAATGTCCAGATGTACCCTAGGACATGCCAATGTGTACCCTAAGACATGCCAATGTGTACCCTATGACATATGCATATGCACTCTAGGACATGTAAAGGTGCACCGCCATTTCTAGAAACAATTCCATATATTTCATGTTTCTTGTGCAACTTGGGTGCTCTGAAATGGTAATATATCATCAAATACTGAGCGTGTGGTGAAAAACTAACTGTGACATATGAAGTAGAGCAAGAAATCACCTGAAAGATGGACAAGACAGTGACTGGATCAGTTGCTGATATAAGAGCACCAAACATCAAGCACTCCACAAATGGAAGTCTGTAGGTGAGGTACATCAGACCACCAAGGTAACTACAACAGGAAGAGGTACAAATGACATAGTGAGAGGTGGGGTAAAAACTGTAATCCTATGAAAGATGTGAATAAAAATAAATAAATACTTACACTAGAACACCAGTAACAACCGAAGCTATAAAGGTTCCAAGGATAGCGAAAGTGACAATAGCTCCAAAGTTAGAGAAGAAAGGTTTCTGTGAAGATGGAGGCGATAAGATTAATAGGACATGGGTTGCAAGGCAATAGGAAAACAAACAATTATCTCAGAGATACCATATATGCAGAGACAAAAGTAATGGAAAACTTACAGGTGAGAGACTAAAGCCGGACTGAGTGAGAACAAAAGTGTCAAGGAAAACCATATAGTAGCTAATATAAAGTAAACTAGAGCAAGCAGTGAAAATGTTTAAGGAAAAGAAAAAACAAGGCAACGTTTGGATATAATATGATAGGAGGTAAGAGGAATAGGAAGAAAAACTCCTCGTGAAAATTGAACCACGCCCTGAGAAAAAAAGGAACACGAAGAAGAGATCATTATTATGATTATTAATAAGGGGTTTCAATCGTTAAATTCCTCTTTGTATATTGGTAAGGCATGGAAGAACCTGATGCTAGTTTCGGTATCAGAGATGTTAGCAAGTCCACCAACAATTAAACCTGCCAATAATAAACAGAATAGGGAGGGGTCAAAGCGTCATCATCGATCAATTTCCTTCCGAAATCCAAAAGAAGAAGAAGAAGAAGAAGAAAATGTTTACCTATCAAAAGGGAAGCGCTGGCCTCGGGTAGATAATAGAATTTGTGGCGGCGAAGGACATGACCAAGGACGAAAGAGAGGACGAGCATCATGATCTGGAGGAGAATGCCAACTCCGGCCGCCTGCTGCTCCTTGGCCGGAGTGGTCCCATTGGCATCCGCCGGTGATATTCGCATCGCCATCAGCTGGTGTTCATCGTGCATGCTCATTTTCCGTGGACGGAAACCCACGATTTTCAAACCAGTCGATTTTCTCCACTCTCTCTATTCTGCTCAAATTCAATCACCAGTTCCAGTCCAGAGGAGGATTTTGCCTCTATTTCTTAATTTCACCAAAAGCCCCTCGCTCCGTGAATCCTTTTATTCCCTTTTTTAAACAAATATTAAATATAAAGTCGTTGCGTGAAACTTATTAGTCAACTTAAAGTTTGACCTTTTCTGGAAAGACAACTCCACATTTTTGCCTTACATTTTCAAGAGGAAAAAAGTCATAAACAATATTTCAATTGAAGGCCGATTGACACTTTGGTACTTCAAGTTTCAAAATTATCATTTAGATATCTAAATTTATTATTTTTACATAGCAATAGTACCCTCTGTCTATAACAGCGTTAAACCACACTATCAAAATACTCATAGCAAAATACCATGTGACATAATGGTTAACGGCATTATGGACGACACATATGAATAGTGAGTCGGAGTGTCGGAGTGAAAACTTGGGGTACCATTGTGATAGTTTTGAAACTTGAGGTACCATTGTAATAGTTTTGAAATTTGAGGTATCATTGTGATAGTTTTGAAACTTGATGTACCAAAGTGTCGATTAGTCTTAAGTTGATGTACTGTTTGTGATTTTTTCTCTTTTCAAGATAAAAATCTTTAAGCTCCCTCACATACAATGTATGTAGGTGATGTTTGGGCATGGAACCTGTTTGTGATTGCTTCTGAAATGTCTAAGAGCGTTTAGTAAAAGCGTTTTTGTACAAATAAGCACTTGTCAAAATCATTTTCAAGTACTTTTAAAACTCACCCAAGACAAATTTTAATTTTTTCAACATTTTTATATTTATAATTAATTTTTTCAATTAATTCAAAATCTTTTTTAAGTCTCCAAAAAACAATCCCAAATAGGATCTAGTAAAAAAAAAATTATAATAAATCACTTTTGAATTTAAATTGTGAGACCCGGGAAAAATTAAAGGATTGATTTGGATATCAACCGGTATTAAATTCGTAAGCTCAATAATTGTCAAAGAGGCTCGGGAATTTCTCAGTAATTTTCTTTATGTCGTAACTTCAATTTGAGAGCTTGGGAGTAAAGTACACATCACCACGAGTTCATGGGAATTTTCGGGAAATCTTTCGGATACCCGAGCTATTTATTGTGATATTTGGAAGTTTGAGAATTAAGAAAAGGTTTTATGAAAATAGGAAATTAGTTGGTGCAATCTGACCGTTGATTTCAAATCCATTTGATCTGGGCCATTGGTTTCTTTAAAGGGGAGTATAATTACCAATGGATCAGTTTGGACTTTGGAAAGTCCCAGAACCCGAGACCCTCTCCTCTGCCCCGACACCGCCTAAACCTCCTCCTCCTTCCGGCTGTTTCACGGCGCCGGAATGGTCTCGTCTTGTTCGCCTTGACATGGCGAGTCCATCGGTGGTCCTTGCTCATCCAATAGACGTCGGAAGAGAGAGAAACGGAAGAGAGAAGTTCTGGCAGCTCCGACCGTGTTTTTCGATTCCGGCCACGACGGCGACTGAAACTGGTGGCTATGGCTTCGTCTCCACGAGGCGAGCTTATCTGTGGTCGTAGCTTGTCAAGCCATCAACGGACGAGATATAATCGATTAAGAGAAGTTCTTGCTGTTCCGGCGGGTTTTGGTGTTTTCCGGCGACTTCGGTGATCGATTCCTTCGGTTCAGGTATCGGTATTGATCCTCTAGTCGAGCTCAACGTGTTTGTATATTCAGTTTTGGGTGTGGATCAATATATGGAGATTTGGTGTTTTTGGGTATCGTTCTGTCACCGTGAAGTCACTGTGGACAGAGGCGATTCCGGCTGACTTTATTGCTTTCCGGCCTAATTAATACTTGGTTTGGTTTGAATTTGAAGCTTTGGAAGCTCTGGAAGAGAACCTTGTGGTCACACTGCTCTGTTAATTCGTGCCCCTGTTTTGGTTTCTTAGAAGCTTTGGTTCCAGCTCTCTGTTCTAACAAGGAACTCAACACAGGTATAATCTTCATTCCAAAGTGATGATCAGATTATATGGGACTCGAATGGGTTATACTTGATTGCTTGGGGAATTGATAAGGTTTACTGGGAATTGATGGATATGATTGATATTTGCTGGTATGTGAGAAGTATATATTTATTTAAGTTGAACTTGTGTTGATGGTGAGGTACTGGAGAAATTGAATTGATATTTGATTATTATAGTTGAGTTATTTGGCTCAGGTTGTGAAGCTTTTAGTTCGTGGTGGTAAAAGTTTAATCACCAATTACTTAATTATTGTGTGAGCTAAAGAAAGCTCAGTACAGAAACGTAGAGAAAGCTAAGGTCTTAATATATATATTCATGTTGGTTATGGATTACGTTACTATAACATGAATTTGAATAATGGACAGTTATTCATTCTAAGGTTACTGCAGATATGTAAAGAATGAATAATGGAAATGGAGTTTGTCGAAAATGGGTGTTTAAGGTGTTGGGACCAGAAATTTATCAATTGTCTTATTAATCAAGACATGAGAATTTGATTCATTGTTGCGTCTTTAACTGCATAATTGATCAAGAGGAAGACTTGGCATAATGAGTCAAGTGAATTTGACTTTAACTGAAGAATGGATTAAAAGAGGAAACATAATTGGGTGTCCACAGTAATTAACAGGATTACACCCAAGAGATAATGGAATCCATTCTTGAAAGAAATTAATCAAATGGATTCGATAATATTTGTCGAGTGTTATTGAATTGAGAATATTGTTGTGACACTCAAATATTGTTATTGTCGGATTAGGACTCCAGTTGTTCGGAACGTGTGAGCTTTGGTGGTGGTGTTAGCCTGAATTAGCAATTGGAGCTAAAACTTCGGAATCCAGGTAGGGGACTCTGGACTTTGCCTCAGTTAATGCTTTTGTGCATGTATTAAAAGTAAATATTATTGTGTGAAAAGATGCATGGCTTTAGTGGAGATATAAATCTATTGATGATTTTACCACGCCATGCTTGTTTTTGATTGTGTATGAGTTACTATTTGATGACCTGAGAGTGAGTGGAGCATAGTGACTACCTTGGGTTTCGATCCCCTAAACCTCCGGAGGGGCTGTACGGACGGAATAGTGTCTGACATCCTTTGAGGTGTGACACTAGATCTAGGCGGTATGGCATAAATGGACACTCTCACTACACCTTGCCGTTTATGACATGGATCTTGGTAAGGATGTAGTTGGCATAGTGATCGGTCATCAGGTTTGCTTTCTGGGCCCGAAATTATATTTGTTTCTGAAAAGAAAACAAAGTTTGTGGTTGTGCAGTTTTATCTATATGTACCTAGTTTTCACTTGCTTGCCGGCACTTGTATATATATGTTTATATATTTGTTTTCAAACCTAGCTGGGGTTGAGCCCTACTGGGCAAGCGAGGACGAAGCTCACCCCTACAACAGTTTTGGATGCAGGTACTGTGTGCATTGTATCGGGACAATATTTGGACGGAGCTGGGTGTGCAATGATGTTTATTTGATTACGTGTCATGTTTCAAATTATTTAATTCTCTCTGTCAGAAAATTTGTATTGTTGAACCTCTTGATCTTTGGTTCGTTATTCAGTCAATTGTTTATTGAATTAAATTTTTAAATGAACAATTTGAATTATGAATTTTATTATTTACACCTCAAAGTAATTTCTTACGTTTCCACTATGCGTTATTAAATTTTATACACACAATTGCCTTGCGGCTCTTTAAAATGTAAGTTGGTTAATTTGACTTATGTTTTAAAGGTTTGCGGCACTGTAACGTGCTTAAATTGAAGAGGTGCAATTTGGGGCGTTACAGAAAATGGTATCAGAGCAATGCTTCTAAATCTTTAAATTTTCACCAATTTTAACAATCTGATATCACAAAATACATTAGTTGGCTTAGATTTTCAACTATCGACTTTAAAGTTTTCTATTTTGAAAACTTTGTGTTAGAGTGTGTTTGAAAAATTTAAAGGTCTTGAAAGATTTGAAGTTCAATCATTACTTTGGATTTTTATCCTGCTGTCCACATTGGAGTTTCTTTTGTATATTTTAATCGGAAAGCTTTTATGCTTTGGAACCAACTCTCAATTGTTAATTTCGAACTGTTTTGTATTGTTCTAGGTTCGAAATTGTTGAGTGCTTCAGTATTGAGTTATTCTATTAGACTCGATGGTTGAGTCTACCTATTGAATTTTGTTGAGTCCGATTGTTGATCATTTTTTTTAATGGGAATGCTTATATTTATTTAGATTTCGAACGATTTATAATTTAACTCCAAGTTCGAAATCCGTTTTTATTCCCAATGTTCAGTTGTTTTTGGACTCAAGAGTTGAATTTTCTTATTTGGTTTAGTCGAACCTATCTGTTGTAGTATTGCCACCCAAAGCTCGTCCACATTGTGCACAGTACGAAGGATTAAGGAAGTTTGTGAAGCTGTATAAGAAATGGTGCCATGGCAAAGCAAGTGATAGACATTCCAGTGGGAATGACATGCCTAAATGCGGAAAAAGTTAAGCTTTGGGCATTGGAATTGGCTTATTGATAAGTTATGTGTTTGGTAATTCAAGTCTAGCTTATTGCTTGTAATGGAAAAAGAAATTGCCCATGAAAGTTTGAGCATTATTATTTAATGTAATGGGCAACTAACTTTGGCATTGGACGGATCTCAAAGTATTGGTAAAAAATAAATTTATTTCTCGACTGAGACCGTCAGTTTGTTGATTAACAAGTGGAAGTCGAATGACTTGACAGAGTGAAGTATTCCACTCATATTGTTATATGAAATGCGAATACTTAGAGGTTGCAATTTCACAGAAAGATGGGGTGGAGAAACTCAAAACGAGTAATCACTTCGATTGTGATATAAGTCGTCTTTCGAGAAACATCACCAGAGTATTCGATACGTGGAAGTTAAAGGTTCGATTAATTATATTGAACCAATTCATGTTACAAGTGGTTTCAAGGGAATGAAGAAACTCTTGACGTTGAGAATGTAACTTCTCGGAAACCTCTCAGTTAGTATTGGTTCGCATTTGTTCGACGTTCAACTTTATGCGAATGTGGAGACTACTAATAGCTGTGTTAGTTAAGGATGTCGTTTCAATATGAAATTGTCTTGCTTCTTGTGAAACGACAATGTTTACATTTGGAACAACCTTAGAGATTGAGGAGGTCTATAAATTGAAAGTACGCATGTAATGACAGTTTAACAAGTTATTCGTTAACTTGTTGAATGATCATTTCTTGTGTAAAATTGGTAGTTCATCCTAAACCCGGTTGTGTGAAAAAGGAGTACTAGAAGATGGCAGCATTTTCTAGGAGATATTAAGGTGTGGTCTTTGGAATAATGCAAGGACTCCAGATAGAGTTACAAGGCACGAATAAAGGAGTTTTATTTGTCAAGACTTGTCATCTTGGTGTTCGTTCATAGTCAATAAATCGAAAACGTGATTGTTGTTGCTAGTTGGAAGTTGAATCGAATCAACAATCAGTTATATTTTGCAAATAAGGAATTAAGATGACTACGAGTGGAGTCATATCACGAGTGATGGTGTCATGATTACTAAAGATTGAAATGAAGCTCTTGGAAATTAAATTGTCTTCATAGTAAAAATTACGAAAAGGAGGTGGATTGTGCTTCCTGTTATTATTACTCATTATACGTGATTGAGGTGAATCAATGTTGAGTAACTGAAAGGAAATTTACCTTCTTGTGGTGAAGGTAGGGAATTCTTCGATCTTTAAAGAACTACGACTTGTTGTTGCAGTGACTATCAGTGTGTACTTGATAGTTCTTCGCTTGCAGAATTTTTGATGGTATGTCAAACAGATAGTTGACAATTTGGAAATTTCTATGAATTAAGTGTTGCAACTCGATCCCGATATTTTATTCTATTTGTGGGAAGTTGCAGGAAAGAAATGAAAAGAAGGTCGCTAAGTGTGTTCATTTAATTACGACAGTTCACTCGGGTTAGGGCCCGACTGGCCAGCGGATCCCCCTAACGTATACCGAAATGGAATGTTCGTTAATTAGTGAATACAAATTGTGACAAATGACTATGGTCATTGATGTAGCATCGGAATGACGCCTTGTGAGGCGATGTGAAGCGAAATCAGTAAATCACTTTTTGTTGAAATTGATGCTAGAATCATTAAGTGATTGATTCTGAAAATTCTATAATAAATTGAGTAGACCTTTGAGGTCGGTAAAAGTTGCTCTGTGAAGGCAGAGAGTTTATGAAAGTTATGTGAGCATGCCCCGGGATTAATTTGGGTGACTGTTGTGTAACTGAACAAGTTAGTCACCAGAAAGAGATTGGCTCCAGTAAATATGAGCCGTTAAAAATATTTAAAATAGATATGGGGTTATGTCTCAGGAAGATGAAATTGTATCTCGTGCATATATGGTACAGTTTATCGTTATTATGCCTTGAGAGCAAGTTATATCCTTTGAGAAGGATTGAATTATGAAATGAGTTATGAATTGAGGCAATGAGTCCAAAGTTATAATGAGGCAACACCACCAGATTTAGAACAATGAGATGGAACTGGAGTCTAACAATAGAAAGAAGTGTATTGTGTCTACCAAATGAATCCTTAGGAAATTTCGAGGACGAAATTTTCTTAAGGAGGGTGGAACTGTGAGACCCGGGAAAAATTAAAGGATTGATTTGGATATCAACCGGTATTAAATTCGTAAGCTCAATAATTGTCAAAGAGGCTCGGGAATTTCTCAGTAATTTTCTTTATGTCGTAACTTCAATTTGAGAGCTTGGGAGTAAAGTACACATCACCACGAGTTCATGGGAATTTTCGGGAAATCTTTCGGATACCCGAGCTATTTATTGTGATATTTGGAAGTTTGAGAATTAAGAAAAGGTTTTATGAAAATAGGAAATTAGTTGGTGCAATCTGACCGTTGATTTCAAATCCATTTGATCTGGGCCATTGGTTTCTTTAAAGGGGAGTATAATTACCAATGGATCAGTTTGGACTTTGGAAAGTCCCAGAACCCGAGACCCTCTCCTCTGCCCCGACACCGCCTAAACCTCCTCCTCCTTCCGGCTGTTTCACGGCGCCGGAATGGTCTCGTCTTGTTCGCCTTGACATGGCGAGTCCATCGGTGGTCCTTGCTCATCCAATAGACGTCGGAAGAGAGAGAAACGGAAGAGAGAAGTTCTGGCAGCTCCGACCGTGTTTTTCGATTCCGGCCACGACGGCGACTGAAACTGGTGGCTATGGCTTCGTCTCCACGAGGCGAGCTTATCTGTGGTCGTAGCTTGTCAAGCCATCAACGGACGAGATATAATCGATTAAGAGAAGTTCTTGCTGTTCCGGCGGGTTTTGGTGTTTTCCGGCGACTTCGGTGATCGATTCCTTCGGTTCAGGTATCGGTATTGATCCTCTAGTCGAGCTCAACGTGTTTGTATATTCAGTTTTGGGTGTGGATCAATATATGGAGATTTGGTGTTTTTGGGTATCGTTCTGTCACCGTGAAGTCACTGTGGACAGAGGCGATTCCGGCTGACTTTATTGCTTTCCGGCCTAATTAATACTTGGTTTGGTTTGAATTTGAAGCTTTGGAAGCTCTGGAAGAGAACCTTGTGGTCACACTGCTCTGTTAATTCGTGCCCCTGTTTTGGTTTCTTAGAAGCTTTGGTTCCAGCTCTCTGTTCTAACAAGGAACTCAACACAGGTATAATCTTCATTCCAAAGTGATGATCAGATTATATGGGACTCGAATGGGTTATACTTGATTGCTTGGGGAATTGATAAGGTTTACTGGGAATTGATGGATATGATTGATATTTGCTGGTATGTGAGAAGTATATATTTATTTAAGTTGAACTTGTGTTGATGGTGAGGTACTGGAGAAATTGAATTGATATTTGATTATTATAGTTGAGTTATTTGGCTCAGGTTGTGAAGCTTTTAGTTCGTGGTGGTAAAAGTTTAATCACCAATTACTTAATTATTGTGTGAGCTAAAGAAAGCTCAGTACAGAAACGTAGAGAAAGCTAAGGTCTTAATATATATATTCATGTTGGTTATGGATTACGTTACTATAACATGAATTTGAATAATGGACAGTTATTCATTCTAAGGTTACTGCAGATATGTAAAGAATGAATAATGGAAATGGAGTTTGTCGAAAATGGGTGTTTAAGGTGTTGGGACCAGAAATTTATCAATTGTCTTATTAATCAAGACATGAGAATTTGATTCATTGTTGCGTCTTTAACTGCATAATTGATCAAGAGGAAGACTTGGCATAATGAGTCAAGTGAATTTGACTTTAACTGAAGAATGGATTAAAAGAGGAAACATAATTGGGTGTCCACAGTAATTAACAGGATTACACCCAAGAGATAATGGAATCCATTCTTGAAAGAAATTAATCAAATGGATTCGATAATATTTGTCGAGTGTTATTGAATTGAGAATATTGTTGTGACACTCAAATATTGTTATTGTCGGATTAGGACTCCAGTTGTTCGGAACGTGTGAGCTTTGGTGGTGGTGTTAGCCTGAATTAGCAATTGGAGCTAAAACTTCGGAATCCAGGTAGGGGACTCTGGACTTTGCCTCAGTTAATGCTTTTGTGCATGTATTAAAAGTAAATATTATTGTGTGAAAAGATGCATGGCTTTAGTGGAGATATAAATCTATTGATGATTTTACCACGCCATGCTTGTTTTTGATTGTGTATGAGTTACTATTTGATGACCTGAGAGTGAGTGGAGCATAGTGACTACCTTGGGTTTCGATCCCCTAAACCTCCGGAGGGGCTGTACGGACGGAATAGTGTCTGACATCCTTTGAGGTGTGACACTAGATCTAGGCGGTATGGCATAAATGGACACTCTCACTACACCTTGCCGTTTATGACATGGATCTTGGTAAGGATGTAGTTGGCATAGTGATCGGTCATCAGGTTTGCTTTCTGGGCCCGAAATTATATTTGTTTCTGAAAAGAAAACAAAGTTTGTGGTTGTGCAGTTTTATCTATATGTACCTAGTTTTCACTTGCTTGCCGGCACTTGTATATATATGTTTATATATTTGTTTTCAAACCTAGCTGGGGTTGAGCCCTACTGGGCAAGCGAGGACGAAGCTCACCCCTACAACAGTTTTGGATGCAGGTACTGTGTGCATTGTATCGGGACAATATTTGGACGGAGCTGGGTGTGCAATGATGTTTATTTGATTACGTGTCATGTTTCAAATTATTTAATTCTCTCTGTCAGAAAATTTGTATTGTTGAACCTCTTGATCTTTGGTTCGTTATTCAGTCAATTGTTTATTGAATTAAATTTTTAAATGAACAATTTGAATTATGAATTTTATTATTTACACCTCAAAGTAATTTCTTACGTTTCCACTATGCGTTATTAAATTTTATACACACAATTGCCTTGCGGCTCTTTAAAATGTAAGTTGGTTAATTTGACTTATGTTTTAAAGGTTTGCGGCACTGTAACGTGCTTAAATTGAAGAGGTGCAATTTGGGGCGTTACATAAATGGTATAAATAATTATTTTTAAGTTCAAGTTATCTTATTTTCCATTCTTATTCTTATGAACGTTATTGAGTATAATTTCTCGAACCAAGTGAACATCACTCTTGTATTAGACTAGCAATATGTGATGAGAAAATTATTGCAAATTAAAATTTTCAAATCAAAATATATGAGACTAAGTAGCGGGACAGCTACGCAAAGACGAGTTGTTTGTTGTAATTTCGTTTTTGCATGTCATTTGGGCTAAACCGAGCTGATTTGGCGTGCCACGTCAGCGGGTTAACGTTTCAATTGGACGGAGTACTGACGGAGGAGGGACTTATTGGGTGAGAATTAAAAGTACAAAGACCATTTTGATGAAATTATAAGTGCAGAAACTGAATTAATTAATTATTTTTTTGCTAATTAGAGACTGAACTGATTATACCCCAAAAGTTTAGGAGAAGAGGCTCTAATGAGGACCCTTATAATGAGGGCTTGGTGAAGACTTTTCGATTAATGGTTGTGATATCTCTATTTTTCGATTAATCTCGACAAATCAACCGTTCAATGTTAAGATATTCATGAGTAGATCACTTATACAAATTTTCAACAAAATTTGAAATTGTTAAGGTACCGAACTAGACCAAATAAATGGATGAACCAAATCTGTCAATTTTGAACCATTCATATTCATAAATGGTAAATCACAATTATAGATGACTTAACGATTTCCGATTTAATTGAAAATTTGTAGAAGTGATCTACTTATAAATATCTAAATATTGAACGATTGATTTGTCGAGATGTAATCAAAAAGTAGGTCTAATCGAAAAGTCTTCATCAGGTTCTCATTATAAGGGTCCTCATTAGAGTCTCTCCAAAAGTTTAGGATAGTAATAAGAATTTAGTTAAAAAAAAAAAACATGTCATTGTTTAAACTTTAAAATTGCTATACTTTGTTTTGATTTTCTGATTTTTGTCATTGGCTCTCTCTCTCTCACTGCAAAGTGGAAAGCTGCATTTAGTTCTGAAGTTGAAGGTCGTTCTGGTTCAAGGGGGAATTTTACAACCCTAGGTAAAAAGCTTTGCTCTTTTTTCGCCATTGTCCAATACAGAAAATGAGAATAGTATTTCATAAGAGTTGGGTGGTGGGAGATCTGGAATTGGAATGCTAATTCTATTCTTAATTTATTACTATGAAGATAGTCACTATCCGAATCGGGGCCACCACTTGATTTTTTGGGGGAAAAAATTGTATTAAGCGTTTGTTCCTGTTCTTAATAATAGCTCAAAGCTTTTATCGGCTTTGGCCAAGTGAGTTTAAAATTCTTCACTTTTATATACGATGAGATTTGTTTTCTGCTTTCCCCTCTGATTCATATTAGCTTTTGTCAGGGAATCCCCCTATTGCATTCTTATCTTATGGGGCGGAGTAGGTTTGAGGGACACCTGAAAGCAAGATGATCGATCAATTCATTAATTTTGTGATTCGCCCTCCCAGGTATGTATGGATATGATATCAGCTTTCCAGCTCAGAATCAGAAAAATCTTCTAAACCTCGTGCACATTTAATACTGAAACATATCTGCATTAGTATGTTCAGACAAAAAATTAAAACAGCTACTATCATCGGGATTATTTCCAATTTTAGTGTTGTCTATCTTCTTATCACCTCTTTTTTCCCTGTGTCAAATGAGCCATTTGGAATAGCGTTGAGGTAGTTAAACTTAAGTTGAGAGTAGGATGGCGATTGACTGATGTTGGGAATTGCAGCTTTTCGGGCATATTAACGAATCATCTAGCACGATTCTCACCCTAGTCCTCAGTGCTACCATGATTTCTTTCATTTGTTTAACTACATATTGATGAATTTTCCTCTGACAATGATTTTATGTGCATCTGCTATGTTGGTTGTACAGGGCAGATTATAACCCAGATCAGTATCTGTGGGAAAGGGATTTCACTCTTGCAGGCAAAGCATACAAACGACAAGACTTGGAGGCAAGTATGGACGCCAGTTACCAAGACGGTGTAGTTTTTATTTGCAGCAAATGCATTTTTGTTCCTGAGCCTGCTAGATTAAGATGTTCCTGTATACTTGCAGCTTAGGAATGCTAGAGGCCATACCTTGCGGTGTAGTCATTATCTTCCTTCACCTTTCCCAGAGGATTCTTCTCTGCCTTGTGTTGTATATTGTCATGGAAACAGGTAGGTAATGGTTATTGTAGAGAGTTTTATGTTATGAAGAAAAATGTCTATATCATTCCCGTATGTGGTGATTATGAATCTTGATTATATTTGTTTGTTTTTGTTTTTGTTTTTGTTTTTTTTTTCACTTTTCCATTATTGGGGATGAATTTCTTTCCTTAAAATATGAATATGTTAATGGGGTCTTTATAGACAAAGAGGTTACAACTTACTCTCAACTATGATGCAGTGGATGTAGGGCAGACGCAAATGAAGCTGCTGTAATTCTTCTTCCATCAAACATCACTGTTTTCACCCTCGATTTTTCGGGTTCAGGCTTATCTGATGGTGACTATGTCAGCCTTGGTTGGCATGAGGTATATTGCGTCATTTATCATTAGTTGGGATTACAATTGGCACCCGGTTGTTCAAAGAGTTTCATCCTCATCCTCAAAGTAACGAAAAGTAATCTTTTACTACATGACTGTTTTGGAGGGATTAATTTTTGCAAAAGACCAAAGTGACCTTCCCATATATCCTGGGTTTTTTTTATCTCAGCAAAGTTTTCCCCTCGAGTTGACACGTTACAGAAAACAGTCTCAAGCCACATTCCACATCCAGTAAATGGAGTAAAAGAATACTTGTTGTATCTGTATGGAGATTTTGGGACTTTTTGAACAACAAAATCTATACTTGGAGGGAACAAACTGTAATTAGCTTTTATTATTTTTACTTACTCTTGCTTTGTGAAGTTTGTGAATTTACTTTCATCTGTGTTAGAGAGATGACCTCAAGATCGTGGTTTCATATCTAAGAAGCAACAAACAAATCTCGCGTATAGGTCTATGGGGGCGATCTATGGGGGCAGTCACTTGGTACTTTATCTTATTATTTGTTGACATTACTTTGTTTCTTTGATAGGATACATACTTTCATTAAAAGGAACAGAAAATCAACTTCTAATTCTAATGACAAAACTAAACAATACAGGGGACAAATTGTTCCCCAGAAGAAGTAGAGTAATCCACATTGCAAGCTACACTAACAACTACCTAAAAAAAACATATAATTAAGTTATTAAACACAACACCACTCCAATCATAAGAAAATTCTTGAAAAGAATAATCCTTAAATTTTCTGAAGATACTGATGCTCAAAGGGAGCCCTTAAATGAACTTCATCTGACAAGAGATCCACCTCTACTTCCTTTGCTCCCCCAAATATCCTCCTATTCCTCTCCATCCACACCACCCAAAGAATTGCCAACATAGCAGATCTCTCTTGCACTCTTTTTCCACCAACTAACTTATACCTTTCACATGATAAGGCAACAGAAGAAATTGGATTGTCCCAGCTTACTTGGGTCTCCCTAAGCAATCTTCTCCACAAGGATAAAGCAAATAGAAAACTAAGCAGCGGGTGATCCGAAGTTTCAGCATCCCTTTTGCACATCACCCACCAAGGGGTGAGAGACACCAAGAAGGCCGTCCCCTCTGAACCATATCACAAATATTCAATAAACCAAGCTACCGCTCGTACCTCCGGAGGAACTTTGGCCTGCACTGTCTCTCCATTTCCCATACCATATAGACAATAAGAGGCAAGAGAAGGAATGCTTTGAAAAATATTTCTCCAAGACAGGGTATGAGGAAGAGAAATAGAAGAAATTAGGGATGAGGGAAAGACAGACCAGGGAGACAGCAAGAATAGTATAGAGGGGAGATAACCAAAGATTCAAAGATAATCTGTTTTCATTCGTCAAGTCTTCTAAGAATGATTACAATGCATCTATTTAATGAAGGTAAAGATAGTTCTGGAACCCTACAATAGAATACCAATGCTAACCCCAACATTAAAACCCTAAGATAGATTCGCTCCCAAGCCCAAGCATGAATTCTCCTTGGACTTAAAATTAAATACTTAAAAGATATAAAATAATCGTTAGGCTATTCTGCATCAATGAGGTACCAACTCCTAATCCTTACCAAATTGACTCGTAACTATGTTAACTAATCTGATTTCTTTTGAGGATTTTCTCAGCTGGTTTAGTTTTCGACGTTCCAATGTTTACTCGCTTGTTGTTTTGTGTTGATCAATACTATTGGCTTGGTGGTCAAATGATGATGATTTTTCTTCTCACAAAAGAAATACCGGCTTCTATGCTTTGCTTGTGCATAAGAATGTTCCTGCAAGTCCTGACACAATTAACAACAATATTTGTAATGCAGCCTTCTTTATGGAGCAGAAGACCCTTCCATAGCTGGAATGGTGTTGGATAGTGCCTTTTCAAACTTGTATGTTCTAATGATGGAGCTAGTGGATGTGTACAAGATCCGGCTTCCTAAATTCACAGTACAACCTCTTTTTCTCTCTTTCTCTCTCTCCACGCACATAGATAAACACGTAGACAAACATCATACTTATTTGGGGATTATCAGATTACTACTCAGTATAAATGGGGCATCTTGCTTATCCTCATTGGCACATTTTGTGCAAGGAAAATTTGATATTGGTAGACCATCTTTTCTTACGTCTGTATCTTTGGCTTAAGTTGTTCGGGGAGATGAAACTAAGTTGGGTAATTCGCAGGGATGGTTTTTCCGTTCTCTGAGAATTATAAAATAACAGTCAAAGCAAAGAGGCCAAAGTCTTGTGAGAATATATATATATATTTTTTTTTTCTCTGTGCTTTAGGTGGTTTTGATGGACAGAAACAAAGAATTTTTTGAAGATTTTGCTGGTGTAGGGACTGAGGAGTTATGAGAAAAAGCTCAGTTTGGATCTGCTCTGTGGCCATCTGTTTCCACAGAAGTTTAGGGGTATTTTTGTGTCAGATATCTGGTTGGATTCGCCCGCTGCTGTTACTTAGTTTCTATTAGTTTAGCCTCTTGTTTCTTTTTGTTTGGATTTTTTGTTGTGACCCTTTTGTCCACTCTTTTTGTTCCTTGTAGTTTTTAGTGTTTTTAGCAACTAAATTATCTTTCTCAAAAAGAAAAAAAAAAGGATTATGTAGTGTGCCTTTAGTCTTTTGACTTTATAGATTATCAACTTCTAATCTTCTATAATGCACTGATGGCTCAAATTTCAGTCAATCTTTTATTCTGTTATGCTAGGTTTTTGGTTCTCCTATAGTTTTGAAAGGTCGACCTATTCAGAAATCTCTGGATGTACGCTTATTTTGAACTCTTCAGAGCATTTCATCACTTACTATGCCCTTCATCTCTTGGTGCCATGAATTTGAAATTACAGATTGCCCTTCCCTACTTTCGCTTTTGAAGAATATTACTTTGAATTCTTCAAGGTCAGATAGAAGAATGGAAGTTGGAATCATCTATGGTCTTTTCTTGTAAATCTTATTTACGAGTTAGCAACAATTTACCTCCTCCTAGGGAACGAGCTTTTGCTTGGAATATTGCTCAAGGAAGGGTCAAATACTAGTGCTTTGATTCAAAGGGAAAGACCTAATGTTTGTCCTTATATATCATTATTAGAGAGGAGGAAATTGCAGATCAGTTATTTTTGATTGTCGTATTGCTTTAAACATGTGGGTGAGGTTTTCACCGGCGTGCATATCTTTTGTTCTTTTCAGTTGAGAAATAAAGGCTTTGGGGAAGGAAAGAGGGCACAGGTTTTATGGTTGGCTGTTTGTAAAATAAAACGCTTTTAGAAAATTATGTATTTTGTATACTTTAATTGATCAACTACTGGGCTCATTCAAGTTTGTCCTTATTTTTGCGTTTAGAGGTTTGTAAATTGTAATTAAATGAGTTTTAACAGTAACTTGCCATTTTTTTTCACAGTTGATAGTAATCTCAGTTTTGGGGCTAGAAAATAGAGATTAATAAGTTGTCCAACTCTTGTATTTATCCCATTGGAAAAAAGAGATCTTTAGGGTTCAATTGCGAGTGTTTTTTTTTTTGTTGAAAAAGAGGAGTCTGCTACAACGAGGTTAAAAACAATTTTTTTTTTGTTTTTGGTCTGAAGGTTTAAAAGTCAAAACACTTAAATAAGTGTTTCTCCCCTAGTATAAAAAAAAAAAAGGTTGATCTAATGGTCTGAGATTATCCCATTAAGTTGCCTTCTTATTTTGGTTACTTATTCAAGAGAGGGACAACCTCTTTTTAAGAAAAGTGACGACGTCCTCACCCTGCAAACTAATGATTAGAACCAAATATTAGGTCCTCCTTCAAGGATCATTCCAAATATTAGTCAAGTCAGAAATTGTTTAGCCATTTGATCACATCATCATTTGTAGGTTTATCCCACAGCCTATTGTGTGCATAGTCTGTATTTGTAATACAGAGTCCAGACTCTACAAAGATTCAAGACCAAACAGTTTCCTATTGGGCTGATTTTTGCAGGGATGATTTTTGTAAAGGAACCTAAAGATGTACAGTTCTGATGATTGAACGCATTGCACGCTGACCAGAGTGCGGGCATCCTCACTTTTCTTAACGAGAGGATGTCCTCTCTTGAAGCACTCCCTTTATAAAGATTCAAGACCAAACAGTATCCTATTGGACTGATTTTTGCAGGGATAATTCTTGTAAAGGAACCTAAAAGATGTACAGTTCTGATGATTGAACGCATTGCACGCTGACCAGAGTGAGGGCGTCCTCACTTTTCTTAACGAGAGGATGTCCTCTCTTGAAGCACTTCCTGTATACGTGTGTATATATTTACACATTTTTTGGTATTTATATATACCCATATATGCTTATATCAATGCCAGCGTTTTTTCTTTAGTCTCTGGAAGTTGTTAGTATTTCCATGGATGAAGCATTGAATATATCCGCTCCATTTTTAATATGTTCTTTGACCCCTACTTCCTCTTTAACTAGGTTAAGATGGCAGTACAATACATGCGCCGGATAATTGAGAAGAAGGCAAAGTTTGATATCATGGATCTTAATTGCTTACAGGTTATTCTGTGCTCATCACTTTGTTGACATTGATGAGTTTACCCTCAGCCTCATCCCTTCTCTCTCTCTCTTTAAATTCACAAATCTTGATTGTTAAATTAATCTTTGTAATATAGAATATCAACACCCTATATTTATAGGTAACATTATACATATATAATATATTTATAACTGAATATGGGCATTTGTATAATGCTGGCAGGTTGCACCCAAAACATTCATTCCTGCTTTATTTGGACATGCTAAGGACGACAAGTTCATCCAAACCAGCCATTCTGACCTCATCTACAAGTCCTATGCAGTATTGTCTTAATTAAGGATCTTATAGTTTCATGTACGTGATACATTGCAGTTGGAGTATTTAGAAATAACAATATCTCTGATTCTTCGCAGGGGGACAAAAATATTATATATTTTGATGGTGATCACAATTCCTCTCGGCCACAGTTTTATTATGATTCAGTTTCAATTTTCTTCTACAATGTTCTTCATCCCCCACAAATATCTTCTTCTCATTCATGTAAGCCTGAGAAATATTATGATCTAGAGGATTTGAAGGTTGGTGCTGGTTTGGATGAGGTGATTTCTCTTGGACCTATGCTTTTAAAGAATCCTTGAGTTAATGACGTACCTGAGTTGATGCTTTGTAGCCAAAGAGCTTTTTACTGAAATCATAGTTAGAGGTGCACCATTTTCATACCATCATCATTACTGTTATTTGGGTCATGCATTTTACTTCATGATGTTATGCTGTTTCAATGTCAAGAGAAAACTAACACACACATGCATACCTATACACACGTGCAATTGGCATTCTCATCATCTTTGGTCAGTAATGATGAGATTAATGAAAATTCTACTAACCAAAATGGCTGGCTTTCGAAAGATATTTTGATGATGTCATGAGTTTTACGTCAAGTTTACCTTGGCATTATTTTTTAATAGTGATTGATGTAATTAAGCTATTTTCATTGAGTATGCTGCCTAATTAATTTGTGGGCTTTCACAGTAGATTTTTTTTCCTTGTGCTGTAATATTCTAGCATGGCACATAATTTCCCTGATAATTATTAATATTTTCTCCCATCCCTTGATTTTTCAGAGCCTGTTATATAAGATAATCAGCGGTGTTCATTCTGCGGGTACTGATGCTGCAAGTTCTTCTTATGCTCCTGCAGCCATTGCAAACAAAAAATCTGTGGGAGAACTTCTTTCTGAAATTGTACCAATGACTACTATAGTTGTATGTTTCTTTTTCCTAGGTTTAATTACCCTTTGTCTCCATGTACCCATTTTGTTGAATCATTGTGCTACGTACTTTTTATTGGTAATGCAGGACTCTGTGCATGATGAAGATGGCACACTTAACTGTCACGGTACATCAAATCTACAGGTTATTTAAACGTGTACCATCCTTAGAGTTTGGGAATTTAAGTTTTTTTCTCTTTTGAACTAAGGTCGAGTATCACAGTAGGAAGTCGGAATTGGCAATTGTTTTTGGTTGACTTGATTCGGCAGAAGATAGCTCTTTGTGCCGGTTTAGTTTGTTCTCAAGTACTGTTGTCTGTTTATCACCCAGACTGTTGGAAATTACAGGATTTTGCATGGTGTATTTTTTTTGGGTCTGAGGATTTTGCATGGTGTATTGTTTTTAAGAGAAGGAAAATTAGAATAGAATTCCCTATAGTTTATTTTTATCATCTATAGATAATTTATTTATTTTTGTTACCTATTCTATGCCTATATATGCCCCATGGATTGGCAATAGACCTGAAATATGACCATTATTTATTTTTTATCTTTTTTATACCCAGAAATCCCTGAAACCCAGGCTCAAAACTGGGGTCTCCTGCCGTTTTTTGGGTGGCAGGAAACTCTAGCAATTGTAGCTAGGTGCCTTGATGGGATTCAAACTCCAGACCATAAGAGAGCAAACCATGGGGTTGGCGATTCCATTAAACCCTTTTTTGGTTGAAATACGACCCTTATGAGAAGCAGAGAAGGCATAATGTGCAACACAGATGTTCTAAAATTTTGCTTTTATGTTTTTTACAGGATCGGCCAAATGGTCAGAATGAAGAATGCTGTTCATATACAAGCTCAAATAGAGAGAGTTGGGGAAGATGCTCTTCATTAGGAGGCAGTGATGAAGAATCTTCTGATTGCACAGCTGTTGACAATAGTCATCAGGTATCTCTCTCTCTCTAATCTTTTATTTATTTTTTACTTATTTATTTTTATTAAATATATTTTATCTTGGGGGAGGGGTGGTATGAACTTGGGACTCATCCCACATTGTGGAGAGAAATACCACTAGACCCCAGCTAGTTGGTCAATGGGTAATAATCTATTTGAATATGTTGGATACATTGAGATAATGTGCATATGCTCTCATCCTTCTTCTATTTTTTTTTTTAAATAAGCATATCTTTCAGTTACCAGACTTTTGCAAACTTATAGAAAGATGCGGGTGAGTCATTTGAGATACATTTTATGTTTAGTTTTCAAAATTTGGTCCCTGGTTTGGTACAATCAGTGTATTGTATATTGCTGTAAACCCTGCTTTTCTTCTATGTCAGTCTCGGGCATACTAGGTGCAAGATCTTGCCGAACATGTACTGCATGTTGACGAGATCCTACTCACTAAAATGCTATGAAGAATGTCTTCTTAACGTCTTTTTGTTGATTTGAACTTTATTGCTGTTTGTTATCTTATTCCATTTGTTAACAATTTATGCGTAAACAGGACATTACATACTGTTTATGGGAGATCATGCCAGGAAGCTAGATTCATATTGCTTTAAGAAACCTTTTCTTTTCCTCTTTTGGTGGTGTTTTCTGCCTTAACCCTTCATCTGTCTTGAAGCATCAATCTTTCTGGATGCATGATGCTTCAAGATGGATTCTAAAATATATTTTTGAGTTTGCTTTTCTTGATTTTAAGTTGGCCCCTTTGATTGTAGAAGGTGTATGCAACATCCCTTCAATGTATGCAACAAAAATCACCGGACCTGAAGAAAGAGGTGAAGAAAAAGAAGAAAGTTCCAATTGCTCCAAAGAAGCCCAAAAGTGAGAAATTTGAAAAGTTAGAGGCCCTTGGCAAACGATTGCGTCTTTGCATCCTGAAGCGAGTAAACCATAGGAGGCATCACCCTTAATGACTTCCCTGTACTATAAGAAGTGTTTGTAATTATGATGTATGATTATTCCATCTTAAAATATAAATTTTTGCTGATGTAGTTCCTTTTACCTTTCCTTATTTAAAATGATTAGTCTTCTAATTCCGGTGTCACTTTGGCTTCAAATGAGGTTTTGTGATCTATATGGTTGATGAGAAACTCACATTTGTGCATTTCAAATGTTGCAAGTGAAAACCACAGTTAACCAGGTGAAGTTGTGTGTGGACATGACTTTAATGGATTAGCTTTCTTTGTTTACGGAGCTGTGTCCTCATTTTGTTCATTAGATTTGCTATTGTTTTGCCTTCATTCTTCCCTTGGTTCAGGAGACATGGTTAAAATGGTTGTTCCCGAGTATAATGTGCTCATGTGCACCATACCTTCATAATGATAGTCTCCGTGTCTGAATGGTGTGGAGCTGCCCCAAAATGGATTTGCTTAGCTAATACCAGCAGAAAAACTTGTGGATACCCTAAAGTTATGTTGTGGCATTTATGGTGGCCCAAGTTTTACTCTGAAAATTACTATGCTCTTCGGCTGTAGAGTATTTTCACAGAAACAAAGAAATCGCAATGCAACTTCACAAAAAAACAAAGAAATCGCAATGTTCTGGTACATTTTTTGGATCGTCATGTTCTGGTACATTTAGATTTACTATAAGCTCCTTTAATTCAGGCCGCCATATTGAATACAACTGATGATACTTTTTCTTTTGACAAGCGGCAGCTGATGGTGCACAGACTCATCGCAATCAGGAAAGAAAGGGAAACAGAAAAATACCACGAGAAATTTTGCCATAAAATAACATATTTAAGAATTTTGGCCATAAAGGAAAATATCTAACTGACAACCTGGATGTAAACAGGCAACGAGGGCCAATGATGAACAAGTGCTAGGTTAATGAAATTGCAGGAGTACTGATTTCAATCCATGTTCACAACTCAGTTTGAATAAGACCACAGTTCTCCATTAGCGTGTTTGAAGCAGGAACCTCTATTTAAATAACACCCGTCCTTAGCAACATTCTTTCACCTGATTAAATGATTAGAGGGAGACATGAAAATCCTAGTCCTTTAAACACCAACTACATGTCGCTCCCAGCAACTTGTTCCAAATCAACATTCCTGCCGGAAATCCCAGATGAGGGATTAGACTGCTCCCTGGGCAAGAAAATGGTGTGTGCTTGCTGGTAAGAAGAGTTTAAGCTGGACTCCAATATTTGATGTGTAAGCACCACTTCTGGATTAGAAAATGCTTCACCCATGTTAAACCTTTGCTTCTTCATCGACCTCTCTGCTTTTGGGCTCTCAGCTGGAGAAATAACATGACAATCAGAATCCGGAGTCAAGGGTTCATGACGAGATGAGCAAGATTCATCGACGGAAAGGCTCTTGGCTGGTGTGCGTTCCTTGATAGCCTTGTCTTGGATGGGGCACTCGGAGGTCGGAGCAGGAGTTGCTGGGTCAACCTTGTCAGATTCTGGGCAATCATCACCTGATGCACGAGTGGAGTTCCCAGGGCCAGGTGCTTCTGAAAGAACTCCACCAAGTCGTTGTTGCTCTTCAATAATTTTCTTCAAGTATTTACCTTGTGCTTCTATGCGTAACTGTAGCTGTCTCTGTACCTGTTGTGCATTATGAAACTATCAGCTTCATGAGTTCAGATCATAAAATGCTAGCCCAACAAGGCTCCCTCCCCCCACCCTTCTTATTGACTATGCGCTGAAAATGTCCTTTAGATGGTAGGTGGGGGAGGTTCTGATCTGACATTATTTTGCTTGCCAATTATTTGATTATCTTCGGAGAACATCTTGCCAATAAAGATAGGTGAATCATATAAATTAATAATAGCTAATTTGGAAACTTAAAAGAGTGACAGACATGAAGCTGAAGATTCAAAGTGATACGAGGCTTTGTTGCACACAAAGAATAAGGCGAGAATTTGCAAAATCTCAATTATTATTATATTTTTTTTTTCCATTTCCCGCTCTTCATGGAGATTTTTATTATTGAAAAGGGATTATCATATGGTATTTATTGACAAAAGAATTTTGATACAAAGAGTTAATTACAATTTACTACCCTGTGCTTATACCATATTACAAGCACGTACCTGTGTTTCCAATTTTGACAATCTGCCCGTTGAACTTACCAAGTTCATGCGATACACAGCAATTTTGTTAGTTGCTGACATGGCAAGCGAATTAAGGGTTTCTCAATCATGTGGGGCTCACACAAAGGGGGAAAATGTCATTCAACCTCACTTCACAAAAAGGGTAGATAACGCATTTATGCGAAGGGTAAAGAGCTTCCCAATGCAGTTCTCTGTTCCCACAACTAAGAGAATTGCTAAGGGTTTGCCAACGAGCATACTTGGATTGCATGAAATTGGTAAGTCTATCGGCAGTTTGTCGAAATGGAAAACACGAGTATGAGCACAGGGCAGTAAATCACAACTAACCTTTGATACAATATACTAATTTACTGAAAGTTAAATTCTGTAGAGAAATCATGCCTCTAATTGTTCATGCAGTCGCTTCTGCACCTCCATTTGCAGCTTTAGTGCCTCTGTAATTTGCATACCACTGCAAACAGAAAGAGTACATACTTCCTTACATTAATCAGTCAACTGATACGTCAATTGTAAACAAAGTGATAGGTTCCTCATAGAATAATAATTCTTTAGTACATAAGTTATATGCTCATGCTTACTTTACAACTATCAGACAGAAGGAAACAAATTAAAATATATAAATTTAGAAGCCTATCAATTGTTAGTTATGTGCTTTTTTTTCTGGAGTTAATTTGAACTTTGTGAAAAAAGGGTCCGAATTGACATTCCATTTTCTACTGGTAATAAAATGAAATAGTTAGTGCATAATAGGCAGCTCTACTTACGATGAACCATCCACATTGGAAAGCATGTCCCCAGGTTCTTTCTTGTCAGCTTTTCCCCCTTTCATTAACATTTGAAGAGAATCAAGACACCATAATGAAGGGTCCTAGAATGATACATCTTTTATATGCATCACCACAGGCAACCAGCAACCTGCCTGGTGTTATCAATAAATGAATAAATAGAAAAGTAGAATCATACACCTACCATCAGATGAGGAGTCGGGAAGGTACTTTGCAAGTCGATATTTCTGAGTGCATCACCCGTGACATTAATGGAACCAATGAGAGAAGAAATCTTACATCACCCCAACTCACACCCACCAAAAGTAGAAAGGGAAAAGGAAAACTAAAATCAAAATAAAACTGAATAAAAGATCATCTTTGGACAGAAAGAAGTTTTGTATACCTGTAAATGGCTTTTTACGTGGTATATGGTTAAACCTTGTACACCCATCACTCTCAAAACACCTTTGGGTGTTGCACCTAGAAAAATATCAAAACAAAGAAAATAAAACACCTCTATGGTGAGTACACATCATATCACACGTCAAAAGTTGACATATATCTCGACTGAAATTTAGAATTCCAGTGCATGGAAACATAATGCACCAAATCGAGATATTTAATCTTGCAAGTTGCAACATGTCTTCTGATCTCAATAAAGTTCTCAAACATATTTAGTTGATTCCATCTTAGTGTAAGAATCTATGGAAACACACATATAGACAAGTCAAATGTCATACACTTCAGTAAGAAAAGAAAAGACAAGATTTCATTTGCAAATACAACCTTCCACTCATTTACTATATAACTGCCCCATATTACCCCCATTCCCGATGAATGCCACAACTTAACCAACAACAAAATGAAAACCCTGTTAACCAGATAAAAGTTCAGGTGACTCACGATCTGGCCCACCGAGTTGTGCCACAGCATCGACAAAGCGTTCATGAAGCTCATGTGTCCAACGCAATCTCTGCTTTGAGGCAAGGTTAGAATTGCTGGGACTGTTCCCTCCATTGACAAGGTCCATTGTATTGGTGCCACAGTCTAAATATTGACCATGGACTAACAAGTTATTCTGGACCAAGCCTGAACTAGGAGCACCGTTTGGTTGATACATTTGTCATTTATCTATAAACAGAAAACAAGAAAGGAGTTATGCATAATACATATTAACACAAACAGAAACAAAACTTTAAGACTCATAAAGCCGTACTTACTATATACAATCTAAAGTACCATAACATATCAATAAGATGAAATAAACATTTCCAACTCAAAGTGGGGATTTTTAAAGAGCATGCTAGAGCTCAATTTCCTTTAGTTCTTAGTCTCTGCGTAAGCATGTCAGAGGCAAATCTTTACCATACCGGAAACCCCACAATTATGTGAAGAATACAGGAATCTGACCATACCACAGATTCATCCTTTTACGGGGACAGAGTTTACCTTAAGTTATGAAGCTGTTATTATGGCACTCCATGGGCACAAAAATTTGGTAGTTTGAAATTAAGAAAAAATTATGTTCATATGAATTAGAAAGAATTTTCATAATTTGAGCATATATGCCTGGTTATAGTAAGTAGCTTGAAAATTCTTAAAAGAGCACAAGTTAAAATGAAGAGGCAGGGACATGAATTCATCATACTCCTCGAGTTTTATGAACTTTTTGTACTCTGAAGGGATTCCTATATCAGGCTGAAGGCCCGTCCATGAATTGTGCGCATAAAGACAAATGTGTTGGCATCGGAATCGAAACCCCCAATGCTGTATAAGCCAGGATCCCAACAAAAAGATAGATATCGCTGCTTTTCAATTGATTAAGCTAATTGGAAAATTCAACACCTTCATCAATCATTAACCAATGGGGAATGAATTAGGGTTTCATGAAGAATAGGAAGTAGGTCAAAAAGTATGTTTCGTCTTTATCAAGGGCAAAGAAAGAAGAACAAGTTAGATGAGACAAGGAAAAGGGAAAGAAACGTACCCAGCTCAGCTCGGATGACAGATCTCTCCCTCTATTTCTGACGAATTCCACCCGCCCCTCCAATTTCGGAACTTTGTTCTGAGTGTTAGCGCCAAGTATTAAAAGAGCTGAACAAAACGAAGAGACTTGTTTCGGGGCTTTTACCCAGGCTTTTACTCATATTTTTTTAACAATTCCAATGAGGGTTAATAACTTTTGGTACAACTGTTACTCTGCAGTAAAATGACCGCATGAGGTAAAAAGAATTCAAAAATTTAGCCATAAAAGCTTAAATGTGATGCAAAGAGTTTTCAGTACACGGCGTGTAGCTACACGGTCTTCCGTCAGCCGTGCAAAAATTAAAAAAAATATGAATTCATTTTTCTGATCCGGTTTGTACGGCTTAGATTGCATCGTGTATGTACATGCTGTGTACATACATTTTTTCCCTTTTTCTGGCCCATCACAAAAACATGAACACGATGCCACCGGCCTTGATGGAATCTCCTTGATAATATTCCGTCTGTTGTCCAGACAACAGTTGTTCCGGCAATTTTGGCATCTTCCTTTGCCTCATTTTGATAGCTCATGTAAACTGAGTTTTCTTTTCTTTTCTCATTACAATATTTGATATGATGATAACCCACATACTTCATTTAAGAGAAAATTTATCGTGGTCCAAGCTACAACAAACGTACTAATGTAGGATTAGGACCCTCAAGACCTTGAACATTTCAGTGAGCTTCACAGCTTACATGGCAGCCTACTGTTAGGGCAGTTTCACTGGAAATTTTCACCACTAATTAATTCTCTTTTTGTCACCAAAAAAGTAATAAATATATATATGTTTTCTATACAATGCGTGGGCAAACCTAAGAGTTTCTGATAAGTTGTCTCGAAATTCCAGCAAGAACTAATTGCTTCTGGATCTTAGCTTCCAGAAGGAATCAGTGCAAGCTTGCAGATTCAAGTCCTGTGTACGCAGAATATAGGCTGATTTTATCGAGAAGAAGCAATCAGATAAAAATGGCTCGTATGGCTATATTACTTCCCATATTGGCAAACGTTACAAGGCCCTTAAGCACCCAAGACTGCACTAAAATACATATTGAAGACGCTGCATAAAGTCAAATTCAATCCATGCAACTTCAGCCACATGATTTGCAAAAATCAGAAGCAATTAGTTCTGGTATTTAAGCCTCTAAAATGTTGAATTTACAGTTTGGGAGTTGGGAGACCTAGTTGTCACCTTCCGATTCCGGCCAACTAGATGGACAGGACGAGATTGAAATTTTTACATTTTAATATTGTAAATTTGTAATGCACAGAGTGAACATAAGGATCCCATTCTGATCACGAGATGATCAACCATTCATACACAAGTTTCAGCCCTATATGCCATACCTAGTAATCCCATGAGGGTCAACTGGGGCTAGATTAATCTCTTGGGTTCTCACCTTGGCTTCACCCCAAATTAGAGATGCAGTTGCCGACTCCAAGCTCAGCATTCTTTTTTTCCCACCACCTGGAGATCCTTCCAAAGTCAGTCCCCCGGGACTCTCATGTGATGTGAGGCAGCTTTCAGTGGAGCAATCAGCCCTTTGGGGATGGACACTAGTTAGCACTTCTTCTTCCAGACCATGAACTCCAGCCACATCTGTGGATTGTAATGAGTAGAAGCCAAGTGAATCGAGGGAGGAACTTTTTGGATTCTTATTCCCCAATCCATGACATTTATGGCCGTCAGTATCAATGACTGAACCTCCAATAAATTGATCGGCAAGCATCTTACAAGCTCTCTCAAGCATGGCCATATATCTCCGCTCTGCATCCTGGCGAATCTGCAAGTGCTTCTCAGCCTACAGAAAAATAGAAACAAGATTAAGTAGCATGAATGTGGATGCAGATATCGAGTCCAGAAGTTCCGACTTCCTAGTAGATGGTAAACTCAACCCTTTGAACTATCAATTAATTATATCCTGGGCATAGGGAAGTTGTAAAATGCCGTATCAAAAGCAAAGTCACAAGCAAGGCAGATAAACTGAAAGACTAAGGTTCAAAATTGTCGATCATATTTAAAGAAAATCCAAAGATTACCACAAACAGTTCACTTTCAAACGCTTACATTGTTCGAGGAATCCAGAAGCGGGGAATACCAAACATAAAAACACATGGACATTTAATTTTAACCCCTACAGAATATGTTAGTTACCTCAACTTGCACATGTAGTTTACTTTGTACTTCCATCTGCACTCGTAATGCCTCTTTGACTTCATAACCCCTAAAGATGATATTGTGGTAAAACCCAACATTTTAATGCAAAATGACAATCTATTAATCATCAAAAAGGTTCTGAAGAAAGGCTGTAAACTCGCTTACTCATTCATATCAGAAGTAGGCAAATTCGGCGAAGAATTACCAGTACCAGGGCTTTCTAGAAGGTATGAAGCTGACATTCCTCACAATGATTGGCACAAGAAGTCAGGCATATAATTTAATATTCTAATCATAAAGACACCTTTCACATGGCTTTAAAATAAATATCTAATGAAATATGATTAGCCTCCATTGTCTAATATGATTTTACTTGAGCAGACAATCTTGTTAATTTCAGACGAGAGAGAGAGAGAGAGAGAGAGAGAGAGAGAGAGAGAGAGAGAGAGAGAGATTTAATTTAAGCTTTTAAGGAGATATTTAATATGGTCTCAGAGATCTTCAGTTCGAATTTCTGCAACTACAGCCTCCCAATTTATACTGAATTGTATGTGTTCAGTCTCATAGGTGGCTGGGGGTTGTTAGGGCTAAATTTTGGCTATTCTCTCACAGCTTAAACTTTTGGAATCCTAAGGTTGTCTAACATCGCATTCATACCCATTCTCCATTTAGTTTCAAGGTGCAGGGCAGGGTTACACCTATATGTTTCTCTCTGTCTGCATACATACACATCTTTATGTTTAGGTCGGACTTTCATGAGAGGGATCATTTTTGCTCGATATATATTGTTAGGTCATTTCCTAACAAGCTTAAGCTTTACCAACTAGCTATAAGTTTAGTGGTATTCCTCTCCACAATGTTGGATGATATCCAAAGTTTGAATACCCCTTGCCCCGAAGAAGGAAGGAAAAAAAGACAAGCTTAAGGTTTTGTGCACCTATATAACACCTATCTAACGAAACAAATTTGTGCACAAAGAGAGTTATAAAAAAACCTACCATCCTTGGATACCTCATCCATATCCTTTCCTGATTGCTTACCTAGCCTGTATTTCTGCAATGCAATGAGAATCAGTAAGTCCAAACAGGTGGTTGAGCTCAGGATAAATGATGATGAACATTCAATAACAAAAAGAAACCTGTAGATGACTCTTTAAATGAAAAAGTGTCAGCCCCTTCACATTCATTGTTCGCATAATGGCCTTTGGCGTAGCTTCTGCAATATATTCAAGCCCTCATCAGACTACTAAACAGCATGAAGATTCAAGGACACTATATTTGCAACAATAATCAGCAATCCAACTTAGCAGCTTTCATTCGCTAGTAAACAAAAAGCAATCGGTTCACTTAATAAGCTTCATATGACACTCGCAACCTCAAATTCAAGTTTTTTTTGGTTGTTAAAACAAGCTTCAAGGTAGGCAGAGAAAGAATCAGAGGACCATAAATAACCAAGCTACATGCTGTAGTCTGAGTGAAAGGGATCTAATCCTAGCGGCTTCAAATTTGACCACTCAGATAAGATAAAATAAAATGCTTCAAACTATCAACATAAATAGAACAAGTTAAAAAGCAAATGAGGAAAGAGGAACAGACTAGCGGCGCCACCAAGCTGAGTGACTGCGTCAACAAATCGTTCGTGAAGGTCAGCAGTCCACCGGAGACGAGGTTTGGGATCGGATGTCAAGACGAGGCAAGGGTCTGCTCTGTGATTGTGGTTCCCGTGACCTTGCATATCTTCCTGACCCACAATTCCTTCGTGCGGAGGAGGTTGCATCAGTCTCGGAAACATCTCGTCCGTCTGTAATCGCCAAATCCCAATCTCCACACGGCGGCGTGCTGCCGTAAAGATTTTATTGGGTAGATGGTGAAAGAGAGATAAAAGGAGAGAAGGCAGTACTGCTTCACGTTTTCTACAGATTTGACTTCACGCTTTTTGGAGATTTGTCCATTTCTGCACTCTTTTCTCGAGTTTCTCTTTGCAAGCCCACTTCATTTGTTTGTTGCTAACACACTTTTTTACTGATCCACAGGACAAAACACTTGTTGTTTAATTGCCATTTCCATTTTCCAGTCAGCAACACCAATTATGCCGGTTGAGAAGAGCACGATGCCGAGGGGGAAAAAAAATTAAAAACTCAAGAGTAGCTTAATTTCATTTGAGGGATACTGTGCAGAGGAAGTTGACAGTCTCATCCTTCATTTTTTTTTTGGTTACAGTCTCATCCTTCATCTTCTTGATCTCAAGTAGGATGATCAATTTTGTTAAACATTTTTTACCATATATTTTCTTTATTCTAGATATTATCGTTTGACAATAATATGATAATTTTCTTTTGGAATTTTTCTCTAAATGAAAAAAAAAATTTATTTGAACTGTATGAAACAATAAATAGTTTTAGTGAACTCAATTTATTTGATGCTCAACCGTCAACGTTATCATATTCTATTATTCTATTTTTACTTTTTATTCCATTTTTTATATATCTTAATATAATAAATTGAAAAAGAAAAAAAAGAGTCAAAAGATATAGGCATGCACCTCTACTTTTTTCATTTTGGTGTCCCTGCAGCAGCTACGAAAAGCAACGTAATATTTGTATGACAGAGAGGAAATATCAGTGTTGTGAACATTCGTTCTTTTACATGATAAGCTCACAATCGGTCCTAGACTACCTAAACTATATAGGATTGATGGTTGATTTGTGTATATCTAAAGTGAATATGTTTTGTTGGAATTGGATTTGATTCAAAGCCTGTAGCCATGCAAATGTTTGGCCCATCTTCTAGCCATGTAAGGATCATGGTAGTCCCAACTTTCTGCACTACTAGGCCTCCCACCAATAATTGGACCACTCGTCCCTGACCCAGCAGAAGCTGCTTCTGCTGCATTAAGGTTACTTTTATCATCTCCTATGCTCACCATAGTTTCCCCTGTTGTGATAGGTTCGTCAATCTCACCATCCTCAATGTAGCTATATCCCACACAAATATGTCCACAAACACTCAAGTCGACCAAGATTTTCCTTTCTTCACCGTTTCTTAGCTCTCCTATTCTTACAATCCTACTGCTGGCTTCCTCTGCTGTGCTGATCCTCAATTGGATTTCTCTAACAACACCACCTATGAGTCTTCGGAGGAACTCTTCAAATTCATGCATGATAAAACCATTTGAAGTGCCAAATCCAAATCCTACATGAAAACGATGCACTGGAATAGGCACGTCCATGCTGAGAGCAGCATGGTAGGATCGAGTTGGGGTGTCAGAAAGATGCAGGATACTTGAATCTGGATTCTGGTAGACACGATCTTGAAGTATCTTGATCCCTTTCTTGAGCCCTTCTACTGGATCTGCTTGCCCCATGTAGAACAGGCGGTCAATAACCTGCTGGGCTGTTCGCTTCCCATAAGATGTCATGCGTCTTAGAGGGAAGACACGAGCAGCAGCTGATGAGTAGGTAACAATGGCCAAACGATCAATAGGTCTAAGGGAGAAAACCACCAATGCCATGCACTGCTTGAGAAGCCTCAAGTGTGGCCCATTGGGGCTAGCAACCAAGACCAAATCAGTTGCTCGCTGCTGTGCCAATTTCACCGAA
This sequence comes from Rubus parviflorus, assembly GCA_029955375.1. Taxonomy (NCBI): domain Eukaryota; kingdom Viridiplantae; phylum Streptophyta; class Magnoliopsida; order Rosales; family Rosaceae; genus Rubus; species Rubus parviflorus. The sequence continues at coordinate 73,194 of JARGGL010000003.1, forward strand.
AGATAAGCTCTGTCTGAAGAGGCATACATAGTAGTATAGGACTTTGGCCTGGTTGGCGATTGTAACAATGATGAGGAGCTATAGCTCAAGTGATGTGGGGGCAGATGATATGGGTGTGTGGTGCACCAGGACGGTTGAAAGCTACGGGGTGGAGTACTAGGTGGTAAGGGTACTAGAGAAAATTGGAGACGGGGGCAATTAGGCATGTGATCAGGAGGCTCGATTGGGTCATCATCATCATAGCGAGCAGAGCGCAAGAAGGAGCGCCTGTGGATACGGAAAGTGGCAATAGAGTCATCAAGGATTTGGAGGATGGGATCAGTTGGGTTGCAAGAAGAGAGAGTACCACCAGGTGGGTTCAGATTGCGGGGCAGCTGGGTCCAATGGGCACGGCAGATGGGGCAGGTGACACTACCATGGCGGACATTGGAGGAGATGCAGGCAAAGTGGAATGCATGAGAGCACTGAGCCGTGAATATAGCGTGCGCCGAGCTCCTTCCCTTGCTATGGTAACTCAGAGGGTCTAGACATATTGCGCACAAATTCTGCCACAAGAATCAACAAATAAAAGGTTAAGAAGACTGCCATTACAAGCTTGAAATTGTTGGAACTGCATTTTAACCTAATGCTCTAGCAATGTATATTTTAGTAGTCATGTATTGAGATTTGAGAAACAGAACTCTAATTAAAAGGCAGTTTTCTTACCATAGAATATATGATACATATGGTTATGGAACCTGTAATAAAATCTGGTGTACTTCTGAAGTTCAATTGTTTAGCACTTGCTATTGATTCATTTACATGTTACAAGTCCTGGATGTCATTCCATAATTGGTATTATTATAAGGTGTTAATCTAGATTGTGTGAAAGGATTCCCCCAAGAGGAAAAAGAGGTGGGAAAGAAAAGGGGGGTGGGGTGAAGGGAGGAATTGTTTTGTATTTATTTATTTGCTGAGGCTTGAATTGAGCCGATGTATACAGAAAAGTAAGAAATTGGTTTGCTTGTGTGTTTTGAATTGAGAAATGTGAGAGTAAGATGGTTGAATTGAAACAAAAGGATTAATACCCAAACGTAAGTGAAATGATGCATATTAATTGTTGCAGGAAAAAAGAAGGCAGAAGTGTGGAATGAATGGGGTACCTTATTAGAAGAAGGCACATTGTTGGTGCTGATTGTAGCTGATTCCGTTTCCTTTGCAATGCATTCTTCTTCGTCTTCTTCTTCTGCTGCTGTTGAGTTTGTGGGAGACACAGCTGAAGAACCTGAGATCTGTAAACATAAATGAACAAAAATGCAAGTGTTAGATGAGAGTAAAATTGGAGAAATAAGATGGAATTGGGGAAGACTTACAGAGGCAGTGGTGGTGGTATGATCGAAGAAAACGATGGGCTTCCTCCTGGAGCCGCCACATGCATTTGCAGCTGCCACCACCATCTTCTTCGCCGCTTTTCTCAGTTTGGACCCTCCCATCCTCGATCTCCGGTGCGCGTCAGATCAGATCCCCTTCCTTCAATTGCCTGCCTGCCTGCCTGCTTCTCTCTCTCACTCAACCGCTCTCTGTCGTTGCCGTTGCCGTTGCCGTTGCCGTTTCCGTTTCCTTCATTAAATTAACTAACAAATACAAATAGTTGCTTATCCCAATCGAGGCTCAGACGCCCTCCACTTATTATACTCCCCACTTTACCAACTAAATATTCCCACGGACTACTTTTTTTTATCGTTTCTACTTTTCTTTTCTTTTCCAAACCACTTCTTTTTACCTTTTTTTTTTTTTAATTATTATCTAGCTCCCGTTGGTTTGAACTTCAACTTTTCTTCCTCACACCTAGTTCTGGATTTCTTTTGGTTGCATTTCAGTTCAGGATTTTCTTAACTCATACAGATCTAACAATAAAAAACAAAACAGATCAAATATATTTTGCTCAGTTTAGCTAGACTTTTTTTATTCCTTTTTGATTGAAAGGAGAAATTCCATTGATAAATTTTGCAAAAATTACAACCATGTGGTAAAGGTGGTCTCATTCAAAATCTCGTTTGATCAAAAGAAGAAGAAAAATAGTATCACACTGCAAATGACTCGACTAGTTAGAGCCTTTTAGTCATTGGACGCTTTGGTACCTCACATTTGAAAAATATCATTTTGATATCTAATTTACAACTCTATCATTCATCTTGATTTTTTTGTTAAATTTAACTTGCATGGTCAATTATATCACCAACTATAAAAATTACTACACGGTTACTTGTTTTTTTTTTCGTGTTTTCCAACACATATTTGCATCTTACATTTGTAATTTTTTTATCTTAATATAGTCGGACTCCCTTTTGATAATAATTCAACTTGGAGAATAATAAAAAAAAAACAATTATAATTTGGCAGCATTACACCACGTAGGCTTCAATGGTAGGTAAAAGAAGTGACAAAATAATATTGAGAATAACATTGGGAACAGCCATCATAACAAGGTCTGAAAAACAAGGTAATGAGGAAAGACAGAAGAGGCAAAAGAGAAAAGAACCGTTAGACTGGAATTGAATTTGGAATTAAGTTTCAAACAGGAAAGAACGTTGCCAGTTTGACTGTTTCAGTATATTATTGTGATGGGAGGGACCAGCAGACAAAGCAAAGCAAGATCGAATGGGTTGGCGCCAAAAAGTGTTTTTCTTCCCCTGCATTCCATATTTGCTGGCTCACTCACCAGGTCATTTGAAATTTCAGATTTGGCCAAAGGATGATGATCGATCAAAACCCGGCCTAGCCTGCCCTTTAGTTTCGAAAACGACTGATGGACTAAAGGTAACTATTGACAGTATTGGGAATCTCTCTCTCTCTCTTTTGTGAATTGCGACTGACATGTCTAAATCTTGCACATGAAAAGAAGGAAAAGGGCAAAGGTTGCTGTTGTCCACAATACCTCGCTACCTACTTGCTAGCCTAGAAAGCACAACTAGGTTTGAATGCAAATATGACCTCCACTCTCAATCGGATTTTGGTTACATCGAGTTTGTCTTATCGATCAATGTCATAACTGATTTTATTTTTTCTAAGTATATATGATGGGGTCGATGCTGTTAATCCATCATCTTCATCGTTCCCTGCCGTATCTGTTCGCTCAAAGATTCCCATTTATCATTGTTTGGTCAACCTTTGGCATCTTCTTATTATTGCATAGAGCAAAATAGTTCACTGATACTTTATGTTGATCGATAACCTTAATTAATCTCGATTCACGTACCAATACCTTGTGCCTTGGTAGATACCTAGACTGATACAACTATCTAATTCGATCAGTAGCCATTTTTGTTACCTTCTGCTTTGCGGGTGCTTATCAAACCAGAGAGTTTCAAAAAGAGTTCAATGTTTGCAGCTTGAACAAATTAATAGTGGTTCAAAAAGCCTCAGAAATTAAGTACTTTCATTCTTCATCACAATAACAAATGATTCACATTAGCAGATCGAGGAGATATATCGCAGACTGTTTAGTAAAAACATGCAAGAGCCACTGAAAATTAAAAGGGAATTATGAACCAAGCTAGTAATCATGTGATAACCACGATCTAGCAAATTAAACATGATTATATTTTTAGTACATTGTACATTTCAGCTTTCCTGATCGACGTTCATCCTCTCAATTTAAATGGAATTGGCAAAATTAATTAATTCATTCATTCCTGGCCTGGCCTGGTCTGGTCTGGTTATCGACCTAGCTAGACATACATTCCTTTTTGAGTATCCCATGTCCCACATTTGTGGTAGGAGCTTCTCTTGTAGCAGTCCCCAAATCTCAGCAGCTTGAGGATGAGATCTGTCCCTAACAAAAAATACATGACTCCTGCCCTTCACTTGTATTAGACTAAAACCAGGAACCTTGTTCACTTTCATTTCCTTCATCTTTTTTCTTACTTGAGCAAATTCGTCCCACTTCCCACGTGCAGCATAAACGTTAGCTAAGAGTACATACCCCCCAGAGCTACCTGGCTCTAACTCTTGAAGTGCCTCTCCAATAATACTTGCCATTGCAATATCTCCCTGGAACCTATATGCACCAAGCAATGCTCCTAGGACAGCAGCATCCTTCTCACAAGCAGGCACTGTTCGTACTATCTTTGTAGCCTCATCCACTAGTCCTGCCCGGCCTAGCATGTCTACAAGGCAGGAATAGTGCTGGGCCTTTGGTTCTAAATCATAGCCGCGGTTCATTGAATTGAAAAGCCTTTGACCTTTGTTGACAAGACCAGCATGACTACAAGCTGATAGGACTCCAACAAAAGTAATTTCATCTGGCTTGGCTCCTGATCTTAACATGCGTGCAAGGACCTGCAATGCATGGTGACCATATCCGTGATTTGAATATGCTAATATCATTGCATTCCATGATGCCACATCCTTAGCCCCAAGATGATCAAAAACAAACCTAGCAGAAGTAACATCCCCATTTCTGGAATACATAGTAACTAGTGCATTCACAACCACTGTGTCATGCTCAAACCCATGTGATAGGACCAGCGCATGAACTTGCATTAGCTCCATCATGCCCTCGCATGAGCTCAATACGCTAGCGATGGTAGTCCCATTAGGTCTAAAGAAAAACCGAAGCATGAGAATTAGGTGATTTAAGGCTTGTTCTTTTGGCCGACTTTTGGTATAACCATCAATCATCAGATTCCAAGTAACAACATTCCTTTCGCGCATCAAACTGAATAGATCACCAGCTTCTGCCATGAGGCCTTCGTCAACATATGATGCGATCATAGCATTCCACGCAGCTACATCTTTGTTAGGCATCCGATCAAAGTACTCCCTTGCAAGCTCAGTCATCTTGTTATGTGCCAGACCCGTAACCATAGTAGTCCAAGAAATTGCATTCCTCTGAGGCATTGAATTGAAGAGTTCGATGGCTTCACTTACTCTATTTGCATTAAGATGACCGGAGATTATGACGTTCCAAGAATATAGGTTCCGTTGTGGCATATCGTTGAAGAGACCAAGGGCCTCATCAAAATGATCATTCTCAATAAGAGCCTTGATCATAACTGTCCATGAGACAGTGTTCCTTTCGGGCATGAGGTTAAACATATCGCGCGCTTCATCAATCATGTTGTTGCGAGCATAACCCAGAACCATAGTAGTCCAGGACACCACATTTTTTACAGGCATATCACCAAAAAGCCGACGGGCCTCCTCAACTTGTCCACAACTGAGATACCCAGATATCAAACTGGTCCAAGAATACACATTTCTAGTTTCCATGTGATCAAAAACTTGACGAGCCTCAACTATACGGCCGGCCTTCACATAACCACTAATCATTGCAGATTCAGCAACAATATTACTTGTGGGCATTGCCTGAAAGAGCCTCTCTGCATTGGGAAGATCATCGTTCTTCAAGTAAACATTGATCATGGAAGCATAAGAGACACCATCCCGTTGAGGCATATCGTCGAACAGGTTCCTTGCATCTTTCACTTTGCCACAGCGGCTAAGATTTATTATCTCACAGTTACAGCTATATGTATCAATTCTATACGAAAGGGTTGAACTCGGGTTTGGCTTTTGATGACGACCGGTTTTAACAGAATTCAAATTTGGTTCCACCCGAGAAGAAGCATTGAAGTGTCTTAAGGTTTGAGCTATGGCGGGAAGCTTCGAAAGACGGAGACGGAAAGCAAAGGATGACATAATATTAATGATGATTACAAGCATTACTAACACTGATGAAATATGCCAGGGCCATTTTAGTATTGTCAGTCGTTCATGGAAAAATTTCACTATTTCAAAACGAACACAGAAATTGTTGATGGTTGGCCGGGTGATAAAACAATAAATTAACCACTACCCTTTTATTCCTTGAGGTTCCAGGTGAGTGTTTTCTTGGTTAACTTGGTTAATGAAATGAAAATTATAGGTGATGACTGACGAGTAGAAGAAATGTTTCCATCAATATGTCTCTAAAAACAATCAGCAAAATGAGTTTTTATTTTATTTTTTATACAATTGCCGACTGTATTTGATAGTTTTGATCAGTCGATTGTATGATGGAGAGACTCTTCCGCTTTTTTCAAATTTACGGATGGCAAACCTAAAATGGTTAGTCGATTGGTTAGTTCATAATGCTGAAATTGAAATGTGATTTGGATAAATAAAATCATCAATGTTAATTATTAGTAGTGAACACCACTTATTGTTTTGTCACTTTTAACTTGTTTCACATTGAACCCACAACTTCAACAACTGAACAATCTTTCACTATTGCATTCATTCTAGTTCATATGAATCATAAAATAAAAGTAAAGTCTCAGTTCAAAGCAAGTCCAGTTAAGAGTTTGGAGACAACCACACAGATTTTACAGAGACCCTTGAGATCACGATTCATGTTGGTAAGAGGTGAAAAAGTGGCGTTGAAAGCAGCTTGGCAATCATGGGCAGCAAGAGAAGCAACAGCAGCCAAATCAGCGAGCTCAAAGAAAGTCTCAGAATTAAGGTCATTGTAAGCGAGTTGCAGCGCAGAAACGGCCTTGTTGTAATCATGGTAACATGTTTGCAGCTGCTGGCTATGCCCTCCTGCTCCTGCGGACTTGTTTAGCAGGTGGGCAACATGGTGTTGGGTGGTGGAGGCATTGAGGTACGCTAAGCCAAAGGAGATGTAAGCAAGCACATAGCTGCCGGCGCTTGGAGTCCGCGGGTCGCTGTACAAAGACTCCACACAGAAGGAGTAACTGGAATAAGTTTTGCGACAAACAGCGTCTACAAGCTTGGTTGGCTGAATACCAGCAGCACAGGGTATGAAGAAGAAGCATTGAAACAAGAGTAGAGTTGAGAGACACAGGATATGATGATATTTCACCATTTTCTTCTTTCAGTTAATTGTTTCCTTGGTTGTGTATTTGTACTTGTACTTAACCCCAGTGAAGAAATCAAGGAGACAAACATGTCTGTCATGAGCAATAACGATACATTTCGATCAAATCAATAAAAGTTTCCCTGAATGTTAATGGTTACCATTTCTTAGGATCATTCCACCGGTCACAACTTCAAAGAGTATTTATTTATATATTAAGAGTCCTACTCTTACAGTCTTACCCTTTTTAAATGGTACAATACGATAGCAAAGTTAATAATAATCCTCCTCTTTGGACCAAAAAAGAAAAAGAAAAAGAAAAAGAAAAAGAAAAGAAGAAGTTAAGCAGATTTTCTGGGCTCTGGTGGTAGAAGACAATAAACAGATCAACGACGTTGGCCCACCAAAATAATCACCACGTGAAAGCGTGACTGACCACTATGTCTTTCTTAATCTTTATTATATAAAACAGCACTTGCGAAATGAAAATAATTATGGAACAGCCTGTCACCAAACACAAACAGCGTTCAACCTCCACTAAATAGAAGATAGGCTGCCCACCCCCAACCACTCGTATATTACGCTTATAATGGTTAGGTGTAGGAGGTGGTCCCACACCCAAACCCTAATAATATGCAGCTGCCCATGATTAAGCTTAATGACACGGTTAGAGCACCAATGCTTATTTTATTCGAGAAGCTATTATATTGTTCCGGTTAAAACTTATAACATTGATTAGTGTTCAACAACAAAAAATGATATGCCAATCAGATAATATTCATACAATTGAACTTCTTAGATTAGCATAACAATACGGAGCTGCATGTACACCATCATCGGGACATGGGACAAAAAAATACCAAAAACTCAAAGGAAAAAAGATCAATATTACAAAAGGACATGAAGAGAGATTGCTCGGCTATTCGAGCCACATAAGCACAACAAAATTAAGGAGATACACTAACTATACTATATAGGAGATACGATTTACAAGTACATTGTGAATTCTGTAGATATGTGTAATCATAACTTATGAGTCCGATAAGTAGGAAAGACAAACGAGAGTAAAAAAAAATCAAAATGTACACAGAAAGAATAAAGCTTGAAAGCTGTTACTCCAGAACAAAAAAATTGCCTACAGAGACCAGAGAGAGAGAGAGAGAGAGAGAGGAAAACCTGTCACAGACATTCTATGGATTGATGTTGCATTCTCGCATATACATATGATCATAATCAACATATTTTGCCCAGTAACTTCTGTATTTGGGTATGCCTATCTCAAGCCATGGTTTCATGTTGCCATTATAGTGTATAACAGCTGCTCGATCAATCTCCTTCTGGTTAACACTAGGGTTATAACCAAGGCCCAGCACATGCCACGAGCGATCAAGTGGGTATGTACGTTTCCAAAATGTTATGAGACCAGGAGGTAGAGTTCCCAACTTCCACAATTGTCTATCATGATTCTGTACACCAAAAAAAAAAAAACTTGGTTCACAAATGGAAAGAAGACAACACAGGCCAGTAAAGTATGGCAACACAAATGTATCTTAGGAGGGATGAAAATTTTGATTTAAATGATGCCTACATCCAGTCTCCAGACCAGAAGTCTATAACTCAAATCCATGTTTCCTGATCATGTTTAAACACCAATTCATTGAATGAGAGCTAAGGAGCTTCCGTAATCAGCTAGTTTCCATTCAAGAATTAAAATTTAATTGCATGCAAGGAAATGAAACGGTCAAGCCGATCTATATAAATTTCAAGAAAAAAAAAATCTGAGACCATCTTACTTACCAGCTTCTGCCATCTGTGGTACACCTCTGTGATGTTTTGTTTCTTCCATTCCTCCAAATCAAAGACATTCATTCCATATGCCCATCCACAAGCATGAGGGTCAAAATTCTTTGAGATAAGAGGATTTGAAAAGTTAAGATACCGGTCAAAGCGATGGAAGATTTCTCCACAAGTCTCCACAGCCCCATTAACATTTCCCTTCAAATCAAGGGACCAGAGCCCTGTAAGATCCTTCTTCACAACTATATCATCATCCAAGAACAGCACTTTGTTTAGCTTTGGGAAGATCTCTGGAAGGTAAAACCGGAGATGGTTCAGGATCGACAAGTACTTTGGGTTTCGGAACTTCAAATTTGGATCAGAATTGGAGCGATGAGTCCTAAAGTAATAATCTATCATGGATGCAGAACCCAACTGCTTCAGAACAGGACTGTAACTTGAATTCAACCATGTAAATTCTTCAATGTTTTGAACCTGAATAGTGGCTTTGCCGGGTGGATTTACCAAAAACCACATTCTCATCGCAGCAAAATTTAGCCTGTCAGTGACAATGTGGAAAACATGTTTTGCAGGGTCCTGCCAAAATTCCAAGCAGTTGATTAGTTAGTGATGTCAACCAAAATTGAAGGTCCAAGACATGAAGATAGATACTTGATTGGTGCTGGGCAACAGAAAGGGAGAAGATACCTTAGCATGGGAAACAGTTGAGTTTACGACAACTGCTGTTGCCAATACATTGTCTGAGAAGAGAGCATAGTGGTACAGCAGGGGATCTTCTAATCTCTCTTGATTGGGAAAGTTCCGTTGAGAAGAATTTAAGGAATAGTATTCAGTGGTAAGGCGCAAGGGAAGACAGTGAAGTCCCTTAGGAATTGTTTTTGCTGTTAATTGCGTTAAGAACAAAGTCTGTTTTTTGTGGACCCGGAGTTGCTCTTCCATCGAATGGAGCATAGCTCGAAGCTTTTTCACCATAGCAGCACAGTCGTCTTGAATCTGCTTTCCTTTAGCCAATGTCTGTTCCATTACCTTCAACTTATCATAGGCACTGCATCAATACAAACCATTATTCCAGATGAAATAAACAAAATAAAGAAAGATGGAGGTGTAGACGGAGGTAGAAATGTAGAAAGAGTTAGTTAGATTTGAATCAGAAAACAAATAAACCAAACATAATCATAAAGGAGAAGGAATGACAAGCTTGGGTCAGCTAGCAATGCTAATTTCTTTTAAGAGAAGACATACTTCCTTGACAGGTCAGAATCCTTGCTTGCATCCGCAAGTGCTCGCTGAACTTCCTTTATCCGCAGTCGAAGCTCCCTTGTGAAATGGGGATTGTTTCTTGTAGCTGGAAGAGATAGGTACACCTTTGCCCTGATGAGCTGGTCTTTAAGATGTCGAACTCGAGCATCTGGAATAGCTGTTTCATGATTGTTTCTTTCCGATATAGTTTTGATGGATTTTCTTTGATCAACCATGCTGGAGGTTTGAGTGGATTGCTGGTCATGCTTTATTTCCAGGAAACAGAAGCAGAGCCATAAAAGAAGAGAGAAAAGAAATGGATTCTGTTTAGTACAAGGAACTAGAATTGGAAGTGAGTACCAGAAATGGATACTATTTATTGCAGAAAGCTTCTCATAATTCAATTAGAATTTAGAAGTCTGCCAAAGGGCAACCATATCCAAACAACTCAACATGAATATAGCATTGGTCTAAAAAATTTAGTATCGAGAAAACCAAACTCAAATAGGGGAATCAGTTGCAACTAAGATTTCTCATATTACTGAATAAACATAGCCTGGTAAGTCCAACACCAAAATAGTTAGGTGATGATAAGCCAACACGAAGCTGTTAAAGACATTGAAGCATATCACCAGGGATTCAAATATGTATGCAAACTGACAATGAAAAAAAAGGTCATAATTTGTACCGTATTCTGAGAGGCATTATCATTAGTCTGCTCAGAAGTTGCTGTTTTAGAATCTGACTCAGCGAGAAGTTGGTTTCGTTGCTCAAGTGTTTGAGTGACCTGTCTGATGGGGTTATTGGTGGTAGACAACACTCTAGCGGATACATGCTCCATGGAGTCCACTGATTGCCCATCCAAGAAGAATAAGAATAATGAGTAAGAGAAGCAATGCAGCAGCAGCAGCATACAATACACCCAAGGAAAATCAAGGACGGGAAAATTAGAGTACCTTGATGAGAGTGATTGGTCTCTTTGGTGGAGTTGTCGGAATATACCACTCCGATGGGTTCTTTAAGCGTGGATAATTCCTATGAGCAACAAGAAGAAGAATGTAAGTTGTCCAAGCAAGGGAAAGGACGCTCGTTTTTGGTGCTACAAAAAGCAAGGCAAGGGAAAATAACCTGCGGAAGCAGATTTAGACGGCCAGTATGAGCATTGAAAGCCTGTGTGCAAATTTCCAGAGTTCAAAAAACTTACAAGATCCATAGTTCCAGACACAAAAAAAGGATGCAAGACAACTTACAAAAGTAGTAACATCTTCAACAAATTCGTCTCGAGCTGCTGAGAAAGGCATTGGCTTTAGCAAGACGGAAGGAAAGAAGCTACCAATCCAATTTTTGGCCTTTTTTTTTATATCTAAAACAACAACAATTATAAGATGAACCAACTTACAGGATGAAAAGGAGGCCTGGAAGGAGCCAAGACGATCAGTGTAAAGAATGATGGGAGCAATCACCGTTACAAAGAGCATCACCATCACCACATTCCTCACCATCATCTTACAGACTTTTGGGGGCAACCAGACGCCGGAAACAACAGCCCCGTCTCAGTTCTCGCCGGTGGATTCCCTCCCCTCGATCTCCCACCTATTATTATTATTATAATAATTATTAATTGAAGCCGTTGAACACAAACAATTGCAATTGCAAAGCAGGATCTGTCACTCGCATTGCTACAGAACCCTTGCCTTTGCTGCAAAATTGGAAAGATAATGTAGCAGCGACTGGTACTTTTTTTTGCGCTAATCAAATTAAATCGAAAAGGAAAAAGAAAGAGGGTAACTTTTTTCCAATTCAGTCGCGGGAAGGCCGCGTCAACTACACGTGAGGAATGGCCATCGAGACACGCGTGATTGACGGCTCCAACTAAGAAGCGGCTACTTTTATTAACTCTCAAACTCCAAGTCTAATAATAATTGTTTATGCCAAAAAAAAAACTCCAAGTCTGTTTAAAACGAACAACAGCAGTACCCGAGTGGTTAATTACTGTAATTTGGATCAGTTTTCTTTTCTCCTTATTCCATTTTTCTGTTCTAATTCTAAACAAATAAATCAAATAATAAGAGTAGGTACGTACACGTACATATTCATTAGTATAATGAATGCATGGTCGGAGGCGAGGCTATTGAAATTAACAGCAAAAGAGTGTCGGCAGGGACAGCGGACGTAGTACAGTAGCTATCCTATCCGCTATAAAAATAAGGGATACCGTAGACTGCCTACGTCCGTCGCATTTCCTTTAGATTTTTTTTTTTAAGTAAGTTCTCAATTTGGTCAGCCATGTCTGTGCGGCTGCGAGCCTCGATCATTTGTAACCAAAATAAAATATAAAAAATACTCCCCTCCCTCTGATGCATCTCTTTTAGATTGTTAGCTACTGATCATGGATCCTTGCCCCAGTTCTTCTATTCGCTCATGCATGCTAAATAAGGAAACGGAAGGAATTGAGCTAGATTTACATGCGTGCACAAAATATACATACATACATACCTTGAATGAGACTAAATTTAAAGCGAAAAATCCATGAGCAAAATATCAAACGCCAATATACATAGATGACGTACAATAGCAGGCCGAAATTCATGAATAGTGCATGAATTATACTTCGTTGAAATTCTTAATTTGATCGCATCATATTTCTGTTCTTGTTCTTTGCATGCTCATTCAATCATATTTCTATTATTCGTTAAATATAATTTGACTATTTCATGAATGTTTTGGTTGCAGAGAATAATCACATTAATAAGTGATGGATCGGCTTTGTAATCATTTTCTCTAATTCAGTAATTCTTGTAGAGGGTGGCTTTAAAATTCTTGACCCGTTCAATGAGACATTATTTTGAAAGAAATATGTTCCTACCTTCGATCAACTTTTAAGACTAGATTCAATTTTAGCATATCAAGAGAGAGCAACTAATATTAGTTGTTCAAAATTAACAACTAATATTACGGCGGATGCTTATGCAAGCTTAGCCTTAGTGTCCAAAATTAACATGCCTACTAATATTACTGTTAATGGCCTTGGCTTTTGTCCTCATAGAAACTCTTAATACAATGACGTCCTTGTTCTACGATGGAGGCAAGAAAAATCAAGTTCATCTCTGAAAAGTGATTGAGGCGTTGGTTTAGAAGAAAAAGAGGCCTTGGCTTAGAAGGAGGGCAAGAAGCAAGCCTTTTCAACCTTATGCGAATGAGAGCATGACAAGTACATAATCGTTCTAGGGGTATGATTTAATTTGGAAGGTGATTGAAGAGACAAGAACTTGTCTCAGAGGATTGCAATTTAAAGGAATTGTTATGGAAATTAATTAAGTCATGCATAATTGCATAGTGTTCTCTAGTAACACATAAGAAATAGAACAAATTAAAAATCCTCTAGTAATGATTCATTATAATGATACTTCCATCTTCAATTAAGCCAAGCTACGTACGTACTTCAAAAACTTTAAGTCCCCTAAAAGCCAATATGAAATTAATGGACAATAAATTACAAAAGTATAACAAAGATGGTGAATGCATGAGACGGCAGAAAAAGGAACCGGTAGTAGATCGAGGTGAGAGATTGAGAGAGAGGCTAGGGTTCAGAAGAAATGGGTACCTTTACCTACTGCCCTTAGTAACCTTGTGCTGCAAATTTTGGGAATGCCAGCTACTATATATTGGTAAATCCATGCGCGCATGATCAGAGGTTGATCAGTCTCCTAAACGCCACACATCTTCCTCAAGCTTGGGCTTGTCTTCTGGAAATTCTACCTTTTTATCCGGATCAGTCTCATCATAGAAACACTGCCAGGAGAAATTAGAAAATTCAATACGAGCTCCAGCTGGAGTAGTGCTTAAGGTGGGTGTGTGGATCTGATCATATTCTAGGGGTGATGAGAAGACGTCCTCAAAATTCCAGTACTCCTGATCTGATTTCGAGATTACACCATCTTTCAACCACGGGAAATCAAATACCCCTAATGCCAAGTCATGACAGTACTCATGGGAATCTGATGATGATGATGATGATGATGATGTCTTACAACTACTATTAACAGTAACACTACTGCTGCTGTGGTTGCACTTGTTGTATTCAAGCACCTCAATTTTCAAGTCGAAAGTACCACTCATATCATCATCTTTGGTCTTTGCATGCTTCTCTGAACAATTCATGTGATCTTCATCTCCTTCTCTTACTCTTTTCTTGCTGTCATGCAGCTCACGCTCCATATTTTTATGTATATGGAAGCCTTTCTTGATGATCGATCTGCTAATAGATGGATAGAGAGGTTAAAAAGTTATAAACAAACAATCTCATCAGTTATATGGAAGCCTTTCTTGATGATCCATATATATATATATATCAAGTGCAACCACAACAAGTACTCATGATATCTAGAAAAGTACTCATGATCGATCGAAATTAAATACAGAAGGCAAACACAGTTAAGTATAATATCAATTTACATATATAGTAATACAAAGGGGAATTTATACAGGGATTAAAATTGATTCATGAGGGCATGCTTAAAATACATCATGGTTGGTAAGCTGGATATTAATTCATTAGCAGTACATATGCTTGGAAATACATAGGGCAGTGCGAATGAATGCATATGCATATATATATATATATATATATATATATATAATGAAAATGAATTAATAACTAAATGCACGTACATGCTCATGCGAACCTTGAATTTGTGACCTTCAGAAACAAAGATTGATGAACTGAAGTGATCGATATCATTAATTAAGAAGAAGCAAACCTGATGTGATCTGATCTGATGGTAGCCCTGGCAGATTAAACTTTGAATATTAACTATCGATTTAATATTGAATCATTAGTGTGCCAACTGGTATCATGGATCATTACTTACCTGCAGTATCGATGGTGCGAGGCTTGTGGCAGAGGAGTTTGTATTATCTCTGGAGCTGTTGAACGTAACGTCTGAATGATGATTACAAAGGAGTTTTGCTCACACGCTACGCGATTTTAAGCTAAAACGTCTCTAACCGCACACACATGCATACACAACACACTCCTCCATCACGCTTTTTGCCCGCCTATCTCTCTCTCCAGCATCAAACAATGAAATGAAATCAAACAGATCGATGGGTTGGGTTAGTTCCTCTTTTTGCGCTCCATTCCTTTCTCTATCAAGTTCCCATCTTTTTCTCTTTGCTCTTTCTTCCTCCTCTGCTTTGTCCCTTGTTAGTTTTGCCACGTCATTAACCCCAAGCAATGCAATGCAACCAAGTTCAATTCCAATCCATTTTATTTATTGATTAACAATGTTTCTCTCCCTCGGGCATATATACCTGGCTTACAAATACAGCAGCATTTTTCACAGAAGAATTGAGTATATCCTCTGTTTTATTCAAGAAGAATAGTAATCAGGAGCATAGCATCATTATGTTCTCACATTGTATTCAAGAAATAAATTAATGATCGAGCATGCCCTCATTTGCATTCACGAGACGAGCATATTTGGTAATTCAGCACATCTAGATTGATACGATACCTTGTCATCTTTATGAAGGGTCTTCCTAGGTTTTTGCCTTGCAGCTCAGTGAGCTCACCATTGGCGGAATCCTTATAGGCCAGATAAACAATATCTTAAATACAACAGAAGAACTTGCATCTGAGCTTTTGTGCCCCTATGGCCTATTCTCGATGTTCGTAACTTAAAGCATTTCGGCACACATTTCCCCTCATTCTTTGGCATAGCTCATCAGATCCATTGCTGGCAATAATATGCCATTACCTTGTACTTGAAGTTGCTTCCACTAAGAACCACTAACCACCTAATGATTTATGATGATGTATGCAGACGCCTTGGATCCCTCTTTTATTTAAGAGGAACCATGTGAACTATAGGATGCCAACTCAAGAACAAACAGCCAGGTATAATCTTGTCTGCAACTATGCAAAAATTAGCGCTACCAATAGTCCCCACAAGAACAAGAGCCATCACGGAAATGATGGAACCGATTAGTATCTCTCACAATGATTTCTCTCCCTTCCACTTTTGAGACATACTTGATTGCCGAATGACAATCACCACAAACCCTGATGTTCTTCTTGATCCGGATGGTGGATCCAGGAGGAGTGTTAAGAAGCGCAAATGCGAGTGCAAGCTTCTCACTGTGAAACTGCAACTTGACTTCCCTCTCCTGCTGGTCCACAAAGAAGAGTACATGGCTAGTGTCTGGAACGTATCCAATCTCCTTTATCTTCTTGCTAATCATCTCCCACATCCTATATATCTGTGCTCTTTGCGGGTGTGCATCATCGTTTGCCACAAACATGTGGACTGCATTCTCAATCTCCACCCAACTACAGGCAGGTTCCTTTTTTACCCCACTCTCTTTCATCATCTTTCTCACTTTTGCAGCATCAGTCAATCTTCCAGCAGAGGCATACATATTAGCGAGTATAATATAGGGCCCTGAATCATAAGGATCAATCGCAAAACCACGCTCAGCAGCATAGGCACCCAAGTCGATGTTGTTGTGCATCCTACAAGCACCGAGCAAGGCTCCCCACACAGCTGCAGTGGGTTCAATCGGCATTTCTCTTATGAATTTCTCAGCTGCATCAAGAAGACCTGCTCGGCCATGAAGATCAACCATTGTCACATAATGGGAAACCTGTGGTTCTATTTTGAACTTTTTCATCATCAAGTCAAAAAAATACTGTCCTTCAGCCAAGAGGCGAGCATGGCTACAGGCAGTAAGAACACAGAGGAAGGTTATATCATTAGGTTGAATTCCAATCCTAAGCATTTCTTCAAACAGCTGTACAGTTTCCTTCCCAAGCCCATGCTGGGCGTATCCAGTAAGCATCGAATTCCAAGAAACAATGTCTCGTCTAACCAACCGGTCAAAAACCTTTTTAGCATCCTCAATGCTGCCTGATTTGGCATACATATCAAGAAGAGTATTCCCAACAAAAGCAACAAGGTTAACACCCGATTTTATCATATGGGAGTGAACCCACTTACCTTGCTCCATAGACCCTGCACTGGCACAAACAGTAAACACGCTGGAATAAGTGAAATGGGTAGGTTTGAATCCTCCCCTCAGCATCTTCCAGAACAAGCTCAGAGCATGCTCTCCTTGACCCTTCCTAGCATGCCCCGCAATCAAAGCATTCCAAGACACCTCATTCTTGGTCTCCAGGGCATCAAAGATCATCTGGGATTCGTCCATGCGGCCACACCTAGCATACATGTCCACGAGAGAAGTGCCCACATAAACATTGGAATCAAAACCGTACTTGAAGCAATACGCATGAAGCTGCCTGCCATGCTTATCATCAGGCCCAGCACCAGAAGCCTTCAACAAGCTAGACAAGGTGAACTGGTTGGGTTCCAGTCCACGGCGAAGCATTTGAGGAAACAAAACAAGTGCATCCTCAGGTCGATCATGTTGAGAATAGCCAGAAATCAAGGCTGTCCAGGTGACCAAATCCGTCTGAGACATTTCATCAAACAGCTTATGGGCGTCATCCAAACTGCCGCACTTGACATACATATTCAGAATGGTGTTGTTGATGGGGAGGTCATTCTTAAACGTGGAAGTAAGGATGTGAGCATGGACAATTCTTGCCTGTTTAAGTTGGCCCATCTGGGTACATTTGTTTAGCAATTTATTGTACAGGGTCCGGTCAGCTTCCAAAGAACCGCGAATAACCAAATCCAGAACATGGAGCCCTGTACCCGAATCATGAAGGCTCTTGCGGAGAAGGTCTTTGTCTTGGATGATACGGGAAGCGTACCAGTCTTCGCCTTCTGAGTCAGTCAACGGAGCCGGAGTTGCAGAGGTGCAAAACTGTGCCGATGATGGTAGTTTCTGAAAAGCAGCATTATTGTATAAGTACAAGGCCTTGGATTGAATATGTCTCTTCATCATATTACAATTTCACTCAAACTCGCAGACGACATTCAATATGATCGTACAGGCAATGGCGCATAGTGACAATTTTAGCAAAGTTTTTGGCTATAATTTTTCATTTTAGAATTTCAGGTTAATATAGTAATTGTATAGGGCAAGAATTTGAGCCTCTCTTCATCCATTTTCATTCGGTAAACAGGGATACAACCAATGTAGAACCGACTCCGAATCGACCAAAGCCAAGTCGTTGATACATGAAAAATACCAAACCAACTAGTTCGCTTCGGTTCGATCTTCGCTTCAGATGGTTGCTCAAATAATGTGCCAATAGAAAATTAAAAAAAATGAGATCCATAACCAAGTTGATAATCAAAATAGTGGTCACATCCTTTGGCCGTAACGGAATTTAGATGAATACGAAATTGACGACCGAACCCATATGTCATATCCGAAACTAAACTAAAGAAGAAAAAAAGAAACAAACAAACAAACTAAAGAGGTAATTGCCGAAATGTCGCAATTCTATTAGCCCGGACCACCAATGCCAAATGGAATTCGGGACCACAAAATAATTACACAGGTAATTGATAATTATACGAGTCACAAAACCCTGGTTTTACAGAACTTGCAACAAATTGTCAGCAAGCACCAAAATAAAAACAAGGAAGACTTCCTGACTATTCACAATCTGCAGTTTGTTTTAATAATACTACTTCAAATAACTGTTAAATTTACAATTAAACAAAGGACATAAAGAAAAATTATACAGGGTATTTCAAATACAGATTCTTTAGATAAATAAAGAAAGTCATAATCTTCAGATTTAACCAATAAAACAAACAAAGAATGTAAAAGACACCCAGAAAAGTCGCATTAAACATGGCAAATGTGATCAAACTTCAACTGCAACAGCCTCCAGCTTGAGAGGAAGAACCATCTCTGCCTCCTGATGGTCCTGGAATTCCCCCATATCCGACTTTTATGCCATAAGACTGCAAACAAGACCAAAACTTGATAAACAGCCCATATACAGCTCACTCTTTCAATACTATAAACGTTTTATTTTGCCTCAATGAACAAGACCAAAACTTGATAAACAGCCCATATACAGCTCACTCTTTCAATACTATAAACATTTTATTTTGCCTCAATGATTTATATTTCACTTATTTATTGCAAGTCTAACTAAGAAGTGGTTTGTAGTGTATTGTAACTGTACAAAGAGAATAACATGAAGGGGTAAGGTAACAGAATAACATGAAGGGATAAGGTAACAGTTTGGGATTATGGAAACCATCTTAAGTGTTTCTTACAGAGTCAAAACTTGAAGCTTGAACCAAACCCCACCTTCATTTTTATATAATCAAGAAGTTTCCCTAATATTAGATATCTCAACTGAGAGCTTACCTATTACAGTTGCAGACCACTCTCAATTGAGAATATTCTAAGCAATGACAATCACCAATCAAATAAAAATCTACTATGTAGTCACTAAGTATAAATGCATTCACAAGATGGCTCCATAGTACCATAAAGTCATCATTCTACTAGACAACCTACATAAACCACAGTAATCTTCGACATGTTTTTTTATAACGCCGACTACAAGATATATGAGAACATATACGGTAAAACATAGAGGTAAAAAAAATCAAAACTAACCTCATTTGATACATCAAAAACGCCATCTTGAATCTTCTTGTATATGGTTGCAGCAGTTTTTATGAATGCCTGAACCAAAAATAATCAGTATTAATAAAGCAAGATCAAACATCATGAAGATCATGATTTTGTAACAAAAACATTGTCCATCAATGAGTCACCTCCTCGACATTTTGAGCAGTTTTAGCAGAGGCCTCCATGAAGATCAATCCGTGTTCCTTTGCAAATTGCTCCCCTTCTTCTGTGCTCACAGCTCGTCTATGAGCAAGATCACACTTATTACCAATTAACATTATGGTCATGTTTGCATTTGCATGCTGTCTCGCATCCTCTAGCCAGCTAGCTAAGTGATTAAAAGTTTCTCTCCTAAGAGAAAGAAAATGTCACATTATTAGTACCAGTGGCTTAACATGCCAATATTGCATAGAATTGACCGGAAGATAGCAAATTATATAAATCAAACAAGCGTATTAATGCTCTTTACAACAGTTGCATATCGGTGTAGTTTATGATTGGGGTCTGCGTTGGGCTTGTTACCAAGCCTTGTTATGAGATGTGCCTTGTTAATGTGATAAAAACACCGTCTCCAACAGTAACTAAATTAGACCAAAAAGAACAACTATAAACTTGTCCAGAGTTTCTGGAAAAACTCTTATACCATAATTTTACTAGAAAAACCAAACAAGCATTCTCGAATATGAAAAATGATAGTGTGATAGTGTATTTCGTCCAAGATGATCCAGTGCGCTTGAATCATTGAAATTGAAACTATACCTGGTGATGTCATAGACAAGCAACGCGCCAGCAGCTCCTCTATAGTAGGATCGTGTAATGGATCTAAATGACTCTTGACCGGCCTGATAAATTGATATTTGATTGCCCGACAATTGAGAATAGAATAGCTTCAGAATTTCATACAATAATATACATATTCATATTTAATCAAATTAAACCATGAATGTAACAAACCGTATCCCAAATTTGGAGCTTGATTGGTTTGTTATCGATGGTGATCATCCTAGCTCCAAACTCAACACCGATAGTCAAATCGTGCACTGGCTGGAACCGTTTATCGGTGAACTGAAGAAGAAGGCATGATTTTCCAACTCCTGCACAACAAATCAGTTATTAAAAATAATTCAGAAAAAAAAATCACAAAACAAGATTCGCCAGCCGAAGTTCTTAACCAAATTCCAAATCGTAGAAAGAGAAAAAGAAGATCGATATAGGGCAGTAAAATTTCGATTAATAAATCTAAGCAATTAGAATTATGCCATACCAGTATCTCCGATGATGATGTACTTGAATAGATACGCGTAAGACATTCTTCTCACTTAAGTCTTCTCTGAGAACACAAATTTGAGTGAGATCTTTAAATCTTTAATCTCCGACTCTCAAACAACTATGCAAAATCGCAAATAATTTCAATTGAATTCTAATTACAAAAGAAAATACTAATTATGATTTTGTGTGGGTAAAAAGAAGATCAACGAAGAGAAGAAACCCCAAACAAGAGAGGAAAGGGAGGTCAAGGCAAAAGCAAAACAGTTCCAACACCGAAGCAATGTCTTTAGTACACTTTCGCTCTCCGTCCTCGCTGTCATTTCCTCCTTCACGAACCCGTTAGTCTACTACCCATTCTCCTATTTGGGCCTTCTAACGTATACTTGGTCCATTTATTTATTGGGCATTTTTTTTAATCGTTTTGGTTTTTTTTTTCCTTTATATAAACATCTCATTTGTTCGGAGAAGGTTGTAGTCCCTAGTAGTTAAGGATATTTATCCCAAAAATAAAAGTTCCAAATTTAAAAATAAAATGATCATGTCATACGTCCTAATTTTCAATGGTAAGAAAGAGTTGTAATTGTTGAGTAATTATTCTGTTTTGAAGGAGGAATTTTTTCATGATCCCGTCACGCCATGTGACATATGTGACGGGCTACTATGATTGGTGGCCTCAATAATTTATGATTTCTCCACTCAACATTTTATTACTCACTAATTATTTTATTACTAATAATTTTATGTATACCAATCATAGTGGCTTGTCACACATGTCACGTGGCGTGACAGGACCATAGAAAAAATTTTTGTTCTAAAGTATTATATGTATGTGGTTCCAACCAATAGAGTGAATACACTCGGCAAAAGAAGAAAAAAAAAACTAAGCAAGTTGGACAAATTATATTGCAAGGATCACGAACACGTGGTACCCCAAAACTATACAAAAATTTCTCGTGGTTCCATACGCCGTCTCCATAATTAAGACACGCATATAATACATGCCTTTTATTTTATTTAAATATAATGCATTCCTTTGTGTTAAAAAAAATCTAATTTATTTTTGCGCATTTTTGAGCATGTCCCTATTGTGCAAAAAAGGGAAAAAATGCAACAAAAGGAAATCCCTTTTGGTAGATTGAAATTATTGTAGGCTTGTAGCCAAGAAAATATATCTAACTGTTGAAAAACTTGGAGCATGATAAGATTTTCAAGAATGTTGTCCATGTTTAGTTATTATAAATTTAATTGTAATACTTTGATTGTTGTTTTTTCGGTAAAGAGAATAAAAATATTGGACACAATAAGCTATGTATATGGTTAACCAAAGAACAATCATAAATATAAATATATATATATATATATATATATATATATATTTTTAAAGAAATCAGATAATAATAATTAATCATAGCCAAAAACGGCACATTACATCAATCTCCTAGGCATGTACCCCTAAATTTGAAGGCCAGACAAACTAAGGAAACTAAAGATAAATATATATTAAATGTAATCATAAATATAAATGTTGTTGAAATGACTAGATGGTATTTAATATTAAGAATTTGAAATCCATGCATTGCTTCTATTTCTTTGTATAGAACAAATTTTGTGCATTATTAATTCGATCAACTTAACTATAAGGATTACCTAAAATTCCTAACTTTGAAATTAAACTGTCTAAATGTTGTTAGTGAAGCATTGATGGAGAAGAGATCGTTGGGCCTCAATAACAGAAACTAATGTTCCAAGAACTAGTTGTGGCAGGAATTGTTACTGTCAGAAGATTGTCGTCACCTCTGAATTCAAATCCCTCATCTTTCGAGTTCACCGAGCAAGATTTGGGCTTTAAACTTGAGTATGCTCCAAAACTACCAGCCCCTCTTCCCTTGATGTGTATTTCACAACTAGAGAAGTCAATCCTGTCAACAGCTCCTCCGGAATTGTACATGTTCAATAATCCAATAGGCGCGAATTGAATATTTTGCTTGTAAACCTGTGAAAATCACACAAAACGTACATTTCAGAATCCCTGTATATATAGCTTACTCCTAATACTATTAACCCCATGTGACACAGAAGCCAACCTGAATAGGGGAAACAGTAAACACATCACATTGGAGAAGTTGTAATGTGACATCCAATGACTTGTCCTTGGGTAAACGAGACAGACACCCTGAAATTGCATAAGAACATATATATAATTTCATTTTAAATAAAGGGTGATAGGACATGCTGCAAGTACGCACTTGAATTCGTATACCTTGTTTGAAGGAATAGACTGCACAATCTCCAGTCCAAAGCTTTCCAGAAACCTCTTCGAAATACTCGATATCTGCAGGAGAGACCTTCCCGGATAGCTCATCACTAGCTTTTACCTGGACGATATGTTCCAGACAAGGCCAGCTTCCTGCTCCTTGGCAATTGAAAATGCCTATAACTCCGTTGCATTTGTTCAAATTCCATATCTTTAGAAGACTATCATATATGCACGTACGGTTTGTGAATGGTTAGAAAAGGAACACATATATACATACAAGGTCGTAAGTTGCTAGTCTAGAAACACATACATACCTCTTCCCGTCCATAACTGGATCAACAAATAAACAATCCCGTGATGGCCTCCCAGGGTATCTAGCTCTGAGAACTGATCCATCAGGAAGTACAAGCCTTTTAAGTATCTCGAAATCATGCTGGCCAGGTTTGTCGCTGTTATCAATTGTGGCAGGCATTTCAAAAATGAGTCATAGCTACACAACATGTCCATTTTCATGAGACAGCATGATGCATGATTCCTTAATATAGTCTTGAAAAAGTGGAACTTAATTGTACTCTTAACAATATATATAGGTATGAACAACAAACAAGGCAGAGCAGCAGATAGTCCTCAAGTGCACTAGTAAATTATACTTGTACATCTGCAGTAGTAAATTAATTAGTAAATATATATATATATATATAATAGTAAACAGATATGAGACATCCAGAATGGCATAAAAAAAAAACAAATACTAGCTAAATGATGATATTCATTATCATACATAATGGCACCGCTGAGTCTGAGGACAGTAAAGGCAATATGATCAAGTGAAGGACTGTCAATTTTGGTGATACTCTTCTCATTCCTGAATGAAAGTACTATAACTATGTTTCGTATGCCTCCATGATACTTACCTAACATAGACTCCGCAACCTCCCACAGCTCTAGCAGCAGCATGGAACTCAGCTGCCTCATGCAGGCTCTGAAAATTGTAAATATATTAAATTCAGCATAATGTGGTAAAGCAACAAAGGCTTAATTTCACACTAAGCAAGTCACACCATACATAGAACATGTCCCAATCTGGGACAAAAACTTCACCAAGGAATATGCTGTTGAAAGCCACTGCAGCTATGTGCAGTGTCTGTGTTGTTGGGTTTTTTGGGTAGTAATCATCAGATGCTCGAGTAATAGCACTTCTTCTTGAACTGCAATAGAAAATTGGGGGAGAGAGGTTACCTTAATCTGTTGAAATGTCAAGCAAAGGAAAAAATAGCATGCATAAAGCTACACAACCTGTGTTCTTTTTACTAGTACTCGTTACTACCCTAATCTAAAACCAGTACTATGCATGGAATCAATATTGGACTTCCTATTTGTTTTTCCACATAAAATTTCGTTGAGCATAAATTCAGTATATATGTTTACTGGTAAATGGTGTCCGTGCTTTGGCCCATGCAGCAGATTATGCTGTTGTCTTGGAAGTGGGTGGCTATGGACTTCTCAAGTGCCTGTTGAAAGTGTCTAGTTAGAGAGACTCGCCCTCCTAAACCTGCCGATACAGTCTCCAGTATGTTCTGAACATCAACCTTAACCCCATCCACATCCTGTGAAACAAGATATCCGTGTAGATCATCATAAAACTGATATGCCTTGGCAGGATCTATTGTACCAACACCATATTTCTCCATACTATCCATAGCTCCATCCCTCATATTTGCCAAATTTCCAGGTGACTGTACTGGGTATCTTAACTTAGGATTATACTTTTTAGTTCCCGGAGCATTTGGAACAAGCCCTCCCCAGTATCCCAATAGGGCATGCCATACATACACGTACCTGTGAATTTTGAAAAACAAATCTAGCATTAGTGGAACATCCTTCAAGATTCAAAACAAGATACACATGAAGATACACTTGTGTGGCAGGTATGTTGGAGCATCGAAGACAAAATTGCCACCACCAATATGGTTTCAAGGGAAAGAGAGTTTATTTCGTTTTGATTTGAGAAGAAAATTATAGTTGTTAGGAAAGACAAAACTATGGGGATCTCTACTCGTTATCCTTGAGTAGGGGAATTCAAGTTCTCTGAAAAATACCATATAAAGTTGGCATATTAAACTACAGTTGGTGTGGGGACTTGCACGTCTAGTAGTTAAAAGTATTTACACTTACACACGAGGTTCTGAGCTCGAAACTGCTCTTCTCAAATATCATGAATTATCCAAGAAAAAAAAAACCTATACTTGGTGTGATCGAATTTTTAAAGCACAGCCACTGTTGCTGGAATTTCTGGCAGCAGCAGTTAGCTGGAAAGTCCATATCTGCATAGCATGGGAAGGTAATTAACGAGTGCATAACAGATGCCTTACCTAAGGCCAAAGGTATTCTTGATCTCAGAAACAAAATCTTTGAGACCACTTTGTTTGTCACTATCAACCACATTGGTTGTGCTGCGAAACTTGTTATTTTCTTCAATGCTATTTAATCTACCACCAAACCTGCAGTTAAGAGAAAATAAGTAATTAAGCCTGAATGTGCTTCTAGTTTGACAAGAAAAGATGATGAACATACTGTGTCCCTTCAACAAATGGCTCCCCTTCTTTTTGGAACTCATTTGATGTATCTTGCCACCCATCGTCAATTATCAAAAACTTTGCTGGAGTACCTCCCTCTGATAAACTGTGTATGATTGTTTAAAAGATCAGTGTAAACAGGAAAACCAAATCAAAATAAAATATAAATGAGTGAAAGAGGCTAATCCTATAACAAGGATAATGCATGAACTCTAGGATCTGTATAACTTCTATCATTCTAAAGGAATATAATGTTCAGTTGGCGCATCATCTTCAGAATGCCATAACAGTGGCCATTAAGGACTATAGAATGATAGGGTACTATCACATGATTTATCATTCCCATCGAAATTAAAGTAGCTTCCTTGGAGAAGGCAAGGTCATTTTGAGGGGAAAAGTAAAAAAAAAATGAAACTAGATTTACCTTCTGAGGCCGTCTCTGATTCCTTTAGGATCAACTTCTTGATAAAAGGCATCCCAAGTACACCAGCCAAAACAATCTAGCATTCCAGGCATCTGCATCAGGAAATCATAGGATGTGTTATTCATCACAGTAGTTGAGTAAATCCTATAGAAGTTACTATTTTGGGCCTCTAGGTGAAACATTGGCTGACTTGCCTGTTTGGTTTCTCTAAGAGCAAAGCTTCCATAATGCTTCTCCAAAGTCCTGAACATGATTAAAAGTAAAGAAAATAAGTTCAGTTTCAGTAAATTAGTAATCTAGCTCAAACTAAATTGTGAACTCAAGCAGCAAGTGTGAAGGTCTAGGTCTTATATGACTCAAGCTTCAGTGTGCAGCTTGAGTTCAGAACAGAATTTTAGTAAAAGCTTCAGTGTGCTCCCTCTATACTACCTAGGCAATGTTATCTTGATATTAATTGCCAATGCCCTACTATTTTAGTAAATAGACTTGAATTTTTAAATTTTCTCAGAGAGCTGACCTACTTAATAGATTCCTTCACCAGATCGAAAGGATGGTTCCCACAATTCACAAAAACTGCTTTTAGGGATTCTGAGGTAACTATAGCTGGGTCACCTATCAAATACATAGAAGGACATATTGTTAGACTAGAAAAAGAAGAGGTGAAAGTGAGAATGTCAGTGGGAACAAATTCTTCTTCTTCTATTGTTCTTTTTTCTCCCATAATAGGACCCAAATGCCAAGTTACCCAAGCTGGAAAATAACTGACTACAAACACTTGACCCAAGCTTAGTCAAATGTGTTAGCAGGTAGCATCATTTTACAATGCTATGGCCTTCCTCTTCCGTACAATGGAAAAGATCGAGTTAATATCACAAATTAACTGTACCTGATCTAAGCAAAGTATTTGAAGCTAGACATTATAAATTATTAATTACCACTTTCGACACAAAACTCAAGTTCATTGGATGTATTTCCCTGCAAGCTGCTTCTAAATTCACCATCCAGAAGTGGCAAGAATAAGATATAAGATGTAGTAGCTTCCTTTTCCTCCTCCCCCTTTGCTTCTAGGAGCAAGAGCTGAGTTTCAACAGGGATGTCACTTCCTGTACTGCCCACTCTTGGTATCATCCACCACAGTTTAAATCTAAAAATACTTAATAATCTGACATCACTGCATCATGAAAAATCATCTCTCAGTTTCTTCCCACAGAAATTTCAGCTTGGATTTTCATCGCAAATGTACAATTAGGAAGCAAGATACACATGCTGATCCATGCATGGACAAAAAGAAAGACATGGTTTCAAAAATTGATTGTCACTAACAAACTGTAGAATAGAACAGCACAAGTAGAGCATAATAAAAAAAAGATGGATATAGATAGATACATGCGTACCGTAGGACTCCAAGCTTGAAAACATGGCGTGATTGTGAAGCAGCATTTTGAGAAGTGGCACCGAGAAATGCCGCGGATGAGTTGGGGATTGGTGTGAAGACCACATTGGGAGGTACGTCTGTCAGCACATCTTGACCACTGACACTCAGAATGGTATCATCAAGGACAGGTTTTGCGCTGACAAACATGGATTGTCTCCATCCATTACTATTACTATTACTAGTCTTGACTCCACCACGCACAGAACCATCTCTGGTTTGAGAGAATAAGTCCCTCCTCCTCCTCCTCCTCTGGTTGTGGTTTGTGGCCAAAAATGAGGAGAAACCAAGACTGAATTGAAGGGCATTCGGAGACGGAGAAACGACGGTGCTGTGAAGCATGGCAATGGCCAAGGTGTTGGTGTTTGTATTATTAATTAACGCTTTAATTTTGACCGTTATATATAATACGAAAGCGGGAGAGCAGAGCAGAGCAGAGGAGGGCAAGATATGTGGTTCCCAATCCCACACAGATGATTGGTTGATTGATTGAGAGACGATGGGATGGGCTCCTCTGCCTCTGCTCACCACATTTTACATTCGAGATCCATGTCTCGCTTTTTGTCATTTTCAATCTTCTACGGGAACTAACAATATCCTCTCATTTCTCGAGGACGATTCTGCCCTCATTTTTTCCATCCCTAAGATTTCAAATCATTGGACATACTGTGGTTAGCTAGCCAATCACTGGCCCTACACACTGGAGTGCCTCCAATTCTTCGATCTCATAGGTCAGGATACCAGATTTTCCATTCCAGAAATAAAAAATAACACTTCCTTTTGCATATCTCATAAATCAAAGAAAATTAAATATGTATAGCTAGCAAATGATTCATGAAACAAATTTGGATGGTGAAAAGGGGAAGCTTAACCCCCTTTACTAAGGCTAAGCTAGCTAAAAAGGTAAAGGAAAAACTATAGACTATACTGCCAAAAACCAAATTAGAGATTAGTAGAAACTAGAAAGCCTAGCTACATACTCTTGCTCTTATGTCTTAAGAGCAACAGCAACAGCAGCAGCAGAGGAAACTACAATTGGACTCCTTACATAGTGTTTGCCATCAGACCAAATAAGGCCTCCAAACACATAGTCCTTAGCTGCACCAAGTCTCTTAGCTTTCAGGGTCACCTTAAAGCTTTTCTCTTCACCAATTTTTTTGAACTCCAAGATATTAGGCTCCACGGCTACTGAAATTCCAACTGGTTCGCGAATTCGGACTGCATATGTAGCACCAGCAGGAGAACCAACATTCTTCACTCTTCTTGTGACAGTGACTGAGCCAGACAATTCAGGGACTGCGATCGAAGGGTAATTCAAGTCCACAAGACTAGCTGACTTGGGGCATTTATAAGGAGCATCAGAGAAAAGTTGCACCATCGTCTTGTTATAGCCAATGACACAAAGAAAGTCTAAGTAATCATTGACGGTTAGGTCATAGATCAAGCCAGGATCCATGGCACGATTTGGTCGTATATGACCGGCCCCGTAACTGAATGGCGTTGCTTTAACCAATGAGCTATTCCGCATTGGATTCACAGTGTTGTCCCTCGTTCTTGCAGTTGTCATGATTGCAGATCTGATTGCAGATGAACTCCAGTCAGGGTAGAGTGTCTTCAGTAGGCCTACAACTCCAGCTACATGAGGGCAAGACATGGAGGTGCCAGATTCAGTAATAAACGGAACCTTGCGCTTATCAAAGCTTTGGTCTGTAGGGCTTCTTGCTTGACTGAATGCAGCTATGATATTTACACCAGGAGCGGTGATATCAGGCTGAACAAGAATAAATACAGTGAAAAAAATATTTGGTCATTAACCAATGTCAATTGTTTTATACTATTATACAGTGTAATTAATTAGCTTGTATATATGTACTTTTGGGCTGTGTAGGCTCAGACTTCAGAATAAAAAGATTAATTGACAAAAATGAATATGTTGACATGGAAAACAATATATATAATGGAATCATGCATATATAAACCAGCCAAACCTTGAGGATCTGAGGAGTGATAGTGTTCGGCCCCTGCGAGGAGAAAGATGCCATGAATGGAGCAGGTTTTGTGTTCAGTTGTGCTGTTGGGGCCGTTATAAATCCCAATGGATCACTGTTAAGACATAAAACCAAATTAAAAAATCAACAATAATTAATCTTCGATCAGATTGGAGAGAGATAGAGATAGAGAGAGAAAGATACACTGTGGAATTTATGTAGGCAAAGACAGCAACCCCATCTTTATAATCAATGTGTGAAGCCGGCAGCATGTGAATATCAGCAATGAGTTCATTACCACTGGCCTTATCATTACAAA
Source organism: Rubus parviflorus (assembly GCA_029955375.1). Classification (NCBI taxonomy): domain Eukaryota; kingdom Viridiplantae; phylum Streptophyta; class Magnoliopsida; order Rosales; family Rosaceae; genus Rubus; species Rubus parviflorus. Next base: position 102,903 of record JARGGL010000003.1, read on the forward strand.
GAATCATCCCAGCTGCTCCGGCAAGAGAAGCTTGTTGACCCTTGTCCACTCTTGAATTTTTACCCCTAAGACAGGCCAAAATTTTTCCCTTAACCTTCTTTGGATCCAGGGTTCCTCCTATACAAAGCATGCTGCATACAGAGTACGTACAGGTTACTATATATACTGCCATTTACCATAAAACTACTCGTTGTATCAGTTTACCAAAATTTAAGCTTCGCTTAAAATTAAGAGGATATAAATTAGTGAAAATTCTTACGCATCTTCAGCGGAAGAATTGACGGCTTTAGCTTGTGCACCAGTTATAAGTGGATAAAATATGTCTTCTGGTAAAGGCTTAGAAAGGCTCGTTCCCTGGTGTTACATGACCACAGATAGAAATTTGATTAGTTATACTATGACAAGTTGATCCTTAATTATCTGTCGATCACTATAAAATTAAGAATGAACCAACAGATCGAGAAAAACTATCGGACCTTAAGGCGCAGCCCATTTCGGAGTTCAACAAAAGCTTGAAACTCTCGATCCAAAGTACTTGCTCCCACGGTTATCATCCAAGGTGCAACGTTTGAGACAGTTCCAGCAGCAGGACCAGAATTTCCTGCTGAGCATACTACCACTATACCATGCTTGACAGCATGGAATGCCCCAATTGAAAGGCCATCATCAAAGTAATTGGAAGGGTCGCCACCAAGTGAGACTGAAAGCACATCAACCCCATCATGTATTGCTGTATCAAAGGCTGCCATGATGTCAGCATCAAAGCATTCACTGCCATTAATTGGCGGCCAGCACACTTTATAAGCAGCAACTCGGGCCTTGGGGGAACCACCTTTGGCAGTCCCATTCCCCACGCCAAACAGACTGGCTCCGGGAACAAAGTTCCCACCTGCCGTCGATAGAGTGTGAGAGCCATGACCGTTAGAGTCTCGTGCAGTGTTAAAAGAGGAGTTGAGTGGCCCTGCAATAGCAGCGTATCCTTTGTTGAAGTACCTTGCTCCGATGAGCTTCCTGTATATCAGATAAATTAAACACTAATTTACTGGCCGGCCTAGTTATATTTCATCTGTGTGGCCTGGTTAGTATATATATCAGATAAATTAAACACCCTAGCTAGTTATATTTTCATTTGTGTGGCAATTTCTTCATGATGTTTGCATCAATAAAACATGGCTGACAAAGAAGCAAAATCATATTTGCCTGCTGCACAAAATAGTCAATCAAAGACTAGACCTCCTTCATGCCTAATGAGTAACCTTTCCCAATAATTAAAAGAAAAATTAATACAGAATGATATATGTTTATAGATAGCACGCACTAAACTCCATATGCTGGGCTGAGCAAATACTATAATTGATGGAATGCAGAAATAGATAGACGCAAGGCAAATAAAGGACCTGTTGCAGGAAAACCCGGTGGTGTCATTCTGACATATTCCTTTCCACTTTGATGGAATGGGTCCAATCCCTTTGTCACTAAAGCTCTCTGATTCAGGCCACACACCTTGCAGAAATCACATCCCATCATATCATCAATCCATAATCGGATGCATTGCAATTCAAGAAAAACAATTGGCTTTTGCGATGAACAAGTAAAGCGACTCACGGGTCCAACTAAAGGTAAAAGAAACGCAGCAAATTAAGACACCTCATCTAATCTATTGTGGGCAGAATATATTCCAAGTCTTCTCAGCATTTCATTTCATTTTGTAGATTTAAGCTTTTTATATTCACAATTAATATTCTAATTCTCATTGGTGGCCACAGGCACGTCAGTAAAAATGAGCCATGCATGGAGTCGACAAGAAACAGAATTTGAATGAACTAGTGAACTAGTTAATTACCGGTGTCAAGATTGGCTATGATTGTATCTTCACCAAATCTGGCCTTGTTCCATAAGGAACTGCGGTGGATCACTCCGTTCTTCTCCAGAAGCATAAAATTCCATGAGTGGGTTGTGTGCAATTTTCTTCCTTTGTTTAAGAAAATTGACACAACTTTTGGATGCTCTGCATTGGCATGAGGATGATTAATACGTACTGAATGTACGTTTAAACTTTTTAGAGTAGAAAATACTGTAAGTTGGATCGATCATACTTGCAATTTCAGCTGCCTCTTCCTCTTCAAGGCTGGCAGCAAAACCATTGATATGCCTTTTGTATGAGTAAATAATTGATTCTTTGGCTTTGTCAGTGCTGCATGCATGTACGTACGTACGTACGTACGACAAACAATTAATAATTGAATAAGAAATATATAATATATATGTGAATGAGATACGTTAACGTAACAAGGTCCGTACGTACGTACATACCTTCCCAAGAATGATCCGAGGAATTCATAATGCGAATCAGTTACACGATCAAGATCAGCTTCTAAGACTTGGGGACCATGCGCATGGGATCCCAGATACACTACATAAGACTAATTCAACCAAAACAAAAGGGCAAGGATCGATCGATGAGCATATATACATACATACATACATACATACATACATACATGAAACACAGAGTACTTACGTACTGGTTCGTTAATTACTTACCTTTTTGATTGCAAAAGCGGGTACTTGAAACACACAGAAAACGATGAGTAATTGGAGAAAACATGAAACCTTTGGAAACCACATTCTTAATTTTGCTTCCTTCTCTCAGCCTATCACTAGCCTAGCTGCTGTTAAATATCGATCATATATAAGCAAGCAAATTAAGAGTTACAGCTACCGGCTTCCCCTGTTTCGGCTTTGTTTCTGAGATTGATTATATATAGCGATACCATAAGATCGAGTCCTACTCGGCTACTACGACTACTCCTACGTACGTTCAAAATTAATAATCCCCCTAATGGTAAAACTCTTCCACAATTTCAAATAAATAACCTAGCTAGAATTTAAACCAAAAGCTGCTTCTAACTTCTAATCAAACCCTTCATAGCAAAAAACTTGTAATCAAACCCCGTCTTAAATTTTTCATCTAATAATTATAACGACCAAAAACTCCTCATCATTCGTGGAGCCCGTATGAACATTTGGCATGTATATATCTTTACGTACGTAATGCTTACAATCAAGTCATTGTATTTGTATTCAGTTTGAAACTGAAGCATATACGAATACCAATCAACCCGTGCACAATCAATACATGCATCGATAATCAAAGTCATGTTCACCTACTAATATTAATATTAAGGGTAAAATCCTCAAATGGTACCCAAACTATCATGAAATGCACTTTTTGGTACCCACAAATGTTTAGGGAGTCTAATGGTACCCAAACTATCACTCCGTTAGCCCCAAATGGTACCTCTGTCATGTTTTTCGTTAAAAAAAAAAATCATCAAGGGTCAGACCAAAAAGTGCACGGAGTCATAGTTTGGGTACCATTAGACTCCCTAAGCATTTGTGGGTACCAAAAAGTGCATTTCGTGATAGTTTGGGTACCATTTGAGGGTTTTACTCTAATATTAATGAAATAGGAAATTATTTCTAATTATATAAATTCTATATTTTCGTTTTCAAATATATATAATAATTAATTATTAATTCTCTATTGTAAAATTTTTGCAGGTGGTGATGATCGGTCACACATAGCCTATATACCGAAAATTGAAAAATTTAAGTCCGAGTGTATATTTCAATCAAATAATGAACTCCACTATCATCTGATCTAGTAATATAATTTTTCCTTTTGTAAGTGAATTGTCTTGAGTTTGACTCACTAATCAATTGCTCTTTGTCTCTCTCATGCATATTTGATTGGTCTCGGGCTTTCTAATTTTTTCGCTGAAAGTCGTGGTTTAGAGGTTTTTATTGCTTTGCTTTGGCTGATCGATGATATATTAATATTAATCGGAGGTTTTTATGTTGTGACATATTTATATGGCGGTGATCGATCAATTCAATTCAATTATATATACATTAATTCATAATATCTAAATAATTCATCCGATTGATGATGAACTGATTGCTAGTTGTCGATCATATATACGTATACGCAGTTCATCGATGAACTGCCGGAAATGCCAAACAAAGGCGCTCAAAATTGTTGCCAAATTAATAAAATGGTACGCGAAAGTACTTCACATCTTTAAATCTTCAATCAACAAATTCAATTAGTTTCAATTATATTTAATCAGTTGCGTGGCTGGAGTGGATGCAGGTGTGAGCTTTGTGGCTATAGGAGATCGAGGAGATCGAAGGACAAAGTTGTGGTGATTGGGGAGGCTATGAGCTTGAGGAACAAGTTTAAGGACACTCACATTATCACCGTTGCAGAGAGGTTTAATTTCATATTAATGGATAAAGTTTTGAGTTAGAACCGCGGTACCACATAGCTAATCCAACTAAGAATAATTAATTTAGGGTTGATTGAGTTCCATGATGAAGGTTTTGGTAGTCGAGTCATTATTTGTAGAACAAGCTAGTTTTTTAGTCCGTCTTTGATGACATATTATTAATCTGCCTTTGATCATATTTTAATTGTAAATTTCATAAATAATTAAGTTAAAATCGGTTCAACCCGATCAATATATGTATCATGAGTGATGAAATTAAACTCAATATGTCCAATATATATTATATTATTATTTATTTACACGCGGCATGTGGAAATTTGCTTAAATTTTACTTAACTGCACTATGTAGCCTATATTATATATATTTCCCATTGCTCTCTCTTTTTTTGTAATTTTTTTAATGAATGATCCCATATCTAATTATACAACTATAATCTATAGTAATGATTAAAATCAAAAATTAATTACTCTATCTCACTAATGTGAATGTTTTTCCTTATCTTTTTTTTGGTTACAATGTTTTTCCTTATCTATCAAGCTTGATATGTTTTCCACATTTATTGATGGACTAAAATTTATTAATTTACTGGTTTTAGTTCTCTTAAATAGTTAAACTAAGAAATAATTAAAAGAACAAAAATATAAGAATTCCAAACCGTATAATCCGCCCAACCTAACTTGAATATTAGTGAATTAGGTGGCGGTTTGTAAATAAATTTAATTTAAAATTAATTCTTCAAATATTAACCCGGAATTGTTGGATTGCCAATGAATTGAAGTCTAAACATCCTTCATGGGTCATTGTGTACTGTCGCTACTGCTTATTGAATGAAATGCTTTTGACTTTCTTCTCTAAAAAAAAAAAAACAACAACGAAACTTTCGTTAGTGTGAACTTGTGAAATCATAAACAATTTTTATTTAAGAAAATATCCAATAGGTACATAATTTCACTTTTCATTTCCCATCAAAATTGAGAATTTTTAATTTTTCCTAATAGGCACAACTTAAATCCATTATACTCCCAACAAGGACAAAAATGTTAATGGGTGATTTTTTGTGACACTTTTGCCCTTGGCATCTTTAAGGTCGTGGAGGTGGGGCGTGGGTGTCCTGATCGCTGGAGAAGAAGAACAGAGGGGCGGTGGTTTTGTTTGGCTGTGCAAGCGGCGTCTTGAAGTGATGGCAGTGGACACGGCGGAGCACGACACGGGCTCTGGGTTTTCTTAGTAGTTGGCGGTGGAGATATTGAGTCGCCGACGGCTGCGAGAGGCGCTGGGCACGGCTGGTCTAGGCTGCTGGTGGCTTGAGCGGTTCTGTGGAGTGGTAAGCTCAGCCATGGAAGACCCATTTCAATTCGATCCGTTTCAACTTTGGGTAAGCTGGGCTTTGTGTCTTTGATTATGTGTTGAATTCGGTACAATTTGGTTTTAATTTGCTTGGATTGCTTGAATTGAAATATTTGTGTGACAAATTTTAGGTCTAGGCTAAACAAGGTGTTAGTTTTTCTTTGTTCAATTACAAGCATAAGTTTGTCAAACAAATGCTGCATGAATTTAGTTTGGATGTAAATTATATATTTCGATGTTCGAATTTCATGGCTTTGTGGGCTTGCTGCAGAATTTGATGGTAATATAATTGTGTTTTAACATACTTCAGAGTTAGAAGTTATAGCACCTTTGGTGGTTTTTGTTTTCAAATATTAGAGAAGAAAGACGAAGACTGAAATGGATAGGTAGTCATTTAAGAAAGTTAGGACAGTTGGCCAGACATAATTGTTTAAAAAAGAAACAAAAAAGTTTGGTATTTCCATTTGTTGAGTTTTCCTACTTGTTGTCATTAAGTTGGGTTAGGTTCATATAGAGAATAATTTCAACATAAACCTGTCATAGTAGTTGTTGAGAAATGCATTCTGCATAGTAATTAAGAATTTGCATTTCGTTCATATCGTTTATCTGACTATGGCCTGCTAAATGCTAATTTCCATTCGTATCTCAACTGCACCGAAATCCGAGGGCATAGCACCTGCAATTTCACTTACAGAGAATGCATTGAAGCACTTCAATAAGATGAGATCTGAACGTAATGAGGATTTATGCTTGAGAATTGGTGTTAAACATGGTGGATGCTCTGGCATGTCGTATATGATGCACAAGACCAGATGATTCCATCATTGAATATAATGGTTTCGAGATAGATTCTGGATGACAAATTTGCTTCAAAAATGCAACGACTGACTGCGCGGGAATTCAGTGAGAGAAAGATTTGGCACCATGAAGGATGTACATTCCATGCTGTGTAGGGATGCTGCACATAACAAGGAGAACTTTTAGTATTACCATTAGATTTGTCAATTTGAGTCGGTTCTATTTACATTTCTCATATGGTATGAGAAAATGCATAAGATACTAGGTTTGAATCATAACTAGATTATAATGGTCTTTATGTACATAATTTCATGGAGTAAGTGAGTCTGATCGTTTAACTACCAAAAAAAATAGAAATGAAACACATACCCTACTTAATAGGGAGTTGAAAATTAATATTGAATAAAAGTTTGAGATAGTTAAGTTGCTATTGTTGTTGTGATGTTTCAATAAAATTTTATGGCCCTTCAATAAAATTTTATTGTGGTCAATAAAATCTCAATAAAATTTTATTGTGGTTAATAAACTGTTTTATTGAGGTCAATAAAATTTTGTTGAGGTCAATAAAATACACAAAGGTGATGCTCCTTTGTTCTTTCGTTACTACCACGGAAAGTATCGATTCCTTAAAAAAAATTATTGAGGTCAATAAAATCTCAATAAAATTTTATTGTGGTCAATAAATTGTTTTATTGAGGTCAATAAATTACATAAAGGTGATGCTCATTTGTTCTTTCTCTCCTACCACGGAAAGTACAAATGAACATCACTTTTTTGAGAAAATCTGTTAGTGGCAGTTTCGTAATTTTTGTAAAATGTATAAGACAGAAACGTAAATTGGTCAATTAATAGACCGAGAGGGCACCGTGTTTTTGTCTTGTCCTTGATGGTAAATATTTGTCCAATTCTGTCTTTATGGGTCAAGAACCATTTCTATTTAGGCTCATAGGCTTAATTTCAGGAACCACGTGGCTCTGCAAGATTTGTGACTGGAATGGGGCTGATCAGCAAGAGTCAAAAGTCATAATATAATGTCATGTGTAGTCACAACGCTGAGGGGGTTACGTGTCCATTGTCGTGTTCGTATAAGGGCGCGCCACGTTCACTTTCCCTTGTTCGCTGTCGGAATTGCTCTGTTCAGCAACTGGAACGTTCCTCTATCAGCCAAAAAAAGCAACTGGAACTACTCTAGATCAGTTTAGTGACCGAGCAGAGGAAAAATGAAAAAGTCTAACTAGAATTAGAATATCGATCGGTTGAGAAATCAAAGTAGAGAGACGATGGCCATGCCGCGTACAGAACCTGATCACCCCTCAGATTCCCACAAACAAATTAGTCCAATAGTTGAGGAGGATGATGATGAGTTGATCTTGCCATTGTCTCCGGTGAAGCTCCAGAAACTACCCCACCTAACCGACTATCTCTCACAACTCCAAACCCACAAGAACCCACTTGAAGACAACCCCTTGTACCACCCTTCCGACGGTTTCTACATAACCCCATCCGACGTCATCCTCCGCCAGATCGTCTACGACCTCGCCAGCGCTGGAGACTCCGCTCATCCCTCCTTAGCTTACCATCGCGCCGGTCCACGACGCCAAATATTCTTCCAGCCGTCGAGCATCAAGGCGGCTATTGTGACATGCGGTGGCCTGTGCCCGGGCCTTAACACGGTGGTGCGAGAGCTGGTTCATGGCCTCTGGGACCTCTACGGAGTCCGTCAGATTTTTGGTATCAAGGCCGGCTATCGGGGATTTTACTCTATGGACCCCATCCAGCTTAACCCAAAGCTTGTCCACAACTGGCACAAGAATGGTGGCACTGTCCTCGAGACCTCCAGAGGTGGTTTTCATCTTCAAAACATTGTCGATGCCATCCAACATCGCGGCTATAATCAGGTGGATCAATTCATTCATTATTTATTTTTCTATTTTTTACTTTCCTAGCTCCGATTTATATTCTTGTTTGGAACTGTTCAACATAGAAGCTAGATTATGATTATTGTTCAAATTAAGTTTCTAGACTTTTCATTTTCAACTTGGCTATCAATTGGAACATACATATACAAGTTGTTATAGAACAATTACGTACGTATGTGTTGCCACCTCGATCTGTACCACTAATTTGAAGGTGCCGGCCATTTGGTGGAACTCTCAGTAGTGAATTAATGTTGGCCGTGCAGGTGTACATTATAGGTGGAGATGGCGCGATGCGTGGGGCAGTGGAGATATTTGGCGAGATTTGTAGGCGAAAACTGAACATTGCAGTGACGGGGATTCCAAAAACAGTTGACAATGATGTTGGCATCATTGACAGATCCTTTGGATTCCAGACAGCAGTAGAAATGGCCCAGCAGGCAATCAGTGCAGGTCATGTGGAGGCAGAAAGTGCAGTGAATGGAATCGGCTTGGTCAAGTTAATGGGTCGAAATACAGGCCACATAGCTCTGCACGCAACATTGAGCAGCCGAGATGTGGACTGCTGCCTAATCCCGGAAATTGAGTTTTACCTGGAAGGAAAAGGAGGGCTATTTGACTTCCTTGAGCAGCGACTGAGGGAGAATGGACATGCGGTGTTGGTTGTGGCCGAGGGAGCCGGACAGGAGATGATTCCAAGGAACGAGGCCCAGAAAGAGGAGAGGGATGAATCTGGGAACCCAGTGTTCCTAGATTCTTTGGCTTTGTCAGTGCTGCATGCATGTACGTACGTACGTACGTACGACAAACAATTAATAATTGAATAAGAAATATATAATATATATGTGAATGAGATACGTTAACGTAACAAGGTCCGTACGTACGTACATACCTTCCCAAGAATGATCCGAGGAATTCATAATGCGAATCAGTTACACGATCAAGATCAGCTTCTAAGACTTGGGGACCATGCGCATGGGATCCCAGATACACTACATAAGACTAATTCAACCAAAACAAAAGGGCAAGGATCGATCGATGAGCATATATACATACATACATACATACATACATACATACATGAAACACAGAGTACTTACGTACTGGTTCGTTAATTACTTACCTTTTTGATTGCAAAAGCGGGTACTTGAAACACACAGAAAACGATGAGTAATTGGAGAAAACATGAAACCTTTGGAAACCACATTCTTAATTTTGCTTCCTTCTCTCAGCCTATCACTAGCCTAGCTGCTGTTAAATATCGATCATATATAAGCAAGCAAATTAAGAGTTACAGCTACCGGCTTCCCCTGTTTCGGCTTTGTTTCTGAGATTGATTATATATAGCGATACCATAAGATCGAGTCCTACTCGGCTACTACGACTACTCCTACGTACGTTCAAAATTAATAATCCCCCTAATGGTAAAACTCTTCCACAATTTCAAATAAATAACCTAGCTAGAATTTAAACCAAAAGCTGCTTCTAACTTCTAATCAAACCCTTCATAGCAAAAAACTTGTAATCAAACCCCGTCTTAAATTTTTCATCTAATAATTATAACGACCAAAAACTCCTCATCATTCGTGGAGCCCGTATGAACATTTGGCATGTATATATCTTTACGTACGTAATGCTTACAATCAAGTCATTGTATTTGTATTCAGTTTGAAACTGAAGCATATACGAATACCAATCAACCCGTGCACAATCAATACATGCATCGATAATCAAAGTCATGTTCACCTACTAATATTAATATTAAGGGTAAAATCCTCAAATGGTACCCAAACTATCATGAAATGCACTTTTTGGTACCCACAAATGTTTAGGGAGTCTAATGGTACCCAAACTATCACTCCGTTAGCCCCAAATGGTACCTCTGTCATGTTTTTCGTTAAAAAAAAAAATCATCAAGGGTCAGACCAAAAAGTGCACGGAGTCATAGTTTGGGTACCATTAGACTCCCTAAGCATTTGTGGGTACCAAAAAGTGCATTTCGTGATAGTTTGGGTACCATTTGAGGGTTTTACTCTAATATTAATGAAATAGGAAATTATTTCTAATTATATAAATTCTATATTTTCGTTTTCAAATATATATAATAATTAATTATTAATTCTCTATTGTAAAATTTTTGCAGGTGGTGATGATCGGTCACACATAGCCTATATACCGAAAATTGAAAAATTTAAGTCCGAGTGTATATTTCAATCAAATAATGAACTCCACTATCATCTGATCTAGTAATATAATTTTTCCTTTTGTAAGTGAATTGTCTTGAGTTTGACTCACTAATCAATTGCTCTTTGTCTCTCTCATGCATATTTGATTGGTCTCGGGCTTTCTAATTTTTTCGCTGAAAGTCGTGGTTTAGAGGTTTTTATTGCTTTGCTTTGGCTGATCGATGATATATTAATATTAATCGGAGGTTTTTATGTTGTGACATATTTATATGGCGGTGATCGATCAATTCAATTCAATTATATATACATTAATTCATAATATCTAAATAATTCATCCGATTGATGATGAACTGATTGCTAGTTGTCGATCATATATACGTATACGCAGTTCATCGATGAACTGCCGGAAATGCCAAACAAAGGCGCTCAAAATTGTTGCCAAATTAATAAAATGGTACGCGAAAGTACTTCACATCTTTAAATCTTCAATCAACAAATTCAATTAGTTTCAATTATATTTAATCAGTTGCGTGGCTGGAGTGGATGCAGGTGTGAGCTTTGTGGCTATAGGAGATCGAGGAGATCGAAGGACAAAGTTGTGGTGATTGGGGAGGCTATGAGCTTGAGGAACAAGTTTAAGGACACTCACATTATCACCGTTGCAGAGAGGTTTAATTTCATATTAATGGATAAAGTTTTGAGTTAGAACCGCGGTACCACATAGCTAATCCAACTAAGAATAATTAATTTAGGGTTGATTGAGTTCCATGATGAAGGTTTTGGTAGTCGAGTCATTATTTGTAGAACAAGCTAGTTTTTTAGTCCGTCTTTGATGACATATTATTAATCTGCCTTTGATCATATTTTAATTGTAAATTTCATAAATAATTAAGTTAAAATCGGTTCAACCCGATCAATATATGTATCATGAGTGATGAAATTAAACTCAATATGTCCAATATATATTATATTATTATTTATTTACACGCGGCATGTGGAAATTTGCTTAAATTTTACTTAACTGCACTATGTAGCCTATATTATATATATTTCCCATTGCTCTCTCTTTTTTTGTAATTTTTTTAATGAATGATCCCATATCTAATTATACAACTATAATCTATAGTAATGATTAAAATCAAAAATTAATTACTCTATCTCACTAATGTGAATGTTTTTCCTTATCTTTTTTTTGGTTACAATGTTTTTCCTTATCTATCAAGCTTGATATGTTTTCCACATTTATTGATGGACTAAAATTTATTAATTTACTGGTTTTAGTTCTCTTAAATAGTTAAACTAAGAAATAATTAAAAGAACAAAAATATAAGAATTCCAAACCGTATAATCCGCCCAACCTAACTTGAATATTAGTGAATTAGGTGGCGGTTTGTAAATAAATTTAATTTAAAATTAATTCTTCAAATATTAACCCGGAATTGTTGGATTGCCAATGAATTGAAGTCTAAACATCCTTCATGGGTCATTGTGTACTGTCGCTACTGCTTATTGAATGAAATGCTTTTGACTTTCTTCTCTAAAAAAAAAAAAACAACAACGAAACTTTCGTTAGTGTGAACTTGTGAAATCATAAACAATTTTTATTTAAGAAAATATCCAATAGGTACATAATTTCACTTTTCATTTCCCATCAAAATTGAGAATTTTTAATTTTTCCTAATAGGCACAACTTAAATCCATTATACTCCCAACAAGGACAAAAATGTTAATGGGTGATTTTTTGTGACACTTTTGCCCTTGGCATCTTTAAGGTCGTGGAGGTGGGGCGTGGGTGTCCTGATCGCTGGAGAAGAAGAACAGAGGGGCGGTGGTTTTGTTTGGCTGTGCAAGCGGCGTCTTGAAGTGATGGCAGTGGACACGGCGGAGCACGACACGGGCTCTGGGTTTTCTTAGTAGTTGGCGGTGGAGATATTGAGTCGCCGACGGCTGCGAGAGGCGCTGGGCACGGCTGGTCTAGGCTGCTGGTGGCTTGAGCGGTTCTGTGGAGTGGTAAGCTCAGCCATGGAAGACCCATTTCAATTCGATCCGTTTCAACTTTGGGTAAGCTGGGCTTTGTGTCTTTGATTATGTGTTGAATTCGGTACAATTTGGTTTTAATTTGCTTGGATTGCTTGAATTGAAATATTTGTGTGACAAATTTTAGGTCTAGGCTAAACAAGGTGTTAGTTTTTCTTTGTTCAATTACAAGCATAAGTTTGTCAAACAAATGCTGCATGAATTTAGTTTGGATGTAAATTATATATTTCGATGTTCGAATTTCATGGCTTTGTGGGCTTGCTGCAGAATTTGATGGTAATATAATTGTGTTTTAACATACTTCAGAGTTAGAAGTTATAGCACCTTTGGTGGTTTTTGTTTTCAAATATTAGAGAAGAAAGACGAAGACTGAAATGGATAGGTAGTCATTTAAGAAAGTTAGGACAGTTGGCCAGACATAATTGTTTAAAAAAGAAACAAAAAAGTTTGGTATTTCCATTTGTTGAGTTTTCCTACTTGTTGTCATTAAGTTGGGTTAGGTTCATATAGAGAATAATTTCAACATAAACCTGTCATAGTAGTTGTTGAGAAATGCATTCTGCATAGTAATTAAGAATTTGCATTTCGTTCATATCGTTTATCTGACTATGGCCTGCTAAATGCTAATTTCCATTCGTATCTCAACTGCACCGAAATCCGAGGGCATAGCACCTGCAATTTCACTTACAGAGAATGCATTGAAGCACTTCAATAAGATGAGATCTGAACGTAATGAGGATTTATGCTTGAGAATTGGTGTTAAACATGGTGGATGCTCTGGCATGTCGTATATGATGCACAAGACCAGATGATTCCATCATTGAATATAATGGTTTCGAGATAGATTCTGGATGACAAATTTGCTTCAAAAATGCAACGACTGACTGCGCGGGAATTCAGTGAGAGAAAGATTTGGCACCATGAAGGATGTACATTCCATGCTGTGTAGGGATGCTGCACATAACAAGGAGAACTTTTAGTATTACCATTAGATTTGTCAATTTGAGTCGGTTCTATTTACATTTCTCATATGGTATGAGAAAATGCATAAGATACTAGGTTTGAATCATAACTAGATTATAATGGTCTTTATGTACATAATTTCATGGAGTAAGTGAGTCTGATCGTTTAACTACCAAAAAAAATAGAAATGAAACACATACCCTACTTAATAGGGAGTTGAAAATTAATATTGAATAAAAGTTTGAGATAGTTAAGTTGCTATTGTTGTTGTGATGTTTCAATAAAATTTTATGGCCCTTCAATAAAATTTTATTGTGGTCAATAAAATCTCAATAAAATTTTATTGTGGTTAATAAACTGTTTTATTGAGGTCAATAAAATTTTGTTGAGGTCAATAAAATACACAAAGGTGATGCTCCTTTGTTCTTTCGTTACTACCACGGAAAGTATCGATTCCTTAAAAAAAATTATTGAGGTCAATAAAATCTCAATAAAATTTTATTGTGGTCAATAAATTGTTTTATTGAGGTCAATAAATTACATAAAGGTGATGCTCATTTGTTCTTTCTCTCCTACCACGGAAAGTACAAATGAACATCACTTTTTTGAGAAAATCTGTTAGTGGCAGTTTCGTAATTTTTGTAAAATGTATAAGACAGAAACGTAAATTGGTCAATTAATAGACCGAGAGGGCACCGTGTTTTTGTCTTGTCCTTGATGGTAAATATTTGTTCAATTCTGTCTTTATGGGTCAAGAACCATTTCTATTTAGGCTCATAGGCTTAATTTCAGGAACCACGTGGCTCTGCAAGATTTGTGACTGGAATGGGGCTGATCAGCAAGAGTCAAAAGTCATAATATAATGTCATGTGTAGTCACAACGCTGAGGGGGTTACGTGTCCATTGTCGTGTTCGTATAAGGGCGCGCCACGTTCACTTTCCCTTGTTCGCTGTCGGAATTGCTCTGTTCAGCAACTGGAACGTTCCTCTATCAGCCAAAAAAAGCAACTGGAACTACTCTAGATCAGTTTAGTGACCGAGCAGAGGAAAAATGAAAAAGTCTAACTAGAATTAGAATATCGATCGGTTGAGAAATCAAAGTAGAGAGACGATGGCCATGCCGCGTACAGAACCTGATCACCCCTCAGATTCCCACAAACAAATTAGTCCAATAGTTGAGGAGGATGATGATGAGTTGATCTTGCCATTGTCTCCGGTGAAGCTCCAGAAACTACCCCACCTAACCGACTATCTCTCACAACTCCAAACCCACAAGAACCCACTTGAAGACAACCCCTTGTACCACCCTTCCGACGGTTTCTACATAACCCCATCCGACGTCATCCTCCGCCAGATCGTCTACGACCTCGCCAGCGCTGGAGACTCCGCTCATCCCTCCTTAGCTTACCATCGCGCCGGTCCACGACGCCAAATATTCTTCCAGCCGTCGAGCATCAAGGCGGCTATTGTGACATGCGGTGGCCTGTGCCCGGGCCTTAACACGGTGGTGCGAGAGCTGGTTCATGGCCTCTGGGACCTCTACGGAGTCCGTCAGATTTTTGGTATCAAGGCCGGCTATCGGGGATTTTACTCTATGGACCCCATCCAGCTTAACCCAAAGCTTGTCCACAACTGGCACAAGAATGGTGGCACTGTCCTCGAGACCTCCAGAGGTGGTTTTCATCTTCAAAACATTGTCGATGCCATCCAACATCGCGGCTATAATCAGGTGGATCAATTCATTCATTATTTATTTTTCTATTTTTTACTTTCCTAGCTCCGATTTATATTCTTGTTTGGAACTGTTCAACATAGAAGCTAGATTATGATTATTGTTCAAATTAAGTTTCTAGACTTTTCATTTTCAACTTGGCTATCAATTGGAACATACATATACAAGTTGTTATAGAACAATTACGTACGTATGTGTTGCCACCTCGATCTGTACCACTAATTTGAAGGTGCCGGCCATTTGGTGGAACTCTCAGTAGTGAATTAATGTTGGCCGTGCAGGTGTACATTATAGGTGGAGATGGCGCGATGCGTGGGGCAGTGGAGATATTTGGCGAGATTTGTAGGCGAAAACTGAACATTGCAGTGACGGGGATTCCAAAAACAGTTGACAATGATGTTGGCATCATTGACAGATCCTTTGGATTCCAGACAGCAGTAGAAATGGCCCAGCAGGCAATCAGTGCAGGTCATGTGGAGGCAGAAAGTGCAGTGAATGGAATCGGCTTGGTCAAGTTAATGGGTCGAAATACAGGCCACATAGCTCTGCACGCAACATTGAGCAGCCGAGATGTGGACTGCTGCCTAATCCCGGAAATTGAGTTTTACCTGGAAGGAAAAGGAGGGCTATTTGACTTCCTTGAGCAGCGACTGAGGGAGAATGGACATGCGGTGTTGGTTGTGGCCGAGGGAGCCGGACAGGAGATGATTCCAAGGAACGAGGCCCAGAAAGAGGAGAGGGATGAATCTGGGAACCCAGTGTTCCTAGATGTTGGCCAATGGTTGAAGTCGGAGCTCAAGAATTGGTGGAGCAGGGATCACGCGGATGAGCTCTTCACGGTCAAGTACATAGACCCTACATACATGATCCGTGCAGTCCCTGCAAATGCTACAGATAACTTGTACTGTACGCTTCTTGCCCATTCAGCAATTCATGGAGTCATGGCTGGCTACACTGGATTCGTCTCTGGCCCCATCAATGGCAACTATGCTTACATTCCAGTTGAAGAGGTGGCAAAGGCTAAGAATAAGGTCAACACGGGAGACCATAAATGGGCCTGGGTAAGATCAGTCACCAGCCAGCCTGATTTTAATAGGACCTAGCCGCCTGACGACTCATCGATTCAGCTACGTACCATCATATCTATCTCTTTCATCCATATATCTCTAGCTAGGCACTAGCTAGATAAGCCTAAATTAATAATAATTGCGATCGGGTTACCACGTACAACAAACTAGCTATCTTCATGTATCATGTTTGTATTAATAAGCATTTTATCGATCTGCAAATTAATTAAATACCCATGCATGCATAGTTTTTAATTCTAGGTTCAATTGTGTATGATTGATCATTTCTTAACAATAAGGCAGCGTTCGTACGTGTCAGGTGGCCGGACTAGCTAGCTAGCTTCTATAATAGAGATCGACTTGGTTCATGGAAGTGGTCGGCAGGAAAGATGAAGTAAAAAACGGATCGGATATATATATGCTTGTTTTTAGAGGAATCAATGAATGATGAGCGTCTTAATTCGTCTCTTCTGTGTTGAACTAGCTAATTAACGGATAATATTATTGCTGCGTCGACACAGAATACTTTGTTTATAAAAGATAGATGGATGAACAATTAATCAATTGGTTTGAGCCTATATATGCGAGCGAACGCTTGGAATCTCAAATCGCGTTTTGCTTTGAAAAGTATCCAGATAAAAAGATAGACGTGCTACTTATCGACTAGTTCCATATTGGAAAAGGCATGCATATATGCCATTTTCTCGTGGAAGTCGGTTACTACTTACTAGAAAGGATCAAGGACAAGGAATATGTCCCACTAAGCTACTAATTAATCCTCCTCATACATTATCTCACTAGGAAAAACGGTGTAGTGGTCACGTCGTTTTCCTGGCTTAATTTCATTTCCAATGAGACCAACAAATTGAAATTCCTTGCCAAAAAAAAAAAAAAAAATTGGAATTCCCGAAACTTTCTGGTAGAGTCAGTAGTAGCGGAGGATATGTACGTAATTTCAGCAATTTCCCATGGGAACTGCTAGCGTCTACTTTACTCCTGTCTTCTTCTTGTCACTAGTAAGTAAGTCGGTAGGCAAAACAGGCACCTCCTGGCTCCTGCAATTAACACTTTAAAAGCCGAGGGCACTTTGTGGTTCAAAATCCAAGTCCCCACAAACACGACAGTTAATATATGAATGAATGATCAATCTAGCTAGCTAGCTGCAGTTTAATTAAATTCTGATCGAGAGAAGGAAGATCGAATAGAAGATGTTAGAAGCAGCAGCAGCAGCAAGGGTGGTTTGTTTAATAGTGATTTGCTGGTGCACAGCTCCAAGGGGCGCAGAATCAACCATAGGAGTGAACTGGGGGATCTTGTCATTCCATAAGCTCAAGCCTTCCATAGTGGTACATCTCTTGAAAGACAACAATATATCAAAGGTGAAGCTTTTTGATGCAGACCCAGATTGCATTCAGGCTCTCATGGGCTCTGGGATTCAGGTCATGCTTGGAATCCCCAATGAAATGTTGCCCGTCTTCAGCTCTTCCACTGATGCCTCTGATTTATGGGTTCGCCGCAATGTCTCTAGATACGTTGTTAAAAATGGTGTCGATATCAGGTTCCATCCCTGATCTTAATTACTTGTTTCTTCTGGGCATATATTTATATCTCTTCTCTCTTCTCTTCTGCGCTTGTTTGTTTCTCTTTCTGACAAACCATATTTAATTTTGCTTGTCTCAATATGGCAAGCATTTGTGGTTCCATCATCTCTTCGATCACTTGATATTATCTAATCGGCTAGCTACATACTGTAAAATTGCAATTTGTTGTGCCGCTTGTATCACGTCTAGATCTCTTCTCATTTATACGATGAAGTGATCAACTAGCTGGATTGAGCAATGAGGTAGAAGCTCACACACACACACAACATTATCCTGATTGATCTATTATTATTAAAGGAATGAATATTAGGTTTACAAGTTCCATTCTAGAGAAGCTAGCACCTAGTAATTAAGAAGACTTAGAAATCATCCATTTGCATTTTCAAGTATTATCTTTTATACATTAAAGGGTAATCTGAGTGGTGTATTTTAGCACAGTATTAATGTTTTAACAAGTCTTATTTTCCACCTTACTACTCAGTTCGAACTTCTGATGATCCTATGCAACTGAGCTCTACCCTACTTTCTACAACACATAGTTATGTAGTCTAAGAAAGCTCTAATAGTTGGCTCACCCTTCATGCTGCAGCTTGCTAAACCAGAGTTTTTTTTTTTCTTTTCCATCTAATTGAATATAAGTATTTTCACTGTATCACCACGCGATTCGCTGGAGTGTCAGGGAGCCTAACAGTAAGAATTTAACTCAATTCTTTTATGAAAAGAAGTTTATCTTCTCTTTCAAAAAAAGAAGTTTATCTTCTGCTGACAGTAGACTCCTCAGTTTTGCCAAAAGACCTAAGTTAAGAGTCTGATGTAAGAATTGCTTCTTCTGCATCTGTTTATATAAGTAGTGGCACTTTGGTAGTGTGTGTGTTTTTTTTTTGCACACCTGTCAAGAGTTCTGTTATTAAGTTCTTGCCTTATGATGACTGATGAGTGATGACAGGTATATTGCAGTTGGAAATGAGCCATTCCTTTCAAGTTACTCTGGTCAATTTCAGTCTTATGTCATGCCTGCATTGCTCAATCTACAACAGTCCTTGGCTAAAGTGAATCTTGCAAGCTATGTGAAGTTAGTGGTACCTTGTAATGCTGATGCCTATGAGGCTTCACTTCCTTCTCAAGGGGCGTTTCGACCTGAACTAACACAAATTATGACACAACTTGTTTCGTTTCTCAACTCAAATGGTTGTCCTTTTGTAGTCAATATCTACCCATTTCTAAGTCTCTATGGGAGCTCAGATTTTCCTCAAGAATATGCATTCTTCGAGGGGACTAGCCATTCTGTTACAGATGGGTCCAATGTTTACAACAATGCATTTGATGGAAATTTTGACACCCTAGTTGCAGCCCTCAGCAAACTGGGATATGGTCAGATGCCCATAGTTATTGGGGAGGTGGGTTGGCCGACAGATGGAGCCATCAGTGCAAATCTCACTGCTGCAAGGACATTCAACCAAGGTCTCATATATCATGTTCTAAGTAATAAAGGGACCCCTCTAAGGCCAGGTGTCCCTCCGGTGGATGTATATCTTTTCGGTCTGCTTGATGAAGGGGCAAAGAGCACACTTCCAGGAACCTTTGAAAGGCACTGGGGAATCTTTTCCTTTGATGGCCAGGCTAAGTATCCGTTGAACCTTGGTTTGGGCAGCAAACGATTGATAAATGCAAGGAATGTCGAGTATCTTCCATCTAGGTGGTGCGTGGCAGACCCATCAAGGGATCTTTCTGCTGTTGAAAACCACATGAAACTTGCCTGTAGTGTTGCAGATTGCACCACACTCAACTATGGGGGGTCATGTAACGGAATTGGCGCAAAGGGGAATATCTCATATGCATTCAACAGTTACTATCAGGTCCAAATGCAGAATGAACGGAGCTGTGATTTTGATGGGATTGGTATGGTCACTTTCCTGGACCCTTCTATGGGTGATTGCAGGTTTCTTGTGGGCGTTACTGATACTTCATCTAGTTGTACTTGTGTTTCTCAACTACATCAGAGGTCACTCATTGTTTGGATTTGGATTCTTATTTCTTGGAGGGTTTGGATTTTTGTGACGTAAGTGGGTTTTTCAAAGTCCCGTCTTCTGGAACTACATCTATCCAGTTTATGATAAGCATAGGTTATGAATACTACAGTTTATTCCAGATTTAGTGTAGCTATGTAGGTGGTATGTAACTCGGTGATCGTATCATGTATTCATGTATTAAGAGTAAGAGTATTGTATTATTTGAATATAATTCATGTTCATAAATTTAATGATGGAATATTGAAAACCAAGTATTCTGAATTCAATGACAGCTACAGATTATCTAAACGCCGCGTTGGCAAGAAACAAGTGAGAACTTGATAGTGTAAATTACAAATTGCATTTTTTTCAGGATATTCTTGCAGACTAGTCAATAGTTTAGTTTGTGTGGCTTGCTTGGCAGATTAGCATTGTCTCATCTAAATTGTTCTTCAGCCATATATATACTTGCTAATCCACAAAAATTGTCTCCAGCAGCAATGAAGTTAGCAATAATGGTATTGGCAATTGAGCAAGCAAAGCATACATGGAGTGGACTGATGACGAGTAATAAGAGAAAGGTGCAAAGCAGCATCATGTTTGTGTAGCAGAGGAAGGTGAACCAAGCCTCATGTGACGAACAAACATTACATTACATGTTCAATCTTGAGATGCCTCATGTGGCACTCTAATTTATAGTGTTAATTTGAAACAGAGAGTGATGTGATGAAGACAAAGATAAAGATGATTAAGCAAGGGTGAACATGTAAGTAGTGGAATCCCCAAGGTGGAAAGAGGCATCGGAAAGGGTACCATGAGCTCTCTTGTTGTCATATCCGGGATAGTCGTCCTTGCAGAAGGGCACAGATTGGGTCAGAACCAGTCCTATCTTGTGCGCTTTCTTCTCTAAATGCCATTTATCGTAAGGATGACCCTCTTTGTGGCTAATATGAATCTCCCCTCCCTCTTTTTTCAAAAGAAGTTTCGCATTCTTGAGGAAACCCTTCACCAATCTCTTGTTCAACCTAGGTAGGTATACATAGAATCATCACAGCCTTGTAGGAAAAGGAAAAGGAAAGTGTTTTAAGTAGTAGTAGAGTAGTACTGGATCTGGCAGTAGCTTTCCTCCCGGAAAAGAAAGCCAACATGAGGGAAGTTGTAGACAATTCTGTCGAACCTCTGAGTGCTGAGGAAGAAGTGTTGACTCATGTTCTTGGCGTCCACTCCATAAAGCACTAAGCATCCCCTTTCTTCAAGCTCTCTCACATTCGCTATTGCATTACTGTACTTGCTACATATCTTGTCTGAAATTCAATTCATCCCTGTTGTTATTGATCGATCCATGATAATAGAAGCAATGAAATTTCAGACATAACAACAAAAATCAAACGGATGTACCCTGCGAATCGAGAGAAGTGGCGACCATGTTGCGCGCTGATCCGAAGTGTGTGGCTAAACAAAGAGAGAAGGAGAAGTCTCCTTCTCCAACCAACAATATCCTATGCCTAGATGAGTAGTGCTTTCTCCATTTCTCTTCCGATTCCGATTCCGACTCTTCCTCGGAAGATTCATCATCGTCCTCCTCTACATCACTTGATTCCCTGTCTTCTTCTTCTTCTTTTCCCATTCTGATTATGGTTGAATCCAGCGACTCACTTACCCAACTAAAACGATGACTGCAGTCTTCATTTCGACTTTCCATGACCCTTCTTTCGAAAAATTCTCTTCAACCTTTTTTCTTTTCTCTTTTCCATTAATGCATATTTTACATTCTCTTTTTTTTTTTTGGGTCTGAAACTTTATCTTTTCTCAAACAAATGTTCATTTTCTTCTCGCGCACCAAGGCCGTCCCAATATGAAGCATGGCCCAGTATGTTATATTGAATTACTAAAAAATATTTTATTTGAATTTTCATTTAAGAATTTTTTTTCTTCAAAATTTCTTCCTTTAAGAATAAAGAAAAAAAAAAACCATACTCGTGCAAAAGCTTTTCTGACTTTTTTCTTTCCTTCTACGCTCCCTTTCATTGCGCTACCTCTTGCCTTGGAGAAATCAACCAACAACCTCTCTCTGTACTGATCTGTGTTTGATATCATGAATCATCTCACCAATAATGCACATTCACTATCCACAACATTAAGAAACGGCGAAAAGCAAACTACTGAGAACCAGTCGAATTACAATCTTATTTACAATCATAGAAATCCCCAATTCTAAGGTCATACAAGTTTCAAGGACCACTAAAAACATAACAAAAGCATAAGTAGGTCATGCTGCCTCTCTACCCTGGAAAGTCCACAAAGCAGGATCCCTCATATTAGCCTGCATTGGATTACCAGAATACTCAACCAATCATGCTGTATAGGAGGCAGCCATATAATCCCATCTATGCAAAAATCAAAAGCAACGATGCCCACCTACAGTAATATTATGTTGACTTTTTAAGCTTAGCTAGCTCACTCAAAACGTCTTTGACTGGATCGTCGAGCATGATTCTCCTAGCCTGCAAGAAATGAACAACCAAGGATTAACAGCTTCTTTCATTGTTGTAATAAATAAATAAAAACTAGCACCAAGTGACTGGAAAGACAAGGTTATTCAAAGGGTAAAGTGACAGCCTCAGATTGCTTTAGACTTCATGCCAACAGAATCTTTTTCTTTGGTGAAATGTCAGCAGAATTTGTAAACAATGATACCAACAAACATTCCAGTAGGCAGGATACTGATGATTAGAATTCAGTAACTTAACAATTCCAAAGGGAAAGTGAAAGTCTAAGCAGCTTGATAGCAGAATGCTTGCATAGAAATGACACCAAAAGTCTCTTAATATTAAGGGTAACGCTAAGTAGATACTAGAGCAATAGCAACATACTGTTTATAAGGTTACACGTGGTTGAAAAGTATAGGAAAGCTCAAAAGACAAGAAAATGTTTATTTAGAACACTGTATCACACACCATTCCAACACACCAAATGCAACTACTCATCGAGCTCTAGAAACTTTCCTCTCACACCAAAAACAGTGAACAGCAAAAGATCAATCAAAGGAAGAATAATAGTGTCTAGTTTTCCAATTACTTTTTTCCTAGGCGATTTTCTTCCCTTCTCTAGTAAGCAATCAAAGCATATGAACACCAATTACATATGGTTTTTCCTGATTGGGTCTGGGATGCCTTGAATGAATGATTCAGTTCTTTCAGAAAAAATCACAAGAGAAGTAATCAGCTCTATATTTATTGCACAAGGGTAGAAAGGGAATCATCAACTCTACACATACATTTTATACTGATTAGTTGGTAAGAGAAAAATGAAAATGAAATATTTTATGTCTATTTAACTTTTCAACAGGGTCTAAGCTTTGTAAAGTATTCCACCACAGTTGCTTTAAGCAACAGCAGCTATATTTGAATCATCCATAGAGAAATCCTTATATCGCAAAGCATAAATGTATAAATCCTGATTCTCCAATATCGCAAAAGGTGATTGTATGATATACCCTCCAACATCATGAAATATTAACATTCCAATAACAGATCGGAAGTTATGAATTTGCAACTGCAATTGTTTCAAGAAGCAAATACCACTTATGCCTTTTTCATCTTTTACATAAGCACAAGCAAACCTTTGACAAAAATAAAAACGCTCTTGAGATATTACTTACTAGAACTACACATATATATAAACCATTTCCTAAGTAGGTCATTCAACACACCCAAAATAAATACAATGGTTAAGACTATCCATAGCTGAAAACAAGAAGCTTAAACGTTAATGTACCTTCAACGACGGGAGTAGAGCAAAAACTTCATCAGTAGTTTCTGGATAAACATTGGCAATCACACATATCTGCAGAAGAGAAAAAGTACAGTCAAAACCAATGCTTAAATAATAAGGACGAGTACCAAAGATTGAGATGCAACCTCGCCATCTGAGACACCATATTTCTTGAGATTCCTAATGTTCAAGTTAAGAGGTCAACAGGAGAGAAATGTATTAATCTACAGACTCCAGGAAGAAAATAAGCATATTCAAGCACCATACACAAAACTAACGCAATTTTTTTTTTTTTAAAAAGGATACTCAAGAACTTGTCTGACAGATTCAGGATCTGTATAGTGGGTGCTTCTTTTGGTGTACTGCAATCCCCTATCGAAGGATCTGAAACCAAACAATTAAGCACATTTCATACGCACACCATAAAAATCTGACAGCTATAACCCACCATTCTTCTGTTAATTAACTTCATTCTTACACAGGGAGTTTAATTGTAGGATCTTTAGACAATATGATCATCTGCTCCTGGATTCCTTGCAATACATCCGCAGCCTCACAATCCATCAGACATTTGGCACCCTTTGGCAGTTCTACATACACCAACAAACATGACAATATCAGAGCCTATAACTGAAAAAATATTTGCAAAAACGATTTAGAAATTTGCAACAGTTAATATAGTAGAGCTATTCCCAAGATTTATTCTCATTTTATATATGTTATACGAGACATATGTAATTAAAACACATGACACTTGCCATTGGTAAATAAACACTAAATTTTATAACAGAAAAATGCTCTTCTGCTAAGTGAAATGCTTTACCATTCTCAACTTTGAGCTGCAAGGGTTCTGGTTCTTTCTTTCCTCCACTGCTTCCCAAATTAGCTTCAAAATCACAATTTGTGGAAGAAAATGAAAAATATTAGATCCCTGATACTATGTACATAAATACAGAAGTCACTAAAATGAAAATTTACAACAATTTGAAATGATATGAGACCTTTGGTCGAAGCAGCAGCTGACTTGTCAAATTTTGAACCTATAAAGTTCGCAATGGAAGAAGATAAGAACATGCATAACACGCAAATCCTGGTGAGAATAATAATAATAATAATAATAAAATTGATGGGAATTAAGAGAGAGTGAGAAACGCATAATCAACCTTCAGAAGCGAATTGAACATTTCTACCCTTCTTGGACTTTGTTGAGCTATCGTCCTTCCCTTTGATGGAAGCTACAAATATAGAAAAACCTCATGCCTTAAAAAGGACCATCCTTTCTCATAAAAAAAAAAAAAAAGGACCATCCTTTGAAAAATTACAATTTGAGCAAATGAAGCAAGAAAAGTGTAGAGTGAGAAAAGCAGACCATCCTTGGTCACAGGGGTAGTAGATTTGAGTGACGATTTCACTCCTTTTCCATTAGGCAGAGAAAACCCTTGTCCGCCTTTGTCCGACATCGCTAATGCAATCCCAGTAAATGAGTTCAAATTCACTGTAAAAAAAAACCCTCGGAAGGTACAAAGAGGGTTCTTTTAGATTAGATACACAAGAAACGAAAGGAGTTAACTTAATCAAAGAAAAGTTACAAGGAAATTTCAACCACATTACATTCATTCATTCATTCATACAGGTTATAGCGTGATAACAAATGAAAAGGAAAGAGAGAGGTACCAGAGAGGGAGCGAGCGACCACCGGCGTGAAGGCCCGGAAGGTTTTAGTTACGGTGCTTAAAACCTACAGCTAGCTCTGGACCGAATTGCCTTCTTTGCTGGGCTTTCTTTTGCATTGTGTCGAGAATGCCCACAGCATGCCCCCTCAAATAAGGGCAACGTGTCTTTTCCTCTTAGCCTCAGCCTCTGCCAAGAAAACGTCATTAACTAGAGTTTAGTCAGTGTTTTATGACCACTCTTATCATCTTAACAGAAATGATCCATGTGCTTCAAAAGTTTAATAAATAGTTCATTTTTGGATAAACCTTTCAATATAGTATACGCTTCATGGCCACTTAACCACTTAAGTTTTGACACAATTTATAAAGTTAAAAGCCATTTCGTACAATTTCATCATAACTTTTCTAATTTGATTTTTGTCAAATTTTATCTCAAATGTTTTCTCCATATTACATGGGCCCAAAACGCGAGAAAAACAATTGAAGTTTTTGGGCTTTATGTTACGTTGAGCCGTTGAGGTAATATATATGACTATATGAGGGGAGCTTCACAGCGAACTTGAACAATTAAAATCATCCTAATTTGATGGTGGGGATTGGGAGGGACACCGGCAGAAATTAAAACGAAGCTATCTGAAATTGGCATATATGCATATATATGCTGTTCTTCTGGTTATGTTAACCATACATACAGCTACTTTGAAATTTCCACGGCATTACTAATTAACACAATAATCAAAAGGGCGCACAACGTACATTGTTCAGATGGATCGCTAACGAGTTTTCGAAAAGAAAAGGGAACTTAATTCCATGTACAAGTGCAAATTATTAAGAAAGCTAAGGGAAGAAGGATGAATGTTGTTGATGTACGTTTTGCTATCTGTCTTTGGCTTTGTCGCGGCCATGGTCCGATCTACTTCCCCTCCGTATCATCTTGTGAGCGTCCAACTTGCCCCGGCCAGCCAGCTCCCTGATTTCCACTTGTTGTATTTCACCTCTATCCACAAGCCTTGTTTCTTCCATGAATTCCCCTCCCAACTTTCCTTGTGAGGTTTTCTTTTGCTGATAAATATCTTTCTTTCCAGTAGCATTAGCAGTAGCCCCCCTACTGAGTTTCTCATCATCTGCACCCAATCTTAGCTTACCAGCTGCATGATCTTCAGATCTGCTGGTGGTTCCTGAGCTGGAAAATAGCTCCAGCTGGCCTGGTAGTCTATGAGAGGTTGCTGCTGCCTTGGAGTTGGAACCTCTCTCTTGCTCAAAGAATAGGACTTGCACAACAATCCTCAATGGTAGCCTCTCATTTTTGACAGCATGAGCACGTACCTCTGGCGACAACTTCTGGCAGTCTAAAATGCGGCAAAGGCGCTTCTTGTCTGCCTTGCTCAGATCAGAGTGCTCCTGCGTACAAAATTAAGTTGGAGATCGATCGAGGAACGTACGTACCATCTAACTAGCTAGTACAAAAGAGAAAAATGTACCGAATTCATGTTCGATCAGCTTAATTAATTATGATACATATATGTATCGGATGGAGTTTAATTAATTACCTACCGTACCGGCCGTACGTACCTTTAGATAAATGTTAATAGCCTTGTAGATGTCATCATGGTCTTCCCTAGCAATATCCGGCAAGGCTTCAGCCAGAGATGCCACTTTTGATACCGGCATGTTGGCATCCCTCGCAACGACCTGAAGGTAAGAATCAATGAGCTTCCCAACCTTTCTCATTGTCCTGAAAAAGTAGTGGCTGTTTTCTGCATGGGATTGTCTTCTCCGTAGCACCAAGAAACTTTGTAAGAGTGCCAACACCAAGTCAATATCATAAAATTCAGGGTCAGTGGATGAGTGTGAAGGGAATAGCAGGTCATTCACGCTTGCGTCTTCAAGTTGTAGACTGGATCTCCTCAAGAGTTCTGTCTTTGTCGCCGGAGATACTCCTCCTAGATAGTTTGCAATTATAAGAAGCCTTAGCAAGAAACCAACCGAAACCGATCCCTTGTCTCCAGGAATCATACTAGCAATGGTATCAACAATTCGTCGATTCTTTTCCATTAACAATGTTTCATCATCGCTACTTTGATCTGGAGGAGGAGCTCTAATGTTTGTGGTGTCTGGTAGCCAACGACAAGCGTAGACATGCAAAGCTTCCCCAATCAGCTGTGGTGGCAGCATATATGTTGATCTAACAGCAGTAATTATACATCGAAACAGGTCGATATCAAGGTCTGATATATCCTCTGTCCACCAATCCTTGGGGACAGAATGATGGTGCTTTTTGTTGTAACCTGGTCTGGTATAAGTGTAGGACCATGTCACCTGCATTAATTAATTCATGCTTACATATACTATTAATAACCAACAATATGCATACATATATGTAGTTTTAGCAAACAAGCTAGGAAAAAAATGTCCGACCTTTGGTGGAGGTGTAAGGATTTTTTCAACAATTGAATCAATGCACTTTCTGATGATTCCAAGATTCTCAGACCAGTCAGGCAACTTAACAGTGGTTTCTAGCGTGACAATGGAGTCTTTCCAACCTTCAAGAATGCATGTATTGAGGAAAGCCTCGAGCTTTAGGACAAAATTTCCCTTGTCTACTGATTCAGTCATTCCAAGAAATTTAGCAGCACAAAATGCAGGTACAAAGTTATAGGCACTGAGATTAATCTTAATTCCATAACAGAACTTAGCACACAGTTCGAAAGCTTCTTCGCCTCCAGGAATGTCGTGAAGCTCTATGCTCACCTTTTCCAGATCACCAGAATCAAAGCAAAGCCGTTGTAAGAGCCCGCATTTTGGAACCAATGGAAACTGCAGCTAACAGAACCACAATCAATTACATGTATATATATATATGTGATTCTTCAATTGATTCACCTATACATGCATGTACATCAATTATTCCTTTAGTACAATCAATTCATACCTTATGGAGAAGATAACCGATGTTGTTGATTTGTATGAGAAGGTCGCTGGGTACATCTGAAATTACAGTCCTGCAGATAAATTATGGTGAGCAGCACTAGTAGATGAGCGATCAATTTCTTCGATCTGGCTCCATAAAAAGAATCCAGTACTACTATTTGGGCTGATTTTAACAATTAATTTCATTACTGCTATTTGTCTGAGAACGTATATACGGGAAAAATCATGTTAATCGTTTCCATATTCATCTATGAAGCAAATTAATCAAGCGGTAAAATACCATTAATATATATAGCTAGCTCATAGTACCTGGTAGCTTGTTCAGAGTAGAAGGTGTCCGGCTTGGTCCCAATTTTCATAAACTTCATTTTCAAATGTATTGGTATATATATATATTCTCTTAACCAATGATCAAAGCAGTACTTGTCCCATCAAAATTGAAAACTGGTGCAGCATGCATGCGAGCTGTTTGGTTGATTTCTGAATTCAGAAAGAGATTCAGACACCCTAAGTTGAATGATTTATAAGATTAGTAGTATTGAGAAAAGACAGATCGATCGAGAACCTAGCAGAAGTATATTTTTAATTACACGACATATACATTCAAGCCTGATATAACTATGCAGATACATTTCTGAAAAGATTCTACAAACAGTATCACCTCATTAATTAAGGTCAGATTTTGCAAACAGCAACTCGGCTGGGTCCTCTATTAAGACCGATATAGCTAGGGGCTTACCTGATCGACCATGATCACCTTAAACCCCAAAATCTAAGGACTAATTAAGGTTCAGTCGAGACTCGATCGATCGAGGACCCAGCACCATCTAGCTTGTTCCTGCAATAAGGCTAGCACTGCCCTTTAAGGCTAGGAGGATCGGAGAGGGATCGAGCTATATATTCCGATCGAAATGATAAATCAATATTAAGGAAATTGAATATAATAAACATGCAAGTTTAAACTTGCAATAGCCAAGTTCCGTGAGATAGAGATGATACAACCAAAACAACGCAGTGTGAGAGATGGTGAAAGATGAGATGGATATATACATATACATAATTAAGGGAGTCTAGTCTGTACTGGATCTGTAGTGATATACGTACATTCTTGAATTGAAGTAGCTAGTGTGAACTGATCGAACAGAAGAGCTAGCTAGCTAATTTCCGATTAACATTTGCCTGTTAATTTGGACAAGTCATATATATGTGTGTATATAATCTCATCAAGTGGTTGAGCCTCATTAACTCCAAGGCCAATTAATCAATCAAGTCATGACTGACTGACTGACCCCTCCTCGATCCTAACACGTACGTTACTAGTCTACTCTGTGCCAATTCCTCCTGATCGAGTCTTCCTGACACTCCTAAACAAATTATTGACCTGCCAATCTGACGTCCGTCAACTTAAGCTAGCTTAGTTTGGCTAATGATATGAACTGATCGATCATGAGTTGAATTCATCATATCATATATATATCAGCAAGGGTGCTAGCTTTCACTTGTAGAGGCTAGCTTCTTTTACGATAATCAGATTGAACCATGCATGCATATCATGCTTTTATGGATATTCATTCTACTGACCACCTTAAAATAAACAACTCGATCATCTGTTTAATTACAAGTCCATATATGCATAAAATAATCATGGGCCTATAATGAGGTTGATTCAGATTATTAATTATAAAATGGAAAAATAAGCATATATAATAAATAAAAAGGAAAAGAAGAATCTCTTTTTGCAAAGAATATATTAATATATAGTATATAATTAGGTAGCTAAGACGAAGGACCAAAAGGTAATGGAAAGAAAACTTGTATTGAGGATATGATCGATCATCATTTCAGCGGCCAGAACCCTTTTAATCTCATCAGCTAGCACTGATTGGTAGAAGACCTGATCAGCTAGGGTTAGTGTGGTCTGTGCTTTCACAGACAAGTGGAGGCCGGTAAAGAAACAACCACAAACATATAGTGCTAATGTGGCACAACAAAACGAAACACAGCATCCATGCCATGCCAGTATACTAGTATAGTATATATATGATATCAGCTAGCTCAATATATAGCAGAAGCCTTGCAAGATGTATACTTTTTTTAAAGGTAATAACTTTATTAGCTAGCTAGATCCCAATCGTACACCACATAAATATATATATTAAAGTAAAAGTAGCCATATCAAAATGGTCAGCCTTGCTCATCATGAATTAATACACACGAAGAATGAATATATATGGTGTATGAGTGCAACTGTGCAAGTGAGGCGCGCCTATATATATATATATTTTGAATTCGATCTGGATTTGGGCAAATATATTAATTGGAGGCCATTCCATCACTAATATACTCTCTCGAGATCTCTCTTTAGCTATTTTAGGCGGGCGGCATATATCCTCCATCTTTTGACATTCATAATGGAACCCGGCCCCCAGAAGGTTAATTTGTTCATTTCTTTTTGTCCATATTATTGTATTGGAATTTTTGCCACTTTTTGGCTGATTTACTGGATTTATATGTATATGTATATGTAAGAAAAAGCATATATGTCTACTAGCTGCACAGTGTGTTCGATCTAGACATTATATATTTAACCTCTAGCTGGCTACCAAAGTAAGGGCAGAATCTTTCCTTCTTTCATCTGCATAAAATTAAGAACGAAAAGCCAAGCCACTATGATCGATCTTTTGAATTAATTAATTACTTTTTGGGGGATATATACCAATTACAACATATATGCAAGGCAGCTAGCTCGAATGTTTCTATTAATTTCAACATATATATCTTCAAATCTCCCTCTTGCATATATATATAAATATATGGTAACAGAAATCTATCTAGTTAATAGAAATCCGACTAGCTAGTAATATTCGAGAAGTGCAGATCGAATATAAATAAATTAAGTCTGAAAGAACGTACGCACGTACCGGCAGTAAAGAATCGAAGAAGCAAGCAGCAGCAGCAGCATTTTACAGTGGACAAAGCAACAACTTTAGCTTCATACTCCAAGTCCAAGTGATCGATCAATATTATATATAATTGCATAAAGCAAGTGCGGGTGCCAAAATGGAACCACGTACTTAATAATTAATTACTCATGGTAAGTTGGTAACTGATATATCTGGCTAGCCAGTTGCAGTTGCAGGGCTTCCAATAAATAAGCATGCAAACACAGATACATGCTTATATGTATATATAAACCTCAGAGCTAGCAGGAACAACAGATCGATCGACAGATGAGAGATGGAGCTAATGATCGAGTTGGCTGGCTGGCTGGCTAAAGAAATCAAAATGATCGATCGAGTATCGTCCCTAGCTAGTTAGCTTGATTCATGTGTCATTACCAAGACAACTGTGGGGAGGGAGCTAGCTAGGTACAAAGAGAAAGAGAAAAGAGGAGAGAGAGAGAGAGTGTGTGGGGGTGGTTGGGATTAGTCAACATAGTAATGTATGAAAAGCATATATTTCATGATTAATATATTCTATATATCTAGGCTGCTAGGCTAGGGGATGGAAATTAAAGCAAGCGCAAAAGGAATTATGGATCTTCTTGTAGGAATTATAAGCAATTTCGATCCATCTCCAGTTGCTGTGCTCGATGATCAGCTCGATGATTCAGTAAACGAAAAAGAAAAGCATGAAATACAAGTGGCGAGTGCTCCTACTGCTCATCTCATCATGTTGGAGTAGGACCATTCTGTAATTATAAGTTAGCGAGTCTCGTCTAGTCCTCTACAAGTTGGTGAATATTGAATAGAAAGATCCTGCTGTGCATTCCTCATCATGCTTCCCCCCACTATCTATGTATATTCTTCTTCTCTTTCTTTCAAGGGCTTGGTTGGTTCCCCTTCATTTATCTGTCGCCCACCTGTCTTTTCCTGTACCGTTGGTTACATCTCATCTCACACTCACCGATAGGCTTGCCTTGTCGGTTGCTTACAAAGCCACACTCGGGACAAGTCCTTCCATGAGGAATTTTTCTATGGTCTCGTCACGGCACGTGATATATGTGACGGACTACTATGACTGATGACCTCAATAATTTTCTTTTTTTTTAAGAAAAAAAACAGAAATTATATTAATCAATAGAGAATTACAATCTTTAGCATGAGCATCCTAAGAAAGAGCATTACAAACCACACAAGTGACCTAATCGATGAGTCTAAATCTAGAACTTTAATCGATGATTCGAAACCTAAAACAATACATACACCGTGCATCACTGCTGTCAGCAATCGCCAACTCCAACAGAAAAATTCCGGCAAGTATTGCTATTGAGACCAATAAATCCAATTTAGCTCAAGAATGACCCATGGAAAGAGAAAGTAAAACTACAGTCTAAACTTGCACAACTGATCATGCTTATTCTTAAACAAGAAAATAAATTGACCCAAATCAAAGATCCAAATCTGACTTGGGCTAAACTTTAGCAGCGCCCTACCAGCAATAGGATCGCCGTCTTGGAACACCAAGGCTGCCAAACTACCATGTTTTCCACTGGGAGATATCCCAAACATGAAATCCATACCAAAACTCCAAAGAAAAGGTAATCCAAAATAGGGGGCCAAAGACTGTACCCGAACCATGCAATCCATTGAAGAGAAAATACCTCAAGTACTAGGGGAACCAAACAACTGGACACCAAGAGAAAAACCAGACTTCCGTCGCCGCCCAAATTTGCCATCTCCTTCGGCAAAGTAGGAATGAAACTCATCGATGCTTGTCGACGTTGGATTACAGCACAGGAGGACCTAGCCGGCAATGGTGGTGATTCCATAGGGAATCATTGCATACTCGAGCCATAGCGGCTAGGGTTTTTGTAGAGAGCTCTCGCTCTCATAAGTTTTTTTTTTTTTAATAGTTTATACCAACCTCTTAAATAGCTCTCTATCTTATTAGTTTATTACTTCGGCTTCACTCGCTATATCTCAATAATTTATGATTTCTCTACTCAATATTTTATTACTCGCCAATTATTTTATTACACAGCCACCAATCATAGTGGTTTGTCACACATACCACGTGGCGTAACGGGACTATAAAAAAAATTGTCCTTCCATACTCAACTCTCAAGTGTCAAGTGATTGACCCGAAAAAAAAAAAACCCCTCTATCTAGTATTTACACATACACACACATTCCACATGTATATCACTCTTCATTGATCGATCATCGACCTAAATTGGAGACAGCATGCCCCACCCAGTCCCTTCAATCCCTTCAGTGTTGAAACATGATCCAGCTGCTAACTCTAATGGTTGATTATTATTTAATTGAGGCATTCCTTTCTTAATTAGTAAAACTTTCAAGTCGATCTTTAACCCAGCCAGCCTAAGTTCTTGATCCAATTATATTATGATGACAAGCCAGCCACTGATATCTAACATGATATCATCACTAAAGTTTGATTAAAATACGTACATCACACTAACCAGTTTCTTAATTAACTTATCAGATTTCGTTATCATTGTCCATTATCAAAGATTAATCTGTGTGCCTTTCATACTCTTCCTTATGTTAATTTATAGGATTATGCATCAACGTGCTTCAATTCCATCATCCATGGCTTCTTCATTCCCCAAGTGTGAACGTGCATATTACGAATTGTAACTGTATGAGCTTCAACTCTTTCAATCATATGGGGGGATTTAAAAAAATAAAATAAATCATATGGTGGCATTAATTGCATTGTAAGATAAACAGGAGAGTTGATCATACCCACAAAAAAGATTCCTCCAATCTTCCCAAGTTTTGCTCGACCTCTTGGGATCTTATAGCCTTGCTTACTATATTCTACCATGAGTGCATATAGCATATGAACCTTTGATTATAACAGAAAACATGCCTACACTTTAAGAAGAGAATTTATATAAAAAAAAAATCACCCTAGAATTTTTTTGGAGAATCCTTGTTGTAAAAGTAAGAGCTACTAGAGATTATACACAAAATGAATAAATAATGTCACTTCTATTTCACTACTGCATCTGCATCTGCAGGTGATGTAAAATCATAGCCCCATAATACTTATTATATGGAAGTAGTCAATCTCTACTCTATCATAATGGCCCTAGCTAGCTAGCCAGTAGTGAATACTTCAAAAAGTAAGAATCTTCCACATTTGGGCAATCAGCTTCAGTTGGGTACACCACACTGCCCATGCCTCATTCCACAATAGGGGAACAGTGCTTGTCTGCACTAGCCTGCAGGGTCATACGACTCATACATACCTCCTTTAACGTATATGCCTCTAGCAGATTCTCCTACTAGTACCACTTTACTATTCATGAATTCTTATTTTTCATGTCTAAACTACACTATATGCATGTATTGTGTGTGTGTGTTGTTAGAGCCCTATACCGACATATATGAAATGTCTCCTCTTTTCAGGATTTTCTTGGTTTTTCAAGATAGTTTCATGTCATAGATATGTGAATTTGATCACATATTTAACACGGCAACCTATCTCTTTTCCACACATATGGATTCTGCCTTCATGTATGTTCTAGTACCTAGTCTTTGACAACACCTAATATGCTAAATATGTGCAACAATCCATAAGTTTGACAAGCCTACAAAGCGAGGAGATACTGCAACATTAACACTACCAAAACCCCTTGCTATATCATTATCAAGAAAAAAATTGAACACTATATCAGCATCTCACAACAAACTTTCACCACCATAAACACATCATGTCAGGTTGAAGCGTGAGTTGAATAGATGACATACCTGGCAGCATCAAATATGGCCTTTTCCATTCCCTCTATGGTTACATAGGTTCGAAGCCACAATCTCAGGCAGTAAATGGCTTGGAGATTATGAATCAGAGCATGCCCATACAAAGAAATTTGTTGATGAATTACAACAAAAATCCAATTCACAAGGGAAGAAAGGCCATACAATTTTCATGGGTTACAGCGTTTCAACCTCCAAAACATTCTCAAACCCAAAAAGAGGAGAATAAAACAATCCATCCACAAGTTCTTGCTTCAATCAGTCTCCAAATAAATCATCCTCATCATCATCAACATGGTCCGAGTTAGTTCCATGGTTTGCATTTGATGCCCTTTCATCAGTATCTTTACTTGGAGATGCAGTGGAATTACCCAAAGGATATGCCCAGGAAGTGCCCACTTTGCCCGAATGAGATTCTCCATAAAGGCCATCATATATCCCACCTTTTGGAGCAGTTTTGACTCTATTTAAGACCTGTTGTAATTTTTCAGTCATCCCCTTTTGGGAAGTATTGGCTTCCTTGGCAGATAGTTGCTCCTTCCCTTTGGGTATTACTGTAGTCTGTACAAGGGATCCATATTTTCCAACAAGACTTTGCCCTTCTTTTACACCTATTGGACCAGGTTCTGTTTCTACATCCACACCATCTGATATACCAACAACTTCAACCAACTCTCCTCCGACTTGATCCCTGAATGATACCCTGGCCTTCTTAATTCTCTTAGAGGCTCTCTCTGGATGCTGGGTGTCACCATTTCTGTCTGCTATGTTAGCTGACTCATTGGGCCTAGGCAGTATGCCAGACCTGGTCAGACCATAACGATTTAGAAGCGTATTATAAGCCACAACAGCTTCTTCATCAGATGGATCAGGAGGTGGTGGTAGATCAACCTCGGAAGGCAGTGGAGGACGAGGAAAAAGAGCTGCATCATTCTTTTGTAAGACATAAGTTCTAGTTGATGCAGCAAACCGCAAAGACTGGCCCACTTCAAGCTCAACCGGGGTATCTTTAGTCACCCGTTCATTTGCAACAAAAGTACCATGCGCAGATCCCAAATCAATTACGTATATGCTGTAGAAAAGATAAAAGATTGTAAATGGCATGAAAACTACCAAACTAAAGACAAGAAACTTCAACAACATCAGAAAACTATGTTAACATGAGATTCAAGAGGCATCATCCCAACACTAAATGTAGACATGAGAGCACCTGTCATGGGGAAGCTATCATGAAATCTTGGTGAAATAGATCAATCCCTGAATCTGAAGCTCCTAGATGATCAATTGAATCATAAAGATTGAATGTTCAGTTCATAAGGCTACTCGGGTATTGTCTACAAGTCCATATTTCCAACTCAACAAATAATCATGGATCCTAAATGAGAAATAGTAAAAGTCCAACTGTCCAATCTAGATCGGAAACTTTAACGGATAACAAACTTAGTTGCACATGATGAATCAACAGCAAACACATTCAGTTTTTTGATTCAACAGTAATATATGACACAGCTGGAATTCAAACGGAAACCAATAACACTAGCATCTAATTTAACAATGTAGCAAATAGAAAATCCAATCAAGAAGATGTAATTGATAACTGAGAGAAGGTCTGACTGACCTTCCATTCTTGTGAGGAACAACAACAGCATGCTGGCGCGAAACAGACTGATGATCAAGCACATAATCACAAGCATGAGATTGGCGGCCAAAGATGTTGCGGCGTCTATCAAGAGTAATGCGGTCAAGAACATGACCTTCCTTCAAGACTTGAAGATAATAAACACCGGGGCGGGGATCCATTGCCCACTCCGGGGGCTGCCAAGTCGACTGACCCTCACCAATTTGAGTCAGATGATGTTGAGGAGTCTGCTGCTGCTGCCCCTCCTGCACAACAGGGACAGGGACAGGGACAGGGACAGGGACAGGGGGCTTCTGCAAATGCGAATGAGAAAGGGAGAAGGGTTCCAAGGACTGAGCTTTCCTAAATCTATCAAGGCCCGCTCTTCCGTACATCATGCAATCCTTCCTAAATTAGTTATTTAATTAGGTAGGAGGAACCGGATTCTGATGAGTTCTGAAAGTTGCATAAGCATCGCGACAGTAGTGACTCCTATAATCCTTTATCCAAAACATAAACCCTAAGTTTAAGGTAGATCTTATCTAACCATCCAAATACTAAAATCCAATTTGACTATTTGAGAATCGAATGGAAAATTAAAATAGGATTTAAGAGACTTACGGACTCTGATCAGTTTCAGTCTAAGACTCGGAGAGAAGAGAGGCTTTCTTCTTCTTATTCATCAGAGAGAGACAGACCATCGGATTCGGAGGGCCAAGGGGTTTACTTTTTTTTTAGTTAGTAACAATTAACAAACAAGAAACAACCCTCCCTCTGCCTCCTTCCGTCCTTCGCTTCCCTCCTTCTGCCCCTACTTACTTATATCTCCCTCTCTTTTACTTGTATTGCCAATCGTATCCTCGCCCTCCTTATTCATTCATTGTTTTTTCTCTCTCCGCTTTAAACAAGTAACAGCTTCAATCCTTGATAAACTTTCAACTCATTTTTCAAGTAATATCCCACACTTGTCATAGTTAACCACCACTAGTGGTCGAGTTGGTAAGAGCCTTCAGGTGTGGAACCCTCACCTGGGTTCGAATCCTACCGACTACGGATTGAAGTTAAATCTCAATTCATTATGTGGCTGGCCAGGGAGAGAAAGCGTTCTGATAAGATCCCCAACTGCGAATTAGTCCTTGAGTCTAGAAAGCCTTTGAAAGACCGCGGGAGTTCTGTAAAAAAAAACAAAACACTTGTCATAGTTTTACTTCCGTTGTTTTTCTGTTTTTATTATTATTATTTTTTATCTTGGACGAAGGATTGAACTTACCCAACATTATAAAGAGAAATATTAGTGGATATGTAGCTAGTTGGTTAAAAAGGCTTCTCAAAGCGCTCAAATTATAAGTCATTCTGTTTAACAATTGCACAAATGAGAAAAGGCCAAAATAATAAATTTATGATCAAAGGATGATTTATGATCAAAGGATGATTCATTTTCATTGATTTTTTTATATACTCAGGTAAGCCATCGCAAAAATTTCTTATACAAGTTTCAAACCACCTATAATTTGGTACTACCTTTCGAGTTTAAGCTATTCTAAAAGAATGATCATCACTGACAGTGAAGTAGTTGAACTGCTGTTTGGCCAGCAATGGCAAGACCACAAAAACTAGACCTGCCGCTTCCATATCTACTAGAAGGTTTGAGGCTTTAACCTTCACAATACGATGACCGCGTTATTGCACATCTGCATCAGTTATTCACAACAAGGAACTATCAAATAGGCCCCTCCTAAACTAGTCCAGATTCTTTCTCAAAGGCACTAAACAGTGTTTCGCCTGGTCCAGAATCATGCCTGCCTTTTCACTTCACCATTGGTACACAGAAGAGCATCTAGATATACTCTTGGAGTCTTGGACCTTCAAATACACCAAGCCTTCATCCAAGTGCTACTGCACCTCTGCATGTCAAAGCTGTAAGACGGATTTGGATGATAGCAAACCTGACAACTCATGCAGTCGAGCTCATTTTGCCAGACTTGGCCATAGAAAGACGAAATATCAGGAAAAAGGGTGCTTAATAAAATGAATATCAGCCCTCTCCATGTCAAATGCCTACAACCCCAGAAATGCACCAAATAACCCACTATCTTGTCGTGAACTCCTTCTCAACTATAGCGAAGGACACCTTTAGGCGATCTTGCAGATTCTTAAGAACATTTTTTGTAATTCTTTTCTGATGCCGAGTGCTTTTGAGCCACTCAATGCCAAAGTATACTTTTACCAGACACCCCGGTGGTGTTGAGGACGAATCCTCAATTTGGTATCGAATGTGAACCTGCAAATGATGAAATGGGACTGGTCAATGATACGGGGAAAGGTGAGTCAGAGGAAATTACAACAGCTACGAAAAGGACTATTTTAAGAATTCTGCACAAGTTCCAGGTCATTCATACATTGAAATAGTCACCAAGTGGAATCGCATGGAGGGTCATGACTTCTTGAACAAGCCAACCATTTCTATCAGAAAGGCGGGATTTTTGCTGAGTACTAGTCACCTCTCCTCTATATTGGGAAACACGTTTGTCATATCTGTAATATATTTGCCTCACACAGACATCGCCCTTCTCTGATTCCCATGGGGTGTGAGAATAGTTAAGACAACCAGCTTTCTCCATAACTCTACGATCCAATTCACCTCCACCGAATAGCTCTATGAAGAAATTTGTCTAAAATTGCCAACAAGACAAATTTGATGGTCAGTGAAGGCATACGTTCACAAAGTGCACAAACTAAATAATCAAACCACAATGTGTACCACACACGGGGTGATGAATGATCGAGATGGAAACTGTAGTTTAACTAACAACATAGGCAGAAGGTGAAAAGAAACTGAGATGCAGATAGATTCATAATTCTAAAGGAGATGCACATTTACTGCAGGTCCAAAAAACACATAAATATTTGTACTGAAAAGGAAAAAAAGAAAAGTATACGTGTAGTCCAGAGAGAAAGAGCTCACAGGAACTGAATGCGCAGAAGAATAAACCTCAGACATGCTGACATCATCAAGGCCCAAGAAAGACCCACTCTCGTCAGTTTGGAGGCTCTTGACTTCTGATTCTTCTTCTACTATTTGCACCTTCTGCTCAGGACTCAAAGATCTAGCCTTCCACAGGGCCATAATTGTCCTATTCAGAAACATCAAGTACAAAGAGTCTACATGAGATATGATATCCTATTCAGAAACATCAACTACATCAATGCATGCATCAGTGATTGGAAAATGATAACGTCAGCTGAGATGGGATATTCATGTCAACAAGCACCAAAAGAACATAGATGACAAAGATCTATTAAACCAAATGAATGCAAAGGGACCAATCAAAGACAGAAAAAGCTCAGAAGGATTAATGAAAATTTCCAATTTCGATAAAGTTAATGCTGTATTATTCTAGGATGTCCTTTATGTACCTGTGTGCTACATTGAAGGATACAAAGGACTGGAAGTGGAACTTCAGCCTGCCTTCCTCATCCTGTGTCTTTGCACCATGCCTTGCATCCATACCTCTACCCTGCCGCAGAGTCATGACTATAATTGGACTACCCATAGATGACAGAGTTGGAGGAACAATTTGAATATCTTCTATATCCTCCCAGAGGAAAAAGAACTTTGTCTTGCGACCAAATAAATTTGCATGGAACCCAATTATTCTTGCAGAAAGAAATAGGCGGCCCTGGACAGGAAAAACTGTTATTTAGAGATTCAGAATATGAAGCCTATGGCAGATCATGAGCAGAAAGAAAGATGATTTCTCTAGCTATGGCTCAAAAGAATGAAAAAAAAAAATTGTAAGTTTAAGGTCATTAAGAAATCCATATGGTGTATAGCAATATCAACGGCACCTGCAAGGGCATTTTTCGTTTCAAGTGACATGTAAAGTCGTTGATGAGAAATTCCTCTGGTGGAAGCCCAAAGAGTTTTTGGAAGGCTGAATTTGTTTGAGGAGACCGTACAGTTATCTGCAATAGTTTTCACTAAACTAATGAGTATGAATACACAAAGGAGTGTAAAGCACCACTAAGGGGATAGAAGAAAAAGAACATTGATAATGTAAATTTCAAAAGTAATAAACTTTCGTACCTTCTTTCCAACCTCCTTCTCCATCTTATTTAAAAATTGATTTACAACGTTGCCACCTCTTGTATTGTTTAAGAAAATTCTCAAGTGGAGTTTTGACTGACATGCCTGAGCTAACTTTCCTTGAAGAGGAATCCACAAATCAGCTAAATCTGATATATTGGTTTTCACAAAATTGATTTCAGCATGGCCCAGAGAGGTAGCTTCATCAAAAGGTCCATCAAAATCATAAATTTCCACATCCAGCACAGAAGGAGGTTCATCCATTGCATCGAACTCAAATATTTCTATGAAAACCAACATGAAATCGGTTACATTAGATTTAGTTCGTAAAATGTTGCAAAATCTAAAGGTATCCTCTAACTATTTCAAAATCGCATTGAGGTTAAATAGTTACTGAGAATGGCTTTAGAAGTTTAGATCCAAAACAAAGAAATAAACAAACAAACAGAACCCAGTTAATAAGGAAATGAAAATCACCATTCCACATAGGGTCACATTTCTGGAACTTGATTGAGCTAGTTCTAGTTTTCCCATTGCAAGAAAACACCACGTATGGATCAGAGAACCCACTTGAATCAACAGCTGCTATATTACTTCCTTCAATCAAGGCAACAGTTAGCAACCAACCATCTCCTTGGGCTTTGACTCCATGATCACTGCCTATTATCAGAAATACAGAAGATGGAAGAAATGAGATGATCATACCGACATAAAGGAATTTGGGGATTAAAAGATTTGAAACAGTTTGGGATATGCAAATTATTATGCACTCCTAATAGAGGAAAAAAAAATGAGCAAGATAAAGCAGGAATTGACCAAAACAAAAGGACAAATGCACTTCCTGAGAAAAATCTTGCAGAGTAGTGAAAATATGCTTGTCTAGCTAGAGTAATAGGAATTGTCAATCTATCCAACACACTCCAAACATATGAATAAGAAAATTAATTATGTGACGTAGAAACATCATGCTCAGCTAGAGACAGGTAAATCGCTACACAGGCTAAGAGTTTGTTATAATTAAATAAGAAAGAGCAACCACTGAAAGGTCATGTTACCTTTCTGCACTCTGGCCTGCATAAAGCGTGAGATCAAACCCAGCACGCGTTCTCCTTGAAGTACCAGGACACCACAGACAATGAATTCACCAATTGAATCTGGCAAGTCAAGCCCAACAAACTCCAGTCCTTGAATAGTGCTGGGTGTAGCCAGCCAGATGTGTACCAGCATATACAATCCAATAAAAAATGTGGAGACCACAGTGAAATTAGCAAAATATTGTACTGCCAGCTTCCAATCAGACTGTGGTTCGGCCTGCAGTGACGCCAAAACCTGGTCCTTATTGGATCCAAGGTCTTTTGAATCAGCTGGCTTAACATTCTGCGATAATAAAGTTGCGTACTGCTCAAAACTGTCCTTCAAACCTTGCCGAGCTCCATTTTCTATCATTCCTTTCATCATGGTGCTCTGCAGAAAATTCATCCGCCAGGATATTACCAGCCGTGTAGATTGTTCTCCTGATGGCAGCTCAGGGCCAGGTGTAATGCAGTAGATCAACTCCGTCCTAAAAGTTTTCCCATATGGAACATCAGGAATGTTTACACTTGATAAAACTGCAAAAACTTTGCCATCGGCTTTGAGATATGTTTGGTCCTCAGCTCCTTTGCAAGCCTTGATTAATTTGGTTGCTGCCTTAACGTATGTAACCACTCTTTTTAAGCTGTCATTATCAAATTTCCACGGTCCTTGTTCCAATTCTGTAGTTCCCTGCAAATCTGCGAGCGCCTTTGGAAAAGTTGAATCTGGTGAAAACAGTAAAGTGTTTAGGTGTTGGGGTGCAGTAACATACATTTGATCTAGAAGGACTCCCCCAGGTAAGTTGGTTGGGGTTTCAGTAGGTTGATCTCGTGACTGCATTGTTCTCATTAGTTCTTCAAAAGGAACAGAAGAGGACTGATCCTCAGAAATGCTCTCACAAATGTCGGTCTTGTTTTCGAGAAGCTCAGTCAAGTCAACTCTACTAGAGTTGGTTGAAGATACTGAAGCCGGTATCTCTGGATTTTTATTGAACATTTGAGCAAGTCGACCAGCAAGGGATTTCTGGGAATTAGTCTTTTCTTTCTCAGCTTCCTTGTAGGATGGAAGATCATCTAGCCTCCCTCTAACAGGAGAAGCCGTTTCACTAAGAGACCTGGAAGGTGATTCAGCTCCTATGTCACCATCCTTCCTCATATGATCACCCTCGTCCGAGAATGAATTGTTGGTACTAAAAGATATAGTGAGAAGAATC
Source organism: Rubus parviflorus (assembly GCA_029955375.1). Classification (NCBI taxonomy): domain Eukaryota; kingdom Viridiplantae; phylum Streptophyta; class Magnoliopsida; order Rosales; family Rosaceae; genus Rubus; species Rubus parviflorus. The sequence goes on from JARGGL010000003.1 coordinate 145,950, forward strand.
TCGCCTAAAAACAAAAGTAACAAACCATACATATTACATTACATTACTAGTACTAGAAAAATCTCAATTCCAATGCCAATGCCAATATTAAAATCATCAAGAGAGAGGGAGGGAGGGAGGGAGGCGTACCACAATCTTTGTGCTTGGGCTTCTTACTCTTGGGCTGCAGAGGATACCAAGCAGTGTCGAGGCACTTATTGTGGGCATCAAACACTTGGGAAACAGGGAATTTGACGTGGCCCACAAAGTCATCGTTGAAGTACTTATCTTCATCCAGAACAGAGATGAGCAGCTCCTCATTCAGGTCCTCAACTCTAAAGCCAAACTCTTCACCCCAATATGGGTTTAAGGTCTTCTTCACCACTTTGGTCTTGAACTTCTGCTTTCCCAGCTTCACCTTCACATACGGATCACTCAGACCGTTTAGATCCATTGCTGGAAGATCTCGAGCCCCCATCACTTGAACCACCAGCTTCATTTTGTATCATTCACCAATTCAAAATTCAAACGCAGAAATGTAAGACCAGCCCCGCCCCCGCCCCCGCCCAGAAACAAGAAACAAATCCTCTTTTCCTTCCGTAACGGATAAGATCAAGGGGATTGATAATAAATTACAAGAAACGAAGCCAATGGCATCATGGAAACGGGAAATTACATCTCCAACTTGTCATGTGGGTAATGACATTGACAATGTCGGTGATCTGGGACTCCCCATACTCAATAATTTGAATTCTTCCAATTAGAAATTTGGAACAAGAGAATGAGAGGACGGGAAGAGATCGAGAGCCCAAAACAAACAGCAATGGATTAAAGGTAGGGGTGACAGGATAGGACAGGATGAGAAATCTCCAAGTTTTCTTTGGTAAGAAAAGAGAGAGATGATCGAGTTGAAAACTAACTTTAAAGCTAGGAGACTTTTCGTTCGTTCCCTTTCTTTTCTTTTATTTATTTTTCCTTTTTTAATAATTCGGAGGATTCGGATTCTTTTTCCCCTTTTCTCTCTGCTCTTTTCAATTCGCTACTGCGCGGAGGATGTTTGACTTTTTGACTTTCTTAAATAAAAATACAAATTTATTTTTTCTATTTTTAAGAGGAAAGTTTGCTTTATTCCAAATTAATTATAACTTGTTCGAGTGATGATGATGTTCCTCCTTCCTGCATATGTATGTATATCTTTGCCGCTTTTGTGAGGGAACAGAGCAGGAGCAGCCAATCAAGGACTTTTCTCTGTTTCACACTTGCTTGTGATTGTGCTTTGTGAGACTTCATCTTCAATTCTTCATGGGTGGGGTGTGTACGACTATCACCCAGATATTCCAATCTAGTGCCTTTGGTTGTCCCACCTACCATTTTCGACTCTAAAACCAGATTAGGGGCATCCATGTCACTAACATGTGTTTTATCTCCTTAAACATATATATATATATATAATAGGAACAATATTTATAGCTCTTGCTAACTTCAAAGTTTTGGTGCTGCTTTTTGGCTTTTACTTAACGCATTTTATATTCTTCATGATCAAAGATTATTCATTATAATACGACTATGAGTTATGATGATAGCAATATTGACAGCTCCAGTACGTAGTTACCATTTTGCATTTGCCCTCCGTATGAATTATTCAGCTGCATTTCATTCATCTTTGATTTCAGACTTTGTGTCTATAATTAATTATGTGATGATTAATATATGTGAATGTAACGCTCATGGGGCGGGGTCTGAATTCAAAATGATATTTTGTATTATTCAACATTGAACTAAGCAAGCCCTGATGTTTATTGGAATAGAGGATACAAATACAACAATATTGGAATTCCTTTTTCAGAAATCAGCAAAGTAATTAGACAACCCGGAAAATTTCATGTCTTCCGGCTAACCCAGGCTCTTGTCTCCAAGATCCATGAGCAGCCACATTTCTACTTGTGCCTCTTGTATATCTTACCCAAGAAGGACTTCAACACTGCTTGCACTGCTTTGCTAGGGTGAGCTTCAATGGAACTCGTCAGCTTCTCGTAGCTTTTGCTCTCATATTCCGCAAATACACCCTATCATTCATCAAAATCAGCACCTAGTTACTAGTAGAAAATGTTACACTAGTCTAAATTTCAATTACTAAAGGAATGGAATATCTTCACAAGATCAAGTTCAAACCTGAATATCGAGTTCTTTGTAAAGGGCCTTTACTTTGGCCACCTTTGATGGGTCTGGGTTCCCATAGTTCTCCTGAAAACATGCACCATATGTTAGAACTATTAATATATATTTTATTACTAACCAGCAACTACATCTTATCACATTGCATAGTACATACATATAGTGTTTTCTTTTGTTCCTCATTGCAGAGTTCCAAAGCTTTCACAACCAACCAAGAGCACTTGAAATCTTCAATATCCGTTCCTATCTGAGAGCACAGAGAACTTGAGTAAGTACACCCATCAAACAAGTATCAGATTGAATATTTGAATATACTATTACTGTATTACATCTTCCTTAATCTCACCTTGCCAATCGTTTCTGGATCACCAAAACAATCCAAATAATCATCCTGTTAAAAATAAAACCACAATGCAGCAGGTTATTAACAACAACTAAAGAGAAAAAATACGGATATACAAGATATCAACAAAAAATTACCTGTACTTGAAAGTAGATCCCCATATCAACAAGAATGTTCTTTACATCAATATGCTTGTCCAATTCCTCGCCTGCCATAAGCAATGCACATGCAACCTGAGTGGATACGGGGCACATGAAAAACAGTCAGCAAAATCTTTCAAGGTAATACTATAAATGGAAACAAAATGTTTTGTCTACTTCTCGAATAGGCATCGTTACTGATTTAAGCAAACAACAGAGAAGTTTACGAATTCTGGTTTACATCAACTTTTGCAGGCTATGAAGCTAGGATAAGGAAGGGTACTTACGCACTAGAACAAAAAGGATAAACATGCAAAAAGAGTGGAGCAGAAAGAAAGTTAACGATTCAATAGTAATTGCTTTAATTGCTATAAAACTATGTACTTACTGAAAGGTAAAATGAGTAATAGGCAGTCTTGTACTGAACAATACGGCGGTGGCTGAAAGAAATCCAAACCATTACAAGTTAACAAATAGAATTATAGAACACAATATTATGACATGATAGAAATAGAAAGATATATAGTCAATACAGAAGAATTATATAGGAAAGCCATATTCAGTTGCATGATGAGTTTTATTTCCAGTTACACGGCAAAACTTCATATCTATTGAAAGTTCTTGAGAGTTTCTAATTTAAAGGATACCAAAACATAAAAAAAAAAATGGTAGTTAACCGAAGCAGTTTAGACCTGTATAGCCCATAGATGACAGAATGCACAAGGAATGTAGCATGTACATGCTACACAGATGACCAATAGACTAAAGGTAATGAATGCACTTTATAAAAATAAAAATAAAAAGGCATATAAATCAGTCCCTGTAATGAAATTATCTTCCAACCCCAGCGTGCATTTTTGAATTTCATGCAAACTCTTAAATTCTTTCTGAAGCAGAGTGTGTTAACTTCTTAATAGTACGTAGTAACTTATTATGGATATCCCGGGCAGACTACCCTGACACTTAATAAACTGCCAGAGTAGGGGATAATTTGTACCTGATTTGGATACTTATTCTAAGAACTGAGCATCTCTACAAACATTTTGCTATTGGTAAAAATAGTTTCCAATTTTTCACTTACATTGACAACGAGTATTTGGATAGATCCTTTTCTCCTTCAATAGTAGTGATCAAATCTATCATCTGACCTGAAGCGGTTTGAAACTCCACCTGGAGAAAGGATGACATATGTTAGCGTTTAGCATTCTATTGAAGTGAAAATCGATCAGGCAAACACTCTGCAAGTCTACTACCTCATTGAACAAATCAAGAAGATCCACATAATATGGCTTTTCCCTAAAGTGTTTTCTGAGAATCCTTGGAATATGGTTTCGAAGTATAACTCCATCGTTTGCTGCAATCAAACCAACCTACATGATAGAGTTTCAGCAGTCAATTGCTTTACCAAGAATGAGAAGACAAAACTCAATAAAGAAATCTACATATGTTCACTTTTGGCACAAACCTTGGGTAATCTAAACCAGCACGGTTGGCCACGCCGTGTGTGAGAGCCATCCATAATGTCATCGAGAACCAGAAAAAATGCTTGAAGCTGCAAGTAGTATCACCATGAAGTTGGTTGTAAGTTTCTTATTCAGTTTTCTGGATTGATGCAAAGAAACTAGAACAAGAAATATCTAAGAAATAATTTTCAGGCTTAACCGAGAACAGAAGGCGGTTATTTCTTTACCCATTCAATGCACCAACCAAGAGCGCTGGCCAGGAAGATTTCATCTTCAGTTAATTCCCTTCCTTCTTGCAACAACTGGTAACTGTCAATAACAGACAATCCCCGGTTCAGCTTTCCTGCATTGATAAAAATAGGACTCTTGAGTAAGATTGATTTGTTTTCTTTCACCTTCTTTTATTTGTTCCTTTAACAGCATTAACCTCATAAGTTGAATTAATTAATACTTTGCCAAAAAAAAAAAAGAGAGAGATTTTGAACCCTCACCTCCAGGCACATTGTAGTCCAGCATCTGTAAATTGTAATAGACAAAAGTAAATTAGACAATCACAGCAGAAAAAACACGCATACAGAGATGTAGTATGTTACAAATTACTTGCTGAATCCCGCACATGAATCAATTGATCCCAAAGTTTGCAGGGTTTTCAAATCAATTTGGTTGTCAAATTTAGAATTCGAAAGTCTTGAATCTCATATATGCATTTTCTTAAAAAGATTTACGTGTTGATGAACAAAGGAAATGTGCAAAATGATTTGTTTGAGCAATAAGCATGAAATGAATATTGATTGATATACACTGTACCCGCTCGACCCATTGACGAGATACATCTGTGAATTCGAAGGCAGGGTCCTCCAACAGCTCCGATTTCAGAACAGAGTAGACGTTGAGGAACTTTGACTTGAGATCCGCCATTGCCACACCAATTCGAATTCGGATTCCGAGTCACAGACTGGCTGGCCGGTGTTCGTTACAGTCTTGACTAAATGAAATGATCAGGTATGAAATGAAATGACTCTATAAGAGGGAAAAATACGAGTCACTGACTTTCAGCTTTTAAACTTGATCATAATCCACAATTGGGTCTGCATTTTTCACAAATTGCACTTAATGCCATTCATGAAAATTCACTCGCTTTTTTTTTTTAGATAAATGAAAGAAATTTATTTGTTGCATTTTTTAGGTAAAATGAATATTTAAAGAAGGGCATACATTGTTTTAGCATAGGAGTAATATTATATATGCATCATAGATTGTTCCCTTAATAATAATATTCTGATAGTTAAATCATCATCGTCATCATCGGCGAGCCTACCAACCAAAAGAGGAGCAATGGCATAGGAGTAATTAACATATAAAGCCGAGGGCATAAGGAAATTACAAAGTCCAATGAGCAGTACTTGGAGGAGATCGACGGGCGCACCCGATTGGTGACCGGCGGACTAACATCATTTGCAGAATTAGGATTAGGTAGAAAGATTCTACTTTTTGTTTGTTAGCTTGGAGATGAGATATTGAGATTTACCTCTCTCTCTCTCTCTCTCTCTCTGAGACAATAAGTCAGACTCAGAGCCAGCCAGCCAGAGTGGATCTCACACTGGTAGTCTTCCTTTGTTGACCCAATTGAGTGGCACCAACCATACACATTTAAACACTCTGTTTTAAGCCATCCGATCAAATACTTCATTTTAGCTTTTAACCATATCAAGGGCTGATAGTGACCACAACACATCAACATTGAAAAAGATCCCATTAGTTTATAATTTGCTTGAGTTGCACATGCTAGTGACTTCAACTTAGTACAGCTGCCGTATTAGAATATAACAACTATAACAATGAGCATCATCTAACTCTCACAATATTTAATTTATTAATATTGCCTTTATTCTTTCTGAAAAAAAGAAAAGAAAAAAAAAGGGCTTCAACCTTTTGATTACTGTCATAACACTTCCAATAGGCTTTAATTCTCTCTTTTTTAGTCATTTTCTTATGCTCCTAACTTCCTATTACTTGGATTTTCATTTTCATATACACCTTCTAACTTATGACTTTATAATGTTCTTATAATAAAAGCCCAAATTAGTTTAAACTATTGATACATTTACTAATTTATTGATCGATTTCGTGCAAAACATTGATGCCTAGTCTAAACCAACAACAACCATATGAGAGAGAATGATGGGTGTCATATGAATCTTAGACTGGGCCAATCCTGGGTTAGTCAACGACTTTAGAGCATCCGCAATGAAGACTCATTTTTTCACTCAAATTTGGGTCCAAATTGACCATAATTTAAATTTGTGTCCATCGGAATAATGTAGAGCCCCCAAAATTAATTGAGTTTCTCTGCTTCTGTTTCAAAAGGCTACCGGTAGTACTTATTGACAAAAAAAAAAAAGCTTAGTTATGCGCTGTAGCGGGTTGACTGAAAGTTTGGGTCACGAGGCCCAACAAAAATTGTTTGGTTGGTTGATTGTAGGCCGTTGGCGTCTTTGTGCGTAGAAGAAAAACGGTTTAGATTGATCCTATTCATGCCTGGGAGGAATATGTACTCTATTCTGTTTGGTTGGAAATAGAATGCGAATGTGGAACGGAAGGTGCCAACTAAACTGCCACTAGTGAGTAGTGACTAGTACAATGAATTTGTGAACCAGAAATAAAATAACGAGAAAGAAAGAATTTGAGAGTGCGATAGTGATTTGTATTGGTTCATTCAAATTTCCAGTTGGCCACTTACTGTCTCAATTGCAAGAAAGAAAGAAAGAACGAACGAACGAACGAAAGCCTTGGCATTTTGAGTATTGGACGATGAACTCCTCCCCCTCCCCCTCCCAGCTTCTGTCTCTTGAGAACGTGAAGGATCTTCTGGATTCCACGGAAGCTTTTCTCTTGGATTGCGATGGTAATCCCATTCATTTCATTTGATTTGATTTGATTTGATTTGATTTGATTTGAGGAGCGCGCAGGTGTGATTTGGAAGGGCGACAAGCTTATCCATGGCGTCCCTGAGACACTGCACTTACTTCGATCAAAGGCACTACGACGCTGACCTCTTTCATTCATTTCCGGCCGGATTCTGATATTGAATTATTGATCATAAGCTAATCATTTTACTAATTATTATTAATTAGGGGAAGAAGCTGGTTTTCGTTACCAACAATTCCACAAAATCAAGAAAGCAATACGCCAACAAGTTCCTTTCCCTTGGCATTTCAGTTACCGAGGTGTTTGTTTCTCTAGAAAGACCTCTTTCAAATTTCTTTTCTTCATTGCTTATTGAACCATTAATCAATCCTAATCCTATCTGTAGGATGAGATATTCTCTTCATCCTTTGCTGCCGCAATGTACTTGCAACTCATTAACTTTCCCCAACACAAGAAGGTTTGTTTGCTGCTGCTTCTTCGTCTTCTACCGTTTTGCTGTACGTTTACATTGCTGTCTGTCTGTCTTTGCAGGTATATGTAATAGGTGAACAGGGCATATTAGAAGAGCTGCAGCTTGCTGGCTTTACAGCTCTTGGTGGCCCTGTAAGCTTTATTTTTTTTGTTGAAATTATCTTTTTGAGTAAACACTTATTATCCACTGTAGAGGTTTTTCTACTTAGTCTTATAACTGGAGCCAAGTGCTCACCTCTGCCCCTGCCTTGTCTAGCTTAACAAACTTAGAGCTCTCTAAATCGTAACCACTCCAGTCCTTGTTATAGTTAGTTGAACCAACTTTGCATAATGGACCATTAATTCCCATCTAGTGACTTTGTGTGTAGCATATGATTGTCTGCAAATTATTCATATACCTTTGATTTGAGAAGGCATGCTTATGCTTGAATGCCCTAACAAAATTATGGCCCTGAACAACAAGTAACCACAATTGAAATTTTAACAGATAGCTCGAGTAAAACAGACAAGGCATTTTGGCACCTCTACTGTATTTGAACCCAGTGTTTTTGTCCACAATAAATATACTTGTCAAACTATGTTCATTCTGTTCTGGTACATACTCTTCAGATTTATCTGTTGATGCATGATTATTCAAGTTGGCAATAGCCTTGTAAAATGTATAAGCAAGGTTTCAATTTTCCCTTTTTGTTAGCTGCTGCTTATTTTTCTATTTCTTTTCATATTCGTATGGTAAGAACAACATTGATGAGTTGATTTCACCTCCTCTAATGGAAACCTTGCCTTAAGAGATACTGATGAAACATTACGTTGCAGGAAGATGGTAAAAAACCAGTACAGCTGAAATCAAATTGCCTCTTTGAACATGATAAAAGTGTAATGTAATCTCTTGGCTGTAGATTGTTTAGCTCTGTAATTCACCTTTCTGCATCGCATAAAAATTCTGCAAATCCTATTCCCAGGTTGGAGCAGTTGTTGTAGGTCTTGACCAGTATATCAACTATTACAAACTTCAGTAAGAATGTCATTATCATACTTAATTTTCTATGCATGAAGTTCTGCATTTGGTAATGCAAAAATTAGATAATAAAATGGTTACTGTCATTTACTAGTTGTCTGTTAGGTGAGAATCAAATGCAAGACTTATTTTGTATTCACTACTTCGCTCAAGATTTTTTATTTTTCACTTGACAGATATGGAACCCTTTGTATACGTGAAAATCCAGGATGCCTTTTCATTGCAACCAATCGCGATGCAGTTGGACACATGACTGACTTACAAGAATGGCCTGGTTCTTTTCCGTCCTGTCCTTTAGAAGAGAAAGATCAACATAATGTGAACTTTAGGCTTTACAGTTCGCTTTCCACTTTTGGGTTTCAGGTGCTGGATGCATGGTAGCTGCTATCTGTGGTAGCACCCAGAAGGAGCCTACTGTAGTTGGAAAGCCATCCACTTTTCTCATGGACTTTTTATTAAAGAAGTAAGAAATCTTATCAAAGCATCATTGTCCAGAAGTAGTATATTTGTTCACCTTCATACTTTTATTTTTCAAAAAGAAAATCATAAAGAAGAAATCTTTATCTGAAATGTCAATTGATTTGAATCCATATAGTTAATCCGATGCCAAAATTAGATGAAAAGGTCTAGATATTTTAGGTGGTATCACATATGAGTATATAGGTGTCAAGGCTGGAATCACACAACGGCAGGATTGATGGTAGACGTTACCTTGTATTTTCTTTTGCAGATTCGACATTAGTTGCTCCAAAATGTGTATGGTGGGTGATAGATTAGATACTGATATATTGTTTGGACAGAATGCTGGGTGCAGAACTCTTCTGGTTCTTTCAGGTACAGGGAATTTATACTCACAGTCATTAACATCAATAAATTGATGAAGTGAAGTGATTTGATGATCAATTTCTCATATATATACTCTTACAACAACAACAGGTGTTACGACTCTATCGGCTCTTCAAGACCCTTCAAATAAGACTCATCCAGATTACTACACAAGCAAGTTGTCCGACATCGTTGAATTGATGCAACCATAACTTTGTCAGTTGTACGTCTTTGGACATTCTTTGATCGAGGCCTATTTTAGATCTTGCTGAGCCTCCAATGTGTTGTATGCTTAATTTTCTTTATCAAACATCCTGAATGCTATTCCTCTTCATAAAAGATAAAATAAAACCTAGCTAGATACTTGAATTGGTGCAAGTTTTGTTGAAGCTAAGCTAAGCTAGCTAGCTACCTACATGTTTGGCGATGCGGATCGAATTAAACTTTATCACAATTGATGATACTCTTTAAGTAAAGTATTTCATAAATCAAATACTTTGGTTTCGTTAGCAAGTAAAGTAATTCCGGTCCTCACTGAAAGCAGTGTGCGCAAATTATTGGTCACCAGGTAGAGCTGTAAAAGTACGATAAGTACACCTACCTGGAACTGTCTACAGTACTCCGCAGTACCAAAACTCCCTCTGTCAAATTCATATATTATTTGAACTTTTGAACGGATAAGTAGTATCTGTACTGTCAAAAAAAAAATTGGAAATGTATACAAGTAATGAGACCATAATATGAGGACGAGTACCTGGCAGTGCATAGAAAGTAAGAAACTAGCTAGCATTCTTTATTGAATAAAAAAGATTGATCACATGTGGTATGGTGCTCGATCAATGGGACTTAATTTAATCGATCGGTATATATATATATAATTATATAATTATATAGGCTTTGTTTTTTGTTTTGCTTGGAAGAAAAAAGTTAATTATATAGGTGCATTTATAAGAAATCGATAAAACAAAAGAGAAAGAAAGAAAAATCGGATAGTTTAATGGCCTGAAGATGGATCGAAGGAGTAGTACGTACGTCTGTAGGTGCATCGGTGCATGAATATAATACACACACATTGTCCAAAAAAAGAATATAATACACACACGAAATTAATCATGTACGTCTAGATCGAGATACAATGCATTTTGCATTTGCTCCATCTTTAATTAGGTCTGTAGACACGTACGTACGTACATATATGTTTGTATTCGATCGGCTCCATCTTAATTTAACTGTATACGTTCGATCATGACTATTAATTAACTAAAGTGCATGCATGCATGCGGCCTCATCGATCTCCGGCCTTGACCGAAAAGCATTAGTTAATTAATAAGGGCAGGAAATTAAACAAACTAGGAAGCAATTAAGGATAACGTACGTAGTTTGCAGCTGCCGAGGTACCTAGCAAAGCGTTCAAGGCTTAAAGCAAGAATAACGTACAACTGAGGGGAGGGTTTTGTCTTAATTAATTATTTGTGGATGGAATTTCTGCATATATATATTAATTTGGATCCACTAAAGTACGTAGTGATGAATATATATTGAACCACATATATATATAGTTCTTCTCCCTAAACATATATAGTTATCATTATAAATAATTAAGCTCCCACATATTGTGAGAGACACTCGTCTTGTCCCATCACATGCAAAAATATATGGCATTTATATTACTTGGTTAATTGGCAATGTTTAGCATATATGCATGCGTTTCAACTTTCAACAACACTTGCACCTACACATATATTTTTCTTTTATTTTCTGATCGAGACTTCAATTTCCATATCTAACTAATTAAGTAAATTAATAAGGTTTTAATTTGGAGGTATGAAGAAGAAAATAAAAGGGTCCTATAGTTAGCTAAGTTGTCGACCAACTTTTAGATGACGTTAAACCTTGGGATGCATGGATCTATCAAACCTAGCTAGCAGCAAGCTAAGCTCAGCCATGTGTTGAATATATATATATATATTTCCAGTCTGTTAATTAATTGGAAACTTATATACGGGTGATGGATTTAGCTAGCTAGGCTTGAATAATTGCATGTTAGCAGCTTCTCTATCTAATTAAGTATCTATCTTAATTATCCTTAATTTCCATTCCCGATGGAACATATATATATATATATATATATTCCCATCAACCAACAACAACAATAATGCATACGGCCAGGAAAGTAATAGTACGTAGATCAACAGCCAACCACCGATCGACGTCCATGTCGTTACTATACTCGCTGCTACAAATTAATGAATAATATATAACACTTTATTAACTTGTCGATCTACTCCTATCAAAATGAAAAAAAACAAGAGGTCGAATATATAATAGAGTTTTTGTCCTTATCAAGGAATTTAGTCTGAGGGCCATATATTTAGTCCACCTTTATCTCAATTACATATCCATCAACTGGCAGTGGCATAAATGGTGCTAGATATTCCGAAATATGCTTGGAATTTTTTTTTGGTGGAAAATATGCTTGGAACTTTGACATAAAAAATGCGCAGCGACAAGATTAAAACTTTCGTAATAAAAAATGGAGGCTCTACCTCTACCTCTACCTCTACCTCTACCTCTACCAAACGATAGTAATTGTTTTTAATTTATAAAGCAACAATTTGAAAAAAAAAAAAAAAACCATGGACGGGGGTAGGGTGCTTTCAATCGGTCCTCACAGTTTGGTGTTGGTTATTAAGTAAGAAGGCAACAGGCGTCCTGTTGTTGATTCCAATTGAGCACTTTGTTTGGGGGACAAATGAAAATTATTGAATGACAAGAAAATAATAATAATAAGGAAGCTCTTTAACTTTGACCTTTCTCTCTCCCCCGCTCTGCGCCTCAAGTCCGTCCGGTTTGGTTCTCCCTCTGAAGCTCCCTTTTGCCTTGTGTTTCTCTTCACACGCAGCAATAGTAACAAGGCAAGCTCAGCTGCGAGCAGCTCTTTCTGCAGTGCCTCTCCTTTTTCACTACTGCGAAAGCAAACTCCTTCAAATAAGGTACTCTTCTGTCTAGGTTTTCATTTAGATCCTCCTCCTCCTCCTCCTCCTCCATGGGTTATTGCTCTCTCGATCTTATAGATCTGAATCTTGTGTTAATTGTCCCTTGTGCATGTGGCCTTGTGGATGCTTGAATTTTGGCTTTTGCTTTATACTGCGGCTGCTTGTAAAATGGAATTGAAAACAAAACTTTTATACAGTGAGGTCTTGAAATTCATACATCTTTTTATTAGCTATCTGGTAATTTTCAGAGAAAATATATGCACACATATAGTAGCTGCTGCACTTTCATCCTCTTTCTTAGGATTGCATATTTCCTAAGAATTTGCTACTTGATTTAAGGAACTGTCTTTCTTTTCAATTTAGATGAAAGTATGCATGCAGGATCTCCCTCTCTTTGTGTTTTTATTGCATCTAAATGTTTTATGATGACTTCTTATAACTTATTGGAGATCCATCGGCTACTTTTAGATTCACTTTTGCTGCTGGGAGAGTTGAGAAGGAACTATGTTGGGTTGCTAAAATGGAAGATGTTCATAATGGGGCAGAGCAATGAATTTTTTCCATCTGCTTGATAAACCTTATTACCTCTGAAATCTAATGGCCTCAAAATCTGGTGCTAGAGCTTCCTCGAGACTGCAACCGAAAGCAGCTGGTGTTCATACGGTAGAAACAAATGATCTCAGGCAATTGCCCACACACATTGTGAAGGTAACCAAATCGGAGCTGGCAGCTCCTGAGCAATTGCTCAAGTCTGTACAAAATTCATCAAAGCATGTTGCAGTAGAGGTTTCTGATAATACAAGGCCAGAAAAATCCAATGAAAAAGGATCTGCTGATTTGTTGATCAGTAAATTGAATTCGATTTCATTGTCAACCAAACTTGAGAATTCATCAAAGGAAGTGGATTCGGCTGTAAATCAGACTAGAGGCTCGCTGGAAAGTTATGTTGATCAAGAAAAGAAGATATTAGAGTATGGAACTGTGAAGGACAGCTCAGTTTCAGCCAAAGTTAGTGATGGAGCCAGCAGTATTGCCAAGACCAGTGGAAGTGCCAAGATTAGTGATCGAGTTGATTTTGTTGAAAGTGGCAAGAGCAGTATGTGTAGAGGAAGCACAAGCAGTGATGTCAGTGATGAGAGCACTTGTAGCAGCTTTAGTACCAGCATCAGCAAGCCTCACAAAGCAAATGACTTGAGATGGGAAGCTATCCAAGCTGTCCGAGCAAGAGATGGGGTTCTGGGTTTAGGTCATTTCAGATTGCTAAAGAGGTTAGGCTGTGGAGATATTGGGAGTGTCTATCTGTCGGAGTTGAGTGGAACTAAATGTTATTTTGCAATGAAGGTTATGGACAAAGGGTCTCTAGCAAGTCGTAAAAAGCTTCTTCGTGCTCAGACAGAAAGAGAGATACTGCAATCTCTGGATCATCCCTTCCTTCCAACATTATACACCCACTTTGAGACAGATAAATTTTCATGCTTGGTAATGGAGTTCTGTCCTGGTGGAGACTTGCACACTCTTCGGCAGAGGCAGCCAGGAAAGCATTTTTCTGAGCAGGCAGTAAAGTATGTTCAGTGAACTTGCACATAATATCATCTGGTCCTCTTCAGTTTATTTCACATAAATGTTCTGTTTCATCTTTATATCATCTCCAGTTAGTTTAAGAAACTGAATTTAACTAAAAAGGCTCTATTTTTCTCTTCACAAAATGATAAATTCTTTACTGCTTTATGTTGGGCTCTCCGACGTATGGTGCTTGGGAATACATCCAGTTAGGATTTGTCTATTCAATTATCTTGGGACATAAGTTCTAAAAATTTATGGCCTAATTGAGCAGGGATGTATTTTAAGTAAACATGTATGGTTTTGCTGTGCTAAGTAAAAATTTATCATAATCTTTTTCCAAAAGAAAAAAAAGAGTTCATGATCTCCTAGATATAGGATTCCGGCAGTAGACTATATAGATTATATCCCTATAGGCATAGTTGGTTAACCAGTCTTTGCACTTTGAAAATGCTCCAAGGTTTTTAGTACGTTTATAAAATGCTCTTGCTAATCTTGTAAAATCATTAAATTTATATAACAAAGTTGGGCTAGTGATGTCCTATGGCCTTTGCCATATGCTTTTCCTGTTTGAAAGTTATTTATTTATATTACCAGTGTTATTCTTTGCCTTGTCTATCCCTATTAAGGTGATTTTTATTCACATCATGTTCAGAACAGGTTAAATTAGGAAGCTATGCTGAACTGATCATATCATATACATATTATCAAGAACAATGTTGTTATTATTTAATCATCTATGTTCTGTATATGGTTTCCCAAGTCATTTTAGCTAGAGGGTATATGAAGTTTCCTAGTCTTCCCTTCAAAAAGCTAGGAATTTACCAGAAAGTCCTAAAATGTTCGTATATGATTAAAGTTCCCAGTTAGATGGTAGGCGGATGAATCTGAACATCAGCCTTCAACTATCATATGATCTTTTAGGAAGAGTGTAATCCTTCTAAAGATTGATGTTGTTCTTGCTTTCTAGAAATTGTTCAAATAATTGGAGCAATGGTCCTGGTTGTCACTGGGACTTAAATCATGCTTTTGCATAGCGCTTGATGGTAACAAGTTGATTTCATTTGAGCTTGCAGATTCTATGTTGCAGAGGTCCTGCTATCTCTGGAGTACCTCCACATGCTTGGGATTGTCTACCGCGACCTTAAGCCAGAAAATGTCCTGGTGAGGGAAGATGGACATATAATGCTTTCTGATTTTGACCTTTCACTCCGCTGTGCTGTTAGTCCAACTCTTGTGAAAACGTCTTCAATGGAGTTTGAGCCGTTGCGGAAAAACCCTGTTTATTGTGTCCAGCCTGCTTGCATTGAGCCGCCTTCATGCATCCAACCATCCTGTGTAGCTCCTACAACGTGCTTCTCACCCCGTCTATTTTCTAGCAAGTCCAAAAAAGAGAAAAAAATTAAAAACGAAATTGGTAACCAAGTCAGACCATTGCCTGAGCTCATGGCAGAGCCAACTGATGCCCGGTCTATGTCGTTTGTTGGGACCCATGAGTATTTGGCACCTGAGATCATTAAGGGTGAAGGTCATGGAAGTGCTGTTGATTGGTGGACTTTTGGAATATTTCTATATGAGCTGTTGTTTGGTAAAACTCCTTTCAAGGGTTCTGGGAATCGAGCAACATTGTTCAATGTTGTGGGTCAGCCCCTGCGGTTTCCAGAATCACCAGTTGTGAGTTTTGCCGCAAGAGACCTCATTAGGGGATTGCTTGTAAAGGAACCGCAGAACAGATTGGCATATAAACGAGGGGCAACTGAGATAAAGCAACACCCCTTTTTTGAAGGCGTGAATTGGGCATTGATACGTTGTGCAACCCCGCCTGAGATTCCAAAGCCGGTTGAGATTGAGCGGATTCCTGCCCCAACAATATCACCGACTCAGAAGGAGAAGGCTCCTACTATCAAAGCAGCTCCTGATCAAAAGGGTTCCGATAATTACCTAGAGTTTGATTTCTTTTAGCAATACTAGTATTGATTGGAAATGGTTTCTGATGAAAGATTTGTATGATTGTTGTTATTGTTTGTACCTGTTGACACTTTGAAAATTGAATTGCATAATCATTGCGTGAACTCTCTCTCTCTCTCAAATGTAGGCATGATGAATTAGATCCCTTTTATGAAGTTTTGCACGAGATCAGGTGTTAAGGCTCTGTGGTGAATGAGACATTCCTTCCTTTCTTCATAGGTTGTAAATCCTTGTGCAAGAAATATACGCTGTTCTAGATATGAAATTGTATTGTATTGCTTCTTCCTTTATAGGCCTCGCACAATTTAAAGTTTTCGTAGCACACTAAATATGTCGCAGACACCAACAACAAAAAAGAACAACTTGACAAATTGCGGTGAAGGTGGATCGAACACCTGACCTTCAGATCTTCAGTCTGACGCTCTCCCAACTGAGCTATCCCCGCTATTTGTTACATCTTGTAAAGTAGAGTAATACTAGGAATGAGAGAACTTGGGTTTAAAACACAGGAATGAAAAGGCTTCCTTGTTCCTCTGATCGTGGACTGGGATAGAATTAGGGTTATCAACATTGCCTCCTGGGGAAAGTGTAATGTGATCATCAGTGGCATTACGTGGGGAAAGTGAGTCGTTAATCATCACTGGATTTCCTTCACATATGATGTTTATCTCACAACCTTGGGGTGCACTTTGAAGTACATGATCAACTATCCCGCTTCCTCCTTTCCCAGACATCAACTTCCTAAAGAATACAATTAAATACGTACCCAAAAGTAAATAAATAAACAAACTAATTAAGTGAAGAGGGTAATTACTACCTTAGATTAGATTTGTTAGTTCCGAGCACTAGCTTTTTTATGTTGAGAATAGGGATAAGGTCCACAATAGCCTTTGCGATCATATCACTTTCAACGAGCAGAGTATCCACGTTAACCTGCATCATGTACGTACGTACGTTAATCGATCATTACAATTTACATGCATGATATATATATATATATATATTAATAAATATAGCTAGTATTTCTCGATCGATCTATATATGTATATATACACGTACGGTACCTTTGCAGCTGAGCATGTATCGAGATACTTTTGAAGGAGCTGTCTCCTCTTGCCTGATTCTTGGGTCATGTAGTTTTCCACCTGTTCTGGACTCACTTGACTTTTTGGAAGTTTTCCTACTGTACGTACACACGTATATATGTACGAATGATCGATAGATGCACGTACACAAATTAATCAATCAAGATGCTTATGCCATTAATTAATTGTTGATCTAACCATTGATCGATATATATATATATGCCATTCATTAATTGTTGATCTAAGGATAATCGATGTACATATATATATGCCATAAATTGTTTCACAGAAGATACAGATCGATCAGAATATATAACCAGTCTTCATAATAAAGAGAAGTATGTAAATAATGGTCAAACGGGCAGTTGGTTTTCTCCCGTGATTTATGCAGTAATAATACTTGATTGGGAGCTAGCTAGCCTAGATTGGTAACTAGCTAATTGTCTCGTAGCTAGCTATATATCTAATTTTGCTGAATTGGATTAGCAATTGGACTTAGGAAGTTTTTAGGATACCACGATCTCGATCAAAAAAATTTAGCTAGCTAGAGTGAAAAATCAAGGATAATAAGTACGTAGAGATATGCTTGTCTTTACGCTAGGTAGCTAGCTAAGCCAGATGGCCGGAGAATTGTGATCACACGATTCACATCGATCACACCTAGCTAGCTAAGAGATAATGGCCGGATTGAGAATTAATTAACTTACATGGACTTGGAATGTACTTGATCTCCGGGAAAATATGTATGAGATAGACGATGGTATTGGTATTCAGCAGCTGCTTGACGGCGTAGTTTAAGGCGTCCATGCTTGACTCGCTCTTTCCGACGGCCACATAAACGCAGTCAATAGTGTTGTCACCGTTAGAATTATATGATGGGGAAGAATCAGGGAGCAAACGTCCATTGATATGATCATATTGTTCTTCCTTGATGGAGGGCATCGGAAAGTAGCACTTCCCCCCAAAAAGCTCTCTGATCTCAATTGGGATATTAGTATTTGATCCTCCAATTGAATAATTTGAACCCTCATCACGATCATCTTCTTCCTCTTCTATCTCGCATATGCTACTCCTTGAGATGTTGAACTCCAACTGGCCTTGCACCTGGTACTCATCATCATCTTCATCTTCATCTTCATCTTCATCGCGGTACTGGTACTGTTGCCCAGTATTACTCCTCCTCCTCCTCCTTTGAATTTCATCATCCATATCTGAGTGCAAGAGTGCAAGGGCAAGGCCTCCGTCGTCGTCAAGCACACTAGCTAGCTGACATATATATATATATATATATCAATTTTCTTTCTTTCTTTTGAATATACATGTAGCAGCTAGCTAGCTAGCTCCTTTGGTTTGACCGCGCGTTCCCTCCTTATAATTGTCTAATTTAGACAGCTCATCTCTCTCTCTCTCAAAGTCTCGTGTAAATGTCCCATTGTCTGGCTAGTACGTGTTTTGAAAAAGTGAGAGGCCAAGGGGTTGAAGCCAATTAGAATGTGAGTGGTTAAGCTAGATTATTTGTGATTTGATTTTTTTAATCGTTTTTAGTTAATTTAGTATGCAAAGTAATTTAATCTATGAGAGGCATTTACGTACAAAAATTATGTTATGATTGACAAACTCTCTTCTCTCAAATACAATATAGATTAATCAAAATTCAAAAATAACTTGTAAGAATATAAAAACCTCAATCATGTTTGGGGTAGTTATCCAACGTATACGTGCAGGTAACAAGGCATGGATCCACAGAATGAATGAGGTCTTTAATTTAGCACCGATCACTTTCTTAATTGTTTGTACAAACTCTTGGTAGCTCATTCATTTCACTTTGACTTTCTTCTTATTATGGCCGGCCCGTTGCTTTCACTTGACCGGGACCAATTATTAGAAGAAGCATCAATGAGTATATACGTGGTGTAATACGTATATATAATGTATGAATGCTTAAAGTATGTTATCCATGCCTGTGCACCAAACGGATCGCCTACAGAATATCCCTTGCAGAATATCCCTTGCAGAGTATCCCTTGCAGAATATCCCTACAAGTCAAAACTCAAATCTGCCCGTTTGATTACAACTTTATAATAATGAATTCCCACTCGTTTCATAAGTGATTGGACTTAGGCCCAATATCAGATTCGTAGGTCTGAGTCATGGGCTATATGTACATACACTTAGGTGTTGAATAAAAACCCATGAGTCCATGACCAGCACCAGTAGTATGGTTTATGGAGTTGGAGTTACAGTAGAGGGGTATCATTGGCCATCAGATTGGAATCTTTCGTTCGATCACCTTCACCTGTTTGATGCCATATAAGGCGGGCGGCACAGTGGTGGTGTGAAGTTGGTTACTACTTACTAGCAAGGTGGCCTTTTGGGTGGAGATGAGTGCCCATGTTTTTCTTTTATTACTAGCAGGACATATCAGATTTAGAAATCTTCAAACTAACTAACATGGATTTCAACATATAAGGAAGAATACCTAGATCTTTTGAATTTTTTAAATTTCAATCTTAAAGTGAGGAACGCTCCAATCCAACACACTCCACACTCATTGGTTGGAAAAAATTGTAAATAATTGATGGACGTTGTTACGGCCACAATTGCCCTTTAGTTGTAATGGACGGGTTATTAATAAGACGACAAAGAAAACACAAGACGAAAAACAAGGAAGGAAATTAAAGAGAGAAAAATGGAGGTATTGTGGGATTTGTAAAATCAAAGGTTTTGCTTCGTAGGCCCGCCTTTGTTGAATCTTGACCTCTCTTTACTTCTCTTGGGTCTAGTGTGGAGGAGTGTGGAGTGTGTTGCTGTTTTTGTCTTTCCCCAATACTTAAATCCTTTCTGGTAAAAAAAGAGTCAAAAAAGAGAAGCTAAAGGGGACCGACTGCTTTACTAGTTCACAATCACAATAGCCTCTCAACTCGATTCTCATCTTTATTCAATTTCAGATTGTTTTGCTCACAAGAAGCACAACAACCGGTGACGCAGATAATAATGGGGATCGTTTCTCAGGAGGCGATCAAGCAATTCCAAGCTTTGATGGATCAAGGTCAAATCCTTTTCTCTTTCTTTTTTCCTTTCTTTTTTATTTGTACTGTTCCTCATTCTCTTTATTCTTCTTGGAATGACAGTTGATGAAGAACCTCTGAAGAGAACATTTCAGGTACGCATTTACTTTCCTCTCTCCGATCTGTTCTTACCTCAATCTACTACCTACTTTTTTTTTGTTCTTTCTCTAGTTTTAATTGAATAATTCTTCTTATTTAAACTTTCTGTGGGGTTGTGTTTGTTGAATTTGGGGTGCTATTCATAATGTGCAAATCACAGTCAAGTGAGCTTGATACTAGCCACTTCCTGTTTCCAAATTCATCAATGCTGAATCTTTTATGGGTGATTGCATTTAGTGTCACTCAAAACATGTATACAGACAAATCTAATTCATTGATTTTGAATCTTTGATAACATCAATTAAACGGCTGCTATTTTCTTTCCAGATTATGGACATTGTCTTTATCATTTACTGTCTAGCTATTTTTCAGTAATGAAAACTCAGTGTAGTTATTTTTGCCAAATAAATGCTTGATTTAAATTTGGCCTTTGCTGGATGTTCTGGGATAGTCAAATGTTTCACTAATCTTTTTTTTTTTTTTTTTTGAGTTGTATCGATAATCATAAAACTTGTTTACTGGATTTATAGAATGTTCACCAAGGATATCTAGTTGAGACTTTCGGGCGTTTTCTCAAAGCAAGAGAGTGGAATGTTGTCAAAGCCCATAAAATGGTAACGTGCACATCTTTGACTTCAAACTTTATGTAATGAATTTCTGTCATCTGGGCTCACTTCTTACTTTTTTGATGCAATTGATATCTGCATGCTGTTCCAGTTGATGGATTGTTTAAACTGGAGGGTACAAAATGAGATTGACAATATATTGGCTGTAAGTTATTCCTATTCTCATGCTTGCCTAACATCGTGTTGTTTTTTCAGTGACTTCCAAATTAACAATCTATTTAGTCCCTGTGGTGGCAATGAGTGCTGACAATATCAGAGTCTTATTCGTCCGTGCAGAAACCCATAATTCCAACTGAATTGTACAGAGGAGTGCGAGACTCGCAGCTCATAGGTCTTTCAGGTTACTCTAGAGAGGTGTTCATTCTCATCTTGTTTGTGATGTTTACAGTTTCATCACTAGACCTAACAATGTTTACAATTTCAATTCTGCAATACCTTGCTCCACTGTGGGGGAGGAGGGAGGGGTTGAATCATGATAATTGTGTCTCTTAAGAGATTTTCTTATTATTACTGTTGATGTTATAATAATAATAATTAATTATTATTATTATTATTATTATCCTTATTATTATTATTATTATTATTAGACTACGTTTACATTTGCGTGCTGTAGTGTGTTTAAGTCTTTTTTTTTTCTTTTCAGGGCATGCCAGTCTTTGCTATTGGGGTTGGGTTAAGCACATTTGATAAAGCGTCTGTAAGTATTATGGTTAAAATTGTAGACCATCTTCTAAGACAAAAGTTCCTGAATTTGAATCGCATGCTTCTGCCACTTCACCTTGATCCTGGGGCTCCTTGACTATTGGATTCCTTTGTGAAATAGGTGGTTGTTTTCATTGCAGGTTCACTACTATGTGCAGTCACACATTCAAATCAATGAATATCGAGATCGCACAATTTTGGTTAGTATTAGATCTTGGAGTCTCTGAAGTTTCTCAAGTCATTTTCTGACATGTGCATTTGATTGTAGCCTTCTGCATCAAAGAAGTATGGTAAGCCTATTACCACGTGTGTGAAGGTTTTAGATATGACTGGTTTGAAACTTTCAGCACTAAGCCAAATAAAGGTACTGTATAACTTCATATCACAGAATTTTATATATTTCATTACAGCTTGAACTATCTTGTTCTTTCCCATTGTACGTACATATCATGATTCTATTCAGGTTTGTCTAATGTCCCTTGTTGAAAATTTTATTTTAAACAAGGAAACTAAGTAAGGTTGTTTATATATCTCAAGAGATGCCTAATGGTCAAGATTCTACTTTCTACATATCTAAATGAGTTCTTTAATGCAAATCATGTTGACCCTCATAATATTTACTACCTTTTATGTTTTACTTCCATGCAGTTGTTGACAATTATATCAACTGTTGATGATTTGAACTACCCAGAGAAGACAAACACATACTATATCGTAAATGTGCCGTACATATTTTCAGCTTGTTGGAAGGTTAGCCTTCACATTATTGATCTTTGTGATATGATAAAATCTTACGTCATATTTAACTGAGTTTATTGTATGAGCATTGTTACTTTAGCCATAGAGGGTATGATGCTCATATTTCTTCCTAAAATTCTACTTATGTAACGTCCTTTTGGAATAGCAGTGGTGTAATTCTTGGACTGTTGGCAGGTTGTCAAGCCCCTTTTGCAGGAGAGGACAAGGAAAAAAGTACAAGTGTTGTCTGGTTGTGGGAGAGATGAATTGTTGAAGGTAAGATGTATTCAGTGCGATTGTTAATGCTTACTATTGAGAACTTGAATGTTTATGAATTATTTACAAATCATGTCTTTGATAGTTGATTCTGATATTTTAGTTTTTTTCTTGCGCCACATGTTTTCTGAATTTCTCTCTAGAGCACCCTCGCATCTTATCGCTTAGGTCCATCGTTAAGCGTCTATTCCTCTGCCAAAGTTCAGATTCTGGTTAAAAGTTGAAACTTGCTGGAAGGCAGAAACATAACATATGGTTGACATATAGGTTAAACAGCCAAATTTTGTTTCTTGTATTCAAATGGACTAATCTTGTTGTTGGTTTTGATGTTTGTGTAGATAATGGATTATGCATCTCTTCCACATTTCTGTAAGATTGAAGGTTCTGGATCATCTCGACATTCACATAATGGAACTGACAATTGCTACTCCTTGGACCACCACTTTCATCAACAGCTCTACAACTACATTAAGCAGCAATCTTTGATCAATGAATCCGTTCAACCAATCAAGCAGGGTTCTTTTCATGTGGATCTACCTGAGCCAGCTGCAGAAGGAACACAGATTGCCAAAACAATAGAGTCTGAGTTAAACAAGTTTGGTAACGGCAATGGGGTATCTGACTCTCTAGATGGCCTTAAAATCAATGGTGACTAAACCACACACCTTGGTACTTTGTGTCAAATCTTGCCCATTCATACTAGCTCGGTTTAAAAGATGCTAGACAAGGAATCTTGCTTTACTGGTACTACAGTTGCAGTGCAGCACTACAGGTCTACAGTTGTAATGGCAGTCGCTCACATCATCTCCAAGTGAACTCTAGAAGGGAAAGCTAATAGTGTATGTAATCTGACATGTAGCTGTATAACCAGTAGCCGGTATGCGTTGTGGTGCAGCTGAAAATTATCATTTTTATTTGCACAGTTCTAAATTATATAGTAATTGCACAGATTAGGCTGTTATCACCTATTAGCAATTCAAAGCTCAACTTTTGGTCATTGGAAGTTGTTTGTTCACTTTTGTTTCTATTTTTCGCCTTTGAAACTAAAATAAATACTTAACAGTGCTCAAACCACGTGCGGTTGGTTTTCTTAGAATTCTAACATTCTTTTCGGCACCCTTGCTAGAATTTCATAAAAAATTTCAAAAATACCGTCATTGACCAAAATCTATGTGCTATAACAAACAATTTTTCTTTATTTTGGCATGCTTCAAAGAAAACCTTGCAAAGATCGAGCCCAATAGCTGATGTGAAAATTTGTTTTGTTCTTCAATTTATCAATTTTTCTCGAATAAAAAAGACGAAAAAAATACAAAAAATTGTTTAATGATTTTTACCGACGCATTTTTCGTTGGCATAACTGCATAAGATGTCCTTCAATTTTTTTTTTTCCTATTTTCCTGTTTGAAATCAAAATAAATACTTACGGTGCTCCAATAACATGCGATTGTTTTCCTTACGATTCTGACATTCCTCTCGGCACTCTAGGTAGAATTTCATCAAAAACACCATCTTTCACAAAAAATTGTGTGCTATAGCATGCAATTTTTTATCCTTTTGGCATGCTACACAACAACCTTGTAAACACGCCAATTTTGGTTCCTTATGTTCATTTAAAAGATTTAAACCAAGAGCCGGCCTTGGAAATCTGTTTTGTTCTTCAATTTATCAATTTTCCCAAATTCAAAAAAGAATAAAACTTAAATGACCTTTGCCGACGAAGTAATCGTCACTAAAAGTTGTCATTCCAATTTTTTTTTTCCTATTTCCTTGTTTGAAATCAAAGTAAAACTTACGGTGCTCCAATGACATGCGATTGCTTTCCTTAGGATTCTAACATTCCTCTCGGGCACTCTAGGTAGAATTCCATCAACAATACCATCTTTCACAAAAAATTGTGTGATAGCATGCAATTTTTTATCGTTTTGGCATGCTTCACAACAACCTTGTAAACACGCCAATTTTGGTTCCTTATGTTCATTTATAAGATTTAGACCAAGAGCCGGCTGTGGAAATCCGTTTTGTTCTTCAATTTATCAATTTTCCCAAAATCAAAAAAGAATAAAACTTAAATGACCTTTGCCGACGAATTAATCGTCACTAAAAGTTGTCCTTCCAATTTATTTTTTTTCCCCTATTTTCTTGTTTGAAATCAAAGTACATACTTACGGTGCTCCAATGATATGCGGTTGATTTTCAAGGGATTCTAATATTCCGAGACCCTTGCTTGAATTTCATCGAAAATACCATCTTTTACAAAAGAATACATGTGTGCCATACCAAGCAAATTTTCTTCCTTTTCTAACAACTTATCTATGAAGTTTAAGCGTGTAAGCAAAACTGGAAGAGCATTCCTTTAACTAAATGGTGACCCTTCTTCAACGAAAAATAAATCCATGGCAGTTGTAAGACAGTGTCGAGCAAGATGTTAAGCAGCATTATATTTCTATAATTACAAGCACAAGGAACATAAGACTGGAATATAAATGATCATAATTAACAAGGCAAGTTGCGGGGAAGTAAGTAACCAAATTAACGGCCTATATATATATATATATATATATCCCCATATGCACCTAGCCTACACTTGATCGAGCAAGTACACGAAAAATGGGACATGTCATTCTATGATCGAGTTGAAGGAAGGTGGAATAAGATAGAGTAGATATATACTTGGGGTTTAAGAAGCAGAGATCCATCCATGCATGTCATCGATCTGATCTGGCTTGACTTGTTGAAAGTTAAATGCATGCATGCTAGAAGTGCAAGGGGAGTGACCCTGATGACTCACCAACCACCACCGTTTGTTCTTCTTGACGCCACTTGCGAAGTTCACCCTCAACCACCGATTTTGCCGACTCTGCCGACTCTGCGTTTCTCAGTGCGAGGTCTGTTGCAGTCTTGATTTCCTCTATCGCTTTTAAGTTGGCCTCCAACTTTTTATCTGCTTCATTTTTTCTCACATTGATGGCTTCTACCTGGACAATGCACTCTGCCTCTTTAATCTCAGCCAAGCGTTCACATTCCTTGACTTTCCTACTCAAACATTCATAGTCCTCCAATGATAATTTGAGCTTCCCAGTAGTACTAGTGCTCTCTGAATCATGATCATCATGTCTCCCGGATAAGGCATTCAGCTCATGGAGGGCTCTCTTTTCTTCTTCTTTTGCATCTTCAGCTTCTTCCAGGGCGATTTTCAGTTTCTTCTCTGCTACCTCTGCTGTATTTCGATTCTCTTCAGCTTCTCGCTTCTGTTGGTCAGCATTTTTCTTCATCTCCTCGGCTTCCATTCTTGCGTTTTCAGTTTCCGATGACAGCTGCTGGACTGCCGCACGATCCGCCTCTTGCTTGGTTTTCTCTAGTTCAGCATTCAGACTAGTAGCAAGAGCTTCCAATTCCATTTCCTTGTCCTTGAGTTGGCCGCTTTCCCTCTTCACATCCTCCAATTCCAGCCTGAAGGAACTCACCATGCTTCGAAGACCGCTTTCTTCTTCAGCAACTTGCTGCAGCTCCTTTGTGGCTTCATTCAGCTCCATTGTCACAACTCTCACAGATTCCATTTCGGACGCGTGGGCTTTTCGCATCTCCTCTTGTAAAACTTCAATTTCTACACTTGTTTGCTCAAGCTTTTCCTCCAGATTACTGATTAGTTCAGGATCAGCTTCCTCCTTGAGAGATAGCAGTTTGTCTTCGGCTTGTTGCTTGGCAGTTTTGTAAGCTTGGAGGCGCGCCTCCCGTTGGGCCACAACGTTTGCCTGCTCTTGTTGGGCCTGTAGAGAGGCCAGTTTTAGCTGCTCAATGGATGCTTGCATGGTTGCAACTTCCTTCTTGAGGTCAGTAACCCTGTCGGAGTTGACGTTTGCTGAACGTTGAGCTTCTGCCGCCTGTTGGAATGCAGCCAGTTTTGCTTCCAAGGCGGCATCAAAGTCCTGCCGGATTTTGGTCAGCTCTTGCTTTGCAGCATCAAGTTGGGTGACGGTGCTTGTGTACTCGTTTCTTGCGTGGTCCAATTCCTGTTTCCAAACAGCACCTTCAATTGATTCTCTGGCTTTCACCTCTTCCAGATTCTTAGCGCGAACCTTGATTTCTTCTGCATCTTTCATTGCTGATTGCTTGGAGTCGCTTACCCTTTTGAGATTGGCATTTAGATCCTCTAGTGTTGTCTTAGCCTTATCAAGCTCGGAAAGTGCTCGAGCTTTTGTGGTTTCAGCACTCTCTAGTTGTTGCTTAATCTGGTGGAGTTCTTTCTGGGCCAACAGAAGCTGTGTCTCCTGGTCCAGTGCATTATTCTGACCACAATTAAGCCCGCCCAGAGGCTAAACGTACATGCATGAGTAAGTCGATCACAATTAGTAATTAGAATTAGAATTAGAATTGAAACGATGGAGGGAGGCTAGGTGTACGTACGTACGTACCTCTGAAAGTTTTTTCTTGACGGCATTGGCAGCTGGTGATCTAGAAACGGCGACTTCACCAAACAGACTAACAGCAGCTTTGACAGATTGGAAGGGTGCCCTGGTGTCGACCTCTCCCACCTCTGTCTTTGGAGAATCCTTTATGCCAACATTGGTCATTTTGATTTCCTCGATCTGCGCGAATGCAACACACACATTAATTACGTATCACCAGACTTGATCAATCGTATTCATACATAACACAGATCGATAACACAGATAACCTAATAGCCATTTACCAGTCTAAAATGTACGTGTTTGGATGCCTAATAATATGCTGGATGGTTCTAAAATGTTATTAGTATTTAGACACGATCGAATTAAGGTGGAAGTACGTGGATGTCATGTCAACAAACATGATCGATCTATGCAATAGACTACGCGTTTTCTGTACATGGATCGATCCAACAGAGAATTAAGCAAATGAAAACGTGAGGGCACGTACCTAGCTGTTATTAATTGTAAAACTAGCTAAAACCGATCGACGGAAGGACCATTCCAGCAACAGTATGAATTCACCCAGAAATTATACGATTTCTCAAGCTAACAAATTCATGTTCAAATTTCTTTGTTCGGTTGCAAACAAGAAGAAGAGCCCAAAAACTGAGGTCGATACAAGTTTTTGCCATCAGTGTCTCTCTATATATATATATATGTCCTGATTTAGCGGGAAACACAGAGAAGTACGCGGTGGTTAACGGTAAATGCCACCCGCTGAGAATTAGGAAAAGACAGAAATGACCTCGACGCTCCCAGCAAAATCCCTAATGTGAAAATTGACCTTTGAGCACCGTTGCTTTTCTAACCAGTAACAAAGATGTAACAAAATGCATCCCTCGACCATCCCCAAGCTAATTGCTTGACCAATGATCATATAAGCCATGTGAATGATTATGGATGCGGCTTTCTATTCGATCTTACCCATTAATTTGCTCTGCAGTTACATACATACATACCACTGATTTGATGCCAACCCCAAGAGCTCTTTAATTATTTGTAATTTAATACAACCCTTCAAATATGTTCGTCATCACAAAATACCATAACGTCTGGCTCCCTACAATTCAGGGTATTGTTTCTTAATTAATAACATCTAATACACACCTTTTATTGAGCTACAAATTTCAAAGGCAAAATTACGTAACAAAACGATCTGAGACACAAACATATCATAACCTGGAAGGTCTCACTCTCGCAATTGGCCTGCAAGATGCAAACTTGTTTAGTGACTTGATGAAATTTCTTAACAATTCATAGGCAAAGACCATGTTTTCACAAATCTAAAACAACACTTAAAAACCACAGAATCTAAACAACACTTTGAAACCACAAATTTAGATCAGTCAAGAGAAACTATACAACCAAATCCAATGAAAGGTCAGTAGGGATTATATCATAATAATAAAGCACACAAGAGGCTGATTCTGTAATTGATTCTACACTTTCCAACTGTTTTATCAGAGCTTTCCACATCTGCAACCACAGAGCATAAAACGACGAGTCTCTGGCGGGACTTGGGAGCTATTTTCCACCCACTCTATTCTTATTCAAAATAAAAATACAAACCCTTACATGATGCTCTATCCTCATTGTGATGTACTGAGAACTGTCTTTATTTCCCTACAATTTGGTCATCTGCAATTATTTAGGAGAGCAAGTTGTACTATTGAGCCAAGTAATAGGGCTTAGGGTTAAAGAAGTGATCCTAGTTTGAAGGACCAACCGAGCAACCAGACATAACAATTTAAGTTCTTTTGATGTTAAAACACCAAAAATCCTTAATATTTTCTTTCAGAGAAAACCTCAGGCATAACGCATTAGTAGGCAGTAGCCGCTAGAAACATAGCATATGTAAAATTCTTACATGAGCTCAAGAACAAAGGCAGATGCACCGCCTCCCCCATTACAGATACCACCAACCCCATACCTCCCATTTTTCTGCCTCAGTACCTGCAAGAACATGACTCTTCAATTTAGACACCCAAAACTTAACAAACGTCTGCAAGGAAGGAATAATATTGATGCTTTCTCCATTTCTCAAGAAAAAAATAAAAACACAGAATGGATCATTGACAGCTACTTTAAATTGTCAGGCACAAAAAGTGAAGTACAGGGAACACATAAACCATAATAAATTACCCCTAATAAAGTGACCAAGATACGAGCTCCACTGCACCCCAATGGATGTCCCAAAGATACAGCTCCACCATGGGCATTAACTCTCTCCTGGATTCATAAGAAAGACAAACTGTGAAAAGAAAGTGAATCTGCTCAAACTGGGCTGAAGGAAGCAAAGTGAAACAACAGCCAAAATGACTTGCTTTCAAAACTCAGAATGCACTACATCAATTTCGATTTAAAAAGTTTGTCATGAATACTCACAGGATTAAGGCCAAGAAGCTTTTGATTGGCAAGAGCCACCACCTGCAGAGATTAAGACAATGTTATGCACCAAAAGCTCTATGAATCAACGTCAAGTTGTATCAAAAAACAACAGCATGGATTCTTACAGAAAATGCTTCATTTATTTCGTAGTAATCAATTTGAGAAGCCTCCAAACCAGCATTTGAAATAGCTCTTGGTATTGCAAGGGCTGGAGCAGTTGTAAATAATTCAGGTGCCTGTCCACACAATCTTGATTTAGAAATAACACAATTTTGAAGTTCCATCTAACCAAGATAAATGAGAATGGGCATTTCACAGTACCTGAGCTGCATCGGCAAATCCCTTTATCTTAGCAATTACTTGCAACCCAAGTTGAAGTGCCTTCTCCCCACTCACTAACACTAATGCAGCTGCACCATCACTGTCCAAGAGAAAAGCACAACCCATTATGCATTGTTAAAAATGAGACACCACCAATATGAGAAGTACCTAAACACACACACAGACATAACCTCATGCTAGAAGCATTGCCAGCAGTAACTGAACCCCCACTCTCCTTAAAACTTGGTCGAAGCTTTTTCAATTTCGCAGCATCAAACTAGCAAGGTACTCATGAAAAGAAAACATAGACATTAACAATAAGGGAAGCGAAAACATAGACACTGGCTATGGTTAAATTTGTTGAAATCCAGATATAGCTAATAGATTTTGATCATTTGAACTAAATCCTGAGCTACAAACTAAAAGTTCATATTACTATTTTAAAGAGAATGTATATATACGTCTACTACCAAGCCCATATATTGTTCTTACCTTTTGTAAACCATCATCCTTGTCAACAATTGAGGAAGGTTTTCCTCGTCCCAAAGGAATTTCAACCTGCATCAGAAAATCGAGATTTACATAGATGCTCTATGATAAAAGTTAGAAGTTTCTGCTGTTCAGGAAAGAACTGAATCACACCGGAACTATTTCCCATGCAAAGAGACCAGCGTCTTGTGCAGAAATTCCACGCTCAAAACTTCGAATAGCATAAGCATCCTGCAAGGAAACATGGATACAGACCCCTTTAGGCCACTTGCATCAATATTGAATTAAAGTAAATACATGAAATAAAAACAAGCAAAATCAGCATTGCACAAATGTCTCAGTTGTCAAAAGTACCAAGCAGCTTTTCTTACTCGTCTTATAAATACAAGACAGATATCAAATTATGTGTCACTACAAAGGACAGATAAGATCTCCAGCAAAGAAATGCAAGATCATTCAATTGCAATACCTAAGGTGGGGAGGAGGCATCAGTATGTTTTAAATCAGACCTAACCCCAGAGAAAGACTACCTGCTCTTCCCTTGATATGGAATATTGATCAGCACATAATTCTGCACAAACTCCCATTCCGAAGTCATTATAAACATCCCATAAACCATCCTTAAGCATGCCGTCAACAATGGTGTCATGTCCTAACCGGGATCCTTGTCTGTTTACAAATTAGTGTGGGGAACAGAGATTAACTACTCTTTCAACAGGTGAACAAAGAAAGAAAGCCAATGAAGCTTAGAAAGCAACTTGAATTTCATGAATACACAGAAGGATGTGGGTGACCTGGCATGTGGCAGATACTTGGGTGCATTGGACATGCTTTCCATGCCACCGGCGACAACAATATGATTATGGCCCAGCTGGATGGTTTGTGCAGCAATCATAGCGGCTGAGGAAACACACAAGTAATGAATGAATTACTAATGGGAGAAAGTGAAGTAGAGTTGAATGGGCAGAGAGTGAAGTGGAGGGACCTTTCATGCCGGATGAACAAACTTTGTTAATAGTGGTGCAAATCACAGAGTTGGGAATGCCTGCACCTAACGCGGCCTGTCTGGCAGGAGCTTGGCCTAAATTGGCGCTTAGGACATTCCCAAACAAGACCTCTTGCACAAGTGAGGGATCCACATTTGCTCTCTTAAGAGCACCTAACATTTAGCAAACATGAATCAGACTCTGATTCACAAACAAACAAACAAACAAAGTGATTAAGAATTGTTACATTGAATAGCAATTGAGCCCAGGCGGGTTGCTGACAAAGATGACAGGGAACCAAGGAAGCCGCCCATCGGGGTACGTGCCACACCCACTATACAAACATCTGATTCCAACAAACACAACTCAGTCTAACTTGAAACAAATTAACAATTGCTGCTATTATGAAGCAATTTTTTACCTCGAGGTTTAATACAAGAATCAGAAGATGATGGAGCCATGGAGATGGATGTTGCTCTTCCGAGTTTATTTTACAACGGATGGCCGGGGAAAGAAATCAAAGAACAGATATAGTGGGTAAGCGATGATGTCATGATGGCATCATCATCGCCTGCTCAATCCAATCCATTTCCATGTCTGTCATATCTCTATCATTGACGCCGCCAACTGCCTTGTTCGTTTCTTTTCATCATCGATCATCTGGAACCCACGTGTGCATCTCATTTTGGGCTTGGGCCATCTGGGTAAGCATTCGCACCCAAAATTTGTCTACTTGCTCTCTGCTCGTATCACTCTACTGATTATACTTATAGGTTGTAACTTTCAATATTTTACAAGTAACGAGTAAACGACCACAATTTACAAGTCTGATTATATTGGCCATATTTTACTTTTAACAAGTTAAGTTATTTTGTTGTAACCAGAACAATGGTCATATGTTAAAACTGTACTCAGGCTCAATACAAGAGAGGCACCACATGATTATGTTTAGCTGATTTTTCTACTCTTCCATATTAATCTGGCTGCGCCAACCAATAAAATAAACAGATGGAGATAAACAAACTAAATTCCACACCAAAACGTGTTTTCAGAATATCTCCAGTCCTCTTGTCAATGGGAAGTTGGTTACCTTGTCGCAACTAGAGAGAATTACTACACATAAGAGAGCCCTGATCGATATCAGAGCACATGCCTGAAGGTAAGGTTGATACGAGTGGCCTCTAATTTTGTCCGCTTAGGCACGGAGTGCATCCAATCCCTTTGAGTGTAACCTCTCATCACCAAGAGTGATCCGTGCTTAAGCGTGAATGAGTGCTGATCATCATGATTCCTCTTTAATCGCTTACTCCTACTTTCTTGATCACTTGTTGTTTCAGCTGGCAGGCATCCACCCACATGAAAAGAAATCATTCATTGTTTTAGTGAAAATGGCTTAGCAGCTAGGACAGTAAAACTAGGAATGAATAGATGAAACAGTAGGTTGAGATGGGATGGATGGATGCATGATTTGTACCTTGGGATGTTTTACTGGGTTTCTTCTTCAAGAAGAATTCCCTTTCGCAGCCAAAGGATAGAGACGCGATTTCAGGAGTTGAACCATAAACCTTTTCATCATCAGAGTGCCAAGCAACATAGTCATTCCCACCTTTATACCTATTTAAGAGCAAGCTATTAAACGTGCTGCCAGGAAGAGCTTTATGGACCTAATTAAGAATGAAGAAGACATGAGCGAATTAGGCAGGATCCCATGGATGGATTATCTATGCAGGTGATGTAAGCATTGGTATTACCGCTTCCAAGATTTCCTTAAGCGCAGGGAGAGCATCCCATGAATAGGCTTCAGGCTGGTACCCACTGTAAACCAATTGTGGCAGTCCCGGACTTGCAACATAACATGTATCTCTAGGCTGTAATGTAAGCACAAACAAACAAACTAGCTAGCTCAATTCAGGACTTAAACCATATATAATTGATAGACAGACAAAACCACATAGTTGTACAACCCTTAAGAGAGACTGAGAGACCTGGAGGCAGGCTCGGCCGAAGACACGAATGGTGGGCCTTGTCCAAGGGATATGAGTGTTGAGGTAATCGAACCATGTCCAAGCCTGATCGAAGCTTATCAACCTTGGTATGAACACCACTTGGCTTCCGTTGCCCAGAATCACCGTCGTCTGCCTCTTCGTCTTATCATCGTCACCTTCATTAGGATTAGGGTTCGCGTTCTTCGTCAACAACTTCCTCAAACTCATGGTTTTCGTTTTCGTTTTCGTTTTCTTTTTCTTTTTTGGCAAGGTCATGCTTCTTTTTTTGGCCCACCAGATCCACTACGGAAGTGGGCCGTGCCTAACTCATTGGGTGTTGACATAATTGGGCCTGGTATGAATTTCCCTTTTACAAGAAAGAAAAGTTTGTCTCAGATGACAATCAATACAGCAACGGAATCCATCCCTAAACTATTATGTGCAAACAGGGAAGAATTTAGTGTTGGCTAAGGTAGCCACATAACATACATTTATTATATTGCAGTTCAACTTCAACATGCACTAGATCGATCTATGGTAAATCTCCTACAGGCGGAGTTACATTGCACAATGACAAAACTATAGAGGTCTACACTAAATTCTGCACTACCCTCAGGGAGCAACAGGACTTAACTTGATTTTCAATTCTATTTCCCCCGACTCAACGTCGCAAAGCCTCAACCAAACACTCTGCACCACCTCGCCATCTACACAAGTTATAGTGCTTTCCCTAACTAGGCAGTTGTCACTATCTGGGACAACCTTCCTTAATGTTGTCTCACCAGAAGAAGAAACTCGTAAAATCTGCCCCAATCTAGCAGCCGAGACTATTGGCTGAAGGCTCAGGTGAGCATGTCCCATCTTATCATCCGTCTTCAGAAAGTCTTTATCAAACACTTCCTGTGGACAAAACACTTTCATCATAATCCATACAAGCCTAGTAATTTCCATCAATCTGGAGAAACACTTCACACAAAATCTCACAAATCAATAACTCAAGACAAAAAAAATATATCAATTTCTTTGAGGAAAGAAAATTCAATGGTTCATATCCAGATTAACAGGCCCAACCTACAAAGCACCAAAAATATCCAAAGTTTGGAACAAGTCAAGAAGATTCTTCTTCAACTTCAACATACAAAAGACAAGCCTAAATCTATTCGAGCAGACTCTGTGGAGACATCAACTTCAAAATTACTCGCTTACTGGATTACTTTTGCTTCAAGAAAGTTATTGGATCCCTTCTTTCTATATCCTATGTTAACAGTTCCAGCTTGCCAAAATAAGAATTGAAAGAACTAACTCATTACAAATTAAAAACAACATACTGGACTAATCTTGACATAATACGCTGTTTTGTCAAACAGTACAGTATTATATATTATGCTCAAACCAACATACTTCCAAATTCAAATGCCTGACTTACCAAATTTAGAACTCCGATAGGTTCCGTAGGGAAGAAGCTTAGCTCTTCATTCCACACGGGATTAAGGCAACTGTTGATAACCTTGGTTTTTGCCAGCTGGTACAGATAATATTAGTTAATCACTTCGGAACATAACCGCACTAGAACAACTTCATTTGTGTTTACGGTTAATCACTTATAGATCCCTAAGCACTTCTATAGGTGCTTTCAAGAAATTACATTCAAATGTATATATGCCAAAATAGAGAAAATCTAATACATGAGATTCAACTACAGACAATAGGATACTCCAATTCTGAATATCTCTGAGAAACAATCATAATTCTTGACAGACAGACATGGACCCAATCTGCAAGTGTGTGCATACAAATGTGCTTATCTCTTTATAATTTTAATTCAGTAGTTTGATCTCTTGATAAACTATCAAAGAAATCACAAGAGAAAACACAGGTTGAATTATATAAGGTTCTTATCAAAAGGAAAATGAAAGGTTCTCATTCATATAGTACAAATAAGAATAATTTCTTTCTAGTTAGAAGAGATAAACAGTAGAACGCTAGATAGTCCCCTTTTCTTATCATCTCAATATAATCTTTTATCTAGATTTCCTAAGCATTGGAGAGAGATTCCAAAACAACCATTTCATTCCATATCTTTTGAAAAGTGCAAGACGATGTAGTGCGGGTTAGAAACGAGCTGAAAATTTTCTTTCCTAGAGCAGAAACATGAGATTGTGTTATGGAAGCTTGTGAGAGTGAGGACGGCTACACAAATTCCCCTAAAGTAACTGCGTCTTCCAAAGAGCTGTTAATGAAGATAATGCAATCCACTTCAGCTGAGAGTGAAAGGCAAGTGATAGACAGCCCTGGCGGTGGGTGTGTGTGGGCGTGTATTGAACAAGAAGGTGCATTGGTGTAAACGCATATCCATAAACTTCAGAAAAACAGTTCCATGAAAATGGAAACCAAACTCACCTGGTTGCCCAACTTGACAACAACATAAGGATCGCTACTCTTGAAGTCCCGAATTACCAGTCTTTTTCCTTGCACAACTGTAACTTTTAGCAACCCCAATGGATCCCCCATAGTTCTTTCTCGAAAAAGCGTCAACTTTACAAAGGCTACCACCACTGCACATGAGACAATTAGCAGGGAGAAAAAAAATCAATTTGTCAATTCAAAGGAAATGCCAAAGAGCAGAAATACTGCAGAACTAGTTTTAAATATGCTCTTTACTACAATACAACCTCAATACAAATCCAGCATTGTCCAGAGGACATTGAACCATGAAATTACAAAAGCCTAAAACATAATGGAAATTGAGAGAACACAGCATGATTGAGAAAGAACAATAACAAAAGGTCTACCTAATTATACTCTAAAACATAGAATTACTTAATTCCAAAAGGGGGGCAAAAAAAAGGGGCAACGCAAAGCTGAGGAAAGTTGGTTATGCAAAAGAGCATCAAAGGGAATAGTGTTAATGCAAGCTAAATATACAAAATATTAGATGTATTACCCAACTTAAAATATCAAATCAACAATACTACGGCATATGACCAAAGTTCCAACGAGCACAAGTGAGTACCCCAAAACATCATTTTAATACAACTAACTAAAGGAACCAAGCAATCCAAAAATTCTAGAGAGCAAGAAAAACAAAAACGAAAAACAGAAAGCAATCCAAAACAACTCACCTGACTTGATTCAAGGATTCATTTGCTTCTTTTGGGCTTGTAGGTTATGATGCCAACTGATTCAAGATATCAGTAGTCGCCAGCTGGTTACCGGCAACAACAAGTAGCTGTGGGAGTTCCAGCAGTAGCAGAAGGACTCGGAATGAACAGCCACGTGTCAGTCTGGTGATTTGACCAGGTCTTTAGTGGGTGGGCTATGGGCTGACTCTGACTACCCATGGCGGAATACCTGATTGATGATGGGGAGATTCACATATAGGTCCGTATAAAGCACGTATTTAACAGTTAAGGACAGTATTGTAAGGAAAAGACTTAAATGTCCTGTATCCTTTAACACAATTACTCATTTCCTATTCCCTTGCTGATATAAGCATAAACAGTACCATGCAGTAATTAGAATCAAAACTTCAGAAGCTAGCCTTCAACATGCCATTTCACCTAACGGCCAACTGCCTAGACGGTTACTACAAGGGCGGTATCACTGCTGCCTCTTAGGATTTTTCAAAGAATTACTTCATGATAAAATAAATTCTTAACATCAGGTTTAGAAAAAGAAATATTTCATGAACAACTTTGATTCAAACAAGAAATAAATATTTTTGCGACGGTGATGTTCTGGGCACAAATAGAATTTATTTATTCAAACATATTTACAGACTAAAAACCCAGAGCCTCACTCTTGGGTAAACAGCTATAAGCTGTTTTAGCTACTCATGCTCATAGTAAATTAATACAAACTTACTTGAAAGTAAAGAAATGAAGCTGAACCAGGGAGCTTCGACTTACACTCTTGGCTTTCTACTCTCAGATATCTTAGTGATAGTTCTGATTTTCGATGCCTTACAAACTGAAAGAAAGACTCCTTATAAAGGGAGCGGAACTCAAAGCGGAATTCAAAACTCAAAAATAAAAGATAAGATCCAGCTCATGCGGACCCTTTAATTATTTTCTTCTTGGTGGAGATTCCTGCTGATGATGTTACTTGTCTGGTGTCGGCAGAAAAAGCCAGATTCCTTCTTGATAAGGTTAGGTGCGCTTTCAGCTTTTCCATCATATTTTCAATGTTGGCTAGCGCTTCGTCATCAAAGGGATAATTGGGGGACCCTGGGGACCCTGTTCCACTTGCTGCTCCTTTGTCGTAGTCTTCGACATGGAAATCTTCCAGATCTGAATCCGGATGGATTTTGTAGGGATTTTCTTTAGCTAGATTCTCTAGCCAGGTGTATGTAGCTTTAGTGCAATCCACCTCATCTCTTACGAGTGAAGAGAAGCAATCACATGCTGTTGGTGGAGGATGATCATAGCTGGTGATAATAATTTTTTCACCACTAGCTAAAAGATTCGCCTCTCTGTCTTGAGGGATAAGTTTCTTTATGAAATCAATAGTCATTGCCTTGATCCAAGGAATGCTTTGATTTGGTTTTCCATTGAAACCTGCTACTGCTGGTTTATCGTCCACTGTAGGACCATTGATTAATCTCACATAATGATATGGCGCTATATATTCAACAGAGCCATCTTGTCTTCTGATCCACTCTGGTGGAGTTGAGATAAATTTGATTCTCAGAATGCAACCATCTGGCCTGATGTTCTTGACCGTATTGACTATGATTGCAGGGAGACCTCTTAAGTCGTCATTTGTTTTAGTCCACAGATTATGGACAAAACCATTTTCAACAAGCCATAGCTTATGATTCTGGTGATGATCTGCTTGAACGTTCACCACATATCTGCCAAAAAATGGTCCTGATACAGGAAAAAGTGTACCTGGTAGACCTTCTTCTCCAGCTGTTCCTAGGACATTGTGAAATTCGAACCACTCAGGTTCTGTCAGGGCTTTTAGAGGAACCCTTGCACTTTCTGGTGAAATCACCATTTCTATCTTTTGTTCCTTCTGAACATTCTTTCCTCCATCGTGGAGTTCTTCTGTTAAGGCAAACAGAGTAGAGAACATTTGTCTGGAGTTCTTTTCTTGAAAATTGTACAGGAGGTTGTCGAGTAAGACCTTCTGTTCTGCAGTTAGGCGTCTTCCAGTTCTGTAGACATCTTTGTCAAAGGTTAAAAGTTGGTAGCCGTGAACTACCGTTGTTCCAGTTGGAACATGTCTGCTTTTGGGCAAAGCAGCAGCCGTCAACGGGTTTGATATGCCTTTACCGCCTACCGTTTGAGACGGGCTAGCCAGTCCTTTCCCCTGAGACTGATCAGTTGTTAAGGTTTCTTTTGGAACCTTGGTGTATGTCTCGAGGACATTTTTCAATGATGAATCTTCATCATTCATTCGGCCTTTGCCTTTGTCTGTTCTTCTGAACATTGCCATCTCTCTTGTGAGGGCGTCTGGGAGATAATTCTTGCTACCTGCAATTAATTCAACATTATAATCATATTGATTTAAAAACAATTGCCAGTTAGCTAATCTACCTCTATCAGCAGCTTTGTCAAGTTTAAAATTTTTAAAATTTTTGACTCTAGCACAATCAGTTCTGACCGTAAAGGTTTTTCCTAAAAATGCGGGAGAATTCAAAATGGTTTTCTTGACTGCTAAAATTTCTTTTTCCCCTGTGGGATAATTTTGTTCTGCAGGGTTGAATTTACCACTGCAAAATTTGCAAATCTTTTCGATGTTAGTGCCTGGGGTTTTAGCTAAAACTATTCCCGACCAGTAATTGTCACTAGCATCAGTTTGTAGAATGATTTCATCATTCTCTTCAGGTTGTTGTAAAGGAGGAAGATTTTTACACAAATCTTTTATCTGCTTTACTATTTTTTCATCATCTTCTGTGAACTTCCAAGTTCTCTTAGAACTCGTTTTAGGAGATAACATTGCTGTTAGTCCTGAGATTTTGGGAATAAAATCTCTCCCATAGTTTATGACTCCTAAAAATCTCTGTAGACTCTTAGCGTCAGGGATTCTGTTTGGAAACTTCCAAACCTTTTCAAGGATATGGGGTTGGAGTTTTATTTCTCCATTCTTTATATTGATTCCGAGGAAATCAACTTCATCTAGGATAAAAAAAATTTTCTTTTCTCCTAATATAATTCCATGCTGAACTATCAGCTTAACCACCTCATGAAGGTGTTTCATGTGTTCTTCTCTGTTCTTAGAGAAAACTAATATGTCATCTATGTAGACAACACAGAATTCTGCTACATGCTTAAAGATATTGTCCATCTTTCTTTGAAAGATTGATGGAGCTTGTTTTAATCCAAACGGCATGACTAACCATTCGTAATGACCTTGTGGTGTTCCGAAGGCTGTTATTGGAATGCTTTCAGGATGCATCTTGACTTGCCAAAAACCTGATTTGGCATCGAACTTTGAAAAGACCTTTGCTCCTTTGAGCTGGTTAATCAGCACTCTTGCTTGAGCAATTTGATAACCATCTTTTACGGTTTTCTTATTGACATCTCTGTAGTCAATAACCATTCTGGCTTTTCCTCTAACTTCTTCTGCATGATTTCTGACATAGAATGCAGGAGCATGATGAGGGCTTGTAGATGGTCTAATCAATTTCTTTTCTAAGAGATCAGCTATATCTTTTCTGAACTCTTTCTGATCTTCTTCCTTATACTGAGGAATGGCTTTTACATGACATATTGCATTCATGTCATGAAGCTTTAATTCACAGACTACTGGGTCTTTTTCCCAGAACTTCTGAGGATCTGTATCAATGTTTTGCTTTAACATTTTCTTTATCTCTTCTAGAGTGAGCACCTTCTGTTTTTCTATTTTGTTTTGAAGGTGTTTGATGTTGTGTTCATGAATGAAGCTTTTTTCTTCATTGTCTTCGTTCTCTTCTTCTGAAGAGTCTTCTATAAGCAGTTCTTCTTGCTTTTTGTATTGCAACACAGTTTCAAATCTTGGCTTATATTCACCACGATTTTGCTGCAACTTCTGATATTGTAAGGTGAAATTTGGACCAACAACGCTTCTTGCTTGTTTGAGTCTTTCTGTCCAAAAGGTTTTATCACCTCTCTCGAAGCCTATGACTGCTTCTTTCTGTATTATTGTCTGCTGTAATAGGAAATCATTTCCTAGCAGAATATCAGAACCTTGGCCTTCTGCTTGCCATATGGTTTTGATTGTAAAGTTTCCACCACCTATGGTGATCTTCACATCCTTTGCTACTCTTTTCATGGAAAATCTGCTTCCATCCATCTGTATTCCAGTAGCAGTTTTATTTTTATCTTCAGTCCAGAGTTCTTCTGGAATAGCAAATCTTTTTGCTATAGTAAATCCTGATCCACTATCTACAAAAGTATGTAGATGGTATTTTCTATAATCAGGAAACTTTAATCCAATCTCTATGTAGTTGCTGAATCTACTGGTAGAGATTATTTTAGATTGCTGGATTTCTATTGACTGTGAGTCTTCATCAGTCAAAGGTTTGCATCCTTCTGTAGGACACGGAATTTCTTCCATTTCTATTTCTTCGTCGATCTTTTCGACTTCTTCAACCTTAGGATTTGGTTGAACTATTTTGTTTGGAGGGACTAAGTTTTCAAAGTCTTCTTTGTTATTAGCAAACTTAGCTCTTTCCATATTTCTGGCGTAAAGTTCGTTTTTTTCTGCCAATCTTTCGAAGTATTCTTCGTATTCTTGTTCAACTAGTTGACTGATTGAACCATTTTTTGTTTTTCTTCTAGCTTCAGCTATGAAGCATTCTTTGTGATATGTGAAGCCTGTGCTTTCACAGAACATTGGGAGGCCGTTTGTTTCATGACATTGACAGTAGTCACATAGAAATGAACCAGGCATAATACTATAAGAAGACATTAATTCTTCTGTAGTTTTTTCTTCCCAATTTTTTACCTTGAGAACATATACTTCTCTCTGGTATTCTTCTTCTGATTCTGTATCAGACTCTGAAGAACTATCTTCTTCTTCGTATATTGAGTAGATAGATGAACTGTCTTCATCTTCAGAATAAGCTACTTCATATCCTTTGATATTAGCTTCTTCTATAATATCTATATATTCTTCGAATAGCAAGGCTTTTGAAGTTCTTTTGCTCTTTTCGGGACATTCATTGGCATAATGCCCTTCTGCTTTGCAGAGCCAACATCTGCATTTTTTCTTCTCAGGTTTTTCTTGAGAAGGAGATTTCTTTTTGAAGAATCTTTTCTTTTTGTTGAATCTATTTTTTCTAAAATTGGAGCTTTTCTTAAACTTCCAATTTTTGTTCTGGTTTTTCTCAAACCTTTTTGAAAAGATTTTTTCTTTTCTTTTCTTCTTCTTATGAGGATCTCTCATGTTATGACATCCCCAATTTGTAGGAGTATCGAGAATTTTATAGCAAAAATTCTCATTTCCTTTCAGTTGCTTTCTAGCCATCTTGGATTTATTATTTTCTACACACTGCTTTCTTAGCAGTTCTTGTATTCTTTCTGCAACTCCTCCAACTGTGAATCTTTCTAGAGGACGTTCAGCCATGCTTTCTGCTACGGCTATATTCCAAGGGGCTGGTAACTTCCTATGAAGTAAATTAACTAGATTTTGATCGTCTAGTTCTCCAATGGTACAGTAGTACTGTTGGAATTCATTTAAGTATTCTTCAAAATATCCTATGTCACATATGGACAATTTTTCAATATTTATTCTAGCAATTCTTTTGCTTCTTTCGTCGTGGCTTGTAACACTGCCACAGAATTGTTCATAGAAAGGAATAGCAAAATCATATGGATTTTTTGAAGATGCTATCTGTTCTAGCCAATTTTTTCCTCTTTCGGTTTCTTTAAACGTGAGGTAGAATTTTTTGGCTATTCCCGTAAGGGTTGCTTCATAGACAATCTGCATGTCTGGGGGTTCTAGTTTTCCTAGTGTTAAGGCTCCCATTAAAAAGAGACTTTCTACCCATTGATCTATGGTTTTTCTTTTGTCTAGAGCTTTTTCTAAAGCTAACCATGTCCCATTGGTTGTAATGGGGACTCTTGGTATATCATTTACTGGAATATACCTTTCGGAGTTTCTTTCTCCTTTTTTACCCGTAGGGGCTTCCTTTTTTGGAAGTCTTATCCAGTCATCATCTTTGATGATATTTGTTTTTGTTTCTGAGCTTTCTCCGGTTTCCATATTCTGGAAAGGTTGGATTTTTCGCTCTTTTTTGCTTATCTTGAAATTTTCTATTTCTACGAGAAGTTGTTCTAACCTTTCTAGGTTTTCACATATTTCTGCTTCTTCGTAAAGCTCGTAAAGCTTTTCTGCTTTTAGCATTTTTGCAGGTCTTTGTAGTTCTAATTCGAACTCTTCTTGTTCATCTAAGTAATTTCTTGTACTGCTGGTAGAGGAGTCTTCTCTAACAGTATTACTTCTTCTTAGACCTTGAAGGTTGAGGTTTTTAATACCTCTATTTACTTCTTCAATATTCACGTCACTTTTTCTGTGACCTTCGAATCTAAGGCTGATATTTCCAGTCTTTCTGTCTTGATAAGACTTTGCTCTTGTATTTTCTGGCTGTAATTTTGGACCAGAAAGTTTCCACTCTATTGGAAATGTTACTTCATCCCAAGTAACTTTCTTTATCTGCTCTGAGCAGTTTTTTGGATTGGTAATAAAACCAGTAGTGAGACCTGGAATGTTTGATATCTTGGTCTTGGGTTCTACTGTTGAACTCATCAATTTGTAGTATACTCTGTATACTATTGCAAGTTCTTGCATGTTTTCTTTCATGGTTATACCATCTGTTTTCACCCCTAGTCTTAAGGATTGTACTGCGTCTTTTAGACTTGTAGAGAAATTCGGGAAACAGTTGAAGTATGCAACTTGATTGCATAGGGATGCTTCAAGTGTTCCTAGAAGACTTTTCTGAAAGTCTCCTAATCTATTGTCTTGTAGGACACATAGAACCG
This sequence comes from Rubus parviflorus, assembly GCA_029955375.1. Lineage (NCBI taxonomy): Eukaryota > Viridiplantae > Streptophyta > Magnoliopsida > Rosales > Rosaceae > Rubus > Rubus parviflorus. The sequence goes on from JARGGL010000003.1 coordinate 188,998, forward strand.
AACAATTTATGCCTTCTCTGGCTAATAATTTTATGCCTACTTGGACTGCTCCAATGTGCATAAATTCATATTTTTTCTCTTTTGCTCTAGCTACTTCGCTGGGTGTTATCATTAGGAGATCTGTTTCTCCTGTGTTTGCTGGAGTTGTGAATTCTAGCATTTTGAATTGATGGCTATCCAATAATTCAAAATTTCCTCTTTTATATATTTGTCTGAATTCAAATTTTGGTATCGAAGAGTTTTTTACTCTGCTCTCGATTTCATTGAATTCAAATTCTTCAGCGTTTATTAGCTGAACTTCTTTCTTCTTTTTGAAGATACTTAACATTTTAGTATCTCTTATAATTTCTTTAGTTCCCTTTAGAACTTTTGATATATTAGTCAGTCCTGTTGACTGTTCTATATTTGGCATACTAAACTTAGCATGTTGTATAGGTTTTTCTAATGGTTTAAACCTATTTGTTTTAACAGACTGTTCTGTTGTTTTTGGAAAGAGAATATTTTTCTCTTTGTCTTTTGTTAGTAATTTTACTAACTTTTCTTCTTCCCTTGGAAGAGTTTTAATATAGTCGAGCTTTTCTTCCAATTTTATTAATTGGTCGATTATTTTTTGAATATTCTCTAAACTTGTGTTACATTTAGAGATTTCTTCTAAGGTTTCTTGATGACTTTCATCTAGTCTTTTTAATAGAGATTCTAGTTTCTCTATTATTTGTTCAGATGCTGTTCCCATCTTGGGAATTCTTTGAGCTAAATCAAGCTCTGATACCAGTTGGACTGCGGATCTAACCAATGCTCAGAATATCAAGTTGTTCTTGATAAACTGCCAAAGATTCTTTGGCTTCTAAAAGCCTTTCTTGAGTATTTCTTACTCTTGCTAATATTGATAAGAAATTTGGTGATAGAGAGCTTGTACTATCTAGGAGCCACCTAAGATCTTTTAACTTAGTTCTTTCTCTTTTTATTTCTTCTGCAGAATCTTTGCAGTATGATAATAAATTCTCTCTAGTCAGTAGAGGAGGAGGATTGTTCATTAGACTAAAAGTCTACTCAGTCGAGATTCTATCTCTTTTTTCTCATTCAGAAGATTTCTAATGAGATCTTTTTCTATTAGAATTTCTTTTTCGAGGATTATCCTCCTTTCTTTAGCTCTGCTAATATTATTAGTTCTGATATGATCTATCAGGAACTGCAAACTTTCAATTCTTTTATAGGCGTTAGCTATAAACTCTCTTTTTAAATCTAAACTTTCTCTTAAATGAGAAGAAATAGTGCAGTAATAAGCAATTTTATGGGAAAAATATAACTGTTTACCTTCGAGTATTGAGGATAGATCTTAGCTGTTCCTGTTTAGAGCAAACAAATTCATAATATGGGCCCACAACGCTCCGTCAAGATTTTTGGTAAAATAACATACATAGAGGTAAATAAAGTGGAAAGGGTAGAGATGGTATTTAGAAAGTATTTGTCCTTCTTTGTGAAATACCTTAAGATTTTGGGCTTATTTGTAGTTTTCCCTTGATTCCCTTTATTATTTAAATTCCTTCCTTGAATTCTTAATAGGATTTTTTTCCACAGGTTTGAACGCATTTTTAATCGTTTTCAGGCTTAAGTTGACTCTTAATCCTAGGGTCTTTGTTTCCCTTCCCTTGTTTTCTTTGCCGGGTTTTGTTATTTCATCATAACTGTGTCTGTGATACCATCAAAACAGTGTTTGATAATCATAGTAGTTGTCTACTCTAGCCAAAACAAACGTTAAAAACACAATTCGCATGAACACGGTTGGTGAGTAGGTTTGAACGCAACAACAGGGATTCCCATGTAGAACATCCACAATCCCACGTGCAATGCAAATCTAGAACGGATTACTTATTGGATTAAAGATTAGGTTCTTACTAAAATAGAATACTTTGACCTGAAAACGAGTTGGATAGTCAAAGTTATCTTAGAAGCTGAAGCCATATTGGACACACACAGATCTTGGGCTTGACCCTGCCAAACGACAATGCCAACTTATAAGCTAGTCAGAATGTGACGATGCTTCAAAAACACCAATGCAATTCAATGCGTTTCCCAACTTATAAGCTAGTCAGAATGTGAAAAATCCATTCAAATTGAAACAATTACATTACATGTACCTGAAGAAGCAAAAGAATAGTAAACCAAAGACAAAAGTAAGCAGTCCAAGTATTGTTTTCATGGACATTAGAATTCAAACAAGAACATATGATTATTCCCCACGTATAACTGTACATGTGAGCCACTGAAGCTAGATTATGACTACAGCCCATCAATCATACGTCAAAACCTATCATCTAATCACTAGTAGTACCATTGTCACTTGCAAAATGACAACCCAACACTGTTACACCTTCTACCTAGAGTGGGATGCCTACTGTTATTTTTACATTCTACATAGAGCTGCTGGGTAACTGCTCCTTCCCATTGTTGAATGTCTTCATCTTTTGCTCCCCGCCGCCCAAGCAAAAACAAAAGACTGCACAGATCTCACTAGAATCTGCATCCCCACAGCCTAGCTGGTAAAAGTGGCTGAACCACTTATCATACTCTCTTTGAAGCTCTTTTCCCCACACGGAGTGTCCAATTGCTCTGCATCCAGGAAAAAATCAAAGTTACAATTAAAAAACCACAAAGAAGCTGAAAAAAAAAAACTTCAAAATCTTGTAATAAGCTACAAGCAAGGCTGGAGCGAGTACAAGAGGCTCATCATCAGAAAGTTCAAGATCCCCAGCATCATCAGGACTTGAGGGCTCTATAGGTACATGGGATTTCTTCAGTTTTGTAGGGCCACCATGGACATCATCTTTTTCTTGATTCCCTTCAGAATCTGACGACTCTTCCTCATTAGCCTCTCTTGAGGAAAATCTATTTAATTCATCTGTTTGTTTCTCTTCTGAAGGAAGCTTCTCGTCAACAATATTATGAGCATCTTGTCCGATTTTGTCCATATCTTCAGCAGGCCTCCCTTCAGAATCAGGCATATCTTCATTGGAGTCCTCAATATTTGGATTTGGACTTTCTGCATCTTCCAGCAGATTTCCTTTCGAAACTGACTTCACTTCCTTGTCAGAGTCCACCTCATCAGACACATTCGCATACTTTCTTTCAGCACCTCCTGAACTACCTGCGAAAGAAAAAACTGATTTTATAGAAGCCAAGTTTAAATATATGCGTAATTGCTGCTTGGCTGGGGAACTTACATGTCAGCCATGCAAGAAACCTTACCTGAGTTCATTTCATCCACTTTAGAGACCAAATTGAGCTCAATATTTGACACATCAGAACTCTCTCTTTCCCTACTTCCCCACTGTTTTCTCTTCGATACGCCCTTTTTCCCGTCCAGGTTTTTACTCGGTGTTCTTTTCCCCTTAACTCTGGAAAACCAAAGACCAATCCATTCACAACTTCCATTATTAAAATAAAATAAAAGTCTCATAAGTCTCATAGACAAGCACCAAGGATGCACATTTCACTCACGTTTTAATCGATTTCTTGTTCTTACGAGAACTACCCATACTTTTACTTTTTTGCCCAGGCGACCTGTAAAAGATAAAAGGAAGGTAAGAACATGAAGATAGTATGCCCATAGACACACCATTATTCCATTAAAGCCCAGCAAAGATTTTCCCTTTAATGAAACATTTATCAATCATTTGAACCTTCTCAAACATTGGCATCAGAAAAACCATACTTACACTTCTTTTGAAGGGGATTTCTTTGACGAATTAGACTTCTGTAAATGACAAAAGATGTGTTATGTGTCAGAATTATGTCAGGACTCATTGCCTTAAGACAAAAATGGGAGCACTATCAGCTAGAGGGCAGAATTACGTTAAAAAAAATTTCAGACCTTTGTGGGCTTGCGACCATTGTCAACGAGCTCCCACCGTTCCTTTTCTAGCCGAAGCACTTCTACATCCCCATCCGCATAAATTACCTTCCATCAATGACGAAAGTTATTTATAATTCACTTTACATCATGTAATCTAACATTATAAGAGAACAAAAGAGCAAGAAGTTGTAACATACCACATGCTTTCTCTTTAACGTATCATAAGACTTCACCGTCCCTTCATAAAATCTGCAGATTTTGCCGGTAAAATAAATCATTAGAGTACTGTTGTGCTTACTTACATGATAGTTAATAATCTTGCTGCAGTTACTAGTAAGATAAAGAATCTAAGTAAAACTGACGAGAATGTTTTTTGGTTACAATAAACAACAAAAGGAAAAGCCTCCTTCTGTATTTCTTGTCAGCATATAAGCACTCACTTTTTATCCATAGGCCACCAAACTTTAATTCTGCAACCGATCAAGTCTTCGATATCTTTTCCACCTTCCTTGAATTTGGACTACGAAAAGAATGCAAAATGCATCAGGTCAAAAACGACAAAGAGGTCGTTGCAGCATTTTTACATTTATCCGATCGGTTGATAATAACAGGATCAAATATGTAGGTGCATGTCAAAGCTTTAAATTTATGGGTTGACCTGGCATGTGCATGGGTTGAATTATTTTTTGCTTACTCTTATTGCTAATTTCAATGTTGAAAAATAGTATTCTCTATTGTGTACAGAGCACATGCTTTTTTGTCAGACTATATGGGATGTTAAGAAGGGCTGAATGAACTTACCTTTGCGAATCCTGACATGCTCTTTCTTTTCCGCTTCTTGATGGGTCCTGTGGGAAACTGGTACTCACTATTTGGGTCATTCTTGCCAGCCTCAAGCACATTAGGCTCCTGCAATACAGGTAGAAAAGTATATTATAATGCTGACAGCTAACAGAACACTGAGGGCATGTGAATCGAAAAGTCAGTCAAAAGAAATGTGATTCAAAAAATAAGGAGAGCTCACTTCACGGTCACTGGCTTCTCCTACTTCATTTTCCTCATCATGAAGACCAGGATCTGAAGCTCTGCCTTTACGTTGTGATGAGGAGGTAGCATTCTTCCGGATGCACGATACCAACAAAGCTGACTCAGTGCTTTCACCCAATTTTCTCTGCATAGACATTTATCTTTACGGTCAGGAACTCGGGATAAGTCTCAGAACTTATGTCAATGGATTGAAATGATGAAATTCTTACATTATGTGAATCATCCAGTGAAGCACTTAAAGGAGACTTTGAAGTACTTCTGGGTGATCTGAAAGCACTATGAGTGGAGGATGACCTCCTCCGTTTAGGTACTGGAACAGACACTCCCTCACTAGCTTTTCTTTTGTTACCCTTTTGGTGCTTTGTATCTATTCTTGATTTCTTGCTTGGGAATTTTTCATGACCATTACTTGATTCAAATTTACTAGATTCACCCAAGTTATCCAAATTTATCTCCCGGACCATATTCAAGATATCAACATCATTTTCAGCCTTCTCTGCATTAGCAGATGAAACCTTGTTCTTTTTCACCTTTTTAGCCTTGATCTTCTGAGACTTCAAGTGCTTTATTATTTTTCCCAAAGGCACTTCATTTCCATCTGTTTCACCATCAATCAGAACTTCATCCACAGCAATTACAGGAACACCCTGTAGTGATGAACGAAGCAGTGCACAAGTTACTAAAGATCAATGATGCACCAAATATTATAGCATATTATAAGAGTCCACAAGTGTCCTTCCGCAGGAACATACCGATTCACTAGTGTCTAACTTAAGTGATTCAAAGTGAGTCAGCACACTGTCATCAGCCAACCATGTTTGCGCTTCACTAGCCTATCAAACGCATGAAATATATTATTAAATATGGCAGAAACTGAGATTATGAGAACCAAGATATCAAAAGATGATAAGAAACCAAAACGTAATGAAACTGAACCAAGCAGTTTAGCCACTAGAGTACTAGACATTAGTTTTCTTTCTCTTTTTGGTATTTTTTTTGTCAGAAAGAGGTTCAAAACTCATCAGGGTCATTCACATAGCATAGGAATTGATTCTTTCAATAAAATGATAGGCAGGGTCTTATCATAGTTTGAGGGGTATTTTTGAAGTCATTGAGTTTGAGTTCTCAAATACTGCAATAAGCAAGGCAATTTGTAACTGGGTTCTAAGTCTGAAATGTGGATTTAATCACCCCAAATGTTCCTGAAATTATAACTCCATGCCCAGCACATCAGCAAGGCACCTGCTTTTGATCATTACATGCCTCGTCCAGCAAGAGTAAAGAAATAAATCAAATAATATTCCATACCGCAGAGTCATCTCCTTCCTTTTTCTCATAAGGTTTATACAGCATAGAAGGCAAAGGAACTGACACAGTCAATACTTGTAAATCACTTTCCTTTGGGGCTAAGCGCTTGGTTATTGACAGCCCAAGGTCACAAATAGCATGTGAATTCTGCAAGTTCAAATTATTACACATGTAAGCTTGAAACTGGGAGGGGTCAATGATTAAATATGCTCATGGAGCTGCATAAAATCAAACAATATGAACAAGAGATATTTTGTACTCAACCTTTGACTTTGCTGCATCACATATATCTTCAGAGGATTTGATACTTTGAAAGATAGAGACTATAGCAGAAAGGTCCTCCTTTTCAATGTTGCTAGTTGATTCTGACTTGACATCTTCATCTCTATGTACCAACATAGACAGCATTAAGTGCAATTGCCTGAAAAATACAGATGACAAGTTTAGTGAAATTGAGCATTACCAATATAATGAATGTCAAGAGATTATAAATTACTAAAAGTCTGAGGATCCAAATAATTCAGCCTTGTGTATCTCAATCAGTTAAGCTCCAAAATCTTTGCCAATGTTTATGTATGAAAAAATTATCTAAACCAACATGCATGTGCTAGCAAAAAGGTAAGTAATTTAGGAAACGTTTAGCCTGCAGAGATTCGAATAAAGCTACTTCAGATAAAATAGTATCTGCCCAGTACCATTTGGTCTAGTGGCATAAGTTTCCCCTTTGTAAGTAGGAGGTGACTGAGTTCGACTCACAGATGAGTAGTTGTTGTGTATAAATTCAACTAAGACAAAATAGTATCTAAAAATTCAACCAAGACAAAATTGTATCTATAAATTCAACTAAAACAAATAAATTCAACCAAGACAAAATATGATACCTGTATATCGGTTCAAAAGCTTTGACATCCTTGGATTCATCAATATTAGGACAACAATGATGAGCAAGCGAATGAACCAAGTATGGGAGGATGTACTCCGGATATGCAGTCAAGGAATTAGCATCAGATTGCATAGACAGATGTCGAGCCTTTGTTTGGTGATACATTTGAATAATGTCAGCTAGATTCTGTTTCTCCTGCCATTTTAAGCAAAATCCAAAACTCAGCAAATAAACACATTAAACACTATACATGGATAATTGCTCTCAACAAATCAAACTAGTATGGCTACCTCTTGAAATTCCGCTGACTTTGATCCAAATATGTTAAAAAAGAATGCACAAGCGTATTTTGCATCCAAAAGCCGGTCCTTTATGTATTGATGAACTTTGTTAAGGAATAGTTTCCTAGCTTGAGGGAAGCTAATCTAGAAGAACCAAAAACAAATAAATAAAGACCAAAAAGACATGTAGCTATTACATGAACATGAAAATAAAAGAACTTTAAATTAAAAATAAATAAATAAACAGCACAACAAAACAAGATTATAGCAATACAGAAAATCTTTGAATACAAGGGCTCCACCTCTGAAATCTTCAAGGTTAAGTGAAAGACATCAACAGGTATCTTATGATTCCAGTGCTTTGACAGACGAAGAACGGCCTTTGCAGAAGCAAGCCTCAAATGAGCCTTGTCAATTGAACTGTACATCAAAAAGACTTTACATAAATGTTTTTTATGAAGTGGATTGATCAATCAAACGTGGAAGATGTTTTCTTATTACCTCGATTCTATGTCTTTGGATATTTCTCCACAAGAAAGTGTGTTTCTTAAGATTTCCAGCAGATCATCAATGCCAGGGCGAACATGAGCATCTTTGACAGGCAAGTAGCTTTTCACTAAGGTCTTAATCCCATATATCTACAGCTCAAAAAAGATAAATGTCAAAAAGAAGAAGAAGCCAAAAACGAAAAACAAAAATCAAAAACAAAGGAAATGCATAACAATCGTAAAGGGGAGTTTCAGAAAAGCATTACATCAACTGGTACAGCTAGATTATATTATTATATAAAATCCTGAAAAATGGACTAAATATTGTTTTTATTTCCTTGTGGAGCATGAATAGAAAAAAGAAATTAAGCACAGATTTCTATATGGTAATAATAAGAATAAAACTATCTCAACATTGACCAACCTTTAAGGAACAAAGCTCACTTTTGTCATCCCAAGATGCCTTTTTATTATCACCTGGTTTCTGAAAGTTAAGCATCCATATATAAGAAAACAAATTACCTGATGCCAAAAACCAAAGATAAATCACAATGCAGTAAGTTTGAAAGCCATACATCATTGCTTTTTAGGATCTTCTCTATTATAAAATTTTCAATTTCACTTTCTCTAGTTTCGAAAACTGGCATTGCAGTCTCAGCTATACACCCCAAGGATTGTAGTACAGCAGGCAAATGTGTCTTCTCCTCCAGCATATCCACAAGCCTCTGCAAATTTGAAAACATCAGCATCCCAACTGCCAACACAATGATCAAGTTGTGCAAAATTACAAATTAAGGGGATCTACTTGTGATGCACAAAGTAATTATAATCTTAAACCTTGTACAAAACGGAAAGCGATTTAAGCCCATCATCCTTTGTTATCGCCGCCAAGGCATGTACAGCATACTTGGCCTGTCTTCTACTGCCCTCCAAGCACAACCTCTCCAATATAAGGTCTATCGAACTGCAAGTGAAGAATAGGGTAATAATGAGCAATATATACAAGAGGAATGGTCTAATAGTTCAAAAATTCCAACAGTCGAACCTTGATAATGCTGCAAGATTTTCCCGGATGGTACCACCAGCCTTTGCTAAAACATTCAAAACTCCTTCTTTTATAGCTTCATCATCATCTTTGAGAAAACTAACCAGTTCTTCTTCTGTTCCACTGAGTAGCAATGGACTAAAGCGAGCAAGAATCTGGAAATAAAACAAAGGAGAATTTGAAACATACACTTGAAAATGCTCAAATAGCATTGGCTTGGGGTAAAACTTTTGCGGCAAAACCGCAAGCTGTTGCTAACTATTATATTTGAGGCCACACAAGATAACATTGTAAAAACTTCCCGACTCAAATGATAACCTATAAATAGTGGGAAGCAAAAGACGAAAGACATAATAATCTACAGATGTGGAGAAGACAGTGATGCTACTAATGTAAACCGACAAGAAGCAGCAGATCATACTGATACTACTGAGAACAAACATTTTATAGGTTTATCTACAAAAGAGAGACAAGGAATTATGTGCTATTACCACCAAAATATTCATACAAGATAGCTTATATGGTATATCTGCAGTAGATCTATGCATGGCAACCTCCAGAAGAATTTCCTTCACATGCTCCTTGTTGAAAAGTAGATACGAACACTTCACAGAGAGAGTGCTAAGAAAGTCATATAGTCGGTGTTTTTCACCCAAAATTTTAAGCAATTCATCCTGCAAGAAGGAAAGATTGCATGAATATCACTTTTAAGTATGACCTCAATATGCAGTTTCCATGTACTAATCAAGAAAGGTGAGGACAAGTTAGGGCCAGACAATTAAGTCTCAAACTAGGCTCCTGACTTCAAGTTTAAAAAGACTGGAATTAGCATTTAATTGTTGAAATGACAAGTTGAGGATAGACATACACCAACAACAATGTGATATAACAGGAATTTTAAGAGAAATAATGGCAGCCCAAGCATTAAATATACTTGTCTACGTGTGTGTTGGAAGAGGGGAAGGGTAAAAGGTGAGACTGGCAGCTGTTATGTTGGTGGCACAGTAATAAGAGAGTAGCATGAGGCCTTTTTGGATACCAACAAGGGGTTGCTTGCTAGCGCAAAGATAGTAGCAGGAATAATTGTAACGGGGCAACAGCAGATGCAGTAGTAGTTAATTTGGTGGAGTGCTGCCACCTTTTGACAAGCTGAATTCAAATGTACTCGTACTCACTGCAAAGGCTGATTGTGGTGTTAATTGAACATTTTGGTACCGAATTAGTGGTTGCAGAGGAGATCATGGCAATAGCAGATTGGCAATGTAAGGCTAGTGGTATTATGGGAAGTGAAGTTGGTAGGGTTGAGAATGGTGGTAGTGATGGGGTGTTTCAAGGTCATGGTGGTAGAAACGGCATCAGACCCAATTTACATTTAATCCTCCTACTCCGCATTCATTTCTCTGGAGTTTGCAAACAATATCGCCCATTGGATTTCTCAGATTCATTTTCAAAACAAAGATCAGTATGTACAGATTGCTACATTAACTCCATTCAAATGGTTAAACCAACACAAGGATTTAATTAAGGACTCCAGTGCCTAAACCATTTCCACCACTTTTCACCTTTAATGATATGATAAAAATTATTGAAACACTGAATAAGTTAATTCTTACTCGTAAAGTTCGGGCTTGATGGAAGCTAGTGTTTGAATCAACAAGATTTGTTAAAATCTTCCAGATGTTAGCATCCTTCAATTGATCAAGAAACTGAAAATTTTCCTCAGCCTTTGCAGGGTCAGCAAACGAGCGTGACATTATACGAAAACAAAACAGGATCTTTTTTTGGATCTCAGGTGCATCACCGTCCTGCATTTGAAATCAGTCACTTTTCTTGGTATATCATATATGACATTTCACACTTACTAGCTTCCAACATTTTCTTACCTGATGCATCTGCCTAAGTGACATATACTTCTGCATCTCTTGTAGTAACCTGCAATCCAAGAGGAAATTCCCTGAAAATCAGTGCACAATTCAGCAAATACCAAGATTGGAAAGGTGAAAGGCTTATTGCAAGTCACAGCCCGGGGTCAAAGCTAAGCATGAACAATGTACCTTTGCTTCTGCTCCAGTATCTTCTCAAGTGCCTTCACCTCAACTTTATCAAATACTGAGAAGACCCTTACCCATTGTTTAACTTTATCTTTGACAGAGAAATCAGTTGGGAATAGAGACTCACAAAGAACATTTTCAATTGTATCTGATCTGCAAAATTTAAAGTGCTCAAAACATAAATGCTCCTAATTTAGACCTCAGAAGTAGCTCACAGGCATATTTTAAAGCTACCCTAGAGAATAAATCATCTTATGTGCTGTTCATCATACATTAATGTTCATTGAATGTAAATATTTTGAGTCGCTGCACTTGCAGTTGACAAAACCCAAATGACAACTATAAATACTGGCCATGCATTATAAGGCTAACCTCTGTCAAGTTCCGCTCCAGGAGCTTTGGTCATTTTAAAAAACCATAGAAACATCATTGCAAGCAGAAATAGTTTCTGTAAATCAATCTTATGAAAAGATAGAAAGAAAGAAAGAAAGAAAGAAAGAAAGAAAGAGGGGGAAAAAAAGTGTGACCTGGTAGTGTTTTTCATATGAAACACAAATCTTATTAAAAAAGAAAATTGGCACAAGCAAGATGTCCATTAAAAGCATGAATGACCTGTCATTAATTTGTTCCTAACATTTGAACAAAAGCACAAACTGCAGAGGCTTCTTCCATGATGTTCATGTACAATTATTCAATAAAAAACGCACAAGCCTATAAACAGTGATTGTGCACCATGCAAACTTGGCTGTTTCCTTAAAAAAATTAAAACCCTTAAAGGTTTACCTGAAATCTTTGTCATAAAAACATCTCAGAATCTTCCCAGGAATCCACTCAAATTCACTGGAAATGGTCGAGCCATCAGAGCACTTGGCGCAATAAACCCTGTATATCTCAGCTAGCCTCTCCATGGTATACTTTTTAACAAGTACCTGAGATTTGGAGAGAGAAAATGGAGTAAAATGGATAAGAACAGAGCAAAAATCAGATGGGCACAAACAAAGTTAAACAAGGAGAAGCATATATACAGATTTGTCTCGAAGGCGCTCTGCAACAAGTTTTACAGTTTCTAGTGGAATGGAATTTAGGTCATGACATGCTACATCATAAATTACAGCAACAACTTGCTTCCGAACTTTCTCTTCAAAGTCCAACAGCCGGTCACACAGGGCAGCTAAAAAATGTTAACCCAACTAAAATCAGCATGTGTAAGACAAGCATGAATATTGAAAAGAAAGAAAAAAAGAAAAAACAAATGCACTTACAGATAATTTCGGGAGCTTCAGCTCTGAAAGGATTTGACAGCATACAGCTCTTGACATGTTCAAGGACCGACATTCGAACCTCAACTACCCTATCAGTCAACCTCTTCAAAAACTCTGAAAAGATTGGCTGAAATGGTTCGGAAATGGTGGAGCCCGGCAGAGAAAATAAGTCTCCAACTAAGTTAACTGCTTTTAAACGAGTGTCTAGCTGATCAGTCTGCACCCGTTGAAAATCAAAACTGAGACTTTGTTCATCAAACATAGAAATATCCACATCATAAAAGATAAGATATGTTTGTGATGATTTTTAACTTTAAGAAAACACAGAACAATTTTTTCTGTCTTCCATAAAAATCTTAGACTCACAAAGTCACAAGGCAAGAGTTATCTACTATCACTAATGACATCAAGCCACTTTGGATTAATGGGACCATTTTTGCACAAATAATTCAAGTCCCAAAACTCAATATTTATTAAATGTCATACATATATAGAGTAACAGCTTAAATGTGTGACATTGAGTCGGTTATTACCAATAGCTCTCCAGTTAGGTAAGGGACAACTGCTGACACAATTTGGGGAGCAGAACGATATACATCATAGATGACTTCATGGTAATCAATCTGATGATTGGATGACTTGTTGTCGCCTGACATTGATGATATAAGGAACTGTTTGATACCGGATTCAAGCTTTCCTGCGCACTGTTCTATAACATTCATGGCAAGTCTCCTAGCAGCCACAGTGATATCCTAGTATTTGAATTTCACAAGGTCAGCCAAAACGAACTGTAGCAGCATAAATCTCATTTGATACTTGTCTAATGTGAATTCCATACAGCAGGAAAAGAAAATGAGAGAAAGATTCTTACACTTCTCTTACGACCTAACACAGACAAGATGACAAATAAAAGATCCTCTTGCAAATCCTCGCTCTCTTCTAAAAGAACAATCATGATTGTTTGCATTGATGACAGTACAGTTTCTTGGTGATCATCTCTGTGTGTGGAAAAATTTCAAGACATTAGTTATTAATGTAAAAGTAAATAACTGTTTAAAAATAAAACAAACGAGATGCTAACACCCGGTGAACATCTCCGCCCATGAAATTTCAGCAAACAGCTAATCATCATTGGTCATTAACTAATAGCCAACATATTTAGGTGAACTGAACATGTCATTATAGAATCATCTAAACATCATGTGTCTAAAATACACAGCAGTGGACTGAATATCATAAAACTACGAAAACAAGAAATTCCTAAAACTCATAAACAAATTTATAAGAAACACAAACGAACCTGGCAACAGCAAAAAACGTACTGAACATTTCAGTCACCAGATCATTACATTCGAGGTCCAGCATTACAACACATGACCTATATTTTGCAAGAGTCTCCAGGATGACAACTCTCCTACCAAATGATGGACCACTTGTATCTTTCAATCCACTAAAAGTACCCACAATCAGGCGAAAAATATCCTGCAAAGATATCCAGAACAATCAGGTGGGAGAGTGGAGTGAAATTCCAAAGCATGTCAATAAAAAGAAGAAGAAATAAAAATAAAAACTCAGGTTGTCCTTTAATCAGTTGCCTTTTAAAAAATGCACCTTTAGCACATCATCACTATAAGGAGCTTCTGGTGCAGTTATCCGGGTTATCTCACAAATGCATGTTGCCACTAGAAGCTTGACATCTCTATCTTGATGCTTCAACAGTTCCGGCTTGACTATTGCATTAAGAAAAGGCTGCATTGACTCCAAGGTAGATGCTGGAGGTGACTGATCCAACTCAGAAAGACATAATGCAGCTTGCTGCAAATTGGAAGAAGACAATAATCACAAAATAATACCCAGGTAATCATTAATCAAACACAACATTACCTAGAAAGTACACGAGCTTCACAAGAATAAGCATCTAGATTACTTAATAAAATTATCTTCTCTATTCTACTACTGATTAAGGAATATTTAGAATGAACTTATTAGAGAAGTGGTTGATAATACAGGAAACGTAAATAACAAAGATTTCTTCTAACAGTTGCAGATAATAGTTAGTAACAGAGAAAGAGAGATAAAATTAAGGAAAATTAAAATGCACGGGTAATTATCAGATGATATATAAGCTCCTTTTGATGCAATTCAAATTTAGGCAACAGAGATGAATCCGACCTCAGTCCCCCAAAATATCAGGCCAGACAGAACCTAAGAATAAAATCTAATTCAATTAGGCTCTGACGATCATCCAAAGTTACAGGATCAGAATGAGGCAATGAAAAGTCCTGGCTGCAGGGTGATTAACAAACTTCAGATCCACATGACTGGAAGACATAATTGCCAACAGTGAATCTGTTGGTCAACAGATTCAACTCAAAGCATGCATTTCTAACTCAGTCAATGGCAAATTAGATGAATGTTTCGGTGTTACTATACTATCTAGTTATCATTCGAAATTTGAAGTCAGACGGTGTAATTCAGGATACCTGTCTATGAAAATTAGTAGTTTAGTTTTTTGACCATTTTACGTAATCAGCAGCCAAATTTAGCTCTCAAGCCATCTATCAGAACTGTAACCTGAACTTTTCTTCCGGATATGGTGTTTTTGGGTGTTTCTTGAAAATCATTTAGTAGTTGGGAATCAACAAAATTGCCCTTAACTTGTTCGAATTTGGAGAATTCATAAACTCCCCAACACACAAAAGGGAACTTTAATTTAAAATCTGAAAAGGTTTCTGATGTAATAAAACCCTAATTCTACTACCTAGGTTACTTGGCGGAGCGTAGAATTTCAGGTTGGAAAGAAATTAATAGCATGCATAAGTGGAACTATCTAATGCTTAGTTTTGTTTGCTTTCACTGGTTTGGGAGCAACCAAAAGGAAAAGTAACTAATGTTACAGAGAGCGAATTTGGACGGACGGAAACGAGAAATTGTTTGGTAAATGATTTTGCAGGAGCAAAAAGCGATAGCAATTAAGTACAAAAGTAAGAAAATAGAGGAATGCAAACCTTCAAGAGCTTGACGAGAGCGTCTTTGGATGAATGAGGGGTCTCGAGCTTGGATCCCACCTCCTTGAGCTGCTGCTCAACCTTTTGGGCCATTTTTTCGTGGAGCAAAACGTTGTCGTTTCACAGCAGTAAGGCTTCTATCATGGTGCAGGAAGAAGGAGGAAAGATTCAGAGTGTCTGTCTCTCTCTCTCTCGCCCTCAAATCTCACTCAGGGGTTGGGTTTTCGAACAACGGTGCGAAATGAACTCAAATGTAAGTGAAATTCCAACAAACGGCCAACGTTTTGTGTATATAATTCTCTGCGGAATACTACTTTCCTTTTGTGCCCTTATGATTTAGTTATTTCTCCGTCATGCCCCCGTGGACCACATCCAGTTTAAGTGTTTAACCATATCCATATGCTTTGTTTAGATCTAGAATATGGAAGTAAAAACAAAGTCCCAACAAACAAGTCTTCATCTCTTCTCCAGTTGCGCTTTGTGACCCGCAAGTTTTATTTTTGGGGTATAATTGTAATATCAGAAGCCAAAATAAATATGGAAATTGGTTTATTTTCTTCTATGGAATCTCTTGCATTTCTAATTACCAAAAGCTGGTTCAAACCCACAAAAATAAATACCAACAGCAAGTTCAACGGTTTTCTATCTTATTTCTTAACCGGAAAAATAAACATTTTAAATTTTTGTTGATTTACTGATCCACATTACAATAAATGTCATGTTACTGTAGATTTTTGTAACTCAAATACCTAATCGGCCCATATGCATATCAATTGTCTCCCAAAGAACTCGAGAGAATATGCTTGACATTAATTCAAATGATACGTTTCTAGTTAGGGAAACTTTCAGAATGTAAGCATGTTCTCGGTATATCACGAACCGAGTCTCGGTACGTTAGGTACCCTTAGAACTTTTTCCTATTGGGGTGCTCAATCGTAGTTTGGGTCGAGATGTGTTCCAACCGTTTAATGATCAGTGTGTGTGCCGAAGCTAGGTAGGAGATTTTATAGCAACATAGGTATCCTAAGGTAGGAATGTCAACCCCGAGAATGTAATTCTACAGCTCATTGTATTGCCAAGTTTGCTCTAACTGAGCATTCTCCTTTTTCTTGTATCGAGTAAGGGCCAGAATGGCTTATGGAATTGATTAATAACGATTCCAACATTTATACTCATCAATAAATGGTTATATTTTCAGATCTCATCATTAGGCGGTGACAGTGCTTAAAGGCCCAAAGTGGGAGTGGCAAAAAGAAAAGGCCCAAAGGGGGCCCAAAAGAAATAAAAATGTAAACCCTAACAAAGGAGGGGTTGTGCGCGTAGAGAGAGGGAGAGCGAAAAATGGAGGGCGGAGAAAAAGCGTCGGAAGGTGAAGAAGAATGTCCGATTTGTTCCCCAGCAGCAGTATCTAAGAGTGCCCAGAAGAAGCTGTTAAAGCAGCAAAAGTGGGAGGCGAAGAAGGCAGAGAAGAAAGCGCAGGCAAAAGAGCAGAAGAAGAGAGAGGGAGAGAGGAAGCGAAAGGAATGGGAGGAGACTTTGGCGAGCTTGAGCGAAGAGGAGAGGTTAAAGATGATAGAGTCAAGGAGGAGTTTGAGGAAAGAGAGAATGGACAAGAGGTCAGAGGAGCGAGAGAGAAAGACTGAGCGGCTGAGCAGAGCCAAAGAGTGTGGACAGAAGATCGTGATTGATCTTGAATTCTCTCACCTCATGACGCCCTCTGAGATCAACAGTCTCGTTCAACAGGTCAATCAGCGTTGCTTTCCTAATTTGTTTCAATTTGTGTTAACTTGTGAGGTCTGAGAGTTGATGCTGCAATTGCAGATTATGTATTGTTATGCGGTGAATGGAAGATGCAGCGAGCCAGGTCATCTGTGGTTGACTGGGTGCAAGGGAGAGATGGCTACGCAGTTGCAGAGGCTGCCGGGGTTTGATAACTGGAGTATTGAGAGGGAAGATCGATCCTACATTGAAGCTTTGGAGAGTGAGAAGCAAAATCTGGTATATCTGACAGCTGATTCAGAAAACGTGGTGGATGATCTTGATCGGAGCAAGATATACATTGTTGGGGGCTTGGTGGATCGGAACAGGTGGAAAGGAATCACCATGAAGAAAGCAGAGGAGCAGGGTATCCAAACCGCAAAACTCCCCATAGCCAACTACTTGAACATGTGCACTTCCCAGGTACCCACCCACTCAATCCCCAATTATACATTACTTTGTGCTTTTCGTCGCTTTAACATTTCATTCATTACAGGTCCTCACTGTCAATCAAGTGGTTGAGATACTTCTCAAGTTCTTGGAAACCAAAGATTGGAAGGCTTCCTTCTTCCAAGTGATTCCTCAGCGAAAAAGACTGCAAAAAGTGCAAGGGAGGGAACCAAGTGAAGAGAAAGATGATGATCAATATGAAACCAAAAAGCAGTGCCCTTCCTTGGAGACTGCCTGAAATTAATTCTTGTTTTTTTTGTTGTCTTGTTTAATTCAATCATCGCATTGCTCCAACGATCCATCCACGATGTCTTTGTTCATTTGTAAAACTAGAATACAATGACCGATTTTTATGTTTTCCCATACCGTCTTATATTTGTTGTCTCCATCAATCGATTGATCTTGAAACTACTATAAATAAATAGGGCAGGCAATTTGCTAAACCGATAAAAAAAAATCAGCGACCCCCCAGATGCTATATTAAAATAACAACTATTTTAAATTTGGCAACTGGCTTCCATAGCATAGTGGTAGTGCGTTCGCTTCGTAAGCGAAAGGTCGCGAGTTCGATCCTCGCTGGGAGCTGGTTTGTATTTTTTTATTTTTTGACTTGTGTTTTGGGCACAAGTCTTGTTTCCAAGCAACCGAAATCAAATTGCAAACTAAAAATGTGCATTTAGGTTCTTTCACCACTACATAGTAGTGATTCAAACAAGCAGTGCTGATCGATATATAGTCGATCAATGTTATATCATCGATCACCAGCAGTTCATGATGCAATTGCTTGATTACTGTTTCCAGCACTAGCTAGCTATTTCATTTATTATTATCATCTTACTGGGAATGTGAAGCCTGGTGATCGCCATTTGCCACTGCAGCATTAGCATTAGCATTAGCCTGCTGGGACGAAGATGTATCAGCGCCATTGGATGTGGACGCATCCTTCAAGTATCCGAAAAAGGCATGGTGATGAAAAGGTGCAAAACCAGCGACCCCCAACCCCAAAGAGCCTGCTGCAGCTGCTGCATGATACTCTGCTGCCGCCATTGCCCTAGTAGTCTTGATCAATGTGTCGGTCCTCATGGAGCCACGATCACCCTCCATCTCGCGGAAGCGGTGGAGGTAGAGGGTGAGGGGCTCGATGTAGTCGTCAAAGCCCAGCTTGCTCATTGCCCACAGCACATCTTCGGCGGTAATGGTCTTGCGCTGCTCGCGCTGGCAACGCTCGTTGGCCTCCCCTGTGATGAAGCTGATGTACTCGGAGACGCACTCCTGGATTGTTTCCTTTGCATCGTCTGAGATTTTGGCATGCGGGGGTAGGATCCTCCGCATGATTCTGATCACGTTGGCTATAGGCATGAAACGGTCTTGCTCTCGCACAGTGCATTCGTTATCATCAGCAGCAGTAGTAGTAGTAGTACCATTGTTATTGTTGACATTGTTGGTGCTAGCAGCATTATTCTTGGTGTGGTTTATCTCAGCCAGCCTCATGTTGATCTCTGATAGCTTCAGCCCTGAAGCTAGGATGACATGGATTCACCAAGCTCATAAGTAATCAAACAGTTGACTAGTACGTACTAGCTACATATATACAAATTAAGCTAGCTAGCTAGGTTTTCAATATACTTTTAATTGATTTTATGTTTTGGGACTTGATATCCTTAATTGGGAGCTCGGAATAAGGAAGGAGTAGTACTAGTACTGACTACTGACTGACCGGGTTTTTGGATTAGTGGACCATTAATGGGCTAGCTAGCTAGTACTAATTAATTGAGTCAAGGTCGAGTTTACCTAATCAAGAAAGAAACCGCTGCAACTTCTGCATCTAATACACAGAAATCGAGACGGAAGGTATCTAAGCTAATTAAGGAGACAAAGTGGGCCCCAATCAAGCTTGGGAATGTATGCATGGTCGCCACTTGTCCCGAGTGGGGTTAAAAACTGCATGAATGATGCTTGCCACTTGTAAATAGTTTTCTAACACTGTCATATATCACCCATGCCATTTCATTTTCGAGCCTTAGCCTATCTAAATTCACGCATCGTTGATCGATCTTCCCTCAGAATTAAAATAAATGAAAAGGATCAAAATACATGTAGATTTACAACTAACAATGCATTCCAAGAATTGATACCAAATTAAAGGAACATGAGTGTATATCAGATGATAAACAGAAATGATCGAAACTTAACGAAATAGATTAATATATATATATATATACACACACACACACAGACAGAAAAGAGAAAAATAAAAATCTGCGATCTAAACTTAATTAGAGGAGAGACAAGAGGGAGGGAGCTTCGAGAATGTGGGATGTCGTTTTGAAGGGATAAACAAATTAAGGTAAAACATGTTCATTCGATCGATCGAATGGAAATGAAATAAACAATTAATCCAATTAAGGGGGAGGTCATCTTCAAACGAACGGAGATATATACATCTACATGCAAGAGATCAAATATATAGTTCATAGCATGCAATTAAGAAACAAAAGAACATCAAAAGTCCTTTTAGAAACTATATATCCCCACTTCTAAAATTTAAAAAAGATAATGGAAATGTATCAAAATATATATACTAAGAAAAATCTCAATTACCAGAGCTTGTGTTTTGGGTCTTTTGGTAGCCATGGAAACCTCCCCGTTCCATTCCCGATTCCTCTGTCTGTGGCTCTCTCCGTTTTTTTTTTTTTTCTCTGTAAATGAACTTGATTTGAAAGTGAAACAAGTTAGGAGTGAGAAGCTAGTACTTGGCAAGTGTCAAACTTAACAGTGCTCAAAAGTCCAAAGTAAAATCCACGTGGCAACGGCGAGTTGAACGATGATAAATGGCCTTCACTCTTCATCGCTGGACAGCACTATGAATTACCGGATGGGCTTTTAAGTAGTGGGCTTGTGTAGTATGACTAACCCACCGGACATGGGCTACTAGTCGATCCGTTGCACCCTTCCGACCGGCAACAGTTACCTCGATCAACCAACCGTACAATTAAGCGAAAGGGTACGTCCGTCGATCAGTTTGCATGCATCCTTAATTATTCCTTCACGAGTCAAATGTTGTACCCCTGCGCGAAAAGATACCATGAACATTATATATACAGGAGCGACCATGAATCTCAAACATTAGTTATTCCTTCCTTAATTGGCAACTTAATTTGAGACAGTTATTCGAAGATGGACCAACAAATTTCGATGGTGCTGTTTTTGGTGGTGGTTGCTTGCATCTTCATTCTGCCATTGGTAATGGGTCCTCTGCAACCACCCGCCTTTCCTGTACTGCTCATAATTCCGGTGGTGCTGGTGGCCGTTTTCATCTTCCTCCAACAAGCCTCCAAGTGACATCGATCGTTTCTTTTCACATATATTTATATATCTATACTAGTATGGCGTCATTGGCGTGAGGGAATAATATATTGTTTCTTTTGTAATAAAACAATCTAATGTTATGATTGTTATCTCTTCATTTAATGGAGGAGTTTAATTATTGATGTATTAATGATCAACTCAGCAACTACTTGATATTATTTGAGCCACATTTGAAATTACCATTACTTGATGTTAATTGTGTTTATGTTTGTAATCTATTTTCTTATCAAAAAGGGATCGATGTGTTTAGTGTAGCACCGGGCCACCGGCCATCTATGAATGATCTGATCATGGCTGAGTCTTGACTCTTGAGATTGAGTTGCATGTTATGTTATTTAAGTAGTACGTTATCAATCATGATTGTATGTCATTTCGTTGCCGCTAAATGTACACCAACCAAAGCCACGACATTTGAAATTTTGAATTGTTGGTTTTCGGCGGGTTTAGAGACGGATACAGAAATTCTCTACTTTCTGGTTTAATCAAACAACGATACAGATTAGAGCAATTTAGGACTCGAAATTCAACCATAATCAATTTTTTCTTGCCACTGTGGCTCGATCTGTTCATACTAATTAACTCAAATTTTCCAGCCAGAGAACATTCTTTTGATTTATATATGCACAGTCCAGAAAAGAAAACAGCCACGAATAAAGACTCTACAGAACCTGATCTTTCATTAGATTCCATTGCCGCTAATTCCTCAATGAAGTTCAGAGAAAATACAATTAAAGCTATAGCTAGCTCCAACGAACAGAGATATAACACAATTAGACGAAAATTACAATTACAAATCAGACACCTTGAACGTACACCATTCATTGATTAGCCATTACAGAGCAGGGGAAACCACTACTCGATCTCGTTCTCTCCGCAGCTTCATTTGAATTTAACACTGACGGTATTGTAGCACAAGTTAGAAGACTAGTGTCAACTTTGCTGAGCACGCAGTGTTGGGACTCGCTTTCACTCTTGGCCTCGTTCCCGAGATTGCTTGTTTGACTAAAGGCATTCCCCAGATTTAGAAGTCCACTGTTGTAGAGCAACTCCAAGTCATTAAAATATTGACAAGTCTTAGCATTTGCAGAACGCTTCTTGTCACTTGTCATTGCCCTTTTGAAGTACTTGTTTATGTTTTCCCATTTCTCTTTACACTTCCTTCCCGTGCGATCAAAGCCCATACCATTCATCCCAAGAGCTATCTCCTCCCATACAGATCCATGGCCGGAATTAGCTGGGGTGCAAAACTTATGTTCCAAGCTAGCCCGCAGCGCTATGAGTGCCCGTACTTCAGCTTGGAGCCATCTTTTATCAGTTGGTGTTGGATCACACTTGACAATCCCCGTGTCTTTGTGAAGGTGATTATTTTCTTCGACGCATTGATGATGATCGTGATTAGAAGTAGGAGGTAGTGCTGCTACTGGTTGTGCTACAAGTGGTGCTAATGGGGGGACTTGAACTTGAGTGCCTAACAAATTCTGCACAAAGTTAATGAGGGCAAGGCTACGAGATGTCTCTTGAGCTCTTATCTCCTCATCCCTTGTGATTCTCTCCAACTCGTGCTGTTTCCAGGCTTCTTCTTTGGCTATTCTCTCTTTCTCCCTCTCTTGTACCATCTCTATCAACTGCTTATGCATCTGCTCTTGCTTCTCCATCATTTTGTTTACCAGACTTTCCAGAAAAAGCTCGAGCCTTTCAACCCTTTTGCTCCTCCTTCTTGTACTACTCGACGTTCTCTTTCTCTTCCGCTTCCACTTGATGATGAATTCTCCACCTTGTGCTTTAAAATGCTCATCATCATTATCTGGTGACAGACTGAACATAAAACACAATCTCATTCTCACCTCAAAGCCTCACACACACATTAACAAGTTTTAACAGTCGGAACAAAACTAAAACTTGTAATATATATATACATGTTCTTATTACAATGTAAATGTATAACCAATGAGTAAGTAACCAAAAAGGTCAGGTCCTAATGAATTTATTTTTAGGAGGTAAAACATAGGGATAGGACACTCATCTTCACACATCCCTAAATTTTTACTCAACTCTCACTACGTACACTCTTTATCTCAGTGATTTTTATGCTATTTTACCCTTTACACTAGCAGATTATTAACATGTATAAAGTGGAAAGTTGAAGGATAATACAAATAAATGGATGGAGTGCAAATGGCTCTTTAAAGCTGACATTTTCATTCATCAATCCAATCCGTTAGTGTAAACAAAAAAGAAAGACAACATTTTTGGAGTGAGAGATAAGCCAGACCCGTTGTCTCCGGCCGCACCCGACCCGAGTTGGCCCGGATCAGCTAGAGTTGCTGCTGCGTCGACGGAAGGAGACCTGCCGTTGCACCTGATACGGAGCTTCTGTGGCGTGGTAGACTGAAGCATAGCAGCCGTTGGATTGGCCAACAGAACTTCCGCTGTCTCAGAGAATGGGGATATGTGCGTTGGGAACTCTTCTTCTTCTTCTTCTTCTTCCTCCTCTGGGTTTGGTATTTTCCGGTCGCCGGTCAACACCTCCATACCCTCAACAGTACAATAGATGTAATTTATTTAAAAATAAAAATTGAAAACAAGTAGTAGTACGGTAATAGCGGCGCGAGGGTTTTTTGGTTCAGAGTGAGTGGGTGAAAAATGAAGATGGAGGGAGGAGGTTTAGTAAAAAGAAGTGAATAGGTGGGTAAAATGCTTTTCCCTTGAATTTACGGAGACAATGAGCTCACGTGCGTACAGCGTGCGCGCCTGCCGAGAGAGTCAACTGTCGGCAGCCAGCCACCTTGCCACTCTTTTTGGGCAATTTAATATAATTAATTGCTGGGTTTCTGGATCTTATAATGGGATCAATAATCCAGAAAATGAAAATCAATGGGTGCCAAAACTGAAAGTGAGGTGGTTGCTGCTACCGATGACGAGTATGGAGGTGTCATCGTCCACATGAATGAGTATGAGTTGATGGACTCTGCAACTTTCCTCTTCAATTGCGCATTGGAAGCTTCAGGGCAAGAAAGGTGTTTGGATCAAATTGCCTATATATACAACATGTCAACCTGGTTGAAGCTGCAGTCAAGGTCAACCTCCTCCTAGCTATAAATTATTATTATTATTCATCTTCAACTTGTTTAATCTCAATACTCAATGATTATGATTGCAGCAAGGATTCTGGTACCACCATGCGGAGCCTAATTATCTGATGCTCGTGTATTGGATTCCCAAGTCTGCTCATACTCTTCCTGAAAATGCCACACACCGACTGGGAATTGGTGCATTTCTTATCAATCAAAATAGAGAGGTATCTCTCAGTTCATCAGCTACTGCTTGCTATTGTAAATCTTAGCTACTCAAACCAATGGAAGGTCTTTCTGTTTTATCATCCAAACAGCCATTTATATAATCTTGCCTTGTCTACTTAGTTATACATAGTATTCACTCTTAACTACTTCAAGGAAGTGAGGAACCATCAATTTGTAGTCTTGCACGATTCAAAATGTAACGACTTTACTATAGTGGCCGGGCGTTTCTGGTCTTAACTTTGTGAGTGACAGTCAACAAGGCATTGTTCAAATTTTCTCTATATTTTTTTTTTTGGGATTTACGTACTCCTATGATTGGCATTCTGTCTCAAGTTTTTGGGTTTGTAAAATTCAATGGTAGGTGTTAGTAGCCAAGAAAAGGGAGGACAGTATCGGGGGACAGGCGTGTGGAAGCTCCCTACTGGAGCTGTCGATGAGGTGTGTGCATTTGTGGAAGCATTGCTTGGTTTTTATTGAGAGTGTAGTCCAGTGTATCCCACATAATAACCTTTATCTTGGGATGGGCAGGGGGAAGATATCTATGCAGCAGCTGTGAGAAAAGTTAAAGAAGAAACAGGAGTAAGTATTTGCTATGCTATTGCGCTGATGTGATTTGAGTGATATTCTTCACGCTTCTGGTTTCCTGTTGTTTCAGATTGACTCAGAGTTTATAGATATTCTAGCATTCAGGTATGATGTTTGCTTGGGAAAACTACTTTAATCCACGCAATCTCGTATAAATTTGATCCTGCCACGCGCAAGTTTATAAACTAAAATATGACAACTTACATCTTGAATCTAATGTGACACTGTAAAGATAGTTCAGTAGACTTGTGTGCCTATGTATTGACAAGCCAAGAATCACTTGATTTTTATCGTGAATAGAACTTAAGTACAGAACAGAAGTAGAAAGTTACGGAACAAATTTTGAATTACAAACAATGTATTTATGTGCATCTCAATTCACTATATTGAATATTGATATGAGTTCCAGACAAATCTCTTCTGCTACTTGGGAAATTATAACCTTCTTACAGTCCATATACTTCACAGACAGATGCACAAGTCGTTCTTTGAGAAGTCGGATTTGTTTTTTCTGAGCATGTTGCGCCCCCTTTCCTTTGACATCCAGAAGCAGGAACAAGAGATAGAAGCAGCCAAGGTAATATTTGCTTACCTCATCAAGCCATCATCATTTGCTTTCCCATTTCCTCTTCTGATCATACTAATTTTTATAATTTATACTAGCTTTAATTTATGCCAATCTGCTAATGCTGCATAAATGTTGGATGAGAATAAGAGAATATAGAGAGATGCACGTAATTGAACAGCACCTAGATACCTCTCCTGCACTATATCAGTTAACATGTTTGTAATGGCTTGCAGTGGATGCCATTTGAGGAATATGCAGCTCAACCGTTTGTCCAGAAATATGAGCTTCTGAAGTGCCTCCATGATATTTCCAAAGCAAAGATAGATGGGAACTATACTGGATTTTCTCCAATACCTACAACAAGTTATTCTGTAGAGAAGAGTTACTTGTACTTAAACGGTACCGATGCACCCAAGAGACACAGTAAACTCTGATGATCAGGTCCCTTGAAATCATATGTACCACTTCATCAAAGGATTCCTATTTTGTAAATCTTCCAAATTCATGTAAATTGTGTATTTCATCCTTCTTGAATATAAGGAAAACTAATATGAACTTATATGACAATAGGTAGAAGTTTGAAATTGCAATCACTAACATAGGAAAACTTGCAAGAAAATTGATTTTTCTTATGTTGGGGTTGACCTGAAAACCAACCTGTTTTTTGTTTACTAGTTAGTTAAATCGGTCGATTAAGGTTCCTAATGAGTGAGCAAACAGCACATCATATATATCATGTTCACCAACTCGATTGATTAATTACGAAGTTGTGAATTAGATAATGAGATAGGCGAATGAGACTTGTAGAGAAAAATGAGATAAATAAATTTATTTTATTGTCTTATTATTCTCTATCCTTGAATTTAGATCTAATATCAGTTAAGCACAAAAATCAATTGAGTAAGTGAAGAGACGGATGATAGTGAGATCCGTCATGATCAAAGATCAAACTGTTAGGAAGTCAAATCTTCTATGTTAGGAATGTGCAAGACATTAGGATCTGTGAATTATGTTTACCATATGTATCATATTCAGTAGCTACATTATAGGTTCTACTTTCCTTGTAAAGATAATCCCACTTGTATATGTAATAGTCAGTAGCAATGAGCAATGTATTGCCTCCGGCATATTCAGCCAAATATTTATCTTCTTACTTTTTTCATGGTATCAGAGCCAGGTTCGCCCGTGTGTGAAGCCAAGTGGCCACACGTGCTCCACGTCACCCAATATAAGTTGTCCACGTGTTTTGGCTTGAAAATTCGCCACACGTGCGGGGGCGTGTGAGAATGTGGAGTGTTATCCCACATTGGAGAAAAGGGACCTTGCAAATGTGCTTATAAGGATTTGGGCCTATCCAACCACTGTCAATTGGTTTTGGTTGTGAAGCCCAGATTACTTTATCATGGTATAAGAGCAGGACTAAAATCCTGACTCTTTCCCTGCGGCTGTGCTTTATCTTCTCGTGCAGCAAGCTTCATCTTCCAATCTCTAAAATTTTGATTCTAGCTTTCGCACTCTATTTCTCGTGAGCAACATTCATCATCCCGTGGTTCTTAATCATGAGCAACAGTATTGTTCTTCGAAAAGGCAACAAGTCTGACATCTCCTTGAATACCAAGAATCAACTTGGTTTGTCCAAAATTTCATCTCGTCGATGGATACTCGACAGCGGCGCAACAGATCATATAATCTCTTCATCAAGCATGTTGACTCATAGCAAGAAAAATCACAACTTGCCTCCTGTATTGCTGCCAAGTGGAGAAAAGGCACAAATATCTTCTACGGGATCAGTACCGTTAAATTCATTTTATATTTTGGATAATGTGTTATATATACCAAATTTCAAAGTTGATCTAATGTCTATTAGTCGGATCACAAGGGGATTAGCTTGTTCAGTAACCTTTTATCCTTATTGGTGTATTTTGCAGGATCTGGTTTCGAGGAAGATGATTGGTTTGGGTAAGGAGCGTAACGGTCTCTATTATTTGGTGGCATTAGCGACGGAGAAAACCAAACCTAAACCTCATCACTCATCACCCAATCAACCTGCTTGTCACCTCACAATATCCTCCACCAATCTTTGGCATCGTCGCTTGGGTCATGTTTCTTCTCTTCCATTAGATTATATTGCTAAGCATTTTTTAAATGTTTCTCTTGCTTCTGATTCCAATCACACTTGTGATGTCTGTCCTCTAGCAAAGCAGAGTCGTCTTTCTTTTGGTACTAGTTCTATCACATCTGTCAAACCTTTCGATCTTATTCATTGTGACATCTGGGGTCCATATAAGCACCCATCTCTTTCTGGTGCTCATTATTTCCTTACCATCGTGGATGATTATTCTCGTTTTACTTGGGTCTTTTTAATGCGTCATAAAGATGAGACTCAATCATTAGTGAAGCATTTTTTTGCTTTTGCATCTACACAGTTCTCATCTCACATTAAGAGTTTTCGCAGTGATAATGGGGCCGAATTTCTTTCTCTTCGAAATTTTTTCAAAGATAATGGCGTCATTTTTCAACATTCTTGTGTTTATACACCTCAACAAAATGGGGTAGTTGAACGCAAACATCGTCATATTCTGCAGGTTGCACGCGCTTTCAAATTTCAAGCTAACCTTCCTCCAAAATTTTGGGGAGAATGTGTGCTCACCGCTGTCCACGTCATTAATCGTTTACCTACTCCACTTCTCTCTTTTAAAACACCTTTTGAGCGTCTCTATTCCAAACCTCCTCCTTTCCATCATCTTCGTATTTTTGGTTGTCTAGCTTATGCTACAAATGTCAATGTCAAGCATAAATTTGCCCCTCGAGCATCCAAATGCATTTTTATTGGTTATCCTGTCGGTCAGAAAGCTTATAAGCTATACGATCTCTCGAGTCACAAAATCTTTTCAAGTCGTGATGTAGTTTTCCATGAAACACTTTTCCCTTTTAATTCTGGTGCCCTAGAACCCAATTCAAGTCCTTCTCAACCTCTGGCCCAAGCAACATGCCCTATTCCTTTGCCCATTCATCATGATGAAACCAGCCCAGACTCATTCCATGAGTACCCAGCCCGCACACAATCTTCTTCCGCCCACACCTCTCCTCCGCGTTCAACACGCGATACCGCTCCTTCTCTCGCCCAAAATCACGCCCCCTTCTCAGACTCTAATCTCGATCTGACTCGAGATTCTCCAGATTTCGTTAATCCAGCCACCGATGCGTCAATTCCAGCTAATCCGGAATCTTCTTCTCTTGCTCAATCTCCGATCCACACATCTCCAGTCCCTCTCAAGATCTATTCTCGACGCCCCAAGACTCCGGCGCCACCAGCCATAGCCCCGCCGTCCTCCACTCCGGCGCTGCCCTCCAATCCGTCGCCTTCTCCATCCCTGCCGGTGCTCTCTCCGGCGCCCTCTCCAGACCCATCCATTCTCTTAAACCCGGCACCCATTCCCGAGCCCGCACCATCCATCCCAGAACCAGCACAGCCGGCGTCCATGCCTGAACCCCCACCGCCGGCTGAACTTCGTCGCTCCAGCCGCTCTGTGGCTCCGCCTGCGAAGCTACAAGATTACGTTTGTAATCAAGTCACGCTACCTATACCCGAGCCACCGTCTTGCTTGCTACCAGGTCCGGTTAAAGGTCTGACCAAAGGCACCAGGTATCCTCTGTCCAATCATCTCTCATATCACAGATATTTGCCTCACCATCAAGCTTTTGTTGCTCATATTAGTGTTGCCGTAGAGCCTCGCTCTTATTCTGAGGCGGCCACTTCGCCTGAATGGCAGGAAGCAATGCAAGCAGAATTGCAAGCTCTTGAAACAAATGGGACATGGACTCTGACTCCACTTCCGGCCGGTAAAATGCCTATTGATTGCCGGTGGGTGTACAAGATTAAGTACAAGGCTGATGGCTCCATTGAACGCTATAAAGTGCGTTTGGTTGCGAAAGGTTTCACACAACGAGAAGGTGTAGATTATCAGGAGACATTTTCTCCCACTACCAAGATTGTCTCTGTCAGATGCCTTCTAGCCTTGGCAGCAGCAAGAGGCTGGTCTCTTCACCAGCTAGATGTTAACAATGCCTTTCTGCACGGCAAGCTTGAAGAAGAGATATATATGTCTCCTCCGCCTGGGCTTCGAAGACAGGGGGAGGACAACATGGTATGCAGGCTGCACAAATCACTATATGGTCTAAAACAGGCGTCTCGGCAATGGTTTGCACGATTTTCAGAGGCTATTCAGTCAGCCGGGTATGTACAATCAAAAGCCGATTATTCTTTGTTTACCAAGAAATATGGCAATTCTTTCACTGCTCTGTTGATTTATGTTGATGACATATTAATTACTGGAAATGATCCTATGAGTATTGCTGCACTTAAGAAATTTCTTCATTCTCATTTCCATATTAAAGACTTGGGAGATTTGAAATATTTTCTGGGTATTGAGGTGTCTACTTCTAGCAATGGTATTTTTATCTGCCAGCTAGGGCTGTCACGGTTGACCGGAAAACCGGAAAACCGACCGAACCGGTTCAGTCGGACCGGTCTGGTTCGGTTTTTTACATGCAAAATCTATTTTCGGACAAAAAACCGACCGAACCGGTCTACTTCGGTTCGGACCCGGTTTGGTTTTTTACTAAACCGCGGTAAACCGGAAACCGAGTGAATCTGAGTTTATTCAAAATAAACTCAATATTGAGCATGCCAAGACTCGAACTTGGCCAACCTCATAGGTAGGAGAAGCGCATTCTCCACTACGCCAGATGTTATATTGTTTACGTTATACACAAATACTATATTTAACTACCTTTTAGTCATGTTTCCATTAAAAAAAACCAATCAAGCAACCCTACTTTTCTATCTCGTTCATGAGCCGCCCCCTCACTTTTTTCTTCTTTCTTCTTTCTTCTTTCTTCTTCTTCTTTATTCTATCAGTTCTATACTTCTATGCATATTCTCTTTCTTCTCTTCTTCCCTGCATTCTTTCTCTCTCTTTTTTTTTGGGTCTGACTGCATTCTTTCTCTTGGTTATGTTCTTCCCTCCTCTTTTTCTCTTCTTTCCTCTTCCTTATTCTTCTTCTGTTCTTCTCTTTCCCCCTAATTTCTTTTCTTTTCTTCTCCTTCCTCCTTCTTTCCCCAAATTTGTCAAAATCCAAGCGAGTTCCAGGCAAAAAGTGAACTGCAAACTCGATTTCGGTCACAGTGGATACCGAACTGAACCGACCGATTCCATCGGTCAACCGACTCTCGGTCAACGGAGGATTTCGGACCGGTCGCGGTCGAGATAAATTTGAAACCGACCACTGTTCGGTCGGACTCGGTTTTGGGTGATTTTTACACCGAACCGGTCCGATGCCAGCCCTACTGCCAGCGCAAGTATGCTCTAGAAATTGTTAAGGACGCAGGTTTACTTGGTGCTGCTCCTGCTAATAGTCCAATGGAAAGAGGTTTGAAACTCTCAGATAAGAGTGATGTGTTGAAAGATGCAGCTCGTTACAGGAGATTGGTTGGGAGGTTGATTTATCTCACTGTTTCTAGACCAGACATCACTTATGCAGTTCACATATTGAGCAGGTTTATGCATCAACCTAGGAAGTCACATATGGAAGCAGCTTTACGTGTGGTTCGGCATATAAAGAATGCTCCTGGTCAAGGGTTGTTCTTTTCTTCTAAAAGTGATCTCAGATTACGAGCCTTCTGTGATTCTGATTGGGCTGGTTGTCCGCTCACCAGAAGATCCACTTCTGGCTATTGTGTTTTCCTTGGTCCTTCATTGATTTCATGGAAGTCAAAGCGCCAGAAAACTGTCTCTTTATCTTCAGCTGAAGCCGAATATCAGGCAATGACTGGAACCTGTTGTGAACTTTCTTGGCTTCGGTATCTTCTCAAGGATTTGGGATTGTTACATTCAGAACCTGCCCTTCTGTATTGTGACAATAGAGCAGCACTACACATAGCAGCCAATCCTGTTTTCCATGAGCGCACTCGGCATATTGAGATGGACTGCCATTATGTAAGAGACAAGATACTTGATGGTTCTGTTGTCACAAGATTTGTGAGTTCTATGAATCAGTTGGCAGATGTTTTTACCAAAGCTCTAGGAAAGGAAATTTTCATTCCTATGGTTCGCAAGTTGGGAGTTAGAGACATTCACTCTCCAACTTGAGGGGGAGTGTTAGGAAGTCAAATCTTCTATGTTAGGAATGTGCAAGACATTAGGATCTGTGAATTATGTTTACCATATGTATCATATTCAGTAGCTACATTATAGGTTCTACTTTCCTTGTAAAGATAATCCCACTTGTATATGTAATAGTCAGTAGCAATGAGCAATGTATTGCCTCGGGCATATTCAGCCAAATATTTATCTTCTTACTTTTTTCACAAACAACAATGGCCGCTGAAGCTGAGAGTGGGGTGAAGCTACTGAGTGGTACCAATGACCAGTACGGAGGTGTCATGGTGCACATAATCGACCCTATGGACCCTGCCTGCTTCCTTTCATTTCTCAACTCTTCAATTGCGCATTGGAAACTTGAGGTAAATTTCTACAATCCTAATCAACCTCAAATTTCTTACCTAGGGTAAAATTAAGATGTATATTGTTGTTGGTGTAGGGAAAGAAGGGTATTTGGATCAAATTGCCCATACAGCGCGTGAATCTTGTTGAAACTGCAGTGATGGTGAACGAACCTCGACTTTCTTGTTAATGTTAAGGTGAATATATATATGTATATATATATATATGAATAAAATGATGTTGGGCCTGAATGGAATGCAGAAAGGTTTCTGGTATCACCATGCAGAGCCCACTTATTTGATGCTGGTAAATTGGATTCCTCCCTCCCCTCATACTCTTCCTGCAAATGCCACGCACCGAGTGGGAATTGGTGCATTTCTCCTCAATCAAAACAGAGAGGTGAGGTTTGCATTTCTCATCAACTATATATATATGCTTTCTGAAATTTCATGGACGATATATATATATATATAGGTTCTAGTAGTCCAAGAAAAGAGCGGACACTTCCAGGGGACAGGTGTGTGGAAATTCCCTACTGGAGTTGTCGATGAGGTGTGTGCATTCCGCTAAGCATTCATAAAGCAAATTAAGGACTAGTTTACTCTAGCTAGCTCCAGGGAGGTGTGTGTATAATTAAACTTCATCATCTCCAGGGAGAAGATATCTATGCCGCTGCTGTGAGAGAAGTCAGAGAAGAAACGGGAGTAAGTAGCTAGCTTGATTCTTCTTCTTAATTGAGTCACTGGAGTGCATGAGTGTAAATACGAGACCTTATTCTGGGTCTACTCTGTTGTTTCAGATTGACTCAGAGTTTGTGGAAATTTTAGCATTCAGGTATGATCCATGTTTGCTTAAGAAACTAGTTCATATTAATGCTCATCTCTTAAGTTTATTGTTTGATTGCTCATTTCAGGTTTTAACCTTTTGGTTTTATTTGTTGTTTTGGAAACTCAATTCTTCTTTTGACTTATTTTAGGAGCCAAGACATTAAAACAGTCCATTTTCTGACCATATATATTCGTATATATATGTTGCAGACAAAGCCACAAGTCATTCTTTGACAAATCAGATTTATTTTTTGTATGCATGTTGCAACCCCTCTCCTTTGACATCCAGAAGCAAGAACAAGAAATAGAAGCAGCCCAGGTAACTTTTGGTGAAGACGTACAGGGTAGTCAGTAGTCAAGAATAAACTATAATAGTTTTTATCTTGACGTACAGGGTTTACAATTGAATACCCTTTTTACCAGTACCAGTAGGAAACTCATTTGATTAATTCACAATGTGAAATCGACCAAACTATGATCGATGTATTGCCAACTTGCAATCCAAAAACCATAATTAACAGTGTAATGTGTACCAGCGGTAGTCAATCATGATCAGTACGTTTCTTCCCATATCGATCCCATTTGATCTGATTGTTATATATTTACTTCAACTGCTGTGTGCTTTCTGCATTGAAAAATTTCAATATTCTGCACAAGCTGCTAGTCGGACAATATTGTAGCTCCTAAACTATATATATATATATGTGTGTGTGTGTGTGTGTTCGTTAACTTGTTTGTAATGGCTTGCAGTGGATGCCATTTGAGGAATATGCAGCTCAGCCCTTTGTCCAGAACAATGAGCTTCTAAAGTACGTCAATGAAATATGCAAATCAAAAATGGAGGGGGAGTATTCTGGATTTTCTCCAGTACCTACAACAAGTTTTTCTGACCAGAAGAGCTACTTGTACTTGAATAGTAGTAGGGCACCAAAAAGAGACAGTAGAGTTGAAGTTTGATTCTAGTCTATCTTGAGTTTCATGTTGCAATCAAACAATTAAATTTGACTCGTGTCTTCCATCTTTTCTAGTAGGTAAAGAGAATCAGTGTTAAATGACTATTAAGATTGCACTATATATCTTCAGTCTTTTTTTTTTTTTTTTACAATCACTATCTTCAGTCTTGTTCATGGTTATTAATTGGGAGTTTCTGGCAAATAGAATATGAAGTTTGAAATTAGTAATACAATCGGCCTTATGATCTAACTTTCTAACAAGTTCATTATAATGTCAGACCTTTTTTTGTTATGGCCAAAAAAATGGCCCATGCAGGTCTCGAACCTGCGACCTTCGCGTTATTAGCACGACGCTCTAACCAGCTGAGCTAATAGGCCTCTTTTGTTTGTTATGTGCGTAAAAAGTGGGTTTTAATGTTTCAGTTATGACCAACCTTACCTACAAGGGTACAATTGGTTTAATTTGCGAAGACAGTATTAAAGGTTTGATAAATGGGGATTAAGCACTGGACCCCAAGTCCATGTATAACTTGATTATAATCAATGTATATATATATATATATATATGCAGGCAACCATGAATTATGACTCTTCACCTTTTAAATCAATACGTAATAGTCAGTCACTCACCCCGCAAATTTTCTGTCCCAATCACGTTCCATTATTCTCTTGTTTGCTCCGATCTTCCCTGCTTAATTAAGCCATTCAAATTCTGATTGAGTGATTGTAAATATTTGTGTGCCATTAGCAATTGTCCAAACATCAACTACATATTATTAATCAGATCAAAACCCCATCATACATTGATGGACCATTTATATATATATATATAGCTATTAGCTAGCTGATAAAATTTAGTGTTGAACTTAAAGACTAATTAAACCAATTTGTAATAGGCCGGTAATAAGGGCCAAGACATCATAATTCATAAGCGTTATGCAAGACTTAATTTTCCAATATAGAACAACAATATGTCTCATAATATATAGTTAGAATTCATTGGTAGAGAAAAGAAATTAAACCCCCCATGTTTTTGGTGTCTAAAGTAGTAATTAATTAGGCATGAAAATGATGCAATTGGCAGGACATTTTCTATCATAATTTCACGCAACGTACAATTAACAACAAGTCATTTTCCAAATAATTCTCAAGTTGAATGCAACATTAATAATCGATCTTTTATATATTAGCTAGCCAAAGTAACAGAAACACGTACACAAATTCGATC
This sequence comes from Rubus parviflorus, assembly GCA_029955375.1. NCBI lineage: Eukaryota > Viridiplantae > Streptophyta > Magnoliopsida > Rosales > Rosaceae > Rubus > Rubus parviflorus. Next base: position 223,767 of record JARGGL010000003.1, read on the forward strand.
ATTAATTAACCATATTGAAAACAATTAATCTAATATATATATATATATATATGTCGTGGTGCACACTTTGATCGATCGAGTTGATCGATCGATAACTCTATATCTGATTTTACTTGCTTGCATTCTGCATATGTATCCTTAAATCCTTAATTATTCTACCTAGCCTGAATGATCAATAATCATTTCTAAGTTATAATCCATTAATTTTTGGAATTTTGGTATGCTTGGGAAAGGTTGTTGAACAATCACCTGTCACTATATATATGCCACAAACAAGTAATAAACTAGATTGTTGTAAAGTAAGTGTAATGGGGTTACCCACCCAGCAAAAGAGAAAAACAAATATGTTTATGTGTGTGTGTATATATAAATATATATATATATATATATATATATATATTTATATATATATATATATATATATAAACAATGCATAGTACTATTCACAATATACATGTTTTTCTAACCTACCTAGCTAATTAAGCTAATTATATTAAATATCTCTGCTTGTTTAATTCTGGTCACTGATGGAGAGGTTTGTGTCTGAAGACTGAAGAGATGGACGTGTCTCATGTGCTCGAATTAATGAATAAGTAAACGGATTATATATGTGTCTTAATTTGCCCCTCAAAATCTGTTTAACAAAAGAATACGTACAAGATAAGAGTAGGCTACCAACCAACAAATTAACTTCCCCTCCACCTTTCCTACTTCAATTCTGAATTCCTTGCCCTTTCTACTCCACCTTCTCAAGTTCTCAACATATGTATAGCAAGCAGTATTATTTATTAAGACCGATATACCCTTCTTATTTTGAAAATAACTGTCGTCTCCGTTGGTAAATGACCAAAGAAAACACCAATTTGGGGATGCTGACACTCGATCTGCAGCAATTATGGGGAGGGCAAAGAGGTAACTGTGTCAGGATGTATATAGGAGCCTAGCAAGGACATTGTTGGTAATCAATATGGAAAATGGATCATAAAATCAATTAAATTAATTAAGGAATTAATTAATATTAGATAGCTTTGGAGAGAGGATCCTAGCTAGCTAGCTAGCTAGCTTCTATGTATATATATATGCTATTGTGTGGTTACTAATTCATTCCTGCATCGATCATATTATACGTAAAACAAGCGCAACTTAAGAAGATGAGCTTATACCACAAGCTTGTGAGGAATAGCATCAACATGTACTACTGCAATGATATCATCACTTTGCTCGTCTTCTTCTGCTGTCTCATCACAGTTTCAATGGCGGATGATCATGAGCAAGTAGCAGTACTGCAGCAGCAAAACCCGTTACACCAAATACTCTCCAGCCGAAAAGATTTGGTGCAGATTGCTGGATACGGAGAAGAGAAGCTTTCCACTGTACTAATTACCGGCTCTGTCCATTGCCAAGAGGCTTGTAGTTCGTCTGATGATCACCAACTTCAACCTCATCTTCATGCATGGCCTGTATCAGGTAATTCATCTAATTCTTATATATATATAATAGAAGCAAGCTTATTTGAATAGAGTTATAACCAATGGCATCATCTTTATATATATATGATCGATCGATCATTCCATCCACCAACGACTGGTTCATTTTCGTCTCTATCTCTTCCTTTATATCCGTTTTTTCAAGTAATATCCTCAGGCTAGATATATTGAGATGCATCGATCATGCATACTCGAAAATATTCATATATATACGTACATATTGAGAATCGATCTAACCGAAAATATTGATATTCTTGGACATTAAAAACAAGAATATATTTATATATAACTCTTCTAGCTAGCTATGTTCTCATGTATGAATCCTTGCAACTCAATCTATATATGCTCCATTCATCCATGTATAAATTCTATGAGAATCTTAATTGATTAGCTTAAGGAATTCAAGTGGCCTGCAAATTTTGCCATTAATTTGTTAAAAGTAACATATTTTTATCCAATTCTTTCTTTTGGTCAGATATATATATTTTGTTTTTGGATTAATTTTGGTCAACTATATATATATATATATTTTATCCATAGAAAGAACAACAACTCCTTAAAAACCAAACTCAACTCAGACTTTCTCTAACCCACTTAAACTCCCTGAGATTTCAGTTAGGTATGAATTACGATCACTTTGCTCTTTCTCTTTTAGTTTGTCATAGGCGAAAGAAAGAGTACACGAAGGCTAGCGAAAAGTGTTGCCCTCGTAGATTTAGAACATATATTCCTTTCTACATATATTAATTATTATATATATGCATCGATCTCAATATTGCATAACTGCTCTTTAAAGCAATCACCTAAAATTTTGATGCTCAAGTTGGACCAGTGAAAATCAACGACTCCTAATTGATTTGGACGTATTCTATTTCTTTAGAGACAATTCATTCATATGAGGCTAGGCTTGCGAAGCATGTAGAGTAGAGAAACTGGAAGCACACGTAAGCATATGAGTATCTCACAATTACTCTCGACCTTACAGAAAGCAATTCACCATCAACTTAATTTGATAAACAATCAAGATTAACTTAACATATATATGACTTAAATGCAAAGCGAAAACATGGATCATTGTACGTACATTTATGATAACAACCATTTAATTAGCTGAAAATTAAAGAATTGAAAAGAATTCAATGCAAGACAATCATGTAATTATAATTTAGCTAGATTGACAAACCATATATATATATATACCAAAAAGATCGAAGAATACGTACATCAAACTCGATCGATCCAAACATAACAAGAACAAAAAACTGATCGATCGACATTGCATTTACTGAAATTCATTCATCATCGATCATTTGGTTTATTAATTTCAAAATGTGCAGGTGCTGTGGTGTCTGTGAATTGCCGTGTGGATGGGAGAAAAAGGAAATTAAGTCGGGCACAAGGTGTGACAGATGAATTTGGAGATTTCATAATTGATCTACCTTCCCATCTACACGCAATTCCCAACTTGGACAAACTATGTTGCGCCAGAGTAATTGGAGTACCAAAGAACGCACACTGCAGACCAGCTTTTGTAAAGAGGCACAAGGGACTGAAATTATCATCAGTTGGTAATGGTATCAGAACCTACACTACTGGAAGAATAAGATTCCAGAATTTGACATCTAAACCTTCACAGCAAGCGTGCATTAAGAAATAAGCAAGAAACGACAAACGTACAGATCGATGTAATCCTAGACTAGATGCCAATTAATTGGTACGTTTATAGATCATCATCAACATCCACAGCTCGATCACCTGGATGCATGGCGCTTCAGTCACGTCACAGCATTGATCGAGATACAGTGGTTTGAATTCGATCTACTTAATTATCAGATGTATATAAGTAATAAGAAAGTGTGATGATCACAGCAATCATGTTTGTATAAGCTTGTTGTATGTAATCCTGGCCGGTGATGAATATTAAATAAGTTTTGCAATATGAGAGCTAGCTAGGTGATCTCAATCAGCCTCGCTCGAGACAATAACACTAATGGAAATGAGATTAAAGAAAAACCTAAGACTAATGGCACTTGTTTACAGAAATCATCATACATAAATATAAACGATCGACTGACTCACGACATTAAGCACTTTTCTGCTCAGCTCCAGAAACTATGTATGTATGTATGTTGCAACGTACAGGTGCGCTTATCCTCGAATGGTTTTTGTTTATGGACTACATACGTACAGCATAGGGGCTCAGATAGGCCTGCGGGCCAATCAATCTATCTATATGAAAAGCCCAACCTAACAAAGTCTCTCTGTTTTTATTTATTTATTTTTAACAACCTCCCCTTATGATTACCTATGCATTATTAATGCTCATTTGTCATTACTCTACTATTTTTTATTTTTTAGCATAGCAAAAGCTGAAAAGAAAAATAAACTTAGAAAGTAGAATACTAGAATACAATACAAATTATTATGATTAAACAAAAATAAAGGATCTGTGTTGAAACCGAAACCAACCGGATGGCCTTGTTTAATTAATTGTGTGGCTTGTGGTGTTGTTGTTGTGGCCGGGTTGCGTTGCGGGGGAGAGAGAGAGAGAGAGAGAGAAGACTTTGTCAAAATAAGGAGAGGAGAGGAGAGGAGAGGAGAGGAGAGGAGAGGAGAGGCGAGGAGATGACGTGAAGTGCTTCCCCATTAAACCAACAACATCATTGGGCCACCATTCGATCTTCCAAACTCGCCGGAGATTATTACTCTTTTTAATTTTATCATTATTAAAATTATTACTCATCATTCAATTAATTACGAATTACATACCCCTTTTTTCACTTTCTTCTTTCCTCCATCTGCTCCCTTTTCTCTTCTCAGTGCTGCCTTCCTTTCTTTTTGATGGGCTGTTTTTCAGTTCAATTTTTGTGCTTTCTTCCGGGTTTGATTTTCGGATTCTAATTCTGCAAAGTGGGTATGCTTTTCTAATTCGAATTTTCTGGTTGGTGACTTGGTGCTGCTGCCCTTGCTACTACTAATTCGTAATAATGGGGAATGTGAATGGGAGAGAAGATGGGGGTGGAAGCCCATCGGCGCCGGAGGAGGACAGTGGCGGCGGAACCGCACAGGAGGGTCACCATCCCCATCCCCATCCCCATGGCGGCCGTGCCGCGTCGGAATTGATGGGTCAGTCACCTCCTCATAGCCCTAGGGCCACTCACTCTCCTTTGATGTTCACTCCCCAAGTCAGTTCCTTTTCTCTCCTCCTCTCTATCAATCTATCTTTTCCGACTTTATTTTATAATTATCTCTGCTTTGCTTTGCTTTGTAATTCATACTGCTGCTTGAATTTTAACAATTTCATATCTGGCTGTCTCAAAAATCCATTGCTGTGCTGTGAATTATTTGTGAGTCCATGGCTTAGAAGCTCTCAAGATTACCAAAACGGCTATTTGGGTGTTGATGGAATTTCTTCTTTCTTTGTTTTAATGCTTTTATCTGATTCCAAGATAACTTCATCATCATGCAATCTGCTATCTTTGATGCATTGGCTATGTGCTTCTTTGTGAGAAGCCTGGATCATTGAATTATCAACACTAGGCCAACAAAATACTAGGCTCTAAGACTAGAGTTTTACTGTGAGTCCCCTTGAAAACCCTTCTCCCCTGAGATTGAAAGATCACTCTTTATATCAATCTATCCCTGGCTGAACTACTAAGCTTTCACACTACAAATTTAAGTCCCCTTGAAGACCTTTTTGATACCATTGACTATTAATCTCTTGGTAACCTATTGTTATGCTTAAGTACATTTCTGGTATCTGCATCCTTGCCTTTTATGCTTATGTCTTTTCTTATTGTTGATCTATGGCAATCCATGATCTTCATCCTTTTGTTCAATTCTAATTTTTCTTCTTTTTCCAGGTCCCTGTTGTTCCCTTACAAAGACCTGATGAGATGCACATCCCAAACCCCTCATGGATGCAAACTTCAGCATATGAAGACATGTCCAGTGAGCAAGGAATTCCAACCATGATCACATGGAGCTATGATGGGAAGGAAGTTGCGGTGGAGGGATCATGGGATGATTGGAAGACAAGGTTCCAGGAGAAAAAAAAACAAGATTTTTATGATTAAACGTTTAGTTTGTACCTGCATGGACTCCTGCCTAAGTTCTTAATTCCATATTGTTTTTCAGGTTGGCCTTACAGAGATCAGGGAAAGACTTCACCATTATGAAAGTACTGCCATCCGGTGTTTACCAGTATAGGTTTATTGTTGATGGGCAATGGAGGTGTGCTCCTGACTTGCCTTTGGCCCAAGATGATGCTGGCAATTCATACAACCTGTTGGACTTGCAGGTAATTGTCGTCATATCTTCTTAGGTTTATACATGTGAAGGATATGAATATGACATCCCCATTAATAGCATATATTGCTTTTAAATTGAGAACACGAAACTGTGAAGGATATGAGTGTGACAGCCCTAGTATAGAGTGCTTGCATCCCATAGAGAGCAAGAAAACTGCTAGCTAGACCCGATCAATAGCATAATCTTGTCTCAATATTCATTCAGGGATTAATATTTATAGACTTCAATGTTCAATCTCCTGTATCAGAAGACTAAAAGCTAGGTCTGACATGGATATTATAACACTTTGCTTGTGTTTAGCAGTATCATCATTCAGATATTGCATTGCTTTTGCATATGAATTCTGTTAAAGTTGGACTCAGATCACGTTTGCATACTGGCTGGATTTTGTTTCCCTTTAGCTATTTAGCAATGGTTGTAGACAGTGCAAATTATGATATTTGTCCGATATCTTTCTTTTTAGCAAGTATCAACATTAGATACAATACTTTCCAGTATCTTCTTTTCGTACATTGCATCAAAAGATTTCATCATTTACAGTCGAATTTTCCTGATGATATCATTATATACATATTTTCAAACGCTCGATATGCAACATCAATATTCAACTTAGCTGTTAGATTATGTTTGATTTTTAGATGGAGTGGTTGTTCCCATTCATTGTGCTGCCATTCAGTTTCTGTTCATAAATTTTCATCCAAAATGGTAGACAAAGAAAAGAAAAGAAATAATGAATAATAAGATCTTATTACCAGAGATATTTTTCTCTTCCAGCAAGTTGTATTTGCCCTTTTCCTTCATTTGTTTAGGTTTGACCATTCTCAGTAGCCAAGCATCTGTTACTTTTCAGAAAAGAAAAAAAAACAAACAAAAACAAAAACAAAAGGCATTAGAGTTTATGAATCTGATTGTAAATGGCATTCAATTAATGTAAACTTTGGCATGCTTGCTTAGAATTAGGAGAAAGTTTAATCCAAGGTAGTTCTTTAAAACAAAAAACAAAAAAACTACTGATCTCATTCAATGTTCTTAATGGACGTAACAATAAGCTGTTATACACTAGCTTTAGCATTGAGCCTCTTCTGTATATGCATGTGGTGAATAAGTTTGTGTATCCTTTAATTGAAATTGCACATTCATTTGAGGTTTCAACCTATATATTTTTAAGTATTAGTGTTCAAAACTTGTTGGGAAACTAGGCTTGAATGCTTGAGTCCACAAAGCTAATATATATGGGTTTGTTTTGCAGGATTATGTTCCAGAAGACATTGGCAGCATTTCTGGTTTTGAGCCTCCCCAGTCGCCAGACTCGAGTTATAACAACATGCAACTCGGATCTGAAGATTTTGCGAAGGAGCCACCGTTGGTACCTCCACACCTGCAGATGACACTGCTGAATGCCCCTTCATCTTACATGGAGATGCCGCCTCCTTTGTCAAGACCTCAACACGTTGTACTTAATCATCTATACATGCAGAGAGGGAAGAGTGGCCCATCCGTGGTGGCACTTGGCACAACAGAGAGGTTTATAGCAAAGTATGTGACAGTGGTTCTCTACAAGTCCTTGCAGAGATAAACATACAGAACCTCTGTCTGGACTCTCAATAGATCCCTTTATGTGGTTAGTTTATATGAATTTGAAAGTCATGCCATTTTAATGGCTCTAGTATGTTGAGGAAGGATTACCAGGTGAAACTTGAAGATTGTATTTTCACGCAGTGCCATTGCTTAATGACCATTGATCCAACAGCTTTTACATACTCTTACTTGCACTGATCGACTTTTCTGTTCTTTCACTTGGAAAGTTGAAATTCTTTTCTTTGATAAACTGTTTGACGAATTGCTTTATGTTTCCTTTGACATGAGTCACATGACTATGGATCCATCAAATTCGTCTTAATTGGATGCTAGTTGTCTAATATAGAGGGTGTAGGTAACAGGTACGCATGTTGCACTTTATTCTATTTGCCAACAAGGATAGCTAACCTAACATTTGACAAAGTAGAAATCATCGTGTCCCCCTTTTCTTTTCACCCAAGTTAATCAAGCTAAAAGTTTACATTTCAAGTAAAAATGTCAATATCACTGAAAGAAATGTAAGAGTAAAAGTAGTACTTGATGGATTCTGGGTCAACCAACTGGAGGTAGGTAGATTAATAGAATTAGTACAAAAGATCCATAATCAGAGATGATAAAGTGAGAGCCTGCAAGAATTTTAGACCATTCCCACTAATTCACACTTACAAAACAAATTACACAATAAAACATATAAAATTTAACAGTGACAGCTTTCTTTTGAGTATTGGACCATGACCTAAGGCCCAGTTTGGGGCAGCTTAAATTAAAAAATAAGTTGATTATTTATTAAGTTAAGCACTTTGGGTTGTTTGGTAAAACAAAATTAAGCAGCTTAATTAAAAATCTCACATTTTCCAATGTAACTTATGCAAGTTGATAATTTGATACTTTTATAAGCAACTTCTAGTTTTTGTTGTATTTCCCTTTTGACTTTACCTATATTAAAGTTTACCAAACACTTAAACACTACTTTTTGTATTCACAACACTTTTAAAAGCAAAATTTACCAAACACGTAACTACTTAATTTCACAGCTGATTATTCTCACAGCACAGCTACAGCTGCTTTAAAAATAAGTTAGGCCCCACCAAACTAGGCCTTAATACAATGCCTTTTTCTTTTAATTTTGGTTTAGCAATCTGATTTCCTGTTCTTTCTCAAAGGATGGTGCTGAAAATCTTTAGAATTTAAAGGCAATAGTTAAACAGAAGGTGGGAGAGAAACTAAAATGACATGAGAAATAATTAATAGCCATGGATTTCATCAGAATGAGAATTTTTTTTTCTGTTGAATATCAAAGTAGGACACCCAACCCTTCCCTTTGTAAGAGTATACAACTCTCACATTTATCAATCCTCTTGTCCATAACTACATGTCTCCTTTGAATCTTCAAAGACTTATGCCTATGTTTCACTATGTATAGCTACTAAAAAACCGGACATCCTTTGACTATAATGCCAGGTGCAGTAGGGCATGATGCCAAAGGGCAATGATCAAGTTCACTCCCCCACCAACTGACATTTATGTTATTATTCTGCAGGGCAAAGAAGATCAAGACACCCATGAAAGCTGTTCCAGCATCCAGTGCTGCAGATAGAACATAGTTGTATTTCTGCCACCATCGCTTATGGTATTTGAAGACGAAATAGTTGAAGATAGCTCCGGTAATGAGCCAGCTTGCTATGTTGGTGGGAGTTGCTGGTGGCATCCCAGCAAAGCCGTAAAGAATGACTGGCATGTTGATCAGCGGAATCCATTTCTTGTCGGGGAAGATCTTGCTAAACACCCAAATAGGAACTGGCAAGACAGCTCCGACGAGGAATAGCCATACCAAGTTCCTGTACAATCCTCCAGGTCCAAACAGTCGCCTCGGTCCAATCAGGCCCCATATAACAGAAGCATCAAAGGTGACTCTGTATTTAGGACAAGTCCATGGACTGTCGTGCTGGAGTACATCAGTGTCGCATATGTTCTCAATGCCCTCCAACATCCACCATGCAACTGCAAGGTTGACAATTCCAGAAACTAGAGTTCCCACCAGCTGGCATGGAGACGAACAAAAAGTGGAATAATAAGTTTTGGGAACAAAATCAAATTCTAAGCTCATAAAATTTTGGAGATGGAGATGAAAAAGACCTGAGCTGTGTACATGCACCGAGGTGGAATCTTCATATAGTGCCCGAGTTTAAGGTCAGACAAGAAAGAGAGAGCATGGACAGTGCTGATTCTTCCGTAGATTTTGAAAAGCAGGTTTGCTATGGGTTTTCCTGGTAGAACATAACCGATCATGAACTGCGCAATGATGTCAAATCCAGGTTGCTGCAGGAAAATGAATCCCAGATGGATCCATGTTAGAATTGTTCCTGGTAGAACAAATTGAGCTCAAGTCTGAAATTACTACTACTTACTTGATTGGTGGTTGCTTGAATGACCCCAACTGGGAGGGTGACAATGAAAGACAAAACAAAGGCAAAGAGCATTCCCCACCATGGCAGCTGCACAGTTTCCCTCCATATAAAAGACATTGCCAGGGAGAGGGCAATGCTCACAAATAGTATGATGAGGAACCACCATTCAGGCACGTGCTTGTAGCTTTGCATCAGTTTTTCATGGATATCCATTTTCACATTCTTCACAGCTGATTTGCTTTGCTTCAGAATATCACTAGCAATACAAATCAAGTACAACTTAAGTTGTTAGCAAGCATGGCAGGCAACAGTAAGAGAGGAGAGAAGCTATATATCATATGATTTTGCTTTGTAAGCTAGTTTAGAATTGAGCAAGCATACCCGCCATGAAACAGTGCCACGTGAATGAGGGTTGCTGAAAATCTTGCAAATCCTGATCCAATGGATAAAGCGAAAAGGGGGCTAAGATAGAGCTTCCCATAATTATCATAAGCTGCAGTGTCAAGCTGTAATTGTGGTGTCGTGATCTTGGTAGTGTCATATTTAAGGCCTTTATTGGTGAATAGCTGGCTGGAAAACATAGGGAACTTTCGAGCATCGAAAGTGTCATACTTCCAGTAGCATAGAGGGAGAATTATGTAGACGAAGATGACAAAACCAACTCCGACGTTGAGAATGGAAACCCAAGGTGTCACAAGGGGGCTGCCGTGATAAGCTGAAATCCCAGCCCAATCGAGGGTGAAGGCACCAATCCCAAGTCCCTTGTAACCTGAGCCGATCTGCTGAGCTGTGATACTGTGTGGCCAAGCCCAGCAGACCCATGAGAAGAATGTCAAGATTGGGAAAAGATAGCCGGGGAGCAAATAATAGGCAAAGCTTGCTGCAAAGGCAAACAGGAAAAATTTCATCCGTGTCATGCCTTTTGCTTTATGCTCCTTCTCATGGAGTGCCCTGTAAAAACCACAACAAGAGCAAAAGCATCAAGTAGAGCAGTATTCAAATTCTCTACTTTTGCTTTTCCCATCACACAGTTTACAGAAGAGAGAAAATCGATCATCATCTTCCATTTGACTTTATTATTTTGATCCAATATCAAGAGAATGAAACAGATTCTCAACCATTGAACATGCACTTAGCTTATGACTAGTATCATTTCGGAAAAGTAGCATCACTTCTCACATGGCTTATGACTTGATCCATTAACTAACAGTAAAACAGAACACTTTTATAAATGGGGATAATTAGTATATGACTATAGCATAGTTATATGATTCCCATATCTTACAAACCCGGCCAGTTGCTGATGCAATTTGGTTCACTTACTTTCTCCCCAAATACTGTTCATTCACAACAAAAGTTCTAAGAGAACATGATCAGTTCAACCAGTAGAATTTGAAAATGATAAGAACTTGTGTGAATGAAGGGCAAAGTTTTCAACTTCAAACTATTTTTTAATACTACTTTTTCGTCAGCAACCAAACGGAACATTGATAAAGCAAAGAAAGAAGTCACACCTAAACAGAGAGACCTGAGCAAGGTTTGCAGGCCACCACATTTCAACGGGATCAACCAGGTACCTCCTAAGCAATCCAGCCCATCCGTACCCGATCATCTGCAAATCGTGAAAACCCACAAATTAAATCCAACTTCCAACCAAAAAAAAAAATCAAATGTCAGCAATGCAAGTTTATCCCCTCAGAGTTTTCTTTATTTGAAAAAGACTGACCACCACCTTTGACTAATTAGTGATTATTAAAAATAAATAAATAAATAAATAAATGCATAGCCGTCTGTCAAGTTAAACATAAACAAAGAAGAATTTATGCGAGAAGGCCATTCTTTCATTCATTCATGGGTACCTCAATTAAATTAAAAATAAGGAAAGAAAGGAAGTTTGAAGGTACCTGAGAGGTCAAGACGATAAAGAGGCCACAAAGAAAAGTCAAGCTCTGGTGGTAATAGGCTTTCATAACGGTGATGGCACCGGTGGAATAGGCATCACCCCCACCAGTTGAGACCCCACAATTGGCAAAAATGGTGATGACGACATGCTCTTTCATGTTGAACGGCCCAGGATTGAAGTTGAAGTTGAAACCCAAGAGATTGTAGTCCTTGTTGGGCAGAGTTTTGGCCATGAACTTGCCTACGGGCAACACAGCAATTTGCATCAGGATGGCCGAGATCGACAGAGGCTGCGTCCGGTAGCTGAAGAAGGTGTTGAGAAAGATGAGGATGGTGCACGACGTGATGCCCAGGAACCACGTCCGGAATGTCATCACCGGCAGTGAAGGGTCGTCGGTCTCCGGCACCACCAGTGCAACCTCCTCGATTTCGCATGTTCCAGTCTCCTCTGACTCTGACGAGCCGCCGTTGGTCTTCTCAGGATCGACTTTGGAGGCCATTGATTCCCGATTGGTGTGAGTGTGAAAACAAAACAAAAAACAGACAGCGCTCTTCTCTCAATTCTTATCCCAGGAAAATTAAGGAAAAACAAAGTCAGAGCCTTTCCCTATATATTTCGGTGTCTCTCTCTGTCTGTCTCTATCAGACTAGGCTTCAAATTCAAGTGGCGAGTAAGAGGGAGGGTCAGTACTCAGTTATATATAAACTCGTCGTCTTGTCTTTCGAACAAGGAAGGCTCTCGTTATGACATGACATTTCTGCCCTTTCTTTTCATGTTTCCCTTTCCCTATATTAATTATTGGGTGTCCATAACAAATTAACAGCAGATACATACTATTAATTATTGAGACATTCTTTCTAAATATACATTTGTTTTTATTTTTTCTTCAAGGGAGTGTGAAGAAGATAAAGCCTTCCAGTTTTGTATATGTATCACACAATAATGTGGCTATAGAGCTCTGTTTGTTCGTTGGAAGTTACTCTGTGTTTGCCGTCCAAACTCCAAAGAGATTCTGTAGCATCAACATCAGACACCCACAGCCCACAGGGCCCTGACTCTTGTTTTCTCCTCATCCACCACGCCTTAGGCTTTTTGGACTAATCAGTCAATTCATCTATGGCAATTGGCAAATGCCTACTTAACTTTTTTCCTTCCTATGTGGATACTGGATAAATATGTAATAGATGTTTTAGGTAAATTAGTAAATTTTGTTTTGGGACAAATACAATGAAAAAGGTAAATTAGTAAATGAGAGAGAAATAAAGCAGATTATTTTTGTTGGTTTTTGGGATTACAGTAGAGCATAATAAATAAGCAAGTGCCAAATGGATCGTTCTATGGGTGGCGTGGTTAATAGAGGCCATGTAGGAAAAGAAATCTCAGATTTCCGTTGAGATTGACCACGTAGGACGAAAAGCTCGTGTGCTTTTGCCGCTGTTCGTGCGCCGAGATTTTCTTTTGCAAGTAAATTATGATTTATGAATTGAGTGCTCCGTAAAATTCTATTATAGTAGATTGCACAACGAACAAATACCTATGATTGACAAGTGGTTCTATCAGTGGCAACTAATGGTTGGTACTTAAAACTTTCCCGCGCGTGTGACCACCTCGAGCCTGGGACGTCTTGCCTTGTGCTGACCAAAAGCCACCTTGGATTTACACATGGTTTCGCCACCATGTAGGACTCCCCTGTATCTCACGTTCGTAAGTTGCGAAAATTCAAATAGGCACTGTTGTTTTGTCACAGTGATCCCCTTAATATATGTGTCTATCAAAAACAAAACTATTTTAAAAAAAATTAATAGTATTTTTAAAAATATAAAATAAAAAAATGATTGTAAATGTATTCAAATTTGAGATGTTATAAGGTTTCTCAGCCCTCATTTTTGTTGATCGGAAGATTTTTTAGTCTCTCTATTCTCTTTTTCTTTTTGTATTGAATTAGCCTAAAGTTTTGTCAAAAAAAAAAAACAATAATAGCAATGCAGAAATAGCTAGTTGTCATGTATACTATTGTTTAATGGTGCCCAATTGATGGTTAGCAGGTATTGTCATATAGTCGTGCCCTTATAATTAATCACGGTCCTCTTGGTGAGCAGCGAGTAGTGCCTGAAGGTGGATGACTTGACTAATATATAGGGTTTATGGAACATTATGAGTGTGACCGCGGGTATTTTACTAGCAATATATTCTAATTATTTTGGTACATGCATTTGGTTTTTCATTAACATTTGAAACAATCACCTTATACATCTAGAATCATATTTGGAAATGAGTGATATATATATATATATATATATATATATATATGTGTGTGTTGGTGGGTGATACAATTCAATTTTTTTCATAGAAAAATTATGAATTCAACGAGATTACAACATAACACTGACATAAGGCAAATTGATATGTGCACCGTGGAAGCTGGGTGCATGTGGGGTCTGGCTAGTAGACTTTAGCAAAGACAGAAGTAAGAGTCCGATGGATCAAGTTGAATGGACCTTAATTTGTGACTTTAGTTTATTGAGTAGAGCAGACAGGCGGAAGACTCAGAACCCTCCGTTTGGGCAGCAAGGAATTAATTAGGATAGAATCAATCATAGATAGAGATTCGATCACTCAAACAGTACGTGGAGTGGAGGATCCCATCCACCGGCGACTTGACGTAAGTTGACTCTAAATATATAGTTGATACATCACCAGTTCACGTACGTACTCGATCTAGCTAAGATTCGCCACCCACTCCCTCCTCAAGTACACACTTCTACGTCCAGACTCCAGACTAATTAACTAGATATATATATATACATACATATATATATATAGCTTGAGAGCAAAGAAAAATAATATACAGACTAGAGTGTGTTGTGTGTGACTGTGTGAGAGACGTTCACACGTGCATGCTGATCAGAAGCTGGGCGATGTTTGAGCTTCATATATTCCATTGCCCACGAAAGAAAAGGACTATTATACTAATTAATGGATCCATTAATTCATTTAGCTACACATAACAAGCTTCTTAATTAATTAGAAAATCACTAGCTTATTGACCCAAACAAAATAAAAAAAGATTCATCCACTTATCAAGAGACGAAAAAAGAAGATTCATCTAGATTCTGTTTCTCAATTTAATTATGTACATATCATATACTCTCATAAAAAATTAGACAAAATTAAGGAAGAAAACCTGATACATTCATCTGATCAATGATCATCGAAGATTAAAGACATAATCATCAAATGCAAGCTTGACTACTCTTGAAGATTAAGGCTAGCTGATGATTATATATCTTGGCCATTCCGACTAATCAATAATACATGTACTAAGCATGCACGTGATTAATTATATATATATATATATATATGTCCTTTTATTGGGCTAGCTATTACTTAACTAGCCTAGCTAGATGATTATGTCATTTCATTAACATATATATATGGTTGGTATTAGTTTATTGTTGCAACGTACTACTATAAACTATCTTATTCTTTCTTTATAAATTTAAACTTTGAACTCTAAACGACAGCAGAAGCATGGAGCTGTACGCGGTTACATCAAGCTGCAAATTAATTTAATATTGATGGATATTAAACCCTAGCTTGGTTAAATAAATCTCTGTATTATTTGTAACATACTTTAATCCAATTTACAACTATATAAGAAAGATATATACCAAAACATATAAACAATTAATGCATGCGTGTCTTAATTAATTAATTAATAACGCTGTCCGTTATCCATACATAAAAGAAGAGTTGCTGACAAATAAACAGTTAAACACACACAATTAACCTCCCCCTAGCTAGTACTGCCCTTTCCATTAATCCAATTGATGATCCATCCATGTAGTTTTCTGGGATAGAGTACACTACTTATAGACCTCGATTGGATGATTGGAATGCTAGAATGAGAAATGGAATTGGACGCCTTTCCTTAGTTATCCCGTAATGGAATGGTTTTGACATTTCCATTTTGGCGTTTGGAACAAGTTAGGAATTGAAATTTTGAATAATCAAGATTGACAATGAATACTTATACTTTTTCAATAATATCCTTTGCCTATCAAAATAAAATAAATAATTATTTATTTCTTATGTTCATGTCAAATTTACAAATTGAAACCTCAATTGAAAGAGAACTAACCAAACATAAAAGCATCTTTGAGAGCAGATCAGCAGAAAGGAACAAAAAAAAACAAAAATTAAAGCCTAATGACGACCCAGAGAAAATTGGTGACTTTGTCTTGGGTCTTCTTGCTTTGATACGAAGCAAGCTTCGCAAGAGCTAGACTTGAACGAAGTGATTGAAGAAATGGACATGGACGAAGTGATTGAAGAAAACAAACTTCTTCTTCTTCTTCGTAACATAAAGAAACTTCTTTAGACAAATCCCCAATTTTAATTTGAATCCCTAATCTATTAGACCAAAAGAAAACTAGCTTTTTTTTCTTCATAGCATCCATATAGAGAAGAAAGTACTGCATATATCAATCTGAAAGAGAATTAGCATGAACTATAAAAATCGTAGGTATGCAATATGTTTGACAATATTTTGTTTGTGAAAAAGTAAATATCCATATTTATTAATTTTTTGAATACTTAAAGGGGCAGTAGCTGTAATTTAACATTTCATGCTAGGTATGGAAATAGAATACCACCCTCCCCGTGGGAATTCTTTTCCGCCTGTTTGGTGGAATTAATTCCTGCTATGTGGTTTCCTTTCCAGGCCAGAGATTTAAACAAACACCACATCTTTACTGAATGGGAAACCAACTCCTATTCCAACCTTGGTTTCCAGGCAAACAAACACGGCCATAATGACATGCCATGAAAATTATATATGGATGATGGAATTAATGGTTATTAATAATTTAGCTTAATTCATTAGTAGAAAAATTCCACATCGTAATGTATTGCAGATGGAGAAGTCGGTCATACATCTACCACTGCAAACAAAAGAAGGTCACCCTCTTTCCCTCATGGGCCACCTTAATTTGGATAAACTCAACCGTCAATTTACTATAACAATTAAATACACACCGACTCAAATATTTACTCTCAAATCTCAATAGGAAAATGTTATTTTGGTGTGTAATGTGTTGAAATTGTAGTGAGTGAAGGCTACTTTCAAATATGGCTACTTTTACGGCAGTGTATCAGTACTTGTAACAACGTCCAGTAAATCAACATTTTTCGGCGTAACAAATTAAAAAGCCCTCACTCTCTTTCTTTTTTCCTTTCAGCCTAGCAACTTAGCAAAGCAAGGTTGGGCTGTCCTTTAGAAATTGTGGTTGTCCAATATTGCTGTCCGTTATCAGTGCCCACCAAATAAAGGAGTAAATTCTGTGGAAGAAATATATATATACACATGTATACGTGAATAATGATGGCAAGGGGTTTGGCTTTTATGAAATACGTACAATATATAGAAGATTGCATTTCATAGCTTTATATCATTTTCATTAATCCATGAGTGATATATAATACGCACGGTTTAAAAGTTTGTAAAGAAATTGAAAGAGCATTGGTTCACACGTGACATGACAATATATATATTTTTGCCGAACTCTTTTAATAAGGTAATTAAGGAGTCAGATAGATGATATATACGAATTCCGGAATATTCAAAATCAGTAGGTGCGTACCCAACAACTTTTTATGATGTTGGACTGATGGAGAAGGTGGAATCGGAGCTAGCTAGCTAGCTTTATATATATATATATATATATAAGCCAAGGTCCCCTCCTGTAGGCTCCATGGATGAATGGCATATATGCAGTACTAGCTAGTAGTCCAGGCCACTTAGTTGGGACCGATGGATATGTGGAATAGGAATAGTGGTAGTTAAAGACGGATCGATCGGAGGTAGGAGACGTATGTGTTGCTGCCTAAGCGCGCGGAGTCAACCGTATATGTAGCTCTGTCTTCCACCAGTCTATTTCAGCTTTCGATTAAGTACGGACGTCCAAGCAAATGTAAAGGTCATTATTTCCTCCATCAGAAGCTTTGAAAAGTACGGACGTTGATTTGTCACCGGCCATATTCCGTTTAGTGGCCTTGTGGTCCAAACTACTTGACTAGCCCATTCCCTTGTACGATTACGTCCACGCGTACGCCGGCCAGGGATATAATAACAATTTTAAGTAGCTAGCTAGGTTTCCGGTCTCGCGTACGTGCGTGCGTTTGAGATGGATGGATAATTAAACCGGCCGGTGAGCACTAATTAATTAAGCCTCGGTACGGTAGCTGTACCGCTGTACCGCTGTACGTACTAGAGGTCTAGAGCCAGTCAGGCCTCTCCTCTTCCATCTGGCATGCATGGTGGTCAAACCACTTTACAAACATACGTACTAATACACTGCAAATCAATTCCATCGCCGCGTTTTGCTTAGATTAATGTACTATCTCTGCGTGCCTGCCATTACATTTAATGGCATCGATCGAAACTGATCCAATTCTACGCCCACCAATCACCAATCACCAATCCATTCCTATTCCTATATATCATGTCCTGCTGCAACCTGCATTTCTCTTTTCGATCCGCAACTCAAATCCAACCTTCCCTCTTTCTTATATATATATATATATATATATATAACTAAGATTCCATTTAATTGGGCACACACACTGTTCCTTAATATATAAGCCCAGTTTCCATATGTGAGCCCCTATCCCTAGCTTCGATCTTCAATCCTCAGCAAAATACCGGCCCGGGGTTTCCATATATTATTATATTCTCATCCCAACTTATACACAACCAACAAAATCAAAACTACGTACGTAGTCCCCCATGCCTCTTGGGAAGTTGGGATGTAACTTCTTCTACTTTCAATAATTTGGGGTTTAATTTGCCAGCTCCATTTTAACACAAAATAAACACATAATTAAACAAAACAAGTCATTCATCAGAAAACGACATGAGGTTTCTTGATCGACTCCTTAGTCTTACATAGGCCAACTGCTAACTTAATATTAATTACTGGCATACATGCAGTAGTATATCAATTAAGTAGTACAGACCTCCTCAACTTAACATCAAATTAAGGATGCATGATTTAATTTAGACATAAAGTTACAATATAGCCATATATATATATAATTATGCCAAAGGATGGCACATGCAATACAAGCAGTCTTAATTTATATATTTAAATGGCAGCGAGCGTCTTATTAATTAACTAGACATGCATACATATATAGGCAAAATTAATGTTACAAGAAATGAGTACGTACTAGCTTGTTCTCTACCTACCTAGCTAGTCACATAACAGAGCAGGCATTAGGGTTTTCATCACTGAAAATCTGGTGGGTATAAGCATAATCCGAGTAGTACTTTGATGGCCAATATTCGCTCCGCTTGATATCAAAACTCTTGTCATCATCTGATGATCCCTTGCCTTGTTTCTTTTCTTCTCCTTCTCCATCTTTGCTCTCTTCTTTCTTCTCCTCTTGTTTCTTTTCTTCTTCCTTCTTTTCTTCCTCCTTGATCACAATGGAAACCTGCTTTCTGGTTTTTTTGTAGACATCATCTGCGAGCTTGGCCGGATCCACAACACCTGTTACTACAACCTGATCGTTACCCACGTCTGTTTCTACTGAATCCACACCTGCAACACGTACAATATTAATTACCACGTACTCCAAATTCATTTTCACATAACATAATCATATCCACACCGTACGTCTAACTTCATTAATCATATATATATGTTTGCCGTACATATGCAAATTACGAAGGAATGGTACGTACGTATAATTAAATTAATAATTAGGTTCAAGATCGAATACGTATATATAATACGTACCTTGGATCTTTCGGATTCGCTTCTGTAAAACTTGAGCACAAGCTTCGCAGTGCATTCGAACTTTTAATATCACAGTAACAACAGCGGGTGGCTGACAAGAGAATATAAGTTAGATGGACAAATTAATTAAGTTGGGACAAAGTAAGGTGGATATATTTTACTAATTAATTAAGCACCATCCAATCATCCATGATCCATCTCTAGATTTACAATAGAATGCAGACAGGACTCTCCGGCCGTGAGTTTTAATGACAAGAAAAATGTAGAGTTGCAAATTTAAGTGTTTTGAATTTGGATCGAGTAGCTGCAAATTAAGTTACGATGAAAGAAAGAGAGAGGATGGATCCAGTGGAGCAGAGCAAATTAAGGCGGAGTCACATGCAACCAGATCGAGTGGACGACGCAACTCCCAATGTCCCTAGTCTTATATTTATATATATATATATGGTAGGGACACGTGCATACAGTAAAAACAATACACGACGATAAGAAAGTGAAAAATTCTCCAGTATATGGTGTGTATATATACGATACAATTTGAATCGTTTAAATCGAGTCATAAAAGTGTATTAACATTTTTTTCTAACATTTGAACGACTCAGATTGCATCATGTATCATGTATGTACACATCGTGTACTGAAGACTCTTTGACAACCTAGCGGGAGGCTGGCTTGCATTCTCATTTTCTTGTTCGTTAAATCATGGTGCGGTGCAGTGCATGTTTTTGTTGTTGTAAAACGTATATGAGAAAACAACAGGTACGTACAGCATGGTGAATGGTGAATGGTGAATGTGGTGGGTCAAAGCTATCTTGAAAGAGTTCATTCTTGTGAAATGTGCCTGAGCTAGCTTGGACATGGGTGCCTGGGTGGGGTGTCATTTTGCTGACTTTGAATTGTTACTTTCATGTCAGCATTTTAACACCAGTCACAGACGACTCACAGCTTAGCCTTGTTTTTTTTGTTTTTTGTTTTAAATTCATTTCACTGTTTTAGGGAACTGAGTCCACCACGGACATGCAGCCCATCCATTTCACTTATTTTACTTCCCTCTTTCGAATTAATCAATAAGTTCAGGTCAAAAAAAGTTAGCCATGGAATGATTAAATCCACGGAGTTGATTAAAGACAGAAATTACCTCTACTTTTTTCTCCTCCTTGTTCTCTGGTTCTTGTTTGGCTTCCTCTTTCTTCTCCTCCTCGGCGGGTGGTTTAGGCAAAGGTGAAATCAGCTCCACTTTTTTGCCACTTTTCTTTTGTAGTCTCTCGCACACCTTTATGGGGTCTGCTGCTTTGCCTTTCACCACCACCTTACTTGCTTTGCTGTCTGTACTTACATCCTCCACTCCTGCACGTACCCCACCCCAGATTCAATTGATCCATTATATATTAACTTCACCTACCCTTTCTTAATTAAACCACATTAATTCATTTTAATTTTTTCAGTTTCTCCATCTGACAAAAACGTGTAAATTGCTAAACGTACATCGATCAAGTCTAAAATGCATGTCTGTATATATGTGATGTCGAAATCATTGTTTAAATTTAGAGAAGACTGAGAATAATTCAAAAATAAACAACATAAAGTATAATTAATATTAATAAAAACTGACGAAAGGGAAGAAGTGAACTGACCTTCAAAACCCTTCAAGGCTCTAGCAACTTTCCGGGCGCAAGCTTCACAATGCATATCAACCTTGAGCACAATCTCCGGTGGCACTTGTTCCTTCTTTTCTTCCTCCTCCTTCTTCTCCTCTGGTTTGTTTTCCTAATCAATTCACATACATGTTCAGATCGAAACAATATAAGTTATATCTCAACAATAATCACACAATCTAATGAAGAAAGAATGAATGCCAAAGAAATAAACCGAGCGCGAACAAAAATGGGATGCAGTCATGGATCAGACTGGAGATGGAGTCCATGAATATGGTTGAAAACAAGAGTTGGCTAAAACAAGAGTGGTACTGTACGTGGAGACTAGCTAGCTAATTAATTAACAAGCTAGCTAGGGGATATGTATACTTACTTCACCCATTTCTGTGCCTGCTAGCTGCTAATTGATTCGAAAAGTACTTTTTTGCTTCAGAAGCTGGCCGGCTTTGAATACTATTGAATGAAGATAGTTTGGATCTGCTTTCTGCTTTCAGCTTTCAGCTTTCAGCTTTCTGCCTTCTGCTTTCTGCCTTCTGCTTTCTGCAACTGCAAGAGAAATATGGCCACTAGCTTTCACTCTCCTCTCCTTTATCTCCTCTGGTTGTTCAATTCAATTCTTGGGCAGTGGAGTGTAAACTAGACACACAATTAAGGACAATATTTATGTTACGTGGGAATTCCGCATATCTGACGTGGAATTGTTTAATGCAGACTAGACCATACGTCCATGCTGACTCACTTTCATATAAATTGCCCTTCATTTCCTTCTAAATGGCTTCCAAATGGGGGTCTACTCTTACATGAAGGCCGGACACAGCACCGCTTGTATTTATTGAAGGAGGGACTATATAGCATAGCTGCTACTCATTTACCAAACACCTACAGCAAAAGGGTAACAAAAAATTCCTTTGCTAATGCAAAAACTACAAAAAGGATCGATGCGTGTATTCAAATTTAATTAATCTACTTAGAATTTAGATAAAGCAAAGCTACAAATACATAAATGTAAACAGCACATTGAGGATGAAGTCGCTCCAAACCCCAAAAGTTAGCTGTTATTTCTACGTTTGCCGATAAGGTTCTAGTAGTACATATGCATCAATTTCTACTATATATCAAAGCAAACAGAAAGTTGTACTCACTTTACACTAAGTCTAATTAAGACAAAACGCAGATAAGATCCTTTTCAAATCAAATGTCAAATTGGCCTTTTTCTTTTTGTGTTAATTGATTTATATCAAACTGTAGTAGTCATCATGAGCAAATAATACAAAATTAACCACATAATGCATTTTTGAACTTGCATGTCACGATAAATTAATATCGATCAGATCTATATATTTGTACGTTTTTGAAAAAATTTCAGGTAAAAATATCGTTTGTTTAATCATCTAATTAACTGTAATTAAATTAATGGAAAAAACACGGTGTCATTAATCAAACTATAAATCTAGAAGAGAAATTAATTCTTGAGATGGAATCAAAAATATATGAAAGAATTATGCAGAAGGAAAGAGAAACATTGTAACCAAAAGAAAGAGGAATGGAAAGATGTGGAGGAGGAAAATAAGGCTGTCACATTGAATGAGAATGGGCCCCAGGGTCCCAGGGTTTTGGATTCCGAAGCTGAGCTCCAAGTTAATTACTGGAGTGAGTGTGTATCTTGTGGACTAAAGCCCAAACTTTGGGTGGCGGAATCCAGTGGACCCATATCGCCAAAACCACTCACCTTAAAACATTATCGTCAGCGTATATTATTATTATTATTATGGAAGGATCGAGCATGCAGTAGTAACCCAACACAAAAACAAGAAGAAGAAAACAACCTAGCTACACTCAGAAAAAAAGATGTGATGGGTACGTACGTAATTGATCAATCATGCATATCTAGGAAAGGTATTCCATGCACGGAACGTGAACATGCACGTAGCGCTGAGGTACACACGATCATGATTTTTAACGATCAACCGTTATGATCAAATTAGTCAAACAAAACTGAACCGTTGGATCTCTATTTGGACGGCTGAGATTGAACGTGATGTTGCACGGACCGTGCATAGAATAATTTTCGTGCATATCTATCGATCTTAGGCTACTATACTCTGCTCGCTAACTTTGCGGAGATTCTTCTGTCCATGACATGAATGTCCATGACGAATATTTTAATAGCCAATATTGAATCACAGCCGTTCAATACAGTCCATTCAATCCCAGCCATTGCTTCATGCTTACTTTTGTAACGGCAGTCAACGTGAGGCTTCTCTCAGAAGCAACAACACCATTTGGGCTTCCCTCCGCACAGACCTCACCTGACTTGGGTATGTTCTTGATCCCATCAACAGAGACACTCAATTCATTGCACTGATCTTCACAGACTCCTCATCCTCATCTCTTAAATCGACAACCAGATCTCATTTTCCGTGTTATGAAGAGAAAGGTCCCCCTTTGAGAGGGATACTTGGGGATCCATTGATGGATCGATGAAGGATGTCGAAGAATGACCAATCAGATCTGGGTATATCGGTGAAGGATGTGTTTGATCAGAATCTTCGTACCAAAGCTGAAACAATGTGTTTGATCAAATTAAGAAATTAACGTCGCCATGGACACACGAATCTTTGGGGGATCGAAGATGGAAAACTTTGGGGGATCGAAGATGACCAATACCAAAGGAACTGGAGATCTGGTTTGCTACCCAGATCCCATTTGGTTTGGTTGGGTAGCGGCGGCGGAACCTCTGTTTTCCTTGTTTTTGTTAATTAAGCTGACCGTCCATTGGTCAACTAACGGAGTTATTATATCTAACGGCATGGACAGTCACCGCCGTGGACAGAAGACGCTCCGCTAACTTTGGTAATTATTATGTCCTCGACGATCGAATATATCTATATATAGTTATAGACGGACTCGATCAGCACCTAATTAACAAAGATGCCTGATCGTGATCGATCATATATATATATAGTTATAGTAGTGTTCGTTTAGTTATAGATGCATATATGCATGCATGCTTAATTGATTAAATAATGATTACATATTATAAAACAATTAATTAATATATAAGCTAAAAAAAAGCAAGCATGCCAAAAGATAGATGGAAGAGTACATGTTAGCTTTCTTTTTGGTTATGGATCAAAAGGGTGATTCTGAAATCAATCTCGATCGATCATCCTGGAATCCGGCCTGGATGGTCATAATTCCACATCATGACCAAAATTTATAACTGTGGTCCTCCATCAATATTCAATTCCTAGCTAGCTTTAATGCATGGAATTAAGGATATGATCTTCTCCTATATATATGCATGATGCATGATCGAGATGAGATGAGTTGAGGACGTACACCGGTACACGGTACACCCAGCAAAGCTAGCTAGGCCATCAATCAATCAAGCCGATACCTGACCATACGCAAATAACTCCTTTCACCTACCAATAAATCAATCAAGGCCGTGCGATACTGACTTGCAGTTACAGGTTGGCTAATTAAATTGCCTATTTGCCTTGCAATTAATGAATATATTACTTTCAGATATATCGAGTAATAATTTCGACCAGGAAGATATTTTCATTAACCTAGCTAGCTACTCTTTCTCCTCCTTCCTTTTTGTTAACGAGTATGGGTTGAGTCAAATTCTGAATATTATTACTTAGTTACGGCTACCGACCCGAACCGTCTCCAATCCTAGTACTCAGAATTTAACGGGCCTCGATCACATGAGAATTGAGTTGCATAAGATAATGGATTATTAGGTCAAGGGTTGGAAGTTCAAAACAGTGAAGCCCTGTCCACTCTGTTGGGCTAAGCTCTGAGCTCTGACCTAGTAGTGTACAAAAGCTGGGCCGGCCTGTAAAATTGGAGCCCTTTGCAGTAGACAACTGTCGGCGCAAGACATTACATGCATGGAGCCAAAGTTGCGCGTAATCTAGTCGTCGCACACCTAAATTTATTTGGTGGCTTTATTAAATTGCACTTTCTTCTCAAGATGAAGAAACACATCGATCGAGCATAAAGACAGACCCTATATATATATAGCATTATAGCTATAGGTAGGTGATCGATCCAGTTACGTACGCAAGTGAGAAAACAAGCTGCCAGGCATCTTCTTCTTTTTTCACAAAACAGCGGTCAAGACAAACAATACCTCCATCTTTTTGCGCTTATATATATTTCTTAAATTGGTGCAAGTTAGTCTTTAATTAGCTAGCTCATTTATTTATCTTGCATATATCTATACATGTGTACCAACCATATATATAAGATCGATCCTGTGGCATCAACAAAAATGGAGAAATAAAATACATTGAATATATATGTGTGTATAATTTCGCAGGCCATAAAATTGAAAATAATATTTTACTCTAGCAAGGAAACGAATCAAGAAGACAAATTAAGCTAAAAGAGAAGCATCCTTAATTAATAAAGAGCCAAAGGGCAATAAAATCATTATATAATTGTTAATTTCTTTGTGAGGATGACGATAATCCAGAAAATAATAGTAAAATTATTGAAGCGTACGTACGTATTAGGACATGCAGTCAATTTCTGGAGCCCGCGGTTTTTGAAAATTTGATCCATATATCACATTTACATTACATATATATATATAACAAAGTCAAAATGAACCTGATCGACTTAATTAATTAGTGTCCTAGCTAGCTAGCCTGTCTTAAGTAATTTTTGGGGTCTGAACTCTGATTATTTTCTTAACAATTAATTAATTAATAACAAGAACGAGAATACGTCGATCGAGTTGGATTAGTAGCGAGCTGCTGTGTAGCTAGTCCAAGATGGATAGTAGCATTACTTCTAGGGACAGCTGTGGGATGTTCCATTTGCCATGTGGGTGGGTGGGTGCTTCAATGGTTCTGGTGCACTGCATGATCCCATATTCCCATATATATATAATTATTATTGCATTGACCCAATTAGCTCCATCTTCTAGCAGCTTAGCTTACACTCTACTTTGATTATGATCATGATCATGGAATAATTAAGCTTAACATGATTATGATCTGGACCCTAATTCATTGAGCCATGGATATATTTTAACAAATTAACTCTATATATATGTAATCCGCACCTAGCCTTTAGCTTTTTTAGCTGGCTTTTTGGGATGTAAATTTGGTGGAAGATTTCAATTATTTATTGGATACTGGAAGGTAAGGTGGCCAGGTGGGTGTTAATGAAAGCCAAGTGAAGCCATGGCATGCCACCACATGCAAGTGCGAAATTTGCGACTTTAGCCATCAGAAACCCCACTATTTCCATATGGCGACAACATCCATGATCTAAGCATGAAATCAACGTCCAATAGCTACTTACGTGTCCACATGTCATTGGATCTTTTTGTGGACGTATTTCCCTTTTTTCTTTCGTAAGAAACAATTTGTCATACCTTCCTCGATCCCTCTGTCTCTTTTTCTGTTCCACTCAATTCCTGAATTGATATATATATACATGCCAATTCCGTCCATAACTCACTCCAGTCCTATTCAATCATTTTAGCTGAGGTTCCGTTCAGATCAGATCTCAGCACTCACTCGCGTACTGCAACAATGGGGGAAAAGGAAAAGGTGCACATATATTTTGCTTGCTACTAGTACTAATTAAAAAGTTGTTTATGCTTTTCCGGATCCATGCCATCTCTTTTTGCTCCATGCCATCATCTAGATAAAAAGATAACCCAAATGATGATTCCCATCCTCTCAATATTTATTTTTTTTGTATTTATTTTTATATTCTCAAGTTTTTGGCTCTTTCTTCTTCAATTTCTCACATACTACTCAATGGATCTATCATTCTTCTCGATCTGTCAGAACCTGATCGATTTCATTAATTCCATCTCCCGGCCTGCAGCAATCCCACTTCCTTAATTAATTACTTCTTGTTTTTGCACATGCAGATCGAAAAAGTAACTAGCATCTATCTATCTATCTATCTAATTTCTGTAAATGACATCGATGAATTTCAGGTGACGATAATGGTTCTGAAGGTGGACCTTCACTGTGAAAAATGCTACAAAAAGGTCAAGAAAGTTCTGTGTAAATTCCCACGTGAGTCTCTTAATTTGTGTTTTGTTTCCGTGATTTTAACGAAAGAGGTAGATTGAGAACGTAAACTGAGTTAATTATTTGGTGGATTTTGTGAACAAGAGAAATACGAGACCAGACGTACGACGAGAAGAACAACCTGGTGATAATCAAAGTGGTCTGTTGCAGTCCAGAAAAGATCAGGGACAAGCTATGTTACAAAGGAGGCGGCGCCATTAAGAGCATCGACATCAAAGAGCCTGAGAAGCCCAAGCCTCCTGCGGCTGACAAACCCAAAACAGCACCAGCACCAGCACCAGCAGCAGCACCAGCACCAGCACCAGCCAAACCCAAAGAAGCCGATAAGCCTAAGTCCGTTCCGGCTCCGGCTCCGGCTGCCGAAAAGCCTAAAGAGAAGCCAAAAGAAGCGGAAAAGCCTAAAGACAAACCCAAAGAGGCCGAGAAGCCCAAGCCTACTCCTCCTCCTGCTCCGGCGCCGGCTCCGGTGACGGTGAACGCGTGTTGTATGGATTGTTCCGGAGGGCATCCAGGTGGGCCATGCCAAACTAGCTATTGTTACGGTGTGCCAGCCCCTTACATAGAGTATGATGGCTACTATGGAAGGCCAATCTATGATAGTTATGGCGGTGGGAGGACTAGTAGTTACTGCGTGACGCGCCCTGATTGTTTCAGTGAAGAAAATCCCCAAGCCTGCGCCATCATGTAAAATCCTACCTGCCGACTCTGCCTAGCTCCATTTTTACACTAGCTACTTGTTCGTTCGTTAAACTTGTTGTTGTACGTACGTTCGCTGTTTTATAGGACAATCAAGAGTAAATAATAAAGTGTGGGTGATGGTGGTGGACATGTCACAATCAGATTATCCATCCTTCCACTATAAGAGCTACTACAAGAAGTTGTTACAATTTTTAATTAATTAATTAATGAAATAAAAGTTTCCATTTATATAGTTCGATCATTTCTTTTCTCCTGCACTACATGTATACATATGCTTTTCAATTATTTGTCCATCTCTTAAAGAACAATTAATGATTAGGTTAGAGTTACAGTTAGGCGCTTCATAATTAAGATTAATTAGGTCGATTAATTGCTCTGCGAATAATTAGGATTATCAACTACTCTCTGTTGTTCATTCACATGAAGGAACACTTCCCAAGGAACACTTCCGATCCCAAGTGTTAAAGTTTGACCTACATTTCAAACTTTTCTAATATAAAATTAATAGGGGGTTGGTAATACTACGTTTACCGTTAGTCACAGGCCTTAATACCGTTAGCAAGAGAGCAACTTTGATATGCGTGTTAACCCAATCAAATTTTATTATTCCTCCAACTTTTAATTTATTTTTCATCTGAATACAACCCCATCTCAAATACTATAGATTATAGCCTTATAGGTTAAGAAAAATCATTACCAATTAACTCAATGAGCCAATCAGACCATATCGATCATTAATCAAACAAAACTTGCAATCTATAAACCTTCAATATTTTGTACGTCATCACTTACTGCAATATTATATTCCTTGTCTGTGCACCATATATATATGTACATAAGACTCGCTTCAATCTAATTGTTTTTTGACAATGATGTAGCGAGCGGGAACGTACGTACATTTATGTTCGATTAACCATTGCCTACATCTAGTTTTCATACGACCATCTAGTTGGGTGTATTAATTTGAAAAATTCTTGCTTTGACATGCAAATCTTTTATTTTTTATTTCTGCTTAGGAAGTTGGGGCTCTGTATAGAAATTCCAGTCCAAGATCATAAATGGGCCGATCCAGTTGTTTGGGTGAGGGGAGGAATGACCCAACTTGTGGACTGAAGCTTAAATGAAGATGAAGATAGATATTTTGACGGTAAAGATAGAACCCAGAAGGTCAATATAGTAAAAAGAGAACCCTTCTAGTTCTCTCTCTCTCTCTCATTATCAGTCGCAACTCGCAAAAGGAGGAGGGAAAATGGCTTATCATGTATGCTCTACGCCCTCTTCTCTCTTCCTCTCTCACTCTCTCTCTTCCTCTAGAAAGCTCAGGCTATCAAACTCTGATATTCACACCTTCAATCTCAGCTTCCCTACACTTCAATCAAGAGCTTCTCTCCAAATAAACCAAGAAACCCAGAGCCCCCATGTCCCAAAAATTGAAAATCCTCAACGCCCAGATGGAAATTCAGAGTCTCCGTCCAAAAGCTATATTTGGGTCAATCCCAGCAGCCCCAGAGCTTCACAGCTTAGGAAGAAATCGTACGATTCCAGGTATGCTTCTTTAGTGAAAGTAGCCGAGTCCTTGAACTCTGACGGTCTAAATCAAAGTGATGTTATTGATATTTTAAAGGGTTTAGGTGATAGAATTTTGGAACAAGATGCTGTGGTTGTTCTTAATAATATGGTTAATCCAGAAAATGCGTTGCTTTCTCTCAACTACTTTCAGCAGAGGTTCAAACCAAAGAGGGAAGTGATTCTCTATAACGTGACTCTCAAAGTATTTAGGAAGTGTAAGGATTTAGAGAGAGCAGAGAAGCTGTTTGATGAAATGCTCGACAGAGGTATTAAACCAGATAATGTTACATTTTCGACTTTGATTAGCTGTGCTAGGATGTGCTATCTGCCTGATAAGGCTGTGGAGTGGTTTGAGAAGATGCCCAGTTTTGAGTGTAATCCGGATGATGTTACCTATTCGGCTATGATTGACGCCTACGGGCGTGCAGGTAATGTTGACAAGGCTTTCAGCTTGTATGACCGTGCCAGGACACAGAAATGGCGCATTGATCCAGTGACATTTGCCACCTTGATTAAAATTCACGGCCAATCGGGGAACTATGACGGGTGCTTGAATGTTTATGAGGAAATGAAAGCGATAGGTGCTAAGCCAAACATGGTTATTTATAACACTTTGTTGGATGCTATGGGAAGAGCTAAGAGGCCTTGGCAGGCCAAGAAAATTTACCGAGAGATGATCAGCAAGGGGTTTTCCCCTAATTGGGTAACCTATGCGTCTCTCTTACGGGCCTTTGGTAGAGCTCGCTATGGTGATGATGCTTTTAATGTGTACAAGGAGATGAAGGAGAAGGGAATGGAGTTAAATGTCATTCTCTATAACACCCTTTTGTCTATGTGTGCTGATGTTGGCTACACCGATCAAGCTGTTGAGATTTTTGAAGAGATGAAGAGTTCCGTGACTTGGAAGCCTGATAGTTGGACATTTTCCTCCATGATTACCATATATTCCTGTAGTGGGAAAGTCTCAGAGGCAGAGGCAACGTTGAACGAGATGGTGGAAGCTGGTTTCCAGCCTAATATCTTTATTTTGACATCACTAATCCAATGCTATGGGAAGGCCAAGCGTACTGATGATGTTGTCAGGACATTCAATCAACTACTAGAATTGGGCATAACTCCTGATGAGCGTTTCTGTGGTTGTCTCCTGAATGTAATGACCCAAACACCACAGGATGAACTATCGAAGCTGATCGATTGCATTGAGCGGGGTAATGAGAAGCTTGGGTATGTTGTAAGATTTCTAGTAGATAAGCAAGACAGTAGTGAAAACTTCAGGAAGGAAGCATCAGAACTTTTTAATTCAGTTGGTTCCGATGTAAAGAAGGCCTACTGCAATTGCTTGATTGATCTTTGTGTGAACCTTGATCTCTTGCAGAGAGCCGCTGAGCTACTAGAACTGGGACTTACTCTTGATATATACACAGATATACAGTCAAGGTCTCCAACCCAGTGGTCTCTGTATCTCAAGGGTCTCTCTCTTGGGGCAGCTCTGACTGCATTACATGTTTGGATTAATGACTTGTCTCGGTCATTGGAATCTGGGGAGGAGCTTCCACCTCTTCTTGGAATTAATACAGGACATGGCAAACATAAATATTCAGACAAAGGTCTAGCGACCGTGTTCGAGGCACATTTGAAGGAAGTAAATGCTCCATTCCATGAGGCTCCAGACAAGGTTGGCTGGTTTTTGACTACAAAGGTTGCTGTCACGTCATGGTTGGAGTCTAGAAGTTCACCTGAATTAGTTGCTGCTTAGGTATTTGGCTGTTTAGTTTACTAAGAAATCATGTTACACTGATATGTAAGGACGAGAGCAGGTATGTGCTGCTTCTCATTTTGCTATTTATTTGTATCTGGAATTTTCTCTCTTCGTAGAGAAACATTTTTGTACAATTAGATTCAGCTATTAAATCTACTTCCATGGGCGTCTTATAGAGTCCATGAGTTCTTAGAATTCCTTCGTCTACTCAGTAGTTAGCTTACCTATATTCGTGCTATGATTTTGAGTGACATTATCAATTAGATCCTGTTAAACCATGGTTGAATGTAGCTTATGATTCAGACCTGTACACTTCTGGAATACTTGCCTTCTGTTAACATTATCAATTAAAATCGTGTTAACCTTCCCTTTTGTTACCTTAAGTAGGTTCATTCTTGGGTTTAATTCATCAAACATGATTCTTGATAGAGGCATTGCCATTTGCAAGACAGATTGATTGAGCCCTAGTGTCTAATAAGGCTAATAGCTTAAGCTTAGAGATCATAGAAACTGTTCACTAGGCCTTCACTTTGTATGAAACGAAAACCCCAAATTTGAAGGAAAAAGAAAAGGAAAAATGCTTTTGACCTCATGCGCCAGTTCTCTACTGGAGTTGACATTTAACATTTTGATATAATTTGTTCGTTAAGGCTGTGGTTCAATGAACAATGCACAGACCATTTGACTTTGTTGTACTTAGTATTATCATAATGCTTGGACAGGGCACAGACCATTTGACTCTGATGTAATTAAGTAGTATCATAATGCATGTTTAGAGAGCATAGTTCTAGACGCACACCCGTAGTTGACTTTGTGAAGTAAAGGCTTATAAACATGGCTTGCACGTCAAACTGCCTAATATTAGTATTGCCCAAGTGAAATGTGATCAAAGCCACACTATAAAACGATGAGACTCCTAATTCTTTTGCAGTAGTGCTCACCAATATTCAATCACTAGCTACCATGGGAAACTGTATATGTGTTCCGTTCCATCAGCACCAAGAGAAGGTTAAAGTAGTAGTCTTTAATGGAGGAGTAGAAGAATTCAGCGCCTCCACAACAGTCGAAGAAATCACAACCGGTCCTTACATTGGCTATAAGCTGGTGCACCAGGCCAACCCATATACACCATTGCCACCCAACACCAAGCTAGAACCTGGGGAGGTTTACCATCTTGTGCCAAACCTTGCTTGGCTCAATAAGCCTTTAGTTCCTTCCAAAATTGCCCACCAAGAACAAGAAAGCTGCAAAAGACAGAAGGTGAGGATTGTGGTGACTAGAGAACAATTGGAGCTGTTGTTGAACGGCGCAAAGAAGCTCCGGTACTCTAAAGAAATTGGGAGTTTTGGGTTACAAGAGCCTCTGAAATGGCGGCCTTCTTTGGCTATCATTCCAGAGGTGCGAAGGTTTTGAATATATGATTTGGGGTTTTTTTTTCCTTACCCTGAAATAGTTGTTGTCCCACAGCACAGTTTACCATGATCATTGTACATTTCAAATGATAGTTGATGAGTATAAGGTTGTAGGTACCAGGAGGGGTGTACATGTTTTTCTCAATGTAATACCTCTTTCTGGTTCCAATCAGTTCCTCCATATTTGATATCTCTTGTTAAGTAGCACTCTTGAATTTCATATATTTGATACCATTCTCAAATCTAAAGAATATAATTGATCCATTATGTCAAACCAAATAGATTGTATGAATTTCTTTTATGTAGATTTCAAGCAGAGGAAAACACAAATAAACATCAACCTAAAATGTACAAGCTCAGCTTCCTGCCAGAATTTTATTTCAGCTAGCTATCATTGGCGAAACTTTTCTTTCTGTATTTACATTAAAAAAATATCAGATCGATGACATTCCTGATAAAGACTAAATCTCCATATGAACTTCAATAATCTCCCATGTAAGAAAGCTTTCAAGATGCTTTTGTTACCCACTTACCCTGCAGCGCAATTGCAAGTAAACCGTAAAGTTATTCGAATATGCAGGTGATCAGGTTTGAAAAATCATAGTATTGAAAAATCACAGAATCAAAATAAAGATGGAATGAATGGTATTGAGGCTCTTCAAAAGTTGTTACAACCTCTTAGAGGAGCTTATAGTTCTGTTCTTTTTGTTATCATCCACCTTGGCTGCTGCAGCTTCTTTATCTCTAGCTACTGCTTCTCTCTTCATTTTCTTAGACTCTACTTCCATGGCTTTTGTCAGTGCATCAACCTTTTTCATCAGCATCTGGGAAACAGTCATATTGTGCGTTAGTACATTAATTGAGAGAGAGGGAGAGCTAGCAATGTTTGCCAATTATACCTTTATTTCTTGATCTTTAGCATTCACATCACTCTGTTTGACTTCACAATGCCTCCTGAGATTGATGACCTCCTTTTGAAGTCTATCATAGAGAAATCCTGAGACCACATCTTCACAGTCAGTACTTGTCTTATTGGGCGAGTCTTCATTGCCGCCATCTTTAGTTTTAATCTCTGCAGTAACTGTTTGA
Organism: Rubus parviflorus; assembly: GCA_029955375.1. NCBI lineage: Eukaryota > Viridiplantae > Streptophyta > Magnoliopsida > Rosales > Rosaceae > Rubus > Rubus parviflorus. Next base: position 257,510 of record JARGGL010000003.1, read on the forward strand.
TTGTTGTTATTTGCCTTCAGTTCTGTGTTCTCCTTTTCACCACTATCAACAACTTTAGTTCTAGAAGCCCATAAGCTTTTTCTCAACATTTTTTCTCCAGAACCATATCTCTTTTTAAAGCTATTTGATCTTTTTATCTCTCCGGCAGCATTGGCTGTTTCATTGTCTAAATTCGGCCGCTGGGGAGGAGAGCTTCCAATAGCGGAGGCTCTTGGCTGTGAAGTTGATCTCTTTCCTAATCCACCAGGGCTTGTCAGAAATCCTAAGAAGTTACCGGACTTTTCTGTTTTAGGGGAACGGCAAAACGAATTAGGATTGACAGAGAAACTCGAAACATGCTTTAACCCTTGTTCTAGAGTCTTCAGCCTCAACTTCAGCTTTTCCTGATGTAAAAGCATTAATTAATTAGTAGAGGAAGATTCAGTAATTTCAGTAGACCACAAATACGCGAATTGTAATTGTATATTCACCTTGAGTTGTGCCTCTGCCTTGGCTGTTCTGTCCGAAATTGCTAGCTTCTCCCTCATACGTTGCATCTCTGCCTACACATGCAAAAAAGAAAAAGTGCTTAAAATTTAAATTTGGATCAGAAACTGTATGAATAAAAGGCTGTGCACAAGAAATACCTGCATTAGTCTTCTCTCTTCAAGCCACTGTTTAACAGGCATAACTTTGTCATTTTCATCCTTCCACTCATTAGCAATAACAGTAGCTACCCGGTTTGCTGAAACTTTAACTCTTGCTAGCTCCCTCTCCAGAGTCCTCTTCTCCTCCTGTGTAATTGTGGTTTGTGCATTTTGATCAATTTCCAAGAAACATAAGTAAACTGGTTCTGTATATATATGTCCTGCAAGTAACTATGGAATGAAACATACATGCAATTCTTCTATCTGTCGTTTGTAGTCACGAATAGCATTGGCGGCAGCCCCACCAGCTAGAATGGTCTCCTCAAGTTCCTGAATGGTTTGGCTAAGCTTTTCGACCTCTAAAACCTTTTGGCGATTCGTTTTCTCAAGGATTCTGTTTTCCTCCTGCATATGGTAATATAAATTGGGATGAGTGAATACGTACACTCTACTTAGATTATGTACGTTCAACTAATTAATGAAATAAAATGTGGTGTGATTAAATCATGCCTGGCAGATTTCAATCTGTCTCCTCAATTCAAAGTTTTGGTTTTGAACCTCTTCAACTATTAGAGCCCTTTCCAGTGCACATCGCAATATCCTTTCTGCTTCAAGAAGAGCTGCCTCTTTCGACTTGGTGAGACGTTCCAAAGCCTTCTTGTCCTCCTGAAGCGCTGCAATCTGAAACATACAGCCAAAAGGTGAGGGAAAAGCATTCCGGCCAGTGTGAGCTAAACAATTACTTATTCAGATGGCATTGTCTCTACTTTTTGTACCTCATTCTTAAACATTTTGATTTCAGCCTCGAGAGGAGCAATGACAGATTCAAGAGGAGGAAGTTCATCATCCTTTCGATTTGTGTATACCCTTCTAAGAGTTGCTTCTGCAGCATACTGTGCAGCCAATGCATCTCTCTTTTCATATGTTAGTTTCTTGATTTCAAGGTTCTGCATATTTAATCGGAGTTGGACAAAAAAAGAGCATCTAGCTTAGTTAACAAAGTTGATCAGAGTCATTAACTCATTAAGGATACCAAAAATTTAAAGAACCAAAACACACCTTATGCTCTAGAAGATTTTGAGTGACTCTATGTTTCTCATCCAGTTTCTCTACTTCATTTCTTAGCTGGAAAACATAATAACAAAAGAAGAATATATGATCGAGTTCAATATTTTCCCATGAAACACCACATAGATATATATATATAAGTCCAATGTGTTTGTGTGAGGTGCACATATTTGTTTCAGTACGTACCTCTTCAACAGCCTTATCCTTCAGAACTTCAGTAGCTCTCAGAGCCTTGATCTCACCCTGAGCAATCCCCAACTCACGACTCTTTTCTGCAAACATAGATTCAAGAAACTTGTGTTAAATCATTGAAGACATTCTATTCGCGTAAATGCTTAGGATCGGAGAAAGAAACAATTGTATCACCTGCTTCATGGTCATTTTTGATTTGTTATGTAAAAGGCAAAAACATTGACTAGGTAGGTACCTGCGGAATTCTAATTATAAAGAGTTCATATTCAGTCCTAGATAATCTAATTTGTTTCTTGCTCAAAGCTAGTTTACAATTGGCCTCACAATTTTATTGCCATTTTGTTACCTGTGGACACACACACACACGCCAATTGATCTCATCTCAGTATAGCATAGCAGTTGATAAGAAACACAAGATGCTTAATTCAGAAACAAAATTGACACTGATAAAGGGAGAGAGAGACCTTTGAGTAGGTTGTGCATACGATTGAGCTCTAAGACAACAGGGTCTGGGAGGACAAGAGAGAGGTCCTCTCCTCCTCCTGCAAGTTGTTCATGACCCGCCACCATATCTCTCTCTAATTTGGTTTTACTTTGGAAATTGGAATGCAGAGAATATTTAGCAATTGAGTATAATCTCATAAACTATCAAGGATTTAAGTGAGTATGTAATGCCAATTGACGTGGGTTTTAATGAGGAGGATTTGGTATTGGTATGAGTGTGAGTTTTAAGGAATTGACCGTAAAGAGAGGAATGGACTCTGCCGTATTTTGCTGTGAAGCAAAATTAATTTTTGACAAGCACAAGTCTCTTATTAGTCTCTTATCATGATCATAGCGAGGCCGGCCATTCCGGCTTCTTTTTAGCTCTTCCTTTCCTCCCTCTGTATATATATCTCTTCCCTCCTTTATTGACAATAACGGTTACTTTCAAAAATTTCATCCCATATCTTTAAAAATTATGACACTTTAATGATCCATTTCAAACCTCGATCATTATTGGTAAACGATATGACACTTGTAATTTTTAAGAGATAATATTGTTGATCAGAACGAACAAAACCAACAATATTTCTTACTGTTCTGGTTTCTGATTAATTGATGATGGTGACTCTTTCTAGTGCAGCCTAGGAGAAGTTTCTATGGTATTATTTTGATCTAATTGTTTTCGAATCCAAGTGTTGCATTTAATCTTTTCTACTACCTAATCTATGATGATAATTTCATTTGAACCATTCAAGGATTATTGAGCAGAATGGTGCTCCCCAAGTGTATTTGTTGGTGCCATTTGTTGAAACCTTATTATCTGAAGATTATATATACCATGCCAAAAAGCGCCAAATGTTGCTTATCGTTATTAATTTTTTATTTTTTTTGGCAAGGTATCGTTATTAATTCTTTTGAAAGATGGAAGTCACTGACCAAATATTTTAAAGAAACAGAGTATTCTATTCTATCCCCAGCAGATTAATTTATTGGGAATATTTGTCTTGCTCTTGGAGTCTTGGTGACAGATGGGCAGCAGGTTCTATTTGATTCTGCTACCTTAAATATTAATTGAACGTGAATTTGATACATATGTAACTACATATATATATATATGCAAAAGAAATTAATTTATCCTTATAATAATAATAATAATAAAAAGCACTTGATTTGGCTTGGCTTTTCTCCCTTGAAAATGATAGCTGATAAGAAGTGAGGATAAGCAACATTATTAGGATCATGATCTGGAGACGTTGAGGAAAGCTCTTGTTTTGGAGTAATTTGATTGCTTAAGCGCTAAATCTTGCTTAAACCTTGCCATTGTGTTTACTTAGGGGTAATCAATCACTCAAATAAAGACGTTGAATTTAGGGCAAGAAAATGAGGTAGTGCTGACATTGAGCTGAAAATGACTAGCCAAAGTGGTTTGAATTGGAAAAAACCAACGAATTCATATTCTGGCTTGTATGTACAGATTGAAAATAATTTTTATCAATTTGTTTAAAGTTCGATTTCATGCATGTATTATGTATATGTACGATTGAATTAAGCTAGCTCCAACTCTTGCCGATCTTTTTGTGACATTTGAGCCATTTGGCAAGACTTGGAAATTAATTAATGTACCAAATTAAACATAGCTAGTATAGTATTTTTGGTTAATTAGGTGACAAAGGGAACACCCTAACTCCATTCCAACAACACCCACTTAAAAAAAAAAAAAAAAAAAAACTTGAATCTCTGATCGAGTTATGGCCAAACCCAGATAGACAGTCAAGCTAGTGATGGATGCATGATTAATATTGATGGATCGATCAGTAGGTAAGGCCCATCTCATTAATTAAGTTTTGTATGAAGCAGCAGCTAGCAGATCGAGAATCTGATCTCAATCCATCAATCTTTTCTTCTTCCTTTTTTTTTGGCTAATGATCCATCAATCTTTAATTTGCTAGCTAGGTTGGGTATAGGTAGAGCTTCATTTGCATATATGCGCGCAACTCTTCCAAAACTTAAACTACTCCAACGCTGCTCCAACTTTAGTTCCAGGTCATGAAAATATAAAAATAGATAAATCTTTGTACGTGGTTTCAAACTTTCAAATTAAAACACGATGAATTTATATTCAACAAATAATAATTAAGATTAGAATTTGCGATAATGAATTACGTCATTTTTTTTTTTTTTTGTTAAATACTAGTTAATTTTACCTCCGCTAAATTAACAATCATCAACAATTCTACGTTTAGTTTATAACCGTGCCATGTTTGGTTTAATTTGATCCTCTTATACTAATTAACAACTAAAAAAACTGAAGTTTTTTTACTAACCAAAACTTACTTATACATTGTACGCTATGATACGTGTTAACTATGTTTATTAGCAAATATTTGGGTTACGACACTAGTTTGACTCGTTTAGTATGTACGTTATATCATAATTTGTCTTGTGGCAACTGGCAAGTAATGATCAACATAAACAGCCGTTAGATTGGGTTATATATGTTATAATCGTGTAGTTGTGTTGTGTCACCTTAAGGGCCTAATACCGATTTCATTTTTCATTGTTCAAGACATGGGCTATATATATATATATATATATATATATATATATATATATATATTAATTGGGAAGTTTGCAGTCCAGTTTTGGGGGATGAGCGATAGATAGAACCCACTTCATATTTACTAGTTTCTGTAGTCCTACGCCAACCAAACAAAGATTTTATTATATGAGCAGTGAGCTTCGACTTCATATTTATTTAAATTTTTTTTTTTTTCCATTTTCATCAGTTTTGTATAATCCAAAAGATTGAGGAATCAACTTAGACAACCCAAACCATCTTTGTTTTTTATTATCTGATAATCTTTTCCTGAAACCCATCACAACGAAGAAGAACAAAAGAGATGCCATTCCTTTCCTAAGCACTAATCTTCATTCCATTTGAAAAGTGACCACTTGATGAGAGACAAAGTAACCGACCAATCAAAGAAATGGACAAAGGCATCAATCTATCTATATCAAAAATAATGCTTGCTTCTGCCTAGCTAGCTAATGACAAATGCGCCCTTCCACCAGATTTTCAGTTGGCTGTTTTCCTTTTCCATAATTGGTTGAACAAGGATATTTTGGGGAAAGAATGTCATACTAAGAAAATAAGTGACAGAAGGACCAAGCAAACAAACTCCGTGAAAAAGAGATATAACCATACATATTCTGCAGTTCACAATAGCCTAGCTAAAGAAATTAGATATAACCGGCCACAATCGATCTCGATCATTCTCTCTGTCTTGATCTCATTCTCTCTAGGATTAAGGCAATTAAGGCCAAGGCCATGGATATCTCACCACAGCTTTTGCAGTACAAATATCACTTTGGCATTGCAATCTTTGTTTCATTAATATTGTCCTTGCTGTTATATGCGGCCCCTCGGATTCTAAGCATTCTGGGTTACTTTTGGCCTCTCTTGGCCTCCACAACTCTGTTTTTGGTGGCGATAATCGCCTTCGGTGGTGGTTCCAAGCTGTCAACAGAAGCTCACGATGAAACGCAAGGTCAAGGAATCATAGATTACGTTGCAGGGCACCCAGACTACACAGATATATAGTTAGTTTCAACTCGATCGATCAGTCGTACGTATTCTAGTATTGCCTGTACCAATTAATTAATGCATATATAGAACGTACGTACGTACGTACGTGAAAGCAAATCTCAATCGCAAAGATGTACTTAATTTGCAAATAATAATTGCAAGGCACGCAGTTTAATTGGTTCACTAGTGTATATACTTTTATTTCTTATATGTACCTAATTTGTCCAAATTAATATTTGATATATAGGTTCTATCTTCTTTTCCTATAATGAAACAAAAATAATTAAAAATGGAAAAAGTCATTGTTTTTATTACCATAGTGATCATACAGGAATAAGAAAGGAACTAACTGTTAATATATTTGATCGAATCAAAGGAAACTACACTAGCTAGCTAGCTAGCTAGCCAAAATTTTGTTTGTTTCATCGATCCCTGAGTAGTATATATGTTATATATATATTGACAATTAAGGTACGTAAATAATGCAGTAAATTGAATAATGGTGCTAATTACTAGCTAGTCATCGATCGGTTATTTGATCTAATGGTATTAGATCAGATGCTGTCAAAGTTCCTGAGTGATCAATGTCAAGCTCGTTGAAGGTTTCCATGACAAGTGAAATTTCCTCCTGGCTGATCTTCCCCATTTCCTTTAGCTTATATATCACAAACTCGGCAGCACTGACAACTTTATCATGATCAAGATCTGCTTGTTCAAGATCCGATGGTGTCAATCTTCGAGTAAGAACCCACTTGACGAGTGATCTCTGCCTTCTTTCGGTGTAGAGTTCAGCAAGGTAGAGATAGAACTGTGCTAAGCACATTGTACTAGTAATTATCCAAAACACAGCAAAAATCCGACCTGCTGCAGTTGAGAAGCTCTTGTCCCCATATCCGAGAGTAGTAACGGTGGAACAAACGCAATAGATAGCATCCAAAATTTCCAGTTGCTCAACCACACACAAGAACACAGTTCCAACTACAAAAAGCACCAAGAGAAGGATTCCTGCAGTAATACATTTGAACTTGACTTTGTCTATTTCAACCTCCTTAAGAAGCTCGGCAGGGCCTACTTTTTCGCGGAAGTGTATGGCCCTAACCAAAAGCACTTCCTGCTTCTCTACAATGTAATCTGCTGCCTTACCAAGAATCAAACCAACAAGAGCCATTCCAGTGAACACAAAAACGCATGCAAGTAGTTTTGCCATAACGCCATTCGGAACAAGGTCACCGTATCCTACAGTGCTCATTGTCACTACACACAAGTACATGCAATCAAGAATCGGATTTGTTTTCTCGCCCTTTATCTCATTCCTCACCAGGAAAAAACAAAAGGTGCCTCCCCCTACGTATGAAACCAACATCAAGACCACTTGCTTTAAGCTGAATTGTGGTTTCACATACATTGGCTCACAATCTGCAGGAGACTGTATTACTACTTCATTTTGGTTATTGAGTTGGCGGTTTTTATCATGGCGGTTTCTTCTTCTCACATTCTTTTCGTTATTGAGTTGAGAATGATCGTTCTTTTCGGAAAGTAAGGCTTGTTTAACATCATGATCGCTGGCCATAAGGGGCATTAATTCAATAAAGGTTCATCTGCTCATAGCTACTAGCTAGCATAAAACCTCAGCAAGTCAGCAACAGCTAGTAGTTTTCAATTTCTCAGCAATTTGAAACAGATATATATCAATCCCCTGCATATTTATTTGCATTCATTTCTTATTAAAACTGATCGATATCTTTGAAATTAATTATAAGTGATCCCACCTGATCGATCAGTGAACATCAAATTAAGGACAATGCATCCCAGAAATACCATATGCGTAGATACTAGTTCTTAATTAATTTGACTGGACATAATGTACGTTTCAAATCCAAGTCACTTGAAATTAGGAATCTAAATATGCCTAGCTAGGATTAGCCTAATCATGCATCCATTTTAATTGAGATCTGATATTGTATGAACTCTAACTCGATCGTAATTAAAATCAAATAACTTCCTACCATATATACTTGCTCCGATCTACATTAATTCAATGACACGCATGGACAGTTTTTGTATTAAGGACTGTAATTAAATATAATAAATCATGGGATGCATATATGTTACACAAAAAAAAAAAAAAAGATGAAGAAAAGAAAATTAGAGATAATACTTGCCTGCTGATCGAGGAAGCTGTTTCTCTCAGTCCAGTAGTACGTGCTTCAAACATGCATGCATCAAATTATTTGATTCAAATATATGAATGACATTGGTGGTGGCATTAATTCCCTGCAGAAAATAAAGAAAGAGCCGCATGCAGGAATAAATATTGATTAAACGCATATAGATCATATGCATTAATTATTGAATCAATTAATTAGTACGACTTCGTAAGTTGTAGGTGGCTAGCTAGAGAAGAAGCAAGAGCAAGAATCGCTCTGCTGCTTCCAACTGGGCAGTTTTTCACCGCGAGCTTTTCAAATCAAACCCACTTGGACATGCTTGGCTTGACCATCTCTCACTTGTCCACATCTCATATTTTCATGTCAAAAACACAAACGTTATTGTGTATTTGTGTTACAACTTACAAACGGTTTGGGATAAATCCCCCTCACAGAATATATACTTCTTTACCACTAATGGGACTTGTTGACGATTCTAATATTATTTTGGTAATGGGACTGATTCATGATTCATGATTTTTTTCTTTTTTTTTGAGAAGTGGGACTGATTGATGATGATTGCTAATTAACTTTGTTCATTCGGTTTCTTATGGCATGAAGTATTTTTTGTGGGATTGAGAATTGTAATAATCATTCATCCCATTTTTTTTTGTATGTGAGTAAGCCCATAAATGAAGTCGGACTATACCCAATGCCAAATCAGACTTTGGTCTAAAACAAACAGACACTAGGTCGTTTAAAAGGCCCAAAAGATTAACATGCCCGACTCATTAATCTGGTGTGAAATTTTCACAGCAGAGGGAAAAGAAGAAGAAGGGGCAGTCGGTCACTGAGCTGTGGAGGAAGAAAAACAAGAAGAAACCAAGGCTTTCACTGGTACGTAATTTTCATCCCCTTCCTAGCTCTGTTTCTTGGTATAATATCTCGAGCCCAGTGACCGCGATTTAAAAACAAAAAAAAGAGTTGTCTTTTAAGTTTCTGGTATCTGATTTTCCCTACACCAATTTGTTAAACCCCCTGCAGCTTTGTGAAATCCATTAGCTCTAGAACCATTTTTGTGTTCTAATTTACTGCTTAGCAAGAAGAACCCATTTAATTTTTGTTTTTGTTTCGATCCATTAAAGGGTTTATGCTCCCAGTTCGAGCAGCAGCTTTTCTGGGGAACTAAAAAGATTGAAACTTTATAGTTACATCAAAGTGTAACTAATGAATTCTATACCATTGAAAAACATATGGATTCGGCGGCAACAATGCCCGTGTGGAGATTGGAAATGTTATGTTACATATGAGGGGGACTCTGAAGAGACCTCCCTAGCAGCTCAATTGGTAAAGAATGATAGTCCAACCTCAGAAGCTATGGTTTCTCCCTACGTTGGAATGGTATTTAAGAGTGATGATGATGCATTTGAGTATTATGGCAATTTTGCTAGAAAAAATGGCTTCTCTATTAGGAAGGAGCGATCTCGACTTAGCCCACAATTGGGTATTTATAAACGTGATTTTGTCTGTTATCGTTCTGGTTTTGCACCGGCCAAGAAGAAGCCTACAGGGGAGCACCATAGGGATAGGAAGTCAGTTCGGTGTGGATGTGATGCAAAAATGTATTTGTCAAAGGAGGTTGTTGATGGGGTTTCTCAATGGTTTGTTGTCCAATTTAGTAATGTCCATAACCATGAACTTTTGGAAGATGACCAAGTTCGCCTCCTTCCTGCATATCGTAAAATTCAAGAGGCAGATCAAGAGCGCATACTATTGCTTTCTAAAGCTGGGTTCCCTATACATCGCATAGTCAAGGTGTTGGAGTTGGAAAAGGGGATTCAAGGTGGACAATTACCCTTTTTAGAGAGGGATGTCAGAAACTTCGTCCAAAATCGTAAGAAGGTTGTTCAAGAAAATGATGCCTTGCTCACTGAAAAGAGGGAAAATGATACATTAGAACTTCTTGAGGCTTGCAAGGTGACAAAAGAGGCTGATGAAGACTTTGTTTATGATTTTACAGTTGATGAGAATGATAAGGTTGAACACATTGCATGGTCCTATGGTGATTCAGTCCATGCCTATACTATGTTCGGGGATGCAGTTTATTTTGACACTACATATCAATCAATCACATATGGCATGCTTTTTGGAGCATGGCTTGGCATTGACAACCATGGAAGAACCATTTTCTTTGGTTGTGTTCTATTGCAAGATGAAACACCTCGTTCCTTCTCATGGGCTTTACAGGTTACTGTCCGATATTATCTGAATTGATTTTGGATTAGTTGTGTCTTGATATCTGTTTCTTTCCTTACAACGATTTTTTTCTTTTGCATAGACTTTTGTTCGTTTCATGAGAGGAAGATGCCCACAAACAATCATAACTGATCTTGATCCCGGGCTTAGAGATGCAATAACAAGCGAACTACCTAACACTAAGCATGTCATTTCTATATGGAATATTCTTCCCAAGGTCTCCAGCTGGTTCTCTGTATCAATTGGATCTCGATATGCAGAATTTAAATCTGAGCTTGATGCCTTATATCGGGTGGAGAGTACAGAGGATTTTGAGCTTCAATGGAATCAAATGATTTCAATATTTGGGCTGTCTACAGATAAGCACATTGCTTTACTTCATTCATTTCGGGCATCTTGGGCTCTATGCTATATGAGGGGTTGCTTTGTTGCTAGAATGGCAACGACAGATTATTCAAAGTCTATAGAAGCATTCCTGAAAGGTGTTTTCAGCACACAAACATGTCTGCGCAGCTTTTTCGAGCAGGTATGTTGGTTAAAAACTTTTGACATTTGATATATGCCTGTAGTTCTTCAATTGGTATTGGCTCTTATGCTCAAACACTTGCAGGTTGGTATTTCTGCCAATTTTCAAAATCAGGCACGTCGAGAGATGCAGTATATGCATACAAAAACATGCATTCCCATTGAAGAGCATGCAAGGAGTATTCTGACGCCTTTTGCCTTCAATGCTTTGCAGCATGAGCTTGTGTTTGCCATGCAGTACGCAGTATCTGAAATGCCCAATGGATCATGTCTTGTGCGCCATTTCAAGGAGATAGATGGAGAGCGTCTCGTGATTTGGATACCAGAAGATGAACAGATTCACTGTTCCTGTAAAGAGTTTGAATCTTCAGGATTATTGTGCAGGCATTCTCTGCGGGTATTTATAGTGAAGAACTACTTTCAGCTTCCTGACAAGTACTATTTGAATAGATGGCGGAGAGAAAACTCTCTTGATTTTTATGATCCCCATATTACTCGAAATAGTGATGATGAATGGTTTCAAGATTATCAGTGTCTGGCTGAAACGCTGTTTACAGAATCATCGATTACAAAGGAGCGTTCTGAGTATGTACAAAGGGAAGTGACAACACATCTCACAAGGATTCTTAATGAGGTTAGAAACATGCCAGAATCTGAAGGAGTTGCTATGGATCTGACATTTTCCCCTGCTAGTTAATTTCAAGCAGTTGGTGCTGTACGTGTATGGTATTTGTAGCAATGCAATTACAACAAGCTTTGCATTCGTATGATGAAAGGAGGTATGATCTAAAAGTGATGGAAGGACAATAGGACTTTGCATTCTTATTCTCCAATATTGAGCGGAGAACGGAGAACCGTCCTTTGTCGTGGTAGCTTGCGGATGTACAAGGCAGCAAAAGATGCGCCGAGATAGCAACTTAGCAACTTATCTAGGGTGATTGACCCTGTATTTCATTGGTAAATTTTGAAGAAACTGTGGACTAGCTTTTAGCATTTAGTGAAAATTTTAGTTTGTGTTGTTTCAACTGATATCAATTGGATTGAAGCATGGCAACACGAGCACCAAGCTGAAAATGGGGGGAAATTGTACGAATTATATCTACTTTTGATTGGAAAGATAGAAAGATATATCACTCATTCACTCACGGTAACAATGTAAGCCGGAAGACATTTGACCAGGTTTTCTGGACAGATTTATCATAGTTTGGTTCATATATCGTAGTATTTTGTGCGTCTCCTCCATTAATTACGGGTCATGATCGACCAGGTTTTCTGGACCTGTATATCTACTAGTATGAAATTGATGTCTCTTACGACACTTGGCAAGCCCATTTGTCTTTTGTCTTGTTAAGATATTTAGATATTGACAATTTGTTGATGGGAATGCGATCAAATTTGCACTAGATTTTAGAATTATTGAAATGGGATGACTCAATTTGAGGAGTGAGCGATAATATATCTCTCAAAGTGATAGTAAAAGGAAGTGGCTTTTAAATTTTAATTTTGTTATGAAAATCAGTGGTTGTCACTTATTTGATCATCTACAAAGCTTGTAGCTTCTGGCATATATTTACCCTTCGATCTCCTTTGTTACCCAAAAAAAAAACCCTACAAACTACAAGCTAGGAGGAGCAAACCAAAGTCATAAAAACAAGCTCATATATAGAGCAACAATTAATATTGATTGATACATATTGAGATCAATAAAGTGAGGACAGGAAGCCACAATATTGATACATCGATCCGCAACTTACTCAATAACCCATTATTCTAGCTCAAACTATTCACTTGCTTTCAAACCAAAGCTACAGAATACCATGCATATTCCATCCATGCTAATTAACTAGCTAGAATGCAGCAACTACGTGCGTACCCAAATTACAGACCAAACATGCACGAAAATTAAACATTACACAGCACGCTAGCTCCACACACACACATACATACGATCGAGATATGTACGTATGTGATATGTCGCAGTCGCAGTTTGTCCATTTATATATAATGGATATGGATGATCAAGTAGTAGCTAGGTAGGTTATTAATTAATACTGATCAGGCCACAAGAAAGCTCCGATGGCATAAGCCCTCTTCTCTGGGAGAGTCCCCTTACTGACAGCAGTTAGGCCATATTGCTTGAGAAGCAGATCCAGCCTCCACTCCTCCATCTTCTCGTAGTCGGCTTTGGTGTACCGAGGGTAGTGAAGAGGCATCTGGAATCCTCCTGAAGCTGCGTGTGCACTGTAGGAGGACAACCCCCCAACACCAATCTGCTTGGAGACCTTGCCGTGATCATGTTCTTCTACTTTAGGGTTTGAGTCCTTTTTCGGGTATAGCAAAACAGTAAGCCAACTCAAGGCGGCCGCCATGTTTCTCTCTCAGGCCCAAAGGAGGAAGAGAGAGAGAGAACTCAAGGAAGCTAGAGCAGTTAAGATGAGGTGGGTTTTTTTTACTGCAGCAAGTTTATATCGTCCTAAGCCCATATATATAGAAGTATATATACATGTGGACAAAACTGCATTGCGTCACGTTCACGTTACTTGGGCGTGAAGTAGTCCAACTATTTTTTCAATTTAATAAATATGACAAATATGGATCGGAATTTAATTAATTGGTTGATGCTTAATTATTTGGGAGGTACCGGTGTTGAGAGGGATCGAGTGCTCATCTTGTATTTGTATAAATGGCTGGCTATTTGGTGTGCCAACGTAGGCTACGTACTCTACCTATCCTGAGTGGTTACGAGTCCCTTTAATTTCTTAAATGAATTGAATATACCAAGTTACCAACAATCATTGAGTTGCGTATTGACACACACCATGTATATATGCCCTCCAGCTTAATACACACACATGTTAATTTCCAATAATGTCATGCGCGCAGTGCCTTCAATTCATACGTACCTAGGTAGTATATTAATTTCAGGACCCTATTTTCCCTATATATATAATATGGCTAACTGGATTCTCTTAGACAATTGGCTGAGCAAAACTAGAAAGGCTCATAGATAATATAATGATTGAGAAATGAAATTTCCCAAGCTTGGTTATGTCGTATACTAATCAAATACTAATTACTGCATTGCTACTCTATTAAGTCCAAGACTTCCACGTGTACGCCTTCACGTTTCTAGATACATCGATCCCATCCTTGGCCTGTATTGTGATTTGTGAATCCAAGGAGATGTAATATAAGCAAAAGAAAAAATAGAATCATAATGAGAATATGCATGCATGTGAACCTTCATAGTTAAATTTGTAGATGCATAGATGTGAACATAGTGTTGAATCAAGTTTATTTTCAATTAATATGCATTGAATGGGGTTGAGGTTATTTCAAAGACGTGCGTGAGCTTGAGTTTGCTTCGGTTCATCAGATTGCTTGTGTCCGAATTCAAGTATATATTGTAATGACTTTACTCAATTTATGACAAATTTGTTCCTTAAAATCGGGATGGCGTGACACGCCAATTAATACATATAACTTGAGATGGAAATCAAGATTATTTATTAATTCTACGGTCCTAGATATAGTTGCATAATTATTTAGAGCTACAATAACAAGCGTGCTTTATTCTCTTATCTTTAGTATTGCCTAGTCTTCTCCATATATATACACAACACCAATCGATAAGCTTTATATATATATATATATAAGCGTGGTTAATTAATTAGTTAGTTGGTTTAGAGTCACAGTAACTAGAAGTGCAGTAACTATGCATGGTTGGGTAAATCTTACTGGCCGGTCCAGGCCGGAAATGCATATATATATATATGGTTCCGTTCAGGAATGAGTACGTACAGACTACAGCTAGGTTAATTAATTAAAGTTAAAGCCATTGATCGCTGCTGCTTTTGGTGGCTTAATTTTTCATCATTTCGTTTCATGCATTCGGCCATCTCATCTCTGGCCCCGGCCTAGCTAGCTAGCCAGCTAACCATTTCCAAGAAATTAAAATGTACGTAAATCTCTTAACTTCTCTCTCGTAGAAATTAAATGTAGTTTTTTTTTTTAAAGTAAAAGCTTAATTAGTGTAGTTAGGTCGGGCTTTAAACTTGTCCTAATTAATGATGGACGAACAAGCTTGCTTGCTGGGTGCATGCAGCATGCCTGCATATCCATATATGCATCAACTGCAAACTTCCTCGGGAAAACTACTGAAGCATTCAATTAATATTGTTTCATGCTTGCACATTGAGTAAATGCCCAACTGTACTGCAATTTGCTCAAGTTATTAATTAGCACCAGTAAGAGTAAATATATAATTACTATATACGAGGTCCAGGAGGTTAATTAAGATCAGGACCTTTTATTTTTTTCACATGCAGCCCGGATCGGAACCCATTAATTAGTTTGGTACGTGGTCGATCATTTTTATATCGATCGGTGTTGGTACTTAATTTGGAGTGACTCGATCAGAAAATAGTGGCCGGTTTAGCAAAACTTAATTGGATCAAAATAGAGATCGAGAGGGGATAGATAGAGATCGAGAAAACTAAACTTAATTGGATCAAAATATGCTGCGCGCATGCACGTACGGTTCAGCAGGCAAAGCATCATTTAGAATTTTGATGTGACCCAGCTGCATGCATGCTAGAGCTAATTAATTAGCTATATATATATATATATATATATGTATGTATGTATGATCAACGTACTCCTGATTTTCTGCATCAATCATGAATAAATTCCTAAATTAATTAGCCAGGAAACTTAATTTCCTCAAGCTAGCTTTATTCGATCGACCTTAATCATGAATAAATTGCTACATCAATCTTAATGCATGATGAATACCTATACTTATATATATATATATATAGCTTCTCGCTCTTCGCATACATATGGACCTGTTTTCACTTCACATGACTTTATTTTCTTAATTTTTTACCTATTCTAAACATGCAATTGTTTATTAAGAAAACGTACAGATTTATTCCTGAAAAATAAAAGATAACAAAGGAAAACAGTCAAAAATGTATCATATAATCTTGCTCCATTATTTTCCATGCTAGACTGCTTAACGAAAGTAGTCCATTAAATTTTTTTTTTCGTAACTACAAAGGAGAACACATATATAGTTTGACGTTGTTTATAATTCATGCACATGTAATCATATTATGGTGAGTTTTCTATTCTTATATTGGGCGCGGCTGGAATGTACCAGGGGTGGTATGTACCCTGGACGGCGTTTGGGTCAGCGCCGTTAATTTTTTTTTTGACTTCGTGAAATGGGCTTCAATGTTTCATGGCTAATCAAACCAGAAGTCAGTTTTTGTTCATCGATTTGGTTGGATCCTCTCCCAAATGAAATCAATTCTTTTCTACTTACCCAGCAAGAACTCCTCTCTATTCTCTTACTACCCAACTGGGATCTATTCTCAGAGGCTATAACTACCCAAATGTGATCTGTTCTCTGAGATCACTGCAAATATTTGCAGGCATCATTTACGTCTTGTTGCCAGAATTTTGGTCATCTCCCTAGCACGAGGAGTGCATCGACATAATTTGTGAGCTCTCTCTGCAACTAGTGAAATCAACATGCAGACTTGTTAAATCAGTTGAGCTTTTCTAGTAGAGTAATTCCAACAGAAATTCAAGGCAATTGAGAGATAGAAAATTAATTAATTCTTGATTTTGTTTGTAGAAATTCCATCTGGGTATTGGGTTTAATGAAAAAGCATGTTTCTATGTTGGTGGTGAAGAGATGACAAAGGAACAAATCAGAAATTTGTTGATGGAGACGAGACGACGAGTTGCAGAGCAGATTGAGGAACATGTAATCGAGTTTTGAGAGAGAGAGAGGAAAAGAAAACGGAGACTTGCCGTTAGGATATTTTCCTCTATTAAATAATACCATGGCTGAAATCTACGGCTCAGAATTTGCCACGTCAGCTGGTAAACACCAGCTCTGGTACATTCCAGAATTGGCCTCTTATATTGACCATCTTTTCTTACTTTTATATATAATATTTTCAAACCCGGCCGTGTGGAGGATTGGAATGGGGGCAGTCAACTAGTCAACAACTTAAACTTTTGCATGCAGAATCTCAAAAGCAATAGCAATGGTGGTAAGTTTTGTAATAAAACGCATATAAACGTCCCATTGTGAATGAATGTAACAGTGGACTGCCAATTCCCGCTATAAATACGTACTGCTTATTTAGCTTTAGGTCGCTCGATCTCACTTGGCCTCAGATGGATAGAGCTCGACATAAATAGATAGTTAGATTCACGGACGTTCCTAGCTTTATTTGCAGTACGCTAAGGTGAATAACTAGTTCCCAATTCTTTTCCTCCTTAATTAATTTCTCTAGCTTGAAGAATATGCATATATATATATGATAAAAAAGCATATATATATATATATAGCTAGCTCTTTATATATGCATGGTTTAAACTTTAGTTAATCGAAAATTGTACTATTTAACTACTGGTTTTTGTTTTAGCTTAATTTCTGACAATAATTTACCAAATATGTGCATGTATATGGCCGGTATATATAGGTTTGAAGCTAGCAGATCATTCAAATTAATTAAGGAGATAGCTAGCTAGCATCAATCTGGAATCATCATGAGATCAGGAGTAGTACTGAAAAATGTGAATGGCAGCCGGAGATCAACTTGCATAGCTTCTTTGGCCCTCAGTTTCGTTTTTATGCTTCCCTGCTTGTTCTTCGGTACTGATCGATCTCTGTCTCTGCTAGCTTTAATTTGCTTATTCGATCATATATATATATATTGTTAGAGATGTACGTATATGCTTGCATCGTAATGCAGACGCTAGCAGTTAGCTATTTTAATTAACTTGTCATGTCAACGCCATATGAATTTAATTTCCGAGATGATCGATCATTGACCAGGCATGCATGCATAGATTTATATGCTGGTAGCTGTATTAATTATTGAAATTAATTAATGTACCATGCATGCATGCAGTGGTGGAGGACTTGGGAGGTGGTGATGCTGCAGCTGGCATTAAAAGACTAGTAGTGCTCTTGTCCAAGGAAAACACTAACATCAACACTACTACTACTACTGCCACAGCAGCTGCCCTATCTGGACCTGGTCGGAAGCTATTGCAGTCAGCCGGTAATGTAATTAGTTTTTTTTTTTGGTCAAACCGGTAATGTAATTAGTTAAGAATATGTGTAATTAAGCTCTGAAATACATGGTTGTTGTTTATTTCAATTCAGGAAATTAAATCGGGGAGAGCTATTTTCTCTTGTCATGAATTTAATTAGCTTTCACAAGATTGGGCCTTGTTTCTCGAGATTAACATGCATGTCAGTACTGATCATCGATCTGGGCTAGGATGCGCGCAAGCCAATATTAACCAACATTTGTTAGTAGTTCATGTGGTCCAAAACTACTGCACAAATGCCAAATATATAATGCATGTGATGGAGGCCTTTTAGGTTTTTAAGGCCTGCAGGGCCCAGACAGTAGTGTTCGATCAATGTGCATGGGAGTACTTGTTTCCATTCATGTTATTAATTTTAATTTAATTGCAGATGGAGATGGAGATGGAGGTGGAGGTGACATGAATCGAGTTGGGACAGCATGTTCAAAGGATGACATAACAATCTTCCAAGGGGAAACAGCTCCGCTCCCAAATGGAATTCCGGCATACACAGTTGAGATTCTGAATATGTGCGTTTCAGGTTGCAGCATCTCCAACATTCACATCAATTGTGGATGGTTTAGCTCCGCCCGCCTTGTTAATCCCAGTGTCTTTAGGCGCATGGACTACGATGACTGTCTAGTCAATGATGGTCAGCCTCTTGGCCCTGGACAAACCCTCTCTTTCCAGTATGCCAATACCTTTCGTTACCCTCTTTCTGTTTCATCTGTGGCTTGCTAGCTTAATTGCTGAATTAATTTATGTAATGTAATTTGCTAGCTACCATATATAAAATTAATAGTACTAAGTAATATATGGTTATTATTGGTTCCTAGCTACTAGCTAGTTCATTCATAAAGATATATTGTCTATGATTATGAGAACATGCATGCAATGATATATAGTTAAGCAGCTAGTGATCCAAGTACCTATGCAGAAATATAATTAACTTGGATATATATATAAGATTAGAGATATAATTAAGCTTTGATTCCTCTGAATTATTAATAAGATAAGGAAGAAACTTGGCCTGACATACAGCTCCCAATTTGCTTGTACAGTACAGTACAGTACAGTACTGTAAACTTCCTATCTATCTAGATCTAGATGGATTCAAAAAGTAGCTAGGTACATACCTGCCTCTTGATCAAATTCAATTAATATTGGTATTGATAATTGAAGTCTGTGACACCAATCATGGCTGAAACGACTTGGGAAACAATGAAGAAACCTCCCCCTAAAATGACCAATACGAGAATTGCAGAGATGGGATTTTTCAACAACTCATATATAGGTTGGAAGACTGTGTAGAGAGCACCTGTACTCACTGTGAGAGCATACAGCGCATATCTCCTTACATTGTCCCAAAACTCTTCCATGAGTGGCCCTTCTGGACCCAAAGCCATTGCCTTTTGCTGATCCATCAGCAACATCACAACTCCTATAGAAATAGCTCCCATTATCAAAAGCCTCCCATTCCCATTCCCACATGTAGAAGAAATTTCCAGGCATTTGGGTTCTTGTCTAATGAAGGTGGACTTGCCTTTCCCAGTAGGAGTTGGTAGTGATGATGAGGATAATGAAAGAGGGTGTTTTGGTTGTGATAATGATGAGATGGGGTTGAGAAATGAAAGATTTGATGATGAGGAGGTTGAATTTGCAAGATTGGTAGTGGTGCATTTCAAGAGGTGTAACTGGGAGCTGCTCAATGTGGACATTTTCATTTTGTTCATTCAATGATCCCCAAATTCCAAACCTCAAAGGCTCAAGATTGCTAGTGCTAGCCACTATATCCACTATTATCGATCTTTCGGGTTACAAATATGTGGACACGGTTGCATATCCATATCTTTTATTTACATAATGGATAAGAGGAGTTCTAATTCAGTGTGAAAGCTATGCACCATTCTATGATGCGACTAATCTTTAATTTGCCACACATGTTTGACCAGAGAAATTTCTTTCCTAATCTGACCATAGAAAGGAGAAAATAGAAATATTCTTCCATATTCCTAATTTGAGCATATTGGAATTTCAATATAGTCATCATAAGATTTCTTAGAGCTTTTTTAAGATTTATCAATTTGTTTTGAAGATAATACGGTCTTCTAGTAAATCTATCTCCCATAATGTGCTAAACGAATAAATTATATTTTCAAAACAATACGGTCTTCTAATAAAAGAGTTAAAAATCGATTTTTGACAAAACAAAGAACTTCGAGTTTAATCATGAAGGCCGAGATTGGACAATGATTACATGCCGAAACATAGACTCAAGCTATAGATTACTTATTACAACTTCTTTTGCATGAAATTGATAATCATTTACGCCTTTTATGTTATAAATTTATTATCACAACAAAAAAGTCATGTTTATAAATTAATTTAGAACAAAAAGTTTTTTTTTTTTTTTCAAAAAAAAGAAGAAAGAATTAATAATAATCTTCCAATCCCTTCCTTTATTTTTCAATAAAAAACAGCCGGTAGTGTACAAAAGTACACGTGTCCAAGGAATCCCACTGGTGAATCGTCCAGAGTAAAACCCGACTGAAATCCGATTCCTCCCTCGTTTGTTCACCAAATGTGATTGGCTGGCTGCCTTGGTCCCCAAGCTCTGCAAACCCTCTCACTCAGCTCCTCCTCTGTCTCCGTCTCATTCAAGTTTCATACACACACACACACACCCACTCTCTGCTCCCTCTCTTCCCAAACCCAACAACTCGCTCTATTTGAAGTTTTGAACCACTGAAACACCACCTCTTCCCCAGACTAATAACCCCTTTGTTACCTTGTCAATAGTGAATGCCGTTTCAGTCTTCTGTTTGTTGAACCGAGCTGAGTGACAGGCCCGGTTCGTTTCTGCGAGCGAATTGGGTCTACAACTCAGAGGTGGGTTTTTCATTTCTATCTGTATTATTAGATTTGGTTTACTTGAATTGGACTGATTTCTATCTGTACTGGTCGGTTTAGGGATCTTTAAATAATATGATGATGGCGAAAACACATAGTAGTTTTGTGGCGTGGGAGGAGCACATGTTGTGTCATGAGCGTGGTAACCGTGTGGTTCATTATTACTTGAAGGAGGCATCAGGGGAATCAGTCCTTGCTGTTATAGGGACCGAGAGGAGTATAAGGCACATGTTGTATGTTGTTTCAGACGACTTCCTCCACAATTACGGCTCCACTGGATTCATCAATGCGTGTACCAGATGGCGAGCAAGAAGAGAAGTTGTAAACTGGCTTGGATCCTTGGTCTCCAGGCCTCGCTGCTCCCAGGTTTCAAGTATGTTCAATCTTCAGCTTCATTTCATGGGATATATTTAGGGAGTATGATGAATAGTATATATATACTTTGTTGATGGAATTTAAACTCACCAATAAACCTTATGATAAGCATTGTCTAGATGTACTGTTTAGCTTCAAGTAACAATTTCAATTTGGCACAAGAGTAGCACTTGATATTCCGGGTTTAGGATACAAATTCCTTGCACGGTTGTACATTGCTAAGGGAAGCAATTTCCTATGCATTGTGAAAATTGGAGGCATTTTGACATTGCGTGATGTTGTCTTTTGTTGAGTTGATGTAATTTTCTCAGTTTAGGACAAGCATTAGTAGGTTCCTCAAACACTGCATCTTTTATCTGATTAAATTCAAAATTTTGTAGATCCGAGTAGCAGAATCTTTTAGGTAAAAAGTTGTAAAAGATTTAGAATAAGTTTACCCTGACAATCACACAAAGTAGCTGATTTAGGATTACAAGTTGCATGTGAGCTTGTATAGAACTTTTGTTTCATGTTGTTTGAATCAAAGCTATATAACTAAAAGAAAAACTTCACACTGTGCTAATTCTATTTGGTTACAGAATCTGTTGGATTTGATTACTCAAATTTGTTTTCGTCTGTCACCCCCTTAAATGTTCTAAATGTGAACATTTTAGAACCACAAATTGAGATGATATTCATTTTGATCCTCCCTATCTCTACTGTGTGCGTAAAAGGCATTTCATCGCCAGTTCTACTACCATATAAGCAATTCTTTTAGTAATGGAGCTATGTTCCGATAATCTGTAGGTTAGACGTTCTGTAATGTGTGTGGGTGCGCATGCGTGCT
This sequence comes from Rubus parviflorus, assembly GCA_029955375.1. NCBI lineage: Eukaryota > Viridiplantae > Streptophyta > Magnoliopsida > Rosales > Rosaceae > Rubus > Rubus parviflorus. The sequence goes on from JARGGL010000003.1 coordinate 279,626, forward strand.
GCATGTGAAAGTGTGAAACCTATTTAAGGTGAGATTTAGAACCTAGAAACATATTTAAGGTGAATTTTATGCTAATTAATAAATTCTTTGAAATTGTTATATTTTAAAACAGTTAGAATATATGAATAAAGTGTTGTTTCAAATAATATACAATTATTTGTATTATAACATGTCACCCGATTTTACCTTTCAAAATTGAGGCACTGTTCCAGCATTACTTTTTTTATTTTTGGATTTGGAATCAGTAAAAAGTCAGTAACTTAGTTCTATATCTTCATGATCTATCATTAAAGGAGATTGGTTTTATCATTTAGATTTCCTTTGATGAGCAGAAAATTAACTTTTTGTGAAGAAATGTGTAAAGCCAATTATATTGCAGCATCTTTCCATAATAGAGAGGCCGGCTATTACATGTCTCTATATGGCCATTCTTTTATGAGCACTTTCTCGGCCAGCTTGTTCTCCTCTCACATTAAACATCCTTGCCTTTACTTCTTCTAGTTTCACAAATCCACTGCACCCACTAAAGGGAAGAGGGAGAGGGAGAGAGGGAGGGAGGGAGGGAGGGAGAGAGAGGGCCAGTATGAGTTTGTCGACGGAATTTTCAAGCTCAAATGACAGAATGGGTACCATATCATACCTTAAATCTCACACCTATCAATCACTTGTCCTTCTGCTTCACACTTTGTTTGTGTTTATTATGTGTATCGTTTTCTATCTTAAAATCATTAGTTGAATGCTTGTTGCGCCTTTTGGGAGTAGGGGGGACAGTAACCTGTCAAACTTGTTGTAAACCGTAATCTGTGATCTTTGGCAAACCTGTCGAGGTTTTGAAATTTAAATATTTTTGTACATGTCAATTGTGTATTTGTTTACACCCCTACCAGTTTAAAATCTGGCTATGGATTCCTTGCTTTCGTTCAGTCGGACATATCATACAACACGGTATGCAGGGTAGGCGTAGACATGGTTATTTAAGTTGAAATATTTTTGTCTATTGACTGACATGTGAAATTGCTGATTAGGATGAATGCCATATCTTTTCCTCCATCAATTCTGTAGCTTCCCTATTTGGTTTCGAAATTAATTCGTCAACCTCTGGGTATTCACCAGAGTTTCCAATTGAGGTTGTAACCTTAATTGGAAGCATTAACTTATACGGTCATTACTTGGGCTGAATAAAAATTTTCATATATAGAATTGATATTTTTGTTTTCTAAGTTTAATCTATTAGAGGATCAATGTTGTAAAATTAAATCTTTTTCACCTCATTATTGTATCTGCAAGCGAAGTTGAAAAAGCTGGTGCTTGAGTAATGAGTACGTTTCATTGTTATGTATCCTATATCAGGATTTCATGCTTATCTTCAGTTCTGGCATAATTGGCTGAAATTTCTTATCGCATTGATCTTTCAAAAGAATCATGACTCTAAACATCTTTGTAGTTGTAAGTTTGGTGTTTACCAATCTTATCATGAATTAAATGTTACCATAAAAAATGACGAGTCTCTCCTATGTCTGCTTTCTTGCCCATACGCGAGCAAAATGATAGGGGGAAATGGGATTTTGGATACCTGTTTGACAATCAGAGTGAATAGTTGGTTTGGATGCCAATATAACATGATAGTGTTCCCATCTTCTGTCCATTCTCATATAGAAGGTACACTAAGATGGGCAGCCTGTTGAGCGAACTCCTTATTGATTGAATATTTTTTGCTACTTTGTTACTTGTTGATGTGCTTGCTTTTCACTACTTTTTGAAATTTCACGGCCTTAAGAACAGTCATTATTTTGAATTCTGTTTTTGGTCTGATATAATTCATTTGTGGTCTTTTTATTACATTTCTTTACTATTTGAGTTTGAAATGTATATTTAAGACGAGCTTACTCATCGTATAACAGATTCACCATCAGATGAAACAACAGAAGCTTTATCGCTTACTGGAGTCAGTGCTCGTCAAACTGATCAGATGGTATCCACTAACTGTCTTTTGCCAAGTCTGGGTTTTGGGTTTTCAGATTTTTTTTAGTAAGTAATCTTGATTTCTCATCCAGGTTCCGAGGAAACTGAAAGGTCAAAATTCACACATTGAATGGTCTGGTGTTGCCTGGATTTGTGGCAAGCAGCTCAAGCACTACCCAGCATTTTGCAGGAATGGAACTACAGTTTCTGTAAGCAACAACCGATTTTCTGTTGCTGTTGCTTTACAGTTGTGTTTTTTTTCAGTCTGTAATTTTTATTTTTGTGGTCTCGATTTTCAGGTCCATTCCTTTGTCTTCATTATGGCTTTAGAAAAACATTACTACCTTGGTTACGTGGAAGACATGTACGAAGACAGGAAAGGGAAGAAAAAAGTTAAGGTGCGATGGTTTCACCACAGTAAGGAAGTCGAGGATGTAATCCCCGATCTGAATCCACACCCGAGAGAAGTTTTTATCACACCTCATGTACAGGTGATTAGTGTGGAGTGTATTGACGGTCCTGCAACAGTCTTAACTCCTAAGCATTATGAGAAATGTTTGACTATTGTTGCTCATAGTTCTTCATCTGGAGTCCATATGTGCTTTAGACAGCTTAAGAACCATGAGCTTAGGCCCTTCAGTCTTGCTAAGTTGCGGGGGTATTCTAATCAAGCAATCCTTTCTTCTTTACATTTCCCTCAAGTCTCCAAGCAAAAAGTCAAGTGCCATATATTATATGATAAAGGTGAGGGAGAGCCAACACCTGGTGATCCTCTGAGGGTGAATTGTAAGAGAAATAGAAGCTACAAAGGGCATCAGGGACTTGCACCTGGTTATTCCGGTATTAAAAATTTGGTCGCCCAGAGTCAGCCCAAAAACTGTGTTCCAACATACCCAAAGTTGAAAATAAAATTATCAAGGAAAACAATTGGAGTTGAGATTGTTGAATCTGTTCCCCAATGTCCAGTGTCTTTTAAGGTTGATGAGAAGATTGAGCTGCTCTGTCAAGATAGTGGCATTCGAGGATGCTGGTTTAGGTGCAAGGTTTTGCAGACGTCTCAGAAGCTTCTTAAAGTTCAATATGTTGATGTGCAAGATGTAGATGGATCTGGCAATTTGGAGGTATGTCTATCTTTATTTTGAATTCTCTTCTGGCTTCACAATGGAAGCGGGGAGCATGGGCAAACATTTGTGGTATATACTTTTTCAATGGCATTGCCTCATAAATAGATCTGAAAGCAGATTTTTTCTTCAAGTACATATAAATTACATAGCTTCATTGCTAGTCTCCTATGCTGAGTGTTTGAGTGCATGTTTGCATATAGATTGACTATAATTCTATCAATATTGTGTTGTAGTAAGTGTAATTCTCAAGAAACAATATTGTTTTCTAGTATGTGTAATTTTTAAGAAATGTGTGTGTAAACTAATCACAGAAGGAATTTAGATCTTCAGATTTTTGTTAATCTGTAGGAATGGATCCCTGCATTTAGAATTGCTGCTCCTGATAAACTGGGCATGAGATGCACAGACCGCCTGACAATCCGGCCCTGTCACCCCAATGATTCTGCCTTGTGTAATTTTGAGGTTGGAGTACCAGTGGATGCATGGTGGAGTGATGGCTGGTGGGAAGGTGTTGTTGCTGGAGTTGACGTCTCTGGAACTGCTCTACAAGTCTACTTCCCTGGTATGCTCTGAGATGGAACCATTCTTATTCTTATTCTTCTTCTTCTTATCCTTTTTTTTTTTCGGTTGCATTTGATTTGTCACCATGTCTCTTACCTTTCACATCATGCACTGCTTAGTTGACTTGAACCTGTTAGTTAAGCATGCTATCTGGTTTGCCAGTCAGTTATCATTACTAGTTCTTTCAATGTGATCCTAGGTGAGGACAAGCTTCTGACTTTCCAGAGACAGGATATTATTATTAGGGCTTCGAGAGACTGGGTTGACAACAAATGGGTTGATGTAAAGGCAAAGCCTGATATACTGTTATATATATCTAAAAATGTCAGTTCTAGCATGAAACTCTCAACGCCCTATGCTAGTGCTATGGCAGACATATGTTGCTCCAAAGTTCATACATCTCCTAAACCTGAAGCTTTTGAAGAAAAACCAGAATTACCAAATTTAGCTCCAGTGGGTGATGAGTTGGAAAATGAGAAGAGGAAGCGGCCTTGTACCAGCAATGAAGACGGAAATGACAATTCTAGTGATGGTGGTACTTGCAACAAGGATGATTTGATTTTCGAGGAGGAAGTTGATCCTGCCTGTGAGAAATGTGAAACACCAGAAGCCATGGAAGTGGCTGCTCAGGACTGATATGGAGAGTTCTTTACCTTGATGATAGTATCCTGGTTCTTGTAGATAAGAGGACGTATTGGCACAGGAATATGAAACGAATGATAAACTAGTTTCTAGCACCATGAAAATTGGCAGGTGTACAGCTATATATCTGATAGATTTAAGTTTCTTTGGGATCAAGCGCACAAGTAGATGTAATCTGATGGCAGTAGTTCAATTCAGCCTTGGGAGTTCATTGGTTTGTGCTTTGCAGCCATACCTGGTGTGTAGCAACTTCCAAAAATTGCGCTCTGTATCCTAGGTATGTTTTAGCCTATAGTTTCAGTCTTTCAGATCTAAATGTAAAGCTTATAAGATCAAAGCATTTTGGGGTATCTTTTTTTAAAGTTTGCTTCTGATTTTGGTTTTTCGTATACCCTTATACTTTAGTAAAATGTCCAAGTGCCTCGAGTCACTTTCAGTTGCTTTAATATGACAGTTTGACAACCGTAATGCTAAACAAGGCAGACTGTCTGATGATATTGTAATACATCCTGTAGTCCAGAAAGAGTAATTAAGAGAGGCATGCCTAATTGCCTATGCCTAGCATGGGACGTGATTTCACATCACCATGAGCATATTTTAATGTCGTGGCTGACAAATGTCATATGGTATAACTGGGGTGATCAAGCAATGCAAGGACAAAATACTGATTTACTTTTGAATTGAAAAGCTAAAATACAGTATTTGCATTTTGGTTATTTCTTTGGAACAAAATTGATACAAAAGAAAATAATTTACAACATAAAGAACAAGAAGCTGGGCATCACATCAAGACTGTGCGATCCCCTTTTTCACGAGCATGTCATAAACCCTGTCGATTTTACCAGGTTCAATTTTGAACAGGTGATGGGCATCCGATCTTTTAGTGACATTGCCGCTGAAGATTTCAATTGACATGACTTCTTCCATCTTAAGGTAAACGGGTGGGGGTAACCCCATTTCGCTGCAGAGACGTTTCTCCTGCCATAGGACAAAAGTAGACTTTCAGTGAAGTCTTGGTACAAGAACAATCTGACACATGAGTTAAATAAAGGAACATGAAAAGGCATGAGCAATCTTCTCCAATCCTACAACAGAATTTTTAATAGTTAGATGAGTCAGCATCCAGTACCACATCCACAGACATCATCTGTACAAACTACATCTTTAGGTTGATTTTTGGCTGTATAGATGCAATCCAGCCAAGTCAAAGATCATTCCTTTGTGAGCTTATACCATTTTGTAGGGATCAGACCCACACAAGCATGTTCAGATTAATATGGCAAAACTCTGACCTCATCTCAGTAAATTCTCAGTTGTGAGCATAAATTGCTATACCCTATCAACTTTAAGCACCAGCATTTACTGATGACTGGCAAACCTTAGAAACACAGGAAACAACTAGAATTGTGTCCTTATGTTTGCTTGTTGACGAACTAGGAAGTTGGTAATGTATACTTACAGCTTCAGACAGTAAATCTGATCCATAAACACCCAATATATCCATTTCACTGGTTGAGCTTAAATTTGGACCTCCCTGACCACTTGGACCAACCTCACCACTTTCCTTTGCTCTGCGAGCATTTTCTTCAGCTTCTCTTTTCCTTTTATGTTCAAGATATCTATCTGCCTCAGACGACGTACGGCAACCAGCATTTCGGGCTTCCTGTATCATTATATTACATGATTCAAGGAAGGAATCAATAAAGCATACTCATGTCTGTGTGGGTGCATATGTCTGAGTAATTATATTACGACTGCTTAAAAATTCAAGAGCACAATGAGCTAAGGCCCAAGGGCAACTGATTATACATTATTGATCTCATGCATTCTAAGTTTTAAGATTCGGCATACATGTTAGAGTTTGAAAGGTGCCATGACCCTTTTACGATAAATTACTTTGATTAGGTGTGATTTGACACAACCAAAATCAGTAGCAGCATACTGAATTCGGCCAGATCACGCAACATGTTTATGGACAATATTTTCCAATTGGTAACTGAAAGTGGATAGCATCCAAGAGCATTTTGTTCTTAAAGAAGGCAAAGGGAATCAAAAACACATAGAAGTCCAAAGTCAGCCAAGAGTCATACCTTAAGTTCTTGGATCCTTTTCAGAGTTCGATGCTCTGCAATAACAGTTTGAAGTAATTCTGCATGCTCTTCCTTGGAGTGGAAGCACATGAAGACATCATAACGTCGACATATCGCCCTTTCTTCAGGAGATAAGTCCTTTTCAAAAGGATTTGGATATAATAAATTTCTTTCTAGTATGAAATCCTTTCTACGCTTCCTCTCATCAAGTCTGCCAACAAGTTTATTTTAAAGAGCCATAAAGGGAGAAGAGGAACTCTACATATGCTCATAAAGGTTCTCGTTAGGTTTAAGCAATAAGTGTCCATAGCTTACAGTTTGCATGTTATAACTATTAAATGTATAAAAAAGTTCCATGTATATCTAAAGCATCAAAAGATTGTTTTCTTAACCCCAAAAAGAGAAAGGAATCTAAAAGGAAAAATAAAAAATAAAAAATCTCAGATAAACCCTCCTCATTGCACCAGTAACTTAAAACTTTATTTTCTTAAACCATTCACTTGTCTTCACACATGTTAAGCTAACACTTGGCTACATCACAAGTTAGAAGATATAAATGAAAATAAAATACTATTTAACTTTTAGTGACCGAGTACCTCTTTGAATAGATTCGCAGCACTCTTAACTTCAGTTCACGCTCATCCTCAGTGTCAGTATCCTTAAATTCCATGTCAGCCAATAACTGTTCGGAATCGTTATCATATTCAGGATCAAACTCTTGCCTTTTGGTGTTATAACCACTCATCTCAACTAAAGAAGGACCCTCATTCACCAAAGAACTTGGTTTCTTGCCTTTCCTGCCAGCTTCAGGTTCTGCCAAGAACAACAAAGAAAGAAGAGTCAATAAGTTGTCTCGACTCTCGACCATATTAAGTTATGGATCTCAGACCAGTTCATTTAACTTGCTAATAACTAGAAAGTAAATGAATACAAGTTAGATAAAAACAGACGCACAGACACACGCCCAGTCCCACACACATGCACACAGAAGACAACCACCATGCCTAAGCTCTAGTGTTTAAACTTGTGTCAGATTTTGTTGGAGCTTATAACCTATAAAACCTATAAAAGTGAAAATTTATAAGACTGTTATTTGCAATCTGTAGGTGAAGATTATGTACAACCTTCTACTTTAAAGACACCAGGACCATCTTTAACCTGGGTCATGTTGGATGGCTTCTTGTGACCAGCCGTTGCTGCCACATTTGCACCACTAGAGCGAAGTCCAGATTCTGCATCTGAAGTGTAAGAAAAAGGAAGAAGTCTGAGAACCCTATCTGAGTCATATCCATTTGATAAATCATAAACAGGTAGTCAAGAACAGATCTTATCTGACCAGTGTTGATGCTAGACAGCAAACGGCTAGAGGGGCCACCTTTGTGTGAATCTTCCAATCTGAGTAAATCAAGAAAATTCCAATGAAAAGGTACCTCATATGTGTATTAAAAGTCTAACATGAACGTGCATATTGGAATGATAACAATACTTGATTCTTGAAGGAGAAAATGGAGATTCCTCCTTCAGATTAGGATCCCCGAGCATAGGAAATCCTATAACAGACAAAAAAAATTTGTCAATAAGAAAAAGTAACACCAAGAAGAATAAAATGAGAAAGAATACGACCCTTTAAAGTATATAACTCCTAATATGCCACAATTTACTGTTCCCATTCTAGTAGAAGAGAAACCTACTGAAGCTTAATGCACAAAACTCATCTAGTCTGTGTCTTGTACTCTTCTGTGAGAAGTATCATCATATTATGAGAGATTTTCTACAGTGTGGGTCACAAGGACTTGGGCAGAGCATCAGCCCATCCTACTAGTCTGTCTACAAGTCAAGTAAAATGTACGACAATGACGTACTGATAGTTCACAACGCAAGGAAACACAAAAACCAAAACATGGAGATGAAGTAATTGTTGCTAACCTTTTTTGTCCTCACCATGCCCTTTAGCCATAGCAAGAAGCTCCTTTCTATTTTTCCCAACAACGTGAGACATGTCCTTGAACAGATACATGACAAAACTTGATTATTGATGTGAAAGATTAAGAAAGAAAGAAAATTAACTTGTTCAAAATGCATCATACCGGAAGAGGAAAGTATCGAGAGTTCAAATAAACATTCGTATAGTGTTCTATACATTGTTCTTTACTCTTTGTCCCAACATGCTCAGCAACTTCAGCCCAGTTCCCCAGTCCATACATTTCGGTTGCCTACAAGAAGGAAATTTATAGAACAAAGATTAAAGATTGACAATGGATATACGTCAAATATTACCCCCAGTGTCCAAATACTTGATGAAAAGATCAAGAATGACCCAGTAGCAAATCATTTGATGGATAATAAAATACCTCCAGAAGCAGTATTTCATCATCTGCATTCCAGTCTGGGCAGATAAGTGGGAAAGATAAATTGTCCTGTTGAAATGAAAATATTAAAAAAAAAAAAGAGTACAATGAGGATACTTTTATATGTCTAGAGTCACTAGCATCAAGCTTTGCATCATATCTGAATGAAAACTGCACTGAGCACTTTGTTTACTGAGAAAAATAAAAAATTAAGTTGTCTTATGTCTGCATATCGTTTTACACTTGGATTTTTTTTTGTTTTTATGGGAAAAGGATTTAGAAACAGACTGTCTGTATAGATTATGAATATTTGTTGAGGGGGCACGTCCAAAAAAACAGTATTAGATGATAGTATGAGAAGGTCTAATTTCCTAATGGTTAGAGAACCGCTTAAGCAGGAATAAAGCCACTGCTATATAACAGGACACTTGATGCACAACTTCTGCTAAGTGAATAACTTAGAACCATAGAGAAATCTCAATAACAATATATAAGAAAAATAGACTGATTTCTTAATACTAACCAAAACTTGGTAAGGGTGATTGCTTTTATGAGATGTCAGCTCTGCTCCTACAGAAAAACACTCTATACATAGGTCAAAATCAGGGCAATAATTGCACTTGATTCGGATCTTCCCCGTAATGTCTTTGTTGCAATAATTGCAGTGGTAAGCCCTTTTTCCTTCACTTTTGCCCTGACCTGAGTCCAAAAATACTGAGAATTAGAAACAAAACTAAAAAAGAAAATAACGAATGGGTAAAGAAGGAACAACTTCTTTACAATGCTTATGTCCTTTAACAAGGAGTTGAAACTTGAAACAGCAAAGTTAGACAACCATTTGCATTATCTCACTTCTTAACAGACTCAATTTCACATTTACATGATGGTGGGAAAGTACCTGCAGCTGAAGATTCTAAATTTTCTCCACAGGATGCATTCTTTTTTCTTCTTGATCTGCATGATCAAAAGTGAGTATTCAGATGATACACCATAAATGTCCCAAAAGGATAATGACACATTACAAGAACGGAAATTGAGTAAAGAACTCTGACATAGTCATGAGCCAGAATATGTAGGACTAGCTCTTCTAGTTTACTACACAGTTCAACTCCTTTATCTATGATTTCAAACTGCAAGAAATTCATTTAATCACACAAAAACAGCTCCAAATGCCAATTTTCAACAACAACAATCAAAATCCCTAACCACGGAAGCTCAATTGCAACTTCAACTAATAATCAAATCGAAAAGAAGGAAACTTTAATTGAAACGAACTAAAACCTTTGAGTGGGGTCCTCGTCAGAGTGAAAGTTTCCACGAGAACGACCCATTGTTGATTTCTGAAGCTGAGCGAGCTCACGAGCAGCAGCGCCACCTGCTTTAACTGTGTCTGTTCAAACAACGACTTGGAATCTAATCTATACAAGGACTTCAACCCCAAAAAGAATTTCAACTAGTGAAATTCACACATTCATTCGTGAGAATTTCTTCTCTCCTCCTGTATAAAGATTTAGGTATTGGTTTTTCTTGCACCAAACTAGGTATTGGGTTTTTTGTGTCATAAATGCTCAAGGTCTGTGTGTAATGCCTGCTTTTGAATTTTGGTGTAAATTGACTATGACTCTGCTGCAATTATTTACAGGCAAAATTCTGAGTTTGGGGTTTTTTTTTGGGAGCTTGCTCTGTGTTTGATTGGAAGGAAAATGGTGTTGCCAGACAAGAAAATAATGAATTTTGTTGGTCTGAAAATAAAATTAATTTTAAGCCACTTTAGACATGACTTGATTTGGGCCGAGCTGTCATAACATACTAACTGGGTTTACGAGTGTTTCTGGCTATCTGGGTTTGTGAGCTATTTTAATGATCTATGTTTTGGTCAATATTTTGATCTATTTTTAGCACTCAAAAAAAGAAAAACAAAAAATTTCTATTTTATCATTGGAATTGCAAGATGAAACTGGAGGAACCTCTTTTTTAAGGAATAAGTTGGAAAAGTGCTACCATCTTGGCCGAAAATCTTACATTCAAGCGCTTTAGAGGTCAAGGAAGTTCAATCCAACTACAATTTTTTTTCTTCCGCTCACGGACAAGTCAGTTGTTGACTTTGAATCCAAATTTTTTATAAACATGAAATATATACTCAGCATTAGATCTTATAGTCTTATACTCTAAATTTAGATGATGATATGTAGCATATACTTGTTAGTCATGCATGTTACAAACATTATTTGAAAAAATGAGGAAGAGAAAAGAGTGTCACTACAGACAATTAAATTACACAATATCAAGTAAGCTAAATATCATTTGTTGTACATTGCATAAGTCACTTAAGTTTAAAATTTATATTCTTTCAAGCGTGTATCACACCAAAACACGAGCACCTTAATTGCAATTTATCGAATTGAAAAACATGTGTAACACCGACACAATCATTGTTTTACTTTCTCCAACGTCACACGAAGATATGTGTAATAAACTTCTTTAGAGTCTAACACATTCACTATCTCCAATTTCTTTGTTGTTACTTGTATTTAGGCTAAATAAGGTGGTGAAGAGCCTTGCACAATGAAACTACATGTTCCAACCACTTGGTGTGGTCAAGTTGGCAAACTTTTACCATCAAAGTTGGGGGAGAATTGTTCCTGTATCCTGGTAATAGGAGGTCAGGGGTTCGAAACCCAGCTTGGGCAGGTTTGAGGGGCCTTTGGGTTCGTGCACTTGTTAAGCACCAGTGGCCAGCGACAACCAGTTCCGCGAAGGGAAATTAGTCTCCTCAGCTTACCCTCTGGGAGGGTTGGGGAGATCATTCCTGGGGAGAGAATCCCTAATCTAAAACTACATGTTCCGATGAACAATTATGTGGTTAAGAGTTTAAGAATATGTGACGTATCATATGGATTATGGACGGCATCCATTTGATGGTTCAGATCGGTAATTCCGTAATTTAAAAGATAAGCGAGGGCGAAATTAATATAGAAAGGAAGCAATCAAATCGAAGCCAGGCGGCGCGGAGGCGCAAAAATTTGAATTTAGACAGCGCCAAAGTGACACGAGACATAGCTGATCTCTATGCCACGTGTCCCTCACCTCCTTCTCTTTATTCAAACTTCAAATCCAGTCAGTCAGTCAGTCCCTCACTCCCTCCTTCATCCTCAGAAACCCTAGCAGAGCTGACTAGCTCTTTGCAGTTACAATGAAGTCCTCGTCGCGGTACAGTTCGTACGATGCACGTTCCTCAACCTCGTCGCACTTCTCCGACCCGTCCTCTTCCGCTGAATTCAACCTCAAGCACCCCACGTCCTCATCCTCACGCGCCGTCGTCAAATCTAAGCCGTCGCCGGATCCCAACCTCACCTCAATGGTGAAAAAGTTTATGGAAAAACGCTCCACGTCCAAGGCTAAGCCGATTAACGGGACGGCCTTGGTGATTCCATCGGATGTAATCGCCGACGGCTTGAAAAAGACGGCTAGAAATGGGTCGGGCTCCAATTTCGCAGCCCTGCATAGGAAGCTCTTTGGGAAAGCCACAGGAGCCGCATCGTCGGACAAGAAAAAGGAGGTCAAAGCGTTGACTGAGGTCAAAGGGAACACCAGGACGTTGGCCATGGTGTTAAGAAGTGAGAGAGAGCTTTTGAGTCTGAATAAGGACCAAGAATCGGAGATCGCTGAGGTCAAGTTGATGCTTGAAGAGAAGAACAGAGAAGTGAGTCCCTTTTCCCCCTGCCAATTAATAATCTCGAATTTTGAATTTTTCCAACTTCTTTGTTAATTCTATGTTACACTAATGTAGTTGAAATTAATGTCCCCAAATTTGAAATTTTGAAACGATTTCGCAGTAAATTCCAGATCCTCAAACATTTTACTTGAACTGGAGACCTAATTTGAATGCTGCTTTTTGTGATATGGAAATAACGGGGCAGTGGGGTTGTTTGGAAAGTGCAGGTGGATAAATTGAAGGACTTGTGTTTGAAGCAAAGGGAGGAAATCAAATCATTGAAGAGTGCGATTTTGTTCCCGGATGTTATGAATTCTCAGCTTCAAGAGCTGCTAGAGAAGCAAGGGTCAGAGCTGAAGCAAGCGAAACAAGTAATCCCAAATCTTCAAAGGCAGGTCACTTCTCTTACTGGCCAGCTCCAATGCCTTGCGGTGGATCTTGCTGAGGTATTGCTACTCATCTTTCTGTACTTAATTCTTGTATGTCCTAATGCTTTTATAATTTTAGAGGATCCTTTCCTTTCCAACTAAATTGCATATATATGGTCATGTTCTCTATTAGATGTAACATCATTTAAGACTAGAATGTTTATGCGTGGACTATCGAATACTATGCATACTGAATGCAAAGGAAACCAAATGCTGGTCTAGATTTATTTGTTATTTTTATTTTAGGTTGTGCTGACAAATGCTATATTGGTTGAGCAGGTGAAAGCAGACAAACAATCGGTGAGGGCATGTTTTCAAAGTGATGACAGTTTTCCCAAAACTCCAACCTATCATCAGAAAGAATCTTTGAACTCTCTGGTAAGCAAACTGCTATTGCCTGTTGGCAACTTTGTTAAGTCTATAGAAATCAGTAGCAAATTTGTTTCTGTCAAGTCAATTTACAAAGAACTTCTTTCTTTTCACTAATAATCTCTTGCATTCAAACAGGAGTTCAGCTCTGGTGATCCAACCAGCCCTGGTAGTCCAGATGACATGTTCCTAAAGGATTTAAATCCATGCTTAACACCCTTCTGCGCTAAATCAAAATCCAAGGTCAAATTTTATTTTGTTTTATGTACTATGTATTCCTTGGGTTCTGAGATTATCTTAGAAGACTCACAAACCCCACATCCTGTTGCACATCGATTGCATTCGTAAATATTTGAACTAGAGGTTGATTTTTCTTTGCAGGAATTTGATGACATGGGCTACTACTCTCCACATGGACATGATGAAAGCTTATCTAAAAACAATGTGGAGTTTGGATTTAACTCTTGTGCCAGGAAGTTGACCCGAAGTTCTGATTGTGGCCAGAACTCCAAAACAGAAAGCAGAACAGCTCATGCAAATCGAAGATCTGGTGATGCCAAACGAACATATGGCAATCAAACTCACAGTAATTTTTTTAAAAATTAGTTGTCAACTGTTGCTTCATCTTAGTCAGCATCTTTTTTATCATCTTAAGCACAAGATTTACTGATAAAAAGCTGAAAGTCCATCTTTCACAGTGGAAGAGTTTGTACGTTTTTAAAAGGGAATTGAAGTTACTCGTTAGTGCTTGTACATGGTGCACTTGAAGAACATGAATAATGAAAGTTATTGTGTTAATTAATGTTGTACATCCAGTTTTACTTCTAGTAATCTATACCTATTCTATTTCGGTACATGTTTCTCTGAGTTCAAGGAATCATATTAACTTACTTTTAGCTTTGTGAACAAAAACTACATACTAATTGGAGTACATTCATTTGGGAGGAGATATAACAGTGGACGGGTAGGGTCTTCTATAAGCCCAGTTACACCAGCAGGATGTTAGATTCATATAAATTTTTATCTTGATGAATCATTGCCAAACTGAATTACTGCATCAATTCCATGGCACCTGAAGAAAGTGCCGTTGCAAATGTTTGGTGAGACAATGTGTGCATTGTTGACATAGAAATTAGCTCTGCCCCGGTTGTTGATTCTGATCATCTTGTTATCAACACCAGTTGGAACAAGGCTCCCAGTTGGAAAATGTTAAAGGTCATTGAATGAGAGAGGCATTGAGATTGCATGGCTTGTCAAGAAATCTTCAAGGTGGTGTACTGAGATTGGGGATTCAGATAATTGCCAGTCACCTGGCATCAAGAAAGTTAAGGGCCGGTTTTGTTGAGCCGTTTCATTCAGCATCTGCAGAAGGATTGCAAATCCATAGTAAGACTTTGCTCTCATATCACTTACTGCTGCCTGCAAATCACTGAAGTTGACATGAGCGGTGAGCTGTGGTTCTCCATCTACTTGTGCTTCTGATATTGGGAAGAGAGCAACAAGGACGAGCAGAAACAATAGAGGATCCATTTTAGGGTGGAGCAACATGGATATTGCTTTGAGATTTGGTAGTGATGGGGCTGAAGGTATATACGTTAATTCAACAACAGAAACAAGTAGAGCAGGGCCTTTTAACTTGCAAAGAGGAAATTAAAACCATACATGCATGAGTGCTTCATGACGTTATATTTTATTAGAGGCAAGTTTGAGGTAGGTAATGCACGAGGAAGCAATTCTCATGCAAATTTGACCACCAAAATGTGAATTGCAGGCAAAAGCTTGGTAGAAGCATTCTCCGTTGGCAGTTATCAAAATCAGCAATGACGAATGAATCAATTTGCAAAAAAATTTCGAGGGGAATTCTCTTACTTTTTTAAGTTTAAACTATTTTTAAATTGCTTAAGCTTGACCATGTAATAGGATGTTTTGGTAGAGAACCAAAAATGAGCAAAGAAAATTTATCTACCACTAAACAAAACTTTTTGTAAAGATGCTGTAATCGATGTTTAAGTAGTTCACTTTAGTACTAGAGAATGAGGGTATATTTAGAAAAAGCAAGTCTAAAGTAATTGGATTATTTCGTAGAATTGAAGGAACGCATATAGAGCATGTGAATTGCTTCAACTTTGAATAAAGCTGAGAATATGTTATGACAAAGTTGGTCCATAAATATAGTGCTTAGTGCTTATTGATTTGTCGGTGAAGATCCTTGAATTCCCAGTTCCAGTAGAGACTTAACTAAAGCTCTTGTAACAAGTTGTGTTAAACAATGCCATCTACTTTTGTATGGCTTCTGCTAGGTCTGCTACTAACACCACAAAGATCTGGTAAGATTAATTCCTCATCAGTTAAGCTGATCGATGATGTCTTTGTTAGTTGCCGGCCAACAAGTTTGTGTACGTGATGTGATGGATGCATTTTTTGTTTTGTTTTGTTTTTTTGTTGTGTAATAAAAGGTGGGCAGTTAGAGGAATGGTGCATAGCCGATGAGCAGACCCCAGCTGATGAGCTAAAGATGGCACTTGACTGGGCTTGTGGGAAGGGAGGTGCAGACTGCAGTAAGATACAAGTGAACCAAGCTTGCTACTTGCCTAACACTCTGGAGCACCATGCCTCTTATGCTTTCAACAATTACTATCAGAAATTCAAGCCGCAAGGTGCAACATGTTACTTCAATGCTGCTGCCATGGTCACTGCCCTTGATCCAAGTAATTTAATTTATAACTAACTCTACTGATCGATCGAATTACTCATTGATCCAGTTACTTAATTTGTATATATTCACCTCCTTAATTTGGCTTTGGTGACAGGTCATAACTCTTGCAAGTTTGAGTATCTTCCTTGATGAAGTCTTTTAGAGGATTTGCAGTGTCAAGTTTCAAGGTTGGAGCAGATTAATTTGAGATTTCAGTTTTTTAAAAGCATTGTTGTTAGTTTTGAATGTTCAGCTTTGGTAAAAGACACAAAAGATCAAATCAAAAATTGGGAAGCCACTCTTATCAGAGCCAGGTTTCGATCCTGGGACCTGTGGGTTATGGGCCCACCACGCTTCCGCTGCGCCACTCTGATTGTTGAATATTGTATTCGTTATTAGTATATTTATACATGAAATTTTGTTTCTTGATGTCTTCTTACCTCGGCCCATAATCCGGTAGCTGGTTTGCGTTTGATTCAGCGGCCCAACAAGTTTACTGCTACTGTGCTAGGTGTTATGGCCAAGTCTGAACATTATTGACAAGCATAATTAATGTAGCTCAGAATTAATTGTTAAGTAGTGGATTGCTTGATCTCCGGGCAATGGGATTGCTATCTCATCGATCACTATATATCCAATTAAGTTACCAGCTTATATAAAGTGGTTGATGGAGATTAATTGCAGAGACATCAGACATCTCGATCGATCAAATATATATGAAACATGAATGTGTTTGAACATGTAAACCAGATGCACCATATATATCATCTTATAGCCTCGATCTCTAGCTAGGCAGTGATCGAAAAGAAGAATTAATTAAGAGGATAGGGCAGGCGCCTTGAAAAGAAGAAGAACTGAAGAACTATGAAGATAGATAGGGTAGTGCTGCGCCAGCTCCAGCGCCTGCGCGCATGTAGTGTCACTTTCAATAAGTTAGTAAGTTATGGCCAGAGCCGTGATCAGGATCGACACTTACCTAGCTAGCTGGCTCCATCTTTTTATAGTGATCTCGATCAAGCCTCAATGCATGCATGCACGTATGCTTTAGGTCATATCAGTTAATTAATTAAGGATATATGATTTAAATTAGGGTAATCAAGCTAAGCCATAGATCGATAACATATTAGGTGTCCGCACCAAAGAAAGCCAAGTTAGTCTAGCTAGCTAGTCAGTCCCATTTCGATCATGTGAATGGAATACAGAGTCGAACACAGAACTTACCTACCATTGACATAGATGGACCACCACTAGAAACAAACAAAGCACCAACAGCATTCTCATAACCATGGTTGTATATACAAATTAATTAAGCAATCTATCTTTGGCTCTTTGCTCATCTAGCTTCTTTATTTATTAGTGAGCTTATTCTGATTTTGGTAGATAATTTGATCTTTTAGCTTCTAGGAAGAGGCAATAGTTTGTTGTCCCAAGGAAGGGATCGAATTAAATGCGTGAGAGAGAGATAAGGTGAGGGACTTAAATTCTACCATCTAATTGAATGATGTCTTCCTATTCCTGCAGGTTGAATTTATGATCGATCACCTTCCTTTCTTTTCACACCACTGATTAATTAATTAATTATTAATTAATTCAATTCAAGGAAAAATAAAAACTTCCTAGGCATCACGTACCTTACATTTCTCAGAGAGAAAGGGCCTTAAATGCAGAAGCAGGGGTAAGGAGAGAGGTGCCCTATCTTGAGAAAGACAGAGGCTGGCTTTCAGCAATTGGCAGGCCCCAATCACCAACCAAATATTTTGGAATTTATATATCCAAGCTGGGAAAAATGGGGTTATAAAGCAGTTAGTGGGAAGTGAGTGGTATTGTAGGTAGGTGAGTGAATGAGTGATGATGATACTCTAATTAGTGCATATTGTTGGGTGGGTTTCAGGTTTAGCTTCTTTCTTGGTAGCTCTTCTTTACTCTCCTCAGTACTTTGAGCTAGCTAACACTGCACTGTTCTTAATTTGGGGGAAGACACAAATTAGATTAAGAATGAGCTACTTGGGTGTGGGTGTTAGTCCTGGGAATGTCCCAGTGTCTCACAGCAGCAGCAGCAGCAGCAGAATAGTAATCGATCGGAGAGTGAGGGTGGCTGAGTTGGTCTTAAGGTTTCTCATCTGTGGTCTTGGACTCGCTGCTGCTCTTCTTGTGGCCACTGATACCCAGGTCAAGGAGATCTTCACCGTCAAGAAGAAAGCTAAATTCACAGACATGAAAGCTCTTGTGTAATTAAAATCGATCCCCAACTCTCTCTTCTCTCTCTCTCTCTCTCTCTCTCTCTCTCTCTCTCTCATCATATATATTTGTGTAGGTTTTTGGTGATGGCCAATGGGATAACTGCTGCCTACTCCTTGGTGCAAGCAGTGCGCTGTGTTGTGAGCATGGTTAGAGGAAATGTGCTCTTCAGCAAGCCCTTGGCGTGGGTAATTTTCTCTGCTGATCAGGTACAATTAATATGTTGCAATTTGATCATCAATATCCTAGCTAGCCTCCTTTACTCATCTTATCTAATGTTTCAAAGCTTTAATCTTTAATCGATCATCACAGATAAGTTGCTGGTCTGAACTAAGCAATGAATTAATTCGTTGATCAATTTTGTGAATTAAGGTGGTGGCGTATGTGGCTGTGGCTGCAGTAGGAGCTGCTGCGCAGTCTGCGGCGTTTGCAAAGTTGGGGCAGTCGGAGCTGCAATGGATGAAGATATGCGACATGTATGACAAGTTCTGTAACCAAGTTGGGGAGGGAATTGCAAGCGCGGTGTTGGTTAGTGTAAGCACAGTCCTGGTCTCTGCCATTTCTGCTTTCAATCTCTTCCGATTGTATGGTGGCAACAAGAACAAGAGCTCCAGGTGGTAGACATAGGAACCAGTACTTATCACTATCACTAGTACTGCATGCTTGTAACTAAAAACTTTACTACTTCACATCCTTTGCTAAATTGATGAATGCCCTTCTTATGTAGTTGTGTTATGAGCTGATCGATACTGATGAGTGATGATCATGTAAGTTTAGGCTTCCTTTTGGCTGCCTATGAATTTCACAATAAAGTGAGCTCGATCAAGTTCTTGTAGAGTTTATATATTCTATGCATATATGCATTTGCTTTTTGAGGGAATAATTCTATGTAATTGATTGATGTATCAAGCTAGGTACAAGACGGATAATAAGCACTATGTATGCATATGAGTTGTACCTACTATTAACCAACCTCAGTCGTTGAGCATTGCTTAATGGATTAAGCTGTATAGAAGCTTGAGGCAAGAGACAGAGGACTTCCCAAATCCCAGCTACCAAGCAAAATGAAATTACATATATATACCAAACCATGTATAAACCCTAAACCCTAAACTTCCAAATGCCTACAACATCTAGTCAAATAATTTGATAAAATTGTAGCATAAAACTATGGGAAAATAATATTTTTAGTCCCTGAACTTTAACTCGTTCGACACTTTCGTCCCTGAACTTTGAAATATATCACTTTCGTCCCTGAACTTTGACATCAACTATCACTTTCGTCCCTGACCGGAAAAAAATGGTGCAAAACCTATGCCAAAATGTTCGCAAGGATGAGAGGAGTAACTTTTATAAATGGGGCTAAGCTCGATTCGGCCTAGAATGGCTCGAATTTAGCCCGAAAGCCGGTGGTGGCCGAAACTTTAATTGTAAAATTCTTCGCCGTCCGGCGACGGTTTGAGGCGGGGTTGGTGGCGTTGAACTCGCCTCAAGGAGAGCTTCAAAGCCCAGTATGTAGTGTTGTTCGAATTGACCGGAATCGGAGGTTTATTCGGTGAAAACTTCGGTCAGGGACGAAAGTGATAGTTTTTTTCAAAGTTCAGGGACTAAAGTGATATATTTCAAAGTTAAGGGACGAAAATGTCGAATGAGTCAAAGTTCAGGTACTAAATGTGATTTTTTCCCTAAAACTATATAGTAAACCGTAAACAAGATCACTTATAGATGGACATGGACAAAAAAAAAAAGGTTGTGATCGTGGTGGACACGTGCCTGAAACGCTGACGAGGCCAAGTTGCCGAAACAAGTAATTTCATTTTCACAAACTTGAAACTTGTAGGCTGCCCATTGGTTGTTGGATTGTGACAGAGGAGCACATAGAATCACACAAGCCAAGCCACACCTTCTCTTCTCTTCTTCCTCCAGCTTAATTCCTTCTGGTAAATTCACCGCCTCTGACCTTTCCATTCTCTCCAACTCCAAAATCCCTAATTTTCAGAAACTCTCGAGTAAAGCCAAAGCCGCAGTTTCAATTTGTCACTCATGTCTGATAAGTTCTCCGCCACGCTTCGGATTGGAGACCTCAACGACTACATAGCGCCATCTCAGGCTTGCATAGTCTCTCTCAAAGCCTCCTCTACCAAGCCCTCGGATAAGTCTGAGGTAAATTTCGTTTTTTTTTGGGTTGTTTCATTGAGTTTCAGCTCATGATTTTGATCTATTAACTGGTGTGAATTACGAATATTTATGCTTGTTTCGCAATTTTACTTTGTGAAGGTTTCAACTTCCATCAAGCAATTGAAAACAGAACCAGTTAAAATTTCACTCAAAGATTGCTTAGCATGCAGGTAATTCATCTCGATGCATTGCTATTATCTCAGCCAAGTTAAAATTTCATTTTTACCCCATGCACAAGGGATAATATCTATGAATTTGTGTGACCGTGCAGTGGGTGCATAACATCAGCGGAGACAGTTATGCTGGAGAAGCAAAGTTTGGATGAGTTCCTTTTGAATATTGATAAAGGAAAAGCTGTCATTGTCTCCCTGTCTCCCCAATCAAGAGCTTCACTTGCAGTTCATTTTGGAATTCCACAACTTCAGGTAATATTGCAACTTGTAGTTATTGTGTCTTCCCTCCTATGAGTTTTAACTTGACCTTTATGAGGAAAAGGTCAATCATTATACTATGACATGCGTAAGCATTTATAGGAAAAGTTTTGATCATATACCAATACCTGTGCATTTTGAATTTAGATATAGGCAATGAGTTAGTTGAGAAAACCTATGCGCATTGGATTTTAACATCACAAGTTGTTTCAATTTTTCAGGTTTTCAGGAAACTGACAACTCTTTTTAAGTCCTTGGGGGTGAAGGCTATATTTGACACAAGTTGCAGTCGAGATTTAACTCTTATTGAATCTTGTAACGAGTTCATCACAAGGTACAACCAGTCAACTGATGATGCAAGGCGTAAATCTTTGTTGCCCATGATTTCATCAGCATGTCCAGGTATATGTCTCAGCCTATAAACAGTTTGGTAATTGCATCACATCCTTTTTCCTCTCCCCTCCTGAGACAGACACACTCACACACAAGAAGATGTGTGTGAGAGAGAGGCCACGTTGTAATACTTTACTACTAGTTTGCAGTAGTTCAATACTGCATTTCAATTTTGTCTTTTGTTCGTAAAGAAATTTGAGGAAATTGTTGCTATGATGCCCTATAAAACAGCTCTTTTATTGCAGGTTGGATATGCTATGCTGAAAAAACACTTGGATCCTATGTTCTGCCCTATATTTCTTCAGTGAAGAGTCCCCAGCAAACAATTGGAGTTATTGTTAAGAAACACGTATGCCAAAAAATGGGTCTTAGGTAATTTTTCTGGCTAAAGTTCTACTCTGCTCACTTTTCATCGAAACTGGGGTCGTTATTGTGATGTGAATAATTTCTACTATGCGATTTAGCTTCATAAAGACTCTAATAATTGATGTTCCTAATATGTATATGTCATTTAGTGAAATTTCTGTTGTTGACGTAATTTTTTTTTTTTCGGGCCTCTGGCCTCTATTTCACCAAAAAAAAAAACATTCTGCTGTTGACATACTCTGCTTAATAATACCATTCTAGTGATATGCATCCCAATATCTTTTTCGTCCTCCTCTTTTTCTTTTCTTAGTTAATTCTGAACTATTTGTACCATAACAATGGGCATGGATAGATGCGTTTCACTATTTAATACACTGGAAATTGACAATTTTCTGTAATGACCTAGCATATATTAGCATCATTTTTTTTTATGTTTCTATTAATTTCATGAGAAACTTGATGTGCTTGGATCATAGGCAGACTTATTAATAGTTTAGTCCACATCTGATAGTATGCCGAAATTTTAAGTATTTAGTTTGCTTTCGGTGCAACAGAAAGTACATAGCCAAACTATAATTTAATCGACTCACATTTATTTGACAGGCCAGCTGATGTTTACCATGTAACAGTGATGCCTTGTTATGATAAGAAGCTTGAGGCGTCACGCGATGACTTTGTATTTGAAGTTGATCGAGCCAAAAGTAATGAGAATGGACGTCTTAGCGTTTCAGAGGTAGATTCGGTGTTGACAACTGGGGAAGTGTTAGATCTGATACAGGTGAGGCCAGAAATTGTCGTAGTTATTACCGTATCTACTTTTGTGGTCTCTGAATGATCCTTGACATATATCATCTCAATGTCTTTGGGGATGGTTGCAGTTAAAAGGCGTTGATTTTGAGGGCTTAGAAGAGTCTCCTCTAGATAGCATGTAAGACCTGCAAATGTTTCTATAACGCTCCCTTCATGTGCTGTGGAGTTTTTAACACGTTATTCTGCCAGGTTGACAAATTTTAGTGAAGGACATCTTTACGGAGTTCATGGAAGCTCAGGGGGTTATGCAGAAACAGTTTTCCGATATGCTGCTAAAGTAATCTTTGGAAGAGAAATTGAAGGCCCTGTGGACTTCAGAACTGTTAAAAATTCAGACTTCCAGGAAGTGACTTTGGAAGTAAGTGAAATTTTTAAGGATTTGAGTTTGACCACACAGTTTGTAGGCTTGTAATGTAGTTCGCAAATTGAGCTTTGTTGATCTTTGTCTTGTCGGTATCTGAAAGGTCACCAGATCTTTGTCTGTAGCCATGAGATGAACCTAGTAATGATTCATTTTGTTGATCTGTTTGCCCATGTTTTCTGGCTTTTATGTATTTAGAACTTGTTCTACTAATGGTTCTTTTGGAGAGTTTTCTTGTATTATCATTATTCCTGGTATACCAGGTAATGATATGCATTTCTACTAAAGGTCACCAGATCTTGTCTGTAGCCTTGAGATGAACCTAGTAATGATTCAGTTAGTTGATCTGTTTACCCATGTTTTCTGGCTTTTATGTATTTAGAACTTGTTCTACTAATGGTTCGTTTGGAGAGTTTTCTTGTATTATCATAATTCCTGGTATACCAGGTAATGATATGCATTTGTGCAGTCTTTTAATGTGCGTGTACGTAAAGGCTAAAGTTGTTGTAGTGCATAGATTTTGAAAAATTTATGGCTGATTCCTTGTATTAGCATTCGCTGCTCATTGTTGTGCAAAACATTGACGTGTGCATCTCATTTAGGTGGAAGGGAAGACTGTATTGAAATTTGCACTATGTTATGGTTTCCGGAACCTGCAAAACGTTGTTAGGAAAATCAAGACTGGGAAGTGTGATTATCAGTTTCTAGAGATCATGGCGTGCCCTTCAGGTATTTTTCTTGTAAATTTGTAATTTTTATTCTTATAAATCTGTGGTTATTCTTCGTGTGAAACTGGAAATTGTGAATTAATACTAACAGGTACTTCCACAGGTTGCTTGAATGGTGGAGGACAGATTAAGCCAAAACCTGGGCAATCTGCAAAGCAGTTGATTCCGTTATTACAAGCAGCTTATACGCAAAATGTGAGTATCTGTTGAACTTATTTCCAATAATTTTGCGGACTCTACTTGCAATATGAGGCTCGTACTTTTATTAGTTTGGCCTTTTATTTGATAGATATTTGAAACATATTTCTCTAGTTCTATCACATTAGTTGGACTAGTGGGACATTAGACCTGACATTAATGTCCTGCAGTTATTTTTTGAGTTAACCATGTAGATCCTTGGGCTCTGAAGTTCAAATGTTTCTTGGAAGGGCAGGTATTGCTTAGAAGCCTATAATGGATAACCTGCTCATATTGTCACGTGGATCATTTGTTTTTTTTTTTTTTCTTTTTCCATTTTTCCTTTGTTTTTTTTTCTCTCTTTTGATCTTGGGGAAGGAAGGCGGTTCAAACTCTTGGGACCGATAACCAGATTATATAATTGCAAATGCTTGCACAGTTCCACTCTTGTTCAGTCTCGAGCGGTCGAGCCTCGTTTACCAATCTCTTTGATTTGGAAATACAATACAGAATATAGATTTGTGAATTGTGTCCAAGAAAGAGGGGAATGCATGTTTACAGAGTTTCCATGAGATTGATTTTCCATGCATGGATTTTTTGTACTTTGAATATTTGCATATATTTATTTAGCTTTCTGTGTTCGTATTGAACGTTATCTTTGGCCTATGAATAGTTATGATTTGGACTTGTATTAACAATCCTTGAATAATTTACAGGTTTTGGTAGCAGGTCCTTTTGAAAATCCCATAGTGCGAAGCTTGTACAATGAGTGGCTTGAGAAACCTGGTTCAGAGAAGGCCAGGCAACTGATGCACACAGAGTACCACCCTATCGTGAAAAGCATAACTTCTCAGTTACACAATTGGTGAATGACTTCTCCGCTTGGACCTCCAGTTTTCTCAACAAGATGCGAACATCCCTAGACAGCCCCATCTGTGTTGCGAGGCTCGTGATCTTCTGGGTTCATCAAATTTTGATATAGAGACCCGATATTTAATTTTGACAATCTTTTTTGACTAATGTCTATGTATATAGAAACTTAATGAATAGAAGAAAAGAACAATTACATCATTTCATTGTAGTGATTATATATTTGTTCAGTACATAAATCCGGCTTTCCAATCATCTGGATTTCCACATTGATATCATGTAATCAATTATACATGTTGAAGATTATGACTGATCGGAGTTTGGATTCTATAAATGTAGGTCTCATAAATGAACAATCATTTCCTTCAATATAAGCAGTCATGGTCGCTATTCTGGTTCTCTTTGTGGGAGCATAAAATGGTCTCCTAGCTTGTGGTGTGCCCGTTACCCCAAAATTAATGGCCAACATCCCTAACGGGATAAGATATGACTTGGCACCATGCTTGAAGGCTAATGATCGATCTAATAACACTACGTACGTACTCAACAAAAACCACTGGAAATATGATCTGGTTTACAGATGAAGAGAAGTATCTACATCATCAGAGTCACAATCAGTATCCGAATCTTCAAATCTGTATGACCTAGTGTCTGATGAAGGACTGCTTGTGACTGTTGGCCAAAAGTTGATCAGCAGCTGGGTATCAGTGCCTCTATGTATATAGTTCTCCGCCTCATGCTTGCTCTGTAATGTTGGCCACAGAGAAAGAGAAAGAGAAACTTGGGACAATGGTGACCCAAAACCACGACCATGAGCAAGGACAAAATGGTCAGGTTGAGGCTGCACAAACAAACTCGCTGGCTCCTCGTAATGCGTATCGGGATTCATGCGCATGCTCTTCGTGATGAAGTGGTTTGGTTCTGAGAGAGCAAGCACTCTCAGAACCTCTCTCTGTGCTCTCATTGCCTTCACTCTCTGCAGCTGTTTAAACCTTTCCTGCAATAGAGAAATGGAGGAATGAATGACGGTACTTGCATCATGGCTTTCCCTATCCATTTTTTTGGGTCAGAAACTAGTTCAAGTTTCTTTGGCTTGAGAACTCTAAGAGGAGCTAGCCTTAAATAGCTTTCATGCATGTTATATGGGATAGTGACATTTATATATCTATAAGGTTGTCTATCTGCTTCAATTAGTTTAATGAGTAAGTTTAGTCCTTAGATAAAATTTTAAGTGATTGAAGAAAGGATCGAATGAGACGCTGCAAGGTCCAAAAAGAAAAGGGTTGTGTGGCCAAATCTAAGGGGCGTACTTAATTTGTTTGTTTGGTGTATGTGGGGGCCGGGAGAGGCAAAGTGCTAAAGAGCCAAAGGCATTACTGCTAAAGAAGAAAAGGCTTTTGGGGAAAAGTCCAAAGAGAGAGAGAAGAGAATGTTAGAAGTTTAGAACAAGCACATGGAAGGAAGTGTTTGTTGGAATAATAGGTTGGATGATACTCTGTCAATTAACTAGCTGCTACCTTTAGCTTTTGAAGATGATGGAGCTAGTAGCTTTATTCATTTTCTACATCTGTGTTTTTCTCCTTTCAAACTCCTTTTCCTCTATAATTTCACTTAAGTAACAAAGTGGGGCGGCACGAACAATAATGCGTGTATGACAAAGACAAAAATACCAACATTCTCTCGCTCTCTTTTCTTAATATATGTATGTACGTTTTGTCTTCGAGTCTTTGGAATGGAATGGCATGCAGAAAAGAAAGCTGCGCATACTAGACGAGTTGGATTGGATGCTTCCTTTATGCAGTATGAAAGGACCCGATCTTTTTTTATTTAACTTTTCTTCAAATTCCGAAGCTCGAAATTTTGAATATAGAGAGATGAAGAACTTTTATCTAGACAAGGCGTGCAATTAAAGTTCCCATTCTAGTTATCCATTTGCATTGTGTTTGGGTAAATGCACATACGTACAAGTGGGAATGTCTCATGTATGTTCCTAAGACATTGATATATAGTTTGAGTTCAAAACCTTCATACTTTTGGTGCGCGCGAGATATTCATATTTTTAGGGCAAGATATCAGTAAACTAAGTGCATGCCGTTAGTAATAAGCTGAACGAAAATAAGTTTCAACACGGGCTTGGAATTCAACATATTTTGTTTTAAAGTAGGAAATTCCACATCTCAATAATAGACTTTTGGAAATGGGGCTTCAACTTATCTTACGCCAGTTTTGAAAATCTCATTTTGCAATGAGTTAGTCGAGCGATAATATGTTTTGACAACAGCTTAAAATTTGACCTGTTCTATGTAGAATAACATTACTATGATGCACATTTATTTATTTTTGGGTACAAAATAGCAAAATATACTTTTAACTCCAAGCCACATACATTGGTATCTTTAATGCGATCGAATACATATTACTGGTACTTTTTGTGTAAGGCATTTATGTTTTTACTGCGAGTCTTTGATACTTACGGTGTAAGTCATTAGTACATATTATACGTAAGACATTGGTATTTTTAGGGCAAACCATTATTAGTACTTTTAGTTCAACAAACCATTAATTAGTATGTTTTAGTGCAAACTAAACCTACGTTAATAACTCCATTCCAATTCAAAAGGGTTGGCATGGACAAAATTTCCTCCTCCGTGAGTAGGTGATGAGTGTGGTTAAAAATTTGACACTACATATATGTGGTGCATTCAAGGTGGGAGCCTAGTTTCACCAAACAAACAGAGGCTAATTAAGGACTCATTTTACGAAAATTTTCTGATACAAATTAACTTGAAAACCAGCTAGCTAGCTGGCCAAATTAAAACAGAACTTGATAAAATACATAACAGAACTACGTACGTACATCCCATAATAAAAGTATTATCAAAAGAAGTATGATCGATCGAGTTGGTTTACATACGCATGCGCGCAGTTAAAGATGTAGAGAAGTATCTACATCATCATAGTCACTATCAGAAGTTTCCAACTTGTTCGACGAACAAGTGTCTACCGAAGATGATGATGAAGAGGTGTCTGTGACTGTGACGGTGGGCCCTAGGTTGATCAGCAGCGGGATCTCATTAATGCTTCTCCTCCTCCTCTTATGTATATAGTACTCCTCCTCCTCCTCATGCTTGCTCTTCTGCAACTCCAATGTTGGCCATAGCGACAGAGAAGATGGTGATGATGACCCATGACCATGAGCAAGCTGGACGTGATGATGATCATTAGGATGGAAAAACAACCTTGCCGCTTCGGCCGGCTCGTAGTTCATAGAGTGGTTTGGCTCAGAGAGAGCAAGCAATCTCAAAACCTCTCTCTGTTCTCTCATTGCCTTCACTCTCTGCAGCTCTCTAAATCTCTCCTGCAATAGAGCTATGGAGGAACGAACGACTACTGCGTCATCTTTGCTAATTTCCCTAACCATTTGATCAGAGAATTACTCAAAGTTTTTTAGATTCAAAAATGGGGGTGGCAGCTAGCTATAGGAAGAATTAAGTGACCTCTATCTGCCTCAACTAGGTTTCATGCATATATATATAGGAGATCGATATATAGTGACATGTTTCCACAAGATTGTCTGCTTCAGTTAGTTCAATAAGTGCGAGTTGAGTCCTTCGATGAAATTCTAAGTGATATAAGAAAAAGAAAGAGAATCGGCTGAGAAGCTGCAAGGTCCAAAGAGAAAAGGTTGTGTGGGCAAATCTAAAGGCAGTTTGTATGTGGGGGGAGAGACAGAGACATAGCCACTAGTGGCCAATGGCCAAACGAGAAAAAGGGTTTGGAGAAAAGTCCAAGGAGAATGTATGCAAACACTAGCTAGTCCTATGGAACGGTGTGTTTGGAATTGGATATATGATGCTGTTTCTCCCCAAAAAGCCAACTTTTTAGTTTTTACCCTCCTTGATTTTGTGGAGATGATGGACTACTTTTCCCTTTTTCTCTTAGTGGGTTATTCAAATTCCTTTTACTCTATGCTTTCACTTATTTTGTGTGAAACAAAAGAAGCTGGGGAAAAAATGTGGGGGCGGTGTGAACAATTATATATATATATATGCATTTTTGTTTTGGAGTCTTTGGAATGGAATGGCATGCAGAAGAGAAATTAAAGCTGCTGATACTAAACGAGGGCATGGATAGGATGCTACTTAGCTAGCTTCTTCCATATTTGCAGCTCAAGAGTCCCCCACGGCCTCCTCTCTATTATTATTCGTTTTCAAATCTCCAAAGCTCCAAATTAAGATAAATTTTCTGGTCATGCAAGCAACAAAACTGTACTTCACCAAGTTTTTCATTTTCGCAATTTAAATGAAGCTAGGTGAAGCAAACAATCTTGTGTAAAAATTTAAATTGAGATTTTTTTTAGAAGATTTAAATTGAGATTTGATTAGCCATTTTGTGTAAAAATGTTTCGGCTAAAATACTAGCAAACAATTTTTCATGGATCATTTCATTTTTTTTCTTTTTCTTTTTTTCACCCCCACCCCACTCCAATCTGGTATCCGAGGGAAGTTGAACTCAGGATCTCTCCTGAAACAATTTTGGTGTCAAACCACTACCCAGGATCATTTCATTTTTTAAAAAATTGTTGAGTTTTGGCATGCGCTAAGTTAAGATATATAGCAATAGGGTGTAGTCCAGTTGGACTAAGGCAGTGGCTTGCCCATCACATACCCGAGTTCAAGTCACACCCTTCCCACATTTCTCGAACTTTAGAGCCCCCTTCGCCCTCCCTAAAAAAAAAAAGAAGAAGTTAAGATGTACAACCCCATGAAAATCAATCTCATGATACAACTGTTGTAAATCGAGCAAAAACTATTGCATCTATAAATAGAAATTCAGCAACACTTTTGCTAGTTGTATTAAGTACGTAACACGTTTTTCGGCCAAAATAAAAAAGTACATAATGAGTTTGATTCCGATAAAAATGACATATTCTCAAATATTAAAAAATCTTTGTCCGGGTGTATAGAGGATCTCTTTAACTCAATGGAATCACATCTCACATCGTTTTGAACTACGGAAGGATATATAGATTAATCAAAGTAAAAAATAATAATAATTAAAAAAACAACCAATGCTAACGAAATACTCGTTGGCAAAAGTTGTTTTACTATATATATATATATATATATATATATAAATCTTTTGCTACCAAAGTTTCTTTCTTTTGCGAGTGTTGATAGATCCTCTCTGGATTCTAAATAAATAGTTATTATAGTTTATTTATTTATAGATATAACAAGATAAGCATTATCACTCTAACTAACTATGTGAGACTTATCATTTATCTGATATGATTTGGTTTTATAGAGTTCTATTTACTTGCTATCAAAGCAACGAATATGATGTGAAGATCTTATTTAGATAACATTTTGATAAGTATTGAGTATTCTTTATGGGAAGGGATTCAATGAGCTTACACCCTATAAATGATCGAGGTCCTTGCCTATTCTGTTCACTTGCATTTAGTATTCTAGCCCCATAGATATAGCAGATTACAGAATAGTGCATAAGACCTTGTTTCAGTGAAGATAGCAGTTCCAGGTACTTCAAGTTCTTCATTTCCTATATCTCTTTATATTATATGATCTGTGAACATGACGAACTATTGTGTTTATATGTATTGTAATATATTCTATAGCTTCTGCTATGTGTGCTTTCAATTCTCCCATTACATAATCTCACTGTTGATAAAACATAATTTTTAGAAATTGTTCCAAGTGACGGAACTCGAAAATCTTGATCCGTTTATTTTAAAGGATTTTTTTTTCTTCAGTTTTCTGACTTTGGAAAATAATAAAAAAACCTCTTGTGCCCAAAAAATTCTTAAATTTTTTCTGGTCATAGAATACATTATTCTTAAATTTCCATGCTCGTGCCCTTAACCATGTCTATGTTGTGCCTATAATCATGTCCATGAAAGCGAGGCTAACTGTTTCCAATTTTCATTTCTTGTGATCCAAACACATGGTGTCAACCAAGAACGATGTTCTAACACCGGGCAGACCAACCCAAAAACTTTTTCTAAAAAGAAAAAAAAATCCTAGACCTTGGTTTTTGACCAAAAACTGTGAACTATAGCACACGATTTTTTTGCCAAAATCTCATGTTCTTATTTTTTTACCAAAATCTTTCTAGCCTCATATAATGATTTTTAAGCACTTCTTCAACTGACAGAACGAAAAAATCTCAACAAATTTTTTTTTAACGATTTTCCAAAGTCGAAAAATTAGAAAATTCATAAAAATCAATCCACTCGAGAATTTCGAGTTCCGTCAATTGGAACACCTTCTAAAAATCATGCTCTACCATTGGTTAAACTATGGCACAAGAAATTTTTTTAATAAAAAATTGTTGTTCATTAGGAAGCATGCCTAGGTGCCCCCCGACCCCTCCAAACTTGCCAAACTATGCCATGACCTATTTTTATTCGAATTCTCCGATTACATAATCTCACTGTTGATAACAAAATAATTTTTAGAAACTGTTCCAAGTGACGGAACTCGAAAATCTTGATCCGTTTATTTTTTAGGATTTTTTTCGTTTTCAGACTTTGGAAAATAAAAAAAACTTCCCGTGCCCAAAAAATTCTTAAATTTTTTTTGGTCACGGATTACAGTATTCTTAGTAGTCGTACGAAAATTCACAAGTTTTTACCTTATAATGAATATTTTATGCCCCAACCCATTGTAGTGGCTCAACCCTTGCCCTCGCTCATTCTACTAGCTAAGCTTTTGCCCTCGCCTATTCTTGTGGTCAACCCAAAGAAAATTCAGGTGCACATACCAATGCTCTTGTCCATCAATTTAGGGTTAAGGACAAGACTCCATGTCCTAATCTGTACCATTTCCATGCTCGTGCCCTTAACTATGTCTATGTTGTGCCTATAACCATGTCCATGCAAGCGAGACAAACTGTTTCTAAGTTTCATTTCTTGCGGTCCAAACACACGGTGTCAACTAAGAATGATATTCTAACACCGAGCAGACCAACCCAAAAACTTTTTCAAAAAAAAAAAAATCCTAGACCTTGATTTCTCACAAAAAACTGTGGACTATAGCACACGATTTTTTAGTCAAAATCGCATGTTTTTATTTTTTTACCAAAATCTTTCTACCATCAATATAATGATTTTTAAGTACTACTCCAACTGACATAATGAAAAAATCTCAACAATTTTTTTTTAACTATTTTCCAAAGTCGAAAAATTAGAAAATTCATAAAAATCAATCCGCTCGAGAATTTCGAGTACCGTCAATTGGAACACATTTTAAAAATCATGTTTTACCATTGGTTAGACTACTGCACAGGAAAATAAAAAAAAAACTGTTGTTCATTAGGAAGCATGCCTAGGTGCCCCCCAAACCCCTCCAAACTTGCCAAACTATGCCTGGACTCATGTTTATTCAAATTCTTCCATTACATAATCTCACTGTTGATAAAAAAAAAATTTAGAAGCTGTTCCAAATGACGGAACTCGAAAATCTCAATCCGTTTATTTTTTAGGATTTTTTCTGTTTTTGAATTTGGGAAAAAATAAAAAAACTTCCCGTGCCCAAAA
Source organism: Rubus parviflorus (assembly GCA_029955375.1). Classification (NCBI taxonomy): domain Eukaryota; kingdom Viridiplantae; phylum Streptophyta; class Magnoliopsida; order Rosales; family Rosaceae; genus Rubus; species Rubus parviflorus. Next base: position 311,670 of record JARGGL010000003.1, read on the forward strand.
AATTCTTAAATTTTTTTTGATCATGGATTATAGTATTCTTAGTGGTCGTACAAAAATTCATAAGTTTTTACTTTATAATGAATATTTTATGCCACAACCCATTGTAGTGGCTCAACCCTTGCCCTCGCTCATTTTACTGGCTAAGCCTTTGCCCTCACCTATTCTTGTGGCCAAGCCAAAGCAAATTCAGGTGCACATACCAATGCTCTTGTCCATCAATTTAGGGTTAAGAAAAAATAATTTTTGTCCTAATATGTGCCATTTCCATACTCGTATCCTTAACCATAAACATGTTGTGTCCATAACCATGTCCAAGCAAGTAAGGCTAAGTGTTTCCAATTTTCATTTCTGACCGTTCAAATATATGATGTCACCCAAGGATGATGTTTCAACGCCAAGCAGACCAATTGAAAAACTTTTTCTCAATAAAAAAAATGTCTTCGACCGTAGTTTCTCACAAAAAACTATGAACTATAGCACATGATTTTTGGGCCAAAATCGCATGTTTTTATTTTCTTACCAAAATCTTTTCACCCTCAAATAATGATTTTTAAGCACTTCTTAAATTGACGGAATGAAAAAATCTCGACCAGTTTTTTTTTAAGGATTTTCCAATGTCGAAAAACTAGAAAATTCATAAAACAAAATCCGTTTGAGATTTTCGAGTTCCGTCTATTGGAACACCTTCTAAAATCATCCTCTACGATTGGTTAGATTATGGCATGGGAAGTTTAATAAGGAAAGTGTTGAAATTGTCATAGTTGAGTGACCAAAGTGAAAGTATAGTTACCAAAGTGTCGAAATTGTTATAGTTGAGTGACCATTTGTGAAATTTATCTTAATGTTAAAGCTTGATTCAAGACTAATGTGCTAATATATCTCTGGGTATTGTGCGTAAACTTTCATTAGATATCACTCAGTTTTTTCTTAGTTTCATTTTTTTCTCCCTATGATGTAGATACATTGAATTGTTTGAGTTTTGAAATTATTGACCTTTCATGTAAGTATTATGTGTTAAATATTTACATAGTTTTTAATGCATATGTCTATCATAATTATTTTCCAAATTAGATTTGAGGAATTTGAAATTCAAAATTTAAAAATTTAAATTGAAAAGCAAAAATGTCAAATTTAAGGGATTTTATTTGTTTCCTTTATTTTTTTTCAGGGGCAAAATAGACAAAAGAAAAAAGTAATTGAACCGCAATTAACAAAAAAAAGTGGTTGGACTGCAACCAATATTTATTTAGCAAATTAGACTTTGATTAAAATATCTCTAAAATTTATAAATGACTTTGGGCATTGAATTGAATATTTGTGAAGCGTGCCGAAATGGCCAAAAATAGGTGTGCTATAAGCAACGGATTCTAATGAAAATGACAAATACTCAAATTTTAAAGAATATTTGCTAGGGTGCTTAGAGGATTTGTTTAATCCAATAATATCATATCGCACATCGTTTTGAACAAATGAATGATAGGTTAATCAAAGTCAAAAAATTAAAAAATTAAAAAATTAAAAATTAAAAACAACAAATGCCGACGACATATTCGTCGGTACAAGTTGTTTTACTATATAATGTATATTTACATAAGTTATGACTTACGAATTCCGATGAAAATGAAACATTATCGAATTTTAAGAATATTTACCCCGGTGCTTAGAGAATCTCTTTAACCAAGTGAAATTATTCACATTGTTTTGAACAATGTAAAGATAGGTTAATCAAAGTTAAAAATTAAAAAACAACTAATGTCGACAAAATATTTGACGGTAAAAGTTGTTTTACTATATATATTTATACAGTTAAATTTTTTTTGTTAACAAAGTTTCTTTGTTTCACGAGTGTGGATATATCTGTGGACTTGAGAGGTCAACCATTACATAACTACCTCTCTATCCCTGCATTCGGCGGTTCTCCACAACCATAATCGTACCAGTGGCTACCCAGAGACCTTGACTTCACTAGCTATCTACGGTCAGTTGCAAATTTTGTTTGTTTACAGATTATTGTCGAATTTATTTTGTGAAAGTCAATAATTGTTGAGTTGCATTTTGTTTGTTTACAGATTATTGTCGAATTTATTTTGTGAAAGTCAATAATTGTTGAGTTGCATTTTGTTTGTTTCTCGTACGTATATGTTCGTCTCCACATTGAATTTTCCTGAAAATTGCTTCGGAAGCAAATAGAAAGCAGTAATCCAGCTCTAAACACTCTTAGCTTTGAGGCTACCATTCATGGTAATCATGTTGAAAATTAAATGAAAGACAACCCCCACTGAGCTCAATTCAACTCTATCTGCATTGCTAACACGTACAGATCGATGTGTGCAATCTCAATGAAAAGCCACCTGTAGATTATGAAGTATGCCCTGAAACTCGATCATTTGGTTAGATGCCTGAACCAGAAGTCCAGAACAGAAATGTTGTAAACTATGGAATCATTAAACTGCCTGCCGATACCAATCTCATGTATATAATTAATGCTTGATTGACTATATATGTTTCTGCGCGGTAAATATATAATATATGATACATTCAGTTCGTCTGACTGAGTGACTGGTGGCTTTTCTCTTATAGTTACTTGCCCACCTACAAGTTGGCTTAGAAGAACTGAATTGCTGTGCGTTATATATTGTGCTGAGAGTCCTCAAGGCATTGTCGTCATGGATGTTATTAGCTAGCTAGCGGCCACCATATTCATGGTAGGTACTTTTTTCCTTGCAGCTTATTCATATATATGTTTGTTAGAATTCTTGAGTATAAGATTTTCTTCAGCATTTAGTTTACTCTTGCATTCTATATATATATCTGCAACAAAAAGAAGAAGGAAAAAACCACACAAACAAACACAAGTACGTACAAGTATATACAATTATACACATTACATCTGCAGAGTGATGGTGCTTTTGAAGAACCTTCACTCGGATGCCAATGACTTCCTAGCTAGATAACACCCTAACACTGACAGTAGATAGAGGCATAACCGGCCTAGTATGGCTATTTGATTTCCATAGATATATATATAGGGGGTGGCAGCAGCTTAAGATTACTAGTGTAGATATCAGAGAACATGATGTGATGAGTTAAGATGTGAATGCTGCAGTCAATTAACGAAAGATGAAACGAAACCATATATGCACTTTGCAGCTATATCCATCGCTAGCGAAACAATCCCAATAAGAAGGCAGATAGCCCAATGCACCAAGTTCAGCCTTGCATCACCAGCAACCACATGTGAAATCTCAATAAAACTCAGCTGCAGCACTAGAATTGCCACCAAAGCCACCCAAAACCATTGGTTTTTGTGGATCGCCTTGAACACATTTTTCTTTACCAGCTCTCTAGCATTGAATTTGTTGAAAATCTGGCAAATGACAAAACTATTGAAAATGATAGTCTTACAAACCTTTTCATTGATGCCCAAGATTGATTGTCCTTTGAACTGGAAGGTCACTATAGTAACAGCTTGATATAAAGCTTGGATCAATATATTTCTGCACATGGCCATGGTAATAAGTCCTTTGGTTTGTCCAAATTGTGGCTTCTCCATTAACTTCTTCCTTGGGAGCTCTGTCAATAGAGCCAGGCCGCCTAGCATTGGCACTACCAGGTTTACCCAGAACAATTGGATGTTTGTTATGGGCATATTTCCTGTAGATGCTGCTGTGATGAATGTTACTAAAAGCCCTGCGGCAACTATGGTAAGCTCAAGTTGGATGTACTTTTGAATGTTGTAATAAGCACATCTTCCATACCTGAACATAGTAACCAGGCAACTGATATCAGCAGCCCGTATGATGATGTCTGAACTTTCTTTGGCCATTTTGGTGCTCCAAGTTCCCATTGCAAGTCCAACATCAGCTGCTTTTAGTGCTGGAGCCTCATTCGTTTTAACTCCGACAACTGCTACTGTTTCCCCTTTTTGTTTCAAACACTTAACCAGAAGAAGCCTGTCAGAGGGGTCTGAGTTCCCCATCACTGAAATTTCACTTACCATCTTCATTCTCTCTTCATCAGTGCAACTCCGGAACTTTTCACCTGTGGTCACCCTCACATGTGAATTTGGCAAACAGATTCCGAAATGTTGAGCTATGGTCACTAGCGTCTGCACATCATCTGCTGAGACCAGTATGATATTGACTCCAGCGTTCCTTATGGCTTCGATCGATTCCCTTATCTTTTCTAAACATGACTTCAGACCAACCAGTCCCAGCAATATCAGATCTTTTTCTTCAAATGTGGTGACATCAGTTTCCTTGTAAGCAAATGCCATGGTTTTAAGATGCTTGGACTGCATATCCTCGACATTTTTCTGAAAAGTCACCCTGTTTCGTTCTTCCATGACTTTTTTCATCCCTTCGAAGTCATGGTAGTGTGAACAAATGGGCAAAATACTTGTAGCAGGTCCTCTGCAATGCAAGTACATAGTTTCATTTTCACTGTCTCTAACCTTCCTCTTTAGTACTGCTCCTCTTCCTTCCCGATTATTGCTCAATTCTTTGTCCTCCACAATGGTATTACTCTGCCTCAAAATTTCCAATTCCATGCCCAACTTTAATGCCGCCCAGGAAATGACAGGATCTTCTATTGAGGTACAAGCAGGAGCCTGCGAGAGGAAGAGCATGCTGATTCCATCACAAAGAGCTTCAAGGACATGTGGGGCTATAACAGAGTCTTCAGCTATAACTTGCTCACCAATCCAGCACATGTCAACTTCCATTGAATCCAAAGTTAGCCCACCATTTTTGTCTGTGCAGATAGAGGAAACAGAAGCCATGGTGACACAAGCCAACAATTGTTGAAGGGAGGCCATTCCATTCAAAGCTTTCCGGTTCCAGTAAATGATGGCAAGGTTGATATACAAAGGTAATCCTTCTACTATCCCTACCAGCATCACCGTTAGAGACGTTGTCAAGATACTGATCTTCCCACTTTGTTTCATGACAATTTTCTTGATGGCATCCATAAATTCCTTCATCTTAGTTGGCTCTCCCCTGAGATCCATGGATCCTCTGTTTTGCTGTTCTTTTTTGAGTTCAAAACGCAAGAACAACACCACAAGGATAAGGATAGAGATCAAGAGACCAATAATCTGTATGCAAGTGTTCACCTTGTCAAGCTGAGCTTGTAATGATGTCTTGTTCAAATGGTTTATGCTGCTCATCATATCACCCCACACTGTCTTTACACCCACAGATGTCACAAGCATGCGACCATTGCCATCGATCACCTCAGCTCCATAAAAGAGAAAAGGGTTATCAGCATCAACGACTACAGTCGACCCTACCTCACCATCCAATTGTATGAATTCACCTGATATGAACAAACCATCAGCAGGAACCTGATGGCCTCTCTTCAAGCATACAATGTCACCAAACAAAACATCCGAGATGGAGATCTTCTCCTCATTTCCGCCTCTCAAGACCTCAACCTCCACTTGATCTCTCTTGTCCAACTGTTTTTGCTTCCCAGACAACCCCTTTGATTCGCGCCAAAAGTCGCGTAGTGAAGGAAGAACCACGAGTATGATAATGGCATCTAGTATGATGACCCCTTCAAACCAACCAGTACTCGGGCCTTCCTCCAGCATCCCAAAGCTGAGTGAGAGCACAGCAGCCACGAAAAGCAACAGAATCATGTAACTGTTGCAATATTTTTGGGCGAGCTGAATGAAGCCTCTTGCAGCAGCCTGTCCAGAAGCACTGGAATTTGTGGTGGCTATGAGCCGACAACAGATAGCTTCATCGTTGGTAGGAATTCCAGTCTCCAAATCAGAACCGAGAGCCTCTGCAAATGCTTGGGCACCTCCAAAGTCACGTAAGGATTTCACATCCTTTGTCTTTATGATGTTGGCAATGGTGTCAAACTGGAGCTTATATTCACTGGCATTGCGGTTTTCGGAATCTACAACTACTTCAGGTGATGTAGGATGAGGGGTTATAGTTAGTTCCAAGTCCTGCAAAACATCAAATTAATAGTTATATTCTAGAATTTTGGTCAATTTAAAGAGTGAACTGAAGTAAATTAAAGAATTGAAGGGGGCGTTGGGAATTAATAAATTAATATAGTAATTAAGAAACTCACTCCCGTAAGAGAGCCATTTTTAGCAGCTGCTAAGGTGATGAAGATCTGGCGTGCCTGAAGGATCAGCACAATCCTACGCCAGCGGCGGCTTCTAGGGTTAGGAGGAGGCTCTGTTTGCTGAGACTCAAGGTCGACCTTGCTGCGATCATCATCTCCACCTGGATTAATGTCCTTGGACGTCATTTCCATATATATCCCAATCGGCCTGCGATAAGATATATCGAGCAGCTAGTGTTAGCTAGTTAATCGATCATGCATGAATTGAAAATTATTCTACCTGGCTTGCTTGCTTGCTTGTCAATTTAGCAGATCGATAATCAACCTAGCTAGTGACTGGCTCTCATAGTTTGAGCTGATGTACGTACGTTGGTGTGTGGAGCGATCAGGAGTCTTAAGGAGAGAGTGATCGATGGAGATGATGACATGAAGTACGTGGTATTTATATATCTAAGCTAGAGCATGCATATATATATATATGCTGCATGCATGGAAACCTCACAGAAACTTCCAAGAAAATCCGATTAATTATTTAAAAAACGATTACATCTCTTTTTCTTTTCTAATATGACGAAAATTCTATCATGACAAAATTTCTGTGACGACTTTCCGAAGAATATATATCACACTCTTAATTCTTGGCCGTCTATATATATATATATGAATTAAGAGACTTAGGAGTTAGGTATATGGTAATTAGCACTTGACGACTACTCTCGTTAACATTTTAATAATATAACAATTAATAATCAAGAAGTGGCTAGCTTGCATATATCGGTGTCTTAAGTCTTAACTAAAAAGGGCAAAGCCGCAAGGCAACCATTAATTATAGTATGAGGAAGCATCGAGGAAAATATACTTGGTTCTCCTTCTTTACTTAAACTTCCATATATACGTACATGTCTAGGTTGGTTAAATTTCACGCGGTTGGTTTAGTTTTAATTGCTTTTTCTTTGTGCTATTGTCCCCCGATCGTTTGCTATACGTCCAGATTTTCTTTTGAGCTTACCAAATATGCCAAAAACATATGTTGAGTTCTTCATTGCGTGATTAACTTTTCTTCTGATAAGGATGAAAGTGAGCTAGTTTTGAACCCTAAGCTTCGATTCGTACGTAGCCAGCCAATATATTCAGTGGTTTGGAATATAATGAAGAAAGAGTCCGTGAGGTCACGAATGATCGATCAATTTCTTGGGTACGTACGTAGGACGGTAGGAGCAGGACTTTGGACCCCGGCCACGTAGGCAAGTCATTTACTGTGCAGATTGCAGACGCGGTTCCGACTTCTCTTCCCCCATTTCCAATCTGTTCATACATACGCGTGCCTTACTTTCACATATATAGCAAGATCGATGACACGCAATGCTTAATTCTATACCATATATGAGACGAAAATTAATTTATATAAATGCAATATCAATAAAAACTTTTGATTTACGTATAATTGTGAGTATGTTGTTTGTCAAAAAAAGTTGGCTAATTCCCTTTTTTCTTGTACAAAAACTAGGGTGGGTTACGCATTCATTTCTGTATGTTTTATGTGCAGCTCAAACATATTTTTGCCCCATAATCAGCCCAAAACTTTAGAAAGCCCAAAAACGAAGATAGGCCCATAAAATAGTCGTCATCGATCCAGTTAGCAAGAGCCAAGAGCCAAGAGCGAGCTCAGAGACAACTGAACTAAGCTCCGCCACACAGTGGTTGATTGAAGAGAAAGATGAACACAGACATCACAGCGTCCACGAAGCCAGAGTACCCGGTCTTAGATCGGAACCCTCCCTTCACCAGAGTCGTCGGCAATTTCAGCACCCTCGACTATTTTCGCTTCGCCACCATCACCGGCGTCTCCGTCACCGTCGGCTACCTCTCCGGTATCTCTCTCAAACAGCCTCTTCTTCTTTTTCCTGATCTCAAATTAATTAGTAATTTCTGTAATTGATTCAGTTGTTGTAAATACAGGGATTAAGCCAGGGATTAGAGGGCCGTCTATGGTGACCGGAGGTCTGATTGGGCTGATGGGCGGGTTCATGTACGCTTACCAGAACTCGGCGGGTCGCATCATGGGCTTTTTCCCCAACGATAATGAGGTAGCCCGTTACAAGAAATGAAATCAATGCCCATTCCCTTACATTTTTAGGGTTTGTAATAATCAGATTGTTCCTTTTTGCTGAATTTGTTCATGTCCTTGTCGATTCAAACAATGCTGTGTTTTAAGCTCTTAAAATCTCATGGAACTGGGAATAAGATGATGGTATTGCTATGCAACTCGTCCAATATTTTGTGTCCTCACCAAATTCATTTCTTATGCTTCTTCCTGTTTGGTTCTTTTTGCATCTTCTGTTAGCTTAGCAGCGCCTTCAGTGCATTTATTAATTTAGAATTTAGAAGCCCAAGAAATTTCACTACATTCCTGGCTCTATTTTGTGTGATTTTTGCTCAACAAATACTCTGCTTTGTGCTTTTCTTTTAGCCCTCTATGCATGCATAACACATCTTTCAGCCCCTGCATTCCCTTTCCCTCCCATTTCTCCATATTAGTCAACAATGTGTACAGCTTTCAGTGCTTGATCGTTAAACATTTTTTGTTAGCTTTGTATCGCTGATTGTCCGCCTTGTAGTGAGAAAGAAAGTGTGTTTCACTATAGCTTTATTCTCGAGTGATAGCTTTGAATTTAATCTTTAAATTTAGGAGCCTTGTAGTAAGTAAGAAAGAAAGTATAGATGTGAAATTTTATCTTTCACTATATGTTTCTTTATAGCTTTCAGCTTTGTATTGCCTAATAAATTTTAAGTGGACCTTTAAGCTTAGGAGCAGCCTTGTAGTAGAACTTCCAACAAGGAAAAGACCTTTAGCGTAGATCAGTCAGACTGCAACATTGCCAGTGATGGATAAGTAGTTATGGAGGATAATTAATGAAATTTGTGTGCCTATATATATATATATATCTAGTCTTCTTAAACGAGACAAAAAAGGGTGGATGAGGGATTACATTACAAAAGTTCTGAGTGGATAGAGCAGGCAGTAAGGCAAAGGTAGGTAAATCACTTAAGCAGAGAATGTTACAAGCTTATTGTTCCCTTCATAGGATTGCTGCCTGATTTCCTCGTTTCTTTTAAGTGGAACTTTGGTTTAAAGACAGAAGAATTTACTCTTGTATGGAACTTGTGGATTATTTTACTTGATTATAGCAGTATGTTTAGGAGGCTACGACTGTTATGTGAAGTGTTTGAAGTTTTGACAACCATTTAGGCTTTAGGCAAGGAAAAGTAGTCATTATATGTGAAAATGGTTGTCCTTATGCATTTATTCTCGAGCTAGTGTCGTTTCCAAGTGAGTGTTACTGTGTTAGTTTCCAGTTATGAGCCAATGAGGCTTTATGATTGGGTTAGATGGTCTCTGATGCATAGAATCGTATAGAAAATTGTATTTATATATTTATTTATTTTGAGTTGGAAAGGTCTGCGCTAGTGTTTATAGCTCATCCGGGCCAGTCAAATGAACATAAAATGAAATGGTGGAAGCGAAAGAATGGGCCTTCCTTTGTGTGATCTGGCCCACACAAGCCCATATAAACACAAACACAGGATGGGATAGTGGAGTAGTTTTTTAAGGTGACCTTAGTTTTGGTCATACATATAATAAATATTGTCTATGTAATATGCATTTTTTATAATTAAATGATATAATCATTGACGTTATATAAAAAGAATTACAGCTGTGACAGCGAATTATAATATTAATTAATAGGAGCATGGATTAGTATTTAGAAGCCTTGTCATGGTCCTGTGCTTGCAGATGAATGAATTTAAACAAGTGAAGGATGTTCAAGTAGTAGAGACTTACCCAGCAGTAAAGTGAATAAACAGACTAGTTACTATGAGGTCAGGCTTGTATTGTATTGGGTTGGTAAAGTAAAAGTAAAACCTTGTGGTAAGTGGGAACTGATATAACATGAAGGCAAGGCAATTGTGTTACTCTATTTGCTGAAAAAAGAGCTTATTTTCTCGGTATAAACTGTAAAGAAAAAAGCAAGCTGATGTCATCCAACCATGACCAAAGGTGCTCTTTGGCATAGATAGATGGATGATTCCGAGTTCCTTCCTCTTCTTGTACAACAAGCTGTTGATAATGGGTGACAGAAAAAGCCGCCAATGGATGGTGACTGGTGAGTTTCTATATCAAAAATTAATTAGCAGCAACAAATGTAGGGTTATATTTGTATGACGTAGTTGATGACTCTGCATCACCTATCCATGTGACGTTTATCATATGTCATGCGTTTTAATTATTATATTAATTAATGTTGTAGTTAGTTGGTTTGACATTCAATTAACGACCAGCGCGCATGAGATATTAGTTTGCATGATCTTGATCTTGGCCGGCTGGAGAATCGATCGAGATGGTATCATATCATATATAAGCTTCTAATAATTAATAAGCATTAGCTACAATAATTTCATAACTTTGACTGTAAATCATCATGTGTATGTAGTACGTGTTGAAAATAAGGAAAGTAGGGCCATCGATCCATTGTTTTTCCCTTTCTTTCTTTCTTTTTTTATAGGCTTCCTTATAGCAAAGGAAAGCACGAGGAGGCAACAAGATTCTCCTTTCTCAATTAAGCTCATTCTTTCTTTTCTTTTCATCTTAAACCCTTTACTTATCTATCTATCAACTACATTTTTCCATCATCGATCCATCATTATCATTATCAGATCTCAGTTCCCAAAACATTAGTTATACCTCTGTATCTGTGGGTACGTAAATTATTCCATTCCCTATATATATATATATATATATATATGTAAAGCTCGATTGATCCTAGCTAGCTAGCAAGCTTTAACCCTTTATAGGCATGGTAGCTTAAACTAGACTCTGCTTCGATATATCATTATTCACTACGACTACGAGTAGTGTATGTACATTAGCAGAGATATAGTGAAAAACGCACGCGGCAAGAGAAGATCGATGGAGAGTATTATAATTAATTAATTAATTAGTGTAAGTAGGTAGTTTTTTTGTGGTTGCAGAATGCAAAAGATAGATGCCTTGGAAACGCGTTACACGGATGCACGTCACATCCTTTGGATCACATCACATGATAGCATGGAAACGTCCAAGTTTATTTAGAATCTTTGACGTGCCTTTAGATTTAGATGCCCATCGGAATGGAATGGAATGGAATTACCGCTTCATTCCTTGCTGCTAATTAAATTAAATTAAATATATAGCCTTTTGGAGGAAGGAAGAGTTCATGTACGTACGGTCGGTGGACCAGCAGATGTAAATTTTGATGCAGTATATGGAGTACAAGACGCTAAAATTGACACGTCATCCTCGATCAATTTGGAGTTAAAAGAAAAACGTTGGCAACTTCAAAGAACGTGACCGTGACGGTGACGGCAAGCGTAGCAACCTTCCAGGCAAGCGCTCGCCCTGAAAAGAAAGCCCCTCTTTCCTCATAAATTACGAGAATACCAATCAGTTGACCTTTCCAATCTTTCATGCCAGAACGCCCATGGTTTTGTTTGGTCTCAAGTCTCAAGTCTCCCCATGCTCACATGCACCCTGCTTCATTTAACCGTATAACAAACTAATCTCATTAATTTAGAACGAGCCTCTTAACACACGCGTGTGTCAATTGGCCTTTTTATTTTTATATATTTTATTTGTGTGTAGAGAGTTAAAAAAAAAACTACAATTGCAATTAAGATTAATTATTTCCACGTTCAAATATTTTTTATTTCAATATTTGTCATTTACTATTTTATCATCTATATATTAAATTAAAAAATTTCAAGGTTTAATTAAAAGAAGGGTAATTTCAGAATTTTTAAAAATTTATCCTTAACCTTTATTCTCTTAATTAATACAGATTAATTAATGTTCTATAGGAAGCAAAAGTAGTTTGCCATAAATGTCATGTGAAAATACCCTCCCTCATGTGCCATAAAGTATCAAAGCCCTTGACGACACATGATATATTGTAATATTACATGAAAATAGATACACGCAATGAAGCCGCGTTAACATGGATCATGGTGAGAAGAAGAAGAAGAAATTCAATAGAACCGCGGGCGGAGAAGATGAATAATTGTGTGTTAATCATTTCGCTTTGACTCTTAAAAAGTCTACCGAGTACAGTGGGTCCATGCTACTCTCTCTCACTCGCTGTACGTCACACCCAAAGTAAGTAAATGAAAATGAAGTATTATTTATTCCAGACCATAAAAAACTTGTACGTACGTACACTTGCAGCCCTTGGAAGTTGCACTGACCAGTGACCACACGTTATGCATAACGTTGTTCGTGGAACGGGGTTATTTTCGTCATTATGAAACACAATTCTCTACGGTCTCCCAAAAATTCTATTCAATGGGGTATTTATGTAATTATAGCTACAAGCAAGGGCATTTGTGGCGGTTGGTTTTCAGGTAGGAGTTTATAACTAGAAAATTCCACACACAAGCCCAGAAAACAAATTGTTCTAGATTTCTAGGAGAGACAACAGAACGGTTCTTCTTTTTTGTGGTGGCTTCTGAAGCTGAAGAGGAAAGTGAGCAACCAACAGAAACTGAGCTGAGCTGAGCACAGACAGACAGACAGACAGACTTGTTGTCTCTGATTACGGTATGTCAGAGCTAAGCTTTCATCCAAGTTATCAAATTTTTAGGGTTTGGATGAATTCATTAAGGTTTCACTATATGTATTAATTTTTTTTGCTTGTGTACGTTGTATGACTTGGGTGATTATTGTTTTAATGGATTTTAAGACATCAATTCAAGTTTGATCTGGGAACATGAGTTTCTCTTAGAATTTGGCTCTGATTTGAATTCTAACTTGGCGTCTGGAAATTAAATATCTTGGCTGTCTTTGTCGTATTAGGTGTGATCGTCATTATTTTCCCTTTGAGCAACACTTCCGTTGATCAATTCTTTTGAGTGAAAATTTTACATCTAAGAAATCTAAACATTTAGGAAATTGATAATTGATTTTAAGAACTCCATTTGCACTTGTTCATGTGAGTTGATTTTCATCTTTTTCATACTTAATTAGCTTTTTTTTTGTTTTTTTTTTCTTCTTTCAAATAAGACAGAAAAACGCGTCTCCACCGCCGCGTGAATACAAATTACACTTTTTTTTTTGGCTGGTTATAGGTATGGGGATGGCGGAGTTTTGTTGAAAGATAGTGGGATTTCAATTTCTGATTTTGTAAGCGAGCAAAGATATTGGTTTTAAGCATCATGTTTTACTTGTGATCAAGATAACGTTCATTTGCTCCTCTTATCTTCAAAGTTGTGATTGGTCTGGCTCCTCATGCAACTTTCACAATTCTTCTAGAAGTATAGATCTCTACTTCCCAAAACGGATCCCCGTCTTGAATATGTTTGTATTTTATCAAGTACCAGCCAAGTAGTTAATATAAAAATTTTCGTACTTAAATTTTTTGTGTATCAGATGCCAATTCATCTGCATAGGCTTGTAAAACTTGGCACTTTGTTATGTGTAGCCAATATAGTTAAAGTCATGACATACTCCATCTGAGCAAGCTTTGTTCAAAGGTTAATCTCATTTGTCATGTCAGTTGACCTGTTGAATTGTCATGTATTTATCCCAAGCCCTTGAGTCTCAATCGAGTTGCAGTCTAGAATGCCAATGTTAACTAACTTAAGCAGGAACATGTTAACAACAATCTTTACCAAAAACATATACTAAATCATTCGTCTGTTGTCACCCTGTGCCTGCACGTCCCCAAATCATGGATGCCTTTTAGCATCCAGATTATGTTATACTACAATAGATGATCCAGGTTTCTTTTTGTACTGGAGTACCTGTCTAACCTAATTAATTTATGCTTCTATGAGTTTTATATTTGGCATTTACTGTTCCCATGAGTTTGTATGCTATTTCACTTTTATTGGTTGTTTTGTTAAGATAGACTTTTTTCCTCTCTGCAGATTAAGGTGGTTCTTCACTGATTTCCAGAGCAGAACACTTTGTGACCAATGATGATTATGACAGACATATTGCATAGCCACTCATTGAGACTGGAGTATACCTAACTGCTTACTGAGATTCGACTCAAGTTTTGACAGGTTGGGTGACTTGGTCAAGCTTTCAGAACATATATTGGGGGGAGGTCCGCTCTGAGTTGGGTCAATCATTTTATAACTTTCAATGCAAACATCTCAACAACACCGAAGTACAGCTATCCACATGTGGCATCACCAGCCTGTGCAAGAGATTGATCCGTATTGTTTACCTCATTTCCAAATCTTAGAAAACAGTGTATACCCAGATACTGGCAGCCAAGGCAAAAATGATTCTTTTCAGACCAACAAGGAAGAGTACTTTACCCTGGAATCATCCCCTGCCACTGATGGTTCTATAGCCTGTGATTCCCCTTCAGCTGTTAGTGACCTGTCTAACAGGAGTCCTTTTTCACCACAAGGGTCTCACTCATGCTCATCTGATCATCATCATTTTGCTGACACCACCTCTGGATCACCGGTAAGTGGGTGCTCTGGAGTTGATGATGGCAATGAGTTGAAGTACAAGCTCAGGGAACTGGAAGTTTCACTGCTAGGGCCGGAATCGGATATTGTTGACAGCCGCTATTGTTGTTACAAGAGTGACATGATGAGGTGGAACGAGAAAGAAATTGCTGAAATGATACCCAAGTTGAACCTAAAAGATGTTCTCATTAGCTGTGCACATGCAATATCAGAGGAGGATATGTACAGAGCAGCGACTTGCATGGAAGTTTTGGGGCATATGGTGTCGGTCTCTGGGGAGCCAATGCAAAGATTGGGTGCTTACATGCTGGAAGGTCTTAGAGCAAGGTTGGAAAGATCTGGTAGTATGATCTATAAAACCCTCAAATGTGAAGTACCTACAAGCGAGGAACTCATGACATACATGTCTATCCTCTTTAAGATATGTCCATATTGGAAGTTTGCTTACTTGTCCTCAAATGTTGTCATTAGGGAAGCCTTGAAAAATGAGCCAAGAGTCCACATCATTGATTTTCAGATTGCACAGGGCACTCAGTGGGTTTCCCTCATCCAGGATCTAGCATGTCAGCCTGGTGGGCCCCCTTTTATCCGAATCACAGGTGTTGATGATTCCCAGTCCAATCATGCTCGTGGTGGGGGACTTCAAATTGTAGGGAAAAGGCTCGCAGAGGTGGCCGCGTCATACAATGTGCCATTCGAGTTTAATGCTGCTGGCATGTCTGGTTGCGAGGTTGAACTAGAAAATCTCAGGATTCAACATGGAGAGGCCATAGCTGTTACTTTTCCATACGTGTTGCACCACATGCCAGATGAGAGTGTGAGCACCGAAAACCACAGAGACCGTCTGCTAAGGCTGGTTAGGAGTTTATCACCGAAAGTCATGACACTCGTTGAGCAAGAATCGAACACCAATACTTCCTCCTTCTTCTCCAGGTTTGTTGAATCCGTAGATTACTATACAGCAATGTTTGAGTCGATTGATGCCGGTTGCGCAAGAGATGACAAACAGAGGATCAGTGCAGAGATGCACTGTGTGGCTAGAGACATAGTCAACATGATTGCTTGTGAGGGGGCTGAGAGGGTGGAAAGGCATGAACTTCTTGGGAAGTGGAGGTCAAGGCTTATGATGGACGGATTTACTCCCTGCCGGTTTGGTCCTTCAGGGATCGGGGAAATCAAGAATCTGTTGAAGGACTATAATGAGAATTACCGAGTTGAAGAGATAGATGGCGCTCTCTACCTTGGTTGGAAGAACAGAGCTTTGGTAACCTCGTCCGCATGGAGGTGTGCTGCTTGATGCTGACTGCAACAACTCGTGTAACATGCATTTCTATTTTCCTTTTCTGATATGACTCTGAGAGACAGTGATGTGTGTAGTTTTTGTAGGATCCAGATTTCTAGATTTCGTGTGAGAGTTCCTCTTTCCTAGTTGTAGGTAATTTTGATGTAAATGTATGCTTGGAAAGAAAGAGAGTAGCTCTCAGTTCTACTGCAATTTACCTTCTTCTTCCTCTTGTGGTGCTTGTCTTGGCTTTTAGCAAATTGCCAAATGCAAATCAAGGGTCGGGTTCTTTCTATCAATTTTTTAACCAAGTTTTGTAACAAGTCGAACAAGAAAATGTAGACGAAATATCAAGTTATCGTGAACATAACAAAATGTAGAGACAAGCTATCTATGAATAGCTGCTAATAATGTTTTGATCCAAAACAAAACGATGCGTCTTGCTTGGCACGTTTCTACTGCAAACGAAACAGATGGACAACATGAGTACACGGTAAAAGCGATGGTAACTTTCCGGAAAAGACGGTTACTAATCCCGTGAAAAACGAAAAGAAAATAAAAAATTACCCGCAGTGCGAATCGCATTCCATAATCGAATTTCTGAATTCTGATCATATGAAATTGGAGGTATGTCTGTCATTTTTCATGCCTTTTTATCGCAACTGCAATTTAGGTTTTCCATTTCTTTTTTATTCACACGAGTTGATTTTATATGATTCCGTTTGTTCCTGAATTCTATGATGGTTGATGATCAATCCAAATTCAAAGAAATCTGAGAACAAGTAGCTGAAACGAAATTGGGAGTCCGCTTGATGTTGACCAACAAGAATGAAGGAGTCGTTAGATAGATCAGAGTTGCGCAGAATGCAGAGAGAGCAAGAGCGAGAACGACGGCGTATCAGGGACCGGCAGAGAAGGCAGTCTATGACCGTTGAACAGAGAGAACGACATCTGGCTCGGCGTCGTAGGAATTATCAACTTAGAAGACTGAGAGCTGAAAATGCCAAAGTGGATTTCCAATCTAATCAGATAAGCAATGAACATGAACATGAAGCAGAAGCAGTGAGTGATGTCCAACAAGATATGAGCACAGAGCCTTTGCAGTGTAAGTCTTTGTTTGTCTAGCGCTCAACATTTCACTAACTGCCACCATTAATTATTTTTACAATAAAAATTTTGGACAGCTTTGGATGCTGTGGCTTGTAAAGCTTCGAATTTGACCACCAAACGGTTGCGATTGAGTCATGTAAGGCGGCTTGCACGATCGGTGGTGAGTCGTTTAGGGGGTGAGCTTCTTGCTGATCATCATATTGTAGGAGAGGAGATAACAAAGGCTGATGATGCCAATAAAACTTCTTGTAAGTTTTGACAATGTCAACTGTGTTGAGTTTGGTAGTTGGGTGGAATTTATGTAAATGTGATTCCTTTTCGACTACATAGGTTTCCAAATTGGAGATTTCGATTCTGGTAGATTGCCAAATGGACTACGTTTGAATCGTGTTAAGCGTCTTGCACGGGCAATAAATACTGCTTCCAAGGAGGCTTCTGTTAATGGTCACCAAGTAACAGAAAAAAACACAAGTAAGTAGTGTTTTTTTTTTGCCTGGATTTATAAAACGTACATGTTCCTTCATCACTCATTACAAGTACTGTTCTGCTTAACCTTGCTTTTGTCCGTGTTACTTGTACGATGGTAACTAAGTGTTGCACCTCTGATTCAGTGGAACAGAATCATTCCCTGGAAGAAAGGCAAGGGATTAGTAATGATAACTCTAATTTGGACAAACTATCACTGCCAGATGTGAAGTTGAAGGACCTAACATGGACGGTAATTACTTTTTCTGTCTAGTTAAGGAATGGTTGGTGTTTGTGTGCATTATCAGTTGATAAACTGCCAAAGAGTTATTTGTGGACTGCTCACTGAGATTTGGTGTCTCGTTTCAGGATAAACACCCATCATGGGCTAATGTTGAGAGTTGACCTTTAGCCATACACAACAAATGGATGTCGTAGCTCTTTTTTACAGGTTTTTTATTAGAGACTTGTAAGTTAGAAATCATTCTTCATTTTTTGCTTCCATACATCTGTTATCATCCTTGAGATTAACTTCATCAAATACGTGCACGTACAAGTGCACTGGTGTATTGTTTTGTGTCTCTTTATTGTTGGTGCACATCATGTCATCTTGACAACAGTGACATCAAGTTTGCTCCACCACTTTCCTAATAGAAGATGTAATGTTTCTAAGCTTGTCTTATCTAGTTTCTATATAGTTGCGGGAGATGGATGTAGGACTCTCACATATAAAACAAGCAGGGGACATGAAGATTGCTGGTTGACATTGATGATCACATGGTAGATAATGGAGTTGGGTAAAATTTGAGCCTTGATTGTGGTTTGTGCAGCCAACTTTATAGTTGGCTAAAGGGAGTCTTCTCTTCACCTCAAGATTGATGATTTATTGATATGGGCTGGTTGTCAATTGCCAAGCAACTTGATTCATGTGTTCACCCTAAAATCCCGCTTTTATCTATCCCAATATACTCCTTACCACCTGAACCAAGGCCATGAGGCGTTAATATATAGAGATAGGTTTAGGAAGCTATATGTGTTGTGGGCCGAGGAACCGGTTAGAATTGGGAGGATTCTGTGAATGGCAAGAATCATTGGTAGGAGCTATTGTCTCCATGAAGTTACATTCCATGTACACATGTAACAAGTGATACTTCACTGCTTCTGTTTCTTTTTCTTTTGGTATTTTTGTTTTGTATAGCATGCCTTAACTTGTTTGAGTATTACTGTTAAGGAAAAGAAATACTGTATGTTGAACAACTTCTATGCCTTTAATGTATTGTTTGTTTAACTTCTCTAGTATATTTCAAGATTGCAAGGTGGAGAAAGCTAACGGAATGAGGAGGGCTTCTTGAATGCAGAAAAGTTGCTGATCCGACCATTCTTTTTGAGTTACATTTAGTTGGAAAAGCCATGAACTGGAGCTCCTCCGCTTAGTGCTCTACTGCAGGCAGATTTGGACAAGGAGATAGGAAAATATTTATAAGGGACTGGAACAGGACTATACTTGTGGACAGATTCTGAAGGAATTCATTATAAAGAGTTACTTATAAGCAATTTTTTGGAGGCTTTTGTTTTGGCTTGTTCATCTTTTTGTAGATTAGTTTTCCATAGCCCGTTTTCGTACAGTTACATACTTGTTTATCAGGTTACACACTACATTGTTTTCTGCTTTTTTACTCTTTGTTCTCTCAACTAGAGAGTCCAGACTAATTCGTGCTTTGTCAAAACATTTGCTTTTTTTTTTTCAATACTCGTTGACAAGTAGCATCAACAGTCGTGGATGATGATGGATAACTAGCATTTTTGATGGAGAATTTGGTATGTGCGATCGAGTTACCCCAACTCTGAAAATCTACGCCAATGAGAGATGACTCTGGGCCGGGCCAGTTCGGGTCGGGTCGGGCTCTTATTGGGTACAAACTACAAACCCGGCTTATTTTGATTGATTAATGGGCAAGAAAGGGTGGGAAGATTACAAGGGAAGAGACCGACCCAAAAAGATTTCCTAATGGAATCTCTACTATTCTCCATCTGTTGGTAGATGTACAAATCCTAGTCGAATTATTAACAATAATAGCACTCCTATAAAACAGGGTACCACCGAAGAAGCAGACTCAAAAAGAAACTCGTCTTCTTTTTTGGTTGTTGATCATCATCAATCAATCAATCTTTGATTGTTTTTGTGCAGTAATGTCGATGTCGATGTCGATTTCAGGTGGCAGTAGTACTTGTGGACCGCTCAATCCAAAAACTTGGGTGGATTCCTCGTTTCAAGAAGAAGACCTTTGTCTTTATTTTGGTAAGTTTCGGGTAAACATGGACAACTCTAAACAGACCGAGACCAATACTTGTTCTCCAGGTTCGTCTTCGAATGTCTCTCCAACCAAACCCCAACAATCAGAGGCTTCTTCTTATCCCAAGTATGAAAATTCGCACTCCGTTCCAATCCCATTATATTCACAAGATATATGGAGAGGTCAAAGTGTCAACACTGGAGGTAAATTCTTCATATTCACAATTCAGGCACCTTCATGTGTAAGGTTAATTATATGTCTTTATGTGCATACACGTACGTACATGTTTATGACTGTTTGAGTTTATTGTAGTTTATATTGCATGGTTGATTTTGTAGGACAATGTAACAACCTAAATGGGCAACTCTTCACAAGGAATGGGAATTGTCAATCTCATGATGCGACTGAGACTGAGAGGAGTGGAATGTATTCAAATAATAATTGGTACCAAAGTACAGGAATATTGAATGATATGGGAAATCAATCGATGTTTAGCAATGACTCAATGCTGGGAAGTAGCTATATAGCTCGATTGGCTATGACTCAATCTGGCTCACAGTACTTGCTAGATAGCTTGTTGATTTCCAAGGACCCCTTGATTACAAATATGATATTTGAAGGGGTTTTCGATTTCCTACCCGAGGTGATGAATGACTCTCATGGACACCATCTTTTTGGGAAGCTAATTCAGTCCTGCAGCGACCATCAGTTACGCCTCATTGTAGCAAAGATGACTTTGAATATCCAATTGCTTATCAACATATCAGTCAGCAAATTTGGGTATCTAATCTATTCAACACTTGTTTCACAAGATATATATATATATATCTCTTTCATACTTTATAGACTGATGATGATCTTCTTCTTGTGCAGCTCAAAATCGATTCAAAGGCTGATCAAGGTGCTCGAGAAATCACCGTTGATTGACATTGTGATAGCAGCCCTATCCAGTGGATTTGAAGAATTGATGACCAATCGAACAGGATCCTATGTTATATTGAAGTGCTTAACCCTCCTTGATACGGAGAAAAATAAGGTAATTCGTCTAAGTTTCTGTTTTCGATCCATACATGTGTATGTCGATGGCTAATTTGGTATCATTGCAGAAACTATATGAAGCTGCTGTAAAGCTTTGCATCACATTGGCCCAGAATGAGAAGGGATGTATATCCTTGAATGAGTTCATCACCAACAGTAAAGCTCCGTATAGAGAGACACTCATGGGTGAGGTGTCAAGCAAATCAAAATTTCTTTCTCAGGATCCTTCAGGGTATAGTTTTCCATCTTAATTTTCTGTATTAATTAATTCATTCCATCATGTACGTACATAGTAAACAGTGTGGTTATTGATTGATTGATTGATTCAGGAACTTTGTTGTCCAGCACGTGCTGGGACTCCACAACCCCTTGTACAGCGAGCACATATGCTTGGAGCTGAGAGATGTTTATATACAGCTCTCGTTACAAAAAGGTGGCAGTCATGTTGTGGAGAAATGCTTAAACTCCTCCGGGATGGTTCATGTGGTAACTCTTCTTCTCAAGTATGAAAAACTTTGTCAAGTTGCGCGGGATCAATATGGAAACTACGTGATCCAAACCGCATTGAAGACCACCAAGCGTGCCAATAGTCCCCTTCATCAACGGCTTGTATCGAAGCTCCTACAAAACCGGAATGAACTTGTCTTTGGATTTGGAAGGAAAGTGCTCACTTTGATTGACAATGGGATCCCACTAGACTAATGTGCTCGATGATCAAACAATGTGCATTTGTATGCGTCTGATTTTGTCTTGTGATACTCTACTGTATCTCGTTCGTGTCTATTCTCGTGATACAAATAACGGACTCTTTGCTCACATTTTGTTTTGTATTTTGTTGTCGAATAATATAATCTTAGTATTCAAGAACCACCTTGGATTAATGTTATGTTTATCACTTCGATCAAAAAAATAACTTGGAGTCTTGAGCTTTTCAATTTTCAAGAACTAGTTCGCTCACTACGAGAGAACAAGGGCAGGACTAACAAAAAGGGTAGGAGACCCCAGTTTTTAACGGGCATACTTACTTAAAATCTTACATTATCATTACCATTACCATTCGATTCACATCCTGATATACAATTTTGTACCTTAACCTGATTTATGACTTAATTCCACAACTGACAGAAATTCAATCCCGATTTTTGTCTCTCGATCTATTGGAACACATTGCTCTGGGTTTTGCAAATATAATTAAAAAATTAATGTCTCAGCAAACTCGATTGTATCAAACTTCAATCCAAGGCAATACCCCATCTCTTTCCATTTACTGAGTTGAAAAGATACATCCGATACTCAAAAAAAAACGTAGTTCAGTCCCCTCTAATTCAACAGAACGTAAGAAACAATGATTCTAAGCTATGCATAAAAACCAGTTGGCCAAGACATACAGAGAACAAAAAGATACGAAGGGTGAACTAAAGTAGTACTAAACAAGAGATGAAAACACAAAAGAACCTCAGAATTGCAGATTATCAACAAGGCCATTAAGCCATTCAGTCCCGAAAGATGGTGTGTTGTTAACTGATTTCATCACTGGTAAAAATGACAAGAGCAATAACAGATAAAGTGCAAAAAGCAATGCCTCAGAATTGCGGAAATATCAACAAGGCTCAAAAAGCCACTCAGTCCCGAAAGATGGTATTTGTTAACCGATTTCATCAGAGGCAAAAGCAAAGCAAACAAGATTGTTACAAAGTGTGCGTCTCATGGCAAGTCCCAAATGGTAAATGCAGCAACGCTGCTCCACAAGGCAATGGAATATGAGACCGCCCATCGACGGAGGAACTCCCGAGGGAGAACCATCAACATCAACACGCATTTGTTTGCGACGTTAACTTTGGAATGTACAAACATGACTAGTAGTCTGCCCCATCAAGTAAGGGACTGATCAAAATCCCCCGTCACAAAATAAACGCAAGGTAAAAATGTCTGTCTCATGGCCAGTCCCAAATGGTAAAGGCAACAACGCTGCTCCACAAGGCAATGGAATATGAGACTGCTCGTCGATGGAGGAACTCCCGAGAGAGAGAGGACCATCAACATCAACAAGCATTTATATTTGACGTTAACTTTGGAATGTGCAAACATGAAATGAAATGTTTGCTCCATCAAGTAAGGGAATGAATCAATTTCCCCCGTCACTCAATTTACAACACAGACAACATGCATCACAACTGAACTCAATTTAAGCAACAAACACAAAACATGCATCACAACTGAATACAAGAGAGAAATCAATCAACATAAACTCAATTAATGAATGGGATCATGGGAAAAAGAAACACACAAAATGGCTCAAGGCCGAAGGAGGCGCAGACCCAAACCCTTTAAATTGAGAATGTCAGATAACCACACACGGGCTACTATTTATATGTGAGCGATTTCAGATTTGAACCGTTGGATGCGAATCGGGTGACTCAAAGTGAGTCATTCACAGCCGCTACCATTAGGGTTTTTTTGCCTGATGAAATGATAACGGGTTTTGTCACTACTCAGGCCCAAATAAACAGCGTAAGGCCTTAAAACCTGACTTTTTTTTTTGTCAAAGTGAAAACCTGAGGGTTTAATTAATTTTTTTTTTGGCAAGAAGAGGGTTTAATGGTTTAGATGGGTAAGAAAATCTTGAAGATTGTTTTGGCTCGTCTCTTCGAAGGTTACTTGTTTATGTGGTGAATAATAGGCCGAGTCATTTTAGAGGGAAACTTAGAGATAAATAACATCTGATACGCACTTGAATTTATATATAAGACATAGAGTTTCAGCTACAATAAAAGAGAGCCCTACTTGCCTTCGATACTAGCTAGTAATAAGCATGGCAATGGTGCAACTGATGATTCTGATGAAAAAAGCAGGAAGCTGCAGCAGCAATTTTCGAAAATTTAACCAGAAATATCGTATTTGTGGAACATTCTTTGCTTGGTGAAAAGAATATATACATTCTTGATAGACAGACTAACAACATGCTTGCTTGCAGACCATGCAGCAACCTATTGAACAAGAGATCTAAGCAGGGTTTCCAAAATACAGATTACAGCCTACTAACTACGAAAAGTTGGTTGCTACGCGCAAGAGCCACACTGAACTTGAGATTCCAGAACAAGTCTTGCAGTTTTAATGGCTACTTGTCCGCTAACATAGTGCTGTCGACATACAGGCATGTATACATCAGCCCCACCAATTACTTCAGTCTGCATCTCCTCCGTCTTTCTTAATGTAAAGAAAGCCCGTTTCCCACAAACTTCACATCGAGAAGTTAACTTGGTTACAGAATCAGCAAGGGGAATTATATCAAGTACAGAACCAAAGCTCCTCCTGCGAACAGTATTTGAGTTTATCGTAAAAAATAACGGGGAGCAATATTTTCTGAGCAACTAGGAATGGAATGGGCACTAAAACTATATTGGCAGTCAAGTTCTTAGAATAATACCTTAAATAGTCCCCATCTAGTCCAGCAACTATTACTTTTTTGCCATCATGATCAGCAGCTTCACAGCAGAAATCATAAAGATCTTCAAAGAATTGGGCTTCATCAATACCAATTACATCTAGCTGTCACCACATACTGGTTATGAGTAGATCATCATATATTGTATACAAAAAAGATGCAATTTGTCAGCTATACAAACTATACATGAATCATTATCCTCAACAACCTAACATACACACTTGTTTTTGAAAATTCTAAAATAAAGCACTTGTCATGTCTTCAATAAAAGAAACTAGGGTTAACCGTAAAATGTCATTGAATATTGGCATTAGGATACCTGATCGTATGCATCAAGACCAAACTTTTGTTTGAATGATGATAGATTTGGTAACGCCCAGCAAGGCAATTTAACCCCATCATGCGTCACAATCGAATCCAATCCATATCTTGTATCCTTGTTTGATTTTATTACTGCAACATTACTGCCAAACAGTTGAACAAAGAAATTTATTAATGATATGAATGACCTCCTGTAATATATATGTGATAATCTTCAAAATCCAAGACCTATGCAGGCATATTCACTATATCTCGAATAGCAGTTAGATGAACCCAGAAATTTAGACATCTTATTCCTTTGCATGAGAGAAAAAAAAAACATATATATATATATATAAACATACACTCGTCAGAGAGCAAGTTAGTCTATGTAGATATCAGCAATTCGATACAAACAAACAAGAAACCTAAAAACATAACAAGAAAATCTTAAGTCACTTGAAATAACAACTAACCATATAAAACATGTTCATGAAGCACTGAAACTTTGATTTGATAAATATGTCTACCTCTGTAACTTACATCTTATAACAAATGACATATAAAGAAGTTGACAGTGATAAAACGTGCCTGGTGGAGTTTCCTCTTGGATGTGGGCTATATACCAACATCATGAGAATCCCACCAAGAATTCTGAAAGGTCCCAAGATTGCAAAGATCTATCTCAGGGAAAGTTAATAATCCCCCATACTTCTTACATCACCACCTTATTTATATAAATCATCACATTCTAAAGGAAACTAATTACTAAACACTTGACTGATACATCATGAGTGCTACCATCCAGGTTTCTGCTGTTTTCTTCTGCTAACTAAGAACCTAAGGACCAGACAGCTAGCAAGCTTCATGTATCGCAGCCATATGAACTGAAATCCAGTTAATGTTCTTTCTATTACGTGATTTTCATCTTCTTTAAACTTTCACCTTCACAGTTAATGAAATGAGTAAGACCTCACAGCACATTTAATTGATCTCAAGACAACCAAAGGATGAAGCTCTTATTAGGTCATGTTCATTATAAGACGAGCAAAAAAGATAGGTTCCTAGAAAATGAGCCCTATCTCATGACATGAATTAGCTCCCACTTAAATGAGGAACCTAGCCTGAATCCTTTAGAGAGTATTCAATCAATTCAACCATCTCATAAATCTCCTTGGATTGTTTGTGATACTTATCACCCTTTAAAAAGAAGTGGGCCACCCTTTGAACCTCTAGTTTGCTGTAGGCAGGCTCCTTTATCATTCCTGATTCTCTCATCGCAGATCTCAGCTTAGCAACATCGTCCCACAACCCAAAGGTGGCATAAGCATTTGACAAAACCACATACTTTCCAGCATTCTCTGGTTCCAATTTAAAGTACTGCTTTGCTGCAAGCTTCAACAAGTCTCTGTTACCATGAATTCTACAAGCCCAAAGAAAAGCACCCCACATCACTGAGTGCTCCTTACAAGGTGAGTTCAAAACAAATTCATAAGCCTCTTCTAACCTCCCAGCACGTCCTAAAAGGTCAACCAAGGCTGCATAATGCTGTCCTCTCGGCTGAATTCCATAATCTCTCGTCATGGCAAAAAAATGTTCCCAAGCCTCGTTTGACAAACCTCCATGACTACAAGCAGAAAGAACTGCAATAAAAGTAACATAGTTTGGTCTGAAACCTTCAGTTTTCATCCTATGAAAAAACTCTAAGACCTCTTGCACTCTTCCATGCTGACCATAACCAGATATTAGAGCAGTCCAGGTAATGGCATTCCTATTTTGAGATGTATCAAATACCCTATGCCCATCAGATAAATCACTACACTTAAAGTACATATCCATGAGGGCACTATTGACTACAACATTTTCTACAATTTGGCATTTTATCATGACACCGTGGGCTTGCTTCCCATGCTCCAGTGTAGCTAAAGTGGCACATGCCCTGAAGACTGAAGCAAATGTATATTGGTCTGGAATAAAACCACTCTGTCTCATCTTGTGATAAAGACTCAATCCCACATCTTCAAGCCCCTTTTGCACATACCCTGCAATTACTACATTCCATGAAACCAAGCTTTTCTCAAGCAACTTATCAAACAAATTGTGAGCGGTTCCTAAATCCCCCGATTTGGCATACAAGATCAACAACTTGGTCTTCAAATATTCATTTTGAATAAATCCCACCACTATCATTTGGGCATGTATTCTTTTTCCTTTCTTGTACTTTCTCCAAAATATGCATTCTTGCAATAGAAGAGCATAGGTCTCTGGATCCACCTTCAGTCCTGTACGACACAATAGCCCAACAGCCTCTGCCAATTTTCCTGAATAACAGAGTCCCTTCAATGTTTTATCCAGTTGGATGTGCTTTTGGGGCCTGACCTGAAAGCTGGAATATCTTATTGGTGATATATGCACTCAATCAAAGGATCCAAGAGATTGATAAACTGTGAAAGTCCCCCTAATGAAAACTGATGACACGGAAACTAAAAATTCACCCTAATCACATATCCATGCATAAATTCATATCTTCTGTACAAGCTCCAAATTACCTCCTGGAGTTTCAGTTCCAGAAAAGGGAGCTAGTAACCTCAGCCCACAAAAGAGAAAAAAAAAATCAAACAAAATGTAGACAAAGCCCTAAGTAACATAAGCTTCATCAGTCAGTGTAACTGAGTTCCTCGCTAGTTGGTAATATATAAATGCAACTCTACACACAATATACACATGCTTATGCAAATTCATTCAAAATTTTACTAAGCAAATAACCTAATGCCATATTAAACATTTAAACCTCAATGATTCGGCTTTGACTCATAATTATCTAATAAACTCCCATGAAGCTCAATTTTTAAAAAATAAAATTTCAACCATATAATACGAATGTCATTACAAAATAGCCACTACGAAATCCAACCAAATTATTCATCTTCGGAATAAAAACAATGACATCCATTATACACCCAGTAGCATGATAATGAGAACCCACATATACTGAGGCAACAAAACCAAAAAAAATGTGACAAAATAGGTGGAGAGTCAAACCTGCCATCGCTTCTCTCGGATTGAATTTTGCGAAGAAGCGTCGTTGTTTTTCCGGCAAACATTGGGCCAACGATCACGTGAATCTCACCGGAACGTTGCCGAGAAGCCGCCTCCATATCAATAGCTCGGTTCTGAGCTATTTCTGAAGAAATAGAGGCTCTGGGCACAAAAATTTGGGGTTTAAGGTGGAGATGATTGGGGTTTTTGAAAGGGGTTGGTAGGTTGAATTGAATGGATTTAGATAAGAGGGATAGAGGTGTGGTCTTGGAGATGTGAGGAACAGAGTAGGTTGAGATGAGGGCCTTCATCCTTGAAATAGCTGACATGGGTCGAGAGAGGAACAAGGGTTTAAGGGTTTTGCTTATTTGTGGAAGACGGACAGATTTGTCATATTTTGCTACGGCGAGGTTATTGTTTGGAGGGAACCTAATTCAACAGAGACACGGCGTGTTAATTTTCTTGGTTTTTTTTTTCTTTGGGTATTTTTAGGGCAGGAATGACTTTCACCATATTCACGGGAAAAAAAAAATTACTATAAATAGCTCAACGAAGTAAATAGCCTAAAGTCCTAAACCACGCATCCTTGAGGTCTCTTAAAAATTATCTCAACTAAAGTTTGGTCCTTGATATGACTATGAAATTCGGTTTTTGATACAACTATACTCCGTATTGGACTAGGGCATCCATTCCATTGTGAAGACATCAACCGCTGTCATTGCTTGATTTTTGTGATCCAACCAGTTACATCGGTTCTATTGAACTGGTTTCCACTGGTTTACACGCATGTTCAAGTTGTTGTCTTTCATTTGGTTAACCTTACATCAATCACTGAACACCATTTGACATTCCTGTTCGAGCTATCAAAAAGCTAACGAAGACAGTAATTTAACGACATTTTGGTGCTGCAAAAGCAAAACCATTGATTTGGGATGATCATAAACATACCATAATGTACAGGAACAATGAATAAAATTTTCAGCCTTTCAACTTTCATTCCATCTCAAGATCAACCAACCAAAACTATAGTTGCTTATGTTCTCAACATAGAATAGAATATAACATAGCCCGCAGGTAAAATGTCAGCAACTCAGTGCTGCTGTTAAGCATCAGCATGAAACACAAAATGTGCCAAACCATGGCATGGTTTCCACAGTTTTTGGAGAAATCCTCTTGACAAAACAAAGCAAAAGTTTATAGATTACTATAATTGTGGTTTGGTTCTCATAATCCAAAAGATCTTATCCTAAAGTCGCACCAGCGGCATGACCACTGTCTACTTACATAATCTACTTTGACTTTCTATTCTTGCAAATGTTCCCTGTCCAAGGCATCACCAACCCTCTTTCATCAGCCGTTCCTTCTCCAGGATGTACATTCCTTCTTTATACTTTTGGCTTGGTTCATAAGCCTTCTCCTAGGATCATGATCATCAATAAAAGGAGGCGAAATACCACAAGCAATTAGTTTAAACCAGAACTTGAACAATGTAAACAGCAGTAGTCGCTAAGAGACTGCCAAACTGAAAGATTAGACCACAAGATCAGAAAGTACCACATGTTTATTCAACAACAGAAAAATGAGTTTGACAGAAACTGAACTGAGATGCAAAATTAAGTATAACAGATATGGGGTTCTAAAGTCTAGAACACCCTCATTACTTTTAGTAGTAATCCCAACACAATATCACCAATAAAATTCAACCAAAACCATCCTCTCAAAAGGAGTTGTAATTCTAAGGTTTTTTAAATAATTTATTCATAGCAGGATCCTGCAATTCTAAATGCCAACAGCTTTAAAATCTGTGATTTAACCATCGACGGGGAGCACTTAATCACATAGGAGATCCAAGTATAACATCATTACAGCCCAAGATGCTAATTCAGTAGGAGTATATACTACATTGAAAAATGCTATTGATCCCAACTCTGACAATCTGACATGAGTGGAGCACCCATTATATTGCAAGACTCATGAAATCCAATAAATGTGAGAGTTGAAATAAATAGCATTGCCAAATTACAAGAAATAGGTGCCAAGTTGACTCAGAAATGATACAGATCATGGATGACATTAAACAAAAGATCATGAACAGTTTAGAACTTACATATTTCCAACCCAGAATTTGTTGGCAAGAGCTGCAATAGATGTCGTTCACAGTATGTAATCCGCTAATCAGTTGCCGCTCTTCAATAGGCCCAAGAGATATATTTACGCTGAAAGGTAAAAAAAAAAAAAGAAGCTCAACGATCAGTAAACAGCTGAGAAGTTTGCTACTTTACCAAACCAAATTTATCAAAAGCAACAAACCCAGAATCATTTCATGGGAAAAGGACATTGGTATAAGCTCATCAAGTCACAATTTTTAACCTACAAATGAGTATGCATATAACGAAATAACAAGTATTGAGAATTCTACTAATTAATACGAAAACAAGAATTAGAAACGAAAACGAAAACCCAGGAGTGATCGAAATGCTTACACATTTCTGAAGAGATAGGCTTTGCCGTAACGGCCCTGAAATTCCTTGGAAACGATCTCGCTGTGGGACGCAGTGTCCACCTTGCAACACCTGCATTTGAAGATCTTTGGCCCACTCAGCGTCTCTATGAACAGCCGCCCCATGATGATTTCGATTTCGATTTCTTTTTCTTTTGATTTTGATTCTATTTGCGTTGTGCCCTAATTCCCAAATTGATTGCACAATCAATCAATTTGATCCTTCGATCGTCTTTGTCCCAGTAAATGAGTAAAACGTTGTTGTTCACGAAAACGTGGACTGGCAACTTTTTTATTGGCCGAAATGGAGGACTAAAGCAAGCAATGAAAATCCAACACGTCATAACATTAGGGGTATTTCTGTCATTGAATATTCATTGTTTATGCACTTCGAAAAAGAAAAATAAACGGATGAGTCTCTGCTCTCTTTTTTTACCTGCAATTTCTTTTTCTACAGTGTTCGATCAATTGAAGTTGTTCCTGGTGTTTGTATTTTACTTTTGGAACCCGGCTTTTCTAACTATATTCTCAAGATTTTACTATTGTTTTCTTAGAACAGATTGAAATTGACCAGAGTAAAAGCAAGACATTTGGGTAAATCTGAAAAGGGTAATGCTACCATATTAATTAATAAATAAAAGAAAGGAAAATGAGCCAGAAATACAGTGCATAAATATCTGAACTTTGATAATTGTATTTTGGCCAAAAAAATAAAAATAAAAACAGAACATTGTATAAGCTTTCTAATCCTCCTTCAGATCATTTACACCTACTTCACTTTCTTTTTTTCCACCCAGATTGAGTGAAAACATGTTCCTTGAATAAACATTTAAACAAATTCAAAAAATTAGATCACATGGAGAAGAAGGAATGCAAGGAACTTGAGTGGAAAACACAGGCTAGCCAAAACCGCCAAAAAATTCCATCCAGACCTCATGTGTTGTGTTGTGTAGCTCTAAGATGAACAGCACCCACCTTTTTTAGGCTCTGTACTTGCTGCTTCTTCGTTCCCATCTCCCTGTAAAACCACCGTCTTGCCATTCCCCACCCAGCTAGGATCCTGTTTCTTGAGCTCCTGCGATATCATTACTTTTCGGCTTAGTATGTTGTAGATCTCCTTCACTACCATCTGAAAGGCGGCAGCAACGTTGGATGAATCGAGAGCAGATGTTTCCATGAAAAACAAACCCTGTGCTTCTGCCAAGGCTTTGCCTTCAGAAGTGGGTACCTCCCTGGCATCCTTGAGATCGGACTTGTTACCAACAAGTATGGTCACTACATTCATGTCGGAGTGAGCTGTTCAACAGTAGATCCACCTGATCAATCCTCAGTCCATCACATCAAATAAAAGTAAATGCAAGGAAAACTTTTGAGGCCACTGGGTACAGAAGGATAGATTGACAAGGTGGATAATTAGACATCAAGAAAATCAACAAAATAGCAATATTAATCTTAATTTAAAGAAGTCCCACTACAGAGCATTTGAGGAAGAACATAAAACCAAACCATTTCAGATCCAATGTGAAATATTGTAAAATGATACTATTTTGGTGTTGTGCAGATAACTCCGACAAACATATCCCCAGCAGAGGGAGAATGAAACTTCTGTCCTCAATGTTTTTGTAAGAAATGCTCACAAATTCTGTAACCAATGCCTTCAGCATAAAGCATCACCAACATTTTTCTCAACATTTCAATGTTTTAGAAGCTAATAACTATACAAATTATCTACCAGCATGTTGAGATTTATTAATTGATGTTACAGGGAGGCAAGTTAAGAATTGAAGATAAGTTGATAGAATATAAGAAAAAATTCCACTTTGCCAAACAAAGTAACAAACAGCCTCAGGAAAATACGTCTTAGATGAAGAAAAAATTATTAAAGAAAATCAAGGAACAGTAACAAAGCACTTACTGTGGAGCTCATTAAGCCATCTGCCGATACTATCAAATGTCTGATGCCTACTGATATCATAAACCAAAAGAGCTCCAACAGCACCTCTATAATATGCAGATGTAACAGCCCTGAACCGCTCTTGACCAGCGGTGTCCCATATCTGTGCTTTGACTTCTTTACCATTTATATCAATCTTTTGGGTTTGGAACTCTACTCCTATAGTTGACTTTGAATTAGGATAGAACTCATCTCTAGCAAATCTTGCAAGCAAATTAGATTTTCCAACGGCCGAGTCACCAATTAAAACAATCTTGAAAAGATAATCCTCAGTCTTTTCTTCCTCAGAATGAAAAGCCATTTTCCAACTCCAAAGATATGATAATCTAAAGGACCATATTAATAAGGAGTACCCTGCTAGGATCGTTACAGGACTAGTAACCTATAAAACATCCAACTTTCCCCTACTGAAAATGAGGAAATGAATGTCTGTACAAGAAGAAAACAATTGGCAGAGGAAGTGTGGAAGGCAGGGAAGGAATATAAAGGGCAGAAGCTTCTCCGCAGTTACTTGGACACCGCATAAACGGAATCTGAAACTACCTACATTACAAAGCTAAGGTAGGAGCAAAGATGGGAGCTTCTCTGACTCAACTATTAGATTCTTTCTACAGATGTAAACTACCCGGATAGCTTTCTCAATCTCAAATCACAATCTAGCCCTACAGAAATAGTGCCAAATCCTGCAGCATCAAGAAAGCATACAAAATTACAAAATTCGAATCGAATGTTAAAGGCAAGTTAGTTACTCCTCTGTAATAAGACTAGTATTTTAGGCTCAGATGGGCTATAATTAATACCTCAAACCCTTTCTTTGACCTAAATTTTGGCCTCCTCCCACTCCAGATTTCCCCCCCAATTGGGGCTTCAAGGCTGAAACCTGAAAATTAACGATAATGGGTTACCTTATTTTTGAAAGAGATTGCACCATGAGGCAATTGCAATGTCAGAACACGAAATTTGATACTACATACGAACAACCTCATTGATTGAATATGAGAACTTGACCCGGATTATTAATATTAGAATATGTACGAACAACCTCAATGAATATTAGAACTTGACCAGGATTAATAATATGCATCAAAATCAAATAAAGTAAAATTACCAGATTGCTGAGCGATAATGGATCAATAGCTTGGACGCGTCCAAACCTGCCACAACCCGATCCATAAAAACATTTTTCGATACAAATCCGAAGCACAGCACAGAAGAGAATGATATTGAAAATTTGAGAATAAAAAATCGACATTGGGAGATTCATACAAATCTCAAGTTGAATCAATTCATAAGAATATAGACAGACATAGAGAGATAGAAGGAGAGAGTGACCGTGGGGCTTGTGATCAACGGCGGAGATCGATCGGAGAGAGGTGGGAGGATAACAGCAGAGAGCGTCGTCAGAAGCACACAACGGACAAATGGGGGGAATGAGGACAACGATATCAAAGGCAATTTCGGAATATGTTCAAACACTTGAGGGCTTTTCCGTCTAATCACTTCCAACGTGAAAACCGTAGGCACAAAGTTTCTTAAAAGCCCATTTAAAGGAATTAACGAACACCTTAATTAAAATTCGCATCTATTTATTTGGATGTACTCATTTTTATTTTCGTTAAATTGTTAAACGATGCAGTTTTCAATTGCATTGAATAAATTTATATCAAATGCAAAGTCAATGAATTTGAATATTACAAATTAAGAAATGATGACAGCCTTTGAAAAGCATTTGAGATACTACGATCCCGATAAAAAAAAATGATGGCAGCATGGTGGTAGCAAGATGGGTGAGGTTGTGGTAATGGAGGTACTTGCAGTACGTGTCGAGGACGGTGGTGGAGTGAGGTGGTGGGTGATGGAGGTGGCAAAGACGGTGAAAGTTACGGTTGTGTTAGACAATTTTGGTGGGAACGGAATTTGAAATTATTTTTATTATGTACGGTTTTTGTGACTTCCAAATTTCAATATTTTTTTGTTCATGTAAAATTTCAAGATCTTGTTGTTTATGGTACAAAACTACCAAATAAAAAAATTGGATTTTGGGTTTTGCTAATTCTGACTCTCTGGATAAATATCGAGGTTAGTTTGCTCATCCAAACACAATCACATAATGTCGTTTCATTAAATTTGGTTTATTGGATTAATTTTTATTTTTGGACAATAATTTATCAGATTAGCTGTCACTATATGCAAGAAACATCGATAAGGTAGGATTGTGCACAAATTTATTACGAGAAAAGTATGGTAAGATTAATTTTCTTTAAGGTAACTTATGTTTTTGAAATTGTAAATATGCTTTTATTTCTTACCTTAACGTTTTTCGTGCATTCATGAATCACTCTTAAATGTTGAAGCATTGTCGCTTGTACTTATATCCAATATACATTCATTCATGATGTTACGTGAGATTATAATTAGATTGAACCACCTAATTAATATCATGAAGATTCGGGTCGAATGGATAGAGAAAGGCAACACAAAAAGTTTGATGATGCAATCTGATTCATGAGCGTTGTTGACGATTTTTGCAGATATGCAAATAAATAAATACGCATTAATGACCATTATGTGTATAATAGTTGCAGAAATTGCGTCTTTCAATGTGCTGGTTAATTATCATGTCATTGTATTGTCCGTCTGTTTCTTTTAGGCTTTTAGGTAGAAAGTCGAAAGCTTCCTTTTGCTCTCTTTGGCCTTCTCTGTTTCTTGCCTTGTTGGTTCTCACTCACTTGGTCACTTTGCCTATTCTGGTATTCATATTGTGTCTGCTGGAGTGGAGCCTATTCTTGGATTAGATTAGGATATTGGTTTACGTTTTCATTCGCAAAACAATAATCAGTCTGGATTCCCACTTTATCAATCATTTTATGCTTTATCCCAAAAATAAAATCCTAAACCACTTTCATGACCAGTAATTATCCCAAAAAAAGTTCCCACTCAACTCACCAGGGACCATTTCATGAGAAAGTGAAAGAGAAGTAGCATGTGGGAGATTCCATTTTTTTGTTTGGCCAATGATATTTAAAGAGTTATTTTGTATTTGAACAATTTTGCTCATGACATTAATTTGTATTTAAAGCTGACTGACTTTGTGGATTGGTAGGTTTCTAATTTCTTTGAGGAGGAAATAGAATCCAACTAGGAAACAAACTGAAAATATTTTTCAAAAGTACCAGTCTTTTTTTTTTGGCAAGAAAAGTAGCAGTCTTTTTCATTCTGGGTCTGATGTCATGTCAAACTACTGGTCAGCATTACGGTTCTAAAATCAAACATTGGTCCTACCCTACTACTACATATCCACCAATCATAGGATGACTGATCCATTGTCAGCTTGACTTGGAGTAGATAATTCAAAAATCAAAAACAGAAATTTTCTTATAATTTTTTTGTTCCTAATACATTTCGCTTTAATGCTGCTTTATTTGATGGATGGTAATTTGATTATTTATTAGGGCCAAAGGGATTGCACGCTGACAACATTGACTGATTTGTCATCCTTTATCCAATTTAGAATCCTGTAATTGTCAGTCGTCACACACTGCTCTGCTCTGATCTGACTCTCCTTAAATGTCTGCGTTCTATGGGAACTCTCAACGAAATTTATTTTCGTATCAAAATATCATAAAGACAGAGATTTATCTGGATCATCCAGAAAAGATTATATAAGAGTCGTAGACGGATTAGATTAGGTTGCTACCTTTAAAAGATCATCCAAATTCATATCGCACAAAATCCACATACATCCAAACTGCTCTGCTCTCCTCTCCTCTGTACAAGTCCGTCGTCTAGAAAAGAAGAAAACACAAACGCGAAAAAGAGTAGTTGGATATACCAGGTACGCAATTGTCTTTTCAGAATTTCTTGGTTTTGGTATGGCTCAATGGCTGGTTGTATTTTTTTTTTTTACCATTGAATCCTTTAGTTTTTTTTGTTGTTGTATTATTTGTGAATATGGTTCGACTCCGATGGAGTTGATTTCTGTAAACAAGTTATTAGGGAAGAAGGAAATTAACAGCCGAAGAATTGACTTGTTTCACATAATAGTTACTGTAGAAGGTTGATTTTGATGTTTTCATGACAGAAATAGCTAGGTTGTATTTTATTTTTGATTTTGATAGATTTCATAGGATTAATTTTCCTTGTTTCAAAATTTCGAAAAAAACTCATTAGGATATGGACGGTATAATTTGAAGTAGCTAGGTACGTAGGTGGTTGTGGGATCAAATATGGAAGGAGGACACCCGGCTGCTAGTAAGACGGAGTTCACAGAGTGTTGGAGAACGACATGGAAGACCCCTTACATTATGCGTCTGGCCCTCTCGGCCGGTATTGGAGGCCTCCTTTTCGGATACGATACAGGTTTGAGTTGCATTTGAGTTACAATTAATTAATTAATTGTAGCTAGATTAGATACATGTGATTACATTTCTAATTGCAGGTGTGATTTCCGGAGCATTGCTGTACATTCGTGAGGACTTTCCCGACGTTGACAAGAAAACATGGCTGCAGGAGACCATTGTGAGTATGGCTGTTGCCGGCGCTATATTTGGTGCTGCAATCGGAGGATGGATGAACGATGCTCTTGGCCGGAGAACGTCCATCTTGTGTGCAGATTTTGTCTTCTTCATTGGTGCAATAGTCATGGCTGCCGCACCAGCTCCGTGGGTGATCATAATTGGGAGAATTCTGGTCGGTTTGGGAGTGGGCATGGCTTCTATGACCTCACCCCTATAC
The DNA here is from genome assembly GCA_029955375.1 of Rubus parviflorus. NCBI lineage: Eukaryota > Viridiplantae > Streptophyta > Magnoliopsida > Rosales > Rosaceae > Rubus > Rubus parviflorus. The sequence continues at coordinate 348,432 of JARGGL010000003.1, forward strand.
ATCTCAGAAGCTTCTCCTGCTAGAATCAGAGGTGCTCTTGTTAGTACAAACGGTTTTCTAATTACTGGAGGTCAATTTTTGTCATACCTCATCAATCTCGCCTTCACCAAGGTACCTAACATTACAATTTATTCAATCTTCGATCACTACCAAGTACCATATATATTATTACTTACTTGTTTCTTGTGTTTTGAATCTGTTTCAGGCTCCTGGAACCTGGCGTTGGATGCTTGGAGTAGCCGGAGTTCCTGCTTTGGTTCAGTTTGTGTTGATGTTCTCACTCCCAGAGTCTCCCAGGTGGCTTTACAGAAAGGTGATGATAATCAAAGTCTATCTGAGTAAGCTAGTTTAAATTTGAATTAGCTATCCTTTTTAGTCCACGACTTATCCATGACTCCTTGTATCATGTGAATTACTTGATTTTGTATATAACTGATCACTGTTCTTTCTATTAAAATTTAACAGAATAAGGCAGATGAAGCCAGGGCCATCTTGGAGAAAATTTATCCTGCAAATGAGGTTGAGGATGAAATGAAAGCATTGCATGAATCTGTCGAAATTGAAAAGGCCGAGGAAGGAGATGTTGGTGATGGCATGATAGCAAAACTAAAGGGTGCATTCAGCAACCCCGTGGTCCGAAGAGGACTCTATGCAGGCATCACAGTCCAAGTAGCTCAGCAATTTGTGGGTATCAACACGGTCATGTATTACAGTCCAACCATTGTTCAATTTGCCGGATTTGCTTCCAACCAAACGGCTTTAGCACTTTCTCTCATCACTTCCGGTCTCAACGTCATTGGAACTGTAATCAGCATGTGCTTTGTGGATAGATATGGAAGGAGAAGACTGATGATCATTTCTATGATTGGGATTATCACCTGCCTGGTGGTGTTATCTGTGGTGTTTTTCCAGGCGGCAGCTCATGCTCCTCGTATTAGCAATTTGGAATCGACTCATTTTGGCAGTAACTCTACATGTCCGGCTTATGTGTCTGCCGCTAATCCAGCCTCATGGAACTGCATGACATGTTTGAAAGCTAAGTGCGGCTTCTGTGCTAGTAGTGTCGAGGCTGTAAGTGCTACTTCACCTTTTTCTTTTTGTGTAACTTTGCAATAAGAACCCTTCCCTTATTCGAGATTGAAACCTTTACTGATTTCTTGTTCGCTTAAATGATATCAGTACGCCCCAGGAGCTTGCGTGGCTTCAAATGCTGGGTTGAAGAAGGCATGTGGCGGAGAACATCGTGTATGGTACACGAAAGGGTGTCCAAGCAAAGTAGGAATCCTTGCAGTGTTCCTATTGGGATTGTACATCATTATATATGCACCTGGAATGGGAACTGTACCGTGGATTGTGAACTCGGAGATATACCCTTTGAGATACAGAGGCACAGGTGGAGGGATTGCTGCAGTGGCTAATTGGAGTGCCAATCTCATTGTGAGTGAGACATTTTTAACCCTCACTCACGCTTTGGGTTCTGCCGGCACTTTCCTCCTCTTTGCTGGGTTTTCTCTCGTTGGACTCGTATTCATTTACTTCTTGGTTCCTGAAACCAAAGGACTGCAATTTGAGGAGGTTGAGAAGTTGCTTCAGAAAGGCTTCAGACCCAAGTTATTTGCTTCCAAGGACAAGGAAACCAAGGAAACCAAGACTGTCGAGTCTTGAACTCCCAACAATCCCTATGTAGTCTTTCTAATAAAATTTTCAGTAGAAAAGTTATATTAAAGACTGCATGGTGTTTGTGTGTGCAGCATTAGTACATGTGACTACAAGAAAGGAACAGAGTCAAGTTTATCTGGTTTTTTGGGTGTGTTCTTTTTCGGATGCCATATTGTTTGAATTTAAAAGGCATTAGTAATTGTGTTCAAGAATTTTCATTTTGGTTGGACTTCATTTTTCCTTAATGATTTGTATTGTGAGGTAAGCCTAGTGCGGTTAAGATCTCTCTTAATTTCGTGTTGTATTGTGAGAGACAGGAAGATACTCACATGAATGTTTTTTTTTTTTTTGGAAATGCAATTCTCATTAAGGGACAAGCCCAAAAGAAAACAGCAAGCAAGCAAGCCAGTAATGGCCAGTACACTAGATCAGCTATTCAGCTAGACAAATATCCCACATGAACCCTAAACCTAATTCACATGAACCAGGGCAGAGGAAATAAACCAGAAGGGAAAGGAGAGACTTCAGACAGCCACACTGGGAGAGTGGGAGGACAAGGGAAGATACAGCAATCTTCCCTGAATGTTGGTCGTTCACAAGTAGTAGGGAAATTAAGAAAATCAACAACACTTAAAGAATATATAAAATCTCTTTGGAATAATGATCAACAAGGTCAAGATGGCCGAGTTGGTCTAAGGCGCCAGTTTCAGGTACTGGTCCGAAAGGGCATGGGTTCGAATCCCATTCTTGACATTCTTCTTTATTTTTTCCAAATGTGGTTTTTTTTACAATTCTACACACACATTCATGGTAAACAAATTATTAACTATTCATGGTAAGCAAATTTTATCAAAAAAAATATTTATGCTCCCAACATAAATCGGTCAATGGGAACAAATATTCATGCTACTGACGGAAATTAAGGGGATGTTACACGAGAGATTGAGGTGGAGAAAAATGTGTTGAGCCAAGAAAATCCCACCCACATTTTAAATTCTAAGTTTTGTATATAAGATTCACAATCTCCTCCAACCTTTGATCTATCCAATACAATACAAGACTGAAGAATTTCAACATCAAAAACAAGAGGTCAGGTGTTTCTACAAAGCCATCAGAGCAGAACACCAAGATCACTTAGCAGCAAGGCAAAAAAACTCCATTTATGTTTGACTGTTGATTATTTCCGTTTTCGAGTAAGTAATCGAAACGAATCCAATATCCGTCTAGAATATCTAATTTTTCTGAAGCCCCTGGGGATAGTATATAGGTAGTTATAAGGGGGAGTCAGGATTGCGTTCGATCAAACCAATATAACAATCAAAATATCTATTTTTGTGAAGTTAAAACCATAGACAGATAAGACATGTCTGGGGCCTTTCATTTAGAACAATAGAACCATATTATAAATAAAGACTAGGATGATGGTACTTGTCATTCAATAGCTTTGCAATCTAAGTTGAATATATATATAGCTAGGGATTAATTGATATATAGTAGAAGTAGTATACAAGTTGAATTAGTACATTTTCAGCGTCGCATCGAGTTTCGTTCAAAAATGGTGGAAGGGGGAGCACACCCTTCTAGTAAGACAGAATTCACAGAATGCTGGAGGACGACATGGAGGACGCCTTACATTATGCGCCTGGCGCTCTCTGCCGGCATCGGAGGCCTCCTTTTTGGATATGACACAGGTACTTGGAATCATAACCGACCAACAAACTATGGAAATTTGATCATAAACTAATGGAAATTTGCATAATGTAGGTGTCATTTCTGGGGCGCTGCTATACATTCGCGAGGACTTTGACCAAGTTGACAAGAAAACATGGCTGCAAGAAACCATTGTGAGTATGGCAGTTGCAGGCGCAATCTTTGGTGCTGCAATTGGAGGATGGATGAACGATGCCCTCGGCCGCAAGAAATCTATACTAATAGCAGATGTGGTGTTCTTCGTGGGTTCAATAGTTATGGGAGTTGCTCCTGTTCCTTGGGTGATCATCATTGGAAGAATCATAGTTGGTTTGGGAGTTGGAATGGCTTCCATGACCGCACCCCTTTACATCTCAGAGGTTTCTCCTCATAGAATCAGAGGAGCTCTTGTTAGTACAAACGGTCTTCTCATCACAGGAGGTCAGTTTTTGTCATACCTCATCAATCTGGCATTCACCAAGGCTCCCGGAACATGGCGTTGGATGCTTGGAGTCGCCGGAGTTCCAGCTCTCGTTCAGTTTGTTTTGATGTTGTCACTCCCTGAGTCTCCTAGATGGCTCTATCGAGAGGTACGTGATCACAGAAAAACTGTGTCCTAAACTCACTACTCCGTTCAATCTTAGCTTAGTTTGATATACATTATTGAATTATACGCAGTCGAGAAGTTGTCCATTTCCAAAGTGTTGTAAGCCTAAATTGGTTGTTTCTCTGTTGATTAAACAGAACAAGGTGGATGAAGCTAAGGCCATCTTACAGAAAATCTATCCTGCAGAAGAGGTCGATGATGAATTGAAAGCCTTGCATGAATCTGTGGAATTCGAAAGGTCCGAGGAAGGAGCTATTGGGAAAAGCATGATGGAGAAAGTAAAGGGTGCTTTCGGCAACACGGTGGTCCGAAGAGGACTGTATGCAGGGATCACAGTCCAGGTCGCTCAGCAATTTGTGGGTATTAATACTGTCATGTATTACAGCCCAACCATCGTTCAATTTGCGGGATTTGCTTCCAACCAAACGGCCATGGCACTTTCTCTCATCACTTCTGGCCTCAATGTGGTTGGCACACTCATCAGCATGTGCTTTGTGGATAGATATGGAAGGAGAAGGCTGATGATCATTTCCATGTTAGGGATCATCAGTTGCCTTATTGTGTTAGCTGGAGTGTTCTTCTATGCCGCAGCGCATTCTCCAACTATAAGCCACTTGGAATCCAATCAATTTGGCACCAACACTACATGCCCGGCCTATGTCTCTGCTACTAATCCTACAGCATGGAACTGCATGACATGCTTGAAATCACCAGATTGCGCCTTTTGTGCCAGTAAAGTTGAAAATGTAAGTAATACAGTGCTTTCTCGATTATTAACATCTAAAATTTGTAACTAATTAACTGTTGGCAGCTGGCCCCGGGAGCTTGTTTGGCTGCAAACGATGACATAAGGAGTCAATGTCGCGGAGAAGAGAGGGTATGGTACTCTAAAGGTTGTCCTAGCAAAATTGGTATCTTAGCGGTCATTTTGTTGGGATTGTACATTATTGTGTATGCACCAGGAATGGGAACCATTCCATGGATTGTCAACTCTGAGATATACCCATTGAGATACAGAGGCACAGGTGGAGGGATTGCTGCAGTTTCCAATTGGACTGCAAATCTCATAGTGAGTGAGACATACTTGACCCTCACTAAGGCTCTGGGTTCTGCTGGAACTTTCCTCCTATTTGCTGGGTTTTCTACCATTGGACTTGTATTCATTTACTTGCTGGTTCCTGAGACCAAAGGAATGCAATTCGAAGAGGTCGAGAAGTTGCTCCAGAAGGGCTTCAGACCCAAGCTATTTGCTCCAAAGGACACCAAAGGAAAGCAGAAGGTTGAGGGGTCTGCTTGAGCTGATCACAACATTCTTTTTTTTTTTTAATAGTTCATTTGCCGACCAATAATTCTAGAGGGGCAGTCAGGGACCATATTGTCATATAAGATCTCTATGTTGAAATAATGTGGCATGTGGGAACTCATGTACGTGTCAAACATTCAATAATTGTATGGTCGAGCAAGAACAGTATAATAGTATATGCTATATGGGCAAATAGGTTCACTAAGCAAGTTCTAATATTAGATTCACCATTGATACAGTTCATCTACTTGAGCTTATGTATGTCCTCGTTGTAAAACTAGTTGAAATGAGAATAGATGAAACACAGTTTAAAAATATACATCTGCAGCCTGAACACACATTGATGCAGCTTTTGCAAGAAACTAGTGTAAAAATTAAATGGGGCATATCCCTGATCCCTGTAAATAAAAGACAGACGGGCCTTGGAATTTTCTTCAGGCATCCAAAATACACCAAACAATTTCCACTCGAGGTTTCTAAAGGCGCACCGACAGCTTGGCATACAATTCAAAACTAGTTCAATACTGCTTCAGACCGACTTTAAAATTAGGAAGGGCAATTGCAACCATCCAAACCAAAAAAACAGAGGGACAAAACATATACCTGCTCTGCCAGCTAATGCATGATTACTAAGGACAAGGATATATACAGAAAGCAAAACAAAGCAAACGCTTCACAAATCTCCTTGTGGGGTTGGATCGGTTGGTGGGCTTTGCAAGATGAATGCTTAGGATAGGTGCTACCCAGCAGGTGAGCTACTTTACACCACAGACAAGCAGCTTAAGGGCTCTACCAATAGATTACATTTTCCCCACTAAAATAAGTATCCACAGCAACGGAAAATCTTTCTTTTTAAAGAAGAAAAAACAGCGTTTCAAATCCTTCTGTTTGGCAGCTGAGAAAATGTGGGAAGAAATGAGAAAACTCGTTGCGGAATCAAGTCAAAAAGTTACAGAAGGCCTAGTTCAGAGCAGCTTCTGCTTTCCCAGGTCATAATGTTTAATAGTTTCGCTTCGCCTGTCACATAAGCAAAGCATAAAGTTGTATTCGCTACTTAGCAAAGTATAAAGTTCATGTAGAGGCATGAGGAAAAAGTTGAGTTCAAGATTCCGGTTCTGGTTCTGGTGCCACCAAGAGAAATCAAACACAAGCTTTCGACTTTGGAGAAGAATCAAAAATAGTTCAAAGTCACACACACTAATGACACTATCCAAGTATCCAGTATGTTCACATATCAGTTTGATCATAGAACTCAGAACACAATAAATTGATATATTTGTCCAAGCAGTTCATACTATCTGTCATTACAAGGAAAATTTGTGCTATCCAGACAAAACACAAGGATAACAACCCCAATCTTATCAACCCAAAAAACACAAGGCAAACAAGTATTCCACCCCTACAAAAAAAACCGAGTCAATAGAAAAGGGGGAAGAGGAGAAAAGAAAGAAATGCCCCAAAACCTAGTTAAAAATCATATATCTAAGAGTCAGTGTCTTACTCACTAGCTCCCTCTAATCTCTCCCTTCTACAATCACATTCTTCCTAGATTTTTAACCACACTGTACAAACCAGGAAAATAACACTCCCTATATACAGCAACAACCACCAACGATAGTTCCTCTCTAAGGGGTAAAAATACCTCTTTTCTCTTGTTTAAGGAGTTGAAGAGGATGCTTCTTGTCTCGGCTCTCTCAGATACCCAAGAAGCGTTTCAGCCTGCAAAATCAATGAAACGCCCATCAATAAATGAAGCCAAGTTCGGAAAGGATTAATGAACCATGTTTAATTCAACCAATATGAGCACCATCTCGACTATGCAACTATAACCAATATGCATCCAATGTGAACACCATCTCACCTATCCAATTATATACAAATTAAACATAATGAACAAGCATATTCCGGGCTCGTAGAAAATACCTTGTGCTTAGCTCTAACAGTCCCAGTCTGCGACAGTGAAACCAAAGGTGGAATCCCTCCTTCTCTGACTAGCAACCCTCTATTCCTCACACTCTCAGTACAGAGCTGCAAAAGCGTGAAAACCGCAAATTCCTTCCCTTTGACTGAGCCATCTTCAATCACTTCCACAAGTGCTGCAAGCCCACCTTCCTCGACAATGGCCTCCTTCCCCTCCTCAATTCCCGCCAAGCTACTCAGCACCACCATCGCCTTCTCCGCCAGGCCAGTCCCCTGGTCCGCCACAAGCGCCACCAACGGCTTCACCGCTCCGGCACTCACAGCCCTCTCTTTGTTGGGCCTAATTGAGCAGAGCTTATACAGACTAGTCAAGGCATCCTTTTTGCCCCTCATGGATCCACTTATTAAAAGCGAGACCAAGGGGGGAATTGCCCCGCAGGCTCCGATTGAGCTCTTGTTTTCTTCCATCAGAGCCAAGCTCAAAAGCGCACACGCAGCGTTTTGCTTCGAGGTCTCCGTCCCCGTCTTGAGTACATACACCAACGACTTTATAGCTCCGGCATTGGTGATTATGGCCTTGTTTGATTCGTGAAGCGAGAGGTTCAACAAAGCCGTTACAGCGTGTTCTTGAGTCCAGGGGTCGCTGCACCGGAGCAGTGGAATTAAAGCAGGGACCGCACCGGACTCGCCGATCAAAGCCCGATTATCAGCCCGGTTTTTTGCTAACAGTCTGAGCTTGGCCGCAGCAGATTGCTTCACGGCAATAGACGGCGATTGAAGCCCGTCCACGCAGATCTTGACCGTCGGTTGAAGATCCTCCGGCGAGATGCTCTCGATTATCTCGGTCGAGAAATTCTCTCTCTGCAAAAACCCCTGGCACGGCTCCGGCTCCGGCTCCGACTCGGATATCGGCGCGTTTTCCGGTGACGGCAAGCTGGCGAGTCGCTGTAATTCTCCCGAGATATCGCTGCTGCAGGACGAGAAGTCGCTGAAGGCTTGGGAGAGCTGGAGGAACTCCTCGGCGGATGCAGCGGTGGACTTGCCGGAGTTGGTGGTAGTGCGCAAGGCCAGCTCGCCGAGACGCATGTCGATGACCGAATCGGTCAAGTTCTCGGATACAAAAGGCGATCTTTCGGTGAAGGAACAGCAGCTCTGATCTTCCTTGTAGAAATTGGAGCGAATTGTCCGCATGGAACGGCCTGTGTGCCTGTGGATTTTGGTGGATGAGGGAGAGTAGAAGTTTCTGGTGAGAGGAGGGAAATGGTTGGAACCGGAATGAGAATCTTGTAGAGAAACCATTCTCGGAAATTGTTTGATTGATTTTGGGGATTTTGAATCGGGGGTTTTCACTTTTCAGTGTTAAGTAGAGAAAAAGGTCATGGTGTGAGAATTGGGAGGGAGTGAGAAGATTAAGGACGAGCTAGGCGTGCAGTGGATTTAAAGCGAGGCTGGGCTGGGCTGGGCTGCTGTATCTGTAATAAATTTGTATCCGTATGTATGTCTGGATTAAAAGATGGGGACGCAGTTTAGGTAATCATCACGGACCACAAATATTTTAGCTCAACGATGTCGTTTTAGCTAAAATAGAATCTCATCGCAGAGAGCCAGGGAATTAGGTCCAATCGGACTCTCTTTTTGATGTGATGGTGGGACCGTCGCCGTCGGCGTCGGCGACTACCTGAAATAGAATCCGCTGCGTCGTCGTTTTGGCAGCTCTTTCGACCTTTTGGTAAAAACACCGAGGACGTGGAAAAGATTCTGCGTTCGGGTTTACGACAAGAGTCAGTCAGAAACTCAGAATGGGCAGGACACGTGACTACACGCCTCTATGCTTCTCCAGCCGTCTGATCTTGAGAACTGAGCCAAAGTCAACTACTTGTCTCAGTTTACAGTGGGCTGCAACCAGACACGTAAGCCACACGTGCCTGCCCAAGAGACCTAGTACTAATTATGACTCCATCAGTGGAATTAAGTTAACCACGTGGTTTATCAAAGAAAAATTATAAAGTTCACTACTGTTCACCCAGCACTACTAAACAGTTACAATAAAGGTTAGTGAGTTTGTTCTTCGATCCTAAAACCCACCCTAAAATATTCAAAAGTTTCAAACACCGCTCACCAAGCACATACTTTCTTTCTTTTTATTTAATTCTCTAAAAAGATAATTAAAATATGTGATTTACATCTTTCCTTGAATTAGTACAAAGTATTCGGTCACCTAATTATCATGCTAAATTAATAAAATAGGTTGCCTTGTACTTAAACATTTTGCATGATCTAATCACTTTTGTTTGTGTCTTCTGGTCAGCAATTGTCCCTAGCCTCTTGCAATTTGCAAACCCCTCACATTTTATTTCGAGTTTTATTGGTATTATTTTGGTAGCCAATCGCTTGATAAATTAGAATTCGTTGTGTTGTGATTTACGACTACTTAGTCTTCTAAAATCAATATTATTGAATTAGCCTAAACGATGGACGAAGGTGAAGAAACAAAGTAGAGTTTGATAAGTCGACGCTCATTAATTCAAAGTTAATAATTTATAAAAACAAAAAAATAAAAAGTGACTGTGTCCTTAACATAACATAGACATAGGCATGCATGCAATACAATTACATAATTAATGTTTATAGCCGTATACAGATGATATTGATGTACAAAGAGTATTAATGTAACAATCACCGGTGGTCGAGTTGGTAAGAGCCTCTAGATGTAGAACCCCCTCACCCGAGTTCGAATCATACCGACTGCGGATTAGAGTTAAATCTCAATTCATTATGTGGCTGGTCAGGGGGAGGAAGTGTCCTTGTACCTAGGAACCCTTTGGAAAACCTTAGGATTTTGATAAAAAAAAAAGTATTAATGTGGATTATAAAAATAAAAAGCAAAGGACATTATTAATTTGTTTGATTAATGAATGACTTCTAAGTTGATTAGAATTAATCAACAATTCAACATGCTGAGTTGTTTAGCACCCTAACAGCAGTTAGGGAATTTGAAAAAGATGGTGTTTGTCCTTAATTGCATGCATCTCGAACAAAATTTTCAAGAATAATTAATAACAAGATCAACAATATTTTGCCACGTTAAGATACGATTGAATAGTCCGGCTACGTAATCTCCCTATTATAATTATATGTACATTAATTGTTTAATACATTACATTATAATCTAATCTCTCCCCTAGTCCATCCCTACTAATTAAGATTAAGATTTATATATCAAATATATTGTGATCTCCCTATTATAAATTTTATATTCATTTTGTGATCTCCCGAGGCCCAATTTTAACTCCAATTTTATATACTTTTTTTGGTAAATGTATATATAGATGAACAACATTTCACCTACCTTAAGTTAATAATTAACAACTTGAATTGTTAATGTCGTCTTTCCTAGTTCACGTTCTTTATTGACTTAAACATGTTATTGGGTAGGCTTAGAGTAACTTCACTGACACGTAGATAGCTAGCTAGCATTAGACATAGAAAGGTTATAATTACTTGTTGGTTTAACTTAAAAGAGACGTACTCATGATAGCTGAATAGACTTGCAACGTACAATTAATGTGCGCTTGTTTGCGAATGATCATGAGGTTTGATCCATGCATGTTCTTAATATATGTTTGTGGTCACCATTCACTAGCACATGAGTTGCAACCAGCCTGATTTACATAAACTTTAATTTCAATTAAATTTGACTTTTTTCGTTGTAAAACGTGGTTTAAGAAAGTTACAAGGCTCTAATTAGAGAAGCACAAGGATCGATGCAATCATGATGTGCGTTATCCTAATTAATTACAAAGATATAACACAATTCAGCTCATACAAAGTCACTCATAAGATTTTTTTTTTGTTGTTTTTAAAGCATACCTAGAATTGCTAGATAGTTACACTCATTAGCCTGTGCAATATTTTTACCCTAGCTTTGTGTTCATGTGTTAAAGAAACAGTTGGTAAGACTTGAACCCTAGCCTTGTATTTACAGTAACTTTTTCAAAATTTGTGTGGTCTCTGTGGGTTTTTAATTGGCTATTTTTCACTACAAACAGGTTTTCATTTGACATCGATCATTGTCCAAAAAAAAAAAAACTCTAGCTCGATATCAAAGTCGGTGGTGTGCAGCGATGGAGCACACCAAATTTGAAAGTTAGAAACAAATTGATTATTGTGGTCAACATCAATGCATGGGATGGATATAATTAATTAATATACATACGTCTTACTTTTTTTCATTGTCAAAGTTTCAATATAAATGCCATTCAAGGATTTTTTTTTAGAATGCTTGATAGCCTAGCTAGCTAGCTTGACCCTATAATTAATATTGATTAATTAAGAATCTTGGTAGAGGGGGGGTACGAATGCATGCGATCATGGATGTTTAATTTGCAGTAAATGGCAACGTGAAAATTTTTGTATTCACCTAGTTTGAAATTAACCTTAGTTGACATTTTGTGACAATTCGTAGACGGTAGATGTTTTTAATTAGTATTAATTAATATGGTATCCATGTTTATTATTAAGACCGGCCCATCGGGCTAGCTATATGAGATGTACGTAAGATGGCCCATGCATGATCTTTCTTTGGCTTTGAGAGAGAGAGATGGATCGAGATGACCTGAATCTATATAATAAAACTGGTACTCAATCGATGATCGAAAATCAAGCAAGCGCACCTAATATTAATTAGGCAAATGTTTGTGCCAAATCCAATTCATGCTATGATTCGCGAATTGAAGCTAGCTAGTCTTAATTAATTAATTAATGCATATGCTGTTGTTTCATCGATCAGAATATATCTATCTAGCAATTAATTAAGCTTAAGGTTGAAGCAAGCAATATACCCATCTGTCAAGTGGACGTAAACATATTTAAGTCGGTACATATGTTGGTTCGATATATTATTTATTATTTATATGCAGTCATTTAGCTGATCGATCAGGAGCCTTTCACTTTTTGTTCAAATTTAATTTGTGAAAGATGGATGTGTTAATAGGCCAGGGGACAACAGGACAACGACCTCTGGCTCGATCTGGATCTGATAGAGGATGAGGCCGGGCCATAACTAACTGTGTGTACCTATTAGTTCTATTTGCAGATTGAGATGAGAAGATGGAGTGCATCATCGATGACGATGATCAGCTAATTAATTAAATAGTTGATTAATATATTAAAGCTTCAGTTAATATTGGAGGGTGATCAGTATGCATGCATGCATGGTTCTGGGAATCTAAAACCCTTTTGATTTTGTAGTAGTAGCCTCTTTGATCAGTTAATATCACTTGTTGTTGTTGTTGTTGTTGGCAGGCATATATCACTTTTTGCTTAGCATGCATGCGCAACCAAAATGCCAAAGCCAGTTGGCTAAATCCCATCTCGATCGATCAAGTGGTAGCTAAATCCCATGGCCACTTGGGTTATAATTAATTTAGAAAAAGTATGTATCTATCATTCATAATTACAATAGATTTTCATTTCTGGAAAATAAAAACGACTGAATCCATTCAAAGGCTAGGGATGGATGATTTCCAACCACTTTTGGAATTTGGCCATAATGATCACTGCTCTGCTGTCAATGGTCCACTACGTACTACGAGCCCACCTTGTATTGTATGTCTAATCCAATCATCCACCTCTTCCATCGACCCACTCGATACATTTCGGCCCATCTTTCTTTTCTTTTCGCCCTAACCACTCGGCCTTTCACCTTAATTATATTTTTCAACATTTATTCATGTAAATTGGAAATTCTACCATCCATGTTTTACTTTTTCAATGTCCAAATTAATGTATAAAAAGGTGGACTAAGCTTACGGATTTAATGTACATTTATATATGCAAAAATGGTATGGTTGTTGAAGGGTTGAAATTAGGTTTTAGTTTGATGAATTAAAATATATAAAAACCAAATAGATCGTTGGAGACTAGATCATCTACTCGATCTACTTGTCCCTGACTATATCTAGCTTTGCGAATCTCTTTAAGTTTATGCCTAGGTCAATGAAACACCATCCGCTTAATTATCACCAATTAATACACTTAACTCATGCCTCACGCCTCACGCGGTACGCACCATAATTAAGCTAGGCTTCTAATTTTATACCATATATATATACAAGATAGTAGCTTAATTAGCTAATATATATAAGCGTAATAGATGGAGATCCTCAGATCGATATTAGTCATAATCTCAACAACTCCACGAAAGAAAAAGCTAGGTACGTTTGACCCATATACATGCTTGCATCATTGATTTCATCACTAGATACTATGTACGACCTTGTTTCCTTTTCCATTATACTTGCTAGAACGGGTAAAACTCCACTCGTAGAGAAATAACAATACATTAATCCTAGCTTAGCTGCTTGTCAATCTCTGAAATTATATAATGCATGCATATCGATCATTAAAGCAATCAAAAAATATATGCATATGTACACTTAGTTGTAAAGAGGATAAATGTACGGATCGGAGCTGTACGTGATAGTGAACGGCACCATCCCATCGAAGCATGTACTAACTTAGCTTATATACGAGATTATCAATTGATTCGAAGTTTTGTATTTCAATAAAAAATTAATTCCTCAAGCCTACTCCTAGATTATTCATTCTTAAATGAAAATAATTAAACTAATTCCATGATTCCATCGTAAGAGTACGTATTCGATCAATTGAATAAGTTGACTAGACTACTCATCGGGTCTGTTCATAATTAAGCAAACACTACTTCAGCATTATGCCATTATCTGTATGTATGCGTACGTCATCCGTACGTATTTTATTTGGATTTGATGATAATGAGAAAAGAAATTAAAAACAGCATTGGACAGTATTATATATCGATTATTATTTGAAGTACAAATTTCGACAACTAGCTTCCCAATTAATTATAACAAGGACTTCTCGATCTATCGATCTGTTCATATTCAAAGGCCTGCAGTCATTTTAATTAATTGATCCCCCCCCGCTCTAACTATGCTGATTCTTCATATGATCGCTTGCCTGTAAATTAACGTAATCTTAAACTTCTCTCTTGTACGTACATGATCAACATTAATTCTGATATATATATATTTATATGATAAAAGAAATAGTATGTATACTTTGGCTTCAACTTAATTGTGTTAACAGTGCTGTTAGTTCCTCTTAACAGTACTAGAAGCTTCAAGATGATTTTGCCACGTTGCTTGTGCCAGCTATGTCCAGCTGTACTGTTTGCTAAGTCTGTTTACGTTTTCTGTTTTCCAGCTTAGTATATATACTCTCCTCTAATCATTTCTTTGTAAGCAAGATTAAGAGAATATATCGAAGAGTTCATTTACTCCCAAAGCTCTCTCTTCTTCTTCCTTCGTTAAAACCCTAGCTCAATTCATCTGCCATGGCTATCATGGTATCAGAGCAATCATAGATCCTGGACCTGTGACTCATGCTTCCGCATCCTATTGCTGTAATTCCTGATCTCACTTCTTCTCTGATTCGGTTCGAGGCTGTGATCGTCTTCATCATTTGAATCGAGTGCGATTCTTCTTCAGTCTTCGATTCAGAGATCTTCTAAGTAGTCGCTTGCTATTTCAGGTGACTTAATCTAGTCTCTGTTAATTCGTAGAAAGATCTATGTGTTTTGAGCTGTATTCCTAAGCAAAATGTTGTAAATAAAAAAAAAAAAAAAACTCGAGAGCTGTGTTTAGTTGAGCAAAATTGGAGCCAACAAATAAAAAAAAATTTGAGAGTTAAATTGTGTAAGAGCAAAATTCTGAGCAAAATCTGAGCAAAATTCTGAGCAAAATTATGAGCACAATTCTGAGCAAAATCTGAGCAAAATCTGAGCAAATTCTGAGCAAAATCTGAGCAAAAGGAGGTGTTAAATGAGCAGCGTGCTTTGCTATTCTCTGTTTCTTTGAGGAGCTTGTTGAATTGTTACTTTTACCTGTTCTCAATCTCAATTGTGGAGACTTCTGAGGAGCTTAATCATGGCTGGTGATAATAATTGGGATTCTGATTCTGACAGTAGCTATGTCCTTCTGAGTAATGTCACTTCTGTGGGCAGTGATTCTGAGAATTTTGTTATTGTGGCTAAAGACAGCTATCTGAGTACTGATTCTGATGAAGATCTATCTGATGAAAGAAGACACCAGTTGAATGTGGCTATTTTTGTGCGTGAGATAATTGAAACCAATCCCCGGTTGCGTGTTTCTATAATTACAAGGTTGTTGGATACTTTCTACCAGATTCGGACTTCAAGGGTGTGTACTTATGCTCTTTGGATTATTGGCGAGTATTGTCTCTCACTTTCTGAGGTTGAGCGTGGGATTGCAACCATTAAGCAGTGTCTTGGGGAGCTCCCGTTTTACACGGCTTCTGAGGAAAGTGAGTCACAAGATGTACCGAAGACTTCTCAGGGGTTAAGCTCGGCTACTGTGTCTTCTAGGGGACCTGTAGTCCTTGCAGATGGGGCCTATGCCACCCAGTCTACTGCACTGGAAACTGCTATGTCTGCACCTGTCCTTGTTCAAGGATCTTTGGCTTCTGTAGAGAACTTGAGATCATTTATTCTCTCAGGTGACTTTTTCCTTGAATCAGTTGTGGCTTGCACGCTAACAAAGCTTGTTTTGAGATTAGAAGAAGTTCAGCCTTCTAAAGTTGAAGTGAACAAGGCAACTACACAGGCACTGTTGATCATGGTGTCTATGCTGCAATTAGGTCATTCCTCTGTTCTTTCACATCCGATTGATAATGATTCTCATGATAGAATAGTTCTATGCATCCGGATGCTTTGCAATAAAGGTGAAGAAGTGAAGAGGATATGGTTACAGTCTTGTAGACAGAGTTTTGTTAAAATGCTTGAAGATAAGAAGCACCGGGATGCAGAGGAAACTAGAGCTATGGCCCAGATATCAAATGCTCAGCCAGGTGATCTTATTGATTTCTACCATCTTAAGAGCAAAAGGGGTATGAGCCGGCTTGAGTTGGAAGATGAGGTCCAAGATGATCTCAAACGTGCTACTGCAGAATTCGTAAAGGATGGACATGACACAAATAAACTTAACCGCCTCCTGCAGCTCACAGGATTCAGTGATCCCCAATCTTTCGAACTCACTGTACCAATCTCAGGCTAGCTACCCTAGCTGAGATTGAGGAGGGGTGTTAACAGTGCTGTTAGTTCCTCTTAACAGTACTAGAAGCTTCAAGATGATTTTGCCACGTTGCTTGTGCCAGCTATGTCCAGCTGTACTGTTTGCTAAGTCTGTTTACGTTTTCTGTTTTCCAGCTTAGTATATATACTCTCCTCTAATCATTTCTTTGTAAGCAAGATTAAGAGAATATATCGAAGAGTTCATTTACTCCCAAAGCTCTCTCTTCTTCTTCCTTCGTTAAAACCCTAGCTCAATTCATCTGCCATGGCTATCAAATTGCAGCTAGCATGAACATGCATGCAAGTAATAGTTATGAATTAATTATCAGTTTGATTAAATAAATAAATTAGCTCCATATTTATAAAGATATATATATATAACATGCATGCACAGCCAGCGAAACAAAAGTCTGAGATTCTTCTATCTGCCAATGAATGATCTTCGGCAAAGAAAAGATCCTCTGATGCGTGCGTTGGCTTTTGTTGTTACCTGTTACATATATTTTGTATTGACCTAATAAAAAAGATTAACTACGCTGTTAATTAAATAATTTAATTAATAATCACCTTTTTTTTATCGAAATCTTAATGTTTTCTAAATGTTTTATAGGCTCAAGGACTAATCCGCAGTCTGGAATCTTGTTAGAACGCTTCCTCCCCCTGGCCAGCAATAAAATAGATTGAGATTTAACTCTAATATGCTGTCAGTAGGATTTGAATCCGGGTAGGGGTACCACACCTGGAGGCTCAACCAACTCGACCACCAGTGGTGATTAATTAATAATCACCTTAATTATGGGAGTATCGCCGACGCCGTGTGTTGGAACAAATTAAGTGCACGCACCAGAGAAAGACGACCAACAAGAAAAAGGCGGCAGCACAAACAACACATATATGAAGACAAATGAATTCGATCAGCGATGGATGTTACGCGTGTGTGTGTCTTCCACGCGGTTGGTGGCCCCCCCCCCAGCTGCGCCTTGTGTCAAAATACTGATACGACGCCGTCGAGGGGGAAGGTGAGATTGTTCAGTTCAATACCTGGATTCAAGGAGGTCTCCGTCACCTGCTCAACGATATATACCTAACCCTAACTATTCCCCATCCCGTGTCGTACGGGTCCAAGAAAAATAAAAAAGTAGAAAACGCGTCGTTTAGCTCGGGCCAAGTCTGAAAGCAGTACAATTGTACAAACCTAAGTGTGCATGTACGTATCGTGTGAGTGACAGAGTCAATTGACGGACTTAAATGATCACCACCCATTCAACACGGATTATAGATTAGTTTCCGGGCTAAGTACGTTGAACCCCACTCCATCATGATCTACCAAGTCTAACATACATGCAATTAGAGAATGCAACATATTTTCTTACTTACATAGGGAGATTTTGATAATTTCACCGTCCTAATTCGTAAAAACATGTAATACTTGTAAGTTTTGACAAATTCTCTATCAACCATATTTTCGTATTCTTTAAGAGAAAAGAAACAATAATTCACCTGCATGATTTCATTAGACAATGTAACAGATTTTCTAAGCCTAAGAATTTGATGTTGAGACTCTTGAACACAAGTGAGACGTGCATGTGGCATGATATATGGTGAGAGAGGAAGACATTGGAAACAGCCGATCGACCCTTATTCCTTGATCGCCAATCGAAGTCTGTTTGAAAGTCCACATGGCCCTGTACGTTGTAGAAACGCTGAACGAACCAAAGTTGGGGGCAGGTGTGAAATGGCAAGGTGGTTCTCCAACTCACACTATACCCCAAAATTTTCAAACCAACTGTGTGAAAAAAGAAAGAACCTTCCTCAACGGACTAGCCAACAACCTAAACCCACCAAACAACTCTTTCTTTATAACCTCACAAGTCCTCCCAAAACTTCCAACTCCTCTGTTTTACAACAACCTTCACTTAAACACCTCACAAATTCTGCCTCTCCGATCCTCTCATCAAAACTCCCAGTTGGGATTTCAAATCCCAACCCATGGCAGCCATGTTGAAGCTTGTAATCATAGCCTTGTCTGTTTTGCTTTCTCTATCTTCATTCTCTCACGCCCAAACATGTTCCACCTACAAGTTCACCACCAACCAAGTCTTCAATGCCTGCAGCGACCTTCCCTACCTCAACGCCTTTCTCCACTGGAGCTTTGACCAGTCAACTGGCAAGCTCCAGATGGCGTACAGGCACACGTTGGCCTCCTCCTCCAACTGGGTGTCCTGGGCCATCAACCCTGACGTCAGCATGGTCAAAACAGCCATGCCCGGAGCTCAAGCTCTCGTTGCCATCCCTCAGACCAGTGGGGCCCCCACAGTCTACACGTCTCCGATCTCCGGATATGGCACGACTTTGGCGAACGGGAATTTGAGTTATGATGTGACCGGTTTGGAGGCCGTGGTTCAGAACAGTGAGGTGATCATCTACGCTACTTGGGCGCTTCCAACGAACACGACCACGATTCTTCAGGTTTGGCAGGAGGGTCCGGTTTCCAGTGGGGCCCCAACACAACATGGAAGCGCTACGGCCAATCTCGGAGCCAAGGGGACTTTGGACTTGCTTTCCGGCCAGACCGCCTCTACCGGAGGAGGCAGCTCGACCGTCAGGAAGAGAAACGTAAGTAATTTCATCCTTAAACTACATCTGCTACAATCATCAAGTGTTCTTTCAAATGTTTCATATCAAATTTCATGCGTTTTTAGGTGGGTTTGCTGTTTTTTGACTCTCTTAAACTCGTGTTTAGTCTCTAAGTTGTTGTGTTTTTTATTGATGAATAAAGGTTTTTTCCTTCTAAAAAAAAGTAGTTGTGCTTTGAAATGTCTTGCAGACTTTTAGATGTTCTTTACATTCATCAGATTTAGTCGAACCTTTGGTTTTCTCTTAGCTAGATTTTGTTTGAATTGCCTTGTTTGAAATATGTCAAATACTTATAGATCAGAGTGTCTTTGGTCCACCAGGTGGAGTTCCACGAACGGCCCAGAATTAACAATAACTTCTCTTTTTATTTTTTTCCCCGGAATGAACGGCCCAGATCTACCGGGTGGAGTTCCACCTGGTGGAGGCTAGAATTTCCGCTTATAGATTCTGATTAACTTCATCAGAATTGGTCAAACCTAACTCGTGGGCTTTATTCTGAACAGATTCACGCAGTGCTAAATGTAGTGAGCTGGGGTATCTTGATGCCTTTTGGTGCCATGGTAGCAAGGTACTTGAAGACATTCAAGGCCGCAGACCCGGCATGGTTTTACCTCCACGCTGGTTGCCAAACCTCTGCTTATATCGTTGGTGTTGCTGGATGGGCCACCGGTATTAAACTCGGTAGCGATTCTGTAGGTACCCAATATGACACACACAGAAACATTGGGATTACCCTTTTCTGTCTTGGAACACTTCAGGTATTCAATCTTTAAACACATTGGCATGTTGTTTCACAATTAATGGTTTGGCTGTTAGTCCTCTTTGGTTGTGCTAAGTGAAAGCGCTGAATTTCGATGTAGGTGTTTGCTTTGCTTCTGAGACCCAACAAGGATCACAAGTTCAGATTCTACTGGAATATCTACCATCATTTGACCGGGTATCTTGTGATAATCCTCAGCATCGTTAACATATTCGAAGGATTCAACATCTTGAAACCAAACAAGAACTGGAAGAATTCGTACATTGGCCTCATCATTGCTTTGGGTGTCCAAGCTGCATTGTTGGAAGCTTACACATGGTATGTTGTACTGAAGAGGAAGAAGTCTGAAAAGGCATCTCACGGCGTGAATGGTGTCAACGGCTATGGTGCTTAGAGGTCGGAGATTGCAGAACGTATAGAATGGCTTGAGGGAGGAAATGGTTCTTCTTTTGTGTTTCTTCCTCCGCTACCATTTTCTTTCGTCATACACGTTCTTGCACCCTTTTGTATATTTATCAATCTGAGTGTGCTTAGGACACATTTATGTAGAGGGAGTTCAGGATTTAGAGGTAGAGATTTCATATATTTGTCACTTGCTCATTTACAGTTATTTTTCTCTCCTGCTATATTGATTCGATTTTTCCATCTTTCTTCATTGCTTAAACTCTTTACTTAATTTTTCCAAACCCACTTCTGTACATATTTACTGCTTCACAAGTTTTAGGTATGCTTAGTAAAATGGTTCAAGCTACGACTAACCGGCCAGACACCAAGATCATTCTTTACAATTTCATCCGACTGAACCCTAAATACAATTTCAGTAATCTCTTCGCAAAGGGTTAACAAGTCGTTTTGAATGTGATAAAGATAGAGCCTTTGTATAGGTCATTCACTTATTCTGCCTCCAAAGCTAAAGAATCAACATATTCTAGATTTACTATATTGATTTGCCATCTTAATTCATTGCATAAACAATTAACGCTTCTAGACGTTTAAATTACTTCACATGTTGCAGATGTTGACTGTTTTGCAAGTCAAACCCACGAGACCTATTCTTATTCAGCAGTAGATATTTTCATGTAATTAAAACATCACATTCCCTCACCAAACCTCATATGAAGTATGAACTAGCACATACACAGCGTTGTGGAGTAAGATGACCAACCATCTGTCAGCCACAACTAATTGGGCATTGACCAAGCCCTAAATACAATTTCAATATTCTCTTTGCAAAGATGTGAACAAGGGAATGAGATCAGAGCTCGTGAAAAATGTATTACTTAAAATATTCGACATTATCTTTGACACAAGCCGTCTCATTCCGATTCCAGCAAAGCCTTAACAAAGGCATCCTTAAGCAGAGGATTCGATGCTGCTACTCTTTGCGATGTGATGTCAAAGTCCTTACCAGATCTGATGCAAAAAATACAATCAATACTCGATATAAGTAAATCTTCTACACAAATGTCAATCATGTTTAGATTTTGTCATCGAAAAGATAGATGTTAATGACCTTGTACTACTTATATTTCCAACTCTAATTAATTTGTAAACAACCACATGCTGAAGATAATAAACATGTCGACTATTAGGAAAACAGAAAGAAAGAATGGAACTCAAGTTTGTTACTTACGGGTCATACACAGATCCTCCAGCTTCTGTAACAATCACAGCACCACCTGCGACATCCCTGACACACAGGAAAAAACCAAAGTCAATCATTTGCCTCTGAAACTTAACTACCATAAATTCATAACAGAAGAAGATCATACCAAGGACCCCCAAAGCCGACTTCATAGAAAAGATCAAGCCTCCCACATGCAATACCACAGAGGTTCAGTGCACAGGAGCCACTCATACGGAGCGATCTCACCTGCTCAAAAGAGAAACTGATATGGAATTGGGATGCCAACACAACTCAAGATCACTATTGACAAGTTATGGATTACCTTGAAAAGTAAGCTATTCAGTTTCCCTGTCGTAGTGTCCACTGTTAATTTATCACGTTTTGTTCCAGCCTGCTCTCAGTACAACAACTTATGATCAGGGTTTAAAGGTAAAATTCATCAACTTTATTACACTGTAACTCTTGAGTTAAAAGATTTGAGATATTGGTGAGTAAAAGCACAACACGTATATAAAAGCATTCCAACTTATCTGCATTCTTAATTTAGGTGTTATTATAAAGAGGCATAACAGAACACCACCGTGGAGACATCAGCTAACAAGATTAAAACATCTAATAACTTGTATTCTATCTAAATTTCCACCTTTATTGCACTTCAGAGCATTGGATGCAAAGTACATGGGTAATATTCTGCAGTCTAATCCTAGGAAATCCTCCCATTACTAAGTTATTAGTCTCTTTTTCAAATGACCAAATAAAAGTCTCTTTGTCTAAGTGACGCTTTTGCTATGTGCTTTTTTTCTCTTACAATCTACATTTTTTATCTTGAGTGAGAAGGAGATTTTTTGGGGGTGGAAAAGCAACTCTGCCAATTTAGGTAAGACAAAAATAAACCATCATTCAACAAATATTCAACTCTAACATATATTTACAAACCTCAGTTGCAAGCAGAGACTTCACAAGTTCACTTTGAGATGACACTGCAGTATTTGAAAGTATAAGCATGTAGCTCTTAGACAGGAAACTTTGTAATCATTAAGAAACAATCAATTCCATGATTAAAACTAGAGTCTCACCTTTTATAGGCTTTCCATTGAGAAATGCACCTCCTTCACGTATGCCAGTAAAAAGCTACAAAGTGAACCTACAGTTAATACATTTCCCAGCTAATAACCTAGTACTATTTAGAGAACAAAGAAGTTATTTACTATAAAATTTGATTCCGACAATGTACAATTCTATACCTCCACAAGAATCAAAGTTGCAGTTATTGGATTAATTAACAGTTGTGAATACAGGAATCGTTACCTCATCAATTATTGGATTATAAACAACACCAACTGTAGGAATTTTTCCAATGGTAAGACCAATCGAGACACAGACAAAGGGGAACCTGCAATCAATGATATCGGGACAATATAAGCAATGAGAATCGATCTGCATAGAGGGAAGAAACAATCATGTACCACATTAGAAGTGATATTTACCCGTGCACAAAGTTAGTGGTGCCATCCAGGGGATCCACTATCCATGTTGGGTCATCAGTCAGCTCCGTTACACCACAAGCAGCAGTAGTTTCTTCCCCAATGAACTAACATTAACACCGACTTGAAAAGTTCAGACAACGGAAAAAATAAAATACTCTTAGGACATACAATCATGCAATGCTATTCTAAACACCAAACCGAAACTCTGTTGATACAAATGGTAGAAAAGAGGGGATAGCAGTTAACCTTATGTGTGGGGTAAAGCTGCTTGAGATGACTAAATATGAGATCTTCACATGCCTTATCAGTTTCTGTGACCAAATCCACCTAGAATCCACAACAAAATGTAGGATTATGATTTATGAGAAAAAAAAGTTCAATATCAAAACATTAGTTTGCCTATCTCGAACCACATCAAAACATTAGTTTGCCTATCTCGAACCACACCGGATAAGTTTCTCCCTCTAAATTTAACTCTCAACTTTCATCGTCATTTCTTTTTTTCAAGAATCTCACTGCAGCATTTCAGATTTCTCACTTGTATGTCTTCGATTTTTGACAAATCAGCAAATTCTAATGCACCAGCAATTCACATGTAAAATCCAAATTGGCCCAACACCAGTTTGATTACATAATTGAAAGAAAAAGAAGAAATAAGTTAAAAGACCTGGCCTTTATGCTCCACATGTTTTATCTCGTAGAACCCTTTTCGAATTAACTGCAATAAATCACATACAAACAGATACCAGACTGTGGTTCAATCACTGCTAACTAAAAACACAAAAATATTAAAAGAAATAGTGAAACTTTGGGTGGGGTGGACAAGCGACCTGGCCAGCTTTCTTGGCTGCATCGACTGCAGAGGCTAAGAACTGAGCAAGCGAATCTACAATCCACACAATTTGCAAATTAATTAAACACAGAATCACAGTGATTGAAGCACACGAAATTTTTGAAAAAATACAGAAATGAAAAAGAAAAGGGACCATTTTCAGCCATTCTTTTCTGTGATTAGAGTCACAGAGAGAGAGGAGAGGAATGCGGGTGGTTCTATGAAGATGGGTTTGTAATTTGTGTCCGAGCTTTCACGTACCACATGAACCAACCAGAGGCCCAACTCGTCTCCATATAGGAGGGGTCGTATTATCATTTATGGCACAAAGCATATGCGCTTGTGCTTGTTCTTATTCGCCGCTACATCTCAAGTCCGAAATTTCATACAACTTTAAGACTTTTAACCTTTTTCTGGTAAGTCCTGGAGTTTTTGCCGAATAAAGTCGTTATTTTTGCACATTTGATGTAATGAATTTACAAATACAGAATAATTTCTCCAAATAATGCAACAGCTTTAGTGTAATTCATAGATGGAATATGCCATATACTGTACGTGATTCGATCTTGGCTCGTGACCCTATCTTTGCACGTTGAAAATGTTGGTCTATGTTTTCATCGCCTGTAACTAACATGAAACCTTACTCGATCACCCTTGAATATCTAGATCGAAAGGCGACATGTAATCTTATTCAATCACCCTTGAAAATGAATCGAAAGGTGATTTTTTTACCAAGAGATACCATCATTAACTGGTGACTATGTTTTCATTTTATTTGATCAACTGTTCAAACCCTCTCCAAATTCCAAATCTTCGATTATATTAAGCAAATGTTACATCCAAATGGATCAAATCTAGAAAATCAATATTGCATGGTGTTTGCACGCATATCTTTTATGCGTTGTGACGCTTGAATTTCAAATAAATTACAATATACGGCGTGGTTACCATTCAAAAGATCAGCATCCCCGAAGTAACATTTTCTCAATTTATTTATCTACCTTTTACACAAGTGTGATTGAGATAAATAGAAACTACACAGGAATGAACACAAGTGAATAGAAGATAAGGCTCCTTCCACTCTTGGTAGCGTCGTTGTCACGCCAAGAACTATGACAACTCTAAAATTCACAATAAAATAGAGTGACAAACTCCAGATATTCCACATACAAGTGAAGTTTGTTCGTTCATGAGAGTTCTTTTGGTTCCAAGGCAGCAATTTCTCTCACCACTTGAGCTTTGTCTGCCTCAAATTGTTCATCCTCTGCACCAAACCATTCGCAAAAATGTAAACACAGTGCTCACAACTAATTGCCACAACTTGCAAAAAGAACTATTCCACCTACCTTTATCAATTTTGAAATCAGCAAAGAGCCGTAGAAGTTTGCTTCTATTTGCAACAAGTATGCCCACGATGTCGGCAGGTTTATTTTGATTAGCAGCAAATAGCTGTGAACAAGAAAATATGTCAATAAAAAGAATCAAGGACCCCTGAAAGTTAGAAACTCACAATGGATGGACTCAACCTTAAAAACATGAAATGCTTCTATCTGGATGCTCTTGCTCGACTCCTGCAAATGAGAAACCACACAATGTATTGCAATTAAGTTGAGTAATATATTCAAACCAATATAACATCACAAACTCCACAAAGCTCATAAAAGTTGAAATTTTTCTGGAAAGCAAAGGTGTCATACTCTGAGAAGATTCATAAGGATCCTCAAATTGTCCCTTGAGCTCACATATCGAGTCATTACAGCTGAATTTGACCGATCCAGTAAAATATCTCCTAACAGCTGAAATGAGTATAGAAGCTTCTTCAGGAAATATCATTGACATTTGAGTTATAAACGATTCCACCAAAAAAACCAACTACACAGCCCATTTCAAGAACACAATAAAAATTTATTGAGAATAAAGTGGTAGTTAGTATTTACAATTAAAAATTAACACTAACAGAGTAAAAAGGCACCCCAAGGTCAGACATCATGCTATTAAAAAAAACAGACCTATGTTAAATATTTCTCATACCTTGACAGCTTGTCGTCTGGTAATGTAATTGGAGGATTCGAGCAACTTTGAGTTATACTCCGCAAAGAACTGTTATAAGATTAGAGAATACCAAGCTCAGGTTGGTGAGAACATAACAAAAGCAGCAACATAAGGCAGAAGAAAATAAAGGGAAAACTTACAAATCAGTAACAGAAAAAGAAACGCACATAACCGAATAACAAACAAAAAAAAAACTGCATTTATGATGCTCTTTCCCAATTCTCATCTTTTTCACTTAAAGACCTTGTAATGTAGTTATACAATCAACTAGGACCATTATCTTTCTCAAGGCCCACATACATATTCACACCCAAGTATCTGTACGCCCAAAAAAAGTGATAAACCCCTTACCCAGTCATAATTCTTGGATAAAAAATCTGCTACCGTAGATTTATGCCTTGTCATGAGTTCCTGCAGGGAGATGTTACAAGACATCAGAATGATTCTACTGGAACAGTTTAGATACATCATAGACCAATAATTGCAGTATTTGGATGAGCTACTATATTAAACAGAGAACAAGTTAAGGTATCCAAGATTTCCCACATGCAGGCAGGACAAATCTTTTCATATAAAACAAACCATGCAACATTTTAAATGATCAGTTTAACCAGCAGGCTGCAGACTGTGCAGAAATTTCTAAAAGTGCAAGAGCAGACGCATGATTTCACAGAGATTTGGTTGGTTTAGTCAATGTAAGAAGCCTACAGTACAACGACAGATTATTCATGAAAACTTCTTTAAGATTAACTCAACCTTAAAAGTCGCAGCAGCATCTGCAGCAATATCAAAATTTGGAAGCTGTATATAGTCAAAGAACTTCTTCATGTGTTCAGATTCCAAAACATATCTGCAACCAAACCAGAAAGTTCAAAAGCAAGATTTTGGGAGAGAATATAAATAAGCACTAATTGAGAAGGGAAAAAGCTCTGAGCTTAAGGTCTACACTATTCAAAGGATAAAAAATTCCATTAGCCACATCTTAATAACATTTTGAGCAGCCATTCAGTCAGATCAGAGGTTAACTGATGAACCAAGTTCACTTTGCTCACCTAGCAACACTTTGGTGGCGTATGCACTCCCTCAGCATTGCACCATAATGTAAGGCCATGTCTGTGTCTCCATACCTAGGAGAAGTGGAATAAAATAATAAGATGACGAGCATTTATATATTCTCAAATATGACAAAATGTAGCTGAGAAACCGAAACACTCAAAATTTTCCTCCTTTTGTTTCTCAAAATTTTAATGAACCACAAAGAATCGTGAAAACACTCTAGGCATGTTTGGGAAACATCTTTCCACAACCACTGAATGGCCCAATTAATTCTAACATTCAAAAAGCAGTATCGAATTGTTTACGTGCACTCATTCAGAACTTAACTGGTAAGAAGTAGTCCAAATGTATCTCTAAATTAAATTTGGAGTGCGTATTTCAATAATTGAAACAAAGGCCTCTACTTTTGTTATTCAGAAACGTAAGGTGCACCACTGAAAATCAGCATCAAATATAATTTACTAAATGAGACGGTGGCAAATCACTACTTAGACCATAACAACGAAATAGAAACATGCCATATAGTATAACTGAGCATCTGAAATCCTTTGCAAAAGTGGCTTACCCTTGGATCAAAACATCCATTAAATCTATGTTTGCTTCCAAGTAATCGGATGCAATCAACTTGGAGTGAACCTGTTGCCTTTGTAGATTGGCAACAACTTGAGTGGCATCTTTCCTTGCCTCCAAGTTCAATTTTGGAACACACATAATTAGAAGTCGAAGCGTGTTCTCTCTGAAAAACTCCTGAGTCAATTGCGCACAAGCTTCTGAGACAGGCTCTGACTCACTGTTGCCATAGAGAATGCACTTCAACTCCCTGATGTTTTTGGATAGCTCCGCCATCTGCTCAGAAACCAATTGTGTTATGCGCAACACATTACATCTAATTATGAATGCCAAGCAAGTTGGACTACTTGATTCAACAGAAACAAATTCAAAGTCATCCGCTTTTATGATTGAAAACAACGCCTGATTTCGAATTTGAACAATCTCAACTACTGATCCCACAATAAACTACTAGGTTTAGTTGCTCAAATTGATCGGATTGGATCCAAATTCTAATCCAATCCAATCCGATCAAAGGTGGAGCGAATTGATTGATCAAAGGTGGAGCGAATTGATTGATCAAAGGTGGAGCGAATTGATTGATCAAAGGTGGAGCGAATTGATTGATATGGAATATAAGTTGAATAGAAGATGTGACCTTTTCTTCGCGCTTGCTTTCGCGGGAATCGGGGCTCCGCTGGGCATAGATGAGAAGATCGCGGGTCTGGCGGACAACGTCTGCCGGCGTGCGAGGCTTAGACTTGAAGAGACCCTTCATCCTCTGACTCTGGCTTCGTAGCTGTTGCTCCTGCGGCGGCGATGGAGGAGAGAGCCCCGTCACCGGCGTCGAGGCTCTCCGTTGTACTCTTGGTTTAGACGAACAGATTCCTATCGTGTGATCGTAGGTCGCAGGGGTTAGTTATTGTTGCGCTTTCCTTCTCTTTTGCCTAAATTGCTAAACCAAGCCACACCCACACCCACACCCCATGAAAATTATTGCTCGCATAATATTATTTAATAATATATATGGGATAATAATTTGTTTTTTTATCTAAGGCTTTTGTTTTTTCAAGGGATTTAAATAAATAATAATATCAGATTGATTTTTATTTCTTGTGGTATCCTTAACAGACCAGTCCCCGCGATTGCAAGTTGGTGGATTTTAGATCGGCTGAAATACTAGAAAACAAAACTTGAATGGTTTTCGTATAATCAAGCAACTATATATTACTAGATAGATGAGTTATGTTAAATAACAAATTAACTTGTATTGTGCATGAAGTATGTACGCTCTAAGATGTTCACTTTCTTCATTTATATTGAGTCACACAATTTCAATGCCTGTTAATTTTAGTTAGATGAAAAGATCTCATTAATTATTATTTAACTTTCTTAAGTCCTAATTTCATACATATCACAATCCTTGCAATTATTTTTTTGCTTTAGTCTTACTCGTTCCACGTAGCTAGCTAGAAATATCTTGGAGTCACTTCATCTTTTGAGTACCTCTTGATCTTTGTTTTTTTTTTCCCCTTCAAATTAGCTAGCTAGTTCCACCTTTTAGTTACGAACTAGCAACATCTCCCGCGCGATACTACGAGGCAAAATTTATGTTTGGTAACAAAATATTATAATAAAGGGATAAACTATTAATACATTGTAGGAGACATAGTACATTAAAATAAAATACATTGTTTCATCCGTGGTGTAGGAGATGCATTTTATATGCATCATATGTACAAACCATTATCATGAAAACCCAAAACAAAAACAAATAAAAATTTCAAAACAAAAAGAGGAAGAAAGACAACCTTTCTTTGCAACCCTTGTGGATTTGGTAGGTTCGGCTGCAATCTTCATTGTTGGAGCTCCCATTGTAACGGTTTCGGTGGAAATCCATGTTTCATACTTGGATTCCGCTTATCCTAGTAAGGAAGTTGAGGTTGAGGCCAAGGCTTTGAGGGTTGAAAAAGTTGTTACTGTTGTGAATATCGAGTTTAGCAAGAAGAAGACGGGAAAGCGAAGAAGAAAATAAAAGAAGGCAGAGACAAAAAAGTAAATATGGAAAACAAGTATGGGCAAAAGAGTGACTGCACTGTTCATAGGGATGGTTACCGTTCATAAGGAGGCAACCCTCCTTTAGTATAGATAGAATTAACTTTGATCCCTCTTCAAACTATATGACTATGAGTATGTACGTTGAGTTGCAACCTTGATCATGATCCCACTCCATATCATCATTCATGATTCTTTGAGTGTAGGTCGTCACATCCGTACGTTGTTAAGTATTACATTTTAGTTGCTCTATTTCTTGCTCATCGAGTTGTCACTTGATATATTTTCATCAAATTAATACCGTTAATATTAACAATTCATTGGATCGATTAAGTTAATTGGAGATCGACCTAATGCATTTAGTAACTGCATCGATCCAAAATGAATCAAATCTTTGCATAAGATAAAAGAAAATATGTACATCTTAACCATTATATATGGTTTCTATAGTTGGCCGTCAACCTCAGCCTTTCGTTTCGTCTTTGTCCACATTAATTGTTGAAGCGATAAGAGATGAATGTATAGTTATGTGTGGAAGGTAGCAAATTACTACAAGTAGACCGAAAACCATCTTACTAGAAGTAGCCCTGCTTTGCTTAATTTGCTTTGCATGTTCAAAATCATATGCATCCATTCCTTAATGCTTTGCGGCCTAACCTCCCATTCCCAACCTCATTCATTCACGCACATATAATTAATCTAATTTCCTTCTTTCGCTTTAGCCTATAACAATTAACATGCATGCATGCCCACATCCCACCCTTTTTTTCTTTTCTTTTCTTTTTTTGAGTTCATTATTTTCCATTTTAATTTAGAATAACCACCCTCAAACAAAACACACGAATCCCAAAACTACTAATATTTTATCCGTTGGAATATCAATTCCATTTGGATAAGAGCCCAATTTTATTTTTCAAGATAATATATGCATGCATTTATTTCAAGATAATAATTTTGATTTTCGAAAATAACCGAAATAAAGATAAATAAAATTAGACACACAAAATTCTCAAATAATTAATAGAAAGAATAACCGATCTGAATACCATATCCTTCATTTCTTTATTATAACGAAAAATGATAAAAACAGAAATTTAATTGACCGCGGATTCAACATTACTTGTTGACTTTTTCGAAGGAGAGCAGTTTGATAGGATCATACTGAAATGATATGCAAATAAAATGAAAATAAAGAAACTTAATTCATATTCAATTCTTGTCTGCCTCAAATGGCAGATTGATACATACTTATAGTGAGATTCTCACACTAGAGGACCACCACTACATAGAGAAGACCAAAGGCACCATTGCGTTGGTGACACAAAAGAACAGCACTACCTAGGTGATGACAACAAATATATAATAACTAGGAGTATGTCTACTATTAGGTCAGCAAAGTGGTATTGGTCTTAACAAGTCCTGCCCCCTAAAAATGAAGCCTGACCTCAGGCTTTGACCGGAAAGGGAGGAATGAACCCTTTTAGCCTCTTTGAGTACGGTAACCCAGTTTGTCACCCATTTGGTGATTGGTATGTTCTCTTTCATGAACATAGCAAATTGCAAAACCATGGGAGGGACATAAGTTGTTCTGCCGTCATCCTTAAAGGGAGGTAGAGTGCGGAGTGCAGGAATTTGATCGCCGATCTTCTCCTTAAACAATGAAATGTGGAAGATTGGATGGAGTTTGGACTGAGCTGGAAGGTAGAGCCGATAGGCCACCAGTCCGATCTTGACCTCTATTTTGGAAGGTCTGTAACTGTGCGGAAAGAGCTTGGGAGATGGGCGGGTCACCATAGATTGTGGACGATATGGGAGAAGTTTCAAGACCCGATCTTGTTTCTGGAAGTCATCCCGAGATTGAATGACGATATCGACTGAATGGACTTGGTAAGAAACAGAGGTTGTAACTGTAGACAAAACAAGGGAAGTCGATGAAATACTAGTAATGGATGGAGATGGTGTGGTTGTGGACGGTCTGGAAGTTGGAATAAGGGTGGAAGGTGTGGTGGGTGGGTTGGACAGTTCGGGTCTAGTCCAAGAAGTGGTTTCTAGTTGATTGAGGAATGGAATTTGTGTGGCGTTGGAGTTAAGGTTGCCGAAGAGAATCTGGGGCAATAGTGAGGCTGGTGGTGGGGATGGTGGAGGGGTTTGAAGGCGTTGGATGGAATCAAAGATGGTTTGCTGAAAGGTTGCGATTTGAGTGGTGAAATGGTGTTGAAAGGATTGTTGATGAGCTTGCAATGACTTGATAGAGCTATGGAGCTCTTTGGTCTTAGTTTGCAAGAGTTCCATGGAGTTGTGGATGTTGGTGATGGAACTGGGAGTGACAGTGGAGTGAGCTGTGGTGGTGGTTGTGACGATTGGAACGAAGGTGCCTGATGGCGCCGTTTGCTGAATGCCGAGCGGCATCAGTACTGTGTCTCTGATACCAGATGATAGGATCATACTGAAATGATATGCAAATAAAATGAAAATAAAGAAACTTAATTCATATTCAATTCTTGTCTGCCTCAAATGGCAGATTGATACATACTTATAGTGAGATTCTCACACTAGAGGACCACCACTACATAGAGAAGACCAAAGGCACCATTGCGTTGGTGACACAAAAGAACAGCACTACCTAGGTGATGACAACAAATATATAATAACTAGGAGTATGTCTACTATTAGGTCAGCAAAGTGGTATTGGTCTTAACACAGTTCCCTAGTATGCTCCCAAATCCTCTCATACACAACGCCCTCATAATTCGCAGCCAACGAATTATCCTTGACGGCAATAACGAGCCGATAGTTCTCGCCGGCGACGACCTGAGTCTCGCCCTTGACCACGCTCTGCAACACCAGTTTCTTCCTGGATTTCTTGTTGTACTCCGAAACTGCGAACTCGGCGATCTCCTTCACGTGGGGGTCGTTAAGGTCCTTAATCGGCTGCCAACCGCCGGCAAGATCGCCGCGTCTGTCCGCGGCTGCGGCGACGAGAGGGAGGAAGACGGCAAGAATTGCGAGGAGTCGGTAAGGATGCATGGTGACCGACCGTTGATTTTGATCGATCGAGCTTTTAGTATGAATTTGTTTGGGAACTGAAAAGGGTACGTACACGGTGGTTTATAAATAGCCTTTATGGTGGTTGGGAGTTGGGACGATAACGGGCCAAGGAATCGGTGGTTTATATGGAATGGAAATTGCACCTGGAATTGGGCATGTTTACTAGTTGAGGCGGGAATTGGCCCGTAGATTTCATGCATTAAAATATTCTTACATGTTTGGCACCACCCTTCACGGGCAGCAAATACTGTAATTAAGGACCCTCTTTCTCTGTGTGTTTTTTGTTTTGGTTTTGAATTTTCCAAGAGACAAGATAAGGATATATATATATATATATATATTTATATTTTTTGATCAAATCAGATAAGGATGAATTTTGGAAAGATAAATTATGCAAAGGGGGTTTAATTATGGATATATGATAAATAAAAAAAATTGACACTTACATGAGCTTTTGTTTTTTGTCAAAGAGCAATGATAGGGGGCCTCAATTGAGGCCTAACAATTGTGGCCTCAATCCTAGGTGGCATGCCACATAACTAAATACCAATTTAAATTGTAAATTCACATAATATATCTTGCCACATCATAATCTTGCAATACCAACTTTAACCTTTTATATTTTCCTTTGAATTTTATTTTAACTTTAATCTTGTAATCTAAACCAAAAAAGCAAACAAAAATTAATAAACCCAAATCAAATCATACGTTAAACCCTAGAAAAAAAAAAGAAGCAAAGCACGAACATGAGAAACAGGTGAAGAGCACACAGAGCAAGGTATGTGTGTGTCGATACTTCTGAAATTATTGGTTTCGTTGTATGAACTTGATTTTGGTTCCTTCCCAAATTATCGTTTTTATTCATATGATATTTGCTGCAAGTTTTGGTTACTTTCGATTTGGATAGTTTTCGATTTAAGCACTTGAAGAAACAACAGTCCATACCTCCAAACCCTAGACATGTTGCATAAGCGCACCAGCTTGGATGAACTCAGACTTCGATCATAAGTTAATTAAATCGATCAGTCACGTATGGCCTTCCCTGATCGAATACAACCATGAGTTTCTATTTCAGACAAGAAAACCCATGGCATAGAAATTTGATATCAAACCCAAGCCCTTAAGCTATTATATTGGATTAATTAATTACTTTAGAAGCTGTTAACATATACCTAGTTTTGGTAAGAGCCAATTCAAGGAGTCAAATGGGTGTCTCATTCACTCTCAGGAGTCCGGACGATATGTAAAAAGCCTTCTCCTTCTAGATGACATATAAGTAACTGTTTCTTGTTTTGAGGTTATTTTAGTTTGTGGTTACTTACTGATCAATAATTGCAAAACTGTGCTGGGGAGAAAGGAGTTATTGTTAGTCTAGGATAACATGTGTGTTAAGCTGATCAATCTAAACAGAGAGACTGATGATCGATATATATTTCTTGCATTCCACGCGGTTAGTAAATATTTTTTTTTATAATGTGTGCATTTTATGTTTTATTTAAGTTAGGTTAATGATATTCCATTAACGTTGTAATTAAAAAAATATTATTTGAATTTAGTTGCAAGGCAAACATATCAAGCACGCTCCAAAGAACAGCAAAACGCCATCACCCAAGTTGCGTGTGGCGAAGAGACTGTTTTCTCAATTTTGTTGTCCATCTAGATGTGGCTATAACATATTTAATTGTAAATTGGTACGACTGAATTTCTCATTCTATATGTACTTGGAAGTTGGAACTTTCAATATTAGTTTTCTAAACTTTTGTTATTTTGGATTAACTTTAAGTAACTTTAATTATTTTGTGTTTCCAGTTGATTTTTCCTATTTGCTTGCACTCGCATTGGTTGGCCTTCACTATTAATTTGACGGAGCACCGGATTGAGATACTGGATTCCTTGTATGAAGAAATGTTGCCTGGACTTGATAAAATCGTAGCTGGAGTGGTTGGTGCACTAATATTGAACAATTTATTTACTTTTCGTAACTTTGAAGATTAACAAAGATTGTTTTTAGTTAGTGCTCACAATGCTATGATGTTGCAGTTGATTATACTAGCTAGAAGAACTATCTAAGGAGTTTGGCGAGATAATCTTCGATCACAAAATATACTCTCTTGATAAAATTCCTTTGGTGAAGGTCGTGAAGCAAACAAACACGTAAGTTTAGTTGCTCTACATGTTCTTCATTTGTATCACGAATGTATATATACATTCTTTTTTCCGACCTAATGCGTTTAGGTATGGTTAATTTTCAGTTGGGATTGTGGAGTAATGTTGATTAAATTCATGGAGTCATGGTTCGGTGAAATGACCACAGAGATCAAAGAGGTAATTAACAAAAAAAATTATACTACTTCATGCTTCCAAATTACTTAATAATTTTTTTGTAATTTTTTAATCTTTGAGCGCACAAATTACAGGACATGACGTACAAGTATCGACTTCAGATAACATCATCGATTATTTTAAGCCAACACAATGAGATCAGGGATGAGACTATCAAAAAAGCAACACAAAGAATTAATGGCAAATTTTTGAGTTCTATTGGCGATATGTTTCTCCAGTATTTTTATCTATTGCAGATGAATGGTAGGCGTGCAGCTTAGTCCTCTTATTAAAAAAAGGAAGAAGAAAGATGAACCTTGTATTAGTTAATGTTTGTACCTTTTTTTTACAAGTACTATTAATAGCATTTCGATCATTTTTTCATGGGTAAAAAAATATATATTAATGAAGTTCAACTTTACCTCTAAGGAAAGATTCCTCCGAGAACATGCGTGTGTTAATATTTGTCCAAAAAGAAAAAAAGCATTGAAGAGAAGAAAAAAGACTGATTTTTTTACACGTCTCTAAAGCAAAAAAAAAAATGTTCAACAAAAATTGTAAAATATAATTCGAACTTAGGTCGCTATGACTCCACAATATATTCGAACTTAGGTCGCTATGACATGTAACCCTAAACCCTAAACCACAAATACAACAAACCATAAACCCTAAACCCTAATTAAGTACAACAAACCTTAAACTCTAAACTCTAAACCCTAATCCTATAACCTATAACCTACAAGTAACAACCTTAACACATCATAATTCGAGGAAGGACTTCTTTCGAGGAATCTTTTATTATATTACTCATGTTTAACTCCTTTTATACTAGGGTGTTATGTACTAGTTTTCATTCTCATTTGCAGTATATAGATATATGAACACATTTTTCCTGATCAAAATAGTAAACCATTGTTGATTTGTAATTTATTTTTTATTTTTTTCTTACCTAATGATGACGAAGACACATTGTAAGTGGGTCAAAGATGGATAAAAAAAGCTATTATAGTTCCATGTAAAAATTGATCTTCAAATCAATTTTTGATTGGAAAATTGATCTAAGAATTGTCCAATTTTTTTTTTGTTAAAGAAAGTTCAAATTAATTATGAGAATTTATATTTTTGTATGTTTTTATTATGGTTTTACGACTTTATTTTCTAAAATTATTTAATGTTCATTTTTATTGTTTCAATTAGATAACATATATATCAATTTATGTGTATTTATACCAAGATTAGCATGTTGGTTAATTGGTTTATTAATAAAGTTGCGAACACTTTGTTGTAGTTTCGATTCTCATTTAAAACATTTAAAGATTGATTATTTTGCTTTCTTTTTTAGTTTAGAAAATATAAAAGGTTAAAGTTGGTATTGCAAGATTATGATGTGGCAAAATATATTATGTGGATTTAAATCTTAAATTGGTATTTAATTATGTGGCATGCCACCTAGGATTGAGGCCATAATTCTTAGGCCTCAATTGAGGCCAACAATCATTTTCCTTTGTCAAATGTACTACATATCTACCAAGAAAAAAATTAAAAATTAAGCTTCCCGTACTACGCTTATTAAATACGTAATGCATTTTCTTGTGCCCAAGTTATTTCCTTTTCTCAAGTATTTGTATGCTAGTAGCTATATACATTATAATACCTCCTCGATCTATACCAAGAGCCAATATTGAATCATCATATATATCATACATTGTCTCACACATGAACGGGCAGGGCTCATGTCAATTTTCAAAGTATCTGAACTGGTTCATTTGTCCGAAATACGTAAGTTCCTGCAGTAGCCAAAATTGAGCAAGCACATATCAATGTCAAATCATGTACGTAGAAGTACTAGTAGAGATCGAGAAGGAATGGGAATGTTACCAAGTGTAGGCATCAAAAGGGTGAGCACAGCAATACCAGCAATCTTCAATGGCAAACCAACCTTGATCATATCTTTGATTTCAACGTGGCCGGTGGCAAATCCAACTGTATTCGAAGGGGTTGAGGTCGGAAGCAAGAAAGCAAACTGAGCCCCGACGGCTCCTGGAATCATAAGAAGCAGGGGATGCAAATTCATGATTTTTGCTATTTGAATTAGGAGAGGGATAACAATCGTGGTGGTGGCATTGTTTGATGTAATCAACTCAGTGATGGTACTGCTAACGAGACACACAGCCGGTGCAATTGCCAAATACGGGACTTGCTCCAAGAAATCCAAGGCTTCTGATAATATATCTGCAAGGCCACTAGTTCGAACCCCGTCGGCTATGGCGAAACCAGCACCTAGCAATAGTACGATGTTCCATGGCAGCTTCTTGCATTTGTTCCAGTCCATCAACTTCTCACCCTTTTGCTTCATGTTTGGAATTATGAACAGCAAGGTGGCCATCATAACCTACATGGTTTCAATTTCCAAGTCGCACTAGCTAGCTCAATTTCTAATCCATTATTCATGCAACTTAAATATATGATTAATTGTATACAACCGCGCGCATGGTGACACGTACAGAACAAAATGCTCCTTAATTAATACTTACACTTGCAGTTCCGTCACCGGCACGCCCATTGAAGAGGGTTCCCCAGCCGGGAATATCATCTGTAATGCTTCTTGTCATCCACAAAATTATCAATAACTGCGCAAATATTTCGCAACATGAGTAATTTTCAACACGCCCAAATTAACACGTACTCAGCAAAATCAAGTATTACGTACCGAAAACACTGCCAATATCATCTTCTCAGCAAAAGCCATTGGACCTAATCAATCACATGAACACAACTTAATTATAAGTTCATTAATTGAAAAATTAATAACAAACGAAACAAAGGTATATATATATATATATAGCTACTTAAATGGAAAACGAAACTACCTAACATTTGAAGCTCCCTATTCAAGTGAGCTTTGTCCAAATAAGCAGAGAGAGCAGGACCTGAACTTTTGGAGCAATACAAGCAGCAAAGTATAATCCACACAGCCAAAAAAATCAACAAAGCCAAAGGAAACCCAAAAAAGAACCAAGTACTGAAGCTGATTGGCTCTGCTTCTGGAAAATAACTCTTCCACATTCCAACCAATATTAGATTGACACCTGTCCCCGTGAGAGTACTCATCCCTCCTATGGCCACAGAGTAGGTGACCCCCAGAACCACAGCTTTGCAGAACTTGCTCGAAACGACGGACTGGTCGGGACCCACCGGAAAACGATGCAGGATCCCGGTCGCCACGGGCATCATCATGACCGCAGCTGACACGTTGTGCATCCACATGCTCACGAACGCTGACGTGGCGCAAATCCCAAGCAGGAGCAAAGGAGGATTCAATGGATCTCCGCAGAAGAGAATTGTAATCTGTGTGGGCCCAAATTCATAATTCACTCAAATAATTAATCCACCAAAACAAAACATCAAAAGAACCATATGTATTAAGAATTTAAAATGCTTAATTTATGCTTATGTTTTGCTATTTGAACAACCATGGGAAGCCTATCTATGACATTGATTAATGATCGACTTCGACTTCAATAGTAGGTGTACATGTATAATTTAAAGATTCTGATTTGATCATGAGAAAGAAACCCAAAACGTACACAAGTAATTAAATTAAGAAGATATATATAGAAACTCACATTGAGGGCCAATCTTCTGTGAATGTTATAATGCTCAACAGCAAGAGCCAGTATGAAGCTACCCAGAACAAGCGCAATGACATCGTCCATGTAAGAGTGAGCCACATCATCGGCGGAAGCGATTCCGAAAAGCGGGAAGAGAAACAGAGGAGCCATGGAGGTTATAGGCATAGGCACGGCCTCCGTGAGCCACCAAGCAAACACCCAAGCAAGCACTGCCAGCATGTTCCGGCTACTCACCGGCCCGTCTACCTTCACAAAAACGCATATGAGTCCGCACAGAAGAGGTCCTAATACCACGTACAAGTTCTTCAGTGTCAGAACCGACTGGAAGCTCTGTGATCGGTGGATTTGATCGTGAAGTGGGAGAAGTGGGGTTTTTGGGTCATCGGAGATGGGACTATCCATGTTGATTTTGGACTAGCTAGTACGTACGTCCTGTGAGCGAGAGAAGATGGAGATGGTAGCTTAATTTTGTAATTGCTGCTGAGGCCTGAGGGATTAGAATTTAAAAGCAAGTGGTAGACAAATTCACTTTGCTTTTTAATAATGTACG
The DNA here is from genome assembly GCA_029955375.1 of Rubus parviflorus. Taxonomy (NCBI): domain Eukaryota; kingdom Viridiplantae; phylum Streptophyta; class Magnoliopsida; order Rosales; family Rosaceae; genus Rubus; species Rubus parviflorus. The sequence continues at coordinate 387,347 of JARGGL010000003.1, forward strand.
TTCGGTTGTTGAATTGTTAATTATTCTGGATGCATGATTGCTAATTATAAGTAATGAATGTCATTTATTGGCTAAGGGTTGTGGAATTTGGTTATGTCCACGCTAGCTAGGAACGTGGCCAATTATGACATTTTCTCCTTTGGACAAGAGTCTTTCAATTCAATGCCACATGGGCGAAAAAGAACCAGTGTTTTCCTTTTGCTTCCTCGATCAGCCAGCCATGGAATTAGGTACTAACTAGGCAAAGGTCATTTAAGACATTCTACAAGTTCAATTACCTTCCATCATGTTCTCCGAGAAGCAAAGTTTATGGCTAATTTAAGCCACTCCCTTCACAATTAATGCTCATACTTGCCTTCCTCTCAATGCTTTTAACTTGGATCCGAATGTCTTAGAGGCTTTTGTATCTAGTTTTTCTTATTTCATGATTGTCTTAGAGGCTTATAGTTTTTCGTATTGCTAGTAGATGACTATGAATATAAATTGTAGAGCACGGAATTAATGTGCAATCTATACGTGGAATGTGGATATGCATGGCTACATGATTGGCGTGGGGTTTCCAAAATTGACTTGAAGATTACGTGTGTGAATGTGTAGGTACAAGTGGCATTGATCGTGTGGCTCAAGATTAATTGAATTTACAGGTAAGCATAATTTAGTTCCTGTCGAATGGGGACGTTTGTCACAATAATAATTCATATAAATAAATAAAACCTTTGAGAGGATATGGACCTCAAATAATTCACATGATTGATTCTCTTCCACCTGTGACCTGCATTGTGTTCTTTTATGTAATTTATCCAAGTTTTTAATTTTATTAATTAGATCACTTGTTAACTCGGATTTAATTTTATGTAATGACAAGGTTCTTTTTTTTCGTTGAGTTTTTTTTCTTTTCTTAATAAATAACTAGAAATATCCACACACCCTATGGGTGTGAAAGTGGAGGTAGTTACCTAAAGAGGGGATGGTTATGTAAATTTTTTATTTATTTTTTTTATTTGTAGTTTGTCGTTTTGACCCTTTCTGATTAATTAGTTTTTAAAGTATTTTAATATATGAGGGGTATTAACGTAACAAAAATCTGTTATGATTAACAAAGCCTCTTCTCTTAAATATAGTATAGATAAATGGTTGGTTGTTAATTGTCTTATTCTTGCCCTGCCCCTGCCCCTGAGTTTGGCCATTAATTCTAACCTTAGTTAGAATTGAACTAAGAACAGAAACGGGTCATACACAGTACAAAAGCTACCCCATCTCGATCAATAATGCACATTCTGTCCATGTGATACACACACAAACCTGCAATTCCAAGTCTGACGGATCTCGTATACATCTCACATGCATTGGTATGAGTATGACTATGACACCAATCTCAAATAATTGTGATCATACCCGGGCCATGTTATATTTGTATGTCTGAATTCCTAATTTAGTCTAATCTCAATTCTACTCTTATCTTGAGATAACTCTAAAGTCTTTGTTCGATATTAATTAATTTTAAACCTATCGAGGTCATTTTTTTTTTGACAAATCAATTAAGCATATGAAGTTGAATATAAACGAGGTCAAATGGACCCTAATTTTAGTGGTCACTGGTCAGTGACACGCATGCAATGATGCAATAGAGAGAGTGAAAAATAGATTCAACACTACTGTTGGCGCACCTTTCGTGAATCAGTTTGTCCACATGTCTTTTTATTAATTTATTCGAATAATTCGATAATTACATGTGTGGCTTTGGGAAGCTTCGTCCTCTATTTATATATAAACAATTCTGAACTGCTAGCTTAGCTAGGTTCGTATCACTTTATCATCACCTGGACAAGGATTGTGTTGGTCTTTTCTTACCATACAACGTACTCTGACTTGTGACTTGAGACTTGAGACTTGAGAGTATAGTGAAAGCAAGTTAGAGATCGAAACATTTGGATTCTGGCCTAATTTTTGGTTTTTAGGAAACACTTCATTTGCACCAAACTTGCTACAAGTTACGTACGTACGTACAGCCAGCCAGATGATATAGAATGACTACCTTATCTCTTCTCTCATATTTACGCGTTCATTAGGGTTAGGCTTTTTCAATCACACCATCTATATATATAAGGATTAATTAAGGAATATGTATGTTTGAAATTTTGTTTGGGATTCGAAGCTAGAATGTAATGTATAGCCGTATAGGTGCTTAATCTCTGCAACTCATGCCTAAACCCTAGACACAGATTTAAATTTGCAGAGAAACAAGGTATCATCAATATGTGAGAATATTGCGTTAAACTTGTGAACCCTCCCTATTGCTATAATGGCAGTCTAGTGGAGTCGGTTCCATTGCAGGATTTGACTGGATATCAATTGGGCTTTAGCCACATTTCAGAACTATGGTCTTAGGCCCGTTTCCGTTATTGGGTTGGCAATGCTTTTACTCCTCCATACCATTTTTTTGGGGGGGGGGGGGGGGGTGATATTTCTAATTAGAGTCGGTGAGTGGCTTTTTTTTTCAGTGTTGTAGTGTTGCTCATTTTGCTCCACGTTAAGTCGTTAACCACACGCAACATCTCTTCTCAGTGGATCTCATTCATTTCAGAGCATCACGTGGCACCACTTTCCCAACTAACATTTAAATGGTCAAAAATACCCCCTTCCTGATTCATTATGAACTTGTTATTTCCACTCTTAAAATGCCGCCCTGCACTCCCCTTTATGCAATTGCCAAAACAATCCCCAACTACTTTTAAGTATTACTTTATATGGGAGCTGCAGTTGGTGAAAGACCTCAATCATCCCATACGGTATTGTTAGTCGTTGGATGATTATATTTATTACTGTGATTTTGTTTTGCATCTTTATTTTTGGAGTCGGTCTTAAATTTAGATGAATTGTTTTGATTACTTAAGAAAAAACCTGTCAAAAATATTTTTATACATAAATTTTTAATTATATTTTTATTCACTCCTATTTAAATCTGTTGTAACTTGTTCTACAAAAAAATTAGGGTTTTTTTATCATAAATGGTACATGAACTTTACCTTAATTATATATATAGTACCTGAACTTCACTTTTGATCACAACCAGTATCCGAACTCTTCGAGTTAATCCTAAATGGTACCTGAACTTCAATTTTTGTCACAAGTAATACCAAAAGTTTTCAATTTTTGTCACAAGTAATACCAAAAGTTTTTAATTTTTGTCACAAGTAGTACCCAAAGTTTTCCATTTTAGTTTTTTTTTTTTAACATGCGCATATAATATTACAAAAATCAGCATTAAGTACCAAAAGAGATGAAATAAAAAACTTTGGGTACTACTTGTGACAAAAATTAAAGTTCAGGTACCAAGTATATAATTGAAAAATAATTCAGGTACTATATGTGATAAAAACCCAAAAAATTATTTTTGTCCTACAAGATAAACTTATCTCAAGTTACATAAGCATTGCATCAATGTTTTTCCATTGTAATTTAATCTAGTGTGTTGTCAAGAATTACTCTAATACAAGTCTAATGGTTTTAAATACTACAAGCTATTGAAAGGCACACCACCAATAATATAGAGGATGCAATTGTTGATTATGTTTTATTTGGGTTGTAATGTGGCTCTTGACCGCATTATTTTGAGATTAATCACGCCTAAGTTGTTGGTGCAACAATACGGAAGAAATTGTCAATCGTTTTATTTTTGTAATTTTAATTATGCAATACATTTTTTTTTTCGGAAAATATTTATTTGGCTTTTGTATGTACCAAAAGAAAAAACCACTATGTGAAAAATATTAAATATTTCTTATAGAATTTTTTTTTTATTTTCACCAATTAGCGGATGGACAATAACAACTTTTAATGCAAATATGTGAGTAACAAAATGACCCTTTCTGTGGTTAAAATACAGAACAAATATTGTGATGGGGGCGATATTTGAATGGGACAAAAGGGCAATTCTGGCTATTCATTTAATAAATGGGAGTGGACGAAGATTTTTTGGAGTGGCAATATAACATCCTGTTCTGTAGGGAGAGGGTAATTATGTAAAACCGTCCTTCTATCTATCCACTCATTACGCGTTTTCACTTTTGCTCCACCCACCACTTTCCCCAACTGAAAGTGCACTCGCAATGAAAACCTAATGACCCAACTGAGAGGGAGACTCCGAAATGAAATCTGCAGACGAATCTCCGATGGACGCAAAGCAGCGACAACTACAAGCCTTGTTGGCTGAACTCCCCCCTGAGGTAATCATCAAAATACTTTCTCGTCTTCGAGTTGGACGCCTCCTCTGTTTCAGGTCCGTCTCCAAACCATGGCGTTCCCTAATCGACAGCTCCTATTTCAAGAATCTCCACCTTCATCAATCCATAGAAATGAAATCCAATCTCAGTCTGATCCTCCGAAAGGACACCGACCTCTATTACATCGATTTTGATTCCCTAAACGACGCCGTCGAGCTCACTCATCCGCTCATGTGTTACAGCAATCGAATTAGGGTTCTGGGATCCTGCGACGGCCTGTTGTGCATCTGTAATGTGGCCGAGGACATCGCTCTGTGGAGCCCGTGGATTAAGAAGTACAGGATCCTGCCCTCTTTGCCCTCTGATCGAAAGCGGGACAAAGGTATGTGTCTGTGTGGAGCTAGGGTTTACGGGTTTGGATACGACGCCGTTCACGACGACTATAAATTGGTCAGGATTTCGCAATTCATCGGATGGGATTACGCCTCGTTTGAGAGTGAGGTTAAAGTTTATAGCCTGAGAATGAATTCGTGGAAGAAAGTCGAGGACATGCCTTATGTGCTTTGTTATACACGAAAAATGGGTATTCTTGTTAGTGGATGTGTGCATTGGGTGGTGACCCGAACCCATGAAGTGGATCAACCCGCAACCGAATTGGTCATTGGATTTGATATCGTGAAGGAGACATTTGGTGAGGTGCCGATGCCGGAGATGGACCGCAAGTGTCAGATTGATGTGGGCTACTTAGAAGGGTGTCTTTGTCTTATAGCTAAATATGAAGATGTGGGTGTTGATGTATGGACTTTAAGAGAATATGGGGTTAAGGAGTCATGGTGTAAATTGTTTACTGTAAAACAGGCTCAAGGGTTTAGAAGGCCTAAGAGTATTAGGCCTCTGGTTTATTCAAAGAATGGCCGCCAAGTTTTGCTGGAACAAAACCATGAAAATCTTGTATGGTTTGACTTGGAAAGTCAGGTGGTCAACAATGTTAAGATTCGCGGATTGCCAGATTTATTTGAGGCTATCGTTTGTATGCAAACCCTTGTTTCGGTGGACCCTAGCAAACGGGATGATAAGGAAAAAGAGGGAAAGAAGAATAAGAAGAGGTAAGTGGCATGATTTACTACTCCATTTTTTATGTGTTCACACAATTTCAGTTACTGTATTTAGGCATAATTTTGATTCATTGTTAACATAACAGAGCGCATCTGTTTCATTAGTAATTCGAAATGCATGTTAATATGATCACTTATTAGGCTGCAACATTGTTGTATTTACGACGATGTAAATTGGTAGTCAGTACCTCATGAGTTGGTCCTTGTATATATCAGGGATGATTTCCTGGCTGAAGGCTTCAAATTGGTGCTATAGGCAACACCGCAACAGATAAATGACGACGATAAAGTCTGGAGAAGATGTAAACAGAGTGGAGCATGATACCTTGAGCTGATTTAGCTGCAATATTGTTGTATCTGCTGTCACATTTTGTCTCAGGGCTGAAGATGAAGAACCAGATATACTTGAGCTGATCATCAGAGTGAGCTAAATGACTAGAGCATAATACCTTCCACTACTTGGAAACTTGATATTCATACCTGGTCAGGTTTGGTCTGATCGTAAGCATACCAGGTGCACATTTCCTTCACGTAGCGTAGCACAGCTAGCTAACCAAGAATAAATAGAGGCACATTCTGTAAAATACCCTGACTATTAGTGTCTCCCCACTTTGAGATATAGTTTCTGCTGTTGAATCTAATACTGAGTACGTTTTGAATGTAATGATGGTCTTTATCCTTCCAAATTTTGTATGCATCATAGAGGACAGGAGCCTTGACCGTTTCATTCTACGATTATATAAACGTTCTGATGTACTAAAACAGTTTTTGGCGAATTATGGACGAGCATGTGTTCCTATGAACATTAGGATTTGAGTTTTGTGCTTAATTCACTGTGAATGAAAGGCATACATCTCTCTTTCATCTGTGCTGGTTGCTCTCCTCAACCAGGGATCATGACACTCACTATCACGACAACTATTCAGTCATAACTTCTAGTGTTCTGTCACTCAGAGGGTCCGACTCTTTTTTTCTTCTTCTTGTTCTGTCCTTTCCTGTGAAAAAAGACAAGTCTATCTGAACTTGGATTCAATTTGACATTTTCACTCAAAGCAGTTCTGTAAATCATGGATATGGAGCTGATTTTGCCACCTCTTATCTCCATAGCATATTTATGAGGTTTCTTATGCTACTTGTATTATTGAGCAGCTGGTTTTCTAAAGTCATCTAGGCCTCTAAAAGGTGAAAACTAAAGAAGAAGCCATTTTCAAAAACCCATTGGGGTTTCAGTTCGTGTTCATTGTCCACCAAAAGACTTTTCACTCTAGAATTAGCAGCCTAAAATCTAACCCACGGAAAATTGAAGAGGATACAAAGCTTGGATGTTGGACTTGATTCAAACATGTGTTTCGGAGGGTGCTTTACGTTGGTTTATGTCTCATGAAACAATTGATCTCATACTGTGTTGCTCGTTTCTTTTTAAGCCGGAACCATAGCATGCGAATAAGGTAAGATGTAAAAGAGAAAGTTTAAAAGGCAACTTCAATTGGTAACTTCATGGAACAAAGTAGCATGTTAAAATATGCCAGCTGAGACTGATCAATTCATATCAGACTGAGTGCAATTATTAGACAAAAGGCAAGTTATTTACGTGTCTTTCTTTCTTTCTTTCTTTCTTTGCCGTTGGTCCAAGTTTAGTGCAGAGAAAAAGGCGTCGAAAATAAAGAGCAAAAATGTACAGCAAGTGCTGAGGAAAAGAAACGGATAGTGAATCTCGTCAGTTTACACGATAGGATAGAAGTTAGAACCCCGCGTCTCCTTTACAGTTTACACGCACATACAAAAAAAAGAAGTCCTTTTACAGTTTCCCCTACTTTATTTCGGCTTTTGTTTTCTATGCCTTTGGCCCCATCACTTTTTAGAGTTCAGGTAAATGAATTTTCGACAACTTTTATTATATTTCGGAACATCAAAGTTACAAATCTTCAATTTATATAACATTATAATAATATATGTATAATACTCTAAATGTTGCATCACTATGGCTCAACAATGTAAGAAATTTTGAAACTATGGTTCAAAAAATAAAGTTATGCATTTACTTTTTCATGTCGATAACATTGTGGGAGCGTTATAGATAATGCACGTTCACTTTCGGCAAAACTCCATCTAATCAGAAATTTATCGAGTTGGAAAACTTTTTCACCCACGGTTTTCCTAACTCTCCCATATGAGTTTGTAAAATTGATTGGGTTTGGATACATTTTCATCAAACGCATCCATATCTATTTGATTTTTAGCGCATTGACGAATTGAAATTTTACCATTAGAATAAATTATCTCTCGAGTAGGACATAATCGTTACAAAATTCAATACAAAATAAAGTAAGTTCATTAGTAGTTTTTACTTCTTAGGTAATATATCTCAACGGTTAGGATGCGTGCACCTAATGACTAAATTATCGGTGATTATATATAAAGAATTAAAAAAAAAATTCTAATGCGGACGTATTTTAAGAAATTTCGAAAATATTATGAAAAGCTTAGACTTTTATATGCACTTCAAAAATTCATAATTTTATGTTATTAAAAATTGGCACACTTTCTTTTTCTTTTTTTTTGAAAGAAAAATTGGCACACTTTCGAATTTTTCCCGAAAAACATTGCATAAAAGTTCATACTGTTGACTCTAATGTAGAGCCAATCAGAGCCGTTAAGTTTCAAAAAAACCTCACGGACTTTTCGTGAGTCCCTCCACACCTAACCCCAACACCAACAAGAAGCGGAAGCAGAAGTAGAGGACAGTTTGGTTTTGTTTATTCGGTCAGAAGAGGTCAGTTTGGTAATTGAGTAAACATCGAAACAAAACCTTTCGGTATGGTTAAATTAACCGGAAAATATAAAACGAAGGAAATACATAATAGCGTGGGATTACAGTCTTTGTAGATGACGGCTCTGAAGCCCAGACGTGAGACGACGACCAGTTCCCGATCATCTTCATCGTCTTCCCCAATTCCCTCTTTTCTCTCACTCTCACCCGTAATTTTCATTTGGTTGTTGATTTTGTGATCGGGGTGTGGCTGCGATTCCATGAACCTACGCCCACCGTGCGCGCGCTTGAGATAAATTTCTCTCTTCGAGCAACACCGGTTGGCGGGTGGGCCCCACCTGTAAATGTCCCGCAACAGCCCCGTCGTCGATTGCGCGCACCAGCGCAGCAGCGACAGCACGGCCGCGCGCCTGTCGTCTAAGCGCAAACTGGACGATTATGGCGGCCCCACCTTCTCCGACGAGGACGAGGACGACGCCGTTTTGTCTGACCTAGTCCACGTGAGAATGAGGAAGGACGAGCCTAACGCCGTCGATTCGTCATCTAACCGCGCCACAACGCAGCCCCACTCCTCCGGAGGCAACACCGACCACCTCAATTCCAATTCCAGAGTGTCCAACGGCCGATCGGCGACCTCTCACACCGAGTCCACTCGGCACGAGTTAACTCGGTCCTGGCCCATGCTCCAATTCTTCATCAAAACGATCTCCGGCGGCAACACTCTGGTAATCCAGGCCCACGCGCACGACTCGGTGAAGACTCTCCACGAGCGCATAGAAGCGATCACCCGCATTCCGGCCTCGGAGCAGAGACTGATATACAGAGGCAAACAGCTCCAGTGGGAACAGTCCCTGGCCCAGTGCTCAATCCAAAACGACGCCAGTTTGCAACTAGTCGGCCGCTTGCGAAGCACTCACCATCCTCAGGCTTGGCAAGTCCTGGATGACGTTGTTTCTGTAGCTTTTCGGCTATGCCGGAGCGAAAAGGTTCACGAGCCATTGAAATACATCAAGAACCGGTTGAGCCAGTACTTGGCAATGGCTCAGAAGGAGAAGACAGAGGACTCTGGAGCTAGCCATATGCAGGTCTTCATACCCTCCTCGGCGCCGTTGTCACTGTTCATGCTCTACAATTCGCCTGTTCCAGGTAACAAAGACATTGCAGAAGAGTCGATTAAGTATTTCCTCAACACTTACTCTACATTGTTGCCCAAAAACTTGCATAATCACTGCGCGCCTATAGTGTTAGAGTTCTGTAAGTTTCTTAGGAGAGTAGGGCAGGAGGACCCTCTGTACATCTTGTGCCGGAGTGCCCTCGGTTCATTCTGGGAAAATGCTGGAACTTTGCAGGACTCGGAGACTGTGGATCAATTGATTCAGTTGAAAGAGATTTACCCATTTCTCAGTGAGGTGGCCATTAGTTTGTCTAGGGATTTGGTGCTGAGTATGGAGTCCCCTGGGAGTCTTAGGCCGTTGTTGGATGATGATGTCCGTGATTTTAAGGCCTTCTTGCTCCCCATGCGCACTGCAATTGCCAAAGAAGTGTATTATACGGGTCCCATTTCCCCATCATCCAAAGGGAATGCTGGTAAGTACCCCGTATTTGGGGAAGAGATTGAGCTTCTTCGTATTATATTTGCTGATTTGCTGAAAAAAATGGCTGAATGCCTTACCAAAGTGGGAGAGTGTTTGGCTGGGAAAGCAAAGGGGGATGGTGATATTGTTCATTCTGGATGGTCTCAGTATCTTGCCGTTTTGAAGGAGCTGCAGGGCATTTGTAAGCTCTATCAGGGTGGGGAAGAACAATTTTGGACGACTCTGAGCCTTAGAAAGGCTGCAATATGTGCGCTAGTTGTCAAATATGCAAAGCGAAGTGACGATCATCAGTGGCTTCTTGAGCACAAAGATGTGCTTGATTTCGAGTCTCGAAGGCATTTGGCAATGATGATGTTCCCTGATGTCAAAGAAGACTATGAGGAGTTGCATGAGATGCTGATTGATAGGTCTCAATTATTGTCAGAATCATTTGAATACATAGGACGTGCAGATCCCGAGGCACTGCATGCTGGTTTATTTATGGAATTCAAAAATGAGGAAGCTACAGGTCCAGGTGTACTGCGGGAATGGTTCTTTTTGGTATGCCAGGCCATATTTAATCCACAAAATGCACTATTTGTGGCATGCCCTAATGACCGGAGAAGATTCTCTCCTAATCCAGGTGTGCTTCCTATGGCCTTTAATGCATGCTGTTCTTGAATCAAATGCATTTTGAATTTTTGCTTGTTGATGAATAATGTATTATTTTCATTGTGCAAAGACAAATGTTTGACTAAAACATGCATAGCTTTCGTTTCTACATGGTTGTGAAACATGAGATGATATAGCCCCAATATTGTGGACTATGGATTCAATTGCAGAGAAACATAGCAATGTATGTAAGCTAATAAACTCAGGCACCAATAATATCATAGGAGAGCTTAGGTTATATAACTATCAAAACCACTAAATATCTGATCATCTGACAAAAAGAACTGCTTCCAAAATAGAATTAGTTTCAGTTGATGCGTGTTTTCTGTTTGCAGCATCTAAGGTGGATCCTCTGCACCTCGAGTATTTCACCTTTGCTGGCCGGGTGATTGCGCTAGCTTTAATGCATAAAGTGCAAGTGGGCATAGTCTTTGATCGCATATTTTTCCAGCAGTTGGCTGGAACTTTACCATCTTTGGAAGACATACGGGATGCTGATCCATACTTGTATAGCAGTTGCAAGCAGATTCTGGAAATGGATCCTGACTTTATTGATTCAGATGCTTTAGGATTGACATTTGTTAGAGAAGTGGAGGAGTTAGGATCCAGGAGAACTGTGGAGCTTCGGATTGGTGGGAAAAACATTGTTGTGACCAGCAAGAACAGGGAGGAATATGTTAATCTTCTTATTAAGCATCGGTTTGTCATATCTATCACTGAACAAGTGAAGCATTTTGCAAAAGGTTTTGGTGATATTCTTTCTAACTCGGTGCTCCAGACTTTCTTTTTCCGAAGTTTAGAGCTAGAAGATCTTGATTGGATGCTGCATGGAAGTGAAAGTGCTATTAGTGTTGAAGATTGGAAGGCACACACTGAGTACAATGGCTACAAAGAGACTGATCCTCAAATATTTTGGTTCTGGAAGGTATACTCTCTGGCTTCTGGTTTTATAAGCATGACATGTGATTGTTTTAGTTTTTTCTTTTTTCTTTCAGTTTCTTTCACTACTTGCGTGCTTAAAGCACACATAAGGTTGGTTTCCTTTGTTTACCATATGCTTTTTTGTATTGGGTGGGTGGCTTTATCTATAATGATAAATATTTTTGTTGTTCAAAATCTAGATGTTAGGAAACAACTTTATTTGAATGTGATACTGTATGTATCACATTGGCGTCCAATGTTTTGCCTGAGGTGTTTACTTGCTTGGTGAAAATCAAACAATAAAGAACTATGTACGAATTTTTCCCAATGCATTGCACCTTTATTACTATTCACCTTTCTAAGGTAAATGAATCATGGATCTCTTTAAAACCAACTCCTTTTAAGCATCAGAATATGTATAGAACTTGGGTAGACATGAGTGGTGTGCAACCTGTGTCCTTGGATTTCAGATGCTGCACATTTCATACAGAGGAAATTTCTACAAATCACAATGTAGGGCTCCATTTGGGTGGAAGGATTTAAAAGACTGTATTTGGATTGTGAGGTTAAGCTTATATGGATTGAAAAACCACAAAAATGCACGATACACTGTATTTGAATTGGATTTCGTTTGACTCGATATGATATAATATTATGAGTATGAAATGACTAGTTACAATGAACTATTTAATTCCATTCATTTGTTCTATTTCTTCATATACATATATTAACGTTTATTTATTGTGAACATTACACATTCAGGCAATTTAACTATAAACATTAATTATTTGTCTAGATTTGAAATCATACATTCCAAATGAAACCTGAATGTTATCTTCTGTACTTGTTTGTCTTGATTGCCTCTTATACCTTCTGTAAATACATGTGGCATAGCTTGTATAAGGATGAGTACACTTTCTTGATGAAGAAGAGTGTGATGGTTTCCTTTTGAGCATCAATTTTTCACGTTCAAGCCTTATCTTGCCAGATCAATTCTATATCTCTCTACCGTAGTATTTATCCTGCAAGGTAAAGGATTTATAAGAGAGCACAGCCTAAACTCACACACACTCCAGATTGGAACTTTTGATTTCTCTGATTAGATGACCAGGGTTCAGCAGTCATCATTTTACATTACGATATTGATATAAACGTCATGATACGGCAAAAGCAAGCCAAAAGCAATTTTATTTTAGTACGCTTTGAGCATAGTACCAAGTCAATCAAGTAAATTACTCTGGCAGCAGTTGGATGCTCTATTCTATTATCAGCTGATAGCAATATAAATTAATTCCCTTAGTTGTCACTACTTTGTTATTAAATTATGTCTTTGAATTCTGCAGATTGTTGGGGAAATGTCGGCAGAGCAGAGAAAGGTTCTTCTCTTCTTCTGGACTTCTGTGAAGTATCTTCCAGTTGAGGGTTTCCGTGGTTTGGCTTCGCGGTTGTACATCTACAAGTCCTCAGAGCCTCCTAGTCGCCTGCCTTCATCTCATACATGCTTTTACCGGTTGTGCTTCCCACCTTATCCGTCTATGGCTGTCATGAAAGGTCGCCTCAACATCATCACCCAAGAACATGTTGGCAGCAGCTTTGGGACATGGTAATATATTAGTTGCTATCTGCATTTTAGGGGGGGGGGTAAGGGTAAATGGAGGGATTTTGACTGCACATAAGAAAAACTCGCATTCAGGTTGTACAGAGTATAGGATACTGTCATGGTTTCGTTTTGTCAGTGGACTATTTTGTCAGATGGTGCTTAGTTGTGTTTTTCTTTGCTTGAAGGTTTGCGATGTCATTGCTCTTTTTGTCAACTGTTTATATAGGAGGGGTATAGTATAAATAAATAAATCAGGAGGCGAGAAATAAGAAGTTTTCTCTGCGTAACAGATGTTGGTTCTTATGACATTAACTAGCACAGATAGATGATGCAATGACATGCAAGTCTTTACAAGGATTTACCCTTCTATGCCCTGCTATGGTAAATTATTTCCCTCAGTCATTAATTGATGTACTTTGTAGTCTCTGGCTATAAATATATGAATTATCTTTTGAAGAAACTTGTTTAATGCTGTAATGTGTATGTGATATAATATATTGTGTGCTTAGGGTCAAGCAAAAGCAACTTTCATTCATTATTACAGGCTTTTTTTTCTTTCGCTGAACAAAAGCATCATTCATTGAAGTGGCCTTTAATCATTATCATCATGTTGTATTGTAGAATATAGATGCGATCTCAGAAAGCTGAAGATCCCAGAAATCCCCCGTTTTCTCCTTTTTCAGATGTAATATCTGACATGATTATATGTTTACCATCATCATCTATTTATATAATGCAATCAAACAATTTCTCTGATCCTTGATCTATCACCTCTTCTTGTGCTCTCAACCCAAACTTACAGAGGCTATTCCAATTGTTGGCCGCCTTATTCTTTTACCAATCAAACTTATTACACATTGTCCAAAAAAAAAATTTCAAACTTATTACACCTGTCACTCAAAAGATGACTACTTTTAATCAAACTTAAATCTTTGCTACCTCCTATATCGAGTTCCTCCTTGGCCTTTTTATAGCCTTTTCCAGATCCTGAGTCCTGAGAATTCCTTTCAGTTTTTCAGTTGGATTTTAGTTGAGATTTTGTATTGATCTTTTTCTAAATTCCCGAGTAAAAGGGCAAAAAATGATGTTGACATATTTTTAATCTAGTGTGACGTGATATAATATTTCAAATCGTGTGTGGTATTTGGAACAGATTTGTGTGTTAATTTTCCGCATGTTCTCTAAATAATTTTCCAGTAACTTATACCGAAATAAGAACTTTACCAAAATTCTAAAACACACCCTATAAAACCAATAATAATATTATTATTCAAAACTAACAGAAACCACAACTCATCACACCATACCAATTACCAACTCACTAGACAGTAGACCCTCTCACTCTCCATAGTCCATACCACATGCATCCTCCTCTCCACGGTATCATTCTGTTTACATTAAATTTAAAGCCTTAGATTTCAAATGCCAAGCCCCATTACTTTGGTTTAAACCCTTACCTTAATCATAATAATGATGAACTGAGAAATAAAATAGATATGTAACTAAAAAGCTGACCAACTTTCACTTAGAACCCACAACCTCGTCTGACCCAACCGATCATTAATTTTATAAATCTTCTACTCTTCAACCTTCTCAACCGGAACTTCTTCAGTGGTAACAACCTCAGTAGCCTCTTTCGCTGCTTCGACTGGTTCTACCGGAGCCGCTGGTTCCTCGGGAGTTTCAGTGGTCTCCTCAGCAACAACAGCAGCAGGCTCTTCAGCTTTGACCTCTTGAGTCTCTTCTTCTTCCACTGTTTTCTCTGCTTCTGTTTCTGTTGCCACCTCCTCGGCTTCAGCCTTGACTTCCTCTATCGCCACCTCCTTGGTCTCGACATCAACTGGTGCAACTACCGGAGCTTCTGCTTCGGGAGCAGCTGCCTGCTCTGCCTCGGCTTCTGCTTCTGCTTCTGCTTCTGCTTCCGCTGGTGGTGTTGTTTCCTTTGCTTCTTCGGTGGTTTCAGTCTCGGGGGCAGGTGGGGCAGCCACTGGCTCTTCGGTCTTGGTCACCTCGACTGGCTTTGTTTCATTCTCTTGAAATGTTGCTGCTGGTGCAACCTTCATGATCAACGATCAACGATCAACACCAAGTTTAGTTTGTCAGATAATTAATCGATCAGTCGTATTTTTATTGATGTTAAAGATCGAAGCTACTACTAGTCGATCTAGCTTAAGATATATAGTACGTGCTGATCGATATGTATACAGATAATGTTAAGTTTCCCACATAGATCAATTAATTTCCAAAGCTTTGTACTTGGATGAAAATCAGTAAAACCAACCAGTACAGAATATAAAGAAGATCTCTGATGCTTAGATCACAAGTTATATAAATGCGCAGATGGGTTGTATTAGAATGAACCACAAAGACCACCAAAAAGACAATACAATATATGCGGCTCAAGTTACCTCAACACTGGCCATTTCTGGGTAGTGAAAATTGAACAGAAAATGATGATGCTTCAAGCTAGAATCAAGATGGGAAGCTAGCTAAAGATATACTGCTTAGTTTTCTAGTGAGTGAAAGAAATGATCAATGTGAGAGCTATATATAGATGTGTGAGTGCCTCAGTGTAATAAAAAGAAGAGGAAAAAGAGGCTGTGTGAGAGCACTTGAAGAAGAATCTTTTTGCAATTTGCAATTTGACACCTCATGTCACTGACACAAGATTAAAAGGACATTAGCTTGTCTAGTTGTAAATGTATTTTGGTTTCTTGTTTTCATAAAGAATTGAAAGTAGTTTATTTAGATGGGGATCTCTATTCTCTAATACAAGTAGCTGTTGTAATGTTGAAAATTAATTGGAATGGTGGAGGCCATTTTCTCATATCAGCATCATATCTTTTCTTTTGAGTGGGTTTTCCTGTGTTTTGTGCAGTAGGGCTTGTAGGTGACTGACCATCATGCATTCATGTTCTTCTGCCTCCATTTGTTTTTTAACACTAATTTTTTTGTTAATTAGTAGTAGGTCCTATAATTTTCAGGAATAAAACATCATCGAACCCACACTAAATAAATGAGACATTCTCTACCACGATTAGCAACAAGTATGTGTTTTAAATAAATAAAAAAAGTACGAATAAGCTAGTTTATTTTTATTATTTATGTGTGTTTTTGAGTTAATTTGCGTTCATCTTTTTTACTAAGATTCTAAACGCGTTTTCAATGAATTATAGTTTTCGACAATATATTAGACACATTAATAAGCAAAATCAGCACACGAAATAAAAAGGGGGTACAAGTTTGATGTCAGTGTTGTTGAGCGGTTAAAAAGAGGGAGACAGCTTTTTACTATTGTAGTCAAAATGTTTACCGTTTGTTTGTTTGTTTTTTTTTTTTTGGTATGGTGATACGCATCATGATCACTTGAATCGAACCCAAAAGGCAGAGGAAACAAGTTTGATTGATCAATGGACGTGAGCCAAACAAAAGAAAACAACGGAGCAGAGGACGGTGCCTGATGGTAGTAGTAGGGACCCACATCACCATCGACGATCATTACCGCCCCATGCCTCCCTCTCGGGCCCACACTAAATAAATCAAAACGCTGCCGTGGCCAACTTTTCCATGCTTTCAGCCCATTGCGCTTGGCTTTAGGAACCGCCCCTTTCTAAAGATGAAGGCTAGGTGGGCCCCGTTGGGCCCCGTTCTTCAGCCTTTCCAGGTAGGACGCTCGTGACTCGGGACCCACTGGGAGCCGTCTGATGTGCCGTGCTGGATTACACTCATCGCTCGGATCGTGTACGCACCGCATTACCCAGACTGCCCATTTTGAATTTTGTGTGTGCGAGTCCCAGCAGAGGGCATATCCGTCATTAGCAGATCCCCTCATGAGTCGAGAATATTGTGGATCTCTAGTCCATATAATAGCGCATACAAATAGTCTACAGAATAACTCGAATTTTGGACGCAAGTAAGTGATGCCTCGAGTTTCGTGTCATAAAATTGATTTCTACTGTAAAACGATAATGCAATTTGTAGCTTTGTATAATTACAAATTTGGTTTTCTTCATCGTACATCTTTTGTAACAGTAAAAAGTTTTTTTTTTCTTCTCTTTATTTGCATAGAACTACAGAAGTTGCATTAACTTCATTTTGTTCTGGTTAAGTAGAACTTGTTGTGGTGAAATAGTTAGGGAGTGTTTAGAACTAGTGGCAATTAGACTGTTCCTTGGCTTAAAAATATGGGACAACAAAGTCGAAAGGCTTATATATTTTTGGCCGGTTTGGGTACAGATATATTCTCTTCTTGTGAATCTGTACATCAGGCGCTAGCTGATGAGGTGGATTAGTTTGTCCATGTTCCCCCTGGCTGGGTGGGACTCATGAGTCCAAGGTAAATGAGTGAGTGTAGGTGTATTATTTGCACATACGTAATCTGGAACTATTGATCGAAGTTCTTGGGTGGAACCGTCGTGCTACGTCATCATGGCCGAAACCGTCTTGCAACTTCACTGAAGATTTTTGCAAGCAGAGATGTTCTAATTATAATTGGCTGTTAAGGTTTAGATTGTGGGACTTGCTAGCTGCTTATAACTAAAGATCGATATCAAAATACGCTATTTGTTGGTTAATTATTGGTGTGTCTCATGATCATCTGGTTTGAAAACTATACCACAACCTAAATTTGTTAATTAGTTCCAACTTTAGAAAATATTGATCAGCATTGTTGAATTTAAAAGGGGAAAGCGAATGACTTCTCTCTTTCAATCTCTAACCTAACCCTACCAAATGTGACAACCAGATTTTAAGCTATTGCCTATTGGCTATGGAAATGAGCTAACTTATACGCAAATGTAACTGCAGCTTTTGTTGTCATGATTCTTAAAATTCCGATCACCATTAAGAATTCAATTCAGTGAGTGGTTGACACTTTTGGACTTGCACATCGTTAGGCAAACATCTTTATCCAACCCTTTCTTTTTGTGGTCGATTCTTTCTCAGATTCAATCAAAGGCTTCTCATCTGGTCCACCTTGTCGAAAGTGGGCCTTCCGCCTTCGACTCAATCGAAGCTTCAGAAGTTTCGGCCACTATGGAATTGGAAGTCTGTCTGAATCTTATTTCTTCTACTGAATCTTTAAAGTTGCAGACATTAGGGACCTATCAAATGGCAAACATAATAGTTAAGTAATGCCTTTTTCTTTTCACCCAGAAAGTAAATAGCACAGGACAAAATTTTCTATAAAATTAACAGTCATACGGCCCGGTTAATTAGAAATAGCTTCATCCTTTGACGCTAAAACAAATTACAACCTCGAAAGTTTAAAAACGTTTAAGCGATTACAAGTTACAACCCGCAAAGAGTTATGAATAAATTTTGCTTTAAGCTGCTACAGACTAGAATGATATGTTTCTCAAATGTTGCTGTGATTTTTCATAGCTCAAACCAACTGATTTCACTGCTGGTTGAAGAGGCTGATGACTGGAGCATGGAAGCCAAGAACGATGGCTCAGCTGCTCGGCTAGCTGCACGTTTTCATTCTTCACCTGATCAGTTTCTTTAATACAGCTTCAGCACGATGCTCAAATTTTGGTAAGGCCCAATCATGCTGGATTATATCAAGACTGTCCTTCTCAGCGCCCAAACTCTGATCAATAAAAGAGAAAAGGAAATTAAATAAGCAGCAAAATGAGTTAGATTAGGAGTAGGTGTTTGGATAGCATCTGATATATCTACTGAGATCAATGACTCTTAAGGTTTAAAAGTGTTGAAGAAAACCAGTTAGGTTCATACCTTTGATGGATCAAATCCGAACCCACTCATTTGCATCATACGCTGAGTATCATCCATGGCTGCATAAGAAAAGCTTATGTTAATACGTAAGCTGCATAAAATTCCTACAATTAAATGTGTGAACAGACTATCAAAATGCATTTCTAAGCATGAGAAATACCAGGATGTAGTAATCATATAAGTTTGTACTGACCATTTTCTTCTCCCAGAATGAGACTGAACAAGCCTCTTAATCCAAACAGATTGAGAAAATACCTGAGACACGTGATTTCCAGTAATTAGACACAATCAGCTAAGCACACACACCAAAGGTGTAAGATTAATTCCGAGGAAAGAATAACTGAATAACTAAAAAGATGAAGACATCGGTAAGTACCATGAGCGGCTACTGACATAGCTGACATCAACAGTGCTCAAGTCAATTCCATTCTGCAACATCGACCTGAACCTCTGAGTAAGAGGAAAGGGTATTTTGGCTGCAGAAAAGCAAAAGAAACACTCATAACATGAAAACTTAAGCATGTGATATGAATATTTATACTAGTATTGAGAATCAGCCTGTAGAAAATTTTGGGGCCGATACATAAGAAGCTACACTATATATTGAACAACAACCTGTAATACAGACTGAAGAAAAATGTCTGCACAACATTGTTATATAGTTGCTAAAATATCAAATAAAGTAGTCACATAACAAAGGAATCAAGAAATTGAGTTAGAGGCATAGGAACTAACCTGCTACAAATCCAGAGAAGAAAAAGTTAACCCATGCAAACGTAAGAGTCTGGCCAACAGGAAATTAATCATATAGCTATCAGTCACAATACCTGGGGTATGCACAAAACAAGCCAAATTACAATAACAGATCATGCAATTTAAAATACCTGGGGTATGATCATTGACAAATTTTTCTTCATCATATCCATAGCCATGTTGGGATCAGAGAACATTTGAGCTTGTGGATTCTGTGCCTGACCCTTGGGAACAAATAACAACCCATTTTCCTGGCAATAATGCAACAATTTGACTTCAGCAATAAGATATAGGAGACTAGAAGCTACTTTCAGCAAAATCAACTCCTTTAAAGAACCCCTAAAGTGGATAAAATTACTTTTGGTCAACAGCTAAAGCATATAAATTACAGTTGAGAAAGCATTACAGCTTCTCATATTTAGCTTCTCGCAGCAAAATGTTATGATTTTAATAGGAAAGCATCTCTTAAAATGTTACTTGAAGGTGAATTTTTCGATAAAAGAATGAGCTTAAAGAACTGTTGCTCCGTTGGATTCCCTCAAGGGAATCGAACATCCAAGCCAAATTACAAAGTTCACAATGCTCAACACATTAACAATAGGAAGTAATAAACATTCTTATCAGTTTATGATTTGCAGATGAACACAGATATGTCAACTTGGGCGTTCATAGGAGAACTACGTGCTCAATTAGCAATTACAGTGAGGATTATAAGCAAACCTCGTTGCTGAAGTAAAATCGGCGAGCACGAAACGACTTTGGAGGTATGAAATTAGCAGAAGCACGTAAATTCCGAGCCCTAATAACCAACTGCCTGATGAAATTCAACTTGATAAAGTCAGATAACTGTATATAAGTATGTATGTATAAATTAGGGTTAAAGAGAGACAGACCCTTCTTTGACGATTTTGGCATCGGGGACTTGGTTGGAGCGCATGAGCTTGGAGACGAAGTATCGGAGGACTCCAATGAGGACCATGACCACCGAGAGAGGGATGAGGACCCAATCTCTGATCGCTGTGTCTAGCACCAGATCTGCCGCCATTGTTGGACCTCACAGGGGATCACTCTTCCTTGGAGTAAATTGTTCGACAACACTTGAGCCGTCCAGGAAGCAAATGGCCAAACCTCGAGGTTATTTTTGTATTTTACGGTTTTGGATTTTTTTTTTCTTCTGTCAAGAGGCCCAAATCTTAATTGTTGGGTTTGGCCCGCTTCGAAATGTCTTGAGTTCGGCCCATTATGGACTCTTACTGTCTAGGTACGTATTGTTGAGCTTTGCCAAGTTTTGAGAAAGATACTTAACTTGGTATACTTGAGAGGGTTGCTTCTTGCATTCCTTTGCTCTAGATTACTACTTAGGTATCTTCTACGCATATGTGCCTAGCTTTAATTGGTTTAGTTTTGGACCAGTCTTGTGGCTATGATCGAGATTTTAAAACATTACAACCTAGCTAGCTTGATCCATTGATCGATCATGGCTTTGGTGTCTTCCCCAATCAGTACCAATACCATAACATACAGCAGGCAAATCTCACATATTAATACCGTCCATAAAAATTTAAAGAAAAGTAGAGCTAACAATGCCTTTGGTAATTTTCACCCACCAATTTCTGGCCAACCGGTACCTGTGATTCAAAGAAGGCAAAAGGAGTTGTTGGTGGTGCCGATATTGAGTGCTAGAAACTCACCAGAAGCTGCAGGTGGAGATGAGCAGGATCCACGAGCTCTGGAAACAGTGCTCAAACTTTACAAGGCCATCAAGAACAAAAACGTTCGCGAATTGTCGGAGATTATAGGAGATGAAGGCCAATGTGTCTGCAACTTATCCTCAATCATCCAACCCCTTCGAGGGAAGAAGGTAGAGTACGTACTTTGATTCATTTTAAACCTATATATAGAACCTACCTTGAGTAATTACTTAGTTAATTTCCTTGACTACTTTTCTTTCTGTTTGCAGCAAGTGTTGTTTTTTTTCTTAAATCTAATCCGACACTTGGGAAATGACATTGAATTTATTGTACGACCAACAATGCATGATGGGATGAATGTGGGTGTTCAGTTGAGCTTAGGTACATCCTTATTCTCGATCGATCGCATGATGTGGTTGTGGAACTCTTCGATCTTCTTCTTCTTCAAGATCAAATCTGCTTCCATCAACTTTCTTACATGTTTAACTACTTATATATATGCGCGCAGAGTGGAACAAAAAGCATGTGCCTTTGGGAAAGGGTTTTAGCTTCCATATAAGCCAACACTATAAGGCCAAGGTCATACTAAAGTGAGTCGAATTAATACAACCTCCATCTGTTTTGTAAAGATAATCACTACAAACGAGCAACTCAAACTCGAATACAACCTCACATTTAGTTCTCTCTCTCTATCTCCTTGTTTTCAGAAATGTGGAGATGTTCATGGAACCACTACTCCATATTCCTCTCATAATGGTAAAGTAGATTGAATTAATGTTCTTGTTTTCTATTTTGTTACTTTTCACTGTGGCATGGTAAGAACGAATCATGTTAAAACTCAATCTTGTTCAATCTTCACCCCATAGTAAGGATCCTAAACATGGTCTAAGAACTTAGAAATACGCAAATGAATGAACAATGTTCTTGTCTTCTAAAAGTCATAATCGATGTTGCTGTGAGGTGAAGTTTGAACATAATTAGGAGTGCGACAATTGAATATACTGTACTGTTTTCTTGTTCTCGCGTGTTCTTATTTCCTATTACGTTTGCAGAAAATGATGGGAATTATGAGTGCTGTAATGGAGAAGATGAGTTCCAATGCAATATTCAAGGGTGGAGCAAGCAAAGTTGTATGGAGTTTCCTCTTTCTGTTCATCACTGCTGCATTTTTAATCTCTTTGATGCTCATCTCGCATTAGCAGAACTTACTTCCCTGTACAAATCTTATGTAATGAAACCATTTGAAATACTTCCTCCATTGCATCATGGGAAAATGGTGAAGGAAGCTCGTGCTTGGTTTAACAAAGTCCAAGCACGCATGGGATAAATGTAACCATCATTCTACAAGGTAAAAGTTTCCGCTCTTTTAGGCCATGCCATGGTATGGGTGGGAATGACCCCAAAGGCAGGAATGATGTGCCTAGGTACCTGCTTAACATATCACAGTTCACGGGCACACAAATCATTTTACCCTTGGCCAAAAGGTTGCCTTTTAAGAGCAAGATCTTCAATATCTTGAAAATTCTACAAAGTCTGAAAATATATTTACTATTCGACAAAGCAAATAAAACCAATCGCAGTTAAAAACTGTGTTTTCTGCCATGGAACAAGATACACCAGTTGCAGTTAAAACTAACACTTACTGCCCTCAAACATATTACAAACAACGGTCCTTCCAGGCTGTACAGAGCATTTATCATTCTGTCACAGTTTTAAAAGTTAGGAGAAGGAGAAGACGACTAAAAAGAACTAAACACAGGGAAGCTGTAATACAAGAAACTTCTTGCCATGACCAAAGCACATAGGATTCTAAATATAATCAACCAATACATGTAAAACAGCATATCACCTAGGCTCCTAGCCACGTCAGTGAACCAAAAAAAAAGAGAGGTTCTGCCCTATCTTCTCTACCATCAGAAGAGACCAGATGGCAAAGGTCCGATGCCCCTGCAAGAGAATAAACAGAGCATTCCTTAACTTGTTTAGGACAGATCAGGCATGCCATAAGCTGAAAGAGCATTTTGGAGAAAAGCACAGCAACCTACGCAATTATGCTTTCTTTCTTTCTTTTTTGAAAGGGGGAAGCAATTATGCTTTCTACTTTAAGCAAAAAGGCTAAAAAACAAATGCAACAGAAAGGAGAACTAAACCCAAATATACACTTTTAAAGTAAGAAACAAATAACAGGAACTAACCAAATGGAATTTATACTAACCGGTCAAGACTACCACAAATCATGTCTGTTTGAAGAAATGGTAGCGGTCTAACATCTCTTGAACCCCCAGAGCAGAAATGCTTTCGCATCCAAGAAGCTCATGGAGCTTTGGATCACATAGTATCACCATAGAATTTACAGGATCCTACAAAAATATAACCAAAGCCACAATCAGTCTTATTTCCGAATGTCTAGGATGGGGAGAAAAACCTCAAAAACCGAGCAAGTCATCCTTGATCAATGAGAGAGAGAAATGTATACCCACCTCCAAATTGTTAGCCTTTACATATTCCCAAACAAGTCTTATTGCCTCAGATTTGAGCATCTCCCTTCCTTCAAGACCCAGAAACTTGGCTAGTGCTTCAGATATAATGATGGTAGAGGAACCAGATTGAGTGTTATCAGTATCAGTTGCACACTCAACATCTAACTTCACTCGTTTAGCTTGACTTGGCTCCTCTGTACATATAAAGGAGAAAGACTATTAGCTTAATGAAAGACATCATGAAACAAAATGTGTTATACTTTGCACAAAGTTAACATACTTTTAGGTCCAAGGGTTATAATATGCTTAGACAGCAGCTTATTCATCTTGAACATGTCAGTACAATCAGTCTCAAATACCACACGCAAGGCATCATCACAAATGATCTTTCTCTTATTACTTGGATCTTGGAGGTTGTTTTTCCTTATGTATGCCCAGAGCTGCTTCACAATCTAAAATAAGCAAAACAAAAATGATCACAAACATGCATTAAGATTTATATAAAAACCCTAAGCCACATCAGTAGACATGAGAAGCAAGTAAATAGAGAATCTTGGTTAATTGGGAGTAACAACCTCAGTCCTTGGCAAGGCCGGTTCACCAACAACAACCTGAAGCTCAGGTGAGACACCACAGACTTTATTTAGACCCCCTGCCCCACCCCTTCTCTTGGTTCCAGAAGTCGGAGCACTGCAATTATGCGAGGCACAGACATGGTAAGTCATCTATCGACATTACAAATGCTAAATTGCAACATGAAATAAAGCAGTGAGTCCTAATAGAACATACAACTACAAAACAACAAGATGAGATTAGAGCTATGGGTGAATACGCAGATCAAAAGCTACAAAAGCTGCTTTCCAACTAATTACCCGAGACAGATAAGCCTCCATATTTATGCAAAGATTAATACGCAGCTCAACATATAAAAACTAGTTTAATTAGCACTAACCAGTTCTTTAATCATTGTGGCTCTTGAACAAACTTTATAGTAATCTCAGACTATAGTTTTTTCATAATCGAAAATGTAACACAGCCACGACTGAAACCATAAGTAAATGCCGACCTTTAACGGTATGTGTTTCATGTTTTAGAAATTGGGAGAAACGGTGACAGTTTTGACTATTATATGAAAGATGATATGATAGCAGAAAGGTTGAAACTTTCCCATAAGAATAATAAGCAGGTTTAAATGCTTCCATACGTTTGTTTCCACATTTGCTACAAACAATTTTCAAAACCTATGTTATTAGGCTTATTTTAAGCAAACAAAGAAAAGCATTATAATTTAGAACAAACCAATAACAGACATGGAGTAGTAAAATCAGTAAAAATTGTGCAGTAACAAATTGATCAATTGTGGTAATTAGCAACCGTAGAATGGACACCATTTAAAACAAAACGTTTGTAATTGGAAGGAATTAAAACCCTAAAAACCACCATTTCCGATTTGGAATTGAAAAAAGTTGAAGGCCAGACCTCTCTTTGGGCGTTTCTGGGGCGACAGTTGTGGCATTCTGGGCGAAAACCTCGAACTTGGGAGCTGACTGCTGCGGCTGAACCGGAGGCCGGAGTTGCTGAGGCTGCGCCTGGAAGCTGTAGGCCTCAGGAGGGGGACGGGTGTGGGGGTGGAGGGCAAAATGGGAAGGAAATTGTTGGGGCAGGAAAGCTGTGGGAGGGAATTGAGGGTGGTGGTGGTAAGGGTTGGGGTGGAGGGCAAAATGGTCTTTTGGAGGTGGTTGGGGTTGTGGAAAGGGGCGGAGGAGGAAGTTGATCTGGTCACGAATGAAGCCAGCCTTGTGGGAAAGGTCCAACCCTAGCTTGGCCTCGAGCTGCTGAACGACGCCGTTTACGGAGGTGACGTCGTTAGGGCCAGATTGACGGAGCACAGTCTCGACCCCTTCGGCTATTTCTTGGTCCGACACCATTCTCATATACCTACATATATTAAACAGAAAAAACCGAAAAAACAAACGCTCTTCTCTCTCTCTCTCTCTCTCTCTCAGTCTAGCTCTCTCTGTCTCTATCTCTCTCTTCCTCTCTCTGTCTCTCTCTAGTCTCAACCCTCTACCTCTTTATAATATTGAAATGACCAATTCGTCCCATTGGTTTTATCCATCGTAAGAAATTGGCAAGCTTCCATAGTCTTATCTATTATATCAAATTTTGATCTCATCTCATGTGTGCATCTGACACGATTTGAAATAATAAATTTTGCATATTCAATTTTATACAATTTCTATAATTCGATAATCTAAAATAGTATAATAATTACAGGTGACAACTCATTAGTCATTAGATGCAAATTCGATATTTACCAAATAGGCAAATATATATTAATAATTCAAAGATAAGTCAAAATTTTAATTGAAATATAAACCGAATCATTCATTTGCATTTAGTGTTTTAGTGTTTTGAAGAAAAGTTTATGACGGAGCTTACTTGGCTCATGTAGAACACACAAAAAAAATATTGTATGCCCCTCTAATGATCGGAGTTTGATATAATTTTCTTCCCATCGTATGAGTTATCTTAAACAATTGAACATTGAGGTCGTTTTCCTCCTTACAAAAAGAAAGAAAGATATAAATTAAAATTTTGAGTGTGAATTTAAGTTTAGGTTAGTCTAATTTGGGTCTGATTCACTGACATGTTTAGAGCTTAAAAAGTTGCAGGTCAATATTCATGTTGTAAAGTTGCAGTGTTTGTATTCTTTTTGTTTTCACTTTCAAAATAAAGATAAAGATAAAGAGGTGAACAGAAAAGAAATGAATACTTTTGAATTTACAGATCAAAGTGGATGAGCGAATTACAGTAATACCCTGGCCATTCTTCATCTGCAATTTGGCATCTTCTTTTACCAAATCTGGTCAGGAAAATATGATTTGTTTTTTAAGACTTTGAACCGTTGGATAAGGATTGGTGTGGTTTGGTCAACTACTGTAGAAGATTTTTCACTTGATCTAGGGGTCGAGGAAGAAGTTGCAATTATCTATAGACTAGTCATGTTTCACAATACCTGCCACCCACCTCTCTTTAGCTACCAACTTTTTCGTATAGGTATAATGCATTATTGCATTACAAGCAATGTTTAACGACACTTTAGAGTTGAGATTAGCCCTCGTCACTTGTGAATGCGTAGCGCGCAAGTGAATGGTTATAACCTTTCCGATGTTCAAATGAATGGTTATTTTCTTGATAAAAAAAGCACGCAAGTGAATAAGTGCGAGAGGCCAAGGTAAGGTATGAAGTCAGTGTGACATATAATTCGGTAAAATTTTACTCTTTACATAAAACTATCACATAAATTATTAACGATTAATTCAATAGTAGCAACCACAAATGATATCCTCGTTAGTTAGTTTGTGTACTATACACTTTAGCTATGCAAAACACAAATGAGAAGATATCTCTAAAACTACACAAGCAAGGGGTCGATAAAACTACAAATCAGAGATACACAAGCCCATGGGTTATTTGGAACTCTTAGACTCAATATTTATAAATCTCGTATGATATGTGTATCTAAGGCCGAGAAAAAAGAACAAATTTCAATTCTTGGTGAAGACCTTTTAATCTACAAAAAAACGATGTTCTTAATACTTAAGACGACTTATGGAAAACTCTTGGATTTGATATTTAGAAATCTCATTTGATCAGTGCATCTGATACGATATAAAAGAATAACTTTCAACTAAAAACTTAATTTTCTACGAAAATGAGGATTTTAAGATTTTTTTCACAACATTTGAAAAACTCTTGAATTCGGTATTTATAAATCTCATATAACATCTAATACGATTTAAAAGAACAAATTTGATGGTCGATAATTTAATGATACCTAATTTTGTCGTGACACCTAATTTTATGAAACGTGTATAAAGTCGATAATTTAAAACAATGTAATAATTTTGAATTGGATATTTGGATACAAATTGATAAATCAAATGGCCAATCAAATTCCATATCAGCTTCACATGGCAACCCGAATTTTTCTGGGTGGGCGAGCGGGTTAGAGCCAACCCGAATGATCCAATTTGTACCCCCTAAATTTTGTAATGGAGAGTGAAATGTGAAGAAGACCATGGCGTTGGTTCTTAACCTAAGCTCGCCGTCCCCAACCTCATTTCAGTCGTCGTCTTCGAATCGTCCCCTGCCAACTCGCTCCCGTCAAGATGAATGGACTTGTCTGCTGCACAAGCTCAAGTGTCACGGCAGATTCTCATGCCTTTTCTCAGACAATCGCAGAGAGGTCCTACAATTCGTAATCCCAATCATATTAATCTTTTCTGCTTTTCATTTTTCGTAATTTATGTTATGCTGAGTTCAATGAGTGGTTTGCAAGTTCTTTTTTACTCGGAAATGAAAAACTCATGCTTCAAATTGAGCAATTAGCTTAGTGGAATAGACGGAAGAGAGTGAACCAGAATTTAGGGTTAAGTAATGAGTGTTAGTTAAGAAGATATAGCATTTCAGTTAGCTGTGTCGCAATTACAGTAGCAATGATGAGGTAGAACAAAAATCCAACTCTTTTGAGATTTTGCTAATTGCATTGTGGCATCTGCATCTTCTTTTCCCTGTGCTGTTTGAGAATTAGCATTCTCAGTTAAATTTGGGGGTGGAGAGATTGAATATATCAAAAGATTGTGTTCTTTCACTGCTCGAGGAAATTGAGCCTTAGGAACTTCTTCTCACATTTTGAATTTACAGTGTAGTATCTTGTAGCTTGAGCATTCAATTTATTGGACAATTATAGAACAGCAATTGTATAAAATATAAACATGTGAATTATTTGATTTACGGAAAAAAAAAAACAAAAAAAAAATAGGCAGGTGATCCTCCTGGAGGAATATTTGGGTACCTAACATACATTTTTGAGTAAAAAACTTAGATTTTGCCTGATAATGTTTCCAGGATTCATCAAGGATATGATTAGTGTGGCCGTGATATAACACAATCAACCGTTGTAGGTATAGGGCCACAGATAAGGTCTAAACATGGCACATGGCCACATGCTCATTCCCGTTGAGACAAATAGCAGTATCTATCAGATACAAGTTATTGAAAGTAGGAGTTGATTTGGTCTCTTGGTCCCTCATTTCATCTCATTCAGAATACCATGTTATAGTTAAAATGCAGGTTTCTTTACCCCGGATGACTTTAACTTGCTATCTGTATGGTTACAGGACCAAGCTAGGAAAGCATTAGAAGGTGCACTCGGTGGAAAGAAAGTTGAATTTGAGAAATGGGACAAAGAAATTAAGAAAAGAGAGGAGGTGGGTGGAGGCAGTAGTGGTGGTGGAGGGGGTTGGTTTGGATGGGGTAGACGCTTTGGGTGGTCCAATGATGATGATTTCTGGCAAGAAGCACAACAAGCAAGTCTTGCTGTGTTAGGCATTCTCGTGATGGTAAGTAATTTTCTTTTCTATTGCTAACTTCAACTCAATACCATTATGTTGTAGACTCTTGTGCACTCTCTAATAATCTTATCCTTCATCTTTTTAGTATCTCATTGTCGTGAAAGGAGAACTGATGCTTGCTGTCGTCTTCAATCCGTTGTTGTATGCCTTGCGAGGGACAAGAAATGGGTTCACTTTCATTACTTCCAAAATCTTAAGGAGGACAGCACCCAATGGTCACGCTGATTTTGATAATATCTCGAAGAAAGAAGCATACAGCCGTGTCTCCGCTAAAGAGAGTGTTGTGAGAAAATGGGGAAGTGAGTGACAATTTTGTTTCAGGTTCGAGATCACATCCAACATACACTGAGAACTGGCCACTATTTTTGTATCCTATGTCTTTTGTAAGTCCAAAATGTGTTTGAATTCCTAGCAATTGCCCGACGACCTAGAAATTCTATGTGCTATCTTTGCAGTCCCAATCATTCTGCTGTCCTGCGTCTGGTGATTTGTGGGTGTTAAGGACCACATTGTGCGTTCAGATCTTAAATCATAGAAATTTCAAATATTTCATGTCGTAGTCTCCCCCATAGATGATGATTAAATGGTGCTAGAGAAGAGGCTGCAGTGACAGATTTATCATATCATCAAGCCAACTTTGGACGCAAATGATTTTAGTTCTATAGATGGGGGAACCATGCATGCTTAAATCGAGTGTGGTCTCATTGCCTACTATTATTGCCAATGGTTTTCACAATCATCTGAGCTGTAATTCCGTGGTGTGAAGTTATGAACACCCAGTATGACTTAATGTTGAGCAGATAGATAGCCATCACAATTATGGCGTTTATGAATTACGGTTGCCACTAATGAGTCAATGGTTGATGTTAGTAGTATTTCTTCAGTCATAACAGGGACAGGTTCAGGGTGCTAATACCATTGACCAACTTCATATGATAGAATCAATAATAATGCCATCAGTGCTTTGATTCATGGACATGGGGTTGTTTGATTAGCTGTTAGTTTCAATAATCCCATATCAATGATTTGCTTTTAGTATAATATACTGAAAGCCAATCCATGATTAAAGCTTAACCCACTAAATAAATTGGAAAGTTGCATGTTTCTTTCTGGAAAATGCTCAATTCTCATGCATGAACTTGATATATTAACCCTGGTTATTATCCATAATCAGATAAGAGTGACAGGCCCTACCCTTTACATAAACCAAAAAAGCCTATAAGAAGGGGTCAAAGCTATGTTTGGTCCACCCAATCTTTAGGGTAGCGAGGCTGTCTCATCTGATGTGCTTGTTTTCATTCAAAATTGAAAAGCTCTCCCTCCCTCCTTCCTCCTCCTTATCTTGGTCTTCGTGCAGCCTCCACGATCTCGCCACCCTTTTCTCACTCTCTATTTTTCGGCCCTTGGAAATCACTCAATTTCGGGTCACCACACGACCAATTCCTCTCTGCTTCAACTCTTCCTAAACCCTCCCTCCCCTTCTCTTTTTTTTTGTTCTTGTGTTGCATATCCCTCTTGGCTCTTCTTCCTAAACCCATTTCTTGTTATACTAATTTTCTCTATTATCTTTTTGGGTCTCCCTCGTTTTTGTGTCTTCATCACACAGATTCTCACGACTTCCAAGTGGGTCTTTGGCGTCTTCTTTTTGCTCTCATCCATTTTGTTCTGTACTAATTGCGCTTGTATGCTTGGTGGGTGGGTCTAAATTCTCTGTGCCCTTTTGAATTTTCTTTTTCTGTTGCTAATGTCCTTGGCCGTTGGGGCGGTTTCTTCGAGTTCGAAAACATGGGTTTGGATGGCAAAAACGACAATGAGGGCGGTGAAGTTTCACAGACAAACAAGGCTGAGCCAAGTGTGAATGAATCATCTGCAGGGGGGATGGTTAGAGCACCCAGTGAGAGTTCGTTGTGTGTGACAGAGGATGAGGATGATGATGATGAAGTTGGAGGAAAGAAAATCGAGTTGGGCCCTCAGTGCACTCTCAAAGAACACATCGAGAAAGATGCGGTTTGTATCGTTCTTTTGCACCAAAGTTCTGTTACGGCCGTTCTGGTTTTGTTTATATCTGTGTAATGTTGTTTGTTTATGGCGATGATTCGAGGTTTTAGGACGATGAGAGCTTAAGGAGGTGGAAGGAACAGCTTCTTGGGAGTGTCGATGTTAATGCTGTGGGAGGTAATCATTGTAACTTGCCAAAATTGTTTTCCTTCCAGTTTTTGTTAATGAAAAATGGAGGAGAAAAGTGTGCAATTTTCGCTTCATTTTGCGACTAGTAGAAAGCATGGCATGGCATGGCAATGTACTTTCTTTCTATTCCAATCATTTTCTCTCGTGCACTGTTGAATTGTTGCTCTTGGTATGAGAATTATTGGGATCAGAAGTCAAACTAGTTTTAGACTCTCAAAAATGTTTATTTTTTGATAATTTTGGAGGCCCTCATCACTTCTTATAGGGATTTTAGATATTTCATTCAATTACTATTCATGACAGTTGAATCTTTGGAATTTGGAAGGCATGTTATTACATGCTTAGCTATTTGTTTGTGTCTCTTCGACATTTATAGTAATAGATGATTGTAGTGTTACCTTTCTTCCTGAATGCATTCGGCTAGAACCAGATGCAATTTTCATGTTTTCTGACGGAAGAGGTTTGTGTCTTTGTGCTTCTGCAGAAAGTCTAGAACCAGAGGTTAAGATCCTGAGCCTTGCAATTAAATCCCCTGATAGATCTGATATAGTTCTTCCTATTCCGGAGAACGGAAAGCCCAAGGGCTTGTGGTTCACTTTGAAAGAAGGTAGCAAATACAGCCTTGAATTCACATTCCAGGTCAGCAACAACATTGTTTCAGGTCTCAAATACACTAACACGGTCTGGAAAACTGCTGTAAAGGGTAATCTCTCTCTCTCTCTCTCTCTCTCTCTCATGTTGTGTAATTTAATAGATGGGCCTTAAATAAAATGCTGGGATTAGATGTTTTGCTTCTCACAGATCCTTGTTGCAGTTGATAGCGCGAAAGAGATGATTGGAACCTTTAGTCCACAGTCAGAGCCTTATACACATGTTTTGCCTGAGGACACAACCCCATCTGGTATATTTGCTAGGGGAAGTTATTCAGCTAGAAGCAAGGTAGTCTTTCATACCAGATGATTTACATAATTATACCGAGAATTGTGAGAAGAACTGGGGATTTAGGCAACAAAACTGGCAGTTTTCCATACTTATGCACTTATTCGTAATATAGTTATAAATCATACACTCTTTAAGATTGTACTCAAATTTGATCATCTGCTTAAAGCCTTAAACATGTACTCCACTCACTCTCACGCATAGAGGTGAGAAAGCTGCATTAATTCCTGGTATGAAAAAGGAAAATTCAGTGTATGATAAATGTACCGATGCATTCTTGTTTTTTCATTATGTTGATATTCCTATTATCTCTTGAGTTACTGCCTCCTGAACTCTGAGTGCATAATGAATGTACACAATGCATGATCAAATCGAATTGTTTCTAGGCCTATGTGCATCATGAACTTCATATTTCAAATTCAAATTTCTCTTGTCAATAAAGTGCTTCAAGTTTTTCGTTTAATCTTATTGATTTACTTTGCTCATTTTTTTTTCCTTCTCTGTGTTCCAGTTTGTTGATGATGACAACACTTGCTACTTGGAGATCAATTACACCTTTGATATTCGGAAAGACTGGCAAGCAGCGTAAACGGCTCTTTTGATGTCTTGTAGTCCATTGTTTTTCAAGGCCGAAATCTGCTTCAGTATAAAGATCATGTCAAATTCCAGTGTCTTCTTCATTAACTTTCAATCCTGTCCGAGACTGGGATCGACTTAAACAACGACGAGGGGAGGATACTTTGAAAAAGAGGGGAATGGAAAAGTAGAAAAGAAAAGGCTATTGTTTTGCTAGCTAGGTATTTGGTCAATAAAATTAAATTGATCCTTGCTTGTTTGATAGATCAGAACACACTCTCTTTCTCTGTGATGGATTATTGTTTATGTGATGGCTTTACCATCTTTCCTCATTTTAATTGAAGCTTTAATCAATTGGCTTGAGCATTTTCAATGTTCTTATGGAGGAATTTTAAAGTTGAAAGCAGTATGGTGAAGGGTTTTGTTCTTACAGTTCTACTGCCCTTTCGTTAGTTTAAGCCCATTTTATCTTTTCTTGCTCTTTCTCCTTCATTTATGCACTAGTTCAAATCTTTGCGTTAGAAAAGTGGTAATATTTGCTCATTGCGGCTGTATTAAGGTTTTAAATTGTTCAAAAGATTTGTAACCAAAAAAAAAAAAAATTTGTTCAAAAGATTATGAATCTCAAGTGGTGTGACCTCAAAAAGTCACATAATTGTGACTATTAAAAACAAAAGGAGGAAACCCAATATCAAACACAGTATACAATACTCAAATCATATGCATTTTTTTTTTTTTTGAGAATATGATTTCTCTTATTTGAGATGATAATAGCAAAACTAACTATATCAACCCAAAAACTTGTAATGCTTCCATAAATTAAAAGGATGACAAGAAGTCAAGAACCTTAAACAACCTACCCACCCGAGAAATGAAAGGAAAAATGGTGGGCATTTATAGATTGGGCTTATTTAGCATTGGCCCAAACTTAAGGCGGTTGATTCTGGAAGGGTCCAATGTCTACACGAAGAAGGCGCTCTCACTCTCACAGATTTGAGCAACTGAAAAAACCACACTGATTCATCAGGTACTCTCTCACTCTACCATCTTCGCCAAGCAAATTTTCATATGTATTTCAAGCTTTATTGCTCAAGCTCTCTATGTATATGTATGAACTTGACCATCCTCCATGTACTCGATCACTGATTTTGTTCTTGCTTTTCTTTCGCTTTCCCGCGTGTTTGCTCTCCATAACCAAACGCAGCCTTCTGCTTCTCTCCTGCTCCTAAAATCGAAATGTCATCTTTTAGGTTTTCACGCTGTTATTCTTGTGTTTATCGTCTTTTTCATGTTTAATGCTCTAGAACTGCTTTGCATATTGCTATTGATTGCTGAGTTATGTGCTTTCTAGGGTTTCAGAGATTTAACTGTTGAACTTTGCCCTAAATTGGTTTTATTATTTGAATAGCTGAGTGAGTCTCGGTTTGTGTAACTTCAACAGTGAGATTTGAATTGAGGCAAGACTATGAGTTCTAAGAGAGAACATGAAGATAATGCTAGTAGGGATACGGAAGGGGAAGGGGTTTTATTGGACCCAAAGAGGCAAAGAATGAATGAGGAAGTATCCCCCGACTCTTCGCCGCCTCAACCTGCCTCCCTTCTTCCTGGTTTTAATTACGGTGATGAGGATGAGGAGGACAACCAGAGAAGGGCACATGCTAATGGTAATGAGCTACAGGCTGGACAAAATGGGGTTCAAGTTGAATTAGAAGAGGATGATGATGATGAACAAGGACTTTATCAAGGACAGCGGAGCCGCGAAATTGAAGTTAGGAGGGATTGCCCATATCTAGATGCTGTTAATCGCCAGGTATATAACTCTCCTTAAATATTACAATATGGTATCCCAGCTCGTATATGTGTTACATATGCAAAAATATCCATTGTATTGAGATTGATTACTTGGTGTTGCTTCATCCAGGTTTTGGATTTTGATTTTGAGAAGTTTTGCTCTCTGTCTCTGTCAAATTTGAATGTGTATGCATGCTTGGTTTGTGGTAAGTATTACCAAGGAAGAGGAAGGAAGTCTCATGCATATACTCATAGCCTTGAAGCAGGACACCATGTGTATATCAATCTACGAACAGAGAGGGTTTATTGCCTTCCCGACGGATATGAAATTAGCGACCCTTCATTGGATGACATTCGACATGTTCTAAACCCAAGGTTTACTTATTTTGGTGTATTATTTGTACTTCCACCTTCTCTTTCACTTGCATCATCTCTTTTCTTTCACGTTATCTCTTATCTCAGGGAAGTGTGTGCAAACGTGCATCTTAAGTCGATAAGCTTGAATAGTGATGCTTATTAGTCATGTGAGTGCACTAAAGATGCTCAATGGGCTGTAGGTTTCTCTTTTGATAGATTTACTTGCAATTGATATAAATTTTTTTCCCCCCCCCCCTCAGTAATTGGTAGTGAGTGTTATAGTTACTATTGCTTTCGTATCATGTACTGCATTTTTTTCCTAGTCTTACTCGGGTATTTTAAATGTGGATGTTAGACAAAAGTTCTAATTCATTTGGTTCTCTATGTAAAAGGTTTACTGAGGAGCAGGTTGAGCAGATTGACAGAAACAAGCAATGGTCGAGGACACTTGATGGTTCTGATTACCTTCCTGGAATGGTATGTCTGTTGTTTGTAGTTCATATATGTTTGATATTAACTTTTAATTCCTAATTGGCTTGGTCAATACTAGAGAGTTTGCACTATTGTATGTTACTTGTGGTTTACTTGGGAAAGAATGAATTGTATACATTGTCAAATAAGCAATTAGATATGGCAACTCTATGAAGAGGTGACCAGCAATTAAGTTATGATAGAGTTTTTTCACAATAGGATTTAACGTAGTAAAGAAAGCACTAGTCACAATGATTTCAGGCTTATGTTATATGGTATTAGGTGTGGTGTAGTAATCTCACATCTTTGTAATTTTCTATGTTCTATTAGATTCTCTCTGTGATTTCAGGCTTATGTCAGTATCCACATTAAAAGTGAACTTTGTTGTGTGGGGATCTATTTTGTGATTGTTCTCTATTATAGATGTAATTCAATTGTCCATAATAGATTAATAACTTACATCTTAAAGGTGTTAGGTTTGGTTCTAATTAGTATGTCCTCTGCTTTCTTGATTTTACTTGCAGGTGGGGCTAAATAACATTAAGGAGACTGATTTTGTGAATGTTACGATTCAATCTTTAATGAGAGTTATGCCTCTAAGAAACTTCTTTCTTATCCCAAATAACTATCAACATTGCAAGTCTCCGCTTGTTCATCGATTTGGGGAACTTACAAGAAAGATATGGCATGCACGCAACTTTAAAGGACAGGTTCGACCTTGATGAATTTATATTCATGTCTCTAGTTATTCCTATCAACCATGGAAGGTATATGTTTTAAATCTTCAATGTCTACAGGTGAGCCCACATGAGTTCCTGCAGGCAGTAATGAAAGCCAGTAAGAAACGGTTTCGAATAGGAGCGCAGTCTGACCCTGTTGAGTTCATGTCATGGATGCTCAATACACTTCATGCTGATCTTAAAACTAAGAAGAATACCAGCATCATCTATGAGTGCTTTCAGGTTTCCTTTCTAGTGCACTTTTCCTCTGTCTATTGCACTGTTGTCACTGATACTTGACTTGCAGTTTTTGATAATACTACGCTCATAATATTCGGTGCTGATAGGGGGAACTAGAGGTTGTGAAGGAGACTCACCAGAATACTGATGGTGGAACTGAATACAAGGGCCTTGTCACAGAAACTTACAGGATGCCTTTCTTAATGCTTGGATTGGATTTGCCCCCACCACCTCTTTTCAAAGATGTGATGGAGAAAAACATCATTCCTCAGGTATGCATATCATTATCATATGCTTTAATGCTCATGGTAATTAAATTGCAATACTCTTAATAAAGATAAAATAAAGAATTTCCTTTGTAGACTCGAGTTTAGGGTATATCTAGCTTGCAAGTTGGAATATTCAGACTTCAGAGTGTACTTTAAAATGTCATTCTATAAGTTACATATCCAAGTGACTTTTCTTTCTGTTTGGGGGTTGGGGTGGAGGAGTTCCCGTTCTAAAATTAATGTGTCTGTAAGTTGCTTGAATAACACATACATGACTTCAAATATTTACTATTTCCAACTCGTGGACTAGGTACCTTGATAAGCTAAATTGTTTTACATCGGAGTCCTTACTTATACAACATAGGTGTTGGTTATTCTATAGGCCATTAAGGTTAGGAGTGGCCTACTCCTCATACTTATGTTTAGGAATGGATGCTAGTTGCTTTATTTGAACTAAAAATAGGACCCATTTTTTTTTTTTGTAAAACTAAAGATGATTTTAGGCTTGCTTTCTGCTCCTCTTCAATAGTTCAATCACGTAGTTACTTTAAGGTTTAATTGCCAGAGAAACAAAAACAAAAGCATCACGTTTTGCTTTCAAGTATTCTGGTCCTCCACTTCTTTGAACATCAAACTAAGCCTTGACTTGATGCAAATATATGCTCTGATGAAGAGAGCGATTTGAGTTCTGTCAAAATGTTTTTTACATGTATTTATAATGAACTGGAAACTGTCCGTATGATCCAGGTCCCGCTGTTCAACATTTTGAAGAAATTTGACGGTGAGACTGTTACTGAAGTTGTCCGACCTCGCATAGCAAGGATGAGGTATCGAGTGACCAGATTACCAAGGTATCTTATTCTCCACATGCAGCGCTTTACAAAGAACAACTTCTTTGTGGAGAAGAATCCTACTCTAGGTGAGATTATACATTTCTGGGAATATTTTGTATTTGAATAATCTTTTAGGGCTTCTAATCTCAGATGGATCTTCTTTTGATGATGGGAAACTTTTGCAGTCAACTTTCCTGTGAAGAACCTTGAATTGAGAGATTACATCCCCTTGCCAACTCCCAACGAGAATGAGAGATTGCGTTCAAAGTATGATTTGATTGGTAATATTGTTCATGATGGTAAACCTGGTGAAGGATCCTACAGAGTATTTGTACAGCGAAAGTCAGAAGAACTATGGTAACTCTTATCTTTCATTTCTTTGCAATCATTATAAGCCAAAAATGAAAAAAAAAAATTACAACTGTATGATTGTATGGTCTAACATCTTGCAATTTATCAGGTATGAGATGCAGGATCTTCATGTATCAGAAACACTTCCTCAAATGGTTGCCCTTTCCGAGGCTTATATGCAGATATATGAGCAGCAACAGTAAGATGGGAGAGACAGAAGGAGGGAATCATTTTCATTTTGAGTTTTTGTAATGTTCTGATAGTAAGCCGTTTGATCCTTATTTGTTCTAAATGCTTAATAGAAAATCATTACTCGTATAGCTTTTATCTGATGGTCGGCAGACAATGTTGCTGATATTTGAATTTTGAAGGCGCACACTTATCAGTACTATCTCTACTCTTAACGAAATACAAAGCACTTTAATCTGTTGTCTAAAAGTGCGACAGTAATCGCACAAATATTTTTCAATATCTAGTTCCAATTGTTAGTGGTGTTGTGTTAGCATTGTACGCCCCACTAATGCTGATGCTCTTGGAATTTTGAGTCGGTTGGTTTTGACCCAGACTTGCAAACCAGTGGATTCAAAGTTGGAAGGCAATGTGGGGTTGATTTTTCTTAGCGCTTCAATTTGTTTCAAAGAAAAAGAAAATTAGTTGTTTGGAAAATAAAGAAGAGGGGGTCAATGAGTAATGACGGTGGCGAAGAACTTACGGGTTTGAAATGGCAAGGCAAATGCAATACAAAGTCGAAGACTTTCACGGACCCGTAGTAGTTTCCTTTGCTCATGACCCCATGTGAGTACACAGATAACCCTTGGAGTCGTTTTTGGATGATGATTGCATTGATTTCTATATAAATGCTGCCGTAAATTTGATTCCTTTTTATTGGTCTCCGCTGATATTTTCGTTGTTTTTGGTCAGGAATAATTCTGATTGATATGTCAAATTCTGGTGTTGGTTAATTCCGTGAAGGCCTGGACAACTCGGCCGGCCCCTTCATTAATAGCAAGTCGTGTACCAAACTCATCTTCAGCTTCAACAACTCCTAAAAGAATCTCCCATTTGAAGCTATAATCCTATCTTCTCTGCTTTCTTTACTTGTTTGGTCTAACATCCCATTTTGATCTCCGGTCAAGTTATCGGAATTTCGATGCATCTGCTGATTCATGTCACCCATTTAGATTGATATAGCTCATCTGGGAGAAAATGGTAATGGAGCTAGGTGAGATGGGAAGCTTCATCAAGGTATGGCTCTCAGTTTTCTTATCTCTATGCTACTGCTATGCACTACCTAAGTTTGTGCCAAAAGGAATTCCAAGACTCGTGTGCATACTTCCAATTGTGTGCCTCTTTCTAGACCTTCCTCTTCACTTGGCCTCCATACATCTCGTAGGCACCACTGCTTTCTTCATTGCTTGGCTTGCCAATTTCAAGCTCTTGCTTTTCGCTTTCGGAAAAGGCCCTTTATCTTCCGAGCCTTCAATCTCTCTCCCTCGATTCATCGCCATCTCTTGTTTACCCATCAAGATCCAACAAAACACAGCGCCAAAATCCCATGACCAAAATGGACCGGAGAAGACCAAAAAGGGCCAAAAATCCCCCATAAATTACGCAACAAAGGGTCTACTTTTGGGTTTGTTAGTGCGAGTATACGACTATAGCGAGCATATTCATCCAAAGCTCGTATGGGTCATGTATTGCTTCCACATATATTTTATGTTGGAAATCATCCTAGTCGTGGCTGCAACTGGCGCCCGAGCTGTATTGGGACTCGAGCTGGAGCCGCAGTTCAACGAGCCATACCTCGCCTCTTCGCTCCAAGACTTTTGGGGGCGGAGGTGGAACATCATGGTCACCAGCATTCTGCGCCCCTCCGTGTACGAGCCCGTCCTCGCGGTGGCGACACGTGTCGTGGGACGCAAGTGGGCCCCGCTTCCGGCCGTAATGGGGACTTTTCTAGTGTCAGCGATCATGCACGAGCTTATATTCTACTACCTGGGGCGCGTGAGTCCAACGTGGGAGATTACGTGCTTCTTTCTGCTCCACGGGTTGTGTTTGGTGGTTGAAATTGCTGTGAAGAAGGCAGTTGCTTCACCAAGGTTCCAGTTGCCTAGGCTGATATCTGGGCCGTTGACCGTTGGGTTCGTCACAGCCACCGTGTTCTGGCTCTTCTTACCTCCGCTGCTCCGGTGTAAGGCGGATGTGAGGGCGTTTGAGGAGTACGCGGCTGTAGGCACGTTTGCGAAGAATGTCGGACGTGCTTTCATTTCTAACGTGATCAACTCCACGACATTGCTTAAAATTTGACATTAGTTATTCTTCAAACTACTGTAGCATAGACAATTAACAAACATGCATATACAAGAATGAAAAACCGGCTGAGGTGGTGGTTTTGTTTCACAAAATTTTCAAATGGCTTCTCAATTTATCAGCGTGTTCGTCACGTACTAATATTGTTATATGTTTTTGTTTGTGATAAAGAATTAATGTTCAATCTGAGTCTACTAGTCTTCCGGTACTCAATTGACATACAAGTCTTCCGGTCCCCAACTAACTTAATTGACATACATATGATATTGACCAAAAAATAAACTGATGGCCGGGACTAAACAAAGCTATTAATTAATTAATTAACCAAGAAAAGCTATGGCGAGCATATGGCCCTTTCATCCTAATTCTTTTCACAAGTAAATTAAAAAAAAAAATTAAGATGATGCTGATCATTAATTTCATCTATTCAAAGCGCTTACTCAAGTATTCAATCACTAATAATTGATTTTTACATCTCAAGAAAACTGAACCACATGTTCAATTATTAGCTTTCTTCTTCTTCAAATAATTGCTTATTCCTAACGCATTTGATGCAATGCATGAGAGCGAAAGTTTTAGATTTTTCTCAAAATCCGATGGAGCACGTACGTACACTAATTAAGCAAGAAACCAATTAAATTCAAGACATATAGGTTTGGTAGCTATCAATAATGACAACATATATATCATCGACATCGATCTGATGTTCTCCAACCTCCAAGGTTGAGGACAAATGAAGAATAATCGGAACCACAAAAAGGAATACCATAAAATACAATAAAGCTCATGAAATTAATTAGACCTTTATTCAGAAATATCATTACTAATTAAAACTAAGACGTGCACATGGATTCCATCACATTCGTATCAATACGTATTTTGAAGATGGAACATATTCTTTTTAGGTGTCGGGGAAAAGCAACTGGCCCTAGCATTGCATTAGGCATTAGCATATAATTAGGGCTGGGCACAAAATCCCGAAAGGCTCATCCCGACCCGATCCCGAACCGTCCCGATGCGGGACGGGACGGGATAGAAAATTAAATTTCACTGTTCAATCCCGTCCCGTACCGTCCCGCACAAACGGGACGGGACGCGGGACTTGATTTCTAAATTCCGCAAGGCCCGTCCCGTCCCGAAGTTAATTTTATTTTAATAAATATTATAGGCCCGACCCAAATTCTCTCATCTAGGTCTCAAATCTAGTCAAACTCTCTCTTCTCTCTCAATCTCTCACGATCCCTCTCTTAGTCTCTTCTCTAGTTCTCTGCGTTCATCTCAATTCATCACCTCTTTTTTTTTTGTCGATATCCTCACCTCTCATACTCTCAGTTCAACACCAAAACTAAACTTACTTCCCAATTAGATCGGCATTTCTAACTTGTGTAATTCATGGCTAGAGGCAATAAGATGGTCCCGAATGAAGAATTAGTTTTATACTTGTTGAGTTTTTTTGTTATTGTGTGAATGTATATTGTAATTTGTAGTAGAATTTGAATGAAGAAGTTATGTTGTGGATGTATATTGTAGTGAAAAATGGTGAAAATTAGAGCTTTGAAGCACCAAATAAGTCATTTTGTAGCTTAGGTTTATAATTTTTTAAGAACAAATTTTGAATTTGTTACAAAAAAAAAGAAGGTACTTTGAATGTCGGGATATCCCGATCCCGTCCCGTTCCATCCCGATCCCGTTCGAGTTCGGGATGTGCGGGATCAATTTTGAAAACTTGTAATCCCGTCCCGTACCGTCCCGCAAATAATTTGCGGGACGGGATCGGAATCACCTCTATCCCGGCTCGTCCCGTCCCGTGCCCAGCCCTACATATAATTACTTGAAGATCGACCTTGTGCTATTGGTACAATATTCCTCTCACTCACATGGAATCCCCGGTTAGCAAAACATTTTTGACCTAGTACGTGCTATAATTTCTTTGAAATTGATGTGAGTACGTAGTTACTGTTTCTTTTTTAAATTAAGGACACCCTCAGACTCAGTGATACAAATTATAGGATGCTACTTGGTAGCTAGTAACACTATCCGATATTACAATGACCTAATTAGTTCTTAAGTACTTGATTAGTATGTCTTAATCACACTTTTTTATTCGTAAACACGCAACTAATACGTACGTAAGAGAAAGCGTGCCTTTGAAAGAGTTTGACCGGAACCCTTGGTTGGCTGGCTGGACCGCTGGACTGGCTCATCGATTATTACCAGGTCAAGTTGGGAACCTACCTTCACCTTGTATTAGTAATTTAATTAGTATAAGTGCAATGCATCTAACCATATACTTCTGGTCAAAAGTAAAGGCAGTAGAATAAACGATAAACAACCACATCCTCTCTAACTAACCCATGGCAATTAATTTTTTTTTTTTTTTTTATCTTGGATTAATAAATGTCTCTTTCACATTTTGTTTAATCTTTTATTGTTGCATCTAACACATGGATCACTTTTAAGTCTTCTCTCTTTTGAATTTCTAGATTTAAAATAATCATATAATGTGACGTCCTACAGCACTTGTAGTCCTTCAAATTTGGTTTATGTATCAATTATTTATTATGTACACAACGTTCGCAAGTTTATGGATTTGATATTTTAATTTTTTTTAATATCAAAGGGAATTAATCGAACCCATAACTTACCTTAATTCAAACTCAATTTACTACTATTCGTGTTTCTAAAATTTTGTATATCTATAATTTTGGAAAGATGGATGAGTAAAAAAGATAATAATGAATAAAAATAGAAATGAGAATGCATGTTGATTGTTGAGTAACATATAGAAAAGAAGAGAAGGTAAAAATCAATCGCCATCATAAACTTAACGAATGGTAAAAGGTACATATGCAACTTGAGTAGTACTAGAATTAACATAATGGCCAGAGCGAACCATGATGATAGAACTCCACCTTTATATACAAAGCAAAAGTGTGTGTTTAATCAAAGCTGTCCATTTAATCAAAAGCGTGTGTAAATTAATAGCACCACCTGTCCCACCCTCCATCATTTGGTTAGTCAACTTGTCTCGACGAAGAGTCATACTAGGCAGGCGACTAGGAAAAACAAACAAAAGCATCACAAATCAATTCACGGAAATCTAGCCAAACAACGGAGAGTCACCAATAGTTAGCTGGGCTGTATATAAACATACAACATCAGCTGCAGTGCTCTCCACACATATGTATATTCACCGGCTTCTCACAAAAACCAAAACCCAATTAAAGATCTGAGGGAGATCCAAAGCAATGGAAGGAGAAATCCCCAACTTCGTTATGGTATGGAGCTTAGTCGCCGCATCCCTAACCTACTGCCACACCATCGGTAAGCTGACATCTCCGGGAAGCACGAGACTTGTTTCCGTACTTCCGGTGGTGTTCTTCTTCTTCTACCTCCCTCTTCACCTCACCACCATCTTCCTCGGCGGGCCCTCCTCCTTCTTCCTTGCTTGGCTGGCAAACTTCAAGCTCCTCCTCTTCGCTTTCGGCAAAGGCCCCTTATCTTCCGACCCGCCCCTCTCGCATTTCATCCCCTTGGCTTGTCTCCCCATCAAGTTCCGAACCGACTCCCAAAAAGCAGCCCAAAATAAA
Organism: Rubus parviflorus; assembly: GCA_029955375.1. NCBI lineage: Eukaryota > Viridiplantae > Streptophyta > Magnoliopsida > Rosales > Rosaceae > Rubus > Rubus parviflorus. Next base: position 430,935 of record JARGGL010000003.1, read on the forward strand.
AAAAAGGGCCAGAAGTCCACTCTCAACTACGCCACCAAGGCTCTCATTTTCGCCACTTCAGTACAAGTCTTCCACAACAAGGACTTCATCCACCCTAAGATCCTTCTCTTTCTTTACGCCATTTACATGTATACTGGTTTAGAGCTTGTTTTGGCTTTTGTCGCCGCCGCCGCCCGAATCTTTCTCGGCGTTGACTTCGAGCCGCAGTTCGACGAGCCCTACCTCGCCACCTCCCTCCAGGACTTCTGGGGGAGGAGGTGGAACATCATGGTCAGCCGGATCCTGCACCCGACCGTGTACGAACCCGTCCGGAATTTCGCCAGCCGTTTGATCGGAAGAGAGTGGGCCCAGCTGCCAGCTGTGCTCGCCTCCTTTTTCATGTCCGCGGTGATGCACGAGTTTGTATTCTATTACATTGGTCGGACAAAGCCCACGTGGGAGCTCACGTGCTTCTTCCTCCTCCACGGGGTGTGTTTGTCTATTGAGATTGTGGTTAAGAAGGCGTTTAAGGGGAGTAAGTGGTCGTTGCCGGCCGCCGTGTCGGGGCCGCTGGCGATGACGTTCGTGGTGACCACCGGCTTGTGGCTGTTTTTGCCGTCGCTGATGGGGCGGTGCCAGGCGGACGTAATGGCGTATAGGGAGTACATTGCCTTCACCGAGTTCATGAAGAATGTCGGTGACTTTCTCAAAGTTAACTCTCTCCTAAGCATAGTTAGTAGATAGATCAATGCGCTTTCATTTCATTTCTTTTCTGTGTTAATAATTAATTACTGTAACACTGAGCAATAAAAGAGTAACATTTTGTTGGAGTAATTGTTTTTCTTCTTCGGTGGCCCATAGGCTCTAAAAAAAGTGCACCAATGTCACAATCTTATTAAATTTCAAACCCATTTTTTCCTTTCCTTGTTTTTGAGCGAATTGCTTTATGGTCTGGAAAGCGGAAATAGTACCCACAAGAAAGCTATGCGCAGAACAATGATTAGGCCCATATTTATTCATAGTTTCCAATTCAAGTTATCCTTACATGACATTATTAGTACTTAAATCGTTTCTTAGTCCAAAAGTTAGGCTTTGTTCTAAACACAACTAATCAAAATGATTAAAAGAGTCGTGTTACTAGACTCACCTCAAGCATAGAGTGAATATTTATTAAATGACATAACTAAGTGTATTTTTTTTTTCAAACTTGTGGTACTAACATATTTATTGCTTCCATCACATGTAACACATTATTGGTGAATCTAAAAGATGATGAATTTTGCATTTTTCCAAGTATAGTCCACCACTCATAAAAAACAAAAAAAGTATAGTCCATCAACATTTTTCTTGCTGACCCACAAATAATAAAGGCAACCAAAAGTATTATTCTTCTGTCCGATCCTGCACGTTGTCTATGCAATTCAAACTTTTCTAGACAGTAAAAGGTCAAAAGTGAAATTTGTATGAGGGTGGAATTTTGACCTTACTTTGGACTTATCAAGAGGTTCTAGAACGGCCCATGACCATCTATCTTGGGCTAGTTTCAGTAATTGGGCTGATAAATAAAACAGTGCGGGAGATATATATGGTCACGGCCCAAATTTGTTTTTCAGAATAAAACTTACGGAGAAGAAGTTTCTGCTTCTTCACATCGCAGCAGCATATTAGAGACGCGAGGAGAGAAGACAAGCAAATCGGTCGAGGTACCCTCTTTCTTTCTCTCTTGGATTTGTACCTCTCATTTTCATTTTGTTACTTTTTGAAGACCCAATCAGAATTTTAGCTCATTCAGCCCTGTTCGAATTTCCTTCTCTTCTGATCTTTAGGATTCTTGAAAATTGCAGATCAGCTAATACTTTATTTGGATTTGATTGCCTGGATTAAGTGTTTGAATCCGTTAAAGTCATAATGGGTTTTGCGGTTACAACTCTAATCTTTGCAATGGTGGGCGTAATCGCTTCCCTTATGGTCAGAATCTGCTGCGGCAGAGGCGCTTCTGCTAATTTGTATGTCTTACATTTACTCTACTAGTTGTTTTACTTTTTATTCATTGTTAGAGAGCCTTATCATGTGAATCCAAAGATCTTAGCTTTTTGGCTTTGTTTACTGATTTCAATAATTAGAAAGTGAGTTTGGATTTTATTGGATTAGAGTTTGCCGAACTGATCAGATTGTTAAAAATGGAAATAGTCTATATGCTGGTTATGCAATTGAAACCAATTTTTGGTTTGGTTCATCTCCTATGCAGCTATGCTCTTCCAAATGTTTCTTAATGGCTATAATTTACAGTTTATAGCTTCTACATTGTTGACGTATTAAGAGACTTCTGTGTATCTTGCCATTATTTTAATTTTAGCAGTGTGTTGGAAGGTTATCAGGATTTTGTGTGAGAGGAAGACTGATACTAGTCTTTATCATGATATTCTTTACTTCTCGAAGTTGAATGAGAGTACTAGTTAGACACATAAAAGGAGATCCGCTTGAGTTTATTTCCGATAAATGAATTGGTTGTACTTCTGAAATATGCTATATCATGAACCTGAATCTCCTTAGAAGATGTAGTTTAATCTTCATCTACACTGGATGAGAAATCGAACTTGTTGCTTCAATCAAACGCTCACTCAACATCTGCATCTATTCCATCTAATACTTGTATAGTTATATCTCAACATCTAATGTAATGTTGTTCTTGTGCAGGCTCCACCTGACATTGGTTATCACAGCAGTAGTGTGCTGCTGGATGATGTACGGATTTCCTTTGGATTTTTTTTTTCTTCTTTAAATTTGTGTTGCAAAATTTATTCACTGGAATTTCTTCAGTCGTCCGTACACGTTTATCGACTTACCTTGCTCTCTTCAAACTTGTTAGGTGGGCAATTGTATACGTTGCACAGATGAAGCCACTCATTGTTCCAATCCTAAGTGAAGGAGAGTAAGGTGAATATGCAAGAATGCTCATGCAGAATTGGGTCACACGTCATTCTTTGAGACTTCCCATTCGGGATTTCTATGTATAATTTTGGAAGAGAGTTGGATTCTAAGTGGCCTAGGGATGTTGTATTGATGTAATTGTTTGAATCATCCTTGGAACAAATTGTTAGACCAGTCTATATGTACCTCGGTCATTATGAATGTGAAATAAAGGATCTAATTTTCTGTGTATGTAATCACTAATCAGTCCTCTCTAATTTGTCTCAAGAGAATTGAAATTCGTCCTAGACCACTTATTCAGCAGTGGATGAGATTGGACACTTGAGGCGTTTTCTTTTTCTCGATCAAATACTATCCGTATTTTGCTCCATCGATGACCGCTAGGATATCTTTTCTCTACACCGGTTGTATACAATCATGTGTTATGTGTCTATTTTTCTCATGACATGTAAAGAATTGCTTTTGACCATTGTAGCTAATGTTGGCGGGGACCAACCCCGAATTACTTCGTGTTAGCCTTAGTTGAGCACAAGTCGCTGATGAAATGGTGCATTCTAGAGAAGCAGACATAGAGAAACGCGAAGAGATTAAAACGTTGTGCAAACCAAGGCATGGCATTCAATGGTACTAAATGAGGTGGTTCGTAGAGGCTGAGAAGCAGCAAAAATTGAATGACCGTTTGATCTCGATCAGAAGGTGATCAGTGTGTTCTGTTGAACAAGAATATATATAAATTTGCAAGCCAAGACTAAACATTTCTTCAAGGACTCGTTTCAGAAGAACATGATGGGGAAGAGGCCTCCAACTCTTGCTGCTGCGCCACTGCTGTTGCTTGTTTTGTGGCTGATTTTGTTCCCAGCAGGACTGGCTTGTCCGGCTAACGGCGGCGAATGTAGAAGTTGTGTGGTGAATCAGATGAAGTTTGGGTGCCCGTCGTGCGTGCCGGTTCTACGATGCATGGCTCGGTGCTTGTGGGGAGGCAGCTCGAGGCTCAAGTGTGTTAAGAGGTGTGATTGTGGTGGTGGCAACCCGAAACTCTCCGACTGCAAGAAGTGCATGGCACGCTGCAAGTGTAGCTGCATATCATTCTAGATGGATGAGCTTGTTTCACTCTAGATCATAAATCATGAAGTAAAGATCTTTGTATTGTGAATTCTAATATCTATTTTGCATGTGTATTTTGAGATCGAAACCATGAATGCAATCCCACATGCTAACATAACCAACATGGGTAATTTGAGATTGAAATTTTTGGAAAGGATTTTGAAGGCTCGGTAGCCCCATTGGCGCTAAACCCACAACAATTAATTTCATGAGGTTTAATTTTATTGAGGAAGGAAAATAGGGTAGGTATAAGCGTATACACGGTAAAGCTGAGCACAAGATCAGCTAGGGCTGACTTAGAAACCTCTGTAAGCAGCGAAACCCCAAATGCTCAGCACAGAACCTCTCCATTTCCTCGCCTCCTCTCTCCCTGCACACGCCCTCCTCCATCTCTGCCACGACGTCGTTCCAGTCCCTCCCAAACCCATCGCCGCACCCCCAAAATCCGTCCACGTCTTCCTCAACAATCGCGTCCACGATCTCCTGCAGCCCCACGATCCGACGGCTCACCTTCCTTCTCGCTTCCCTTAATGTGGGGTCCACTCCGGGCACGGAGTCCAACCTCAGTAGCAAGCTCATCAGCGCCTCGTTCATCCTCAGCTTCTCACGCTCGCTGCTCCTCACGGCGTCCACCGTCTCCTGCCGTTGGATCACGCGCTGGAACTCGTCGGCCTCGGAATGGACGGCCGCAATGGTTTTGTAGTGGGTTCGGATCAGGTGGGTCCGGTACGCCGATTGGATTTTGACGGCAGCAGTGGATTGCGGAGCGTGTACGGTGATTGGAATTGGGGTGGAGGCGGGAGGGGCAGGTTGGTCATTGCGGAGAGTGTAGGTGACGGTGGTGGTGGAAGAGAAGCCGAGTCTGCGACTGTGAGAGGGTTTCATCTTTGCCTTTGGCTAACCTGATGAGTAGTGACTGGTTTGATGTGTGTAATTGAAAGTGAAAAATTAAAATCATCTGTGAAATTTAAAATGATTATGGAAACTGTAGGAGGATTCTTGAACGCTCTTGGCGCGTAATAGTGGACGTGGGTGGCGTGAGGCACTCATCATCACCGTTGGTCCATAACCGTTCATTTACGGGACCCACATGCAAAAGCAGCATATCAAAAGCCTATATTTCTGCTCAAAACAAATTTCAGTAAACAGCATAAGCATTCATCAGAGGTCGAGTAGAACTACAGAACATCTGAGATAGGTTTTAGACGATCCAATTCTTATTTGTTTCGGTTTAGTACGACATGTATAGGAAGGGAATTACAGTATACACTCAAGTAAATAGTAGAATTTTACAATACAACAATAAGAAAGTGCTCAAGGAGGTGGAATAATCTTTCCGGAGCATGTCCCGAATCCAACATTGTAGCCATTTCCCTGCAAGAAGCGATAACAATGATTAGATGCTATAGTAGGATCTTAGCCAAAAGGCTAAATTGTAAAGGGAACATTAAACACAACACATAGACAAAGGACTCGAGCATGTAAAGTGTGTGCTATGTTTAATCCCTTATAAAGCATTTTTCAACTCGGATTGGTAAGACTCAACTCGGATAGTTAGGATTTCCCTTACATATAAAACCCTCAGTAATGTTCTTCTCATCTTTAATTTTTCTTAAGTTCATCCTTCAGTAAGACTTTGGAAACTGAATTGCAACATGCTTTAGAAATATGAGAGTAGATGAGAGGAATTGTATGGTGACGAACCTTGCTAAAACCGGTAATGATGACTTCATCTCCATCTTCTAGGAATTTACGGGTCACCCCATTTAACGATAGCTGCTTTTGTCCATTCCATGTCAACTCTAGCAAGCATCCGTAAGATTCTGGCTCCTGTTGGGAAATACAAGTGTTATATGAACTTCACTCAAGTAATAAAGGCATTCCTTAAGTTCATAATCAAGCAGAATGTCCTATGACATAACATAAACATAAGAAAACAAACTGAAATCGTACAGGTCCACTGATGGTCCCAGTTCCAAGGAGATCTCCAGGCCTTAAGTTGCAACCATTGATAGTATGGTGTGCTAGCTGCTGAGTCAATGTCCAATATCTGTAGATGAGTTACAGAAATTAACATATATTTACAAAAGGAGCAAGACGCAACATAATAAAAGTACCAAAGCATACGTTTTCTTCTGCAGAATATTTGGCATCCTGTCCTAAGTCTTATGATACCCCTAGAAGTGTAAGACTAAAGAATGCTTGGTAATGCATACAAAATACTATATACTCGCAATCAAGAAAACTACTCCACAGGAGATGGGCCAACTAAGAGTAACTACTTTTGACCATTTAAATGGGGAGGAAATCCTTACAAATGATTGAAGTTACTCTTTGTGACCACACAAGAGTCTTTCTGTCCAGCTGGTTTAATTTGAACCTTGCAGTTAAAAGGCAGTTTGATCATCATCGCAATAGTGCAATAGCATAGGACAGTTTACAATCAAAAGATTAACAATAAAACATACGGCCTAAAAGGATGCCAATTGCATTTTTTTAATCACTGAGAATAGAAAAGAAACTATGAACATGCTTTTACAAAACTGAAAGAAACAAACAGGGGGGTACCTCCAATGATATGTCATAATTTTTGGAGACCTTTTCAGCCAGATAGGGCAATGGATGGGGGTCCTGCACTTCAGAGCACACATCATATAAAAACCATGAAATGCAGCTTCCATGCATAATTATGAAGCAAAATAAAAAAATTAGGGTGCTATGCAGTGAAATAAATAGATATGAGACACACCTGTTTGGGAGCATCACAAGAAAAAGGTTCAAGAGCTTCTAGCGTCACTATCCAAGGCGATACCGTAGTGCCTAATATTACAAATTTACACAGATAAAGTAAGTCTTGCAATCATTTGACTGGAGCATAGTGCTCCTATTAAGTACTCTATCTTTTATCAATGGAATCTAAGAATGGAGCGTGATAGTTATCAGTGCTTACCAAAACTTTTTCCAAGGAAAGGCCCAAGGGGAATATATTCCCATGCCTGGATATCTCTAGCTGTGAAAACCAGTTTCTTATCAAATACAACCAACTGTAGAACATGAAGGATAAGAACTGAAAGAAACATGAAGCAAACATACCACTCCAGTCATTCATCAACACAAGTCCAAAAATGTGATCTGCTGCCTCATTCACATCCACCGGCTTTCCTAATTCATTTCCAGGACCAACTACAGCAGCCTTCAAGCAACATGATAATGAATAATGAGCAAAACCAAACTATGAGTTCTACAGTATTAAAGAGTAATATAATAGCACAAGGCTTAACCATTTCGAGCTCAAAATCGAGTTTCAATGAGGGGCCAAAATATGGTGGAGAGTTTCCAGTAGGAGCTCCTTGACCTCTGAGATAAAACATGTGAAAAAAGTAAAATATAAGACTAAGACCCAAGAAGTATCATAAGTGATACATTATATAATATATATTACATATGTATGTGTGTGTACATATATATATATATATATATATATATATATCTCACTATCAGAATTCAAAATTGGACAGAATGAAATTTCTCCATGGATGTGAAGTTCAGCCTAATCACGGTTCAATTACATAATCTTTCAGGAAAAGTGTAAGCAAAAAACTTATAATCAAGTTAATGAATGAAAGTATGAAACAGGTAAATGGAGGCACAACTGCTGGTTAAGCCTTAGAATTTAACTTGCCCATCAACTGCTGGTCAATTCTTTAGAAATGAACTATTACCACCTATTCAGCAATCCTCAACACCCTACATACTAAATGACAATAGAGACGGATGAAAAAATTGTTTGACCTGGGTCGAGTAATGTCCGTTCCTGAGATAACAATCGAAGAAGCTCGTCCATGATATGCAATTGGAAGCTGGAACCTGAAAACCAAACACGACTTGTCGAATTTGTAAACAATCAAAGTAATAGGAAAAAATTTATGTGCTGTGACTTTTACATCCCATACCAGTTCGGTTGAATTGCATTCTGTGGACCACGAAACATGGTCCCGCAGTTCTTTGCATGATGCATCGATGAAAAGAAGTCTGAATAGTCCCCTATTGCCATAGGAACAAGCATTTCTACCTTGCTCTAAAAATTCATGCACATACAGGATTACAAAACGCGGAAGTTGCAAAAACATAGTAATTTTCAGGATTACAAATTTCTTTTACCAATGGAATAAGTGATTTCTGCCTTAAACTTTCATTGTCACGCAATGTTGGCTCAGTAGCTGCATCATTAATCAGCCAAATCAAACTTAATCATCAACTTAGTAAGTATAAATTAAGCGAACAGATTAATAAGAAGCATACATGAGAGTAGCTTCTGAAGTGTAGCACGTGCTTCCTTCCAAGCAGGTCGTCCCAAGGCCAAGAACTTGTTTAAATTAGGCTAAAGAACCAAAACAGAGCAATCAATTACTGAATATTCATCTCAATCAGCTAATAATCATGATTAACGAACCAACGAACCTGGTGAAAGCAATCGGAGTTGCTGAGGATCGGACCGTTGAAGAGACCGGCGGTGGCGATTGCTGACAAGTCCAGCACGTAATCGCCGATTGCCACGCCCGGTCGAGCCGGTGAAGCCGGTTCGGGCTTGAACACTCCGAACGGGAGATTCTGTATGGGGAAGTGAGAGCTCGGGTGGACTTCGATGAACGACGTCAAAGCCATGCTGGAAACGGCGTCGTTCAGCAGTTGAAAGCTTCGAGGGAAATGAAAGCAGTGAGAGGGAAGAAGAAGAAGACAGAGTGAGGTGTCACAAAAGGCAAGAGTGTGATGAGGTAGAGAGAGTATTCTTGGGATTTTTTTCAGGACAGAAACGTAATATTATATTTGGTACTGTTCGTTTGGTGAGGTAGTTAGACGCTTGTGACCATCGGTCCCCTAATTATGAGTTATGGGGTAGCTGGCCACCCATCTTTCAAAGCGATGCTCTTGTCTACCCTTTTCCGAGCTGGACTCGGTCTGGTTCGGGTAGTTTTTTCGGCCGCAATCACCCATTTGAGCCGATTGTTTCGATTTTCGGATCTTTGTCGTCAAAGGGTTTTCGGTTTTCGTTATGAAGTCGTAACTTTTTGTTTTCAATCAAAGAAGAAATGAGGATTTGAACTTGAAACTTCTTACTAACACTTTGCTAGAGAAAATTGTTGTACGATATCAAATATTAGTGAGCATAAAAGTCAATAACTTATTTAATAAAAGCATAATATATATTAATTTAATTCTCGCATATCGTGGACATATCGTATCATGTTTATTTTAGATTCTTGTAATTTCTTATCATATCGTAATCCATATCTCGTATGCATATCATATTGTGCGATTCAGGCGCTTTCGTGGATTTTACGGGTTTAGTGCACTTTCCTCCAATGCAGACCAAGGAATGGGCCGGACTTGGTGAGAAAATGTGTTGTGGGTTTGCAGTTTGGGTCATAAACCAAACCAATAAAACCCCACAAACCATGTATTTATCGCGCAGGATCACGACCCCTTTGATTCAGGTACCAAAACTCCCAACACGAAAACCATCCTCTCCCAAAATGAGAAAACCGACTCCCAAATCGACTTTGTTATCGCAACTCCAACACCGCCTTCAATCTCTTCATATATCGGAAGGTATTTGATTTATCAAGCATTTAGCTTTTGGCTACCTTTAAGGACCCCAACCCTTTTCTTTTTTTTTTAATTCATCGAAAAAGGATTAATGAATTTTCTGCAAATGGCTACCTGTGTCTAATTGTCTATGGAAAATTGTTGTTTTGAAGGAACGGAGATGTCATCTGGTGCCATATCTGAGGAAGAAATCAGGGCTGTTTTGATGCACAAGTCACCAATCACCACACTTGATCTAGTTAACAACTTCCGCGGAAGAATCAGATCAAAAAAGGTTTTGTATTCCCCTGAAAATAATACGTGTGACTGAAATGAAAATGTTAGAGAACTTTTGGCTTCGAAATGATTAGTTAAGCGGAAAGTTCTTAATGTGTTGCTTTCTCCTCTTAAATACTTGCCTTGTGGAAAGGTTTTGATGTGTTCCTCTTCTCTATCAAATGCATATAGTTTACGTTTGATATGCTGAAACATTAAGACCGTTTAGAATGGTATGTTTTTATATTTGGTAATAATGAGTTGTAACATGTTGAGGGAACATATGCTGGATACTTCAAAATGTTCATAGCTCCTGCTTCGGTTTTATGGTGCAGGAGAAGGAAGCTTTTGCAGCAACCCTGAGGAAAATGTCTAGCATACAGAAGGTCGGCGGAATCACCTACGTTCTACCTAGAGAACGATCTTCTAGCTAACCCTACACCAACTCGTTTCCAGTCTCGTCTCTAAGGAAGAAATCAGGGCTGTTACAATGGCGATTTGCTTCCGCGGAAACATCACCAATCTCTAATACAATGCTGTACCCGGCCATTGAAGCCATACTCTAGCAGAATGTTATTTTTGGTCAATTCTAGAACAATTTATTTATTGGTGCGGTTGTAAATTGCTAACATTGTGTTGCTTGCACTCTAATTGCATTAAGGATAGTTTTTAATGTGTTCCTCTTCGCCAAATGCATTAAGGATCCTGCCCAACCCCTCAAGCATATTATCAAACAAGATTAGGAGAGAAGAGCTTCTTAAACACGAAATCTTTTGTAGATATGCGGCAGAAATATCATCAGCATCACTCATCATGGCTACCAATTACTAATAAGAAGATACAAAATTTAGACCTCGTCACCTGGCCTTCTAACACCTTAAAGAAAACAGCAAGTCGATAACAAAATCAAACAAGAAAGTTCTTGGCCGCTTCGACACCATCTTCTGACCTCAAAGCAAAATCACAAATCATACAAGTGATATAAGACAATTTAAAGGTCACTTCTTGATTTTTGAGATTCTTTGAGTTTTCTTTTCCATTCCTTGATAACCTCAACATTGTCCTGCTTTCGTTTTTTGCTTTTCTGAAATAAGAAACATCCAAGAATCACATCCAGGGAAACAGACTTTAAAATATTTTCAAAGCTATAAACAGGTTCACAATGGAATGAGGCCAAATAGAATGCAATACAGCACAACGTTAAACAATCTGTTTTTTCAATTATGTAATGTAGAAACCAAGAAAAGTAGAGTGACAACTGACAACAGTGACCAATTTACCTTCATGGCTTCATAAGTAGTAGTTCCCTTCTTCTTCTTAGAAATCAGTAGTAGTTCCATTTTTTCCTTATCATTGGCAAATGTTTTTTTTGGTCAACTTATCATTGGCAATTTGAGAATTACATTTTAAGCTTTGCTGCTTCAAACATTGATACAACTAGCCACGAGTTCCTTGAGGGCTCCACTTTCCTTCGCTATGGCTCCTAAGAGAAGAAGAAAATTGAAAATCAATAATTTTGAATAAATAAATCAATTCCTCGTCAAAAAAATAAATAAATCAATTTGTAACAAACAATATTAAATAATTTGATTCATTGTCCAAAAAAAATAATTTGATTCATAGATTTACGGATTTCCCTATATCCTTTCCAGTCATATACTCGGCCAACTTTACCAAGACTACGACGAAAATAATAGCAATCGCTATGTCAACGAAGCGGTCAGATTTTCGCCGCAGACGCGACCTCTCCCTTTTACCCAACCAACAAACCCTTCGTTGTCGTCGTCTTCTTTGGCATCAGTTTGGTTGTTAGCGCCTGGAACGACAACGTTTTGATCAGAAGCATTGACAGTGCCTTCACCTTGAACGATAGCATTTTGAGACGCGCCATCTTCAACGATCGCGTTTCGGGAAGCGCCTTGACTGGAAATGACAGCGGGTCGAGAAGCGCCTTGTTTTACTTCAAAAATCCCCTTTTTTATGTTACTTCAGCAAAACTTCCTATAAGAAAAAATAATTACTTTTGTCCTTCAATTTTAACTCATTGACAATTTCATATTTATTAATTTCCTCTAATATCCTAATTCGCTGAATTTTTTCCAATCATCCATCTACTTTTTCTCGATATCTTTGAATTTTCTTATTTCTTAATCATATTATTGATTTTCAGCAATCGTAAACTTTAATTAGAATTGATCGATCCATCACTCAAATAGAACACTTTCATGCTAATAATTATATTCATAAGAGAAGAATGAGTTATACCTTCACACATTTTGTGTATACGGTACTATACGTATGATTATTTTGTAAATCATAATAAACAATAAAAGTGTGTAGAAAAAGAGAAATGAAAAAATAGAAAATAGAAATTGTCCCCCAAAAAAAATAGAAAGCAGAAAAAATAAACTTCGAAGAAATAGGATCTTGACACAATTTTTTGGTACAAGATCAGGACACAATAAGGTAAAACCACTTAAAAATGAAAAATTAAGGAAACCACTTCCACATGTCATTATATAACCTTCGCGCGGGATCAAACCATTTCTAGACCCAGAGCAGATCACGACCTTCGCCGGAAAACAAACGCACATATTCCCTCTCCGTCCCCTAAAACGAAAAATTCGACTTAAATTGATCAAAAACCTCTTAAAAAAAACACAAACCGCTGTTCGCATTTCGTAATATCATCTTAATCTGTATGTGAATTGTTAAATTCCTATCTCCGCCATATAAAACCCTAGCTTTTTTGTTTTTCACCTAATCTTCAATCGGAAGATGTCGACCGATTTGTTGCTGAAGCCGTCGTGCGGTGGATGTGGATCGACTTCTGATTTGTACGGAAGCAACTGTAAGCACATGACGCTGTGCTCTGCTTGTGGCAAAACCATGGCGGAGAACAAAGCCAAATGCTATGACTGCGGCGCCATCGTCACTCGCTTGATTCGAGTTCGTCTCTCTCTCCCTCTCTATCTGTATAGATTAAATTTACACGTACATGTTTCAAGTTTGGGAGCCGAAGGTTTATTATGCATTTGGGTTGTGTGATTGTGATAGGAGTATAATGTTCGGGCCAGTACTACCAGCGACAAGACATACTTCATTGGTAGATTTGTGACAGGGTTGCCAAATTTTTCGAAGAAGAAAAATGCTGAAAATAAATGGTCTCTGCGTAAGGATCTATCAGACCCAAGAAGGAATAAGGATAAGGATGGTTCAGACCAGAAGAAATATAAGGATGTTCGCCCACCTACTGATGCCTCTCGGGTATCCAATTCAAACTTTACCCAATTACTTAGCTTGGTTTTTGCTATTTCATAAGTAGCACTTGAGTCTCTGTTTTATTACATTGCATTGTTGCCTTGTTGGTGCTTGCTTCTTTCGAGTTTCGGATTTGTTGCTTGTCTATATGGCATAGTTTCTGGTCTGGTTTTGTTTTCCTAATCTCTGCATTGTGTGACTTAGCACTAATTGTAGATTGAATAGGGACAATAACATCATCCATACTTAATTCTCTGAAGTTCCTGTCATTTTCGTTTTCGTGTTTTCTATCCCATTATCTCTCTATTTTCTTTGTGTTGACATTGAATTTAAACTTTCCATTGCCTATTACTTGCTCGGTTTTTACCATTTCATAAGTAGCACTTGAAGTTTCTGTTGCTGTAACTTATAAAGTTGATGCTTGTAACACCAATAGTACCAGCATTTGGTGTCGTTATTACATTGTTGTGATAGTTTCTGCTTTGGTTTTGTTTTCCTGTTGAGATTAGTCCATTGTATATGACTTAGCACGGACTGTAGCTTAAATAGGGACACTAACATCATTCATACCTTATTCTCTGAAGTTCTTGTGATTTTTTATGCTTTCTATCCCATTTTTTCTTTGCGTTGACATTCATTTTTTCATTAAATAGGAGAAGCACAAAAATAAACCATGGGTCTTGGAGGATGAAACTGGCCAGTCTCAGTACCAGGGTCAACTTGAAGGTGCACAGTCTGCAATTTACTACCTACTAATGAAGCAAGGAAAGGAGTTTTCTGCTATTCCTGCTGGTTCTTGGTATGCGGTGATCTAATGTCTGTTAGAATTGTTTTCAATTTGCTGCTCACACTTTGTTCTTCACATGAAGGGGTTTTAAGATTTAAAATTTATTTTTCTTGTTCTTCTGTTTGGAGAAAAGCTTTCCGTAATTATCAATTATGGCTGTAATTGATTGGTCCATTTACTTATCATAGGTTGTTTACATAATATCTCATAGGTTCAACTTTAACAAGGTTGCACAATATAAGCAACTTACTCTAGAGGAAGCCGAAGAGAAGATGAACAATAGGAAAAAGACTCAAGATGGATATGAAAGATGGATGATGAAATCTGGAAATAACGGAGCTGCTGCATTTGGTGACAAGGATACTGGTGTGGCTGGTGGAAAGGGACGCAAAAAAATGACTGGTGATGATGATGAAGGAAATTTCTCCGATAAAGGAGAGGAAGATGAGGAAGAAGAGACAGCAAGGAAAAATAAACTTGGACTCAACAAAAAAGGTGGTGATGATGAGGATGATGAAGGTGCAAATGACGATGAAGATGTAGATGATGATAGCAGTGAGAAGGGTAAGCATTTATCTTGCCCATACTTCTTTTTTTGGTCATTATCTTGTTCATACTTTCATTGTTATAACAGTTATATTAACCAGATATCATGTATGAGGCATAAGTGCTTAGAGAGGAGCCTTGCATCCTGCCATCAGAGTTCAATGATTTCTAATCTTGTCTGAATTTTCCTAATTATTTTGTAAGCATGAAAGGCGCCTGATGCAATTTTTATGCACATACTATTCAAATTTCTTCATACTCTTTTCTTATACTGTGCCATTTGTTGCAGGTGACGATTGGGAGCATGAAGAAATTTTCACTGATGATGATGAAGCTGTTGGTATTAACCCTGAGGAAAGAGAAGAATTTGAACCTGAGGTTCCAGCTCCTCCGGAAATTAAGCAGGTTCGCTACACATTTGTTCTGTATTTCATTAATTAGGTGATTTTTTTTTGGTATTTATTTTGTTTCCTTGTGTTCCCCACTCCTCTTTTTATGTATGATCTACTAGTAAGTATCTGTTTCATTTTCTTTTGTATTTATTATGTTTCCTTGTATTCTCACTCTCATCTTTTTATATATGACCTACTAGTAAGTATCTGATCTTTTAGATATTTGTACACAGTTTCTTTTTGGTGTTAAACTGATTGTGAAGTTGTCGTAAATATAACAGCATCGCCATTAAGTTTATAATCATAATTGAAGAGACTTACAAAAGGAAATTGTCTTGGTAGACAAATTTATATAAGTAACGGATATGATAGAACATATCACAAAAAAGTATTCCTGGTTTCGTACCTGTTGAGTGCAAGTTTAAAAGCCAGAAGCACAGGGGTGGGGGGCAGGTGGAGAAGCATTTTGTTTATAACAAAACAGCTGTTTCTCAAAAATCTTTTCTGTATTAACTAGAACACTACAAACCCTACTCTGATTAAGATAAACTAATGTTTGATGTTTATCTTTAAATTGATCTTAATTTCTCTTCCATTTTTGAATAGTATGCCATGGGATAATTCAGCAGCAGTTGAATTAAGGGACCTCTGGGGGAGGGTAGGGTGGGGATGAGGGGAGGCATCTCTGGTTTTCTTCTAGTTTTCTTCATGTCATGTTGAAAAGGCCTTCAAACTGAGGCTCAATTCTTATAAATTATAATGCTGCTGATTTCTGTTTTATGTTTCCACCATGTATATAGTGCTATGGTGGTAGGGCATATACTTGTGCATCATATCTATCCAGGGTGCAAGTGGTTTTTAAGTTGTGGCTCATTGTAAAATATTATGATGGCATTGTTTGCATGATTTCTTCTTTTGCAGGATGATGACGACGATGATGCTAATGAAGAGGAGGGTGGGCTGAGCAAGTCGGGAAAAGAATTGAAGAAGCTACTTGGGCGAAGTGGTGGCTTGAATGATTCAGATGCAGAGGACGACGACGATGACGATGACGATGTAGGTTATTTACTTGGGGTGCCTACCTTGTCTTTTTCTAAGACCATGATTTTGTCCTTTGTCAAGTACATTCTGAAAGTGATGGACTATTTGTGTTGAACATACCAGTTTGTTGTATGCATTAACTAGGACTGTTGATGATCTTCTCTGTAATGTAAAGTTGCATCACAGCTCTTTCTCCACTAATCAGTCATTTCTTTTGGTTTGTACAGATGGATGATGATATTGCCTTGCCTCAAGTGCTGGCACCAAAGCAGAAGGATGCACCCAAACAGGAACCAGTTGACAACAG
This sequence comes from Rubus parviflorus, assembly GCA_029955375.1. Lineage (NCBI taxonomy): Eukaryota > Viridiplantae > Streptophyta > Magnoliopsida > Rosales > Rosaceae > Rubus > Rubus parviflorus. The sequence goes on from JARGGL010000003.1 coordinate 447,145, forward strand.
TCCCATTAAACCAGGGACTTCTGGATCTGCTGCTCGAGCAAACCCATCTGCCTCCAAGTCTGCGAAGGGAAAGAGAAAATTAAATGGTGATGACGCTAAAGCATCCAACAGTGCACCTCCCAAGAAGGTGAAGACTGAAAATGTATGTATATTGAGTTATTGATGCTTTCTGCTTGAAGCTTGAAACCTCCATTCTCCCAAGTAATGGTATTTTTTTTATTATTTCCAAACCAGGAGCAAAAATCAGTTAAAGAGGAGCCTGCTTCTGAAAATAGTGTGCCTGCAAAAGGTACTACTGCATCCTTAAAAACGGGTTCAACACCATCGGGTGGTCCTGCAGGTCCCGTATCTGAGGAAGAAATTAGGGCGGTTTTGATGCAAAAGTCACCCATCACCACACGTGATCTTGTTAATAACTTCCCCGGACGACTCAAATCTAAAGAGGTATGGTCTATCTGGTTATCATGTTTTATACTGCTGTTCAACTCATTTTCCAGCATTTGCCTTCTCCCTGTAAGCCTCACTAAAAGTAACGTGGGTGCCTATTGCAATGGTGCTAATGGAAGCCAACTCTCTATGGGAATGTTAATTCATTTGATTCATTCTAGAACACAATTACTTTACTGGCTTGGTGTGGTGTGGTTTATACACTCCATATAGTTTATGTTGTTCCACATATATTGGATACTAAGAAATGCCATGTACTTTTTTTCATACTTCTTGCTGCAGGAGAAGGATGCTTTTGCTGCAATCCTAAGAAAAATGTCTAGGATACAGAAGAACAACGGGATCAGCTATGTTGTATTGAGAGAGAAGTAATTGTACTCCCATATCACATATCAGGCTTTCAACAATGAAGGTAGCCTAAAGTCGTGAAGAATGACTATATTTGACCACTCAAAACTTAATATCTTGACAGGTGTATTGTAATAGTTATCTTCCTTGTACAATGTTCTGGTTCTGGTTTGACAGTGATTTTGCTATATCATCAATGAATGAGTCTTTCAGGTGTTCTATTGGACCATCATGATCATATATTCGAGTTTTGCGTTTTGCGTTTTTTCCCCTCTCAATTTGGGGGACATGTATGACAGTATGAGCAGGAATACAGTGGCTGTAGTAGTTACATATGGAGTCATTTTCCTATTTAGGGATATCACTTTTAAAAAATGTAGGGTGGTCTCAGTTGAAGTAATTTTTCAATCCATGTTGCAGCAAACTCCAAGTTCATATTAATCCGTGCATGTTAATACATAGCAATCAGGGGACCATGGAAAACTTGACAATGCCTTGTCTTGAAAAACTAGTCCCCTCCTAGTCCTTGTACATCCAGCACAGCAACAACTACTTGCTGTTTACTTCTAGAGACCTATTACATAACATAGCAAAAGCAACCCAAATGATAACAAAATGAGACTTGAACTGAGATGAGCTGAACCAGAAGGAGTTGTTGGCGCTTCAGCTGCAGCTAATGCATGGATCTCTGATGTTGCCACTTTCGGCATTACGGTTTCAGAAGGGTCTTGATGAGGCAGCACTCGTAGGTGTAACTTGAGGCCATTCTTGCAGCTCTCAATGTTGCTGCTTGTGAAGTAGCGTAGTCCTTCCTGGTCCATTGAAGTGCTATCCAGGCCATCTGTAAACATTCTGATTGGGTTGCTTACATCGCACGAATCGAATTCCTCCTTGCTTTTCACTTCAGCTATGAACCCCTGCGCTGCAGAGTATGCGAACCCTGCCCATTCACAACGTCCCAATTCCCCAACAAGATCGTAAGATTGAAGAAATAACAAACACGATGCATAAAATATCACATATTTAACCGTGAAAAGTAAATGTCAATTCAAAGTTAAAAGCTGATTAGCAAAGTAGAAAATTTTCACATTTTTCCACTTGGATCGATTTTCTCATGAACTCAACAAATGGCAGCTAAAGTAAGCATAAGAAATTCTTGAGCTAATAAGAGATAGAGAGAGAGACTCACAGATTTGGTCTCCGACCCTAAAGCTCTTGCCGGAGGACCAAGAAGCGAGATCGGAATTAGCTGCATCCCATCCGCGGTCTCCTCCGACGACATGGTGCACTTGAGCTCCAACCCAGTTCCCTCCAAGGCTGAAACTGATGGCCAGAACAACCAAAACCGCCTTCAATCCAGCCATTTTATCTCTTTTGATCTAAAATAATGCCGAACAGGGAAACCAAGAGAGTGATAAATAGTGTAAGAAAGAAGCAAAGGCGCCTCTTTTTCGGTTTTTAGCTCACTTCTCTCTCACTGTTAAGTAGTTTCCAGTTTCCAAGCAACTTCCCATTCTTTAACCTAAAGTCCTAAGGTAAGGTACCCCAAGACTGGTGGGTGACGCCACTTTCCATTTTCATTTTTCACCAAAACACCCTTAAGGTTACCACTATAGCAACCCCACGTTGAAGGTATGTATCACCTAACAGAGTTAGGGTAGACACCCTTTACAGTCCATTTGGTTATTTTGTTCATGAGTTGCTTTTAAGATATTATTATTACTAATAATGATGATGTGTAGTCTAATTACACTTTCCTACTTTGATTAGGTGCTAAATTGTAGCTTGTGGGCTACCATTATTTAGTTACCAGCTAACTTAGCTTTAAGATAATAGATGATACAATTTACACGAAAGTAGACTTAAAAGTAAACAAAGAAAGAGGTAATTATTTTGTAACTTCTCAAAAGCATTTTTCTTACACTTAAAAATTGAGAGTTCGAATTTCATATCTTCAATTGCTGGTTATTAATGAAACAAAAAATAAGAGAGGCGAGCAAAGGAAGTAACATAATGTAATATTAAATCATATGCTTGAACAGTTGGTGAATCTCTTATTTGGAGCAAGTAGCTAGTCCCCTAACATGGCAAATCCCTCATGGGAGATCCATAATTCTTAGGAGCACAACTTGAACTTGTGGTCCAAAAGAAAAATTGGCCCCCGCTATGGCTCTATTTGTTGAAGAAGTAAAAGGGGCTTGTGGGGTGTGTCTCAATTTAGTATTCTCCAAAAGATTGTGTTACTTTCATGCCTAACTGGGAGGAATATCGAATGCACGTATTAGGTGACAATAAATTTTGATGGCTAACCTCACAAACTCTCAAAGCCGTTCATTTTGATAGAACCCTTGGACATGCAAAGATGAGCAATTCTTACTTAATTACTTACCATCAGTTACGTACGTACAATGATATATATGTCTCTATCATGTCTAGAGTTATATATATATATCTCTTTCTTCATTAATATTCGATAAAGGATGTGCAGGAGGAACAGGGTCTATTTTACCCTTCAGAGTATTTGAATATTCGATAAGTCATCTTATGTGTTTTGCAAACTTATGGGTGTATATTCGAAATGTCTCAAAGAGGTTGTAAAAGGGATATAAACATGGAGATGTGTGTTGAGGCTATGAGAATGCGTCTCTAGGCTTGAAATTAAAACTGTTCAAAAGAGGTTGTAAAAGGAACATAAATAAGGAAAGGTCTATTGCGCGGTAAGAATGTGCCTCGTTGTTGGATCCCCATGTTATTAAATTTAAAAAAAAAAAAGACTATGGAAACTAGTACGTACCCTTCAATTATTATGGTCATCAACAGAAAATTACAGAGCTTTCTCAAGCATAAATAGACGTTACACAGAGTCTTGTTCATAATCTGTGGACATCTCCTCTGACGGGTAAAACATAATGATATCAGCTTCCTCAGGCAACCTAAAGCTTACCTTTTTCTTGGACTTATTCCCACTTTGGGTTCTGCTTAGTGATGAAGTCATATTGTCCAAGTTTGCATCTGCAGTTTCATCTTCACCATTTCTGACAAGTCTCTCTATGGAGAAACTGTCTCTTGCTTTAGAGCCTAAAGCTGCATGATCATGAGTATGAGGCCGTTTCGACGAAGAAGAAGAAGAAGAAGAAGAAGGGTGCACCCTTCTAGATGAGTAGTGAGATCTCAACACGTACAGTTCACCTCCACTCATGCTATCGGGCTTCGATCCCGGAGAGGATAAGAGCCATTCTCCTAAAGTAGTAAAGCTGCTCTCCCCCGCAGTAATATTTGCCATACTTGTAGTACTAGTACTATTAACATTATTCTTCTTCTTCTTCTTCTCTGGTGTCAATGGTCTCTTTCCATTGTTCTTCTCGGATTTTAAGCACCCTGGTCTCAGCAACTCTATGAGGGAAGCTCCTGTACTCGAAGAATTACAAGTACAGGATCGCGTGGAAGACGAGCGCTTGAATGTACTTAGATTAGCTCCCATTTTGATAATCTTCCTAAACGAATCCATCAACGAAATGACTCAAAAACAAACAATGATCCATAGAAATCCATGATGAGAAATGCCTTGAACTAGTGTTTGTGGGGGGATTTTAAACGTGTTTTCGAGACGGAGAGGCCTAGAGAAAGAGTGTTGTTCATGAGCACAATGAAGGCCTAGGTTTTGACAATTCAGTGGTGCTTAATTTATCCATATATATCATGATCATCTTCATGTGTAATTAAGTTGCTACTTGAATTAATAATCCCTTACTAATATTAATATAATGCATATATGCATTCTTGTGAATTAACAGACAAGCAGCGTAGGTTTACCTTGGCTTATCCTCCATCTTACTAATTAAGCCAACACCAACTGCCCAATTACAAGTTGGAGTTCAGATTTGGACAAAAAATGGTGATGAAATCAAAGCTGTTCTGTTAAAAGAACACAAACGTAAGACAAGTTCGATGCTCGCATGCATTTTCCTCTTCATTGGGAGGAGATGATGTGCTCGGAATCTTAAATATTTGTCGTCATAGATGTAGTTTCAATTCTGTTACCATTTGGTGGAAGAGAATTATAAAAGGATCAATGTATATTCATTTGGTTTGAGAATAGAGAATCCGATTGTCGATTAGTGAAACTGTGAAAGTATATCTGTTACCAACATACCATTGAATTGTACCTGATATTTGAGAATATTGATGCATGAATTGGCATATATATATGGTTGTTCTCTCAGTCTCTTTTTATATCTTCTTTTGTTCTGATTCCCGTAGGATATCGATATATAGATTTTAATTGAAACAACTGTAAACTATTGAAGCGGAAATGGTGGTCAACTTGATCTTAATTCATTGTTGGAACCACCATTATCCGAAATAGTTCGACCCTTTAATTATTTTTTATTTCATTTTTTTCATTGGAGGCTTTTACCGACGAATTATTCGTCGGCAAAAGTGTGTCCCTTATTTTTTATAATAGACTTTTAGCGACGAATGATTCGTCAAGAATGGTCTGTTTTTTTATTTTACTGAGGGACTTTTGCCGACGAATTATTCGTCGGCAACGTGTGGTCCCTTTTGTTTTAAGTTTTTATTGGAGACTTTTTGCTGTCAAATTATGTGTGTCCCTATTTTTTGTTTTTATTATTTTATGGGATTATGTGAGAGTTCTACCAATGAATGATTTGTCTGCAAAATTGTCTTTATTTTATTTTATATTTTTTATAAGAAGTTTTTACCGATGAATAATTTGTTAGAAATTGATTGATAAATTATGTGGGAACTCATCTAAGTAGTACAAAAAATCGTATTTTGACCCAAAAAATAGTATAAAAAGTTTTATACTCTAGGCAACAAGTTGGGTGAAGAAACTACAAAGCCCCCTCATAACAAAATTACGAGTAAAGATATAGCTATCTTGCCATGTTAGCCAACCACATTATGTGATAGTTGATGCGTCTATTAACAATTAAAAAAGGTTACCCGAACCGCAAACTTGTAAATCAAGTGGAGGCGATTGCCTTCACTAACATCCTGCAATTTTTCCACTAATACCACCTTCTCGGTTCTTTGGGAATTTGGAATTGTGGGCTATGGCCCCAATACAGGCCTCAAAGAATGGAAAAGAGTGGCCCAAATCTAGCTTGAAGCCCAATACTATTTTCAGCATAATTGAAGTGAGAGAGACTGATAATCATGATTCAATCCTACTATGGTAGGCACTAGGTTGCAGTCAATTGTATAGAATGAATGAATGAACCCCAGCAAATAAAGATTCCAAGTGTCTAAATGTGGGCAAAGAACCAAATAGATTGAGAATCTAAGAAGGACATTTTTGCTTTGCTTTGCTTTGCTCTCATCTGTCAGTGTCTTGACAAATTCCCGAGATCAATTATTATCAGACTGATTTTACATTCACCAAATAAATTGTTGGTTTCTGTCCAACCATTAGTCAACCACTAATTCAACTTATAGTTTTCTTGGAATGGGATTTGCAAATATCCAATATTCAATAATACAATGGACCACGTGTCATGTATGTATAATAAATATGATGCATTCCTCTCTGTTTTTTGATATCATCACATGGAAGGGAACTTATATTACGTCCTAATGATGCTCATAATTCTAACTACCATTTATTTAGGATTTACAAAAACCAATTCACTTATCAATGAACTCAATAATAATATATATATCTTGTTTTTTTTTTAACTAAAAAAATCTGTATCCAAGAAGAGTAAGAGTGGAGCTTTCCCAGCATGAAGTATTTTCGAAGACACCGTTATTATCACGCCAAATTTATTTTCATCATCATGCACTCATATTTATTGAAATATTAATTTTAAAGTGGAACCGAGAAATCAAATTACAACAACCTATTTATGTTTGATATTAAAAACACATACCAATACCAAGTTGATGCAATGATATTTTTCGCCGTAAATGAATTCTCAAATTCAAATCCCCCATTCCATTCCAAGATTAAAAAAAAGAAGTATGCATTATTTCATTTTTTGAGCCTACTTAATACTTCTTTTGAAAAAGAAGATTGTAAATTGGTACATGTGTAAATATATTATTTGATGAACAAATTTAATTACCGTATTATTGATAAACCTAATGAATGCTTTGTTTTTATTTATAGTTATAATTAATATTTATTTGACCATAACAACGAAGTAATGTTCATTCTTAATAGAATTAGAATTTACAAAAAAAAAAATAGAATTAGAATTTACAAAAATGTGGGTGTAGCGAGAATTCTAAGAACCCCGAGGGGTCTAGAGAAATTAAGAAAGACAGCACATCTAAAATTTCCAACGATTTGACATATGAAGAGGTTAATCAATATCCCTCCACGTGTTAATCTCAAACCTAAATAGTAAATCCGACGCTCATGAATCCATTTGGTTACGCAAACTTTATAATTAGATATTTAGAATATACAAGAAAAAAAAAACGATATTATTTTGGGTTGGTTTCTTCCAGAAAACCAGTAACGAGAAAGACTCACTCTTTCTTCTTCTTCTCCGTTATTCGTATTCGCCTCCTTTTGCTCTTTTTCGGACCTCTCTTTATCTCACTCTCTCACTCAGCACAACCAAGCGGAACCAGGTTATTCTCTATCTCTTTCTCTGGTGTTTTCGATTTATTGGTTCAATTTTTTTTATTTTTTTTGTGTTTTCAGATTTGAATTTCAAGTGTTCCTCTACGGTTGAAATTTTCGTGGAAGTTTTCTTCATCTCCATTGTTTCACTTTGTGTGATTGTACTCTGTGTTTGTGTGGTTAAATTTGCGCTCTGTTATCGTTTTGTCATAAATCTTCCATTGAATAGTTACATTTTAAGACTTGGAAGTTTTCTGTTGGTGTCTGTATGTTATTGCGGATTTGGAGCTTGAAATTAGAGCAATGTGAGCAGTCTTAGAGTACTTGGCCGTAGAAGTATTGGGTTTTTCTTGAAAAGGAAACTTGTTGGAGTCTGTGTTGTTCAATAACTATGGGCTAACTTGTTTAGGAGGCAATTTGTTCTTGAAATTGCATTTATTTTTGAACTTATTTTCCAAGCTAAGAGGTGATAGATATGGTGGAAGTTATAGAAATTAAGTTGACACAAAAAGGTTGTCTTTGATTGTTGAATCATTGGTTCGCCAAAATTTGGAAGTTAGCTCATAAAAAGGCTCTAAATAGTGATTGTAGTCAGCCCTTGTAGTAGGCTGTGATAGCTTCCTCTTTGATTGCTGTTACTACTAGCATGCTAGGGCTCTCTTTCTTCTCATTTTGTATCTGCTGGTACCTGCAACAATTGAGTCTACTTTAGAGTGCCACAAGACGCAGTAAATTTTTTAGCGTTTTCTCCCTTACCATCTGGAGTCTGAAATGACAAGCAAGGTATCACTTTATGTTTCGATTACCCTCACCAAGTACCGTAATGTCATTTTATGTTTCAGGTGACGGTCTTTTTGCATCAGATACATGTATGTTTTAACCTACTGAGCGAAGTTAAGTTAGAGCAGTCATGCAAAGAGATAATAGTGCCGGAACACCATCAACCCCAAGGTCCCCACGACTTCGGCATCGTAAACGCTCAACTGAGGTTTGCTAAACTTTGATGCTTTGTTATTTCTTCCATCCTAATAGAGTGGTGGACTACAGTTTCCTTTTGTATGAGTTATACTTTTTCTGAAATTATTGCGGACAAGTTGAATATGTCTAGCATTAAGGGAGAAACTGCACGTAATTTTCTTCTAATTCTCGTTTGTTTTCTTCTTTTTGAATTTTGTACTTAAGTTAGGAGCTTAAGGGGATATTTTCTATATCGTAAAATATATTTGATATTATCCTTTTTGGCAAAACAGAATAAAAACAATATATAGCTTTAGCAGTACTAATGTAGCTATTTCAGATTTATTTTTTCAGAGTAAGGTGGTAATTCATATTTGTTTTATTTTCTTTATGGCAGCAAATTCTCCCTGATGCTAGTACCACAAATGGAGGACATTTACTTGTTGATGACAACAATAAATACCACACGATGTGGATTCGTGCGTACTCTACTGTTTGGATGATCGGAGGGTTTGCATTAATTATATATCTGGGTCATCTCTGTATTACTGCCATGGTGGTTGTTATCCAAATATTCATGGCAAAGGAGCTGTTTAATCTCCTAAGGAAAGCTCATGAAGATAGGCGTCTCCCAGGATTCAGGCTGTTAAATTGGTGAGGATAGTAGTATAGTAGGCATTTCTGTATTGTTTCAATGTTTCTGTATCAGAGGGTTATAGTAATGCTATTCATTTTCAAATTCTCTGTTCAGGCATTTCTTCTTCACAGCGATGCTGTTTGTTTACGGTCGTATACTCAGTCAACGACTTGTCAACACTGTAACTTCAGATAAATTTTTACATCAGATTGTGAGCAGTCTTATCCAGTATCATATGGTTGCCTGTTATTTCTTGTACATCGCAGGTTAGTAATGCATCCCATGTCTGTCTTTATTTGTAACAGCTTTAGGAATATTTGTATATAGCCGTATCCCATGTCTGTGAAGTAATATTAGCATTCACGGTACTTGCCCCTTTTGCCAATTATATATCTGATATGGTGAATGTTCTTATATAGTTTAGATGCTGATTTTTATATTATTCCCTCCCCCCCCCCCGCCCCCATTGGGTTCAGGTTTTATGTGGTTCATTCTTACGTTGAAGAAGAAGATGTACAAGTATCAATTTGGCCAGTATGCATGGACGCACATGATTCTAATTATTGTGTTTACGCAGTCCTCTTTCACTGTAGCCAACATTTTTGAAGGAATTTTCTGGTAATTTAAGTTTTTGTACATACAACACAGTTGCACATTACCTACTTTTGTTGTTTTCCCTGATACAAGGGCAAATTGTTGCAGGTTTCTTCTTCCAGCAACACTTATAGTAATCAATGATATTGCTGCTTACATTTGTGGCTTCTTTTTTGGAAGAACCCCTTTGATCAAGATATCTCCGAAGAAAACTTGGGAGGGATTCATTGGAGCGTCTATTACAACTATGTTTTCAGCATTTTGGGTGAGCATGCTATTTAACTTGTTGATGATAAATATGATTCTCTTTTCTTACTTGAAAGTGGAAACATAGTTACTGTCAGATTAGGGGTTGAACCCGCATTCTTTTTATTGCAATGTATTTTGCCAATTCTTTTTGCTCGTTGTAACAGCCCACCTCTCTTCATGTCACTTTCCATGGGACATGTTTACTATGGTTTCTCTAAGTGACTTTTTTTTTATCTTTCCCTCTTTAAATGTATCGAAATTAATTTGTACATAGTCAGTATTTTGTTTTGCATGCTTCAATCAAATCTACAATGTTCCTGGGATGCAGAGATGCTCTGTATAAGCTCTATGAGAATATGACTATAATGGTTTTTTTAAATGTGATTGAATATCCACTAACATGGTATGTGCATTTGTTTATGCAGCTTGCAAATATCATGGGTCGTTTTCAATGGCTAACATGTCCAAGAAAGGTAGTAATTCTGATGAGATAAATCGGTTTGTTTTGGAAAATAAATAGAAAATCTGTCAGTGAACGTTTAGCTTAACTGATTTCTGAGGGATGCACTTGCAGGATTTGTCTACTGGTTGGCTTCACTGTGATCCTGGTCCATTGTTTACACCAGAGTATCATACCTTACCAGGATGGCTCCCAGAATGGGTAAGTAAAGTTGCAAAAACCAAATAATTTTGTGTATTACTACCTTAGATCATGGCATTCCTCTTACATAGTTCGAGTCCTTTGTACTCGAACTTAGATATTGAATCCTTTGTGATCAGGCTTTTTTTCTACTATTAAAAGTTAAATGATTGACACTTAATGCACTGCTTCATTTCATTAAAAGCCATTCTGCAATTAAATTAGTTGATTTCAATATTGAGTCCTATATTTCTTCATGATTATTGTGTTACAGTTTCCATGGAAAGGGATTTCAATTTTGCCAGTTCAGTGGCATGCTCTATGTCTTGGTTTGTTTTCATCAATTATAGCACCTTTTGGAGGCTTCTTTGCAAGTGGTTTTAAAAGAGCTTTTAAAGTCAAGGTAAGCTCCTGATGTTGCGATTTTGGGTGATGGAATTCTGAATGCTAAGCTTCGATTCTTTGGCATTATTTTAACAGTTTCTCCCATTTGCCATAGGATTTTGGTGACAGTATCCCTGGGCACGGTGGGATCACAGACAGAATGGATTGTCAGGTAATGTTTTTTTTTTTTCCTTAGAAGTAGCAATAACTTGTGATAGATTTTTTAATAATAGTAAGCGTTATTTGATTGGGTCACGTATGTATTACTTTTATGGTTGTACTTGGAGAATCTCTTGTCCTTAGCAAGTGTTAATTGTTTCTTGCACTATATAATGGGGCTGTCATTTCATTTCTTTGGAGAAATGTGTGGTATTGCAACATATTAGACTATTAGGTAGCTTTCAAAGTGGGGTAATCTGGTTCCTAGAAACTGGGTTTTGGGCTTAAGATGTTACCATGACCATTGTGATCGGTGTGGTCCATGTATAACTGACATTGTGTTTTCATGTAGATGGTCATGGCTGTATTTGCTTACATCTATCATCAGTCATTTGTTGTGCCTCAAAGGCTCTCAGTTGAAATTTTATTGGACCAGGTATTGGTTTTTACAGGCTTAGTGCATAGTTTTGTCTTTGGCGTTATTTTGATAGTGAACAAGGAATTATAGCATTTGACTTTTTTTGCTGTGCAATGTAGATTGTGACAAACCTTACTGTCGAACAGCAGCTAGCTCTGTATGAGAAGCTTAAACAAGTCTTACAGGAGAGGCTGCTCGGATGATCATGTGTGAATAACCTGTATTTGTGTTATCTTCCTCCTCTCCCTTGCATGTTTGTACATGTTGTCATAGAGAGGAAAAATAGAATGTTTTGTAAATGGTGGTGTTCTGTTTTCGTAGAACAACCCCCATTTTGAAATATTTAGGTCGGAGGCATCATTCTTCTGTGCGCAAACCTTGTATAGCGTCTCCGTCATTTTTAAAGTACATGAACTCTAGATGGAAGTCACCCCTCTTTGTACTTGTGCTTTTGATGGATTTGTTAGGATGGGTGAAGCTTTGTCATATATGTGGGTATTTGATTATTTTTATGCTTACGATTGAATATTTATTGGCGTTTGTGATAACTGTTGGTTTGGGTTGTTCTCAAACAAGTCGAATCCCCCTGTATTTCTGCTATTCCATTGATTTTCAATAAACATTGGCGTGCTTCTGAAAGTCCAAACATGTGCCATCACAAAAAATCTTTCTACAACCATCGTAATTGTCATTAGAAAATATGGAACACGTGAGCCAGTAAACACTAGAGCGGAGTATAACAGTGAAATGGTTCCAAAAGAAAGTTTGGGATTTCCATAACACCACAGCTGTAATAAAAAATCATGAACCTCTCAAAATTTAATAACAAAATCATCAGGGCCCGAAGTTGAGTTTTTGAAAATAAAAAAGAGAGCCCTCTAGCACAATACCACAAACAAGAGCTTATAAGTATATTACATGTTCTACTTCTACAACGAAAATTAAGAAAATATCCAATCTAAAAAGAATAAAATCCGGCCTTCTCAAAGCTGATGTTCCCCACCTGCGTCGATGTCTCAGCTGAAACTATATCCTGCCATATACTTCCAAGTCTCATTGGGTTTTTGGTTTTTCAATCTTCACATAGGGCAAAAGCCCCATAAAATGAACAATCTTAGGAGCCCATCCTCGCTGTTGAGCCCGGCAAAACATCAAGAAAGTGTTTGCAAAGTAGGAATTGAAGCCCATGAATAAATGCCACAAGGCATGACCTTGAGGGTTAATGGTCCAACTGGATATCTCTTTGCAGAAAACATTGTCACCAAGCCAACATAAACTCCCTATAAGAAGAGTGGCCACATACAGCTTTGCGAGCCGCTTAGCATACACGTCTTGTGTGTATATATAATACTTGTACATTCGAGGTATGCAGAGAAGACACAAGATCACATAGTGCACCTTAAAACCAATCTCAAATCGGACGACTGAATGAACCGCTGCAAAAACAGCACCATATAGGAAGAGAAAGGTGGGCATTGTACTGCGATAGTGCCAATCTGGGGAGTAGAGGATATACATGTAAAGGAGCATCTCCCAAACCATAGGAGTCTCATCACTCTGCTGTTGCCTGCAAATATATTCCGAAAATAGTCTTCAGAATTAAATTTGCCCTGGCACATATTCAGACGAGGAAAAGATAGCATGATAAAGTTGAGAGACCTGAGAGACTGAGTAACTGATACAACTATGAAGCAGAGAAGTTATCCTAATGTAGACATGCATGTGCGCATGATAATGTGTGTGTCCAAAGTTTGGGAAAGTCAACACCATCACCATAAGCTACCCAGAATATATTTAATTTAGCATCTCCATTCCCTGAATTCATATGTTCCTCAAACATTAAGGAAAGTTGGAACATGCCCCGGTCCATATAAGAATGCCTTAACTGCCAACTAACCAACTTAACCTATGCATGGTTTGATAGCATGTTATTTACATCAATAATGAGAGGGGGAGAATAAGAAGGCTTTAAGTTTTAATATATCCTCAAATAAACAAGCTTTCACGGTATTTGCTACTGCTCCATGAAATTTATAATCAAATTGAATACTGAAAAATGTTACTAGAAAAACTAAAGTTGCTTGCTTCATATTGATTGATCCAACATGTAAATATTTTCATGTTCCTAAACTAGTCATCATTCACATTATCCAATTTAAACTCTTTCATTGGCAACTCATAACTAATGTAATTCTAGCAGGTGATATTAGTGTGGTATAAATTCAGCCAGCCACCCATTCATAAAAGGTTCTAGAACAATACTTACACATGCTGCAATGTTGCGTGGTATAGCATGCTTCCAATTGCAAGTATCATATTAGATATGTGGAGAACACTAAATCTCTTCTCAAACCGCTGCCTTAAAGCATTTATAAGACCAATGAGCGCCAAAAGAATGCTGGGAATGTTTGACATGGTGTTGTAAAATTCCGCAATATAAGAAGAGTAGGCATAATTCTTCTCGCAACACTCTATGGTGGATGTGACAGGACCCCAGAAGCTTGATATTCCATCAGCCATTCCTCTTTCTATGTTATGAATGTATTCAACCAAGTCTGTCTTTTACTTAGAAAGTTGTGGAGTTCATAAAACCTGCAAATCATGTACCTGCAGAAAATAATATATTTAACAACCATAAAACATAAAAACAAAGACGAAACATAAAACACGGTTCAAATGGAGGCTTGCATTTGAATTATGCACATTAAAACAAAGCAGATCATTATCTCTATCCTAACCCTAATAACATCAATGCTTCAACCAATGTGATCATGCATAACTATTCGAAGCATCATAACAGGGTTTAACTGCCTAGCCAATCACACACCTCGTGAACCAAAGCAAATATCCAACTTCTCTAACACTCGAGCTAGTATCAAAACATCCAATAATCCATTAGATACCTTGAAACTAAATAATCCATAATCAATCTAGAAACCGTAAAATTCCCTCCAGTCAATAACAACAAGTTTCCATAAAATTTACTCATACCAGTCTGTGAGCATTAAATTCACCAACAACCCACAGCCAGGAAATGAATAATCAGATCCCCATGTAAAAATCCTTAACCCGATTACACCAATTGTCAAGATCCAATCCAAAAAACTCTACACCCAAAGAGAAAACTCACAATAGATCACTACACATGAAGTTTTATCGTGCTCAAAAACTTAACAACCGTCAAGAAATCGAAACGAGCAAACAAAAACGAAGATATATAGAATAGAAGATCTCGTACCTATAAAACGAACCGTTTTGGCTGAAGGAGATCTCATTCTTTCTTCTTCTCCGCTTAGCTTGGTTTCTCTGTGTCTCGAATTTCCAATGAAGAAATGGTAGCTTATGAGGCTGAGAATAACTTTTCGGCGTTCGAGGGAGGGAGAGAGAGAGAGAGACCGAATCTGCTTTGTGTTTATTTTCTATTTTCTATTTTTATTTGTTGCTCTTCTTTTTCAATGGTTTGGATTCTTTTGACTTCTTGGCAATGCCGGTGCCGACTGAGATATTGAGGCCCGGCCCATCCTAGAAACCCATAACTCTGACTAAGGTGGCTATTTGAACCCAATAAATGAATAAACCAGCTGAACCGGACAGTCTAGTTCGTTTGGCACGGCAGTTATATTAATTTTTCAGGGATCGGATCGGTTAGATCGGTCTGGTTCGCGGTTCCAAACGTAGAAAGTCGGTACTTCTCCGAACCGAATCAGTTCGTTATATTTTTCTTATGGATTAAAAGACATTCATTTATTGGCTTTATTAGGAATTGATTGACATTATATCATTCTTTCATTGAACCTCGATCTCTTTTTGACAATACTTGTATATTTCGTCAAATATGTGCCACCGTTGAACCTCAATCTCTACAATTACGGTCTCGTCTTCAAATTGACATATCTTCCGTTATTGTCGCTCTCCATATCTAGGGATATTCGTCCAAATTACTATTTTTTGTTGATTTAGATTCAATTCATCTTCCTTGTTGTCATCCTGTCTTTGTCTTTGGCGATGCATTGTGTTTTGGCTTACCGACTACATGGTTTGGGTGTCAGTTTAGGTCAAAATCCGACCCATATATGTCCATTTCTATTTTGACCAAAGCCATTGCACAAGGGAGTACTAACTTGATGGTTAGAACATAAGAGAGGATGATTTGTTGCCTAGCCACCTTGGTCAAAATCTTTCAAAAATGTCTTTTTACATTATAAAAATTCTATATTTTAAGGTTGTCATTGTAATTGTTCTTATTCCTGACTTTAACATCTACAACTTCTTTTCCCTCCCTTAATATATCTTTGCAATAACTTTCATATCAAGTGTGTTGCTACCATTTCATATCTGTCCCGGTACAGACCCCATGACGGGTCAGGAGTAGCCCACCATCGCTGAACAGCCCACCTCTGGGCCCATTACCACGCCCCAGCGGCATCTACTTACTCGGTAGGGATCCCCTACCGAGTACACTGCCTTGACAATGCCCCAGCGGCCCAGGCAACGCCCCAGCGGCATATACTCACTCGGTAGGGATCCCCTACCGAGCCTACTAGCAAAGCCCTGGCGGTACCCCAGCGGTACCAGCAATACCAGGCCGGGTGTACCGACAACAAGCCTTCCCCTTGGCCTTACAGGGACATCTCTCGACCCGGTACCGTGGACACACAATCCAGTCGGTACCGGCACAGCCACCTGGCAGCACGTGCTTGTCCACTACCTCGCGGATCGCACTAAAGAACGCCCATACCGCACTAGGACCGCACTAGGCACCGCCGTCCCTCGACGCGCGTGTCGAGGTAGTGGAATAATAGAGTATTCCCTCGTGTCATGGGATGTCCCCCACGCCAGGGAAGCTTGTCTCCGACCTCAGCTCATATATAAGGAGTCCTCACTCCTTATTCAAGTAAGTTCTCTCCATCCCTAGAAACTCTGCTCAAATCCTCTCGGGACTAACTTGAGCGTCGGAGGGTCTTCGGTCGGTACACGCCGGCCTCCCCTGACCTCCTTTGCCCTTTCAGGTACTCAAGTGCACTCCAGGTGCGTCCCTACCGAGCAGCTGGGAAACGGCGGGAACAGTTTGGCGCCGTCTGTGGGAACAAATTTCCACCACTTAGTAACAAAAGCACCCTCACCCAGTGAGGTACTCTACCGGTCAAGCTATGACCAAATCAGCAGGTGATGGCTCACAACCCGCCAAGCAAAGTAAGAAGTCCAAGCAATCAAAGGACACAACGACTATTGCTGGTCTTGAGCCCCTCCACGAGGAAACACCGGCAGCAGTCCACTCCACCGAGTCGGAAACTCCTGAGTCCCACCAGAACGAACCCTCGATGATGGCTAGGCTTGAGGCCATGATCCGAGACCTCCAAGAGAGCAACGAGCGACTGCGCTGCGATCAGCTTGCGGCACAGGAAGCCAGCGCCCGGGAGATCGGCCTGCTCAGGGAGCGGCTTAGCCTCGAGCATACGCCCAATCACTCGGTCTCGACACAGCTAGGGACCGAGACCCCTCTCAAACCGGCAGAACGCTTGCCAGCCAAGCCAATGCGTGTGACCAGTCACCCCCAACCGGCAGCATCAACGCCCAAGGTCTCGTTTCTCGATGCCGCGGGAGTGGTCCACTTCCCGGACGAAGACGGTACCGAGGATCACGTTGAAATACCAGTGAGCGCGCCTGCCATCGGTACCGGCTTGGGCGCAGGAGACGAGGGCGCGTTGGTCAGCCTCTTCCGGGAGCTCAGTGACCGACTCAGAAGGGTCGAGACCGGCGGTGCTAAGAGTGCACCCAGCCTCGGCATAGCAAAGAAGCCAGTCGGTCCGTTCACCAGGAGGATCCATGAGCACAACCGGGACTTCAAGAGCCTGAAGATGGACTCCTATACCGGTAAAGAGGACCCAGTAATGCATGTGACCGCATTCCAATCCGCTTACAATGGCAAGGGCTATACTGACGAGGAGTGGTGCCACGCCTTCGTCAACACCTTGACTCAGGAGGCTATGCTGTGGTTCTATCAACTAGAACCGGAGTCCATAGACAGCTATGAGCAACTAGTCGAGGCTTTCACCACCGAGTATGCCACGAAGTCCAGCTTCTTCTATTCGGTGGGTGAACTTACCGGCTTCCAGCAAGCCAGCGGGGAGCGACTGGCGGATTATATGGAGCGGTTCAAAGCTGCCTACCGGCGCTGTACATCCAAGGACGATGTCCGTGCGGCCCAAATCTTCCGAGATGGCCTACAACCGGACGAGTTCCTCAGAAAGCTCAATGCCACGAGCGCTGTCCTCACCTACACCGAACTCATGAACCGAGCGGGGCAATACGCCCGGAGCTACTACCTGACCTACGAACGGAAGTCTCAGCTCAACGCGATGCACAAGGCAAACAAGGCCTCCGCAACCACAGCGGACCCCATCGGGGATAAGCGTAAGCAGGAGCAGGGGGGTAGCTCACGGCCGGACGACTCTCGGCAGAGCGACAAGCGCAACAAGTTCAACTCCTACCGAGGGGGTAATCGCGGCAACAACTGGGAGAACCGCGAGAACAACCGAAGGTATGATCCCCCCAACCGGGAGCGGAACCCCCAACACCAGGCTCCCCAGAGCCACCAGCAACGACCGGTATATCAGGTCGGTCCCGGCTATAACAAGCCCAGGGAACAGTTGTACTCCGACCAACGAGGGCAAGGGCAGTACTCCGGTTACTCGGACCACGGGGAAACCCAGGCCCATCCAAGTCAGTGGCCATACAGCCAACCCGCCGGTATTAACCAAGTGGACGACTCAAGTCAAGGATGGACCGAGACCGGGTATAACCGGCACCCCAAGAAGAAAAGTTCCTGGAGGCACAACCGCCCCCAGAAGTCCGGTAAGCAGGACGGTACCGACGACAGGCTGCTAGTCTGTACAACGTTCAACAAACCCTTGGGGGACATCTACAAGGAAAACCCCCAGCTTTTCCCCCAACCATGGGCGAAGCAAGCATACGCCGGCAACCGGACTAATACCGGTAAATTCTGTACCCACCATCAGTCCGGGACCCACAACACCGATGAGTGTCAGGCTCTCCGGGACGTGGCCGAGCAGCTATACCGAGACGGGAAGCTTGGCCAATACACCGGACAAGGCAACCAGGGTTATCGGAAGGAAATCTTCACCATCAGCGGGGGGCCGACCTTGTCCGGTACTTCACGATCTGAGCACAAGTCTCACGTGAAGGAAGCAAAGCAGCACCTGCAATGCTTCTCCGTGCAATCCGCCCCGGTACAGAAAAGGCCTAAGCGAGACCCGTGGAAGATTGAATTCTCCAACGACGAGGAATCCGGTATCGTGACCCCTCACGACGACCCTCTCGTGATCTCGGCCAAGGTTCACACGGACCTGATGCACAAGGTGCTGGTGGATGGCGGTAGCTCCGCCAACATCATTTTCAAAAGTGCCTACCTCAAGCTGGACCTACCGCTCGAGAACATATCGCGGACGGTGAACCCGCTCATAAGCTTCTCGGGAGATCTAGTCCAACCTCTCGGTAGCATCTGGCTCAACGTAGAGGTCGGCCAGTACCCCAGGTCCCGAAAGGTATCTGCCCACATGCTAGTGGTAGACTGTGAATCATCCTACAATTTCATTCTCGGTAGGCCTATCCTTTGTCAGATCAAGGCCTGTGTGTGCTACTACTTGCTCATGCTAAAGTTCCCTACTCCCGTCGGAGTCGCCTCCATCAGAGGAAGCCAGCCAATGGCCCGGTCATGTTATGCTCAGGAAACTAAGCCACGGCGTCCCTGCCGGGACGTGTGCAATGTCACTACCGGTGACATAGCAGCAACAACCGACAGGCCGGACGACCCCCGGGAAGGAGCAGTGATCATACAGGGCAAACCCCACGAGAAAGTAGAACACATCGCCCTGTTCCCTGAACAGCCTGACAGAGTTGTCAAGATCGGCACCGGCCTACCGATAACTCTCCGGGGAGATCTGATCAGACTCCTGAAGGACAATGCCTCAATCTTCGCCTGGTCGTATGCAGACATGCCCGGTATCTCCACCACCATTATCTCTCACAAGCTTGATATCGACCCCGCCTATCGGCCGGTACGACAAAAGAGAAGGGTAGGAGACCAGGAGCGATACGAGGCCATGAAGACGGAAGTCGATAAACTCTTGAGCATCGGTTTCATCCGCGAAGTCCAGTATCCTCGGTGGTTGTCGAACCCGGTACTAGTAAGAAAGCCCAACGGGAAGTGGCGAATGTGCATCGACTTCACCGATCTGAATCGGGCGTGTCCCAAGGACAGTTTCCCCTTACCGAGGATCGACCAGCTGGTGAACTCTACCGCTGGGCACGAGGCCCTCAGCTTCATGGACGCCTACTCAGGCTACAACCAGATCAAGCTCGATCCCGACGACCAAGAGCACACGTCCTTTGTGACCAATCAAGGTCTTTACTGCTACAATGTCTTGCCCTTCGGGCTGAAGAATGCCGGTGCCACATACCAACGGTTAGTCAACCGTATGTTCTCCAGGCAAATTGGCAAGACCATGGAAGTGTACGTGGACGACATGCTCGTCAAGAGCGTCAAGCAAACTGATCACATCACCGACCTGCAAGAAACTTTCTCTATCCTTCAAGACTATGGGATGAAACTCAATCCCGAGAAGTGTGTCTTCTGTGTCGGTGAGGGTAAGTTCCTCGGTTTCATGGTCAGCCACCGGGGGATCGAAGCGAACCCCGAGAAGATTCGAGCCATCCTGGAGTTAAAGTCTCCCAAAACCTTCAAGGATGTCCAAAGCCTCAACGGTAGGATCACAGCTCTTTCTCGGTTCATATCACGGTCTACCGACCGGTGTGCTCCCTTCTTCAAGATACTCAAAACCGGGAAGAAGTTCGAAGGCTGGACCACCGAGTGCGAACAAGCCTTCACTGCTCTGAAAGAATACCTAGCGGCAGCCCCACTGCTCAGCAGACCAGTGCTGGGGGAACCACTATTCCTATACCTATCGGTATCTAGGACGGCCGTGAGCTCAATCTTGGTCAGGAGCGACAATCGGGAAGACTTACCGGTAGACTATGCGAGCAAGTCTCTACTGGATACCGAGACTCGGTACCCGGAGATAGAACAGCTCGTTTTAGCACTCATGGTGTCAGCCAGGAGACTCCGGCCTTACTTCCAATCTCACCCCATTGTCGTCCTGACCGACCATCCACTACGGATAATCCTGCAGAAGCCTGAGGCATCGGGGAGACTCACAAAGTGGAGCATTGAACTCAGCGAGTTTGACATTGCCTACCGGCCCAGACCGGCAATCAAGGCCCAGGTATTAGCAGACTTCGTCTCCGAGTTCACACCCGAGCACGCTAATACTAATCAGCAGCCATCGGCGGAGAAAGCAACTCCCGCCGAGGACGCCCCAACTACCGTTGGCGAGCATGCGTTTGACCCATCCATACCGGTCTGGCAGCTGTACGTGGACGGGGCCTCGAACTCCCACGGAAGCGGGGCAGGACTCGTTCTCATCACCCCACATACCGAGAGTCCAGACACATCTCACTTGGAGTGTGCCCTCCGGTTCAGCTTCAAAGCTTCCAACAACGAAGCTGAATACGAGGCTCTTCTATCAGGCCTTCGGCTAGCCAGCGATATGGGAGCCAGACAACTCCAAGTCTTCAGTGATTCTCAGCTCATCGTCAACCAGGTCATGGGGGACTACCAGGCAAAAGACCCCACTATGTGCCGGTACGTGACCTTGGTAAAAGACCTCACACTTGGGTTCTCGTGTTTCAAATTAACAAAGGTACCGAGGGATGAGAACCAACGGGCTGACGCCCTAGCCAGAATAGCTTCCGCTATCGACCCCAACCCAGGGGCCTCGGTACCCATCATCATGCTGGAACACCGCAGTACCGAGACGACACCCGTCGAGGTGAACCACTTGCGTCTCGAAGAAGCAAACTGGATGACACCAATCCTAGAGTACCTGCGAGATGGCTCCCTCCCGAGAAATAACGATGAGGCAAAGAAAGTAAGATTCCGGTCCTCCCGGTACCTCATCATCAACAGTCATCTTTACCGGCGAGCCCACTCAATGCCATACCTACGATGCCTCGGACCCACCGAGTCCCGGGAGGCGATCAGGGAGGTACATGAGGGCATATGCGGCCACCACCCGGGAGGAAGAGCAATGGCTCACAAGCTTGTTAGGCTCGGATACTACTGGCCAACCCTCCTCCGGGACGCCGTGTCATTCACCAGGCAATGCAAGTCCTGCCAATTCAACGCGCCAAATGTACCGAAACCATCCCAGCCACTGGAAACGATGGTCAACCCGTGCCCTTTCGCACAATGGGGCTTGGACCTAATCGGGCCAATGCCAAAGGGTACCGGCGGTGTTGAATATGTGGTTGTCGCCACCGACTACTCCACTAAGTGGACAGAGGCCAAGGCCCTCAAGTCCATCACTTCCCAGCAAATTCAAACATTCATCTGGGAAAACGTCATCTGCCGCTTCGGTGTCCCTCAAATCATTGTCACCGACAATGGAAGGCAATTCGATTCCAACTCCTTCAGGGAATTTTGCCGGTGCAAGGGCATCACCCTTTACTTCGCATCGGTAGCCCACCCCCAGACCAACGGTCAGGTAGAGGCAGTAAACAAAATCCTGAAGAGAACAATGAGGACCAAGCTGGGCGAAAAGAAAGGCGCATGGCCAGAACTGCTACCGGAGGTACTATGGGCGTACCGCACCTCATACAAGGCTGCCACCGGAGAAACCCCGTTCTCCCTCGCTTTCGGCGCAGAGGCCGTAGTCCCGGTTGAGATTAATTCCACAACCCACAGGATCGACACTTTCGATCCAAACGAAAACGAAGAGCAGTTGTGTCTCAACCGTGATCTACTTGAGGAACGCCGTGAACAGGCCAACCTCCGGAACGCAGAACACAAGAACAGGCTCAAACGCAAGTTCGACACAAAGGCAAAGGTCCGGTACCTCAAGCTGGGGGACTGGGCACTACGCCGCGTACGATTAAGTACGAAGGACTCTGCAGCCATGACGTTCAACCAAAAATGGGAAGGCCCCTACCGGGTAGTCGAAGTTGTCAAGCCCGGAACCTACCGGCTAATGGACTCCAACGGGTACACACTCCCGCACCCATGGAACATTGAACACCTCCGCTACTACTACCCGTAGGTCGCGCCCGTAAAAACACCGGAACACACCGGTAGGAGGGTCCACACCCCCTAACAAAAAATCAGTACAACGGATTGGTCGAGCAGAGCTCCCACCGGTACTCTTGTAAAAGCCCGGTCACAGTCCGGCCAGGAGCAACGACTCCTGTTCATATATATCAAATCAGTCACTTACAGTCGGTGAAATGTGAAACTCTTATAAGTCATGTGGCCGGTACCAGCGACCCCCATGCATAAGTTTCTGCTCCTATGCTCCTATGCTCCTATATTAACATGAGGCCGGTACCAGCTACCCCCATGTGAAACTCTTATAAGTCATGTGGCCGGTACCAGCGACCCCCATGCATAAGTTTCTGCTCCTATGCTCCTATGCTCCTATATTAACATGAGGCCGGTACCAGCTACCCCCATGTGAAACTCTTATAAGTCATGTGGCCGGTACCAGCGACCCCCATGCATAAGTTTCTGCTCCTATGCTCCTATGCTCCTATATTAACATGAGGCCGGTACCAGCTACCCCCATGTGAAACTCTTATAAGTCATGTGGCCGGTACCAGCGACCCCCATGCATAAGTTTCTGCTCCTATGCTCCTATGCTCCTATTAACATGAGGCCGGTACCAGCTACCCCCATGTGAAACTCTTATAAGTCATGTGGCCGGTACCAGCGACCCCCATGCATAAGTTTCTGCTCCTATGCTCCTATATTAACATGAGGCCGGTACCAGCTACCCCCATGTGAAACTCTTATAAGTCATGTGGCCGGTACCAGCGACCCCCATGCATAAGTTTCTGCTCCTATGCTCCTATGCTCCTATTAACATGAGGCCGGTACCAGCTACCCCCATGTGAAACTCTTATAAGTCATGTGGCCGGTACCAGCGACCCCCATGCATAAGTTTCTGCTCCTATGCTCCTATGCTCCTATTAACATGAGGCCGGTACCAGCTACCCCCATGTGAAACTCTTATAAGTCATGTGGCCGGTACCAGCGACCCCCATGCATAAGTTTCTGCTCCTATGCTCCTATGCTCCTATTAACATGAGGCCGGTACCAGCTACCCCCATGTGAAACTCTTATAAGTCATGTGGCCGGTACCAGCGACCCCCATGCATAAGTTTCTGCTCCTATGCTCCTATGCTCCTATTAACATGAGGCCGGTACCAGCTACCCCCATGTGAAACTCTTCTAAGTCATGTGGCCGGTACCAGCGACCCCCATGCATAAGTTTCTGCTCCTATATTTTGACATGCAGCGTGCTCCCAGCGACACCCATGTGCAAATTTTCACAACATGAGGCCGGTACCAGCTACCCCCATGTGAAACTCCTCTAAGTCATGTGGCCGGTACCAGCGACCCCCATGCATAAGTTTCTGCTCCTATATTTTGACATGCAGCGTGCTCCCAGCGACACCCATGTGCAAATTTTCACAACATGAGGCCGGTACCAGCTACCCCCATGTGAAACTCTTCTAAGTCATGTGGCCGGTACCAGCGACCCCCATGCATAAGTTTCTGCTCCTATATTTTGACATGCAGCGTGCTCCCAGCGACACCCATGTGCAAATTTTCACAACATGAGGCCGGTACCAGCTACCCCCATGTGAAACTCCTATAAGTCATGTGTCCGGTACCAGCGACCCCCATGCATAAGTTTCTATCCTAGTTCGACATGCAGCGTGGTCCTAGCGACACCCATGTGCACACTGTTGTAAGCCATGCGGCCGGTACCAGCTACCCCCATGCATAACACCCCCCATGCACACATCCACGATGCCGGTATCAACTACCCACGTGAGATGAGATAAAGAAAAGTGCAAAACATACCGGAAGGCAGACTGATGTATCCAGTCCTCCCGAGTAAACACTTGGAAATATTTCGAAAACTGAAAATTTCATAAAATAAAGAAGGCGAAGCACGCCATTATTCGACAAGAAATAAAGGCCTTATGGCCAACAAGTACTAGCTCCCGAGAGAGCAGTCCCCACCGGGACGATTGTTCAGAAATGGGTCGAAACACCCACAAAAAACAAAAACAGAAAGCATGATTACAAGGCCCTTGGCCTACACTACCCACACAGGGGGACTTCATTCCTGCTGCTGCTGCTGCGCTGGTTGGCCAGAGGTACCGGCTTCTTCGTCGATCTCCTGGAGGATAGATTCATGCTCATCATCAACGAAGTCCTCGGTGACGGTTGGCACCGGGAGTCGACTCCAGTCTTGGGCCGGGAAGGCATCCTTGATCTTGCCAAGAATGTAAGCTCCACCCTCCATATAGGCTGTGGCCTGCTCCACAGCGCGCTGCCGGTCACGCCGGTAGGCCATCACAGCCTCCTCCCTGGCCTTCCCGACAGCCTCCTCCAGCCGCTTGTCGAAGTCAGCTTGAATCCTGGCCACCTCAGAGGCCACAGCAGCCTTGGCCTTCTCCTCAGCCTCTTGCACAAGCCTACCGGCTTCCTCCTTGACCTTGACAAGCTCAGCAGTCGCCTCCTCCTTGAGCTTGTACATGGTGTTGTAGCCGGACTTCATATTTTCGACCTGCCCACCGACAGAGCGTAGCTCCTCCCAGTACCGGCGGTCCAGCATCAGCTCCTCGTATGCCAGCTGCCAAAGAGTACACATATATAAGTGTCTGGCGCTTCAAAAAAAAAAAAAAAAAAAAAACAAGACGGTACCTTCTGCTTGCAGTGAAAGAGGAGGTCCCGCTGCTGCTTCATTGTCATGGCCGGCAAGTCTGCCAACTTGGACAGCGGGAGAGGGTCCAGCAACGCCTTCCTGGCACAGCCAAGGAACAACTTGGCATTCTCGGACTCGACCTCCCTGCCAAAGATGGCCTCAGACCCGGTACTGCGGGTAGCCAGGGCGGTACCGGCACCCTCCACGGGCCCTTCAACTGAGGTCTCTGCCACCGACACCTTCTGCTTCTTCCGGTGCTCCCTCACCTGTTTGACAAACTACAAAAGCATAAGTACCGGCAGGGCAGATAAAAATCGCAAAAAAAGGTTAAGCATGGGGTTTACCTCTTCCCGAGCCGTCCTCTTCAGGGACGCCACAGCCACTTCTGTGGAAACCTCGGTCTCAGCAGTTTCGGGGACCCCCGAGTCCTCTCCCTCCCCATCAGCCTCAGCAGTGGAACGCACCCGCTTGGCCTTCTTCTTCTTCCTCTTCCCGGTAGCGTCAACAGCAACACCGGTAGCCTCCACCGGAGCACCGGCAGTCTCCGCAGCAATGAGCTCAGCCTCGGGAAGTGGGTTCTCACCCACGGCCTTCTTCAGCTGATAGAAGTCCTTGCGTTCACGCACCATGCTTTGCTCGTCCCCGAGTCGACGATACCGACGGAATTGAGGCAAAACTGCACAGCAGAATACCGAAGTGAAATTCCAAAATATGCGAGTATGCATACACAAGTATACATGTGCTACCGAGAAGAACTTACAGGGACACGGGATCGGTGCTAGCCCCGAAAAGTGAAGCGAGTACCGGTTGAGAAGAACGGTGGACCTCCTCAGGACTATCGAGATGTTCTCCCGGATCCACTCAATTTCTTCCTCTTGCCTCTCGGTAAGCTTCCTCCAAGATTGGTCAGCTGCACAACACATAAAAAACAAGAGGTTAGTACCGAGAGACAAAACTTGGCACAATTACAAGTATCAACTCGGTAAGGCTATCAACCAGGAGCGTCTCTAAAGCTACATGGCACTCTCTTCAACGGTGGGTCAGACCCCTCGGGAAACTCCCACTGACCACCAACGAAGAAGTATCGGTGCTTCCACGTCTGCTGGGAGGTCGGGTTACCAAACACCAGCGGGTCCCTGATGATCTCCGGGCTCCCGAGCTCATGAGACTCGATGTCGGCCTCACCGGCCATACCTTCCCGAACGAGTGCACTTTTCTTCAGGCAGCACCGGGTCACCTTCTTGTACTTATGAACAAGGTCCATCAACTCAGTATCCCGGGGACACTCTGCACAAGGCTTTCCTACCGACTTGGCCTTGTACCAACCCTTATCAGTTTTCGAGTGCTCCTCCAGGGACCACTGGCTGAAGAACACCGCCAAGTCTGGCTCGCCGAAACCACAGTGCCGGTACAGGGTGTAGAGCGCATCAAGACACCGCCAGGTGTTGGGATTCAACTGAGCAATGGCAAGGCCAACCTCGGCCAAGAACCTTTGCTGGTACGATGGCAACGGAATCCGTAGGCCCTCCCCGAAGAAGAATGGGTGTACCAAGGTCTCGCCCGGTATCACAGACTCGCTCCTCAGTTCCCCCTTTTCTGGCAGGCGCATGGTTACCGAGTCCGGAATGCTGAATGCCTCCCTCAGGGCCACCAAGTCATCCTCGGTAGAAGCACTAATTTTCAGGCGGTCTGCCGCAAAACCCGCAGGTACCGAGTCCTCTGGTACCTCTTCCTCAGCAATCTCTGCCTCCGACCGAGACTCTCCTCCCACCACCTCGGTGGCCGGCACAGAACTACCACTACCGGGAATCAACTGGCCATCTTTGAACGTATTCAACGGCTCTAAGTCTTCACCGGTAGTGATGCCCCTCATCACCGTCTCGAACAGGCTCTCAATTCGGACGGCGTCCGTACCGGACGAACATGACCGAGTCTCGCTGCTGCTACTCCCGGTACTGGAGGCCACATCCACAATCTCTACCGACTGGGACCTTTCTGGCTCTTCACCAGAAAAGGCATTGCCGCTCCCTACACTCTGGCTCTCTGAATCAGACATCTGCAAGAGATAAACTAAGTTGCTCACCGGGACGACAATCCTAAGCCTATGCAACCTAGCTCGGTACTAAGGCAGGACACCGGTACGCAAACTACGTTACAAAAGCAGAACCACATAAAGATAACACAAGAGTTCTCGGTACTTACACTGTCAAACGGCGGAAGTCGAGACAACGGTTGGTCAATTGAACGCTACCGGCAACAGGCTCTCACACTCTCTACCGACAAGTTTCAGAGCTCTGGAATGAAAAAATTCAAGAATGAGATGAAGTGAACTCTCTTCACCCCCATATATATAGCGGGACCTGGGACATCTGCACCGTACGACACCAACCGTCGCTTCACAGGATGACGACACGTGTCAATACAACGGTTGAACTCCCCATGCAGTTCCAAACCGCCCGAGAGGCGACACGTATCGCCCCACTACCTCGGCAGTTATTCCCCCACTACCTCGGCAGTTACGCCAAGCATACCAACAGGCACGACCTTGGCAATTCCCTTAGAACTCGGAGCGGTTACAACTCCCTCCCGGGAGGAACCCCTTGTTCGGGGACTTGGGGGACTACGTGGGCCGACCCTAAGCGCCGTGGCTGCCACACCGACACTTGGCTACGTCCTGATATGAACTTTTGGACTAAGTCCCCGACCAAGCACTTCCTCTTGCTCGGGACTTGGGGGACTTCTGTTGCTACCATTTCATATCTGTCCCGGTACAGACCCCATGACGGGTCAGGAGTAGCCCACCATCGCTGAACAGCCCACCTCTGGGCCCATTACCACGCCCCAGCGGCATCTACTTACTCGGTAGGGATCCCCTACCGAGTACACTGCCTTGACAATGCCCCAGCGGCCCAGGCAACGCCCCAGCGGCATATACTCACTCGGTAGGGATCCCCTACCGAGCCTACTAGCAAAGCCCTGGCGGTACCCCAGCGGTACCAGCAATACCAGGCCGGGTGTACCGACAACAAGCCTTCCCCTTGGCCTTACAGGGACATCTCTCGACCCGGTACCGTGGACACACAATCCAGTCGGTACCGGCACAGCCACCTGGCAGCACGTGCTTGTCCACTACCTCGCGGATCGCACTAAAGAACGCCCATACCGCACTAGGACCGCACTAGGCACCGCCGTCCCTCGACGCGCGTGTCGAGGTAGTGGAATAATAGAGTATTCCCTCGTGTCATGGGATGTCCCCCACGCCAGGGAAGCTTGTCTCCGACCTCAGCTCATATATAAGGAGTCCTCACTCCTTATTCAAGTAAGTTCTCTCCATCCCTAGAAACTCTGCTCAAATCCTCTCGGGACTAACTTGAGCGTCGGAGGGTCTTCGGTCGGTACACGCCGGCCTCCCCTGACCTCCTTTGCCCTTTCAGGTACTCAAGTGCACTCCAGGTGCGTCCCTACCGAGCAGCTGGGAAACGGCGGGAACAAAGTGCATAACATATATATGAGGAAATTTCTAGTATATGTGTTGATCGAGAGAGGGAATAAGAATTTTGAATTTTCACTTTGACATTGAACATTATATAGAGGAAAGATTACTAAATTAATTACTAGTTGATTGACTTAATTTGTTACAACTTGAGATTGTAAATGATCGATATTTTTAGACTTAGGATTGTTAATTTACTGATTAAGGGTTGGTATCACTTCTTA
The DNA here is from genome assembly GCA_029955375.1 of Rubus parviflorus. Classification (NCBI taxonomy): domain Eukaryota; kingdom Viridiplantae; phylum Streptophyta; class Magnoliopsida; order Rosales; family Rosaceae; genus Rubus; species Rubus parviflorus. The sequence continues at coordinate 476,140 of JARGGL010000003.1, forward strand.
TTTAATTGGTTATGGTCTTTAGCTAAACAAACAAAGTGATACGAGTGGAATTGATTGAGAGGTTTAACTTAATTGCATACTTTTTAATACTCGATCGATCAATATTATTAATTGTAGTTACAAATTATCCTTTATGTGCGCAGAGTAGATCAACCAAAGATTAGGACTAACAAATGTGTACGTTTTTATGTGAACCTATTCCATCAATACGATATATATATATCATGGAGTTTTTTTGAAGTAGCTAGCTAGATAAAAACAAAGGTTGTCGAAAAGACTAAGCTTCTGAACAATTCACCCATTAGTATCTGAGCTATTCCTGATAGCCATGGCAGTTCTGATGAAGTGAGCATTAATGAACAAGTTGATAATGATGAGAAGGATGTTGAGACTGGAAAGTTAGCAGGTTTAATCATAAAGATTGCATTGAATGCCAAAGAACAGCATGAAAAGTTTGAGCTTGGACAAAGATGGATTGCACTGGACCCAAATGCAAAGGCTCAAATTAGAGCGTGCATGTTAAAGACTTTATCATCTCCTGCCACACAAGCTCTTTATAAAGCATTGGATTTTGCTCAGACGAACTTCTCCAATGATAAGGAACGTGACTTCATAATGAGAGTTGTATGTGAGGCTACTTTTTCCCCTGAGATAAAGATTCGACAAGCAGCTTTTGGATGTTTGGTTTCTATATCTTCAACACACTATGAGAAATTGTCTCCATACATTCAAGATATTTTCAGCATTACTGCAAAGGCTATGAAGGAGGATGAAGAACATGTTGCACTTCAAGCTGTTGAGTTTTGGAGTTCAATTTGTGGATTTTACAGAGAAGAACGAGAGAGAGAATTTGGGAGCAAAGAGCACTCTTCTGTATTTTCTATTAAGCTTGCTTACAAAGGAAAGGAGAGCTCTAACCATATATACTATCACGAGATTAGGAAGATAACAGACTTAGCAAGATAACAGACTTAGCAAACTAAACTAACAGCTGGCATGAGCTGGAAACTTCTACACTCTAATACATACTCTAACACCCCTCCTCAAGCTCAGCTAGAGTAACTAGCCTGAGATTGGTACAATGTGTAACATCTGCATTTGCTCCAAATTGTAAGGCATTTATCTCATTTGCAGTAAGACCATCAATTGAAACATCTGCAGCCCCCTGGGCCAGGAAATATAAAGCACCACAGACTTTCTCAGCAACATTTGGAACATCTCTCATGCTCTGAAGAAGAACGGTGATAATCTGTTGACAATTTGCTTGGGTAATTATGGATGTCTCAAAAGTTGACCCATGTAGAAACTCAAATATTCTTCCAAGTGTCCAACCAGTAGTTTCCTTCACACGGTTATTTGGGTCTTTCATCAGGGCATTTAGCATAAAACTCAAAGCATGATTAACAAGAGTCATTAGCTTCTCAGGGGATGGGCCTTCCAAAACGGAACCAAAGGCATAGGTGGCTGCCTCCCTCTGCCTCCAATCTGTTTTTGAAATATTCTCCTCAATAAATGGCATTACAAGCAGCACAACATCATCACCAACTGTCCGTTCTACCAATCCTAAGCAAGTGCCACCAGCCATGGCAATATTCCATACCCCTTCATCCTGATCTTGATCCTCTTCTTGCTTAAGAAGTGTCGCCAATAACAATGGGATGAGAGCAGGAAGTGCTTGCTTAATAAAATAAAAACAAGGAATAACAGAATCCCCAGTAAATTCACCCCAATATTCTTCTAAAATGTCAATCTCCTCATCACAAATTGAACTCCAAAACTCAACAGCTTGAAGTGCAACATGTTCTTCATCCTCCTTCATAGCCTTTGCAGTAATGCTGAAAATATCTTGAATGTATGGAGACAATTTCTCATAGTGTGTTGAAGATATAGAAACCAAACATCCAAAAGCTGCTTGTCGAATCTTTATCTCAGGGGAAAAAGTAGCCTCACATACAACTCTCATTATGAAGTCACGTTCCTTATCATTGGAGAAGTTCGTCTGAGCAAAATCCAATGCTTTATAAAGAGCTTGTGTGGCAGGAGATGATAAAGTCTTTAACATGCACGCTCTAATTTGAGCCTTTGCATTTGGGTCCAGTGCAATCCATCTTTGTCCAAGCTCAAACTTTTCATGCTGTTCTTTGGCATTCAATGCAATCTTTATGATTAAACCTGCTAACTTTCCAGTCTCAACATCCTTCTCATCATTATCAACTTGTTCATTAATGCTCACTTCATCAGAACTGCCATCAGTGACTTCATTCAGTCCTTGGACCCCATCTGAATCTTCATTAGCTAAGTGACCACTAGAACCATCAGACCTAGCATCATTTTCACCATTTGAACCATTTTCACCATTTGAACCATTCTCCCTATTTGAATCACCAGCACCATTTTCACCATCAGTTAAAATTGAATCACCACCACCATTACCAGTACTTGAATTACCACCATTGTCCCCCTCCAACTCAGTGAGAATCTCACTGAGTGGACCAGAATATCCAAGGACAGGTATCCTCCACCTTGAAGCACAAGTAGGCACACAATATCCACCTTGAGACTGTGGTAAGCCAACATTGTAGCTTCCAGTTGACAGAGCAGTCAGATCAGTAAGAGTGGCAGGAGGCTCAGTTCCTCTGCAACAGTAGAGCTTAACTATATTATTACTGTCAACCTCTGCAAGAAGATTCCTCTCAGCTTTCACATATTCAATCAGGCCTCTCCTAAGCATTTCGGATTTCTTAAGCTTCTTCATTGCATAGACATCACCAGTCATATCATTTGACAAATCAATACCAGTTGAGTCCCCACTTTCACCATCATTATCTACACAAGCCTGCATAGTATCATTACTTTTACTAGAATCATTAATAATCAAACCACCATTATCACAATCACCATTAACAAGCTCACAATCACCAGAGCTGAACCCATCAATATCACGATGAGTTACATCATTATCTTCAGAATTAAGACCATTGTTAGCATGCTCACTATCACTATCAGCATTATTGCCTCCAGAAGCACAAACATCATGACCTTCACCACCATGACTTTCTACAGTATTAGTCTGACCATCACTTTCTCCAGTAGTGCTCGCAGAATCATCACTGCTAGTAGAATCAACAGCAGCACTGAGATGAACAACATCACCTGGGACAGGCATCCTTTGGGAATCACTAATCCATACTTCACTGTTCACAGGAGTAGTTGATGCATCATTGTTTAGATGAAAACCTCCTGGAAAACTAGAGTTTGAAGCATTAGACACACAATAACCACCTTGAGACTGTGTGTGATTGCCATTGTAACTTCCAGCTGAATGAGCTGCCAAAGCAGTGAGAGATGTAGGAGATTCAGACACTTGATAGGCAAAGGTAGTTCTGTGAGTGCAGTTTAAAGCAACATGACCTTTCAATCCACATATTTGACACATAGGAATAAACAATGATGGATGATCGGCTGTCACATCAGTTCTATAGAAACATTTTGCTGCTGTATGACCCTTCAATCCACATATTTGACACGTAGGAATAAAAAATGACGGATGATCGGCTGGCACATCAGTTCTATAGAAACACTTTGCTGCTGTATGACCCTTCTTTGAGCAAATTTGACATTCAGAAGATGATCCAGTGCTACTTAAGGACCTGTTTTGTGAAAAGACATGTTGAGACTTGTATTCAAGGTTTTGATAACAGGTACTGGTGAGATGACCATGTTTCCCACATATTTGACATTTATGGATTCGAAAGCATGTATCAACAGTGTGGCCTCTCTTTCCACAGGCTAGACATTCAGTGCTGCCATCACCAGGTGTTGCATGTTTTCCTTTACCAACAGTTATAGCAAGCCACCCTCGACTATCTCCATTTCTCTCCTCTGTTATAGATCCATCACAACGAGCTGTCAAAGCACTCATTTTTGAATGAAAAGAAAAGCTTCCTTCAATTCGCCTTTCTCGAGATGCCAGTAACATCTACAAGTTTCTGACTATACACTTCTTATAGAGACCAGTAAAAGCAACAATTCAACAAGTTCCTCAAAGAATAATTTGCTCAAAATTTTGCTCAGATTTTGCTCAGTTTTTGCTCAGAATTTTGCTCAGATTTGGCTCAAGATTTTGCTCAGATTTTTTTTTTTTTTTTTTTTTGCTCAGATTTTTTGCTCAGAATTTTGCTCAAATTTTTTGCTCAGATTTTGCTCAAGATTTTGCTCAGATTTGTCACTCAATTTTCTCAGAAAGAAAGAAAATAGCTCAGATTTTGTGCTCTACATACAATTCAGCTCCACAATAGTTTGAATTTTACGCTAGAATATAGCTCAAAACACACAGATCTTGCTATGAATCAACACATAACTTGAACAATTCACATGAACCAGTAAACAGTAACAAGAGCAGTTACGAATCAGCACCTGAAAGAAAAGCAACGAGAGAAGTCGCTCCAAGTCATAATCTGAAGTGAAACAGCTTTGAATCGAAACTGAGAATGAAGCACCACTCGATCGAAACTAGCAATAGTGAATGCTGAAGCACGAATCGTAGGTCCAAATAACCTGATCTAGCAAGTAAGCACTAGAACAACTCCGAATCAAAATCTGAAGTAGAGTAACACTCGATCCAAGAGGCGAAGATGATCAAAGCCTCAAATTGCAGCAGATATGAAACTGGACCGGGAATTACAGCCAGGATCGGGATAATTGATGCGGAAGCATGATTCACAGGTTCAGGATCTATTGAGCTCTGATACCATGATAGCCATGGCATCAGGAAGCAAGCTAGGATTTGTGGATTTTACAGAGAAGAACGAGAGAGAGAATTTGGGAGCAAAGAGCACTCTTCTGTATTTTCTATTAAGCTTGCTTACAAAGGAAAGGAGAGCTCTAACCATATATACTATCACGAGATTAGGAAGATAACAGACTTAGCAAGATAACAGACTTAGCAAACTAAACTAACAGCTGGCATGAGCTGGAAACTTCTACACTCTAATACATACTCTAACAATTCCGACCCCTCATCCTCGTGAGAAGGCAAGGTGTTTTCAGAAGCTAGCTACCTATTTTCTTTATAATGATATATCGAGGATATCATGCATTAGAACTTATATATATAAGTAAAATATTCACAATTAACCAAAATATATATCTTATTGCTCAGCGTACGTTGATAAATTGCTCCATAGTCATCAATTAATTAAAGGCAAAATGCACTATCAATCATATGCTCCCCCAAAAATAGCAAAGAATTAGGTCACCTTTATATGAAAAGGGGAACTACTCATGTCCTAAACTTGCATAATGTACAATCCCCAAAAACTGGCTTCATACACAATCTAGCTATAACTTGGATATTATATATATGTTAGAGCTAATAGAATATGTTTCTTATATATATATACATCAATTCAATAACAAGACAAATTACCTAAAGCTCTATACAAATGATCGAGTACCAAAATGCATATGCATGGGGTACTCAAACCAACAACGGAACGACTCTAACGATTTTCAACATATAATGATATTGATGCATACGTACACTTCCCTTTTTTGTCCAATCCATGCATGAATATAAAGAATGACCTTGCATTATTGGAAGAGGTATTGTAAACTTTTATTAATTTGTTTTAATTCCTTTTATCTTACCTATTAAACTAGTTAAAAGGATAGAGACAGATTAACTTTCCTGATACAACATACTTCATAAACATCAAATTAAGAACACAATCCAATATTGCATTCTATTAAAATAAGGGGGAAAAAAAAGTCTCACAATATATGATCTTTTTATCTCTCATTTGGCGGCTGGAATGTGATTTTCACGTTCCTGGGTTTGTTCATTACGATTTTGACGTTGGTTTTCAAGAAGAGGACAAGATTACGATTCAATGCATGTAGACACCACATCGCGGTTCATTGAACCTGGACATTTCGAGCACCAATAATGGTGGTTTCAGCTTCTGTTTTCCACATTTGGAAGTGATTTTGGAGTGTACCAATAAGAGACTAAGAATCTAAGATGATGGGGTGACTGACGTGGCAGATTGTGCCACGTGTGATAGGGGAGTGACCCCACAAGGAAAGGGTCAGTTTTGAAACGTGGAGCTAATTATAATGTCACACCAATGGAGTCAACGAGTCTCTCAACCAGAAAATGGTTGAACACGGTCAAATCAAATGGGACACAACTCTCCAAGTAGCTATGCATGTATCGGAACTGATCGACAATAGGTGCATATTCTAACCGATCAAACTATTAGAAGCTATGGAAATGTGAAAGGAAAAAATAATATGCTTCAAGAATCCAAACAATACATTACGAATAATATAACTCATGAGTTTTTACCAAAACAATTAATTTTGGATTTAACTTTTTAAGTTAATTGGTTGTGCACATTGTAAAACTTGAACACAGTCCATTACCAATCGATTATTACAAAAAAATGCTCAAGTTTCATGTACTTTGTATGTATTAGTTCGTTCGTCATATAATAAGGCTAATTATATTACATGTTGCGCACTATTTTGGGGTCTTCGGTTATTTTCATTTTGTCTCATACATACTTCTAATTTTAAGATCATGCAATCTTATGATATTTTGTGATTATAATAAATTATAACTCTCAATATAATGAGATTCAAATGAGATGAAATATATTATGCAAGTCCAAAATTACCGAAACCACAAGCAAAAAGTTTATGACACGTGTAAGCACTTTAACAATCATTACATGCGACATATTAATGGTACATTTTGATTTTATATTATATATTATTGTTTTCAAGTACTCAACAACTAATCGTTTTTAAGTCGAATTTAAGACTTCTTATTTATAAATAGAAGACTATTACTTGTAGATCATATATATATGATTATTGACCTATTTGTACTGTAATTAACTATGTAGTCAAATTGATGCAACCTTACGATTTCATGTTAAGGCAGTTAAACTAACCACCAAAACTAGCAAAGAGGTACGAAATTGTTTACAATTTTGCAATAATAAGTTGCATTATGTTATATCATATATATGACAGTGAAATCAGCCCCCATGAGAGTCCTCTCTCTAGCAAAACCCTAGCCCCCATGAGATTCCTCAATAGCGTCTCTGTGCGCATCAAATCCAGCAGCACCTTCGTGTGCTTTTCTCCTAGCCTATGGCTTCTTTCTATACTGTTTATCGCACAAATTCTAGTGCCGTCAGCAATTGCTAGTGCGGCTTCCTATGGTGAGGATGGTTTTTGCCTCTCTCACTCACAAGGACGGCTCTGTCCGTCATACTCTTTTCAGGCCTTTGGTGATTATGCTCCTGCAGGGCGTCTCTTGGGCTATCAAAGATGGTTGACATCCAGATTAGATCTGGTTTTCTGCTTGTCGTTGCCGGTTCTTTTGGGTGTCAATCAAATCCAAGGATTCAAAGTCTGGGATCCAGGTGAGTTTTGGGTGCTTGGTATTGGAGGCTTAGCAGCCTTGGTATTCCAGGTCGGCGACCTTATTACTGGTGGGGCGCTGCTAAAGTTTAACCTAAATCAGATTTGGTTATTTGATTTGGGTTCTTTTAATTTCTTATTTAAGAATAAGCATGATCAGTTGTGCAAGTTTCGATTGTGGTTTTACTTTCTTTTTTCATGGGTTCTCCTTGAGCTAGATTGGATTTATTGGTCTCAATGGCAATACTTGCCGGAATTTTTCTGTTGGTTGTTGACAGCAGTGATGCACGGTGTATGTATTGTTCTAGGTTTTGAATCATCGATTAGAGTTTTAAGTTTAGACTCATCGATTAGGCCACTTGTGTGGTTTGTACTGCTCCTTTTTAGGATGCCCATATTAAGGATTGTAATCCTCTATTGATTAATAAAGTTTATGCTATTTTCAAAAAAAAATATATATGACAGTGAAATAGAAGAGGCAGCTCCACGTGAAAGGTCATCTAATTAAATTAACCAGTAAACCCATATTTAAGTCCAGTAAATTGATGGTCAGATTATCTAAATTTACAATTATTAATTTTTTGTTTTTTGTTTTTGAACAATAATTATTAATTTTTTTTAAACTTAACGGTACATTAATTTTGTACTAACAAAATCCTAGTATGTCTTCGATGCATACATAAGCTTGTTACTGATCAAAGCAAATACAAAAAAGAGAACGGGGACGTTAAAATGACTAGATTCATTGGATAGTAACACGATTAAGGCCACATACATTCAACAAAATCGTAGCCTGCCCTATAAATAATAATGCACACGGCGGCTTTTACTTCATCACATCATGTCATCATCTTCATTCTTGGAAATTGTCTTTTATGGAAACACCATGAACACAATACGACAACACCTCCCTCCCCATTATCTCTATTAAACTACACCCTCTCTCATCCCTCACTCGAATCATTGTCTCGCAAAAGCGAAAGTAAAAGGTGACAGAGAAGAGAATTCTAAGAAGCTTAAAGCAGAAAAGGAGAGAGATCAGTTAGGAAGGTGACAGATAATCATAGATTGATAGTTTATAGAAGGTGAAAATATGGGAGCGAGGATTCCGGTGAGGTTTCAGCGAGTGGCGGCGGCTTTCGACGAGGGGGCCAGGGTGAGGCTGTGCGAGAGCAGCGGCAGCGAGCACTCGGCGGCGGCAGAGAGCTTTGGGGATTTGTCAGACCTGGTCAAGTCTTTTATTGAGAGAGGGAATTATGGAGGAGATTCAAGGGATGATGCTGAGGAAATCGAGAGGGATTCAATATTAGAAATCGATGAAGAATTAGAGGGTGGTTATTGGTCTGACTCGGAGACGAAAAATACTCTCAGGGGTCTGCTTGATAAAAATAACGGTGGTGATGATGTGAAGCAAAACATCGTTGCCGAGGTGGAACATGCTTGCCAAGTAATCGGGGATAGGTCGGACCGGGAGTTTAAGAGGAAGCTGATGACTCATTTGCGGCAGAAGAGTTTTGATGCTGGTGAGTCGAGTTTTCTTTTTTAATTTGCTGCATACTCTTATTTTAAATTTTTTTTTTTTGGAATTTGGTAAATAGGTGAGTTAAAATGCAAGAAGGAATAGGATTTAGTGATGTAGTAAATCATAACTTGAGAAAGGATTTAGGCCTTGAAATTGATTTGGGGTATTGCCAAGAAATTGAAAAACTAGTATGGTACTCATTAAGAATTTAGGCCTCGTTTTGTTCTCGTAGTAAAAAATTTCAGAATAATCTCAATTGGGTTTTGAATTTCTCATATCTTGTAAGTCTATAACTAAGTGATCGGCTTTCCAATATAGCGGTCAATTTGTATGTGCATACTATATTCTATTTTTTTTAGATCAAGAGAACGGTATACAAGCATAATGTGTCATGCTAATATTTGAGGTGCACTAGCCTTTTTGGTGATTGATTGCTGAGATTTGTGACTAATGTTCCTATTTGTCCAAATTGTCCAGGCCTGTGCAAATCAAAGTGGGCAAAATCCAGTCGGTTTCCAGCAGGGGATTACGAATTTGTTGATGTCAATGTCAACGGAACTCGTTACATTGTCGAGCCATTCTTCACTGGAGAATTCGAAATCGCTCGTCCCACTAGTCGATACACATCGTTACTCAATGTCTTACCACAAATATTCATCGGAGAAGTTGAAGAGCTGAAGAAGATTGCAAGGATAATGTGCACAGCTATTAAAAAGTCCATGAAGAAAGTGGACATGCCCATGCCACCATGGAGGAGAAATGGGTACATGTTAGCAAAGTGGTTTGGATCCTACAAGCGTACCACAAATGCAGTTCCAACCAAGGCCTTCGAATTCCATGAGGGTTTTGATGGAAAAAAGAGATCATTCGGCTTTGAGGCTCTGCCCACAAAGTCTTACTATTGCAGAGGCGATTTTGCTACCAAGAATGGATTGAGAATTGGGAATTTGACTGCTGCATTTCAATCCAAAGGCATAGGCATGGAATTGTAGCTGCATTACTTGTCCTAATTGCTTTGGTGAAAAATTAATTTTGGAGTTTTTTTGTTTTTATCTTCTTGGCTAAAATCTTTGTTTTGGGAGTGAAATGTAATTTTGGAATCATTGGAAGGAAGTTCTTGGGATTAGGTTGCTGGCCTTGTGATAAGGGCATGGTGTAATTGTACAAACCCATCTTGTTTTTGAAGGAAAAAAAGTCTGTAAAATACCCATTATATATATTTTTGGAATAAATGTAAGATTAATTCCTCAGTTCTTCCAAGTTTATTACCAGTTTCATGTTTCAATATGTAAACACCGATAGAAGCAAACAGCTGGGAAATCAAAGCAGGTTTGCTTGGAAGGTGAACCAAAGAGAAACGATGTTGATTTTTGAGAAGGGTCTCTTGAAAAGGCTAAATCCTATGCCCATTTCCCTCCTCTCTCCCTTCTCATATGAATTTCATCCACTATAAACACACATGATATGAACTTTTTTTTCTGGAGCAATATTAATAAAATTTCAGAAAGAAAATTTAACTAGAAAGAAATGTAAGAAGCTCGGTAAGCAGATCCGTCGACAGAGATTTAGAATCTCACAACGGGCGGCCAGTAAACCTCTCAGAAATTCAATTTAGCTACAGCCACTTTGGCATTTCAAGATCAAGGGTACTGATTATAAGCCCTTGTCTTGGTACAATGTAGCTTTCATATGCATATACGAATTCATCTAAAACATTTCAGAAACAGAGAAACATGAATGGACCTGAGAAACTAGAGAAATAGAGATGATGAGCTAAACGGCTGAAGAGAGCAAATGTGATGGCTAACAAAACCCTACCCGCTGCTTTATAATGAAGGTAACTATATCTGAACCGTACATCTTTCAGATTACGGGTCTCATCCTCTGCGACCGGTGTCAAAGTACTTCTGTGCACTCGGCACTTGCTTGGGCCCGTTGAGCATGATTTATTGATTTAGCGAAAATAGCATAAATTTACTAGGAAAAAAAAATTCCCTGAATTGATATTGTTGCTTGTGAAAAATCACCACAAAGTTAGTTATTTGACAACTAGAAACAAATTAGTGTTTAAATAAAACGTAAATAAAAGAGAGAATGCTCAAAATATGATGTATATTTATTGATGAATATGAGTCTCTATATATAGAGCAATACAAGATACAATCATTAATGAAGTAGGAATCTAATGGAAACAAATTTGCTGCTCACCCACTGTTTGGTCTCGGGTTCGACCGAATGGGGTGGTCGAGTGGTCATCCCGATGTTCGCCGTCATTTGCTGTGGCTCGGGGGAAGAGAGAGAGAGTGGGGAGAGAGGAGAGAGGGATTGGGGGAGAGTCGAATAGAGGAGAGAGAGACTAAAAATTATTTTTATTAACTATAGTTAGGATATGGGGCACGTGTCAAAATTTTAGAAGGTGGGCAATGGTTAGGGTGGGCGGCAAATTTGCTCCCGAATCCTATACTATATACAATTCATATTCTAGAAAAATTTACCTTTCATAAACATATTATTGAAAATCCTAGTTTGACAAGGCACACAATAATAATATCTTGAAACAATTAGCTTATTTTTCAATTTTGAGGAGGTAAGTTGATATTTAGCACAAAATATAAAATCAGGGAGTATTTTGACTGTTGGACTTTTTTTTTTATAAAAAAAAATAGCAAATCAATGAGTACAATTCAAGAACAATTTTTGAAACACATTTTGCTTCCACACATTAACGCTAATGTCATATAGTACTTTTACACAAAAAACTTTACTACATCATAGTAAAGATTATTTTGTTCATATATTTTACTTGTTTTATTTTATAGTTTTGTTTTGACACATGTATGATTCGTAACTTATAATGTTATAGGTTCAAATTCAAAATCTTAATGTTATTGCATTGTAGTTAGATTACTAAATGCTATTGTACTGATATGACAAGACAATAGCATTGTATTATCGAGTGGAAAAGAAAGAAACGCAGTTTAAATCCAAAAAATTGCTTTTACTAATGGGGTGAGTGTATTTGGATTTGACTTTTGCACTTACTGGTAATTGGCTTTTAATAAAATTTGTTTCAACCAAAATAAAAACCTCCCAAATCCAACAATTACTGATAAATCTAATACACGCGGACGGCCCTGATTTAGTATCACATGAGTAAAACCATCCAATCCTTCCAAAACACGCAAACCATAAACGCATAAAAACACACACCCACCCGTCTTTTCTAGAGAGAGAGAAGAGAGAGAGAAAAAGAAGCCAAAGATCAAAGCAAAGGTTTTTTTAATTTTGCCGCGGATCGGACGCCCAACGAATCGCCAACGCAGAGGGATCGGAGATCCATGGAGGGAGTTGGGGCCCGAACGGGTCGAACCTCGACCCGGTACGGACCAGCCACGGTGTTCAATGGGCCGGTGAGGAAGTGGAAGAAGAAGTGGGTCCACGTAGCACCACCCTCTCACAGCAATCACTCTCACTCTCACCAGATTAACGGCCTCAATGGCACCCCTAACGGTAATAACGGTTCGCATCTCCTGCTTTTCAAGTGGGCCCCAATCACCCATAGCCAAAACGCTTCTGCCATTGGCAACAATACTACCAATGGGGACAACAAGGACAAGGTCGAAGATGTGGAGGAGCCGCCTCGCCGCAGATTTAAATACATTCCGGTAATTTTATTAGTTTGTGTTCTTGGAATTCTTGGATTGATTTGGGTGCGATTCTTGTTCTTATGGGTGTTTGATTTGGTAGGAAAGCATTGGTCTTATCTATGACTGTTGAATTTTGCATATGGTTGATTTTGGGGTTAATAGTGAATGCGTGATTTAGGGTTTGCTTTCAGTAGAGTTCTTGTGATTTGCATAAATTATTTTTCCCTTAGCATTGGTTGTGTTTAAATTGTACTCGGAATATGAATTTGAGTTCTTTTAAGTCATGTTCAAGTGTGGCGGCTAATCTTTTAGTTCAATTTGCAATCTGAACTGTTTGAAGTTTTGATACAGTGGAGTTGATAGTGCAAATTTCTTTATTTAATGGCCACGTTCATGCCGTGAAATCACACTGACTGCAGTCCTGGGTGTATCTAATAGTAGGATTGAAGAGTTCTTGCTTTTTCGTGTTGTGGTTATCTCGAGGTGCATCAAGTTCAGTGATGTTGTAATTCTTGCTACGAGAAACTTTGGATGAATGTTTAGAAACTGAAACTGTTGTCCTTTGTATACTTTGAAAAAGACACGATGTCCGAGTTTTGCAGTGATTATAATATGCAATTACTGTTCTCACAAGTTTATGTAGAATGTATGGGAGTCAAGAGTGCGTTTTTGAGGTTCTACATTAACATTTTTGACATTTTTCCTTAGAGAATGATCTAGTACTGAGTAACTAAAATTGTTTTTGTTTCTGGTTCCTTTTGGTACTTCTGAGACCTTTATTCGATAGGAAATTAGGAAAAGTTGTTAGCCATGCGTACATACAAAAGCACTTTGTAATACTGTGCTGAAGTTTTTTGTGATGGACCAACGTATATTTGTGAATGCACATTGCTAAGACTCGGTGGAAAAATTGAGTTGTGAATGCCTTTGGTATGTCCAGCCATCTCTTATTGGTCTAGAACCTGCAATAATACTTGAATGAATTAAGCATCATCCAGCTATGTTTACAACATCAGTACTATTCACCTTGCGTTAAGTGCATGCTCTGGTTGGTACTATTGAGTATTGAATCCCAAATGGTTGTTTGAACTATAGCTCCTCGAGGGAAAAAGAGACTGTTCACCCTGGAAAATTTAGGAAAATAAGTGCACAGGGAACTCCCTTTAGTTGTTAGTACTCAAATTTGGGTTTATGGTTTCCAATTATTTGTATGAGTCCCTGGAGAGAGTATAATTGTGTCATTATTTGAAATCCACACCTTGTGTTTGGGGTCTCAATGGTTCTTGTGTTCTAATGGATTTTTGATGTGGAAAATGTGCTTTACAGAGGCTGAATCAAACAAATAGTAATGATTGGTACTATGAGTTCATTGTGTAGTAACTGTGCCCCAGATAACTATTCGATTGTGTAGTTCATTATTCTGTATTTTTTGTTGGGGTTTGCAGTTGAAGGATTAACTTTAGCTGTTTCATGTTTGATAAAGCAGATTGCCTTATTAGAGGAACAGCAAAATGAGGCTGCAGAACAGGTTGAAGAGGAAGCCAACTCGATAGAAACTGAGCCAACTGAAACAAGGGCAACCACCAAGGATGAGGGTTTAGATGAAAAACCTGACATGAATGATGTTCCTATGGACGAAAATCAGGTGAATTGTTTGCCCCTTTTTATATGCTTGCCTTGTTTTCAGTTCTTGTAGGTAGGACTTGTATTTTTCTTTTTAATTGGGTGGGTGGTATATGGAAATTGAGTAATGAATATGCCACAGTTGTTTTTGCGAGTAGTTACATTTTGATGGTAAATGAGGATGAACCTTTATCAGTCCATCTGGACTTTCTTGTAGAGGATTCCATTTAGGTACCTTTTCCTCATACAAGGAACAGTAGATTTGTAGTAAAATGGTAGTGCATCAAATGGGTTTGATTTACTTGTATTAGCAGTAATATTAACTTTCATTTCTGGTTTATTCTCAGGACAACAATCAGATAGTATGCCAAGATCTGAATGAAAGCACTCTGGATTTGAGTTTGGGCTTGAATGGGCATGACGGTGATAATGGTTCTGCTATGAGAACTGATCAAATCAGAAATGGGTAGCTGCAGTGAGCGAACTTGAGTATTGTTGCGCCTATGAATGGAGGTCTTTGGTTTTTTGGCACTGAGAACGTTCCGAGCAGCCGCTAATTTCTTGGTGCCGAAATCGATTGCAATTCTTTGGCCCTTTATAACCTGCCTATGGGCATATAGAGAAAGTGAAATGTACTATTAGTATTCTTCATTTGAATGTTTCATTGTTGAGTTGATTGCTTGCAAATTGCACCCATTTGGCATAAGTTGCAATACCCATTTTTTTCAGCATTAATATTACAAACTTTGTGTACTGGGATTTGACTTTTTAATTTTGAAACAAGATCTATGATAAAGTTTATTGTTTGTAACTGTTGGATGGAACGAGGTGTTACTAAATTATCAACTTATGAGTCCGCAGGTCACGTTTCAAATATCTAAAGAAAAGGAAGGATCTGCAACCTCTCGGTACCCTGATCAAAAGCTGCAGATAGGTCCTTCATGAAGAAATTTGACCATTTTCAAATTAAGCGTGAGATTAATATACCTTAACAGAAACACAAATTTTTTTTAGGCATACAGAGACACAATTTGGACAACTCTTATAGTGTTTGCGAAAGGTACTTTTTGGTACCTATAAGTTTTTTCTACCTAAAATGGTATTTGAACTATTGCACCGTTACCTAAAATGATACCTTTGTTAACTTAATCGTTAAGTTCTCCTACGTGGCGCATATTTTGATGAGAAATACTTCCTAATTGGACTAGGGTAAAAACCTAATTTGGTACCTGAACTATTGCTAAATGTATTTTTTGGTACTTACAAATTTTTTTTTGTCTAAAATGGTACCTAAACTATTGTGTCATTACCCAAAATGGTACTTAATTGGACTATACTTAACGACTAAGTTAACGGAAGTACCATTTTGGGTAAAGGCGCAATATATAGTTCAAGTACCAAATTCAGTTTTTACCCTTCTTTGCTTGGGCTAGCCTACGTGGAATTGACCAAAATGACAGGTGACTAATTGAACTTAAAATAAAAAATTCCTAACGATCATGCGATTGATTTTTTTTTTTTTAAAGAAAGAAAAGATTATAGGATTCTTTTGGTCACAAAATATTGAATGGATGATCCCGATTTAAAGTTTAGAATAAATTAGAACAATCCCTTGCTTAGGAGAGATTTAGATCCAAAGTTGATTACTTTCTTGTTTTGAAAGGGAGTAAAGTTGATTACTTATAGAATCATACAGAATAGAAATATTCTAACAAACAATAAGAATACTCATTGGATTTGATATCAAAAGTTGAAGGAAAAAAAGCTAAAATGGTACCTCAACTATACTTCCATTTTATCGATAATACCTGAATTTTAATTTTTATTTCAAACGGTCACATTCGATACATACAAATTATCAAAGATACCACTTTAGATGAAATCGAAAAGTTCAGGTACCGTTTGTGACAAAAAGTTCAAGTACCACTTTAGACGAAATCGAAAAATTCAAGCATCACTTTAGACGAAATCGAAAAGTTCATATACCGTTTATGACAAAAATGAAGTTCAAGTACCATCGATAAGATTAAGGTATAATTTATGTACCATTCATGATAATAACCCAAAGTTGAAATTAAACAAAAACAAACGAAGTGCTTTGAACACAACTTAGGGTATCTACACTATAATTGTCCGGTTGCATAAAATCCAAATACAATTCATAATAACAAAAAATTGCATAGATCAAAAACGTCTCCCAGTAGGAGGGGCCGCGGGTTTCTTTCTCTCTATCGAAATCATTAGGCAATGTTTGGAGGGAGTTGAAAGTATCAAGGAATTATACACATACATCTCACACCACAGAAGTAATTTTTGTCTTTTATAGAAGCAGAAAAAGACCAGACTAGGCCTAAAGTGGGGTGCCAATCTAGTCATAAATTCAACAATTTTATTGGCACATATTAGTTTACTAATCTTTCATAAAAGCAGAAAAAGACCAGACTAGGCCTCCTCCTCCTCCTCCTCCTCCTCAAGTGATAAAAAGGGACGACCAGTTTCTTGATCTTCGTCGTCCCAGTACTGCTTAGGAGCCTTGGTTGGCCTCCTGTGCTTAGGAGCCTTGGTCGGACAGTCTGCATCCCCAGTCCAGTGCTCACCTAAGCTACCACAATCCAAACACTTCTTAGGAGTAGCATATGCTTTCCAATCCTCACCAGGGTGGCCATCCCTCTTACGGCAACACTTGCAAACTCTTTGAATGCCAGGAGGAAGAGATACATTGTGTGGGACGAATTTCCGGTACGGACAGGATGGAGTGCGGTGCTGAACGATCAGACCACAAATCAGACATTCAGAAGGTTCTACAAAACTTCTAATATTTTTATAATCGCCACCTGTTTGAACTTTCATTGTTACATACCCAAAAACAAAAACAAAAAACAGTAGGCACAGCTGATTCACTCATGACACAGAAAAATACTTGTAGAGTTATAAGACACTAAGTCAACTACTCAAATACACGGCAGCTATTCCAAGCACAATAGGTAAGATAGAAAGTGCATTACTAACTCATACACTAATTAAGGAAGCCATCCCACATTTTAATAATTACAGTTTTACTTATGATTTCTCTCGTCTGTCTATATACTATTATAAAGACATCACCCTTTGTCAACCATAACAGAGAGGATTAAATAACTATCAATATGATTTTAATCATCAGGAACAGAAAAAGCCAAAACACAGAAAGAAAAAATAAAACCCTAGACTATCTTTAACCACCACCTCCCGCACCAATTGGATGTGTTGGCAGTATCTACTTTAAATAATGCAAACAATATACAGTACTTTTCAAGCTTAGTTAAGTTACTAAACATTTTAATTTCTACAAACCAATCCAATCCAAGTATAGCTTAATTTATTCAAATAGAAAAGCCAAGCCACCTAATTGAAATACTCCAGAAAAGAACTTATTTAGTAGCAGTCGAATTTCAAGAATAGTAAAGTATATTCCCAAAAATGGGTGTAACTATTACAACAATGAAGTTTTGTTGAGAATTATACTCATTAACAAAATAAAGAAACAAACAAATTTTTTTTTCCTAAACTATTTCTTAAAAACTATTTCCAAACCAACTTAAACAAGGATATCTTACTATGAGAACAAAATTCAACTACATAACAGTATACCACAAGTAAATATTGTTACCACAAAAAAGAAACAGAATGCTCATTCATAAAATATTTTAAAACACAGGAGCTCAAGCAAATTTCAGAGAATATTCCTTCAAAACCCAAGGACACATACCTCCTACATCGCAGTAAATTTCATCCAAATCGATCGTCTTGCGTGGATCACCAGCTGTTAACAAATATATCAATATTCTGTAATTGAAGAGAAACCAATAACCACTAGGAAATCTTAAATTCAGGTACTGACTAAATAGAAGGGGGAACAGCTGAAAATTTCTTGCAAAACAAACTTAAATACAAGTATGAAGTTGTAACGTATACAACTGGATAATTAATTAGCTTGTAAGATGAAGGGCCCTTCCATTTTATTATTATTATTTTGAGGAGGAGGAAGTGAGGAACTCGTTCCGGTTAAAGATACTGGTTAATTTTATCCTAATATATTTATTAGCAACAATATTTCAAACCGAATAAAATAATGATATGAACAAAATTCTGCTACATAAAAGCAAAAGTATATATATTCTATAAAAAAAAAATATGCATACACAAAAATTCCGGATGATCAACACAGAAAACCCTGAAACAAAGATCAAAAGCATACCATGATTAAAAAAAGAAGACGAACAAAAGCATACGTACGTCGAATATTGATACTCACGTCCTTTGTGGAATATCGGGGCCGCTTAGATCCTGATCCCAGATGAGATCTGGGTTTCTCTTCGAGTTGTGTTGGCTGGCGGATCATGATGGATCTCAAGTCCGATCTGCGTGAAAGATGAGATAGAAAGAGACTTCCAGAATTTGTGAGACGGGTTTCTTCGGTTTTTGTATGAGTCCGTCAGATCACGTTAGCACGTGGCATGAATCTAGCGGTTCTGATGCGTGGATCAAAGTTCAGGTCCCTGACCTTTTGTGTCCGTTTAAAATCACTTTGAGCCACCCAAAAGACTTTAAGGCTCTTGGCCCATTCACTATGCAGTAATATAATATGGTTAGAAGATAAAGTTTGATATTGGGGCCTTATTAGAGCATGTTCACCCATAAAGTCTAAAAACTAAAGTCTAAACTAAAATTTAAGCTCCTAAATTGACACTATTCATCAATTTAGACTTCTCATTACTTGTGTGTTTCCAGCCATGAAGTCTAAGTCTAAAATCTAATTTGTTAATCAGTCTTTGATCCCTATCACTATTCAATCATGACCATTGATTGAAAGTTTAGCCTAGCTTTTGAACATGTTCAGTTTAGCCTTTTCCAAAAGCCAGCCTGTGTTTAACCAAGTCTATAATGGTGCTGTTGGAACTGACTTTTGGTTTCTATGGCCTATAGTTTAGCTTAGACTATGCTAAACAAGCCCCATTGCACATGCTCTTAGTCCCCCCACATTCCCTCTCTCTCTCTCTCTCTCTCTCAAAATGAAACCATTTGTTTTTTTTTTTATTCAAAGAGGATTTCATTAACAGGAAGCAATTACAGATTGGGCAATTACAGATTGGGTAATAGCAGAGCACAAAAGCTACCGCCCCCAACACAGCAGTACAAAAATACTTCCTCAACTACAACATTACCTAATATCTTCCTCAATATCATTTGTTAAAAAAATCTGAGACCTTGGAAACAAATTAAATCAAGATCTAATAGCAAGGTGAAGGAGTTAAGATTCGGACAAACAAAATGAGTTAAACTCTATAATTATAAGTTTTAAATATGAATTTGCTGAATTGACTACATTTTTTTTTTCTGAGACTAAGTTTATAAGGCCGCATATTAACTTTCGCACAGGGCCTTCAAAATGTTCAAAATGTTTAAGACGGCTCTGCATACATGGCTTAGATATAAGCCGCGCATAATGTTTCCAACATGCACCTTGATGCCTCCACAAAATAAAACAGCTCGTTACAGAAGGATACAAAAGGTAATGACTTAATTATTGGGTCAGTAGAGCGATTTGCAACACCAGCATCTTCACATGCAACAGAAACTGCACGACATATATCTGCAGCCCCATCCACCTTCAGGACTACACGTCGGAGATTATATCCTCCCCTTACTTGGCCAATGGTATGCCAATTCCATATTTCTACCCGTGGAATGATTGAGCCACCCCTGAAAATAAGAAATAATGAGAATTCTATTTTTGTTTAAACATAAAGAGAAAAGATATTTAATGATATACCTTTTTTTTTTTAACAAATTTAATGATATACCTTAACCACTTGAACACAGAATCATCATCGATATGATTTAGAGAGAGAACAAAAATTGTTCTGTTATCTAAACCTTCAATGCGCTCATAGTTGGACAATAAGACTTTCGGAACAGATTCACATGTAATCAATATTGTTGCAGTTGAAGTGACTTTATGAACTGTTGAAAAACAAAGAGTTATATAAGTTGATTTGAATAATGTTACTCTATATATAATGAAGTAAAAGAATTCAAAATCATAAAATTTAAATACGGGTGGAGATGGATGATTACTAATAACATGTCCTCCCATGCCGTAATTTTCCAATGCAGCTATTAGTATTGTCAACTTCACCATTTCAAGCGCTTCATCTTCGGACATTTGGAATTTGTAATTTCCCAATTCAGCTTCAACCTCTTCATTTTTGTTGGCACCTTTTCCAATTATGGACCAAGTATCAATCTTTGACAGAACCTTTTTTTTAGGCTTACTCACAAGAAGCCAAATGTTTGTATTTTTCTCCTAACATAGAATCAAGGGTGTAACTAAATTAAACAGAAATCCTATAAAATGAGAAAGTAAACCAACATAGAAGCAACGACAGATTTATGGGTGGGCTGATAAATTAAAGATTGAGCTAATACCTCATTATTTCCAATAATGTAAAGTTTACACGGCTTAAGATCTTGGTCGGACTTCACAAAATCAAGTGCGTAGTTTGCAGCCATTTCAACTGTAGTTGGGATGCCGTTCTTGTTATTCTTCTCAACCTGTACGTGCCAAGCAATATAAAATATTAAGTAAAAAGTCAGTACTAATTATATATAGTTATATACATATATACACTGCATGTCTATTACCTCCAGCTCAATCGCTTTCCAAACTTTATGAACTACATTAAGACTTCCACCCATTGTTGTAACAATACCGTCTATCCGGTGAAATTTTTTAGTTCGATCTGAAACTGAAAATATAATTACAAGTTAGAGTTCTATTTAATGAGGCTGAGACCCAAGTTTCATAAAAAACCCAAATGTATATTTACCATAAAATTAACTATTACCTATATGATTGGAATTTGGGTGCATCCCTCTTGAGTCGACCCCAACAATGGCTCCTTCGTTAAACAAAATGGCAAGGTTTATTGTTCCTTCGACGTTATTGGCACCAACCTGCACATATTTCACGTCACAATCAATGCAGATGTGAATTCCAAGTTAGTATATCTAACAAGAAACTAGTGTAATCTAACCAAATTCAATTCCAAGAAAGTCTAAGTTCTTTGGATAATCAGTTTAGACTAGACTACAAGAAAACCCTTCCCACATAATACATGAAACAAAACTCATGAATATTATTGTCAACAGAAAAAAAAACTAGCACAACATGGTGGGATGATGGGTTGAGGGAGCGAGCAAAAAAGGCTAATGTAAACAAACTAATACCAATTTCATTCATGCAGTATTTTTTACAAGTTCAGGAGCCTTGATTAAGAACAACACTCAAGTGTTACATACAAACAAGTAAAGTATTAACACAATACTTACGTCCCCTAATTCCGAACCCATCATTTCCTACTACGAGTTATATATGCAATTGTCCCGTGGTATGGCCAATTCGGCTACCCTTCACCCCCTGTGGAAATCTTTGGGGTCTTTACTTCTTCAGTGTCAACACAGAAAACAAGTAACAATATGATGACAATTGGTCTTCAATATGTTCCTGAAAAAATGAAAGGGTTTAGTAATGCAATATTCACAAGAAGTAAGGAGAAAATGTTTTGGTACAATGTAGCTTTCATATGCATATACGAATCCATCTAAAACATTTGAGTAACAGAGAAACATGAAAGGACCTGAGAAACTAGAGAAATAGGGATGATAAGCTAAACGGCTGAACAGAGCAAATGTGATGGCTAACAAAACCCTACCCGCTGCTTTATATTGAAGGTAATTACATCTGAGCCGTACATCTTTCGGATTACGGGTCTCATCCTCTGCGACCGGTGTCAATGTACTTCTGTGCACTCGTACTAGCTTGGGCCCATTGAACATGATTTACTGTATAAAATAGCATAAATTTACTAGAAGCAAATTACCTACCACAAAGCTTAGTTATTTGACAACTAGAAGCAAATTAGCTTATTTTTCAATTAGGAGGAGGTAAGGTCGAAGTCTCGAAGATGTGGAGGAGCCGCCTCGCCGCAGATTTAAATACATTCCGGTAATTTGATTAGTTTGTGTTCAATTTTGTTCTTGGAATTCTTGGATTGATTTCGGTGTGATTCTTGTTCTTATGCGTGTTTGATTTGGTAGGAAAGCGTTGGTCTTACTTATGTCTGTGTTGAATTTTGCATATGGTTGATTTTGCGGTTAATAGTGAATGAGTGATTTAGGGTTTGCTTTCAGTAGATTTCCTGTGATTTGCATGAATTATTTTTCCTTTAGCATGGTGGTGTTTACATTGTACTAGGAATATGAATTTGAGTTCTTAAAGTCATGATCAAGTGGCGGCAGCTAAGCTTTTAAGCCAATTTGTAATCTGGACTGTTTGAAGAATTCTTTCTTTTTCGTGTTGTGGTTATCTCGAGGTGCATCAAGTTCAGTGATGTTGCAATTCTTGCTACGAGAAACTTTGGATGAATGTTTAGAAACTGAAACTGTTGTCCTTTGTATAATTTGAAAAAGACAAGATGTCCGAGTTTTGCAGTGATTATAATATGCAATTACTGTTCTCACAAGTTTATACAGATTGTATGGGAGTCAAGGGTGGGTTTTTGACGTTCTACATTGACATTTTTCCCTAGAGAGTGATCTACTACTTAGTAACTACTATTTTTTGTTTCTGGTTCCTTTTGGTACTTCTGAGACCTTTATTCGATAGGAAATTAGGAAAAGCTGTTGGCCATGTGTACACACAAAAGCACTTGGTAATGCTGTGCTGAAATTTTGTGTGATGGACTAATGTATATTTGTGAATGCACATAGCTAAGGCTCGGTGAAAAAATTGAGTTGTGAATGCCTTTGGTATGTCCAGCCATCTCTTATTGTTCTAGAACCTGCAATAATACTTTAAGCATCATTCCAGCTATGTTTACAACATCAGTACTATTCACGTTGCGTTAAGTGCATGCTCTGGTTGGTATTATTGAGTATTGAATCCCAAATGGTTCCTTGAGGGAAAAAGAGATGGTTCACCCTGGAAAATTTAGAAAAATAAGTGCACAGGGAACTTTAGTTGTTAGTACTCAAATTTGAGTTTATGGTTTCCAATTATTTCTATGAGTCCCTGGCGAGAGTATAATTGTCTCATTATTTGAAATTCGCACCTTGTGTTTGGGGTCTCAATGGTTGTTCATGTGTTCTAATGGATTTTTTATGTGGAGCAAAAGTATTAAAATACACAAGAGTGTTCACATGATGGACTGTTTTTAAGGAACAAGTGAATTTGACGGCTGAAATTAAATGCACAGTTTTAAGTTGTTATAATTTTATCATTTGCATTTAATATCAGCCGTCAGATTCACTTGTCCCTCACAGTCCCTTAAAAATTGTTTCTCATACGAGCAGGACTCTTAAAATACATGGAAATTGCTTGAGATCCCAAAATATCATACCAAAATATTGTACCAAATGATGTGTCATCTGCCACATAATTTGTTATATTCAAAAATTTGAATGACATAAATATTGAAAAGAATTACCAAAAAGAAAAATATTAAAGATGACGAACCCAACCGTCCCACCTCCCAACCCACAGCACCGGTCGTCATCACCAAGCCACCATAGCTTCACCCAATACTGAAACCTCTGTAAGGTATGAGGCCCTTTTCAATTATCATGCTTTTTTGTAAGATATGGTTTGTTATTTGTCTGTGGCACTCATTCATAATCATTTAAAAATGCCTATTGCTATTTGCCTCCCCATTGAACTTGCCCATTACTTCTATCCCTTCTTACGTACGTATAGAGGAGCTATGTATTCACAATGGCGACTGTGATGAGGCGGTGGTGTGGGAAGAATGTTGATAATTGTTATAGAAAAAAATAAATAAATAAATAAACAAACTATAGACTTTTCTTTTCTTTTTTCAAAACAAACTATAATTTCCATGTCATTGAATGTTTGAAATATAACATCTTATGTGGTAATTAGGTGGCATATGCCACATCATTTGGTAAATAGTTTTGGTATAAAATTTTGGTATACCTAGCACTACTCAAAATACATATGCCATTCTTTTTCTTTTCAATTTAATTATTGAACACAAATGAACAAGAAACGGATGAAAAGTAAAAGTAATTATTCAACCAATCTCTCTAATAAGCATACAATGGTAAGTTCTCTGTCAAGAGTGCTTACAATAGCTACCGAACTCAAGATTACCCATATCGAAGTGGAGACTGATTCAGCCATCCTTGTATTTTTTTCCTTTTGCTTTGGGACTTTGTGCCCCCACGTAACCAAAAAAAGAAGAAGTAAAAGTAATTGAACTCATCGTAATCACTTTATTGGTCTTACTTCGTTGTGCAAAATAATAAAGACTTGAAAAAGAAAGTCCAACTTTCAGAAAATGGGGTTGAAGTTTAAGTTGGGAGTTTGAGTTTTGCAGCTGCAGGCTTCTTTTGAGTGTATTGCTTCTTTGGAATTATAGCTTTCATGGATTGCTGCTCAAGTTACTGATGTTGCGGTTCAGTGAGTCTTTTTTAAAGAAGGGCGTGTGGTAAGGCGGTATTACTCTCCTGCATGCATATTGAGTCGGAGATATACTTGAAATTCCTTTCTGATATAAAAAAGAAAAAAGGCATTTTATCAATGAAATTCCTTTCCTCAATTTTATAGAGAGGAAACTAGTCTTTTTTAGAGCACAACGATACCAAACTAGTCCTTAATTCAACTGTTCTACTTCAGAGTCAATAATTCTTACAACACAGCAGAAATTAATCGATCTTTTAACAAAAGCAGAACAAACCAAACTGGCCCTAAAGTGGCAGAGGGGTCGATCGGTTTGTAAATAGCTAGCTGGGCTTCTTGTGGACGCTGGTGCATGCGTACTTGTCCTTACGAGCATTGGTCGGACAGTTTGGGTCTTCAGTCCAGTGCTGAGCATAGGTACCACAATTCAAACACTCCTTGTAAATAGCACAGGCTTTCCACTTCTCACCGGGGTGGCCATCCCTCTTGCCGCAACAAGTACAAATTCGTTGAATGCCAGGAGGAAGATATGCATTGTGTGGGACAAACTTCAGGTATGGGCAGAACGGAGAGCCGTGTCTAACTCTCCGACCACAGATCCGACAATCATAAAGAGGACCGTCATCTTCTTCTTCTTCTTCTTCTTCGTCGCAGTCGCAGTCGCTGTCAAACCAAATGTCACCTAGATCTGTTTGTTTGCGCTTCCACTGTTAACCCCGAAAACAAAAAGAAAAAAAAAAAGAAAAAAAGAAAAGAAAAAGGACCAGCTCATACCATATATTATGCACAGCTGATTCTCTTATGCTACGCAGAAATACTTGTACAGTTATAAGACATTAATTAAGCCAACTAGCCAAATACTCTGCAACAATCCCAATTCCCAAGCATTATCGGTAAGCTAGAAAGTGCCTAACACGTACCGAGTCCTAGGTCCTAACCTCCGGGTTACTGTTTTTAGGGTCTTTGAGGGCGAACTTGAGAGTTATATCTGTTGGAAGGGGGGGTTGTCGTCAAAGATCTGAGATTAAGGAGGAGAGAAGAAAGAGTAATCTGTATCACACCAGAAGGGTTCTTGGATTCACACCAGGACTTCTAGCAAATCACTCGAGATATATTGTTTGAAACAAAACAGAAGCAAGCCAACTAACATTTAGTCTAGCGGATAAGGCATTTTCTCCCACAAAAAGTTGGTAGAGAACTAGAGATCCCAAGTTCGAATCCCCACTCTCCCTTGATCAAAATAAAACAGAAACAAGCTAATTCACTGGTTTCCAGGCTTCCAGCAATTCATAGTGTCCCTTAGAGCATCCACAATGGGGACCCAAATTTGGGTCCAAAACCTATATTTGGGTCCAAAAACACCCACAGTGGATCGGAGGGAGTAGGACTTATAGTTGCCGGATACCTAAATGTTGGACCCAAATATAGGTCTAGTTTGGACTCAAAAATTTTGGACCTATATTTGTGGGTCCCCCCATATGCAACTAATTTGAGAGGATTTTGGAGAGAGAAATTGATGATTCATCAATGAGAGAGAACAAGTGGGGTTTTTGGGTCCAATATATATATGCCACAATGGAGATGACTCAAATTTGGGACCCAAATTTGAGTCCAAAAATATAAGTCAAAAAATATGAATCCAAAAATGAGTCATATACCACTGTGGCACCCAAAAAAGTAAGTGTTTTTATCCACTATTCCGATGGACTCAAATTTGAATTACGGCCAATTTGGACCTATATTTGGGTCCAAAAAATGAGTTCCCATTGTGGATGCTCTTATAAAGAGCTACAGAATATACCAGAAACAGATCCAACATGAAATGACCCATTTAATGACTTCTAGTAATCCTAAAAGTCAAATTATTAATGACGGACTATAAATGCCTCAGAAAACTAAGTACATGTTGTAGGCACAGCTGGTTCTTTTATGCTACACAAAAATACTAGTAGAGTTGTTTCTTAAAATCCATTTCCGAACCAAATAAATTAGTATATCATACTACACAAATGAAACTCAATTACATACCAAAAGTAAATATTTCAATATTACCAAAAAAAAAAAACAGAATTCTCATACAAAAACCATTAGAAAGAAAAACAAAAAAAACATTTTTTTTTGCTTGAAACCATTGAACGGAGCTCATGCAAATTTGAGATAATATTCCTTGCAAACCCTTGGACATAAATCAGAAGCATACCAGCTTGCATGTGACGCGGGATTATATCATAGAAGCCAACCTCGTCCAAATCGATCCTCTCACCAGTATAATCAGCTGTTAACAAATATATCAATATTCTGTCATCGAAGAGCAAAAAAAACAAACAACCTCTAGGAAAACCTAAATTCAGGGACTCAATTGTACTGACTGTACTGGTTTTTCCTAAATTCAGGGACTCAAGTACTGGTGTTATTTGGGAACGAAGGAGCATCTCAAGGCCCACAGAAGGAGGAACAGATGAATATTTCTTGCAAGTTGCAACACAAACTTAAATACAAGTATGAAGTTGCATGTAACACAAACTTAAATACAAGTATGAAGTTGTAACACAAACTTAACCCAGAGACACAAATACTAGGCAACTGAATAAGCTATATCGTATAAGGTAAGCTAGAATACATGCATACTGACTCATACGCTAAGTAAGCCATCAATTTAAATAAAGGCCATACTATTCCATTCTCTTATTCAAATACTTGAAAAAGAAAAAGAAAAAGAAAAAGTAGTGCTTCAAGCTTATTAACCAGGTTTCTACAAAAGTGCTTCTTCTCTTGGATGCTTGATGACTTTATATGATTTTTATTCCCAGTGGGTTCATTATAAATTTTGATTTTCCAAATTGTTCCCAGAATGACTTGATTTTGACAGATTAATTCCCGTACACTACAGTCTAATATATTTATTAGAAACTATCTTCCAAATCGAATAAAATACTGAAGATATTCGGAACGAAATTCTATTACATATACCAAAAGTATATATATCCTAAAAGAGAATTTTCATACAAAAAAATATGGTAAACCAAAGAGAAATAAATTCCAGATCCCAAACCCGGCCTTCAGCAAATATCAAAAGCATACCTGGATAGACGACACTCACGTCCTTCATCGGTCGGGTCGGATTGCGGCCCTGGCCCTGGCTCTGGCCCGGTCCTGATCCCGGATGGGATACGGGTTTCTTTTCGATTTGTGTTGGCTGGAGAGACATGGCTTTGTCTGCGTTGTGAGATCCAAGACGAGGGTTTCGGTTTATGCATGAGTTCATCAGATCGCGTTAGCACGTGGCATGACTTGAGTGGTTCATGATTTTCTGATGCTAAGGGCCCTGGCCTTTTGGTGTCTGTTTAAAATCAATTTGGGCCTGAGCTTGTTTTTTTTCAGGCTAATTCAGTACTTTTTTTTTTTTTTTTTCTATCAGTCTCTCTTTTCTTTGGGTCTGAAAGGTGAAGATATCTGGAATAATATTTAATATCTGATGGAATGGAACAAGGCCAATTCTACTCCTGCAAGCTCTAGCAGAAATAGAACTGAGCTGCTCTGCTGGCCATTACTGGTTTCTTTATAAACAATGTTGATGGTTCCAGGAATGCTGGTGGGGTAATAAGGGATAGTAATGGCAACTGGCACTATGGATTCATGAGAAATATATATCGGTAAGGCCAGGGCGAAGTTTTGCAGGCTGAATCCTGGGGCCTGGCAACCAGGATTCATGAGAAATATCGAGGTGGAGATTGATTCAGGCATCCTTGTCAACCTCATTCACAGCAGCCTCTGGGTACTCTCATCTCCAAGACTCCAACTGCAGGAACTTGATGAATACTTTTATGCACTGTTCTATCGAGAGACCAAGAATAGTATGGACAATGAGCTGGATGACATTGATGAATATACAATATATATATATATATATATATATATATATATATCAGCCTAAAAAAAAAAAAACACGTCCAAATTAACAAGCCTCCATGCAATGATCCATGTAGCAATTTTGGTGCTTCTCAACGGAAGAGAGATAGTTCACAGAATAGACTGTTGCGCGCCGAATCCAATAGCAATTAAGTTTCAGGACGAGTGGGGAAGCTAAACCTAGTGGCTGGGACTCTTATGACACGTTTGTTGAGCGCTTGATTGGAAGGTTTGTTTCACCGGTGTTTATTGCGCCTGAAGTCCTGAACGTACCTGAAAACAAACATTCAGTACTACTAGTAATTCTTCCCAGTGCAAACGTTATACGAATTGATCGATCTCTAAATAGTATAGTAATTCTTTATCATCATTAGAATCATACAATTCAAGCCTGTATTGTACATTAATTGGTGGAATGATACTCATCTATATGAATAGCAACGATACCAAATTAGTCCTAAATTCAACTACTTACTTCACAGTCAATACTACTTAAGCACAGCGGAAATTAGTATTTTATAAAAGCAGAACATAACCAAACTAGGCCTAAGGTGACATGCATAAGGGGCCGACCACTTTGTTGATAGCTATCTGTCTTTTCATGGTGCTGGTGCTTAGGAGCCTTGGTCGGACAGTCTGCGTCGCCAGTCCAGTGCTTACCGGCCATAGGTACCACAATCCAAACACTCCTTCGGAATAGCACATCCTTCCCATTCATCACCAGGGTGGCCATCCCGCTTACCACAACACGTGCAAATTCTTTGAATTACAGGAGGAAGTGATACATTGTGTGGGACAAATTTCTTGTACGGACAGAATGGAGTGCTGTGTTCAACCAGCTGACCACAGATCATACAATCGTTAAGTTCATGGTATCTATACATTTCATCGTCGCTATCTCCTATATCATAATGTGAGACGTCGTCATAGAAGCCAATATCATTCAAATTGATCGTTGCCGGCGGATCACCAGCTGTTAACAAATATATCAATATTCAGGTACTCAAGTATACTGACTGTAACACAGACTGAATATTTCTCGCAACACAAACTGAAATACAAATACGAATGTAATACTTGGCAACTGGATCAATAATTAGCTTGTAAAGCTAGACATACTGACTGAAACACCAAGTAAATGCCATTGTCTAGATCATTCAAATACTTCAAAAAGAAAACTACTTCTTCAACCTTAGTAATGGTAAATTTATTAGCCGGGTTTCTAGCGGTATGCTTATTCTCTTGGACTTTCATTCCAAGTAAATTTCATTACGAGATTCATGAACTTGATTTTCTAAACTGTTTAATATATATATGTTCCCACGAAAAGAGGAAGACTTGATATTGACATATTAACCAGTAAGATAATGGGCCCTTCCATTTTTATTATTTTTCTCTTATTATTAATATTTTCAAAATGAGCAACTCGTTCCTGTTAAAGATGCTGGTTAAGTTTTCAAATCGAATACAATTATGATATGAAGGAAATTCTGCTATAAAAACCAAAAGTTAAATATATTTTAAAAAAGAGAATCTTCATACACAAAAATTCCAGATGATCAACATAGAAAACCCTAAAACAAAGATCAAAAGCATTCGTACGTTGAACATAGATATCCACGTCCTTCATGGGTATTAGGGGCCACTTCTCTCCCTGGCCGGATCCTGATCCAAATTCCCGGTGGGGATTCTCTTTGAGTAGTCTTGGCCGTGTGCAGCCGCTGTAGCGGATCATGGCTTTGTCACGTGAAACACAGAAAGAGTCGACGAGTTTCGGTTTATGTATGTGTTCGTCATATCAAGTGGTTTCTGATATACCTCTAAAAAAAAAAGTGGTCGTTTCTGATATATGTTTTGATGCTTGGATCAAGTTCAGAGCCCTGGTCTTATATGTCTGTTTGGGCCTTGACCAATGGGGGACGAGAGAATGAAACTAAACTTTGAGACATTATTTTCTCTATTTTAAGACCCCTAAACCCTAGTACTAGTACGTCCAGGGTCGTTCCTACTCCCCGAAGTTGCTCACTAATTTTGATATTTAGATTTAAGTATATATTTTAAGTTACAAATTAATATTATTCATTGCAACTAACCGTCTTGCAAACAATGACGTACACTTTCAATTTTAATGTGTAATAACATGTACGAATTAACTATTGATCTAATAATATTTCTCTTCTATAATATATAGTTGTTCAAAGTTTGGAAATGTATGGAGTGAAAACAAACAAATTAAACAAAGTTGTGCAAGGACTAGAGGAAGAATCAGGAATTCGGATAGAAATTTATTACATATATTAATTCTATATATCATCTTTACATGTATTTCAAGTTTCCTAGTTTAATTTCTATGATTTCTCTTACGAGTAGTAAACGTACGCAATGTTAAAGAACGAGTAGCTAGGGAAGCTAAAAAAGGAGGGAGATCCTAATGGCTTGGCGAAAGAAGATGGAAAATAATGAATAAGGCTGTACATAAAAAGAAGAAATCTGATTATTGAGGATAAAAGACTTTTTCATTCCAAAGAAAATGGTGAAATAACTCCCATATCCTAACATTTAATTCTAATCGGAGGCACATATTAGTTTACTAATCTTTCATAAAAGCAGAAAAGGACCAGACTAGGCCTCCTCCTCCTCTTCCTCCTCCTCCTCCTCCTCCTCCTCCTCCTCCTGTAAAAAGGGACGAACAGTTTCTTGATCTTCGTCGTCCCAGTACCACAAATGAGCCTTGGTTGAACTCCAGCGCTTAGGAGCCTTGGTTGGACTCCGGCGCTTAGGAGCCTTGGTCGGACAGTGTGCATCCCCAGTCCAGTGCTCACCTAAGCTACCACAATCCAAACACTTCTTAGGAGTAGCATATGCTTCCCAATCCTCACCAGGGTGGCCATCCCTCTTATGGCAACACTTGCAAACTCTTTGAATGCCAGGAGGAAGAGATACATTGTGTGGGACGAATTTCCGGTACGGACAGGATGAAGTGCAGTGTTGAACCATCAGACCACAAATCAGACATTTAGCAGGTTCATCAAAACTTCTAATATTTTCATAGTCGCCACCTGTTAGCACTTCCATTGTTACATACCAAAAAAAAAAACTGTAGGCACAGCTGATTCTCTTATGATACAGAAAAATACTTTGAAGAGTTATAAGACACTAAGCCAACTACTCAAATACACGGCAACTATTCCAAGCACGATAGGTAAAGATAGAAAGTGCATTACTAACTCATACACTAATTAAGGAAGCCATCCCACATTTCAATAATTACAGTTCTACTTATGATTTCTCTCGTCTAGACATATACTATTATAAAGACATCACCCTTTGTCAACCATAACAGATTTTTTTTTACTTTAATACCCTTGAGGATAAAATAACTATCAATATGATTTTAATCATCAGGAACAAAAAAAAGCCAAAACACAGAAAGAAAAAATAAAACCCTCAACTATCTTTAACCACCACCTCCCACCTCCCACATTTCTAGTTTCTAGTTTAAATAATGCAAACAGTATGTATTACTTTTCAAGCTTAGTTCGAGTTACTAAACATTTTAATTTCTACAAACCATCCAATTAATCCAAGTATAGCTTAATTTATTCAAATAGAAAAACCAAGCCACCTAATTGAAATACTCCAGGAAAGAACTTATTTAGTAGCAGTCGAATTTCAAGAATAGTAAAGTATATTCCCAAAAATGGGTGCAACTATTACAACAATGAAGTTTTGTTGAGAATTATACTCATTAACAAAATAAAGAAACAAACATAAAAATAAAATTTCCTAAACTATTTCTTCAAAACTATTTCCAAACCAACTTAAACAAGGATATTCAGACCAAAAAAAAAAAAAACTTAAACAAGGATATCTTGCTATGAGAACGGAATTCAACTACATAACAGTATACCACAAGTAAATATTGTTACCACAAAAAAAGAAACCGAATGCTCATTCATAAAATATTTCAAAACACAGAGAGCTCAAGCAAATTTCAGAGAATATTCCTTCAAAACCCTAGGACACATACCTCCTACATCAAAGTATTCATCCAAATCGATCTTCTTGCGTGGATCACCAGCTGTTAACAAATATATCAATATTCTGTCATTGAAGAGAAACCAATAACCTCTAGCAAATCTTAATTATATTCTGGTACTGATCGACTAAATTCAACTCCCATAGAAGCAAAGATCAAAAGTATACCATGATTAAAAAAAAGAAGAACAAAAGCATACATACGTCGCTTAGATCCTGATCCCATATGAGATCTGGGTTTCTCTTCGAGTAGTCTTGGCCGTGTGCAGCCGCTGTAGCGGATCATGCTTTGTCTGCGTACGTGAAACACAGAAACACAGAAAGAGACGAGTTTCGGTTTATGTATGTAAATTCGTCACACAAATTTTAGTGGTTAATTTCTGCTATATATGTGTGGATCAACTTCAGGGCTCTGGCCTTTTATTTCGGGCCAAAATCACTTTAGGCTTCAGATCCACAAAAGAAAATTAGGCTTTTTTTTTTTTTTTTTTTTCAATTTAAGATCCTTGACCCTAGTACTCCAGGGTCATTCCCACTTCTCACTACCCAAAAGTCGTCGGGCATTGCTAGTTAAACTTTTAATTTTCAATTCGAGTATATAACTTTAATTACAAATTAATACTATTTGTTAGAACTAACGGTCTTGAAAATAATATGTACTAACTAGCTATTAGTGATATTGCTAAAAAAAAAAACTAGCTATTAGTGATAGAAATTTCAAATTCGAAGTTCAAGATTATATGATGTCATAACAAACAAATTAAATCAAATTGTGCAGATTTAGAGGACTACTCCGAAGCAGTAATTCGGATCAAAATTGATATAAGACTACCCCAAAATCTTGCTCCCCTATTAGACTTTTTTTTTTTCAAAATTAATAATAATAACCTTCAAACCATATGAAAATGACATAGATATGTTAAAAAACGAATAAAATAAAATAAAATAAAAAACTAACAAGGTAACTTTCCGCCTTTTATTAGGTGTGTAAACCGTCCATCACTAAAATACAAGGACACTCCCTTAAAAAAAAAAAAAAACAAGGATACTCTAGTCCTTTCACCTTCATTTACCCAATTTTGCGAAGCGAAAACTGAAGCCATGCTAGTAGCAAAGCCCATTGCTCTTCTTATCGCCACCGTAAGTAGCACCGTTTTGTTCGTACTACTCTCCCCCCGTCCAAACCAGTCTCCAAGACCAGACTCGATGGCTCGGAGCTTTGTTCTGTGGCTTCATGGGTTGGGTGATTCAGGCCCAGCCAACCAACCCATCAGGACCCTCTTCACTTCCCCTGAGTTTAATAACACTATCTGGTCCTTCCCATCTGCTCCATCAAACCCAGTCACATGCAACTGTAAGTTTACATTTTCGATTTCAATTGCTTCGAATTGTAATCTTCGAATTGGTACCGTTGTATTTTGCATAATTGTATTGGGGTTTAGGCCTGATTGAATTCGATAAGTGGTCAGGTGGAGAAATTGCAATTTTGATGACCAATTTCTGAATGTGACTAGTTATAATTTTGTAGTGCAAGTGTGAACTGGTAAAATTAGTGCTTAGAATGATGTTAATGAAGATAAACGAACAGAAGAAATATTAATTGAGGCAGTCATTTTGTTTCGAAAGCCTTATGGATGGAAATCATGATTTTCAGTAGGCAAGTTCTGTTGCTTTTAGATTGGGTTGGCGTTTCAGAACAGGTAGAGCTTACATTCATTAGTGACACAGAAGCGATCTCTTTGTTATGTCATTATAGGCTTGTTTTGATTATAGTATGTCAAACTTCTTATGCTGATCTAAAGAACATAACTTGACCTAAAGTTGATCTAAAGCCATTCAGCATTCTAATTTGATTGTTATTGCAGACGGTTCTGTGATGCCTTCTTGGTTTGACATCCACGAGATTCCTATAACAGCTGTAAGTCTTTTTTCTTACATGCTCATAATTTCGAATGCTATTGAGGCCCTGAACTCACCCTCCATCAACATTCTTAGTCAGAGGAGTTGACATCAGGCAAAAAGTCCATTTGCATCTCTATTTTAACTATATTGTTAATTTGTTACATGTTTCAGAATTCTCCAAAAGATGAAAGTGGTCTCCTTAAAGCAGTTAAGAACGTGCATAACATGATAGATGAGGAGATAGCTGCTGGCACAAATCCTAATAATGTGTTCGTGTGTGGATTCAGTCAAGGAGGTCTGTCGTTTCCTCTCTGCAGTCGCGAACGCACATGCACATGCACACATAGAGATAGAAGCACTTGCATGATTAGTTTTCTTTACTTGTGGTAACTTGCAAATACATTTTTTTTTACCAGGTGCCTTGACATTGGCAAGTGTTCTGCTATACCCTAAAACACTAGGAGGTGGTGCAGTGTTTAGTGGATGGCTTCCTTTTAATTCATCCATAATACAACAGATCTCCCCAGAGGCAAAGAGGGTACGTTTCAGAGAACTATAATTTCCCACCAATATAGAGTGTTATGCAGAAAATCTCATTTTGCTTTTCTAACTTGTCTATCTGTTTTTTGCCAATGTAATCCGAGTATTGAAACTCAAAATGCACATTCTCTACTAAAGTGTTACATCATATCTGGTGATTGACCTCATGCATCAGTCACATACCCTGATCAACTGGACAGTTTAACCTTTTTTTTTTTTTTTTAAAGAGAGAAATATATTTCATCATTCTTGTTTTTGTGCCATTTGTATGAGATTGATACATGAATTCTCAAATTCTGTTATTTCCTATTGTGTCATGTGTCCTATCAAAGTTTATTTTCTTAGAAACTAATTATTTTGTGTTGTCAATGCTACATTTGATAGAAGTTAGAAAGCTACTGGTGCTTTGTTGTGAAATTTCCATGAAACTGATAGCTATACATGTGCAGACACCTATTTTGTGGTCTCATGGGATTGCTGACCAAACCGTATTGTTCGAAGCTGGACAAGCAGGTCCTCCTTTCCTTGAACAAGCCGGTGTAAGCTGCGAGTTTAAGGTAAATAATGCAGCACTTCTCAAGAGCCCACTTGGTTTGTATGCAACTCCTAAACATTTCCTTGATGCTTCTAAATTTGCAGGCTTATCCTGGTCTTGGCCATTCAATAAGCAACGATGAGCTCAAGCACCTGGAGTCGTGGATCAAAACTCGTCTACATAGTTCTTCTTGAAGGTCTGTAGCGAATACATGCTGTTTGATCATCACAAATGACAGAACGCAAAATTCCAGTTATGTTATCTTGCTTATTTGGGTAGATGTCATATTGATATTTTACCCTTTTGCTTATGTGAAATTAGCATTGTCTTGAATCTGATTATTGAAGGAACCCTTGCTCTGTTTATCAGTGCTGTGAAGTGTGAAGGGACCCGAGTTTGGTTTTTTTGTGGTGTTCCATGTGTAACCTTACCACTTGCAACGCTATCTAATGCATTGTGCAATTTAGACTCTTGATCTTTTCTCAGAGTATATTCAGTTTTTTTTTTTTGGACCGAGTATATTCAGTTTCAAAGTCAACAAAGTCAAGCCCCAAAATGCACGTCATTAGATTCCATAAATCCGAAATAATGACAATTTACTTGCAAATTGCAATGTCATTATTGAAAAGCATCTATTAAACTCGGTTTGACAGAGTCAAAAAACGGCCATATGTTTAAAATATAAAATGTCACACTGTTAGATTACAAAGACGCATAACAAGGAAATTTTAGCTTTATCCTGGACCTTTGTTCAGGGGTTAGGTTAATCTCAGTCCTCCCTCCTCAGTTACTGTAGTAGTAACAAAAGTTTGAAAACTAATCGGAACTGAGACAAGGCCAAGCTCAGCAGTCCCACCAGATTACCAACCCCTGCTAAGCTTACCCAGAGTAAGAGTAAGATAGAGACTGATCATGGTAAGCTGTCCCCACCAATCACAGCCGTACAAAGACTCGCATTCACTCACTGTTAGATACACCTGCGTCGCACCCAATCAGAGCCCAATTACTTTCAGAACTCATACATCATCAACACCAACTCCAATGCCCTGAATAAAAACCTCATCAGCAACCCTTCAAGGGCCAAAAACCTCTCTCTTCTTCTGCCTCTGAAAATCTCTCTCATCATTTCTACTAACAGCTACCCATGAAGAAGCTGTACCGCAGAGGCACGGTCCATCCGTCACCGCCAATCGTATCCGACCACCTGTCCTTCCTTCCCGCCACCATCCTCGCCCTCGCGGCGGCTCTGTCCCTCGAGGACAGGGAGGTCCTGGCATACCTCATCTCCTGCTCTAACGGTAACAATAACAGCTCCGTCAACTTATCATCATCACCATCCTACGGTCCACGTAAGACCACAACCGCCAACAACAGCAGCAACCGAAAGAGTACCGCCGCAAAAAGCGGCAGCGGAAGCGGCGGGGACCACCCGGCGCGGTTCAACTGCAACTGCTTCAGGTGCTACACGAGTTACTGGGTCAGATGGGACGAGTCGCCGAATCGGGAACTGATCCATGAAATCATCGATGCTTTTGAAGATGGGCTGCTTGCTCAGAGTGGTGGTGGTGGTGGTGGTAGTAGTAAAGCAGCAGGGTCCAAGTATAGTAAGAAGGACCGGCGGAACAATAACAAGAGAGGAAACAATGGTAACGGGTCGGGTCAAGGATCCGATTTGAGTTTGAAGAAGAAGGATCAGCTGGTGAAGCCACACATGGTGGAAGAGACTAACAGTAGTACTGACTCTGGAGATGTTGATGATGGTGAGGAAAACAAGGGATCAGTGAGAAGGTTTGTGAGCTTTCTTGGAGAGAGAATATGGGGCACTGTCTGGAGCCAATAAACTATGATCAGGTGGGTTTCTTCTTCTTCTTCTTCTTCTTCATGTTCAAGAAGACAAAACTCTTTTTTAATTTCCTTTTTTTTTTCCTTCAGTAAATTACCCTTTCAAGTATATGTAAAAAGAAACTGGGTAGTTGAATTTTGACTTTTGGGTCATCACAAATTAGTTTCCTAGTTTGATTATTGCAAATTAACCACCATGGGTATGGTATAGAGATGCATGTTCAAATCTGTGTATATGCAATTTTGGATTGTATTCTCACTTGTTAAAACCGAGGAAATTAGTAACAGATTTTCCTGAGGAGATTGTTCATGTTTTCAGTGTCAAAATTAGGCTCCTGCTTGAAATGGTAAGCCTGGAGAACTTCTTAGGAACATGCATAGTGGGGTCTTTCCTTTTTGGTTGATCCAGAACACAGCTCTTGAGCTAGAAAGCTGGTCTGTTTGTGCTCCAAAAATATTGAGAACGACACGTCGTATGTCCGAGCATCAATTCATTTCTAAAAGGGTTTTCCCATATTTTGGCATAAGTAGGTATTTGAATACTGCACTTGTATTTTACTAGTATTGAAGTATCTGATGGGAATGGGTCGGCAAAGCAAAGAAAATTAGAAAAGTAGATTAAAGGGTTTCAATTCCTTCGATTAAAGCAAGCAAAGGAGGAGCCAAAAGAGTCCCTTACTCCACTAAAAATATGACTCCAGTCCAAACCTCCCCTCTTTTCGTTATTCTCCAAGGCCAGTTATTCTTTCCATAATTGGTTTCATTATTTTATACTTACCACCTTATCTTGGACCAATTTGCCCTTCCTTAAGTTTTTTTTTGGCATCTATTTGGTCTCTTATATGGCTCAAAATCTTTTTGATTACATAAATAGAAAATTTGGTGGTCTTTCAATTGAGACATTTGGATTCCCTTTGAGTTTTGAAGGGAAAAAAAAGGTAGGTAGATTAGGGGGAGGAGAGTTGTAGTTTACCAAACGAAAAGAAAAGGTCATCCAAATCCCAGATTCCCATCCATATATCCCTTTTGTGTTGTGCAGTTGTGTGTATTATTAGTTTTAGAATCAATTACATTACACCGATTTTGCATATTCTTTTCCACTTAAACCATATGAAGAGGCATTATGACCCATACAAAAAAAACACCTAGAGTGAGTTTACCGTATACTTACTTAAACAAAGTTTGGAGCAAATGAAATATAAGTGACATTATCTTTATTTAATTTTACATTAAATTTGAAAATTCGCTTTCATTTGTATATAAATTTGGCGAAAAGTTTGTCTAGGCAATATGATGTTAATGAACCTAGTTTGTAAAAGCAGGTACAAATGTCTCCAAGTGTTTTTTAGCTAAACTAGACTACATTTCTCTTTCAAACCTTACCTAATTATCGAAACACTTGCAAGCATTAGATTTTTGACAAATCAAATACCTAAGTTTTCGTCCTCTCACTCTTTGTTTGGTTCATGAATTGGTGAAATCTATTGTATGAAGAAAAAAAATTGTCCCAAAATAGCGGAAGTTGAAACCCTATTGATTTTTCCTCTCTTAGAAAATTGGATTATTTATCTTTACTAAATAAATGAGTCTAATCATCTATACTCACAAGTACGAGTAGATGCTAGAGAATGAGTCTAATCATCTTTGATATATAACTTTTTTTTAAAATAATAATAATAATGAATTGATGAAAATAGTTCGGTTCATCGATGTTGGAGGGTGTTTAGCTGATTGATTAGTGGGCTCTTTTTTGTTTTTTCCTTTTTTTGTTGATGGGAACTAAACTTTATTGAGTTTATTCTATGAAATTCTGGAGCCCTGCGTCAACCAACCCTAATCTAGAATCTATACAATATCTTATTCTTTTAATGAATGAGATCAAAATTTTGTAAAAATCAACATCTTTGGAATGCGCATCAGCTACTTAACTTGGTGTTGGACCAAATAATAAATACAGAGAGGGGGACAATTGGCTCAACTCTCGGTTCCTCCACCACAATATTCCCCGACCATAGTCCGCTTATAAATCACCGTCCACGCGGCGTTGGATATATGATTCCGGCGATTTTTCACAATCCTGATTAATCCACGTTCCATTCGGAGCGGCGGTAGTCCTTGGTAAATTGCTATAATTTTCGTTAACAAAAACCGGTATGTGAATGAATTTTATATTAACATCAACCAATTTTTTATCTCTAACCAGAAAAAAGAATTTGGTTGATTTTAATGTGAGATTTGTTCACAACTTCACGTGCCCTTTTTTTTTCCTCATATTTCAATCTCATATTGTTAGTAAACAACTGAAGTGTGCGTATTTAACGTAGGGAGTAACAAGCAATTGACCAAATAGCCAACTCCGTTGTAATGGTAATGGACTAATGGCATGGTTCTCACGCATTTCATCTGCCCAATCCTTTTCCCTATCTCTGTTTTTTCTTCTTTTTCTTGACCAAGGTTCAAAAGGAAAGGCAAATAATCATGAGAAGCAACCTAGTGTCTGAATTTGACCCCAGCAAACAAAGCCAACGAGGGTCAAGGATCAAAGTCTATCTTTACATTTGATCATTAAAGTCTTCAGACCAAGACTGCTCATCCACAATCACAACATCACTTGAGCTTTTCGTACAAGTACTTTTTAAGGCTCACATTATGTATATGATCAATCTGTTATAGCAACTCGGCTTTTCTCCACGGAATATGAACACGACGTGTTCTACTCCTCGGCCTGTATAGCTTGTGGCTTGTGACCTTTGCATATTGTAGTCTATAATAAAAGTATTTGAACTCGACCAAAATGCATACTTTGCTGACAACTAAAGAAAATCAAAACCCAGTTTAATTCCTGTGTGAAATAGATTATGAGTGTGCGCTGTGTAGGTAACAATTGCATCTTCGGATTTGTGAGAGCAGAGAAGAAACTAGAAAACAGGATTTGGGGCATCACATGGGATCCAAAATCAATCATGGATTCATGGTTTTCTGCTAGAATTACGAATTCATGATCATACCTGTCTATTTTAACTACGATTGGAAGTTTGGATATCTTGTTCTTCTTAGTACAAGATCATCACATTCGAACTAGAAACCCTATTAGTTTTTACTATTCAACTTTGATTGAACGAAGCAAAACAAGAACTGCAGAAGAGCCTAGTGCACCGAAATGTAATGCACAGAAATGAGAAGAGAGAAAGAAAGGACAATCATGGATACATAATAATTACATTAAGCATTTACATATATACGTTCTTCTGAATTTCTGAACCCACATTCAATGACGTTGTTTGGTGGTACAAGAAACTAGAAAATTGCAACATGTTTACTCTCTTCGATCTCTGGTTGCTTTGAACAATCTTTCTGGATAAATGAACATATCTAATCACTTTGCTCATTCAGAATTCTATACTAAACATTCATTGTACTATTTAAAATCAAACAATGAGGATTAGTTGATATATAGAAACTAAGCGCGCAGAACAAAGTTTATAATCATCGTAGTGTTACATTAGATAGTTAAAAAGAACATCATGTACAAATTATATAGGACTAATAATATGCTAACATGAGCCTTTATCATGGAAATAATAATAACAACAATACCTTGTAATTAATGGTGTCAGGCATGTACAGGTATGGAAGAGCTCAAAGATACACAGCCTTTCAAGCGTTCGATGATGGCATTTCGACTTACCAGCCCAGAGTGGTGTGTGAGAGGAAGACCTTCCTTCACACACTCATCATACTTCTCCAAAGCAGACACAATGTCGCTAAAATCTGGTCGCTTCGAGGGGTTTGGCGCCCAACAGCGCTTGATGAGGTGTGCAAGTGCAGGTTGACAACTAGCCGGCATCGGAGGCCGTTCATTCTGCCAAATAAAAATCAAATTGTAAGAA
This sequence comes from Rubus parviflorus, assembly GCA_029955375.1. Classification (NCBI taxonomy): domain Eukaryota; kingdom Viridiplantae; phylum Streptophyta; class Magnoliopsida; order Rosales; family Rosaceae; genus Rubus; species Rubus parviflorus. The sequence goes on from JARGGL010000003.1 coordinate 517,541, forward strand.
ATTTTCAACCGGAGATTATCATGAATTTTCCACATAATATGTCTATATCTCAGAACTCAGAACTCAAAAAAAAAAAAATGGAAATGGAAATTGAGGAGCTATATCTTGACGAGGCTATATCTTGATGAGGAATCCTTGGGGATAAACAGAAAACTCGTAAAGGAACAAAATCCTTAAACTAAAAAAAGAAGATTAGTTGTTCAAGAGGTCAACTTTTTGGACAGAGTTGGAAGATTGAATATATTCTTCTTTGAGTACATGGGAATGGTTGATTGTCATTTGCACTGGAACATGTTTGGCACCAAATTAAGAATCTTCACTTTGCCAAATTAAGGTCAGGGGAATAGAGAATCATTCTTGGCTTACATTCCAATGGTAAGTCAGAACATCGATCATCACAACCTAGTTTATCGCTTAAATACAATTAACTCAAAACCACAAGTAGGTTCAGCCAGAAAACATACATTTTCACAAGTCACAGAATGTAATTATGTTAAACTTGGCTTAAGCTATGAATCCAAGTGATGATAAAATTTCTGAACGCGAAAATTGTAGTTGTATAACAAAAAGAAGTATTGCATAGATATAATTCAAGTAAACGAGTATTAATTAATGAAGGGATTTGCAATTTGAAAATAGGCATCTAACCTTCTCAGCCACAGCAAATGCAGCCTGCACCGGAGTCATTCCTTGAAAAGGAAGCAAAGCTGTTGTAAGCTCCCATAAGACAATCCCGAAGCTATAAACATCAACTTTCCGAGAACAAGGTTTCTCCTTGATCATCTCGGGCGCCATCCAACGATAAGTCCCCTTGTTTCCTTTGGTTTCCTGGCACTGCGTCTCAAGACACGATGTGCCGAAATCCGCCACCTTGACCCTCATATCATCATTGAGAAGCAAGTTATTTGACTTGAGGTCCCTGTGGATCACCCCTTGAGAGTGAAGATACTCCATACCCCGGGATATGTCAAGTGCTAACCTCAGTATTGTTTCCGTCGAAAGAGAGTATGGCTCTTTCTTGTTGAGATACATCCTCAGTGTTCCTTGTGACATATACTCTGTGATGATACAGTACACAGGTGGCTTCTTACAAGCTGCGATGAACTGAAAACATAAAAGTATACCATTTTAGAAAACATATTTGTTTCAATTGTTCTATCAACTTCGCGAAACTTGGTACAAATAGTATAGTGGGGAATTTTCACAAACACCATACATACCTGAACTATGTTGGGATGAAAGAGACGTGAGAGCAGAGCAACTTCAGACTTGAATTGCTGCTCAAGTAAGGTTCTGGTCTCCTCCCTCTGGTTTGGAACCCTCACCATTTTCACTGCAACAGCTCTCTGCTTATAAATCCCACGGTAAATCCGACTGTGTGCTCCGGACGCAAACTTGTTACCAATAAACAGCTGAGAAAGATCAGCAGTCCACTCCTCCTGGTCCTCCTTCGACACCTCCCAAGTCTCCACATTTTCTGACTCCAGTATCATCGACCACGATTCCAAGCTATCAAATCTTCTCCTCTCCATGTTGTCCATTTCCGAATTGTACTGGGTTTTGGAAGAAAAAGAGGGATTTGGTAAAGACTTGCCCTTGGACTTCCGGAGACGAAGTGCATGGAAACATGAGGTCGCCATTGGAAGCCCTTTAACTGTTGATTATATGAAATTGATGGGAAGTCAAAACGAACAATCAAAAGGAATTTTCCTTCTGAATGTGTGTATGGATTTCAGGAAGTGCATGAACTGATTCCGAAACATGGGTTACATGGATGAGTGGGAAACAGATACGGGTTTTCATCAAGTAGTACTGAAACAAGGATGTTAAAGCTTCAAAATTTTCAGAGAAGAAACAGAGAGATAAGAGAACCAAGAGACTATTTTCCATTAAAAAGATGAGCTATTTGATGTGTGTCAAAGCATGAATGAGTGAATTGAAACTTCCTGAAGAGAACAGAGTACATGGAGAGAGAGATAATTTCCTTTCATGGTTTCAAGGAATTGAAGCAGAGGAAGAGCAAATGCATGAAACTGCAGATTTTGCAGATGAAGAGAGAAAAAGGGTAGCAGATGTTGTGATAGGATAAGGAGGATTAGGTCGTTCGGCAGTAGAAAGCTGAATTCAAAGGCAGAGATTTCAGGGGCGGCTCGTGATTGCTTGGTTCAAAAAGTTGCATACTTTTATTTCTTCTTCTAGAGAGAGAGAGAGAGAGAGAGAGAGAGTGTGTATAATCCAGAGCTACTCGATCTGTTTCTGTTGCAGGTTCATTTTAGCATCATCGTCAATGCTGCGTTTGCCACGGTGGCAGAAAATGGTTTTGCTTCAGATCAATTGAATGAATGAATGAAAGTTGCTGTTGTTGGAAGCTTTGGGATATATCCCATTCTTCAACTGTAATTAACTCTGTAATGCCACTGCTCAAATTAGGGGCTTCAAGTCCATTAGACAAGTGGCATGTATAGGTGGTGAGCTGAGTGGCAATTGGAAAGTGGCTGATAATGATGATCCAAATCACATTGCATGTCGTCTAATTATGGCTCTTTGATTAGAGTTCTCTTTCTTTTCCTTTTCTAAATATTAAGGATAAAAAAAATAATTAGTAGGTCAAATGTGTCACGTGGCACGACTATCCTATTTAAAAAATTTTTAGTTCTTAAACCTTGAGAAACATAATTAAGAATGAAGCAAAGTATAAACAGATGAGCCTTTAGACACATGTCCAAGCTTAATCAATCATCCTACTATATTCCAAGTCCAAGGGGAAAGAGTGGATGTGGAGAAGGAGAGAAGAAAATGTTATCTTTTCATTCAAAATTATAGAACCAAAGAATCAAGATTGAAGAGGCCGGCTTTAGCATATACAGAAATGAATAATGTTACTTGTACTGAGTTTGATGTAAATGTTAAAAATATGATCTATTATATTGGGTAGATATATGGTGGATGTTGAAGTGGACAACTGAAATTGTCTACTTTTGAAGACATGAGTCAAGATTGTCTAATTCTGATTTTAAAGAGTGTTGATGAAGAAAATCACTATCTAATTTAGATGTCCATTCAACAAAGTACTCAACACTTTCATGTATTTTATTTTTCACTTAAAATGCAGAAACATATTGTTTGACGAGTTACTTTTAATTTTTTTTTAAAATAGTGATTCGAGACTAAATATTTTACTTAAATAATTAATTATATCTAGACGATCTGGAGATTTGGCATCGACGGATCGACCACACCCCTAAGTGGTCCAATTTGGATCGCATTGGTTTTGGATATCATTGGTTCACGTCTCTTTATATATAGTTTGTATAATTCGTGATCACTTGAGTTTTCTACGACGTAATTAGACAGATACCCAATTAAAGTTTGAAGCTAAAAATAGCTTTCCAATAAAATGGTCTCCGACTTTGCATCTCTGTGTTGTCAATTTAGAAACCGTTCAGTACACCGCGGGAAAAGTTTCAAGGAGATTGAGGTGTCCTCGTGAATGTAGTTCATAATTGATGCTATGTCCTCATATATAGTCATTGCAACAAAAATAGGATCTCCAATAAGGCAACAAGAAAATAAAAAGAAAAGTTAAAGAGTTTAACAATCCTTCTAAGCTTTGATCGATTTGTATTTAAGGTCTCCGAATTGATTTGGTCAATTATCATCTTTAACTTTGATGGTCTTTTTCACATATCGTTTTAGGGGCACAATAGATAAAATAATGAATAAAATTAACTTTAACATAAAGAATAAGAGTTCGCGGCGAAATAATTGAAATTCTAGTAATTATGGCCGGTAAGTTGCAACCTGAATATTCATGGTAAGCAATCAGTTTAGTTAAAAGACCCTAATACAAGTTCAGAAAATGATAGCTGAGGCTATTGCTAAACTTCAGCTACAAATCAAAGTGAAGTTTGAGCCTAGCCCAAATCAAATGGGCTTTAAACTTGAATGATGGCAATTAGGACTTGTGCTAATTTCACTTAAAAACAAAGAGTTCATCCTAGGACCCAATCCAAACCTGAGGAAAATGAACTTCATAAGAGTGACTGATTGATATAATAATGTCCATCATCAATCATATCATAAGCGTCGTATTATTTGACCAGAATCTTAATTCTGAAGAAGATGACGTTTCACTTACTAATTATACTCTCTGTTGCACCGACAATCCCATATCACACAATTAGCTAACAAAGTTGCCCAATTTGCTGTATTTAATCATGCTTAACAATACAGGACATAGTTAAACCTCATTCTTGTTATCCCATAGCTAACAAAGACCCTTGTTGTTTATTATTAGTTTATTAACTAAACCTGCTTCATAACTCATTTATATTAAATAAAGTATGAGGTGCATATATATATATATATATATATATATATATATATATATAGCCTCACCCTCGTCTCCATATTCTATAAATTAATGAATCACCAACTATATACTTATTTTGACCAATCACTGATAAAGGATATTAGTAGAAGCTGATCGTCATGCTTAGGATCTATGATTATTAATTACTAGTATTAACTTCAAATTGATGAACAAAGATGTGCCAATTGGATTTGACTCATTGCTTGGGGCCATCCAACCCCACTAGATCAAGGTTAAGTCCATGCTTTATCCCCTAAGCCAAACTCGACTCAATCATTTTATTCTTTTAAAAAAAAAAACTAAAATTCTTTTTATTTAAATTTATTTACGAGGTCATTTGAAGGTCATTTGAGATAATTTCTTACACTATTTTTACTCTTCTTTTTTTTTCCAACTAGCGCGATGTTTGAATAGCTTGAAAACAATTTTATGCAAAATTTTGTCAATTCGATGATACAAATAAAGTTGAATATATGTAGAGCTTAAAGCCTAAGAAGCAATGCTCTCAATTTCAATCTTGAAGAAGAAATAAAGAATAAAATAGAGATGCAAAGCTACTAAAGCTAACGTAATTAAAAAAAATCCAGCCAAAAAAACGTAATCTCCAAATACCATAGCAAAAGGAAAAGTGGACAAGCTTTACTACCATAGCAAACTATCAAATGCTACGTCTGGGCCTGGCCCACTACAATATCGTGACTTAATTAGCCCTGAAATTTTGGTAAACAATTCTCTATATTTAGAGGTGGAATTGAATTCATTCCAACCTTCTTTTGTTTGAAGAAAAAATATTTACTACCATTGAATTCGCCACCATCTAAATACTGACTCATTCAATCATCTAAATTATAACTGATTTCTCTTTTATTAATGTTAATTTTATAACCATAAAAAAATTAAGAAAATAAATCGTGTTACGTGACAAGTTCGATTTATCAATTATATTTTAATAGAGAATAAAAGGGTAATTTTCACAATTTAATTGATGAGTGTCACGCGACACGCTCGTCCCACTTAAGACTTTTTACTAATCTAAAATAACCGATTGTTTTCTAAAATTATTCGATTTGTGCGGCATGGTCAATTTTGGCAAAGTTCATAGTGCAAGCGTCCGTTCCAAATTCTCTCATCTCCATCTTTGTCTCCGTCTCCGTCTCCGTCTCCGTCTCCGTATTTATGAACCTTCGGAGAGGGAGCCGTACCAATCGAATTTCCCACATTGCCCTTTCAACATTTTGTGAGTTCCTAAAAGTCAAGACTGATGAAGCACCAAGTTGTGACATGAAAGGGATGCCCCATTGGAAAACCACTGTTAACCACCTTTGTGTTGTGGAAGGAAAAGAGCACCAATTGGTTGGTGAACTTGATCACCGTCCATCAGAATACAATGCAAGATCGTCGGCATCCATCTGGTACGGACAGTGGGACCCATCCCAATTAATTGTTTTGGAAGTATATATTCACCGACTGCATTAGAGAGATTTTGATTCTGTTTATCTTCCTCCATAATTAGAATTAGTCACTCGATTCACTTACCAAAATGTAATGTTAGGATTAAATCTTCTGCCAAATCATATCTATGCTGTAGGACCCCATAAAATTCTTTTTTTTTTCTTTGGCCAATTCAATTCAGTGGGTCAAGCTCTAGCTCTACACACTTTACTGTGACAGATCATATGCACAGAAATTGTCTAATTCGCTCTTCTTCTTCTTTCTTTGACTCTTATATAGCAAAAGGAAAAATTATATTCCATAAAAAAAAATGAGATGGAGAAATTCCATAACAATTGTCACCATTTCTTCCCTAACTCGGCAGAGTTTTCAATTGTCACCGTTGTTTGTCCGACCAATCAATAACAAGTTAGTATGCGTATAATTTTAATAAACAAAAAGTATTTTCGTATTTTTAGGTGAAAAATATATAGTAATTAGCAAATTTAGTAGACCGCTTCACATTAGATCTTCTCCCAACTCGGGTAGTGTGGTGGTGGTGGTGGTTCGAAGAAACAAAGAGCTAGAAGGTAAAAAAAGGTGAAGTAAAAGAGTAATAAGTTGTGAGTGTGTGTGGACATAATGTCACATTTAAAGGTATCAAACAAACTAATGAGGTGGTTAATACGGGATGTACCGCCATCTGAAGACAGGGGGGCACACACGTCATTATCAGAAAGCGTCAGCCCCATTTCCGTCATTTGAGTTAACCTCCCTCTCTCCCTCACTACTCCACCATCACCATTCACTTCACAACTCTCAACAGTTCTTCTCCACCTACACCGAGAAACACTCTCACTCTCTATCTCTCTCTCTCTCTCTCAACTCAGCAGCTTCTTCTGCTTACACTGCTACTATTACTATTACTTTCTCTCTCTAATGGGTTCGCGAATCCCATCGCACCAGCTCAGCAACGGGCTGGTGGTCTCGGGTCGACCCGAGCAGCTCAAGGAGCGACAGCCCACAATGGGTTCACGCGCCGTCCCTTACACAGGTGGCGACGTCAAGAAATCCGGAGAGCTCGGAAAAATGTTCGACATCCAAATCGGAGATCATCCTCCGCCCAACGGCCCTCCTCCGTCCAAGCCCTCACGACATTCATCTTCTTCCCAGCACAACAGCGGATCGGTCCGATCAGGGCCCAACTCGGGTCAGATTTCAAAAAAATCTTCCGGGCCCATGACGCCGCAGCTCCAGCCCGGCGTCCTCATCACTTCCGGCCAGTTGGGCTCGGGCCCACAAGTAAGCGGGCCCAGGAGGTCGTCGGGGCAGCTGGAACAAACGGCGTCGATTAACAAAGTGGTGTACGGCTCTTCGGTGACCACCCTGAGCGACGACGTGAAGGTGAATTTTCGGATTTCCAAGGCGGTGGTTTGGGTGTTCATGGTGGTGGTGGCGATGGGGTTACTGGTGGGAGGGTTTCTGATGGTGGCGGTGAAGAAGTGGGTGATATTGGTGGCGGTGGTGCTGGTTGTGGTGCCGGTGGCGGTGGTCATTGTCTGGAATTACGTGTGGGGGAAGAGAGGGTTGCTAGGGTTTGTGAGGAGTTATCCTGATGCGGAGCTCAGAGGTGCTATAGATGGACAGTTCGTCAAGGTTACTGGGGTAATTTCACTCTCAATTATTTATCTATTCAGTTGCTCTTGTTATTTATTTTTGCAAGATTTTGAACTTGCTAATACTAATATCTATATATGTTTTTTTGTTTGCTCTAAGGATGATTAATAGAGTTTTGTCGTGGAAACTTAGTGGTCAACTTTTTAATTTTGACATATACTGAGGGGTTTGATTATCATTGTCACTTGTAGAATGGAATCTGGGTTTGAGACTTTGATTGGCTTTGACTCTGAATTTATCACGCATAATTGTGATTGACAGGACCATGAATTTCATTGTAGAACTTGCAGTCAGCATCTATAATATCCATATTAATCATATAACCACACTTGACCTTTCTTCCAGTGATCTATAATAATTAGAGTTGGTATTTCATTTCCTTTATCTTAAGCATTTAGTCATCTTGTAACGAGTCGTGGATGTCTCTTTATGTAGGTTGTTACCTGTGGCAGCATACCTTTGGAATCATCCTACCAAAGGGTACCGAGGTGTGTATATGTTTCCACAGAATTATGTGAAACTCAAGGCTGCGGTCGCAAGTCCGCAAATAAAAAATCTAGACATTCAGAGGTTAGTTGTCAGGCTGTTTGTGCTTACTACGTGCTCCGACTTACATGGAGGTTCAAAATTTGCTCAATGATGACTTATGATAAAGATTTGTAAAAGTACTGCACTCTATCAGATATGAAACATATTAAGTATATGTATGTATATATATGTCCATATAGTATGTTAATTTCAGCTTTAGGCATGCAGTATTTTGAACCAGATAAAATCAGGTTATAACCTTTTAAGACACATGAATATGGCCAGCTGCGGCATGCACCTACATATTCATGCGGCATTTGCTACCCTTCTTTGGTGTGCAAATCATTGGAAATTCTTACGTAAACTATTATTAAGGGCATAATACATTTATAGTTTCTACTTAAATTTCCAATGTCTTTCTATTTTCCATCAATCAGGTTCATTTGTTCAGAAAAAGCACCATCTATTCTCTGTGATATGAAAAACTAATTTATGTTTTCGTTTTGAACAGAAATATGTGGTTGATTTTTACATATCAGACTTCCAATCTGGGTTGAGAGCATTAGTGAAAGCAGGATATGGGGCCAAGGTTGCCCCATTCGTTAAACCAGCCACTGTTGTGGATGTGTCAAAAGAAAACAGAGAGCTATCACCTAGTTTTTTACGCTGGCTTGCTGAGCGCAACCTCTCTACTGATGACCGTATAATGCGCCTCAAAGAAGGGTATACCACTTTTCAGTTTCCACTTTCCACCCTGTTATCCTATTGCATGGTTAGAGATTTCTATTTATGGTCTAACTTGTAATGTGAACAAGAACTTATAATTTATTATAGGCTTTTGAGAAATGATTCTTCTGTATCAGGTATATTAAAGAAGGAAGTACTGTAAGTGTGATGGGGGTTGTCCGACGCCATGATAATGTTGTCATGATTGTTCCTCCAGTGGAGCCTGTCTCAACAGGCTTTCAATGGTTACGCTGCCTTCTCCCAACTTATGTTGAAGGTCTCATTCTGACATGTGATGATACTCAGGATGCTGATGTGGTTCCTGTGTAGATATAGTTCCATCATAGTTTTGTTTAGAAGTGGATTTTGCAAGTACAAATCTGAAGGTGGACCGTGGGAAAAAGCACGTATCACCACAAGCGCTGAGGTACATATGTAATTTTCGCCTACAGTTGCACGGCAGAAAGACTGAAGCTCACGTAGTAATCAAGGTTAGCGCACTCACGGCACTCAGGGATTAATATGCTTTAAATTGTGAAGCTGGTAATATATGCAGAATGGCAAAGAGGATCTACATCTACTACTACCCTTGGAAGAAGTTCCTACGTCCTAGATGATGTAATGTACATAAGTCATACTCTCTTAGAGTGCCCAAAGGGGTTCGGAAACAGTTCCTTCGTCTGATTCGCAAATTTAGCACAAAAATTAGAGTCAAGTTTCTGTGGTTTTCTTTTTCATTTTAAGTATCTGGAATCATCACGAGTATTTCTATTTGGAAATCTGTATTGTTTGTAGCTATGTAATTAATGTTAATATTCTTGTAAGCAATAAGCACGGCATGTATTATTACTGCTTCCTGACTTCTTGGCTAATCTTGTATAATTTGTATGTGCCAACAAATTCCAGAAGTACATATTTTCTGCAGCTTATTCAGATAATGAAATCTTTCTTTCAATGTGGGGAACCCACTCTTCAATCCCTTATTCGTTCCTCATGCTTCGTTTCCTTCCCATTATTCTTGATCGAGACATCATAAATGAAAATTGCTATAGTTTACTTATTGAAGTTGCTAATTGTGAATTTATTGATGTTTCCTCCAAGGTTTAACTATAATGAAGTCACGGGTTCAAGTAAAAACTTCTGAGGCAGTAACAAACACATGATAAAGAGGGGAACTAATCTGCTAGAGCCTTGAGGGCATGCCTCCAGCCACCACCAGAGTTTCTCCTGTTATGTAAGAAGCATCATCAGATGCCAAAAAGGCTACGGCAGCACCCATATCTTCGGTTGTACCAAGCCTCTTAAGTAACGTCTTCTCCTCGAGGGCCTTCCTCTGCAAAACATTACTCAAATTGAGTTGGTCACAAAGAAGAGTGCCCAAGATCCTTTGGAACCATATTACTCAATATGGGCTATAAACATATCTATATTACTCACCACGTCAGCAGTTTTTGTAATGTATGAAGCAAAGTTTGTAGGCACAATACCAGGAGCAACACAATTTACACGAGTATCTGGGGCCATCTCGTCCGCAAGGGCCTAAAGTGAGAACAGCAAAGAATAAGCAGAAGAAGATGTGTGGTTTGTGGGGTTATTGAAGAAATAAATGAGGTAAAACATGAACCATGTACATATACCTTGGTTAGCCCAAGAAGGGCAGTTTTAGTGACCCCATACATTGTCATGGTCGCTTGTGGTTGGTAGGCAGCAATGGAGGAGACGAGAATAACAGAAGAACCTTTCTTCAAGTGAGGAGCTGCCTCCTGTTAAATAACCAAGTTGCATCAATCCTTGCCTATTGCATCAATCCTTGCCTATTTCTCCAAAAATTTATGCATATGGAAATGTGGAGAGGATAAAAATGAACTCAAGGCTGGTCAATTAGATCTTCCTATAGCATTTTACCTTTAGAAGAAGTATAGAAGCTTTGACATTTATTTCCCATAGCTTGTCAAGCACAGATTCTTGGGTTTGCAATATGGGCTCGACTGATGGATTGGCAGCAGCATTTGATACAACCACATCTATCCTTCCATATTTCTGCAAACAAATCAGTAAATTTCAATCATTTAACAGAATGACATTGAAGAATCATTTGAAACTTGTGACTTAATACAATAAAAATGGAGCATCCCATCAGAGATTTTAATCAGAGTAGTACCGAGTATAGTGTAAAGCTTATTAGTCTAATAGCTTTCGGTTCATATTTCAAGGATTCAACAGCGTTGTTACCTGCACAGTCTTGTCTATCAGATTCTTCCTTTGTTGTTCATTGGACACGTGACAGACAATTCCCAAAGCTTCAATTCCTTGAGCTTTAAGTTTATCAACTGCTTCATCTACGTTGTTCTGCAACAATTTGATCAAACACGAAACAAAAATTCAAATCGACATATCCATTCAAAAGCAATATAAAACTCAAAACTTAGTTGCTACTAGAAGATAACAAAAGAAGCAAAATGGTGATTCGAACTTTATAAGATTTAGCTCAAACGAAACTGTGCCTATTACAACCACTTTAGCTTGGCTTGGCTTAAGTAGTCAGCTAATCCCCACAAAAATTATTACAGTATTAAGTCATGATAAGCAAGATTAAATCAATACCCTAATTACATTTCCTCACTTTTGAAGACAGAAATTGGTCCCCATTTCATCGAAAAATAATTTAACACTATACATATAGGGATCAAAAGTGTAATTTAGCAAAAAGAAGCTCCTTCTAAAGCCAGGCAGGACCACCATGTTGATATTCCGAGTTTTCTCATCAACCAAACATAAGGAGATTCAGGGAGACAAACACAAAACACAATCGAGAGAAAAAAACAAAAAAAAAATGCAGAAGAATTTCTTAAATGTCAAATTCAACCTGCTTCCGCGACGAGATGACGACGGAGGCGCCTTCCAGGCCGATCCGCTCGGCGATGCCGAAGCCGATGCCCTGAGTAGAAGCCGTGACGAGAGCTACTTTCCCAATGAATCTCTTTCCAATCTTCGTTTTCTCCATTTTCGTTTTGCTTGGTTTCTCCGGAGCCAAACGAGTTAGCTAAGCAAGCGAGCCACGACAGAGCGAGAGTCGCTCTTTATTAACCCACATTTAATGCCTCGTCACCCCCTCAGCCCCCAATAAATCAATATTACTACCTAATTTCCTCATCATTCTTTTCGGCTTTTCCGACTCTTTTTGGTTCAACTTTCCATCGAATTAACGTCTGTAAATACTAAATAGTGCAATGACCATGAGCGATAAAGTAATAAATTTTAACAGTAACGTGGGTATATATCAGAGTAAAACAGAGGCCCAAAATGTAAAATTTTTAACCAAGTTTGCATGGGTATATATCATTTTAGGTAATTGTCTCATGACGTGAGCGATTACATACCTAGAAGAAACGTGGACTGATTGTCAGCTGTTAATGAGTGTGAATTTCATATATAGATTTCACACACAAATAATGGCAATCTCATGCACAGGTGGACAACGGCGAAATCAAAGTTGATGGAGCAATGGATTAACCAAGTCCAGCCCAAATATAAAATAGCAGTTTTGGTTAGAACTACACTTCAGACCAAAGAGAAACATTTGGAATTGAAAATTCAGGCAGATGTCCAATCCAGCATCAAAAAAAATCCAGAACTTTCAGCATTAAACCTAAATGCCGAATCATATCTTTACATGATTCAGGGTACGGTTTCACTTTAAGAATGAAGCTCTCAGAAGTATTCGAATAACAACATTGAATTTAGAACACTATAGAGTCTATTAATCAGTAACAGCAATTTTAATCATAGGGGTTTCTGAGATTCTTCAAGAGCTCTGGGATTTCATACCCAAGCATGTCGTCTACAGCTTGAATCATCTTAGGCTTCACTTTCTCAAATTTATCGATGTTGTAATTGCTCAAGACCTCTCGAAATTGATCCACACTTGGAAAGTCGCCTGCTGGTAAATGAAACTCCCTCTGAACCTGTTTTGAAAAATGTAAATACAACTTGGTAAATACAGTTTGAAAGATTATAGAGGTAAAAAGCCTATGATGGTTACCTTTGCAAATTCTTCTTCAAGATTATCCATGAGTCGTTTCTGAGTCTTAGCTTTGCCCATCATGGCAGGCATTTCTTTCTTAAGATGGCTAATTATATAGGCATGAATCTTTGCAGCTCTAGCACGTTTCACAAACTCATTGATCTGCAATAGCAATACCATAAGTAACGATGAAACAAATATATGAAATCAGTATAAAGACAATAGACTTCAATCAAATTTTCGTAACAAAAACTTTACAAAATACATGTAGAAAGAAAACGGACAGATTATTAGTACATACTGTATATGTCATAAATTCAATCCAAATAGGGAAGAGAAACACGTCTCCTTTGGTACATCCACCAAAGAAAAAGAAGACAGAGTAAAATGAGACACATATAATCTTACCCGACGATCACAAGCTTTCTTTGGTATATCAACCAGGTCAGCAAGGAGGTCACCTTGTTCCATTTCAAAAAGTTCTCTACCCATGGGGCCAACAGCTTCTTCATTGACAGGTTTATCATTAAATGAGCTGCAAAGCCAAGTAGAGAGAAATAAGAATATTGAATGAAATCAACCATGCTTGATCCACTTCTCAAAGAAATTCGCAAACTCAAAATACAAAAAAGCCTACCCAATATAAACACGCACAACCTCAGGAGTATTCAAAACTTTTCCAAGTGACCACATTAATGCCCCATAAACTCTCATCAGCTACAGAAACGTAACCAGTGGGTTAGCAAGTTCAAAAGTTTTATCAATAGAGGTAAAATACGTGAGGCGGAAGTATAAAATGTACAAGGCATTATTACTTGTTGAGTATCAACTTGATCAGCTTTGTTTAAAACCACCCGAATTTTGTCATCATGACCACGTAGAGAAGCAATTACACGCTTGAATTCATCACTAATATCAAGCTTATGAGGGTCGAAAAGAAGAAGGATGAGATCACATTTTGCAGCAAACCACGATATAACACCAGTGAAATCATAGCTCCTCTGTGTTCGTTGCTTTTCTCCAGATAGAACCCCAGGAGTGTCCACAAGGGTAATTTGATCTAGCAACTAGAATTAGAAAATAAATTTAAGTGTCAATTAAGGATGATTATTGTTATGATGTTAAAATCATGGGAAATTTTAGATAAACAGATAGTTATTAAAAGTTCAAGACTCACTGGATGAGGCATTTGAGAACACTCAAATTTTGACAGGAATGAACCTCCAAAACTTGTTAGACCACTAAAAGGCATGTCTGCATGAACAGCTATGGTATGTCCAGGAATGCTCCTTTCATCAGGTCCAGACTGAGTAATGCAATAATCTATTAGAAATTTACAACCATGGCGAAAATTTGACACACAACGTGCCTCCATAAAAGTAAAAAGAAACTATGAAACAATTGATTAGCTTTTAAAAGGGTAGCAAGTGAGTGACAATTTACCATCACAACAACAAATCGATCAGTTGTAGGCTCTGGCCCAATATGAGCTCCTGTAAAAAAAAAGAGTTATTAGTTTAAATAGTATTGTACTATTGATGTCCAAAAGTAAAAAAAAAAAAAAAAAAAAACTTAACCAACCTGGATAGTCACATCTTAACAAATGCTTTATAAATGTTGTTTTTCCAGTTGAATACTGACCCAAAAGCATGACCATGGGTTTAGCATCAAAATCACTGTTAGTCTGCAGAAAATAAATCAGACTGTAAATCTGGCAAAAGTTCTTCTACCTCAACCAAATAATATGCTAACATGAGCAAATCATATATGATTCTCTAACCAAATGAACTCTAAATCAAATGTCATAGTAAATACATAGAATACTCACCAGTAATGGATTACCAAAATCATTGAAATGATATGCAACTTCCAATGGTTTTAGTTTTTCGATGTACAATCTCTTCAAGCCATCAACTATAGATGTAACTGCATTGAGAGGTAGCTGAAGAGGAAAATTTGCAAAGGAAAGAAACAAAAAGAGTCAGGCAATATGGAAACTTGAAGACAAGTGCATCGAATAGGGTAGAAGACTTTGATTAAATAAGAGAACATAAACTAAAAACACTTTTACCCAAGACTGGAAGCAAAATTCAGGTTAGGTGTCTACAAGTACAATGCCCAAATTAGAATACATGGAAACTGACTACTCTTGTTTAATCAATTCAATAACTGTTTAAGGAGATATTTACTTCAACTGAAAAAAAAGGGTACAACACTGCAGTTAAGGAGATATATACTTCAACTGTAATCCAACAATGAGGACTTGGCATCACAGTTTTTATATGGAAATGACAAGATTAAGGAAAGACAACACTGCAGCAGTTCTAAAGAAAATCAAGCAGAACAAAAAGTTATCTTCAGAAGAACGATGGACTTATACACTCACTTTCTTCACTGATTTTGAAGCAGACCATTGACTTGATGGTTGATTAGGAGTGATTCCTACATCATTACCAATAAATTAATTTAGTGAAAGATCACAAAAATTTGATTCACAAAGGTAAGACAGACTTTCTAACCATTCACGGCAATTCCATTTGTTGTAGAACTCTTAGTTTTCTGTTGCATAGGAGCGATAAACTTTATAAGCGAACTTAACAGTGTTTCAACAAAATCAATCACAAGGAGGAAAAGGGAAACTACTTACAGCTATGAAAGCATCCAAACCTTCAATCACTGGAGGTTTAATGTTCTCCCAGTCAACTGCAATTAAAAAGAACAAGGATCATATTCTATACTGCCTCTAAAATAGGTTTCCAATTGTTGATTGAGAACCAAAATGAAACAAGAACTAGTTAATATGTAATTTGCTGCATTCTTCTATATTTTTAAAAGCCAGCAAAAAAAATATTAAACAAATATCTTCTACTTGCCTTCGGCTTTGAGGATGTCTGGGCTTAGTTCATGTTCTTGTGCAAAGGCAATCAGCTACCAAATTTGATCACAGATGAAAGTGAGAGATTCTATCACAACATCTAATATAACATATCCCAAAAATTATATACTACCTGCATAGCAGTAACGAACTCTGTAAACCCTAAAAATCCTTGTCGTTTTGAATCAGCAATTGCCCAAACCTTCAGTGATAAATGAAAACACACAGCGTGAGTTTCAATTTTTCAAACAATCATGACCTAATTTCAATCGATTATACTAAATAACAAGCAAAATATGCTACCAAAAATATTTACGCAAATCAATTTATAAGAACACAATGCTCTGGTAACAGAGTAACACACACCGATCAAAGCGAAAAACCATTAAATCTTACTTTCCAAGTGTAACGTAATACTTCAAACTAGAAATCAAACAAAATCGAAACAAAGAAACAGTTAAAATCCAAGAAACTTGAAAAACCTGCTTGAGTTCTGGTCTAGAAAGCTTGGACATGGCGAAGAACGTCGCGCCTTCGTTACCAGTAATGCGACCATCTCCATCTAAACCAGAAACAACAACATGATTGACTAGCAACCAATCCAAAACAGCCTGATAGTAGAAATTGAAATCGTGCGAAAAGATAGAGATATACCTGAATCAACCAAGTTGAACCAGTCCTTGTAAATCTTCTGCTGCTCTTTCGAGCACGAACCGATCGGACCCGACCCTATCTCCATTTGAACGCAAACAGAAACTTGCTTCGAAATTTGAAAAGCGAAATGAGAGAGAGACTGAGAGAGTCACACTGAGAGTGTGGTTTTTATCTTTTTTGGGGAACAGTTTTGGCGCTTGAACAAATGTTAAATAATTGATGGCTTGATGCTTACACGGCAATGGGTCCAGGGTCACTGTTGAGCGTCGATTTATATGTTACGTTTAAGAAATGTGATTATCATGGGTCATGAAATTGGACCGTTGGATGTCGAAACTGGGAGTAATGTAACTGCCCAAGGCACAGCATAAGTTGGTGGAGGCCGTAGTAGTATATTTTGGCCCGCGCATATTTTGCTTTGGGCGAATAATGGAGGCAATAATTCGAAAATTTTCAGTTGAGGTTAAGATAATTTGAATTTTGAATTCAAGCGCAATAGTTGATAATACTAGCCAACTCATTGTCCACAACGAAAAGAAGGCCAATCGAGTCAAAATTTGTATGCAAAGTGAAGAAATTATTCTAGTCCTCAATATTTTAATAATCGTAAACTTTATTTTACTATTTGGTTCAACTTGCTTGTTTTTATTGACATAGATCATAGACACGTGATACTCCATAACTACATAATAATTACTTGATTTAGTGATGTAATTAGTGAGAATCATATATACCAACTAGGTATTAGTTTATCAAATATATTCTTTTTCCCCACATTATTTGATAAATGCATAAATTCAATTCTTTCCTCCATAACAATATTAAAATTTGACAACAATATACGGTTATACATCAATACCAATGAATATTGGCATGTTTAAAATGATTTTTTATTTATTTTTTGTTTAAAATGATTAGTTTTGTGAAATATTGTTTAATAAAGTGCGGTGATATTGACTTGTTTATCACGGTGAAGTCGGACAATATTTAGTCCTCTAAATAATCCATATATTATATATAGGCAAGCAATTGAAATGTATGTTTTTTTTTTTTTTTTTTTTTTTTTTTTTGAAAATAGCATAAACTTTATTAATCAATAGAGGATTACAATCCTTAATATGGGCATCCTAAAAAGGAGCAGTACAGACCACAAAAGTGGCCTAATCGATGAGTCTAAACTTAAAACTCTAATCGATGATTCAAAACCTAGAACAATACATACACCGTGCATCACTGCTGTCAACAACCTACAGAAAAATTCCGGCAAGTATTGCCATTGAGACCAATAAATCCAATCTAGCTCAAGGAGAACCCATGAAAAAAGAAAGTAAAACCACAATCGAAACTTGCACAACTGATCATGCTTATTCTTAAATAAGAAATTAAAAGAACCCAAATCAAATAACCAAATCTGATTTAGGTTAAACTTTAGCAGCGCCCCACCAGTAATAAGGTCGCCGACTTGGAACACTAAGGCTGCTGAGCCTCCAATACCAAGCACCCAAAACTCACCTGGATCCCAGACCTTGAATCCTTGAATTTGATTAACACCCAAAAGAACCGGCAACGACAAGCAGAAAACCAGATCTAATCGGGATGCCAACCATCTTTGATAGCCCAAGAGACGCCCTGCAGGAGCATAATCACCAAAGGCCTGAAAAAAGTATGACGGACAGAGCCGTCCTTGTGAGTGAGAGAGGCAAAAACCATCCTCACCATAGAAAGCCGCACTAGCGATTGCTGACGGCACTAGAATTTGTGCGATAAACAGTATAGAAAGAAGCCAGAGGCTAAGAGGAAAGCACACAAAGGTGCTGCTGGATTTGATGCGCACAGAGACGCTATTGAGGAATCTCATGGGGGCTAGGGTTTTGCTAGAGAGAGATTGAAATGTATGTTAAAATCAGAATAATATATCATTCCTGTCTTACATCACTTTCACATCATAGCAAAACCAAATGCAAATATAAACTAGAACCTCAATGGCAATAACAAAACCAAATGCAATTACAAACTAAAACCTCAATGCATGGCACATCATCCATCTACAACTTTTAACTATTTACTACAAAATCTTCATACTTCGTCATCAAAGAGGGTGAAAATTTCCTGCAAAAGTGCAAAACAAAATAATTTAATTACGAAGTTAAGAAGGATATATAAATACTACAAACACTTCAACCAAGAAATGTTATCAGACTCACATTATCAGACTCTTCATCGTCTTCAACCTTATCTTCCTTCTGCTCAGAAGAAGCTGCGACATCATCGGTTGCAGGTGCGGCAACATCAACTGCGCCGTCACCACCAGAAGGCACAGATGACAACTTCTCTCTTCCGCACGCAACTAGCTCGGCGATATCTTTTCCTTTCACTTGGGACAACATCAACTCGATCCTATCAGCATCTGCCTCAGCTCCAACTGCAAACAAAAACAATTAGAGCTCTACTTATGGCCATATATATTAATTGAATGTCTTCAAGATTATATTATATTGAATGACAAATTCAAGCTAACAGAATTGGAAGTTGAAAGATGTATATGGAAAATTAAAACAATAAGAAACTCATTACGTACAAATCAAAACATGGCCAAATCCAAACACAAAAGTTTGAATAAAGACCGTAATAGGTTTCTTTTCTTTCGGACTAATACAACAGAAACAGAATTTGAAATATTTTTGTCATGAACTCTAAAAGGGACTAGCTAGGTTTTAACTGATATATATAATTATATATATAACTATTCAAAAATGTTCAGTGATCCACAAAAAACCCTTTGATAAACAAAACAACTTACAAACACCAATAGTAGCGAACAAAAAAAAAAGGCTACAAACATGTTTGATTTGAGACAAAAATTAAGAAGAAAATAAAATATATAGAAAAGGTAAAGAGAACCACGTTCTGTACAACCACATCTCTTTTGCTAAATGAAAAACTTGTAAGTTCTAATTGAAACAAGAACGTATCGGAGAAAAGCCTATGTTACTATATGATTGATTTGATTAAAGCAAAAAAACAAAAAATAAAACTACAAGACAAACAAAAGTTCAATATTAATTAATTCATACCTGATCCGAGAATTTTCTTCAAATCATCGGCAGAGGGACTGGTGTTCCCTCCCAAAACAGCAAGCATATAAGCAGCAACCACCTTCATCTGATCTGCATAATAATTAAGTTTCAACGTACAAAACCAAGTAATTAATACTGTTAGACTTCGAACGTCTATATCAATAGGATTTGACGCATTTAGGGTTTTGAAAACGATGACTTAATTACCGTCTTGCAATGGTCGAGCTTCAAATAATTAGGGCAAACGATGAGTTAATGAGCATTATCAGGGGGCGTGGCCCCTTTAATAGAGTTTGAGAGATCGAGGGACTGGCTAGGTTAGTCGGCTATGCGATCTTGGCGGTTGACGAGGATTTGAAGATCAAGTAATAACCAACCACCTTGCGGTTTAATTAAGGATATTTACTATTGATTACTATATGTGGTTATAATTAAAGGTGATTTCACAAGGAAATACTTACTTAGTGTGGTGTAAATTGAGAATCATATACAACAGCTATAGCAAGACACCAATTTATAACAAGTGATCGATCAAGAGTAACTATGGATAACAAACACCGATCGAGTATATATAGTAGAATAAGCTTGTAAATTAATAAGCATTGCATTATAGATTTATATATGGTGATTGATTGGAAACCATATCTTTGATATGGAAAATGATTTTTGACGATTACTAATTAACACCACTGTTTGGTACTGAAGACGTACAAAGCACTCTTTCACTTTGTTGAATTTGTATATATATATATATCCTTTAACTCACACTCTAGTAACTTTACTCACAATCAATCTAAATTCAAATTTTTCAGTATGAAGGATCAAAATTAAAAGAAAATTAAAAACTCTACCCAAATCTAAGATTTAGTAATTAATACACCTAATAATATAAAGAGAATCCATATCTTTGAAACAAGGAATATATTAGACTCTAGAGAATCTAAATCCGAAATCTCCCTTTCTTTCTATTTCCTTATTTTTTTGTTCTTATGATTTGATGACATAACGTGCATTACTATCTCGTATCACATAAAGCATATACATATATATACTTCAGTTGAGAAGAAAACCAAAGAGAGTCTGAACCTCCCATCCTCAAAATCATGGGGATGAGAACACCACGTCCAGAAGAAGAGAATAAGCCGAGGGACGTATTAGCAAGAAAGAGAAGGGATGTGAGTTTCTGCAAGAGGCGCAAGACTCTGTTCAGTAAGGCTTTGAAGCTGTGCATCGAGCACGACGCACGAATTGCCGTTCTTGTGTTGTCTCCGGCAGGTAAACCTTGTGCATTCGGACACTCTTCGGTTGACGCGGTTCTCAATCACTACTTCAATGTTCAACAAGAACAACCAACGACTTCCGTGGTCAAGTATGAGGAACACATTATGGTGGAGTCACTGGAGTGTATGAAGGAAGGGATTGAGAACGAGGTGAGAGCATGTCAAACGGCACAAGACATTGCGTCGTTGAGAGAGCGGTTGAGAGAACTTTCTAAGAAAATCAATGAGAGATTGAAGAATTCATCGAGTTCGGAGTATGTCTTCAAAGTAATGTCTGAAGAAGATCGTATCGGTTATGAGAGTCGTTACTTGTCCGGGAGAAGTTCGGGTTCACACATGGTGTCCCCAAACTTCATGTTTAAGCCTCCTTGTCCCTTACCTAAGTTTTCGACACATGCCCCTTCCCTTATTAACGGCGGTCTAAGTAACGGTTATGTTCTTGACTACGGTAACAACTACAGACCTTCGTGGGGCGGTAAAGAATATGTAGAGAATATAATGCCTAGCTACTTGTCCCAGAGTTCGGGTTCCAACATGTTATCCCCGAATTTCTTCAATAACTCTCCCTGTCCCTTGCCTAATATTTCGACACATGTCCCCTCACTAGACAGCTGCCGTCTAAGTAGTCCTGATGATCATGTATATGGTACCAACATCAACTGTGGGGAGGGATCGTATGAAGTTTTGGGGAATATAGGGCTAGGCCATGATGATCCTGATAATGACAATTCTTATTTATGGGCTACAATATACTTACCCCGGATCAGTTCGAGTTCAAATCCACTGTCTCCAGGTTCCTTATTTCCTAACTGTTCCTCACCGGCTAATATTTCTAGTGATGATAATTATGATCATGATGATGATGGTTTAAGATTAGATGTTTCATCACCTAGAGCTGGAGCTATGGTTTGTCCTTCTACAAATGGTGCCTTCTTTGACGCGCTAATAGGATCATGATGGATCATCGGACTCACTGACTCAGTACAACACAACATCAAGTAATGGACATTGCAACTACTTCGATCGACACGATAATCGGGGCATCATCGATCAGACTCGGCACGTACAATATCAATGGATATGCATTGCAACTACTTAATTGGAGGACATAATCATAATCCATATCGATCGGCCCAAATGAACACCTGTTGTTAGAAATAACTATAGTAACCAACTACACTGTTGCATGGAATTTTCCCTTAATTTCTTTTGTTTTATCTTATGCGAGGGAGTTTATGTCCTGGATATATATATAACTTTATATTGTAATAAAATTTCATGGTTACTTTTAATCTTACGAGCATATGTTAATTACTTATTATTTGTTCCGGCCAGTTAGAGCCTGACTGTTTGGAAGCAGTCAATTTGATTAACAGAGAAGGCAATGGTAGGCTAGCAAAAAGGAAGTATACATATATATAGACACACCAACACGCACGTACGCACGAAGGGCCCTTCTCACCCTATTTCCTCAAGTAAGAACTAGAAGGGATCTCCACGCGATAAGTATGACTAACAAACCACTAACTATAAAATTACCAACTACATAATTTTTTTGTCATGCATGCATGCAATATCGAACAAGCTAGCTGTTAGCTATTGGTTTCTTTCCATATCGTATCCATGATAAAGAACTAAAGAAGAGAAACCAATTAACTAGAGAAAAGCAACAATCAAGCACAATTGTTAGTAAAAAAATAGAACAATTACCAAATTAATCACAGAAATATAAGTCAATAGCAAAAATACAGAAACTGAAAATGCAGTTGTCTGAAAATTAACATCTAGTGATCTAGTCTAGTTTTCTTTTACCTTTCTTCGCTTGCCAGACCAAATAGCCAAAAAGGAAAAGAAAAGAAACCGGCCGGCCTGCAAAACTTTATTTTCTTGCGACAAATAGCAGTAGCAAAGCCATGCCTAAATCACGCCCTTCCTCTTGGAAATAGATGAAAGCAGCAAATCTACACAAGAAACGTTGGATAAAATGAAATAAGCATTGATTACCTTTGATATGGAAAATCTACACAAGAAAAGTACGTTGAATGCTACTTTTTGTGGATGTAAGCAAAATAAATTTTTTTTAGAAACCATTACCTTTGATATGGAAAAAGATTTTTCACGATTATTGGCACTAACACCATTGTTTGGTTCCGAAGACAAAGCAGCTGAGAATTTTTCAGATATACTCTTCTTTTCTTCTTTCACTTTGTTGAATTTGAATGTAAAGTCTTCGCCTGATTTCGGGTCGCTCTCATCCCAATCGCCAAATTTTGGTATTGGCTGTCACAATATTACGGAATTTAATTAATTTGCACAAAGCATCAATGGAGTATTTTATGTTTAGTTAATAATTAGAGAAACAAACCGTTTCTTTCTTTCGTTTACCATCACTTGCATTTTGATTAACGTACAAATGCACGTGAAAACATGTATCCAAATTTTTTTTTGTGAAAATTTAAAATATCAATTTTTGTAAAAACATCACATCGATCTAGAGAGTAGGTGCGCAAAAGAGAACCTTTTTTTATTATTCTCTTCAAAAAAAATTATATATATAGGGATATTGTTGGTGACGAAAAATTCGGGTAAGACTTTCTCGTACCAATAATGTAGGACTGGAGCGAGAGCTTGATCAATTGCGGCGGTTTGGCGACGACTCGAGGTAAAAGTGTCTCGAGGTGGGGGGGGTACCTGCAAAAGACCCTCCGATGCCTAAATGAGTAATAGCTTTAGTAATGAATAGTGAGCTTGTGAATGAATCCATACCTGGTTGATGGAACCATGTATTTATAGTAAGCAGAATCTTATCACTTTGGCGGTTACGGCTTGGGCCGCAATTCACTCGAGGTTCCCTTGTGCCGCAAGTCTCTCGAGACATGACTTGCGGCGTGTGTATCGCTCCTCGAGCCAATAGCTCGAGGACACGTGTTTCGTCGAGTCCGCAAATAAAGGAATTTAGTTGCCTACGGATAAGTAATCAAATATTCTCGGACCGCAAGTATCTCGAACCACAACTTGCGGCGCACGAAGCGTAACTCCTTGAGGCCATTACTTGCGGCGCACGATCAGGTAAATTGGTTAAGTTGGTTATCTACTAGAGATAACACCACTCGAGTCAACATCTTCTCGAGGTTATGTCCCTCGAGCATATTTCATCGAGACATTATGTCGAGCTTAGTTAAATAAATAGGCAAACACTTGAGTGAAAAATCTTCGCTCCCACAATGCCCCCTTATTTTCTTTTTGGACCCGAGCTCTGCGTAGGCCCAAAAGGAAATAACTCCCGGCATGGCTTTCCCCAGCACGTAATCGACTCCTACTTTTAAATATACATACTTTGAAGCAACCTACCTTTCTCCTGTCAAAAAGTCCATGCTTCCAACATTAATTGCATCTTCTTTGCGTCTTCTTCACGTCTCTTGATTGAGATGGTCTACTCTACTTCCCAAAACCAAGGTCTGTGAAGTCACCACTTTGATTGCACGTCATCCTCATGTGATCTTTTGAATTCTCCTTTTTCAATCTCATTTACTTGTGCTTTTCCCTATGTTCTTTCCACGACCTTACTTAACTATTCTTCAAATCCATCCCTCGAGATTACCATCCCTTCTCTTCAAAATCTTTATTTAATATCTGAATCGTCCCATCTGTTAACTTCCATTGCCATGATGACCACTATACCACGCCTATTAACCACGCCCGCACGATCTCCAATCCACTTTCCCAAAATCCCCAGCAGATGATAACTGCTGCAATCTCACCCATTAATTATTTCAATACCTCCCTTTTAAATTCATGCTTATATAATCTTTTCTTCTTCTCCATCTATCGAGCCACTTCTCGTATTCCCTTGGTAAGTCTGCTTATCCGTCTTGCTCTTTTCCTTGTTTTTACTTCTTTCATTTTTCTTCAAAGATCCCGATGGTCGTCACAAGGACAGGTTCTTCAAATCAAAGTCGCAAAGCGGCCAATGACCCCGTCGACGAACCACAGCTTTGGTTTCCGAGTGCCTTTCAAATCAAACGTGCCGTGGAGAAGTTGAAACTTCCACCATCCATTGAGGTTTCGGCTCTCCCTCGAGATGCCAACATTTACTCCGGCGAAAACATCCCTCCAAATGTTCTTATCCTTGCACCACAACACATCAGGTTTCTGAGTTTCCCCCTTCATCCTGCGATTGTTCTCATGTGGAGGATTTTGGGGCTTCACCCCATGCAATTAAATCCGAACTCGTATCTTCTTTTGTCCGCTTTCCTCTCGATGGGTTGCAGATGGGGGGTGTCCTTGGGCTTGACAGACTTCTTCTATGTCCATAATTGCTTGAAAATTCCCAAATTGAGGCGATACTTCAACTTCGCACCGTACCGCAACCAAAAGTGCATTGAAGGAAAACCCTCGAACTATGCCGGATGGAAATCTAATGCCTTGATGCTTTCGGGAAACTGGCTACCTGAGGAACTTCGACTCGTCCCTCCTCACCGATTTAGAAACGACATTGGTAAAGCCCTTATTTTTTGTTATCCCAAAGCGTTTCTCTTTCTTTCCCTTTTTTTTATTGTTTTGTTTCCTTCCGTTGTTGTGCAGACTTTAAACCTTCTCATAGCAATATTTCCCTCGAGCCAGAGCGCCTTGACTGGTTAAAATCCCATATCATAGGTCAAGGTTGGTCGGCGACACAATTCGCCTCGCCTGAGAATTTACAGAGTCTGTCTGTTAATCGCACCAGAGAGCTTTTTGACCGTTATCGCCAACCCATCAATCCTGATCTCTTTGGGGAGAGACTGGCCACCCGCGTTGTAGAGATTGAAAGTGACTTTTATCGGTTTACTCATTGTGAACGTTTGTTTGCAGAAAGCCTCGAGGAGAAACTGTGCTACGAGGAGTTTGAGTCTACCTCGAGGGAGGAGGAACGCGAGGAAGAAGGAAGCGAAACGGAATCCGAAGCAGCCACGGTCTCAAGCACGGAGGAGTCCTTCGAAGAAGAAGATATGAACGTCAGGGACTTCACCCCACGTCAACCTCCCTCTAGGAAGGCCAAGAAGCAAAAGCTCGAGAAACCACCGGCGAACACAGGGAATATCGGAAGCTCGAGTCAAGCATCTCAAGAACCACATGCCAATCCACTCGTTGAAGTTCAAGTTAGTGCTAAGGAACTATCTCGAGGTAACATCCCTCATACGAAGATATTCTCCTCACGTAGCCACCCGGTTGCCGTTGCGAACCCGCCACTCGATGCTTCCATGCCTCCACCTCATTCATCGAAAGCTTTGACCATGAGTTTCAGGAAGGGCGATAACTCTTTCGTCGCTGAGGACGAATCACTGCTCTCTAACGAATCTGCTGCGGCTGCTGTGGTTCGAGGTTTGGCCGTGCGCAAACCTGACCTCGACGTTTTATCCAAGAAGCCTCCTTCCGAGCTCTTTAAATCCGTGTGTAGCTCCCAACTCGAGGTAAGACTTGCTTTTCTACTTGCTTACATTACTCGAGAATCTTCATGTCTTACTACCATCGCGTGTGTGTTCCTTGACTTTTTTTTTTTTTTTTTTTTTTTTTTTTTTTTTTTTAGGGTCTCTTGGCGACTCACGCCCTCATGACTGGACTTCACGAGTCTAATGTCAAACTGCAAATGGACTTAAGTGAGGCCAAACATCGGATCGAGCAGAAAGATAAGTTACTCGGAGCAAACAAAGAGGAACTCGAGCTAAAAGCCAAGCGCATCGAGGATATGTCCCTCGAACTATCCCAGACGAAATCAGACCTTGAGAAAGTTAAGCTCGAGAAAGATGCTGAATACCACAAGGCCCAACATAAGATCGAAGCTGCATCCGCCCAATACTTCAGGTTGGGGTGGAACCAAGCTTTGACGGATGATGAAGACAGACGTTACGAAAGCCCGGACGTTGTTGACAAGTTTTTTGGTTGCGTTGGAAAGGCCTACTCTCCCATTAAAGGGATGAATCCAGGTGATTTGCCGTCCCTAGAGGCTAGCGCGCAAACTGAGCCCGATAACCAAGAAATGGAAGAAGTTTCCTCTATCGATAAGCCTGAGCTCGAGGTATCGGATGCTGCTGCGGGCGAGAGAAACCCTCTCGAGACTAGTGCTTTGGTCGAGGCAGGACCTTCTCCCGACCCATGACTTGGTTACTTTTCCGAATTCTCATGCCCCCTAGGCTTTTGCTTTTTCAATTTCTCTTTGGCTTTGCGTTTTGAACTTGAATTCCTTTTTATGTATCCTAATGCTTATGGGGTCTTATTTCGAATGCCTAAGCATCGTTATCTTATCCTTAATAACTCCTGAATTTATGCATTTCAATACCTTGGGCTTTGAAACTCTAATTAACCCCAACAACTTTTATCCCAAATTCTATATAAATAAGCACATGTTTATCGTCAATTATCATATCAAATTATTACCTTACTGGGCCAAAATGCCTCCAAAACTACGCATAAACTTCAACGTTCGCCAAAATCCAATGGAGAACTTTGAAGACATCCTGCCTCCGGTCAGACGAAGGGGGAAGGAGATGGCCGTGCTCTTGGAGAAAACTCCAGATCGTCAACTTATGAGCCCTATCCAGATATCGTCGGAGAGCTCTTTTGTGAGGTATGTTTCCTGCCCTTAATACGTTTGCTGAATAATGGCTCTTAATTCCCTTGTTTTAAACTTTCACTTTATTCCAGGTCGCGCTCTCGCTCTAGGGGCTTGTGCTTTGATGACGACGTAAAACGAAGGCTTGATGTGGTGATCGATCGCCTAGAAAGGGGAGAAGGCATTCCTCCTCGTACTACCAACTTTGAGGCAGGCCCCAGTCGCCCACGTCGCCGCAGCCTTAGCTCGGATCGATCTGTTGGATCCGAGGCTACTCGAGTTCGAGCTTTGCGCGAGGAAACTTTCGCTCTCCAAGATTCTTTGGAACATGCGCGGAATGAAGTTCGCGATTTGAAGCTCGAGCTACAACGTTCGAGGGAACACTCTCGCCGACTAACTGCAGAGCTTCGGGATTGCTACCGCAACGAGCAGTTCATAGACGAAGTTCGTTCCATGAGTCTCGAATCAGGTTTTCGTGATGGAGTCATGGCTTACCGGAGGAAGATGTTGGAGACATATGAAGGAATTGACCAGTCCCGTCTTCCTTACTACGTAGGGCTTGACGGTGTTCCTCAGTACTAACTATTTCTGTTTTTGGTTTTTGTAATAACGTCGTGTACAACCACGACCTTTTCGACTTTTAAATTTTGTCGTGAACGGCCACGACTCTTTATTTTCGGATATTTAAGCATTTAAAGTTGCGCACGGCCACAACTGTTTTATTACTTCTTTTAGGAAGATATTTCCAGTTCGTAACTTATATAGTGCATGCATTTTAAGCTTAATCAAAATATGATCTTTCTTTAATCGGGAAAAGGCATAAAGAAGATCTGACCTGAAAAACGAGGTTATATTCATGGTTGTTCGTGCGCTAAGATTTCATATCTTTTCACGGTTGCTCGTGCCTCGGTGCCTCGAGATTTTACCTTGAGATCTTATATCCATCTGCCCCCTTTTCCACTCTATGTTCCTCGGAGCATAGGGCGGAAAAACTATTCGGCGACTTCACTTCGAAGCCTTACCTCGAAGTGATGCCTATGCCTGTTGTTGCTGTCTCGTTTTCCGTTCTCTGAACATGGTAACCAGTTGGTCACTTGTTCATCAACCGCCACCCTTGGTGGACGGCTGGTCCGTTTTATCAACCGTCACCCTTGGTGGACGGCTGGTCCGTTTTCATCAACCGCCACCCTTGGTGGACGGCTGGTCCGTTTCATCAACCGCCACCCTTGGTGGACGGCTGGTCCGTTTTCATCAACCGCCACCCTTGGTGGACGGCTGGTCCATTTTTATGAACGTCTGTTTTAGGCACGTGCTATTCCAATAAAACCAAGCTGAATTTGGAAATGCCATTTTATTTCATTTGGGCCGTTGGCCATACGTACATGAATCTTGATACATAAAATAACTAAATTCAAGTGATCAAACTATACCTGTCGAGCCACGTGGTCTAGACATAGTATTTTTTTAGGTAAATCGTATTCCATGGTCGTGGGAGCTCGCGCCCGCTTCTGACGTTTCTGAGTCGATAAGCCCCTTTGCCGAATACCGCTATGACCTCGTACGGTCCCTCCCATATTGGTTTTAATTTGCCGGCACCATGATCTTTGATGTCTGCCACTACTCGTTTCAAGACCCACTCTCCCAAACCGAACGACCTTGGTTTCACTCCCTTGTTGAAGTATCTCCTCACTTGATTCTGATAGTTGGCCAAATGAATCGCTGCTATTTCTCGCCTTTCTTCCAATTTGTCCAAGTGATCAGATATCCGTGCATCGTTATTTCCCTGTTCGAGTGTCAACGTGCGGAGAGTAGGGAGTATTGTTTCGGTGGGAATCACGGCTTCCATCCCATACGTCAAGGCATAGGGACTCTCATTTGTGGGTTTTCTCTTAGTGGTTCTGTATGCCCATAAGACGTGTTGCAGCTCTTGGTGCCATTTGCCTCTCTTGCGTTCGAGCCTTCGTTTGATCCCATCAAATATGGTGCGATTGGTTTTCTCGGCTTGACCGTTGCCTTGAGGATAGCTTCTCGAGGCAAATTGTAATGTGATACCATGTTTGTCGCAAAAAGCTCGAAATCGTCTGCTGTTGAATTGGGTGCCATTATCACATACGATGTACCTCGGGATTCCGAAGCGGCAAATTATATTCTTCCATACAAAGTTTTCGACGTCACTCGAGGTAACTGTTTGATACGACTCCGCCTTGACCCATTTGGTGAAATAATCGGTTATTATCAAGACATGCTTGTATCCACCTGGAGCCGTTGGTAGTGGCCCTACCATGTCTATTCCCCATCGGGCGAAGGGCCATGGACCGCTGACCGTGGTGAGTTCTTCTGCCGGACAATGGTTTATTGGCGCGTGCCTTTGACATTGATCGCATTTCTTGACGTATTGCTCCGCTTCCCTTGTGAGATATGGCCAGAAATACCCTTGTGTTGTTATCTTCTGCGCCAAGCTCCTGCCCCCTATGTGGGAGCCACATGATCCTTCGTGGATCTCGTCCAAGACGAGCCGTGCTTGAGCGGGTCCTAAACATCTCAATTGCGGTCCGGAAAAGGATTGTCGAAATAATTCATCTTCGATCATGCGGTATCTTGCAGCTTTCATCCTGAGTTTTCTTGCTTCGATGGGATCGTCTGGTTGCATTCCGAACTCGAGGTAATTTATGATCTTGCCGCGCCAGTCATTTGGTATGGATTCAACCATCAAGATTTTTCTTCGAGGTAAGTTTCCCTCGACACTTGGTCTCGCTAACGTTTCTATCCGGTGCATGTTTGGGTTCTCCATGCATCCTGATGCGATCTTGGCTAGTTCGTCTGCTCGACCGTTTTCCTCTCGAGATATCTTAACCAACGATACCTGCTCAAATTCCCTAATTAAATGTCGTACCAGCGTGCAATATTCTCCCATCCGTTCGTCTTTAGCGGTGTATTCATCATTTGACAGCCCCACTATTAGCTGGGAATCAGAATGTATCTGCACCTTTTTTAGCCGTAACTTCTTTGCCATCCTTAATCCATTCACCAATGCTTCAAATTCTGCCACATTGTTTGAGGCTGAGAAATCTAGCTGCACTGCGCATTCGATTTCAAGATCCTCTGAACTCCTCAAGACTACTCCTACCCCTGCACCGGATGAGTTGGACGCACCATCAATATGCATTTCCCAGATCGGATCTTCCCAAGCCGTTTCTGCGATAGGTGTCGGGAAATGACATTCTACCAGAAAGTCTGCTAACACCTGCCCTTTCTTAGATACTCGAGGTTCATATTTTATGTCGAACTCACTTATCTCGATTGCCCATTTAGTCATTCTCCCAGAGCAGTCTGGTTTTGTAAGGATTGACCGAATGGGTTGATCAGTGTAGACTGTGATTTCGTGTCCCTCAAAGTATTGTCGCAGTTTTCTTTTAGCCATCACTAGGGCGAGTATTAGTTTTTCGGGTGGGGAATACCTTGTCTCGGCATCGAGCAAACTGTGACTGGTGAATGAAATGGCTTCCTGTCGCTGTCCTTCTTCTCGAAACAGAGCAGCACTGGTTGCAATGCTTGACACAGCGAGATATACTCGGAGAGGTTCCCCTTCTCGAGGTACCACGAGGAAATTTCGGCTTGAGAGATATTTTTTAAGGCTAGAAAAGGCCTCCGACTGTGCTGGTCCCCAGAAATTAGCATTCTTGCTTTTTAGTGCTATAAAGAAAGGCTTACATCGATCTGTCATACGAGATATGAATCGACTCAGTGCTGCGATTCGTCCCGTGAGGACTTGAATTTCTTTTTTCGTCTTTGGCTCGGCCATGCTCAGTATTGCTTCGACTTTTTCCGGGTTGGGTTCAATGCCTCTTCTACTGACTATGTATCCAAGGAACTGGCCTGAGGAGACGCCGAAAACGCATTTCGTTGGATTTAGCTTCATTTTGTACCGCCTAAGTACCTCGAAGCATTCCGTCAAGTGACTGGTGTGGTTAGTTCGATATTTGCTCTTTACCACCATATCGTCTATGTATGCCTCCATTGTCTTTCCAAGTTGTTCCTTGAACATGCGGTTGATCAGTCTTTGATACGTGGCCCCAGCGTTCTTTAAACCGAAGGGCATGACTGTGTAGCAATACAAGCCTCGTTCCGATATGAACGCCGTCTTTTCCTGATCCTCTGGGGCCATGGGTATTTGGTTATACCCTGAGTAAGCGTCGAGAAATGACAATTTCTCATACCCGGCAGTCGCGTCTACCATTTGATCAATTTTTGGCAACGGGTAGCAATCTTTTGGGCACGCTTTATTCAGATTAGTAAAGTCTACACACACTCGCCATTTGCCATTTTTCTTCTTGACCACAACTACATTAGAAATCCATGAGGGGCACCAAACATCTCGAATGAAACCTACCTCGAGCAAACGGTCGATTTCCTCACTGATGATCTTGTTTCGTTCGGGGGCGAACCTTCTTTGTCGTTGTTGGTATGCTGGGAAGTCTGGGTCAGTGTTCAGCCTGTGGCAGGCTATTCCTGGGTCGATTCCTGGCATGTCTTTGTGCGTCCACGCAAATACATCTTGATTTCGTTTCAGAAATTCAATCAGCTGTGCTTGTTCTACTTCATTTTGGAGGGTACCCACCATGATCTTCTTGGTTCCCTCATTATCGAGGGACACTTCTCGGAGTGCCTCTATGGTGAGGGGTTCTGGTTCTGTCTCCTGCTTCGAGTCTTCTGGTGGGTCCTCCTCTAATTGCTATGCCTGATCCACTTCCTCGTACTGGGGGAACTTTTTCTTGACTGCCATGGAATATAGCGTCTTGGATAACATTTGATCTCCTCGAACCGATATGACTTGCTTTTTATCCGTCGAGATAAATTTTAATACTTGATATCTTGTTGAAGCTTCGGCATCCATCTTATGCAACCAGCCTCGACCTAGCATGACGTTGTAAGTGGATGGTTTGTCGATTATGACAAAATCTACCTCGATTGTTTTCCCAGCTGTTGTTACGGGTAGGGTGACCTCTCCGTAGGGCCATGCTTCTGTTCCTTCGAAGGCCGTTAATGGGGTACTACTTCGCCTTACACTGCTTTGTTCCACGTTGAGCTGTCGAAATGCTTTGAGAAAAATTATGTCGGCACTGCTTCCTGGGTCTACCATTACTCTTCTCACGAGGCAATCTTGAATCAAGGTCGAGATGACTAGCGCGTCTTCGTGCGGGAATTGGATTCCTTCCGCATCTTTCTTCGAGAAACTGATTATGGGCTCGGAGTTTGACATGACTTGGTGGGTAAGACTTGTGGTTGCTTGCTTTCCTTCTTCTTCGTACATCTTCCTTTTCTTTTCCAGCTGCCTAGCTTCTGACCTGATTCTTGTTTCTTCTGATCCCAACGTAGCTGGCCTTCCGTGAACGGCGAGTATTTCTCGGATTCGAGGTCCTGTGCTTGCTATTGGTGGGTTTTCCTTGGCTTTTCCATGACTGTCTTCTACTAATTGTCGGTATTGAAGGAGCTTACCTTCTTTCATTAACTCGAGGATTTGTGGCTTCAGTGCTCGACATCTGTATATTGCATGTCCGTGTGCTTCGTGTAACGGACAATACATCTGTCTTTCCCTCTCATTATTTGATTCAGGCTGTGGTGGCGGCTTTTTGAAGATTCCTTCTCGGCAATGCTGCTTATAAATGTTGGCTGGGCTGGTGGTGAACCACTCTTTCGTGGAGGAATCTCGTGGGCGCTCGTGACTATTCCCTCCTCTTGATCGATGGACCCCTTTCTCGTGGAAACTTCCTCCAGTTCCTCTCGTGGTAACGGTGGCTGTGAGCCGTGCTTCTTGGGCCTCTTTGGCCCTCTCGAGACGTATTTCTCCTTCTACTCGAGTAAGGATATCGTCCATATCCTTTGGTGGGCTTCGAATTAGATCTTCATAGAGGGTCGTGCCAGGCAGAAGTCCTTCTCTGAATGCGATTGCGGCATACTGGGGCTCGCAGCCTATCCCTCTCATTTCTGTCTTGAATCTTTCAAAGAATTTTTCAATTCTTTCCCCGACATTTTGCTTTGTAGAGAATAGCGCTGCCATATCCTTCTTCTGTTTGCGGCTGCAGAAGTATTGCGAGACAAAGACTCGAGTGAGCTCGTCTAAGCTCGAAATAGACTGTGGTTTGAGATCTTGAAACCATGCCGCGGCCGGGCCTGTTAAGCTTGAGGGAAACAGCTTGCACATGAGGTTTTCATCAGAGGTTTCTATCCTCATCGTTTGTTTGTAACCCCTAATGTGATCTACCGGATCAGTTGACCCATCATATTTTTGAAGAATGGGGGTAATGAACCTTCTCGGCTTCGCTACACTCAAGATGTCATTGGTGAAAGGAGACTCTCCGGCGCCTCGAGCGATCCTAGCGGCAATTTCTCGGGGGCCTGCTTGTCTGCATTCTTCGATCATTTTCTCCATTTTGCTACGCCATTCCTCGTTCTTTGACTTCTTGGGTCGGTTTGGCCCATTGACGAGATTCTCAGTTGCTCCGAGATTCAATCTTGTCCTGAGACTTGTCCCTGCTTCGAGATTTACTCCACTCGACCCTCCATTTGTTGCACCCTCGGCTTCATCATCAGAGGAATCACTGTCTGACTCTCGTGTCATCTCCAACTTCCTTTTCCGTCGAGCTTCGCGCTTTTGTTTTTCCTTCCTGAAATGTTCAAGCTCTTGCATCATCTTCTGTATCTCACTTAGAGGGGGGTCGTTCAGATCTCCAATGAAATTCAGGCCACCACCATTCATAGGGGGGACGTTTAGTTCTCCAACTGAATTCGAGCCATCGCCGATCGGGATTTCCGACTCGTCACTTCCAGTCCTGAGTGACAAAAATGGGATTGTGCCTGATCCAGCTCCCGCCATTGTTTAAGGGACAGGTTTCCCACAGACGGCGCCAATTGTTGGTGACGAAAAATTCGGGTAAGACTTTCTCGTACCAATAATGTAGGACTGGAGCGAGAGCTTGATCAATTGCGGCGGTTTGGCGACGACTCGAGGTAAAAGTGTCTCGAGGTGGGGGGGGGTACCTGCAAAAGACCCTCCGATGCCTAAATGAGTAATAGCTTTAGTAATGAATAGTGAGCTTGTGAATGAATCCATACCTGGTTGATGGAACCATGTATTTATAGTAAGCAGAATCTTATCACTTTGGCGGTTACGGCTTGGGCCGCAATTCACTCGAGGTTCCCTTGTGCCGCAAGTCTCTCGAGACATGACTTGCGGCGTGTGTATCGCTCCTCGAGCCAATAGCTCGAGGACACGTGTTTCGTCGAGTCCGCAAATAAAGGAATTTAGTTGCCTACGGATAAGTAATCAAATATTCTCGGACCGCAAGTATCTCGAACCACAACTTGCGGCGCACGAAGCGTAACTCCTTGAGGCCATTACTTGCGGCGCACGATCAGGTAAATTGGTTAAGTTGGTTATCTACTAGAGATAACACCACTCGAGTCAACATCTTCTCGAGGTTATGTCCCTCGAGCATATTTCATCGAGACATTATGTCGAGCTTAGTTAAATAAATAGGCAAACACTTGAGTGAAAAATCTTCGCTCCCACAGATATGGTTCGGAATGGACTTTGTGGATTTCATAAAATTACTACACCGTACCTTTTTGAATGAAAAAATAACACCGTTCAAACAGCTCGTGCATTTCAGCCAAAATCCACATGTCCACGTTTGAACGAGCATATATGTGTGAGTGTGTGTGTATCTTGGAATATATACGCACAAAATTGTAGACAAAAAATACAAAACATTATAGAGATAATTAGGAAGAGATCAAGACTTATATATATATATAATTTCTCGAGTATTGTTCAACTACTCAGATAAAAAAAATGTGTTCAATTGTCATTTGAACTAAATCTGACGGTGGAGAATAATGAGAGAATTAAACTCATTCAAACTGTTTTATTTTTCACCACCGTTGAGCACAACTGAGTGATAATTAATTTCTCCTCCTCTCTTATGAACGTTAAAATCTTATTTAATTTGTACCCTTACGCTATTAATTATTAAGTTAATCAACTTTAATAGTACGTCTTCATGTATATTATATGCTAGAGAGTGATAGAGAGCTATGGAGAATTACTTACAATCATGTCAATATCAGTAATACTAGATTGTTTTCGATGATGTTCACTTGTTCCGGTTCTCTTTGACGATGCATCCAAACTCTTCTTTTTTTCAGATCTCTCCCGCAATCGCTGTCGTCTCCGCTGCTGCAGTATAAGTGACGAATTATTATACTCGAAACTCACTTTTTCACTACACGCAGATAACTCCGATTCGTTACTCCTGCGGCGGTTGTGACTCAAACTAGCACGACCAATATGTGACCGTGCCACATGGGATTCAGATTCCGACCAGTCTCGATTCTCTTCAGCAATAATAGGGATTTTGATCTTCACCGCCCCTTCTTTCACTTTCTCTTTTTCGACAACGGAGAAGAAGGCCTCTGGATTTTCTTCAGGATCATTGGGGTTCTTGATCTTCACTCCATCTTTCATTTTACCTTTGCGCGCCTTATAAAAAACGGCAGTGTATGGTACATTATCACCATTGTTGTTCCAATCGCCGATCTTTGGGACATGATCAGAAATTTTCTGTTCCGAAGTACTCATTTTCAGAAAATTTTAACTGATGTATTCTTTAACAAATTAATGAGAGAAGTATGGTGAAGAAGATGGAGACAATTCATGATATATACTAAATGTATGAAAGTAAGGAAAAAAATCAATCAAGAAAGGAAGAAAATGTTTACGCATATAGAAAATATTAATTGCATGACATAATTAGTCAGAGTCAACTTTCTTAATTAATATCATCATAATTTAAAAGAAAACATAGGATAATGATGACAAATATTAAGGCATACGGCCATAAATGGAGAGGATTATTGAAGAAGCTAGTTGGAGAAGAAGAACATATATGCATGGAGACTGGAAATCGAGGAGGTTCAGATGAAGCAATTAAAGGAAGAAGGAACCAGCTTTCAGGCAATTCAAAACGGCGTTTTGAGCATCAAGAATTGAGAGAATAACAATGTATTAATTTGTTTGCTAGTTGATTAATCCTAATTGGTTCGAACATAATATTCCATGATTAATTAGGAGCAATGCACATCCCTTCTTCCTGGCCTTGTCTGCATTCTCTTAAGTACGTAATGAATGACTAGTCACAACTAATGCCAAAACTAAGGGAAAGTACGTAATGCATGATTAAGGATCGAATAATTAATCAAATGCATGTATATCCTAGCCGAAATGGTAATTACATGATCCGCCGGAATTAATTATGGTCTAATTAAATTAACATAATGAACTCCGAAATGGTCTAATTTGCTCTTAATTTAATTTCATTGGACACTAAATTAGGCAAGAATATCTGCTAGATTTTGCTTAGAAAAAAGTACTTTTAATTTTTTTGCATATAAACCAATAATAAAGATATGGGAAATTTTATTCACACACCTCTATATACTAGATACACACCCCTTTTTTCCTACAATTTACATAAGACTTTGTGGGTATATAAAATTACTAAAAAAGACATTTATATATTAAAACTAAAGAAACATAGTTGAAATAAACAATCCCGCGTTAGAGTCTTCTTCTCCTCTACGAAAACGACGTGGGTAAAGATTGAAAACCCTAATCAGAAACAGTTGGCCACACTCATGGATGAACTTCCAAAGTTAGAACTGATTTTTAAATAGGGATCGTCGTTGATCTGCAAAAACCCTTTGATTCAATCGTTGATTATTCAAGCTAGCTACCCAATGATTGATCTGCAAACTAGCTTGATCAATCATAGCTTGAATAATATGCAGAAACATGATTGATCTGCAAACTACCCAACGATTGATCTGCAAAGTAAATGAATCATGCAAAGGCTAGTTGGGTCTGCAAAGTAGATGAATCAACCATTGATCTGCAAAAATGGGTATGCAAAGGAAATTCTCTGAAACGAGACGGAAATCCAAAATGGGTATGCAAAGATCGTGCATCTTTTTCTTTTTTTTTGAAACAGACACTGTCTGTGTATTTAGAAAAAGGATGTGGGATGTGTATTTAGTAAATAGGTTGTGTAGTTAAAATTAGGGTAGTTTAAGAAGTTTGGGGTTGTGTATCTAATAAATTGTGTTTCAATAAAGTTAATAGGTGGTGTATTAATAATGGGGTGTGTATCTAGTATTTAGTCATGTGTGAATAAAATTTCTCTAAAGATATTAATCTCCGATTATATACACATGACACATCATGGTTCATCGATAAAAAAAGCCTTCTTCATTTGAACAAAAAAAAAAACACTGTATGAGTTAAATCTCAAATATTGTACATAAAAAATTTAACTTAGGAGATACTTATATCTACTGTGAGATTATTTTCCAATTGTATTTTAAAAAAATTGTCAAATTTGTGTAAATTAAAATTAGCTACAAACTAAATTAGGAGCTATGTACTTTTGAATATGTTTTTTTTTTTTTATCGAAATCCTACGGTTTCCCAAAGGCTTCCTAAGCCCAAGGACTAATCCATAGTCGAGGATCTTGTCGATCAAAATGCTTCCTCCCCCTAGCCAACCACATAATGGATTGGGATTTAAACTCCAATCCGTAGTCAGTAGGATTTGAACCCGGGTGGAGGTAACACACCTAGAGGCTCAACCAACTTGACCACCAGTGGTGGTTTACTTTTGAATATGTTAACAATGTTTAAAATATTAATACTATCTTGTTCTCTTTAGAGATAATTTTTTCATTTCCGTAACTATAACTCATGTGTATACAGTGCTTCGGAGCTAACCACTTTTTAACTCACAAGATTCATCTAACCATTACTCCATTAGTAGTCATTTTCTCTTTTCTTGAATTTAAGAGTATCTTCGATGAGCTCCCACTTTAGACAAAATATAAGGAGAAGCTAAAAGAAAAAAAAACTTCAATCATGCATGCATTATCTATAATAAGTTTTTTTAGAAGAATTTCATGTGAACTCCGGCGCCCACATGGATGACATCACGCTTACGCGCTCCGGTGGCCACGAGAATGGTACTATCGAGTTTTGAACATAAGATCTCTAATATTACTACCATACTTGGCATCTGCCCACCGGATCACATCTCGTGAAGTTGTGGTTCTACTAAATAAGAAAATCATTAGAAGCTCCTAGTGGCTCCTAATACATTAATTAAGCTAATTATCTATTTAAAATTATAAACTTTTTATTTTGTGATTTGTTTGCCAATAAGTTTGTCATAGCTATGAATTAAAATATTACATTAATTTAAAAAGGAAATAATAAATCGTGGCTCCTAATTTGACTTTTATCTATTTTTCAACAAATTTGATGAAAAAATAGTGATAGAGCACCATTGAAGATGCATGCTCTAAGAGCTCCTAGTAAGCTACGAGCATGATCAAAGCAATTTTTATTTTTTTGTTAACCTTTTTTTTTTCTTTCTAAATTTTAGTTTAGAAGGTTATTGAAGATGCTCTAACTTGCAATTACATGTCAATGCAACTAATGTTTGTGTGTGTTTTTTTTTTGGTAAATTTAAGCTGAAATTGTTTTTCATTTTCACTTCATAGATATCCTCATAAAGAAAATATTTGGCATGCCAAAATGTACGATCAATCTCGCCCACCAAATGTAAGACATCGATCTTTTGCCGCTTGCCATATTACCTTTGTTGATGAAAACAAAAATGGAGGGCAATGGCAAAAATGATGAATAGTGACCAATAAACCACAAAAGCAGCGTTTTCTTGATTAGATAAATTATAGATGCACCATATATATATAATCTTTTATTTTAAATTATCATTAATTTTACATAAAAACACCATAAGGTAAAGCTTAATTAATTAGCTATCCTTAGGTAGGAGAAAATTTTATACGTTTAGAGTCAAAAGTTTCCCTCAGGCAGAATCAAAATTCTAAACTGCGTGCAAAACTCATCTTTAATGAGTTAACATAGGAGTAGTACGGTGGTGAGCATCCTAGCTAGCTAGGATTCTAATAGCGCCCATGGTTTTATGTGCATTTCCATATAACAGTGAGTCAAACCACATCCTCAGGTAGGAGTAATTTTACAATGTTGCAGTTAAACCAAATCCCCAGGTAGAATCAAAATTCCAAACTCCAAAACTCCAATTTAATGAGTTACCATAAGAGAAGTCGAGACCCCACTATAAAAGAAGCACACCTCTATGCTCCTAAACCACACTCGAGGTTTTGCATATCCAAAGCCCATTATTAACATTCTACATTTCCATTGCTAGCTAGCTCTATTCCTTTGTTCCGATCGAGCATGGAGAACAAAATGGCAGCTGGTTTGTCCCTCTTTGCTTTTGCCCTAGCGGTGTTTATGGCCATCGTCCTCAATGCATGCCCTGCAAATGGGGATATCACATGCAAAGATGCCTTGCTCTGTGTGATGCCATGTGAGCCTTTCTTGGCGAGCTCCGGCCCGCCAACTCCCAGCTTTTCTTGCTGCGCAGGTGTTGCACAAGTGGCCGCTCAGGCCACCACCCCTGCGATTCGCAAGAGTCTGTGCGAATGTCTGAAGGCAGCTGCTACTGGCATTCAAATTGACCCTCCGAAACTTGAGCAGCTTCCTCAGCTCTGCAAGGTCTCCCTTCCTGTTCCTCTGGACCCCCACATCGACTGTAGCAAGTAATCTCTCTCTCTTTTAGTCTTTAATTTCACATATCTTTGTTATTTGTACATACGTACGTGCAGCTAGCTCTACTGATCATATATATATATATGTGTGTGTGTGTTTTACTATTGGGATGTACGTGCAGAGTTCCTTTGTTTTAAAGGGATCGGATCGAGGGCGGGCATGATGACAAAATAAAATTTGGAGAAGGAGATTAATTAACTAGCTACAGCCCACAGCCTAAAGCCTGCCCACAGCCAGATGTTTTGTGATGCAAGAAATTAATTAGTGCTTTGATTCTAGCTTAATTTCTATTGTGCATCTAAAATATATATGTATGAAATGTACTGGCATTTCTTATGGATTAATAGAAACTCATGACTTCTCCTGATTTTCTTTTTGGTTAATTTTGCTTTAATTTAATGGTGCCCTAATTTTTAGGGTTATTAAACTTGACATCGATCGGTATCTTGGTAAATATATATGACCAAGAGAACAGTTCATAGCAAATAAGATCAATTCTAACAACAGAAAAAAAATAAAATTACAGATACTTTATTTTCCAAAGAAGATAATTAAGCTTTAGATCCCGGCTTTGAAAAATCATTTTTTATAACTTTTGGAGATCGACTTTTATGTGTGGGTGCTAATTAAGGACGACCCCTAAAACATTATGCGAACCTAAACCCCAAAAATATAAAGGAACAAAAAAAAAATTATGACCGCCTTTTAGCAACGAATGTTTCGTCACTACAAGTTGTTCAAAATAAATATATTATTTTAAATTTTTAAATTTGAACACATGTAAAAAGAGTTGGTCATTAAGGGTCTGGCACTCTATGATTAAACAATATAAACGATCTTGGACAACATTTTTTTTTTTAGAGAACTCTTGCGGTATCCCAAAGGCTTCCTAGGCCTAAGGACTAATCCGCAGTCAGGGATCTTTGACAACATATTATCCATTAAAATCGGTTTTGTTTAGTTTTGGTGAATATATGGTGCGAAATTGAGGAATTTTTTTTATTGCAACACATGATTTAATTAAAAAATAACATCTTATAAATTCTCGAGGCCGGTTTGCGTGAATGTTCAAAAATGTTTTAGTGTTTCAATGAAACCCAACGTGAGACACTATGAGCATCGAAAATGGTTATTTTTTATTTCGTCAAATTGAAATAAAAAAATTTATGACTTCCTTTAGCGACGAAATGTTTGTCACTACAAGTTGTCCAAAATAAATATATTATTTTAAATTTTTAAATTCGATCAAATGTAAAAGGATTTAGTAATTTGAGGTCTTGCACTCTATGATTAAACAATTTAAATGAGCTTTGGCATCATATTGTCCATCGAAATCGGGTTTTCATTTAATTTGGGTGAATAATGAGAAATTGAGAAAAAATTTCTTATTATAACACATGATTTAATTATAAAAATAGCATCTTAGAAATTTGCGAAGTCAATTTGCGCGAGTGTCCATAAGTATTTTAGTATACTGATGAAACCCAACGTGAGACTTTACGAGCTAGTATGTACCGAAAGTGTTTTTTTTTTTAAAATTTATTTCGTCAAATTAAAATATATTTTTTTTCAATATAATAATCTTTTTGAGAAAATTTCTCATAACATAATTAAGCTTCGCATTTGTAAACTTGATTTAGAGAAGGTGCATGAATTAGAGGAACACCAAAATCTCGAATGGATTCTTATAATGAATGTCCTTGTGTTTTTTTTAAGAACGTTTGAGAAAACAAATTTTGGTGTTGAAAAAGTTCTGGAATAGTTTTCTATGGGGTTGTGATCTTTGAAAAATAAGAACAATTATTTTGAACAAAAAATCGTGTACTATATATAGCCCAAAAATGAGCACGACCAAGATCTTGTTAAAGAAAATATTTTTGGCAAGGAAAGATCCGAAATTGGTTTGTAAGAGGTTAATTATGATTTTTTTTGGACACACATACAAAACATCTTTGCGAAATAAGAAAATACAATTTTGGACAAAAACCATGTGATATAGCTCATAAATTTTGTGTAAAGTGGTAATGGCCAAGGTCATGTTAAAAAAAATATTTTCAGTGGGCAGAAAGTTGCGAGGTTGGTTTCTATGGGGTTATGACATCTTTTTTGGCATATACAGACCTTTGGAAAAAGGAAAAAGCAATTTTGTAGAATTTACTTTTGAGAATGGGTTCAGAA
The DNA here is from genome assembly GCA_029955375.1 of Rubus parviflorus. Classification (NCBI taxonomy): domain Eukaryota; kingdom Viridiplantae; phylum Streptophyta; class Magnoliopsida; order Rosales; family Rosaceae; genus Rubus; species Rubus parviflorus. Next base: position 559,655 of record JARGGL010000003.1, read on the forward strand.
ATTTTGAGGAGAAAATTATCGTGTAATTAAGGAAAGGAAGCCCCTTAGGAAGGATCAAAATCTCATCTGCATATCTCCACATTAATGACTAAGCCTATAAAAGAAGCACACAGTGCTTGAGGTTTTGCATCCTGAACCAATTAAACCAATAACATTTCTATAATTTCCTTGCCATTATTAACTCCTCTGTACGTTCGAATTCCAAAAGAGAGCATCAGCAATCAGTATGGAGAAGAAAATGATGTGTTTTGCTGGGCTGGTGATTATGGTCGTCGTCCTCAATGCATGTCCTGCAATTGGGGGGTGCGAAGAAGCCTTGATCGAGTTGCTGCCTTGTGCGTCGTTCGTGTTGGGCCCTGGCACAGGTGATCCCGGTGCTATGTGCTGTGCAGGTTTAAAGCTTGTGGTTTCTGGAGCTGATACCACTGAAAAACGCAGGAGTCTTTGCCAATGTTTGAAAGACAAAGCTGTTGGTGCCGGCGTTAAAGTCGACCCTGCAAAACTTAAGCACATTCCTGATGCTTGCGGGGTCAAAATTCCTATTCCTATGGATCCCAATGTCGACTGCAGCACGTAATGACTCTCTCACTCTCTCATTAATTTTTATTACGTAAGTACATATATGACTCCGCAAAAACCATGAGCTAGCTAGCTATATGATTCATGTTGAATGCAATAAGAGCCGTGAGAATTAATTGGAATATATAAACTAATTAAAGACCAACTTAACTAAAAACTCAATCCCGCAGTCCATAACATGAGTGTGGTTTAATATTGAACGACTCGTATATATGTTTTTATATATAAGATGTATAATAATAGTTCAACTAATTAATCATGTGCTTTACTAATGTGATGTGCAGAATTCCGGCGTTTTAAAGGGATCAAATAAAGCTTGGAGAAGAAGATTAGCTACAGTATTATGTTTTTATGATGCATAATTAGTATTTGATTCTTTGTATAATGTGCATCGATCCAAGAACAAAAATTTATATGAATATATAATAAACATCGATTCTCCAGATTTTGTTTTAATTTGTTAATTTCTCTTACTGATAATTAGGCACTTAGAAATTTTCCCTGACCATAACATATATAACTACAATGCTTGGTATTGTGCTTACAATTTGAACTACCCTGTAACATGTAAGAGATTGGCTCAAGTACAAACAACTCTCTCTCCTTCCCTAATGTGAACTAATTAAATAGTACCAATTGTCTTGTTGAGCATCCAGAGAAGAAGCGCCATTTGAATTGCAAAAATAGAGTGAAGCCATGTTCTGTCAACCATGAACCCAAACACTGTAATTCCTGCTCTATTATGCTCCAAATATTTCACTGCAAAAAGAAATTATCCCAGCCACTTGATGATTTACAACTTTAATTAATGTGAAAAAAAAATTAAGAGGTTTAGAGGTGATATGTCTTACTAACCTAGAGCTTGTCTTTTCTGGAATGAGATTGTGTTTGTGAAAATTGGCACCAACTTGGTGTTGTCCAGATCATCATCTTCTGCGTCTACTTCTTCATCATCCGATTCCAAATCAGCACCAAAAGGAAAGACTTGATCTGAGGAAACCTGAGGCGCCATTGGAGTCTCGGTTTCTGTGTAATCAAAAGAATGAATTGTGGCACAGACATTCCACTTTGCAGCAAGCCCAGTTATTGACTGTGCTTTGTGTGTTACTTTGGTTGCACTCCGCAAACATATGAATAGACTAGTAACTAGGCTTATAGAACATAGCTGCACCATGACCAAAAAAAACAATCAATAAAATTATGGAAGTACTCGCCAATTAAGCTATTTTAGGGACACATTGTTAACAGCATTTCTAATAGAGATGAGATTGATCGCTTGGATTGGTGAGTCCCATAACATAATGTTTAAATGTGGTCTCCCTAACACTACTCGATTGACAGTACTTAGTTACTTACCGCGAGTTCTCCAGCCTTGAAGATATTAACATGAGCACTGGACCTGGTTATCATGACAAGAGAGATGAGCTGACTAGCTGTAACCATAATCAGAGAGACCAAGATGAACACTCGAAACCGGTGGCTTATAATCCGAAGGCTCCTTCTGATCTTGTTGTGTTCCAACATTATCGTCTCCACCTCGGTTTCCTCTTGAAAAACTTGAGCGAAACTTTCTAGTCTTAGTATTTGGAGATGGCAAATGAGCCGGAACAGAACACACACCAGAAAGAAAATTGTGGTTCTATAAAGCCATGAACACAGCTCCAACATGCACAATATTGTGTCACTCAAATACATGTTACCATAGTATGGTAATTCTATGGCTCCTGAGACATACCACCATATTTTGTAGACACACTCTGCAGCAAAACAGGGGAAGACAATCAAGCATAGGAGCTTCATTGAATTCTGCAATAGAGAGTCATAGCATTAGAGCTCTAGTTTGATGATTGTCTAAGAGTTACTAATAATGAGATCTAGACTATGTGTAGAGTACTGGAGATAAAAGAAACACTATTTAAAGGATCCAGTTACATTTTTCAATTTTTCTGTCCCTGTGTTTAGTTAAAATGGAATTTTGGTCATTTTATTTTGAATTTAGTAATTTTTGTCATCATGTTAAAATATGTTGAATTTCGCAATTTTAATCTTTGTGTTACAAATTTTTACTCGCATCCTAACTACTTAAGCTTTCCGAAATAGTGACAAACGAACATACTTGTGCATTGTATCAGATCAAGCAATTCCACATATAGGCTTGTTGTTAGCATGTTCCTTTGTTATAATAAATCACTGTAAAAAACAAACCAACTTACCTGAAACTGTTGCTTATATCCATGCCGAACTTTCTCACTTGCATCACATAACTTGTCAAGGAAGAGAAACCTCCTGAGACCAAATTTACGAGTCCAGAAGGAGAGGCTAATGAATGAAAGCACTGCGAATAAGGAAACCGAAAACTGAGAAACGACATGGTAAGGTCTGCTGTGGTTCTCATCACAGCTCGAGCAGGAGAGAAGAAAGTGCGACACAAGTGGTACGCCAATGGCTAAAACGAAGAAGATTGACCATGAAAGACCAGTCCTCCATATATTAGACTGATCCACAAAGACCCATTTGAGGCATGAGCCAAAGCTCTTCAATTCAAGTCCTTCATAGCCAGAGATAGATTTCTGTTTTGGCAGAATTGGTTGCCTTTGATCTTCCATGGATTTGAGAAGCTTTCTTTTTTAAAGTCAGAATATAAATGTCCTACAATTAAGTCCCATTTCGCTAAGAGGCAAAGCTTTAGACAAGATACAGAAATCAATCTTAGTTACAACTTTGCACTAACCCAACCTAATTGTGATTTCTTGTATTATTTTTTTTAAATGAAATAATGGTCAGATCTACTTGAATCAAGGTGCACAAGACAAGTGTTAAACAACTTTGATAAACAAATGTTTTTGAAGTCTTTGATCCTTAATCGTAAATTCATGTTGCCGCCACATTGCAGTTTGAAGAATTTGGATCCTATACACCTGTAAGGGGCTGAGGTTGATAGAAATCTACCATTATTTATCACAAAAGGGTCTATAATTGTATGTAAAAGCCAATATGACACTTCATCAGTATAGCTTCTAATAAAAAGAAAAACCGCTCACCATGGGAGGGTTTTTATTACGAAATGGAAAAAGAAAATGTAGTGTGGTTTCGAGGAGGAACCAAAAGAGGAGGATTCGAAATATGATAACATGAGCTTCAAGACGGTTGCGAGCCACAAAGCTATGAGTGTCTAAAATTCACAACTTATGCGAATGCACAGCCTTGGCTTCGAACTTCTTAAATCTCAAGATCGGCTCATTTTCCATTAGTTCAGGTACCAATTTCGTCAAAGTGGTTTCTGTTGGGCTTTAGGATTTGCACAACCCTTTATTCATTGGACTCCGTTAGCAAATATAGGACAGGCCAGGACTAGCCCCAACCTCAAACAAAACCCGAGCCCACGTTTTGTGTATATGAGATTTCATTAATCGGACAGAAAATAAAATAAGACATCATATAGTTGTTCGTGTCGTGTAACCAAAAAGCACCAAAGCAAAAAACACATAAGGCCACCCCCGGATTTATGCGCCCACCTTGCGAAGCTCACAAGAGGACGGAAAATACCCGCAAACAAAACCACGGAGCTCCATTTCTAATTTTGCTACCATTTCCTCGGTCTTTTTGTTTTGGCGGTTGACACTTCCACCAAACAATTCCAATTTGATTTCGATTTTTCGTCTCTGCGGAAACAACCGGCGAGAATGGCAGCGGCGACTTTGTCTTCCACGGTGCTTGCAGTCTCAACCTCCTGCTCTTCTTCCTCGTCTCTCAAAGCAAGGAACTTGAAGAGTTCAGCTTATTCTTCTTCCTCTGTTTGCTCTCTGAATCGTTTTCCTCGCAATCCCATCTCAGCTCGTCCGTTGATTTCCAGGTATGAAAATCTGTTACGGCTTTGGATGTTGAAAAAATATGAAGCTTTGATTTTCCCAATTCGTGAGAAACCTAGCATGCTTGGGTTGGCTTGTGCTTTTTCAGTGAATTTCTTATTCAAATTTTTGGGCTTTCTTTAATGGTGTAGGGATTTGTATAGAGTTCATGCAACTATTCTCCAAGATGAAGAAGAGAAAGTGGTAGTGGAGGAGTCCTTTGAGTTCAAGGCATCTTCCTCAGATGAAGTGAAAGCAAGCAGTGGGGGGACCTCAGAGAGTGAGTCTTCGAGTGAATTTGAGAAATGGGTCATCAAGGGTGAACAATCCATCAACATTTTCCTTACGGTAAATCTCAACTCTTGTCAAATTTCTTGTTGCACAAATTAACTGTAGCTCGATTTTTGATATGCTATCAGTTTGAAGCTATGTTGATTATTTTGTGTGCCCAAGGAAGGTGCACGATTACAGTTTGTTAGCTTCCTCTTTGACTCTTTGGGATGATGCTTAAATAAGCTTAATGATTCAAGCAATGAGTAGCTTAGAGGTTCTGTGTCTGGCTGTGTTGATGATGTTGGATTATAATCTAGTTTTGACTGATCATTCCAGGATACAGTGATTAAGGTACTTGATACTCTTTACCACGACCGTGATTATGCGAGGTTCTTTGTACTGGAAACTATTGCAAGGGTTCCTTACTTTGGTAAGTGCTCCAATTTCTTTTTTTACTCTTTTTTTGTTTGGTTGTTTCCTGAAAGGTTATTTTTATAGTATGTGAAGAACTTCCTTTTCAAACATGAGGAATAAACCTTTGATTGCTTGAGGAGAAGTTATGAATATATTTTGGTACAGTGTATGTAATGTTATACTAGTATGTCAAGAAATGTAAAGCCAAGAAGTTACCCACACATTTTGACAAGAAGATATCAACACATCTTCACATATATCATCTTTTCTTTGGAGGTGAAGATAATGATGTTTTCATGGAAGTGTCTGCCCATCGGTTTTTTTATTTTTATTTTCCTTCCAGTTTTTCATTTTACCTGTTTAGGAATATGTGGAGATTTTATGATCTTCCATTCTATTGACTTTTGTGAATCAAGATGCTCTTGTGAAGTTGCTTCTCTAATATTACTGACTATTGTGATTCTTAGATGTGAGTTGACATGTGATCTTTGTTTTATATTTGTGGCAGCCTTTATGTCTGTTCTACACATGTATGAGAGTTTTGGCTGGTGGAGAAGAAGTGATTATTTGAAAGTGCATTTTGCTGAGAGCTGGAATGAGATGCACCACTTGCTTATCATGGAAGTGAGGATCTTTCTTATTTTTTCAGTATAACATGTTTGCTCATCTCGTTACGTTTTCTTTATCCATAGCACAAGTCATCATTACAACTTTCCGCTGTTATGACAGACTCAAGAGTTCCCTTGAGTGTTGTGTAAAATCCTTACTTTTTTCTCCTATAATATTCATTGGAGATTCCACAATATATGAAAGCAGAGTCCTGCAGCACGAGTAGAGTGAATTTAGGAAGAAAAAATAAAAAAGATGTTTCTGAATACTGATGCTCTGGCTCACATATGCCATGTAAAAGCGTTTTGTGGAATTATGGTAGCTTCATCTATTTACTTCTGGCTGGCCATATGTGCAGATATAGGCCCAGAAAGATCTGAAGTATTGTAATATCACCTGTATGGTACTATGGTTTTCTTGATTTACTAATAGGATATGGATATAACTGCAGGAATTGGGGGGAAATGCTTGGTGGTTTGACCGCTTTCTTGCTCAGCACATTGCAGTCTTCTATTATTTTATGACGGCCTTTATGTATTTGATAAGCCCAAGAATGGCATGTAAGTATGAGCATGTAGTGTTTAATGTACTGTACTTTCTTGGCTTTTCTCTCTCTCTTGCATCCCACCACCCTGTTGGTGCATTTATCCTTACTGGTTACAAGAATTTTCACTCTCATCTAAACCAAAACTGAATTTTCTTATGAAGTATTTAGGCAAACTTTTCCAAAAGATTGTATTCTTCAACTAATCAAGCTTTGGATGAACATTCTAATAGTAAAGCTGTTTCTTGGGTCTTTTCTACTCTGTTGTCTTGGCCAATTCAAATGGCATTACAGAATAGGTAGCCATGGAATTAGCCTGCTCTTTTGCATTCATATCTAAATGCTTTTTAATGTATTTGGTGTGATGACTAGTGCAGATCACTTCTCTGAATGTGTAGAGGGCCATGCATTTTCAACCTACGACAAGTTTATCAAGGCTGAAGAAGGTATGATTTGAAGTTGTTTCTGCACTAGGATCACATCAACATATCTCTAAAGCATGTAAAATGCACTATGACTTAGCTCAAATGCAACTTCACTTATACGTGGTCTTTTATTCTCTTTTTGTAGAGAATCTGAAAAAATTGCCTGCTCCTGAGGTTGCGGTAAAATACTACACTGGAGGTGACTTGTACTTGTTTGGTAAGTTTTGTCAGCTTTTGATCTTTGCTTCTGCATCCTGGAAGGCAATCCTAGGTTTAAATATCCCTCAAATTTATTTTTCTTCAGATGAATTTCAAACTGACAGAGCTCCCAATTCTCGAAGGCCAAAAATAGGTAAGTTTGAGACTCTGATTCTGTTGTGGCAGTTCATAGATCAGCTCATCAACATGCTAGGAGTTTAAACTTTTATTAGTTTATTTCTCACATTATGTCTGATTCGCACCATGTCTGACATAATGAGTTGGGGTCCAGTCATCTAGGTCACTGTCATTATAACATCAATTTGAATATTAGTAAGAGACTAAGAGCATTTTATGACCTAGTCTGCATTGTTTCTTGTCAAATGCTGTTTGCTTTCCAGATAATTTGTACGATGTATTTCTGAACATAAGAGATGATGAAGCTGAGCACTGTAAGACAATGAAGGCCTGTCAAACTCATGGGAACCTCTTGTCTCCTCATTCACGTGTCGAAGATTCCTTAGAAGAAGAGTCTGTCGGCGTCGTTCCTCAAACAGGCTGTGAAGGTATTGTAGATTGTATAACAAAATCCGTTGCAACGAAACCAGCAAAGTGAACACTTACAGAGACACAACAGAAGAACAGGAAATTAGCTAGAAGTTATAAATGGTAGGAGAGTTTGTATACACAAAGAATGATATAGATCCAACAGACTTCTTCGTTATTCAATGAAGGTTACTTTCCCTTCCATTTTCAGTTTTACCTATAGTAGTTGATATTATTAATATGTGATACCCATTACCCCAGCATCTTCTGTTGTACTTGTGGACCGACTGGGGTCAAGGTTAAGCAGAGATTTCGTATGTTACTATAATGTGTTCCATGGTATGATGGTGATGTGACAAATATTAAACAACGTCCATCAGCTATCAGTCAGCTTGCGGCCCACCAGTATTTATGCCAAGAAGAGAAGCACTACCGGTCATTTTAATGAGCTCTTGTTGTAATCGACGTGCATCAGGTTTATTTAGCAACTCTCATTCATTATCTTTAACGACTAACCAAAACCAAAAAATGGTGGTACGCAAACCACAAATGCATGTACTCATCCTAAAGAATCCTTAGACTTGTAGTTTTAGCGATTAAGAGTATATTCTTATCTCAAAATGCATGTCTATTATTAGCGGACATAAATAAAAAATGACACGAGAAATTTTTAATTAAAAATTATGTTGTATGAAATTGGCCTCTCGAAAATATGAGTAAACGACACTTTGAAATAAGCTTGGTAGACGAGTTGAAAAATTGGGAACATGTGACGGTATCGGAAGAGTGCGATAGAAGCCACCTTCCTTTTTAAGGAAAGAAATGATTCTGCTTTTTATTACTAGTTTGGTAGTTCCCTATTTCGTGAACCAGTTTTAGTGGTAGCATCGTGTTCAAAGCTCGCTGGTTCCGTATTTGTTTTGAAAAAAAAAAAAAAAAAAAAGCAGCGGCTTTACGTGGACCGTTATCACCCTCACAAGGTCTTCAAAACTCGGAAGCAAAGCCACTCTCTATGACCAGTACTGAGACTGACTGCTCAACTCCATCACTGCCTTGCCTTTCTTCTTCTGTCCCAACTTTTCCTTTCAAACTCTCAAATTCCATTTCATGAGTGGTGAGAGATTGAGAGAAAAAAGACCGCAAATTCCGTAGATTTAGTCTCAATCCATCACGAATGGGGGAGAATTCAATGGGCGGAGGTGCACTGGTCCCGACCGTGGCTAAATCGGAGCTCGCGGCGGCGAACTCATCGTCTGCAGAAACGGCGGCGTTTGAGAAGCAGGCGCCGGACAAGGACATGATGTGCCCGATATGCATGCAGATCATAAGGGACGCGTTCCTCACCGCCTGCGGCCACAGCTTCTGTCACAATTGCATCGTCACTCATCTCGGAATCAAGAGCGATTGTCCTTGCTGCGGTCAATACCTCACCACCAACCTCATCTTCCCCAATTTCTTGCTCGACAAGGTTCGTTTTTAATCCCTGAAATTTCTTGCTTGGCTGACCAGAAACCGTGCATTATGTCAATGTTGATCTGAACAATTTGCAGTTGCTGAGAAAATCTCTGGCTCATCGGATAGAGAGGACCGCATCTCCGTTGGAACATCTTCGCCGGACATTGCATAAGGTCAGCAAGAGCTAGTACTCATTTTGCCCTAATTGATTTGATTGTGTAAATTGAATGACTTTTTGTTACTGATTAATTAGACAGGGTTGCGAAATGTCAATTAGAGAGCTGGAAGGCCTCTTGTCTCTTCTCGAAGAGAAGAAAAGGAAAATGGAGCAACAAGAGTCCGAGGCAAGCATGGAGATCATGCTTGGCTTCTTGCATTGCCTGAGGAGGCAAAAGCTTGAAGAGTTCAATGAGGTAGAATTGATACATGAGTGAATTTGCGATGGTGACTTTTCTTGTGTCTAATAATTGATAGTGATTTATGAGTTTCGTCTGCAGATACAAGCTGATCTCGCAAACATCAAGGAGGACATGATTTCCGTAGAGCGGCGCAGAATTGAACTATACAGGCAACAGGAGAGGTCAGTAAGACTGAGAATGCATGTGGGTGATCAACAGAGCGATGGCATTGTCTATAGTGCGCAATATGTGCAAGCGCAGATGAGTTCTATCAATATACATAACAACAGGGCTGTTGTAAATGATGATGTGCAAGCTCATGCGAGGTCTGTACAGCCTGTTACTCCGCAAGGAGTACTGTCAGCGGCAAGGAAAAGGCGAGTCCATTCACAGGTTAGTAATCCTGCAAAGTGATTTGGGGTGGATGTTGAAGACATTATGATTGGCCATGTTATTATTCCTTATTAAATTTCTTTCCAGAGTTGAACCTTACTGAATGTGTCTGTTAAATATTTTGTGTTGTTAAGACTAACTCATTGTGGTTAGGCTAATCTTGAGGAATTCTGCACTTCAGATAGGCTATTAACTTTCACAGTTTCTGAGTCACTGGGCTTTTTTTTTTCTTGATGTCATCTAATGCATGTTGCAACAGTTCAACGACCTACAAGAGTGTTACTTGCAAAAGCGACGAAATTGGAACAAACAAAGTGATTCAAATGCTATGGATATAGAAGGTTATAATCCAGGCCTAGAAGACTTTCAATCTGTGCTAACGGGATTTACACAATACAGGTACAAACTTATGAAGAATCAGTTTTAAGTTTCTATTTGGAAGTCCTACCTTGCTATAGTTACTTACGCCTTCTGTTTGGTTGCTTGAACCAGTCGACTGAGGGTCATTTCTGAACTGAGACAAGGTGATCTTTTTCACTCTGCAAATATTGTGTCAAGGTAAGTTAACTTGCCATCCCTTATGTACCTTTTATATCTCATGTCATACAATCTTGAAAACAACATCAGGAGTGATTCTCTGTTCATCAGAGACTTCTAATAGATAAGGAAAATTAATAACATGACTTGATTGAGTCAACACTAAAAGGAAAGTGCAATATAACTGGTCTACTATGTAACCATTTCATGTGGTTTACTATAATGAACTCAGACTGTTTAAAAATTTCTCTTCAGCTGATTTTGCTAAAATCTGTTGGAATTTGAGATTCCCATTATATTTTCTGCAGTATAGAATTTGATCGAGACGATGAATTGTTTGCTACTGCTGGAGTTTCACGGTGCATCAAGGTTTTTGAATTTTCTTCGGTAAGCTGCATTTTAATGCTTCCAAGTGCCACTGCTTCAGTCTGTATTTTTTACTAATACAGTCAATAATGTCTCCAGGGTAGATGTTAAATGGTGTCTATTTTTAGTTTGACCGAGGTCTCTTTGTTTAAAAGTTGTTTGTTGTGGTTTCATAGATAGGCGCCTCTATTTCTTATATTACTAATGTTGCTCTATGATAACAGTTTATTTTCTTCATATGAAAATGCTCTGCTAGACTTTGGTATGTCGCCTTTCGGCTTTGTGCTTTGAGATACTAATGTTGCTTTCTGATCACTTCCAGGTGGTTAATGAACCAGAAGATATCCACTGTCCTGCTGTGGAGATATCCACGCGATCCAAACTTAGTTGCTTAAGCTGGAATAAGTACACTAAAAACCAAATTGCAAGTAGTGACTACGAGGGGATAGTAACTGTTTGGGATGTAACTACTCGTCAGGTAATGAAACCTTTTCCTTGCTTTCCTAATACTGCTAATACGGCACATCCATCCTATTACTTAACAAGAATCTTTTTCTTCCAGAGTGTGATGGAATATGAGGAGCATGAAAAGCGAGCTTGGAGTGTTGATTTTTCAAGCACCGATCCTTCAATGCTTGTGTCTGGAAGTGATGACTGCAAGGTAACTGGAGCTGGAGTAAGCTCATATCTTAAGGCTTTGTGAGCTGTGTCTTAGCAACTGACCTAAAACAGGACTGTTCATAGTCATAGGTTAGCTAGGAATGTAGTAAATTGCCTTTTATGTTTATAACTGGTCTCAGCATGTACTTTACTTGATAAACAGGTCAAAATTTGGTGCACAAATCAAGAAGCAAGTGTTCTAAACATCGACATGAAGGCAAATGTTTGTTCTGTCAAGTATAATCCCGGATCCAGCTTTTTCGTGGCAGTATGTCTCTGTTCTTAAGATAGGCATGAAATTTTTTGATACCTGCATAGTATTTTTACTATTTTAGCAGTTACTGGTTAAACAGTCTTGGTATGTATATTGAACTCATTCAATCAACTAAGACATAGCCGGATCAAATCACCTAGAAGCTTTGACACTTGCAAATTTTGCAGGTTGGTTCTGCAGATCATCACATTCATTATTATGACTTGAGAAACCCCAGCCAACCCCTGCATGTGTTTAGTGGGCATAGGAAAGCTGTTTCGTATGTGAAATTCTTGTCTAACAATGAACTTTCTTCTGCATCCACTGACAGCACTTTGCGATTGTGGGACGTGAAGGATAACTTGCCGGTGAGTTATCATGCTTCTGAGTTATGGCACTATATCTCTTTCTTTACATATAGTGCCTCCGAATCGAGTTTGTGCTAATTCCTTGTTTTTTCACATTGACAGTTGTGCACGTATAGAGGCCACATGAATGAGAAGAATTTTGTAGGTCTCGCAGTAAAAGATGACTACATTGCTTGTGGCAGCGAGACCAACGAAGTGTTCGTTTATCACAAGGTTAAGAAACAAACTAAACTCCACCTCCACCCACAATGCAGTTGGCATTGTTGGTGGGTACATCTAGTCTTCGTTAGTAATTGATTCAGTGTTGATGATTACTTGCAGGGTATCTCGAAACCTATGGCTCGGCATAGATTTGGCTCATCGGATTTAAACGATAACAGCGAAGACGATGGTGCAGGATCATATTTTATCAGTGCTGTATGTTGGAAGAGGGATAGCCCAATGATAGTGACTGCAAACAGTCAAGGAACCATTAAAGTTCTTGTACTTGCAGCCTGAGTAATTCATAGTTGCATTTTTTAGCACTCCCCAAACCACAGATTGCCAACTCACTAAATTTCTGGTCCATCAAATGAGATTATTTTTTGGATACTTACAAATTTTATCCTTTCGCGTTATAGCTTAAGATCGAAACTGGATCAAATCATTAAACATTTATAAAATCATGCAGTCCTTTATTATCCGATCAAGTCCTTGAACTAGGAAGACTTGGAGCTTAAGATTGTTCTACCATATTTAAATTTTATCCTAGCAAGTCCTTTTGTAATCCTTGAACTTGGAAGACTTGTTGCTTAAGATTTTTCTACCATATTTGATCTACTGAAAGAACCGCATAATTTCTTGAGCAGTCAAATTGTATATTTTCAAAATTTTGTCTTCAATCTACAAATCAGGTTCAAGTTTCGTTATGAAAAGTCGATTGCTATTCACATTTGGATTCTGCGATTGCTATTCACACTTCATTGGCTCTTTACGGTATAGTATGTTGTATATCCTTTGTAATGTCTGCAAACAAAAAAACACAAATTCTGCAACTTCATTTACAGCTAATGCCCTTGAATTGAATTTATGGACCAAACTTTTTCCGACCTAAAAATCAAACGCTATTTTAAAAATAAAAACGGAGAGTGCATCAGTGAATATAGATATCCACATGGAGGAAAATACACTCCAATCGGTTCAAAGTGAAGAAATTTATAAAATTCAGACATCATTTGCACTCTTTCTCACAAAAGAAAGAAGATATCAAAATTAAGAGAATATAGACGAGCAACAATCAGACCGCCTAACTATCAACGACGACTGAAACGATGACTCGGCCTTTCGCTATGCCTCCATGTTCATCTCAAGCAAGAGACACACAAATTGTCCCTCACTAATCAACAGAACAGAGGCTTCGAGCTTGAAATTAAATATTCAAAACATTAAAGGTGAGTTTTGGTGTATTTGAAGCTTTGCGGTAACAAGGTAAACAAATTTGGTATTTGAAAAAAGAAACATCATTTGAACAAGAACGAGAAGCACACAGAAAAACCAAAAGGCTACGAACGAATAGAGGAGGCGCATCGCACAATTTTGGTGAAGAGTGCTAAATGGTGGGTATTTATAGACTCGCCAAACCCTAAGTTTCCTTTCCAAATTACCATATTATCCTTTATCTTACGATATATGGGTGGGCCGCTATCCATGCTGTTACTGTACCCGCCCAATATATCTTTTGGCGGGGAGTAATGGCCCAATCCACTTAATTTAATTGTAGGGCAAGTTATATTCTATTTCCTCGTGACTATAAAAAGAAGAACTAGGGAACCCTAAATAAAATCAGCGAAATCAATCTCTTTCTCAATCGCACCAATGGCACCATCGGCAGTTTATATACAGGCATGGGTGTAGCATACCAATAAATCCGAGCCCTATAGTAAATTATATTTTATTTCCTCGATAATATGGTGAACATAATAGGATTTTTTAGTTTGATAGGAAAATATAAACACGTCATGATTTGTTTTCAATGATATCGGGGATTAAAGTCTCACGTTACTTCTTTTTCCCACAAAACATATTTTATCTAAAATCGATTTTATATCATTGACATTTGCATGTTTAAGTCCACTTCTTGGCTATATTTGCAAAAAAAAAAAAAAAAAAAAATTGCAGTCTTTAATTCTAAAAGGGCCAATCATATAATTTCTCAAACAATGTACATACATGGAGGCTTGGAGGGGGCAAAGGCACCTCATGCCTATATGTGGCACCATCACTGCTTGTTAAGATCTTGTTTATTTTAGAAACCTAGAATGGCATTTTAAAAGTATTTGAGCTGAAAAATGTGTTAGCAAACTATTATTTAACATAAGATTGACGGGCTAAAATTCAATGTAAAATGCATTGTGAATGTAACATGTTTTGGTAGTTAGATAATAAAATAAAATCAACCATATAATTAAAAGGGAAAATTTTAATTTGATGGGATTGTTGTAAAAAAAGAAAAAAAAACTCAAATTTGTTGGTGAAGATAAAAGGAAACAAATTTTTGCGTTAAAAACTTGAAACGCCTTGGTATCTAGATCCCGTTTGCCCCGCCTCTTGATGTGTTGAATATCCAAATCCAAAGTCGTCAAGCCATAAAAGTCAACGATACCACCAATGTTACAAAAATCGAACGGTGGAAAAGGATCTAATCAGTAGGGCCCACTTCAGATTATTAAACCCCAGACGGAAGTGCATCCAACTATCTAGGGTTTGAGTCCCCATAATAGTGAGCTATCTAAGGGTTTTATCTCACCTCAGTCGCTGTGTATCCAAATCCGCTTCCAATTCTTGAGGCTCCGAAAGCCCATCGATCAGAATCGAATCGCTTGCATCAAAGATTGATGCTTTTCGAGCCTGGTAATTAGTAAGTACCCATTTATATTTTGCTGAATTCTGATTGAAAACAGTCCAAGCTTGGTGCTTTAGTCTCAGATTCGTTCATTTTGAGTTAGATACATACGAGCTTGTGTATATATATAGGTGAGATTGTGTTGTTTATTATATGGGGAAATCCGGGGGTAGGAAGAAGAAGGGAGGTTCAAACCAAGTTTCAAATGATAGCAATTCGAATTCAATTCCTAATGGTACTGTTGATTTGGACGCTTCAATCTTTTTGAAACGAGCCCACGAGCTCAAAGAAGAAGGGAACAGGAGGTTTCAGAGCAAGGACTATGTGGGTGCTCTTGAGCAGTATGATAATGCTCTTAAGCTCACTCCTAAGACCCACCTGGATAGGGCTATTTTTCATAGCAATCGAGCGGCTTGTCTGATGCAAATGAAGCCTATAGATTATGAAACTGTGATTGCTGAGTGCTCTATGGCAATTCAGGTTCAGCCCCGGTTTGTTCGGGCTCTCCTTCGTAGGGCTCGGGCATACGAGGCTATAGGGAAGCATGAAATGGCGATGCAGGATGTTCAGGTGTTATTGGGGGCTGACCCGAATCACCGGGATGCTTTGGAGATTGCCCAGCGGGTGAGGACGGCTCTTGGGCCGCGTCAGGAGGCACAGCAGGACCTCCAGAGCCGCCCATCGCCTGCTGCTCTTGGGGCTTCTGCAGTTCGTGGTGCTCCCATTGGTGGTTTGGGGCCATGTTTACCAGCCCGGCCTGTACCAAAGAAGGGAACTGCTTCTGCTGGGGGTTCTGTTCTACCTACAATTAATAAGCCAGAGAAGCAACAAACAGTTTTACCAGCTGAGAATGGACCTGAGCCGAAAACCCAGTTCCCAAAACTTGTATTGAAGCCTTCTAATGGTTCATCAAAATCTTCTAACCCAAGTAAGGCTAATCAGAAGGAGCTATCATCTTCTTCATCTGTTTCATTGCCTACTCATGGGCAGCGTTTGGAGGCTGCAATTCGGTGGAGACCGTTGAAGCTTGTTTATGATCATGACATAAGGCTTGCACAAATGCCTGTGAACTGCAGTTTCAGAGTTCTGAGAGAAACTGTAACAAAACGCTTTCCGTCATCAAAGTCAGTTTTGATTAAGTATAAGGATAATGATGGTGATTTGGTGACTATAACTTCTACTGCTGAACTTAGATTGGCCGAGTCTTCTGCAGACAGGGCCATTCCAGCAGATCCTGAAGATAAAGCAGACTCAATTGGGATGTTAAGATTGCATATTGTGGAGGTGAACCCTGAGCAGGAGCCACCATTGTTGGAAGAAGAGGAGGAGAAACCTGTTGAAAGTGAGGGGATCAAAGAAGATGAAAGTGGTTCTTATTCATCACTTGGTGAATCTGTCTTGGAAGCTGCTGATGATGAAATTGATAAGACAGCTCCCAAAGAGAAACCAGGAGCCGGGGAAGATCCTGAGTGCAAGGAACTAGAGATGGATGATTGGTTGTTTGAGTTCTCTCAGCTTTTCCGTAGCCATGTTGGCATTGATCCAGATGCTCATATTGATTTGCATGAGCTTGGAATGGAGCTTTGTTCAGAGGCTCTTGAAGAGGCAGTAACTAGTGAAGAGGCTCAGAGTCTTTTCGACAAGGCTGCCTCAAAGTTTCAGGAGGTGGCTGCTTTGGCTTTCTTCAATTGGGGAAATGTTTATATGTGTGCGGCAAGGAAGCGGATTCCCTTGGATGAGTCTGCTGGAAAGGACATAGTGGCAACACAGCTTCAAACTGCTTATGACTGGGTCAAGGATAAATATTCCTTGGCCAGAGAGAAGTATGAGGAGGCACTCTCGATCAAGCCTGACTTTTATGAGGGGTTGCTAGCACTGGGGCAGCAGCAATTTGAAATGGCCAAACTTCATTGGTCTTTTGCACTTGCTAGGAAAATAGATCTCTCAACTTGTGATTCTACAGAAATGCTGAAACTTTTTGACAGCGCAGAGGAGAAGATGAAAGTAGCAACTGAGATGTGGGAGAAGCTGGAGGAGCAGAGAGCAAAGGAACTAAAGGATCCAAGTCCAAGCAAGAAGGAAGAATTGTCGAAAAGAAGGAAAAAACAAGGAAGCAGTAATGAAGGTGAGTCTGGAGCATCTGGTCAGGGTGAGTTGACTGCAGATGAAGCAGCAGAACAGGCAGCTGTGATGAGATCACAGATCCATCTCTTCTGGGGTAACATGCTTTTTGAGCGATCCCAGGTTGAATGCAAGTTGGGGATGGAAGGTTGGGAGAAAAACCTGGATGCTGCTGTTGAGCGCTTTAAGCTTGCTGGAGCTTCTGAGGCTGACATTTCAATGGTTCTGAAGAATCACTGCTCGAAGGTCGATGTAGTAGAGGAAGGTGAGAAAACGGTTCAGAATCTAGAAAGTAATGTGGCTGGTGAAGCAAATAAGGACAATGAGCTTGTAGCATGAAAGTGAAGAAAACATATATCGAATGGTAGCTTCTAGGAAAAATCTTCATATGGTGCTTGTTGACCATGAAAATAAACTGGTGGAGAGAGGAAGGTGCTTGTTTTTCTCCACTAAATGGTGGAATTCTGGAATTCCTTTTATTCGGTTCTGAAGATTGAAGATTGGGGTGCCAAAATGTGCAGCTGTGTGTGTATTCAAAAGATTTTGAGCAACATTCTGATGGTAAAGGTGACATTTTCTAAACAGTTTTTGCCATGCTGATGAGTTTTAAGTGTCAAATTTATGTGCGTAGGGTCTGATTTTTAGCTTTTCTGCTCCTATTCAGTGCAGTGCGGTTTGTAATTGCAGTCTGTCTTTGATAAAGGTGACATTTTCTTAAGCAATTTTCTCAATATTGATGGGTGTTTAAAGTGTCAACTTTATGTGCCTAGGATCTGATGTTTAGCTTTCTGTTCCAATTCTATGCAGTCTGGTTTACAAATGCATTTTTTTTCCTTTCTTGTTCTTCCTTTTTTTTTAATTGTTACTGTTGAATATTCCTTGATAAGAATCTCTGTTTTTTTCTTTCTTGTTGGATTATATTATATGAAAAACCAGATAGAATGAGAATCTGCAATGTTAATTCATTTTCTTTACACTTCTCTACAATGTAACTTTCAAGAACATGGGTCCCTGAAAGTTTTGGCATCTAATATTTATTTGTAATTATATGATGATTCTCTATTATAAAAACAGTTATCCAGATTACATATGGTTTGGTCACTTTCTATAACAGTAGACTCCATTCCACATCATAAACATTGATCAATTACACACAGGAAAGCTCTTGCTTCCCAACTCCCAAACTAGCTTATAGGCACTATTACTTTAAACTCTAAATTCCCACCAGACCAGGAGGAAACTCAGGTAGAAGAAGATAAAAACCAAATTAACTGCCCTTAACAACTTTATTACAAATGTAACTCTAACACACACACAAAGCCCAATCAACTGTTTTCAGGGCTCAAACAGTTGCAATGGATTCCATGGCCTTCATGGCTTCAAACCTTGGCTCCTTGGCTTGGAATTTGAGGCCTGAATAGAGCTTCATGTAGTCATCAAACACAAATTTGGGATAAGTTGGGCATTCCTCAGTTTGTTTTTCAAGCATTGCTGGTGCTGGACAGATAAAAGCATCGTCGCCCGGGTTGTAAAACGAGGCTAACGACATTCTGTTTCCATCGGGTTGTGCTATCACACGGTGCATCACGCTCTTGTATTTGCCATTAGTAATCACCTAAATTACATATGATCCCAAAGAAAAAAAATTAAGATGAAAACTCACATTGCTGTAAACTGATAATAAAAGTAGTAGATGTTTTTTGCAAGGCCGGGTTTAAAAGGGAGCCCAAGGAGGCAATCCCTATAGGCTATAGGTACTCTACTCTCTTTGGGAGAATGCAGAAATAAAATTCAAAAGTAGGAATAACTAATTCCCTAATTCTTTCTTTTAAGGCAAAATAATAATTCAAAGTGTGTAGTGGGTATACGTATACCTCAAGTTGGTCACCTAAGTTGATGACAATGGAATGGTGCATTGGTGGCACATCGACCCACTGACCATCCTTGAGGAGCTGGAGGCCGCTGACCTTGTCATCTTGGAACAGTAGGATGATGCCACCGGCGTCGGTGTGGGCCCGTAGTCCCTTGATCAGGTCCGGTTTGGGGCATGGAGGGTAGTTACTGACCTTGGTCCCAAAATTTGGTCCCTTGGATCCATAGAAAGCGTTTTTTAGGTAACCCTTCTCCAGCCCCAGATTCTCACACAGCAAGTCCAACAGTTGCTCAGCTAGTTTCTCAAGTTCCACTGCAAATTCCTTCATGGCCTCCCTGAAGTCCATTAAAATACAACAAGATTCAAACTCATATATATTGAGGCTACATAATAGGTAGTGAGAGAAATATATTGTGTGATATGTGATGAAGCCCTAGACCCCTAGTGTGACCTGTAATCCTCGTCAAGATCAGGGATTTGGGATATGTTGGAGTGGGGAAGGTGGCGCAAGAAGAAGGTGCTTTCCCAGTCCAAATCCTCGATTTCAGAGTTGACAGCTTCGAGGCCTTTGCTTGCCACCATTTCCTTGAACCTTTGCTCCATGCTTTTTCTGTAGTGCTCCTTTGTGAGCTTCTCCACCTTATCCATCAGCTCATGAGATATCCCATGGTTCACCAACTTTGTACATACACATTTAAAAGAATTATTTAGAAACCTACATATATATATATATATAACTGAACCAATAATTAAACACATAAAATAAGATCTCTGGCCAGGTTATATATATTATTACCTCAAAGAAACCCCAATTCTCACAAGCATCGTTTATCTTGTCCATGGTTGCTGCTCTCTCTTCACCGTTGAGCTGCTCCATGTTCACAACCGGGAAATTCTCCATTTCGATCTACTGTACTTTCTGCCTTTGATTTATGTCTCTCTCAGAACTTTTTTTCAGCAGTAAATGTTGAGTGAAGTGTTCTAGCAATGCTGCAATTTATAGGCGTTTATGGAGTGGCAGATCTGTAAATACCTAGGATTTTTTAGTCAATGTTACAATTGAATGTATGTTAGAATACTTGCGTGATTAAGCAAATCCATTCGGTCCAACTCTAATTTTTAAAAAAAAAGTGAAAGGAAAGTTTTCAAGTATATTAAGTCATATAAAAAAAAATTATGCGCGGAAAAAATCAAATGAATGCAATTTTTTTTTTTGAGTAAAATAGAACTTTTATTCAATAACATAAATATTACAGAACATGGGAGTGACAAACTGTGATATCTCCTCCCACCCACAATTCGTTGTGATATCTCCCTCACCCACAACTCGAATAGTGGGAAAATCACGCACAATCCTAGAAAAGACATTGGTTACATGAAGATTGTTAAAAACAATCCAAATGAGCTAAAAAGGCCCAACCTCGAACCACAGGAATCGCCCACGCATGCTACTGATGAAGAATAATCCCGACAATCTCGATAATACCTCATAGACAACAACCAGAAAGACAACGCTCTCTTCTACACCGCGCCCCAAAACGTACCTGACCACGTGCAAGGATCGTATGTCATCATATTGACGACAAAACCATACCAAAATTGAAACAATTAGTCCTCGAGATAAACACAAATCTAGATATAAATGTCGTTAAGAAAAAAGAAAAACACATGTAGTCATGAAGTATGTAAGGGGGCACATCTCCTTATGGAAGGAACCCTACCAACTTCTGTGTGTGGCCATGATCTATATATGTGTTGTTGAGTCATCTTTTAATTTTAGTCTCTTTTTTTGTGGTGAAATTATTAGATGTTTATATGTAAATTTCATTTGTTGTGGGGCGAGAGGGTAGGTGATTAAGGTGGATTTAGGAAAAGAGCCGAGAGCGTAGGTAATTTTCTTCAATCGAGTTTCCGATGAATTATAAAAGAAGTTTTATATATACTCTATAATGAGGATAAAATGTTTAGTAAAAATGCACCAACGAGAATATATAAAAAGAACAAAAATACGTAAAACCGAGTTGTAATTATCAAAAGATGCGTCAATGCTCCGTAATTTTTTGATGAATGATTGTGATTTTCTTAGAAAAAGCATAATATCATTTGGTAGATATCAAATTATCAGCCAACCATAAAGCCAGAAAAGAGGGAAGTATTCGTGGTGCATGTTTTAGAAAGTAGAAACAAAGCAAACATTTTACCGTGTGTCATTCATATATACCTCATTATTTTTGCATGAAAAACAAAAGGCAATGCATGCCACAAAAGGTAGATCATCATTCTTCAACACCGCGATCGTACAAAAGGGGAAGTAGATTTTTTTCTTTTTTTTCTTTCTTTGGTAAATTAATAAAAACAAAAAATAAGTTTAAGATAAGCGATTAAACTAGTGTATCGAATTCATCAAATAATTACTCGATAGATCGAGACTTGAACAGAGTATAGATAGTGTTTATGTAGGCCTTGCTCACCCTGCTCGCTCAAAGGTGGTTTTGGCAGTTAATTGAGGTTGTTAATTACTAAACAATGGGCGCTTTAGATCCATTTTCAACTAATTAGAGCAAGCTGTCGGGTAGCTTCAATCCTAGCTTCAAGTTGACCAAGCTTGGACCCTCCATGCAAATCAACTTTCCTATAATTAATATTTACTTTTCTGGTCACAAGTCGCGACTCACGACTTTCAAATACTTGTGACCAAAGAATAGTAAACAAATCTCAGTAGATTTCATCTTTCGGTCTTTCCAGTCACATGCTCAATGAAGCTTAGTTATAATTATATATTATATATGGCAGTACGTAGCAGATAGAACCAATTAAGCTAAGAAAAGAAACCCTACCTCTCATATATAAGTTTTAGTCTTGTAGCTCAAATATGCTATGATATGTATATATTTCCCAAAAAGAAGAACGCGCAAAGCAAGGCACATGTAGTAACTGGAAAATGGATCGATAAATGTGTCCGTTTATTAGTTTGGATCAAGCGAAAATTCTGGGGTGCACCAAAGTGCATATGCACTTAGGTGATTTGAACCGTTGGATTGACCAACTCTTCATCCAACCACACATATTTCCTGCATGTTAACCGTTGGATCGCCTACTCTTACATGTTAACCGTTAGATCGCCGAAGTGCATATACACTTCGGTGTATACAAGACACTCTCTCAATCAAGTTCCAAATTCCATGTATTCTCTCTCTCCCTCGTTGTCTTTGTTTTGTCTTGTATATATGTAATCTTTAGCAATGCGCAGTTTCCTGGTAACTCGATCATGCATGCATCAACCCCACACGATTGATTACTTTAGCCAATTCACCATCTTTAATTTCCTGCGCGCTATTCTTCACTAATTTCCAGGATCAGCTAGGAAACTTGTTTGGCATATATGCAGTAATCCTAATTCAAATCGACCTGTCTAGCTTGTATCCCAAGATAATTAAGATAACAGGTGCCAGGATATGGATAATCAATTAGACAAATCAAAATGTCATCGATCACATAATATTGTAATGGAGGGAAAAAGAAGAATGCATGTCTTTTTGCCAAGTACTTAGTTGGCATGATATGTTACACCATACTTAATCAGGACATGGCTTCCATTATTAATTAATTCCATACATGAATATATTATCTGCCAAAGCCTTTCTCGTCTTGGCTCGATGTTCATCAATCCACTTTCATAGCACTATATATTATATATTGAGTTTGTATATACTCGATCTTAATTCACTTTTCTTTTTTGCTGGTAAATTATCTCCATCATATTTCTTTTACTAGTAATACATTCCATCATCATATGTATAACGTGTAGTTTTTTTTTTTTTTTCCCGATCAGCTTGAAAATGCATTTCGTATAATATCGGTAGACAAAATAGACAGATGACGACAGTATATAAATAATTATGAGATTAGAGTTAGCACCTCTCTCTCTTTCTCTCTCTAGATCTCTCTCAATTCCTTGAGCAATTTTAATTTTCTCGAAATTCATTTATTTGTTTTTTAATTTTTGGGGCAGACCTCAAGATCTGGTATTAGTCAACATGCACTAGATCTCTCAATCTGAAAGGTCAAATTACAAGAATATAGGAGCATTATATTTTAGAGCATAAGTAATAGAATAATTGGATCGTCAGGAGACGAATATGATTCCTTTCTGATGGAAAATGATTTTGGTCTTCAGCACTCAACAAGTTGCCCAATTAATCAACAAGGAATTGACATTTATTAAGGAGGTATCATATCACCAGCTGATTGTCTAAACCTAGTATTAATTGAACAAGACCACCCGGCCCTAATCAAATCAATGCATTAATTATACAAGAATTTACAATAATGGGCAGACCATGGAATTTAGTTTCAGCTTTTCGTCATGTTTTTCTTATTAATTATACATACAACAGTACGTGTTGATCTCATTTAAACTCTAAAGTCTAAACTTAGCAACTAGTTAGAATTAGTTAATTGACTCAATTCCATTGGCCACCATGATCAAATCTATTTTCAAAGCATGCACGACAGCATCTTATTATATATAATAGGGACCCAGTTATATGAATAATATGAACGGGTGTAGTTGGGGTAGTTAGATCTCTGATCTGATGCATATATGTTTTTGTATTTGTTTATGTATATTATGGGGACCCTGAGCCTCGATCAGTCATCTTGATTGATACTTGATGGTGCAATTTGACCAGGTCTTTGCTAGCTCTGCTCTTTCGGTTCAGATATATATCTGATTGAATTGCTCTGGATAAGTCTTGAATGGGTCCATATATATATATATTTACTCCAACTCAACGTGCACAAGTTATGGGCGACTGGATACTCAATTACTCACTCATATCAAGTATGAACCAACTTCTCTATCCACATTATTGAGAATTTGATCGATTTGCTGCTAATTTGTTTTTCTAGTTGATATTATATAAAACTTACCAATTCTTCTTCTTGTCATATGTATGTGGTTGCTAGCTTAATTAGATCGATAGAAATTAAGTTTTGTTTGGTGCTCCCTCTAATCTTAGCTGTTAACCAATTAATGCCAATCTGAACATGAGGTGGGAAGCACTGCTAATATGGAATCTTAAAAGACTCGGAAATGGAACAATAATCATAATATATTGGATCCATAATTAGCTAGGTTGACGCGCGGCCACCAAAAGAATGGCTGGTAAGATTGATTTAGGGTGCATGTTGTCTTTAACTTTCTAATAGGCATGAATGCAAATCCACTCTCTCCATCTCATTCATCAAAAAGCATATCGATGCCAAAACTCAAATGGTAGTGTACAGACATGTTCAGTGGATCAACATCAAACTAAAGGCGACAGGGATTGGCTACCCTTGAAGATGAAGCTTTCGATCTTACAAAAGTAGAATTTTACAATATCTAGCTAACTCAAAGAAACGTACTATTCACGAAATCACATATATCCTGCACTTATTATTATTTTTTGAGAATGAAATATATCCTGCACTTATTTAAATGACATATGTACGTATGTATATCGATCACTTGCACGTACATTAATAAATCAATTTCACTTCAAAAGTAGTTTGTCACCTCCCTCAGATTTCGATCATACAGATATATGCTTTCTTTTTTCTCGATCTCTCTCTACATATATATATATATATATATATATATATATAGGTCACGTTGATTCCTAATTAATTATATATGTTGTTCATTACCAACTTCTTAGTGAAGAGAGTAGCTCATACTTATGCTTATTCATGCGCATATATATGATTCCCACTTTTAACGATGTATGAATCTTATATATGCATTTTATATTATATGAATATGATCGATAGTATGATCACATTGTTCATAACTGTACGTTAATTTACTAGCTAGCTAGCTCATATATGCTTATGCTTAATTTATCCATGGATGCATGAATAGTATATATTGATGCCCACTTTTATTTAAGAATCACTCACTGTATGAAAGCTCTTTCTCAGTGAAAGTTCTGCTATATCGATCTTACTTGTTTGATTCCAATTTCGACTTTCAATCAGAAGCACATATATAGGCATCCATTCTAGTTCAGGCCCAGCCCAGAAGACTAGACTTTAGTGGGCTAGTAGACTCGGTAGTTATGCAGCTTATATATACTGTAAGTCTATCACAGCCCACAACAGAAGCTTACTTACCTTTTCGTGGCTGTGTACTAACTACAATGTGAGTCGTGGAGATCGAAACTCTGAACCAAGGCTTCAAGCTTGTCTATTTGGGAAGAAATCATGGGCTCCGCCCAGACAAAAAACATCGCGTACATGCAAATTTTGTATGTAATTAAACCAACAATTCATTGATTAATTCTAGTAGCTAGAATTTGTGCCATGGAGGCGTGAAGGTGTTGGAGCTTTGGCTCTGCATTAACAAGTAAGAGTGGCTTCATTAAAACTCGTCCATTCCAAAAAAAAAGAGTTGAGCTATTTGGCTCTACGTCACATATATATATATATATATATATATATATATAGAATGGATCAAATTCTTTTAATTCTAACCCTGGACTTGTGGCATGCATACCCCAATACCTGAGAACAATGCAGCTTTGATAAGAAACATACATTCCTTAGCTTCATTTTAATTGGCAAAGTCTAGACCCAATCAATATGGCAGGCAATATTACATGAGAAGAATCAAATTGAATTTCTGTAAAGGACGAATTTTTTTTCTTTTTTGTTTCTTTGGACAATCTTCTTCTGTAAATGAAGGAAGAATAGAATTACAGATTACACCTTCAAGCAAGTTCATGGGTCGCGAATCCCATGGTCAGAAAATGTCCAGGATCTCGAGGATCGTACGGTTGCAGAGGGGACAGGAGCCTCGATTCAACCACACCTCCCTGGAACACACCCTGCAAAAGGTGTGCCCACATGGGATGAACGCCGCGCCTTTCTTCCTCCCCATGCACACGCAGCACACCGAATCACAGCCCCCCACCCCCGCCGCTTTCTCATTATTCTCCCCCTCCGTTTCCGTCTCCTCTAGCAGCCTCATCAACGACACCCTCATCGGCGTCCCCGGCGCCGTCGGTCCCCCCGCCTCCTCCGCCTCGCGAAAATGTCGCTCCGCTGCTAATGCTGCCGCGAGATTCATACCCGACCCGGAATGGACCGGTCCCAGGCAATCCGGATCCGAATCGCTGTTCGGCGTATTAGCCTGGCCCAGAATTAGGAGCTGCGACAGGTTGGGTAGTTGTTGTTGTTGTTGCGGTTGTTGTAGTTGCTCATCGTCTCTGACGCTAATCGTGGCCGTCCGTCCAAATCCCCAGGCGGCGCCACAGCAGCCAATCCCGTTCAATCTCAGCCGTTGCTTGAAACTCCTCCTCCCTCCCCTCGCCGCATCGCCGTCGTCCATTTGGTCTCTGAGAACTTCAAGAATCGTCCTCACTTCCCTTCCTCTGCGGACCGTTTCCTGCAACACCAGACTGAGTTGACTCATTCTTCAACAGACCCACACAAAAAAAACCCGAATAACGAATTCAACAAACTCCAGCCCCCAAACCCCCAAAAATATACAAAAAGAGAAACCGAAACAAACAGGGAAATGAATTGTTGAATGGAATTGTCTGGAAAAGACCTGTAATTTGGATTAAAGCGAGTCCATGGAACCCGTGAGTATCTTCAAGAATCAGAGACCACCACACCTCTCTCAATTAAGAGAATCGACCAAACGAAGTGAATAGTAATTAATAATGGGTATTAAGATCGGTTCATTGTAGTTTCAAAGATGCTAAGTAATGGACTTGGGTCATGGCCAGCTTAGCTACTTTGATTGACCGACTCAGAAAAGAGGGATTTGGGAGTTTGAAAAAGGCGAGAAAGACAAGGGACAAAATAGAAGGAAGAAAAAAAGAAAGTGAAAGAGAAGCCAGTAAATCATTGGGGTTTGGAAAATGGAAATTGGTTAGTTACTAGTATTTGTTTTTTTTTCAGGTAGAGTTGGGGTGGTGTTATTTGTCTGTACACTAGTACTCTGGTGGTCGCCGGCCAGAAGAACAAAGTCAAAAGCCATGGAAGCCGGCGCATCAGCCGAGGCATTGCCAAGTGGCACGTACCAACTTCCAATGGCATCAATTATTTTTGGTTTAGTGTAGTGGTTACCATTGGCTTAATTTCATCTTGCTTAAACAAAGACTCCAATAATTGTTAATACTTGTACGTAGTTGCAATTTTATATCTTTGTGTAAATATAGATAATAATTCAGACTATTCTGTATTTAGTTGATAACCAATCACATACATTCGGTTTATGGAACATTAGTGTTCATACTATAGTATTAGGTTCTAGCTAGACTAAACAATGATCATTGCTCAATGTGTTTTTCCTTGGGCTAATGCACTCCCCCCCCCCCCAAATAAACGTTGAATTTTTCGTTATTATTTTGTATGCATGATTTATTTTGTTAGTGGAGTAAAAATTCAAACATTTGGTGATAATCTCAATCTAAACACCAAAATAAGCATATTTAATCTTCGCTGAAATTTTGTGAGTGAAGTTTGCATAGTGAGTTTAATGATTCCTTGCTATGTGTGATGATGCACCTAAGAAAAGTTTGTCTCTCAAGAAAAGAAAAATCATGGCATGAATTGCGTTGAAAAGGTAGAAATTTGCTATTGCGAGCATGAGCAAGCATAGCTGATTAGTGATTACAAGGAAGAAATGCTGATCATAGCCCACCAATATTGCCTAAAAAATACTCATTGAAAAGCCTAAACTAAAGCATAACCTAATAGTGATTAATAATAATTTAATAACGTGATTAAGTGAAGAAGTGGGGCTCACGTAACTTTGTATTGTTCCCACTTCCCACTCCCTCCGTTGGTTGGTACTATTCTTTTGAGTACTAGTTTCAAAGGAGAA
Source organism: Rubus parviflorus (assembly GCA_029955375.1). Taxonomy (NCBI): domain Eukaryota; kingdom Viridiplantae; phylum Streptophyta; class Magnoliopsida; order Rosales; family Rosaceae; genus Rubus; species Rubus parviflorus. The sequence goes on from JARGGL010000003.1 coordinate 587,274, forward strand.
CCTTATGCTGGCATGAACCATATAATAAATATATAATTAATTAAAACTAGTATTGTTAGCATGAAGTCATCAATGATTGGCATTTGGCAAAGAGGATCATTATGGCATAAACAATTTTTCACATAACTATACTTTTAACGTGATATTATAATACCAGTAATTATAGTCGTTTAGCCTATAGTTTTATATACAGTTGATTAATTAATTATGTATATTGTATTAAACATGATTGGCATTACCTCATTAGTAGTACTTGCATCATTCATATTCATACATGGAGTTCAAGAATAATGAGGTCTTTTGATGTTGACATGACCTAAATACAGAGCATATCCACTTAAGTTCCAAGAACAAGTCAAAACCAGAGAGAAAATAACAGAAGAGAAGGAAAATGGATCAAGATTACATGTGTCTAATTATGTGTTTGATTTCCTCCTGAGATTAGTAAAACGGGGAAGTAGAGATTGTGGCCAAGCCCAACAGAGAAGGTCTTCACTAACCCAGATCAAGGATCCAGCCTCCAACCACGTAAAGGCCCAATCCTCTAATATGGTTTATTTCTTCAATCAATGGGCCTTTATTTGAATAGTAAAGTCTTCTAAGCACATTGCCATAATTTCCCTCTCCGAGTAGGGCAGCGTCGTTTCTCTCACCGGTGGAGAACCGTCATCAAATAGTCATCTCGGATAAGTTGGGTTGTGCTCCGATGCCATTTGTAACAACTAAATGTCTCATATGAAATTACTAGCTAAAGTTTTTATGAAAGTTTACTCACTAAACGTCTCTTTTTCGGTGCATTACTAATGCAGAATTCTTTCAAATAAAGAGCCTTTAGTCGTATACAAATAACATGTTTTGAAGAAATGAAATAGTTGTTCTTAATGAGAACAAAATAACGGGATTAGTAACGTAACCAACTTGGTTGGCACACACAAAGATTGCATGACTTAAACCTAAACATCAATATTAACCTCACACGTTTTGTGCAATGTAATTATAAAACACATTAAATTTGCGTTGTCACAAGCTCAATAACACAACTAACTCTGAAAATTATAAAAGATGTCCACATGCACTCTTATATGTTAAAACTGTTAGAGGGTGGAGATAATTTCCCAATTCTAGAGGGATGTTAGTTTGGGATATCAATTAAACTTGAATTATTACTATATATATTTTGTGGTAACTCATTCATTTCCCGACTACTAGCCATGTGATCTGATCTCCAACACGTGTCGAAAACCTGGAGCCGTGAGCGAGTATCCTTGTGTGCACAACTGCACATTATTTGGGGACTTTGAGTTCCACACTGTCCTCAGAATCTCAGCACAAAACTACAAAGCGTCACTATTTCCCCAAGCTTCAACTCTCTTTGCTTAATTTCTCGTCCTTAAACTAGCGGAGGCCACAACTCAGAATAATCAGCTCCTTCTCCTTTGTCCCAGCTTTTCTTTTTAGCCAAACATGGCCTTCGTCTCTCAGCTGAACCAAATCCCATGCAAGACTCTCTCACTAACTCCACCGCACCCGCGACTCACCTCCAAGCCTTCAATTTTGGCGCCAAACTCCCTCGGACTCGCCACCCCCAAATTGAAATTCTCCAACCCGGAATTCAGCTGGGCGCGACCCTCAACCCGGATCCGAGCTCTCGACCAGGACCAGTCGGGCCCGGAAAAGCCGGAGGAGGAGCCGTCCGACGTGGCTGTGGCTGTGGCCGAGCCGGAAGAGGAGCCAGAGGAGATCTCGAAACTGAAGAAGGCTCTGGTGGACTCGTTTTACGGGACTGATCGCGGGCTTAGCGCCACCAGCGAGACCCGGGCCGAGATTGTCGAGCTTATCACCCAATTGGAGGCCCAAAACCCGACTCCGGCTCCGACAGAGGCCCTGCCTCTACTCAACGGCAAATGGATTCTGTCGTAAGAGTCTCACTGATTATCATTAATTCACTCTTTTTCAGTGTTAATGTTTTTATTTTTCCATGGTCGAATTTGCAGGTACACATCTTTTGCGGGTTTGTTTCCCTTATTGTCCAGAGGAACTCTTCCTTTGGTGAAGGTTGATGAGATATCACAGACAATTGACTCTGAGAATTTCACAGTAGAAAACTCTGTTCAGTTTGCTGGGCCTTTGGCTACAACTTCTTTCAGCACCAATGCCACTTTTGACGTCCGAAGTCCCAAGCGTGTTCAGGTTCATTCCCTTGGTCTTTAGTTGTTCAATGAATTGATAGCCATGTGTGATTGTAAATTAGGTGTTTGTTTGATTTGTTGATTCAGCTCAAGTTTGAGGAAGGGGTGATCGGCACTCCACAGCTAACAGACTCGCTAGTGATACCAGAAGAAGTTGAGTTTTTGGGACAGAAGATTGACCTGGCACCCTTCAAAGGGTTGCTGACCTCTGTTCAAGACACTGCTTCCTCTGTTGTCAAGTCCATCTCCAGCCAACCCCCATTGAAGTTCTCCATCTCAAGCACCAAGGCCGAATCGTGGTTGCTAACCACATACCTCGATCAGGAGCTTCGAATTTCGAGAGGAGACAATGGCAGTGTGTTTGTGCTCATCAAGGAAGGCAGCTCCCTTTTGACTCCTTGATTTTCTCATACGTATTTGTGTGTACAATGTATATGTTCGGGAACTTGAGATGTAATTTCTATATATCAATAAATTCTAGCAGTGGACTCTGTACAATCTCCAGTTTAACAACATTTCTTGAGGAACCATGTAGGTGATAGTTGGAAGACATATATAATACACTTACATAATACTCTATCGTGTTCACTATCGGAATGAATGTTTTGCTCTGGAATTTTGGTACTTAACAATGTATTAGTGTTAGTTAGCTAGAAGTTTTGAAGCAGTACGTTAAATTCAAAATTTTGGTGCGACTAGTTAGCAATACTAGATGAAACTTGAACCGGTGCAATAATATCTGGTTGGACTAAATATAAAAGAGGAATTAGAGATGAAAAATGGGTACCTAAATGTCACGATCAATCCTTCATTTCTTTCTTCCCAAAGAGGAATACTTTGCTTCCTACCTCTGTTACTTAAGGACGCGAAACTTATGATGCAAGTGTTCTAGCCATGATATTTTGTTGATGGTTGGACAAAAATGGAAAAGAAAAAGTTGCAGAACAAAACCTTTATCTTTATGACTGCAATGTTTTTACTTTGGTACTTGAGTGAGCAAAGTTGATGCTCTCTCCATATATATCACTCTCTTTTAGTTTCTTTGCAACTGTGAACACATGCAGTCTCTGAAACAAGGCAACATTTCCCTTCATAGAGAGAGAGGAGAGAGATGTCCAGTTATAATAGCAATGCCTATTGTTACAAGCTCTTCTTGAAAAAGAAATGGAGTGCGATGAAGCACTTTTACGAGGAAAATAATTTGGACGTGTTCCTGCCTCATAATCATTTGGGAGATAGCTCTCTTCATCTTGCAGTGTACAGTGGAGACAAAAACTTGGTGGAAACTCTGCTGAACATAGTGTACAAAGACAACCCTTTTGAATTGAAAACCCGCTTACATAATTCATTTGGAAACACACCACTTCACGAGGCAGCTTCGATAGGCAATGTCGACATGGTGCAGATCTTGATGGAATATGATCGGGAGCTACTGAAGAGTAAGAATCTAAGAGGTGAAACACCTTTCTTCATGGCTGCACTATATGGCAAGACCAATGTGATCAAACATTTGGGGAAGAATGTTGTGGACTTGGATTACGGTGAGTTACAAGAAAAAGGCATGGATTATCATGTTCGATCTAAGACCTCCTCCATGCTTCACGAAGCTATCCGTGGCTATTACTTTGGTACTTTCTAATCACTCTTTCATTCCATATTAACACAATTGCATGTAGTCATTGTTTTTTTCCTATGCATAATGTTAGATTTTGATGCAACAATTGGTCGGCCTTGACCGGTGAGTAAGAGATCCAAAATTTGATACATATAGGAGTTGTTTTTTCCAAAAGAGGTGTATGAGATATCATTTTGTTGTTAATAATGATGTAATAATTTTACGGAAGTTTCTCTAATCAAATGAATTCATGTGGATTTTTGATACAGACACAGCTCTGGAATTAGTAAAAACAGAATATCACATAGAGACAAATTGGAAGGATTCAGATGGCATGACCTGTTTTCAGCTGCTAGCTAATATTCCAGCTGCTTTCGAGAGTGGATGTTCCTTTGGCATTTTGGAGAAACTGATCTATCTCGGTATGTCAGAGACCCCGACCCAATTTGCTTACTGATCAACTTTTAAGGTGTAATGCATTATGATATATCTGATAACATATTATTCATTCAAACTGCATTTGTTATTATAAAAGGCCTTCAAGTTCCAGAAGATCAGGATGAAAGGGAAAACAACAAAGTAGCTCAGGTCACTCCAAGTCCAAAGAAAGATTCAAAGCTTGGTAATGAAATGAAACATCTTCGATCACCTATGCAATCTGTTGGTTGAGCTTGTTAATTTAATTCTTACTGGAATTATGGCACTTAGTATTCTGTGAATAATACTAAAAGCTCACCTATCTCTCTGTTTCTTTCTGATGGATATTGGAATTTGGATAGGATTCCCATCCGTCCAAAGTCTACGGGACATGAAGAAGAAGCACAGCATAGTGGTGAAGCTTTCCAAAATTCTGGCTGAAAAAGACAAGTCATGGGAGAGTAATAATACTCCTGATGGTCAAAAGGACACTCCACTTATTGCAGCTGCAAGGAATGGGATTACAGAAATTGTTAAAGCCATTCTCGATGCATTCCCACAGGCCATCGAGCATGAAAACCACAAAAAAGAAAACGTATTTCATGTTGCTGTGGAGAATCGAAGGAAATATGTTTTGGACCATCTTCTCCAATATTGTCATTTTCAAGAATCGAGGCTCATTTGGAAGTTTGATGAGGATAGTGATGGTATTTTGCATAAAGCTGCATACAAGAGTGAGTATTCCTCAAGGGAGAGGCCCGGGGAAGCCCTTCGCTTGCAGTCAGATATTCAATGGTTTCAGGTGCTTAAATACTCTTTGACTCTAATCGCTTTGCTCAATTTTTCTCTGTAACAAGTTTGATACATACAATGCAGCGAGTGAAGAAAATGGTACCTCCACATCACATCAACCATCTCAATAAAAAAAATTTGACGCCTCATGCTTTGTTCACAAAAGAGCATAATGAACTGGTGAAGAATGGCCAAGAATGGTTAATCAGAACAACAAACTCATGCATTATAGTTGCAGTTCTTATTGCAACCGTTGCTTTTACTAGTATCTACACTGTGCCTGGCGGTTCTCATCCAAAGACAGGCAAGCCGCTGCTCCTCAACACAACCGCATTCACGGTCTTCACAGCATCTGATGTGGCATCACTTTGTTTTGCCTTCACCTCAGTGGTGGTGTTTCTTTCCATCACCACGTCGAAAATGAATGAGCATGATTTCCGGAGGTCTTTGCCATTAAAGCTTGTTTTAGGGCTAAGCATGCTGTTTTGGTCTGTGGCAGCACTCATGGTTGGTTTTGCTGCTACTCTTGTCATTACAATAAGGCATAGACTACATCAGGCTGCTGCTCCCATCATTGCCATTGCTTGTTTTCCGGTCGCCTTTTTCCTCTTTCTCCAGCTTCCTCTGTATACAAATATTACTTGGTTTACCATAAAGGACTTGCTGCGAAGCCTCATTGATTTTATTCCTCACCAAAAATGTAAGGTACGGTGCTCTTGCAGCTTCATGTGCAAGCTAGTAGCTACGGCCACATAACTGCCTAGCCTTCCCTTTGGTCATGCATTCTGTTAATTCTGTGTTTGAACTTTGAAGTCTTGTCGGCTATGGTGTTATGTCAACACTGTGTCCTCGAGTCCACCAATAATCGATTGGATGACAATGTATTGATTTGCACCATGATATTGTAATTTGACTAAATTTCCTGTAACAACTCTTGTGCTGTGTGGAGGAGAATCTTTCTCAACTCTTGTGCAGTGGGCCTCTTTTTCTCTTCTACAATCTCTTTGAGACATTTTTATGAACACTTGACCTGATAACCTTAAAGCTGTTTCATGGCTTATAAAATATTCGACTTGAGTCAGTTTCGTATGCTCACGCACTATTTTTTTTGGTCGGTGAAAAACAGACTTGTAAAGAGGAGGCAACTAGTCCAGTATTACAACAAACCTGAAAATACGATACAATCCCACAAATAGGAGAAGACAAACCCACACAGGGGCACAAAGAGCGAAAAAAAAAACTATTGAGCTCACCAAAGGTAACCCAAATACTAACTTCAAACAAACCAACCTAAACAAGAAACTCCCTATATCGGGTATAACACACAAGGGCGCAAGAACTCCCAACAGAACACCATGAAACCGATCAGAGTGTGATTGACGCAGCAATCTTGATCGACTAAACAATCTGAGCTCACGTACTATTGAAGTCTTTGAATCACGTGTTAGTGTTGTCCTAGATTGAGTTGGGTTGAACATAAAGGAAAATCCTATTCTGCTATGAGCGTATTGCATAGTTGGCAACTACAATGTGACCAAAACTTAAAAAACAAGCTTCTGAGTTTAGACAGATCCAAATTAGTTTCCATAATCTGTCCGTACAAAGCAAAAAAACAAAGTGATTATTCGCAATGACTATAATAAGTTTTTTATTCCTTGCTTGGTAGCTTGAAAAAGCAAACAAATTGGAAAAGAGGAAAAAAGAAAAAACGTGAATCATGATCCAAACATATACTTGAGCCTAATGGATCGAGCTATATATCCTGGATCAATTCTTCTTATATGTGTGAATATATCTAGTAATATATATATACACATACCTCATCCCCAATTGCTGGGGAACATTAGCACACTAGCCTCTACACAATGGCAGAAAATACGTCCATTTATTATTCCGAAAACTCCAGACACCTCTATCGAAGCCTGAGGGACGGCGACAAAACTAAAGTGATGAAAGCTTATGATGAAGCTAGTACTCCTGATGCAAGATCAAAGCTAATTCCTACCGTGCACGACGATACAATCCTCCACATGGCGATTTACATGAGGCAACATAGCATTGCAGAAGAAATCATCCAAAGATGCAGCGGCGATAATGATGTGCTACTCACAAAGAAGAATGCCTTTGGAAACACAGTTCTGCATGAGGCTGCAGCAACTGATTATACAAGCCTTGTGGAGCAGTTGTTAAACAAGGCACCATCATTGGTGTCCATTGCAAACAACAAAGGGGAAATGCCTCTCTATACAGCAGCTTACTTTGGCCACACCAAAAATTTTAAATTGCTGGCTGAAAAAGTAGAAAATAACCATCTTGATGATCTTCATAGTCACTTGTGCTCTCTATTTGATCCGAACAACCCCGACAAAGTGCGCAGTACTGTTCTTCATGCTGCAATACATGCCGAGTACTTTGGTAAGTAGCTGTTGTTATAAAGTATATATACTTGTTTGAAATCAGTTATAAGTTTATGTCAATTTTTTTTTAAATTTCTCCGTAACTTGAATGCAGAGCTTGCACTTTTGATAGCTAGAAATACAAAGTATGCGCAAATTGTTAAAATAAAAGACAAAAATTCGAAGACAAGCCTTCAGCTCCTCTCATCCAATCCTTCAGCATTCAAGAGTGGAACGAAAAACGGACTGATCAAGAGTTTCATTTATTACTGTATGTATCACGTACTATTCCTCCATGTTTCAGTCAGTAAGCTAGCGGTGTATCGTTTCCGCTGATTCATTTTCTTTTGTTGCTTGTTTGAAGAGACATATGGCTTGCTTAAGTACGTAATTGACTGTGTAATGTAGGTGCTCCATATGAGAATGCTAAAGAAGAAGATGCTAATGAAAAAAATCCCAGTGATGCTGAAAGTTCCAGTAGAGCTACTCTGTTTCTAAGGCCAGTCATCTCTTTTCTAAAGAGAGTCATCTCTTCAGGTACGCATGCACATTAATAAAGTCAATGACTGTATGATATCATAATTCAAGGTGTCCAGAACTCCTGCACTTGTATTATTTGATGAACAGAAATTGATGTATACACATTTCCTTTTGGCAGTTAATAGATCGGTTTGGATTGTTCTTCGAGGTACAACAGGCTTTACCTGATTCTCTTAGAAATATTGCTATTGTATATACAACTATTGCATGTTATATATTCAATCGGTCTCAATTTCTTTTCCAACAAACTGCAGCATGGAGCACAATGAGGAAGATCTATGAGGAAAAGAAGAGGCATGGATCAGCTTTAGAACTAGCCAAGTTACTAATTGCAGCAGACTTTTCATGGGACATCATACGACAATCGGATGAAGGCGCGAATGTGACCGCTGGTGGAATAGGCCCAGATGGCGAAGGTCTAGGTAGCGGTATCCCTAGCATGGATGCAGAAACAACAACACCATCCCTGGCACAGACTCCAAATATCCCTCTGTTCCTTGCAACCAGTCACGGAATTTTAGAAATTGTGGAGGAGACACTTCAAGTTTACCCTTCGGCATTTGAGTATAGAAACGAAAAGAGGCAAAACATACTGCACCTCGCCATCATGCACCGTCAGTCGCACATCTTTGATCGAGTAACGCAGAGGGAAATACCTAAGTCAAGGTTGGTTCGACAAATCGATAAGAATGGATACACAATATTGCACCATGTTGGCAACATGGAATTTTATAATGGAGGCACTCAGCCTGGTCCTGCACTCCAGTTGCAAGAAGAGTTAGCATGGTATGAGGTATGTACTTAATTAAGTGACTGACACTGACAGTGAAGGGATCCATTCTCTATTTTATCGAAGAAAGAAAAGCTAACTAATTGATATATACTTAACTTGCAGAAGGTGGAGGAGATAATCCCCCCACATTATGCAATGATCCACGGCGGGAATGAAGAAAAGGAGACAGCCCAAGAGTACTTTCATCGAAAATATGTAGAGATTCTCGAGAAGTTGTCTGAGGTAGTACTAGCTTAATTGATTGATTAATTAAGCTCGATGTTCCAGTTCCTCCCTTAATTTCTACACTAATAAATTCGTTTGTACTTCATTTGCAGAATGTGGATAAGATAATACCATCCCACCTTGGCCGGGACGAAACCAAAAAGGAGACCCCCATAGAGTACTTCCGTCGCACACATGGTGACCTTCTCAAGGAAGCACAGGATTGGCTGAAGCGGACCTCCGAGTCGTGCTCGACGGTGGCCGGACTAATGGCGACCGTCGCCTTCGCGGCCGCTTTCACCGTCCCCGGAGGCAACGACGACAGAAACGGCCAGCCCCTCCTTATCCACAGGGGTTTCTTCTTGGTGTTCATCATCACCGACGCTCTCTCCCTCGCTAGCTCGCTGACATCACTCGTCATGTTCCTCTCGATCCTGACGTCACCGTTCGAGCTCCACGACTTCCGGCACTCTCTCCCTCGAAAGCTCATCCTCGGCTTCACCTTCCTCTTCTTCTCGGTGGCGGTGACCATGCTCGCCTTTGCGTCCACGCTCATGCTCACCATTCCGATAAAGAAGCGCTTGACCACAAGTTTCGTTTACTGCGTCGCGTTTCTTCCGGTCACCATGTTTGCGCTGTTGCAGTTCCCTTTGTACGTGGCATTCAAAACGAGTCTAGAGTACTCATTCACGGCCATCAAAAGCCTTTTTCCATGGCAACTTATCTCTACGGCTTATTCAAAGAAGAAGCATAGTTCCTGATGGATCAATTAACCATGCATATATGATTCAGCTTTTCACTCCCTAATCAAAGTACGTGCGTGACACAATTTTTGGACGAGTTTAACCATGATTCCAGTTGAATAAGGACATGGGAAACCTATGTAATTTTCTGTACCTAATGAATGTGGAACCATTAATTTTCGTGATAATTGGAAGAGATAATACACCTACATAATTATCTTGTTCAATAGCCTTTTTTTTTTAATAAAATAAGCCACGATTAATGTTTGGATGAAACTTTGGGTCTGGATCAACGACATATTGTTTTGATTGGTGCGATCCTCCACGGTGGCAGCTTTGGCGGGGAGCATCGATGTTTGGTCCGGTAGCTGTGTGGTGATGTTTGCTCTCGAGTGGCGGCGGCGGCGGTGGGTTTGCCTGCCATACCTCCTTGTTGAGGTGGGCAGGTACTGGGCCTGGGCTTTGACTACTGTTTCTTGCGGGCCTTTGTTTTTTGCTTTAATTCTACCCCGATTTGGTCCTTAGAATTAAATCGGAGCTACTTGCTTTGGTCGGTTTGTTTGTTGTTGTTATTTGGGTTGCCTATTTTGGGCTCAAAATTTTGTTGTGCTCTTTGTAACTTTATTTGCTTCCCTATGTGGGATTGTAATGTGTACCCAGGACTGCTGTTTACTGGGCTAGTTGCCTCCTTTTAATGAAGGTTGTTTCATCTTTGACCAAAAAAAAAAAGTTTGGATGAAACTTGAATTAATAGCTAGCTATGATCTGTTGTTGAAGATGTTGGACAAAACCTGTATCGATCTACATCACTATCGGAATGAATGTGTTTGCTCTGCAATTTTGGTACTTAACAATGTAAAGTTAGTGTTGGTGTTGGTGTTAGTTAGCTAGAAGTTTTGAAGCAGTTAAATTCAAAAATTTTGTGTGACCAGTTAGCAGTACTAGATGAAACTTGAAACGGTGCAATGTATGGTTGGACTAAATATAAAAGAGGAATTATAGATGGCAAATGGGTATCCATAATACCTAAATGTCACCATCAATCTTTCATTTGCTCCTCCCTAAGAGGAATATATACTCTGTTACTTAAGGATGCGAAACTTATGATGCAAGTGTTCTAGCCATGATATTTTGTTGATGGTTAGACAAAAATCAAAAAGAAAAATTTGCAGAACAAAACCTTTTATCTTTATGACCGTAATGTTTTTGCTTTGGTACTAGTCAATTGATGCTCTCTCTCTCTCTCTCTCTCTCTCTCTCTATATATATATATATATATATATCACTCTCTTTTAGTTTCTTTGCAACTGTGAACACTTGCAGTCTGTGAAACAAAGGCAACATTTCCCTTCATAGAGCGAGAAAGAGTGAGAGAGATGCCCAGTTATGAGAGCATTGTCGATTGTTACAATCGCTTCTTGAAAAATGAATGGAGTGAGCTGAAGCTCTTTTATGAGGAAAATACTTTTGACGTGTTGCTGCCTCATACGCTTTTTGGAGATAGCTCTCTTCATCTTGCAGTGTACAGTGGAAACAAAGACTTGGTGGAAACTCTGCTGAAGATAGTGTACGAAGACAAACCTTTTGAAATGGAAATCCCAGAAGACAACCCTTTTGAAGTAGCCAAAAAACAAAAAGACAACCCTTCTGAATTGAAAATCCCAGACCTTTCTAAATTGAAATTCCCCTTATACAATATATTTGGAAACACACCACTTCACGAGGCAGCTTCAATAGGAAATGTCGACATGGTGAAGCTCGTGATGAAATATGATCGAAAGCTACTGAAGAGTAAAAACTCAAGAGGTGAAACACCTTTCTTCATGGCTGCACTATATGGCAAGACCAAGGTTATCCAACATTTGGTGAAGGAAGTTGAGGAAGAAGGCATGGCTTATCATGTCCAATCTAAGACCTCCTACATGCTTCACGAAGCTATCCGTGGCTATTACTTTGGTACTCTCTAATCACTCTTTCATTCCATATTAACACAATTGTAGTCATTGTTTTTTTTTCTATGCATAATGACAAAATACTTGTTAGATTTTGATGCAACAATTGGTCACCCTTGACCAGTGAGTAAGAGAATCAAAATTTGATACATATAGGAGATGTTTTTCCAAATAGAGGTGTATGAGATATCATTTTGTTGTTAATAATGATGTAATAATTTTACGGAAGTTTCGCTAATGAGATGAATTCTTGTTGATTTTTGATACAGACACAGCTCTGGAACTACTAAAACCACGATATCAAATAGATACAGATTTGAAGGATGACTTTGATCACATGACCTGTTTTCAGCTGCTAGCTAACACTCCACTTGCTTTCAAGAGTGGACATCGCTTTGGCATATTGAAGAATCTGATCTATGACCGTATGTCAGAGACCCCGACCCAATTTGCTTACTGATCAACTTTTAAGGTGTAATGCATTATGATATATATATATCTGATAACATATTATTCATTCAAACTGCGTTTGTTATTATAAAAGGCCTTCAAGTTCCAGAAGATCAGGATGAATGGGAAAACAACAATGTAGCTGAGGTCACTCCAAGTCCTAAGACAGATTCGAAGCTTGGTAATGAAATGAAAGATCTTCGATCACCTATGAAATCTGTTGGTTGAGCTTGTTAATTTAATTCTTACTGAAACTATGGCACTTAGTATTCAGTGATCGATTAATACTAAAAGCTCACCTATCTCTCTGTTTCCTTCTAATGGATATTGGAATTTGGATAGGATTCCCATCAGTCCAACGTCTACGGGAAATGAGGAAGAAGCACGGCATAGTGGAGAAGCTTTCCAAAAAGCTGGCTGAAAAAGACATGTCATGGGATCCTTCTCAAGAAAAAAAAGACAAGTCAAGGGATGGTGATAATACCACTGATGGTCAAAGTGACACTCCACTTATTGCAGCTGCAAGGAATGGGATCATAGAAATTGTTGAAGCCATTCTCGATGTATTCCCACAGGCCATCGAGCATGAAAACCACAAACAAGAAAATGTATTTCATGTTGCTGTGCAGAATCGCAGGAAAAATGTTTTGGATCTTCTCAAATCTTATTTAACAGAACCGAGGCTCATTTGGAAGTTAAATGTCGATGGTGATGATATTTTGCATAAAGCTGCATACAAGAGTGAGTTTTTCGCAAGGGAGAGGCCCGGGGAAGCCCTTCACTTGCAGTCAGAGATTCAATGGTTTCAGGTGCTTACTCTTTTACTCTATTTGCTTTGCTCAATTTTACTCTGATTAGAATGTAATTAACAAGTTTGATACATGCATACAATGCAGCGAGTGAAGAAAATGGTGCCTCCACATTACATCCACCATCTCAATAATGAAGGTTCGACGCCTCAAGCTTTGTTCACTAAACAGCATAAAAAACTGGTGAAGAATGGCCAAGATTGGTTAATCAGAACAACAAACTCATGCATTATAGTTGCAGTTCTTATTGCAACCGTTGCTTTTACTAGTATCTACACCTTGCCCGGCGGTTCTAATCCAAAGACAGGCAACCCGTTGCTCCTCAACACAACCGCATTCACAGTCTTCACAGCATTTGATGTGGCATCGCTTTGTTTTGCCTTCACCTCAGTGGTGGTGTTTCTTTCCATCACCACATCGAAAATGAATGAGCAAGATTTCCGGAGGTCTTTGCCATTAAAGCTTGTTTTGGGGCTAAGCATGCTGTTTTTGTCTGTGGCAGCACTGATGGTTGGTTTTGCTACTACTCTGGTCATTACAGTAAGGCATAGGCTACATCAGGCTGCTGCTCCCATCATTGCCATTGCTTGTTTTCCGGTCGCCTTTTTCCTCTTTCTCCAGCTTCCTCTGTATACAAATGTTACTTGGTTTACCATAAAGGACTTGCTGGGAAGCCTCATTCATTTTATTCGATCCTCACCCCAAAATGTAAGGCGCTCTGGCTGCGTCATGTGCTAAGCCAAAGCCACAGAACTGCCTAGCCCTCCCTTTGGTCATTCATTCTGTTAATTCTGTGTTTGAACTTTGAAGTCTTATCGGCTATGGTGTTATGTCCAACACTGTACCCTCGAGTCCACCAAATAATGGATCGGATCCAATGACAATGTATTGATTTGCACCATAATATTGTAATTTGACTAAATTTTATGTAACAACACTTGTGCTGTGTGGCGGATAAATTTTCCTCAAAGGTGGCAAAACAAAGACTAAAGGTGCTTTCTCGCGTAGTTACATAGTAGCAATGGTCCTCTTTATTTATCTTGTACAATTTCTTTGAGACATTTTTACGAGCACTGAGACCTCATGACGTTAAAGCTCTTTTATGACTTATCAAAAATTCGACTGGCCGGAGTAGTCATTTTCTTATATATTCCCACGCACAACCTGTATGAATGATCATATAGATCTCGCATTGGGTTTAACCAGCCATTGAAGTCTTTGAATCACGTGTTAATGTTGTCCTAAATTGAGTTGGGTTGAACATATTGGAAAATCCTATAGTGCTATGAGCATACTATACATAGTTGGCAAAGACAATGTGACCAAAACTTTAAAAGAAGCTTCTGAGTTTAGAAGAGCATTTTACAGCTGACATATTTATTTACTTGGAATGAGAATGAGAATGAAGAAATTGATTCTAATTCATGAGTTTCATGCGTTTACTAACATGCACATAAATCGAAATGCATGTAGATCTCACGTAAAAGTGAGTAATATATTCCTATTACCAAGTGAGATATGTATTAGGAATGAATTTCGATTCATTCTCATTCTCATTCCAAGTAAGTAATCATATGAGTTTATTCTAAAAAAAAAAGGTCAACATATGAGTTAACAATTGACGCAGTAGCTAATGTATAAGAGAGGTACTCGTGCCAAGCAGAGTGCATATTTGTACCTTTAATTTCCTTATTTCCATAAGGAGATGCCTCGTACAAAGCAAAGAGACAAATTAAAGTGATTATTCGCAATGACTATAATCAATCAGTTTTTTATTCCTTATTTGATAGCTTGAAAAAGAAAACAAATTAGAAAAAAGAGGAAATTAAAAAGAAAAAACGTGAATCATGCTCCAAACATATCTCCATCAATTCTTCTTATATGTGTGAATATATTCACAAATTCGCTATGACTATAATCAGTTTTTTATTCCTTGCTTGACAGCTTGAAGGGAGCTAGATCTCACATGCGGTCCAGACTCCAGATTGAGACAAATCCCCACTGAGTGAAAGGAACTTGCGAGAGCATTTGTCTCAATTCATGAGGTCGGGCATAAGATGCTTTTACAGCAAATTCCTCTTTAAGTTGTCGAGGAAATCAATGGACATATTTATTTACTTAGAATAAGTATGAGAACAAAATAATAGATTTAATCCATAAATTATTCTATGTTTACCAACGTATATATGTAAGGGAATGGGCATGGCAAATGTCAGGAATTGATTCTTAAATATCCCGAAATTTGATAACCAATAAGGATAGGTATTATAAATGAATTTCATCGGAATGTATTTTTTTCTACCAAAAATATCCTAAGGTATTTACAATAACCCTAAATGTCAAGAACAATGACTCTCCTGCATAATTAAAATTGAAAGTTAATTTATATATTTTTTTAAGTGTTACAACTTTTAAAAAACTATCATCTCCACAAATGATTTATTATTTGTGATGTAAGGTTTTGGCCATTTATTTTTGTAGGGGTATTTTAGTAATAAATTAATTTTAATTTCAATTTATAAGCACTGGTAAACAGTATCAAACGGTTGCATTCCTATTCCAGTTCCATAGTAAGCATCTTAATTTTCACCCATTCGACATTTTCGTCCCCTCAACTTCAATATTGACTATCACTTAATCATTGGCGTCTATTCTCCTATTACAAACGTTAAGTTGAGGACATTTTTGTTATAAAAATATAAGAAATAAACGATATCTAATTTTTAAATTATTATAAATATTAAAAAAATCTTATAATTTATAATTAGTAAACAAAGAAAACTTAATTTAAGTTTTCATTTTAATATATATATATATATATTTATTAATTTACTATTTGAAGAAAATATTCTTGAAATAATGTGTAATTTACAAAAATACCTTGATTTAACAGAATTTTTAATGGATGGACCAAGTAATATTCGGTGTTAAAGTTGAGGAACGAAAATTATATTTTTCAAAGTTTATGGACGAAAGTGTCGAACGGATGAAAGTTGAGGGAATATAGATGATTTTTTCCCTATATATATATATATATATATATATATATATATATATATATATATATATAGTAATATACACACACCTCGATCCCCAGCTTGTTGGAGAACATTAGCCTTTACACAATGGCAGAAAATACGTCCAATAACCAAAAACCCAGACCCCTTTATCAAAGTCTCAGGAACGGCCATATACCGGACGTGATGAAAGCTTATGAGGAAGCTAGTACTCCTGATGCAAGATTAAAGCTAATTCCAACCGTGCACGACGATACAATCCTCCACATGGCGATTTACATGAGGCAATATGGCATTGCAGAAGCAATTATCCAAAAATGCCACCATAATGATGTGCTACTTACAAAGAGGAATGACTATGGAAACACAGCTCTGCATGAGGCTGCAGCAACCAAGGATAAAAGACTTGTGAAGAAGTTGTTAGAGAAGGCACCAGCATTGCTGTCCATGGCAAACAAAATAGGGGAAATGCCTCTCTATACAGCAGCTTACTTTGGCCAGAAAGACATTTTTGAATTGCTGGCTGAAAACGTTAAAAAAGAACATCCTAATGATCTTCGTAGCCATTTGTGCTCCCTAGATTCTAGCGTCCCCCAAAAAGTGATCGGTACCGTTCTTCATGCTGCAATACATGCCGAGTACTTTGGTAACTAGCTAGCTGTTAATTATTATAAAGTATTCGTTTGGAATCAGTTATAAGTTTGTCTGCCTAGCTAGTTTTTTGATCTTCTCTATAACTTGAATACAGAGCTTGCACTTGAGATAGCTAAGAATCCGGATTATGGGCAAACAATTATATTAGAAGACAAAGATTCTATGACAAGCCTTCATCTCCTCTCATCCAATCCTTCAGCATTCAAGAGCGGAACGAAATACGGACTGATCAAGAAGTTCATTTATTACTGTATGTATCATTATCCCTCGATCTAGCTTTCAGTCAGTAAGCGCGTGGTGTATCGTTTCCACTATTAATTAATTTTCTTTTGTTGCTTATTTTAAGAGATATAAATATGTTTAATTAAGCTATAGCTTACTTAAGTAATTGTATGTGACTCTGTAATTAATGTACGTAGGTGCTCCATCTGAGAATGCTAATGAACAAAATCTCAGTGATGATAGTAATGCTGAAAGTTCTAGTAGAGCTGCTCTGTTTCTAAGGCCAGTCATGTCTTTTCTAAGGCCAGTCATGTCTTTTCTAAAGAGAGTCATCTCTTCAGGTACGCATGTACGTACATTAATAATTGCACCAAATTGATTAATCAATGACTCTATGTGATCATAATTCGTGGGTGCATGTCCAGAACTCCTGCACTTATATTATTTGATGAACAGAAATAATTAATGTACGTATACACATTTTCTTCTGGCAGTTAACAGATCGGTTTGGAATGTTCTTCAAGGTACAACTCGCTCTACCTGATTCTCTTAGAAATATTAATTGCTCCTGATAGGCTGATAGTCTGATACAATGTACGTACTATTGCATGTATATATTCAATCGGTATCAATATTTCTTTTCCAACAATGAAAACCGCAGAATGGAGCCCCATGCAGAAGATCTGTGAGGAAAAGAAGAAGCATGGATCAGCTTTAGAACTAGCCAAGGTACTAATTAAAGCAGACTATTCATGGGACAAAATACGAAAATCGGATGGAAGAGTCACTGCCACCGCTGGTGGCAATCGCCCAGATGGAGAAACAACAACGCCATCCTTGCCAGAGTCTCCAAATATCCCACTGTTCCTTGCAACCAGCCACGGAATTTCAGAAATTGTGGAGGAGATACTTAAACTTCACCGTCCGGCATTTGAGTATATAAACGACATGGGCCAAAACATACTGCACATCGCCATCATGCACCGTCAGTCGCTCATGTTTGATCTAGTAATGAAGAAGGAAACACCAAAGGAAAGGTTGGTTCGACAAATCGATAAGGATGGATACACAATATTGCACCAAGTTGGCAACATGAAATTTTACAATGGAGGCACTCAGCCTGGTCCTGCACTCCAGTTGCAAGAAGAGTTAGAATGGTTTGAGGTATGTACGTGCGTCCGTACTAATTGGAAGCTAGGGATCAATTCGATCTCGCCTAATCCAGCCTCTATTTCACGCATGCATCGAAGAAAAAAAAGCTATACTTAATTATACTACTAGCAGCTAACTAATTGATCGATATTTACTTAACTTGCAGAAGGTGAAGGAGATAATCCCACCACATTATGCACGTATCCGCGACACGAAAGAAATGCCTACACCCCAAGACTACTTCTATCGAAAATATGAAGAGATTCTCGAGGAGTGGTCGACTGAGGTACTTGGCCGGCTTGGTTGAATTTTGGTTGTTTAATTAAGCTCCATGCATGTTCCTCTTACTAAAGTAATAATCAATTCGATAGATCATTTGTACTTAATTAATTTGCAGAATGTGGACAATATAGAACCACCCCGCCGTCCCCAGGACAAAACCAAAGAGGAGAACCCTAAAGACTACTTTCGTCGAACACATGGTGAGCTTCTCAAGGAAGCACAGGAATGGCTGAAGCAGACCTCCGAGTCTTGCTCGACGGTGGCCGGACTAATGTCCACCGTCGCCTTCGCGGCCGCTTTCACCGTCCCCGGAGGCAACGACGACAAAAACGGGCAGCCCCTCCTTATCCACCACCCTTTCTTCTTGGTTTTCATCATCACCGATGCTCTCTCCCTCGCTAGCTCGCTGACATCACTCGTCATGTTCCTCTCGATCCTGACGTCACCGTTCGAGCTCGACGACTTCCGCCACTCTCTTCCTCGAAAGCTCATCTTCGGCTTCACCTTCCTCTTCTTCGCGGTGGCGGTCACCATGCTCGCCTTTGCGTCCACGCGCGCTCATGCTTACCATTCCGATAAAGAAGCGCTTGACCACAAGCCTCATTTACTGCGTTGCGTTTCTTCCGGTCACCATGTTTGCGCTGTTGCAGTTCCCTTTGTACAAGGCCTTCAAAGCGAGTCTAGAGTTCTCACTCAAGGTCATCCCATTCCGGAATAAGAATAAGAATAAGAAGACGCATCGTTGCTGATCGATCAATTAACCATATATATATGATTCAGCTTTTGACTAGTTAACCATGATTCAAGTTGAATAAGGACGGACATGGAAACCTATGTAATTTTATGTAATGATCGAATAAATTGTGGCACAACATTTCTGAAATGATTCAAGTTCATTTCGTTGGTGCAGTATACTTGAAAGAGAATATATATGTTGTTGAATAGCCTTGCATGATTAAGGATTGGATGAAACTTGAATTACTAGCCATCATGTATTTGATGATGTTGAAGAAACCCTTTACCTATATATAATTATATATCACTATCGAAATGAACGTTGCTGATGCTCTATCCATATATCACTTTCTTTAGTTTCTTGTAACTGTGCACTAGCTATTGTCCAAAAAAAAAAAAACTGTGCACTAGCTAGTAGAAAAGATTTCAAAGTCTCAGAATATTTATAAGAATGGATGTCATTCGAAACTTTGTTGCCTTTTTATTATTCTCTGAGAACAATTGATTATTGGTTGGACAACTTAAAAGGGAAGTTATAAACATAAAAAGATAAAAAAGTAAAGAGATAGATGATGAGAGTAATATCATGAAAAGATTTTAAGTCTCATGTACAAAAAAAAATATTTTAAGTCTCATACACAAAATAAGGCAACATATTAAATAAATAAATAAAAAACTAGTCTTCCTGCACACATGTGAAAGGCCATGCTGCGCATGAGAAAAAGTATGTTCATCATTAGCATTTCATTTTATAAATTTTTGTGAATTTATTCTTAC
This sequence comes from Rubus parviflorus, assembly GCA_029955375.1. Classification (NCBI taxonomy): domain Eukaryota; kingdom Viridiplantae; phylum Streptophyta; class Magnoliopsida; order Rosales; family Rosaceae; genus Rubus; species Rubus parviflorus. The sequence goes on from JARGGL010000003.1 coordinate 607,013, forward strand.
GGTATGATTTTCTCCTTTATTTTTTTATTTTATTTTTTTTACCAATGAGGGCCTAACCACCACTGGTGGTCGTGTTGGTCGAGCCTCCAAGTATGGTACCCTCCACCCGGGTTCGAATCCTGCCGACTACGAATGGAGTTAAATCTCAATTCATTCTGTGGCTGGCCAGGGGGAGGGAGAATTTTAGACTGCCCCCGAGTGGATTAGTCATTGGGCTTAGGAAGTCTTTGGGATACCTCAATTTTGATTAAAAAAAAAAAGAGGGTCTATTTTCTTTTTTATTGCGCATCTCCTTTAGTTTCAAAGTGAAATCGTGTCGACAATTGTACTGCTTTCTTCTTTTGTGCATGCATTGATTATATCCTTAACTTTGTTGCTTTTTTATTATTCTCCGAGAATTGATTATTGGTTGGACAACTTTGTTGCTTTTTTATTATTTTCCGAGAACAAATGATTATTAGTTGAAAAGTCGTGCTCGCGCGTGCGGAAAAGTATGTTCATCGTTATCATTTCACTTATAATTTTTTTGTGCATTTATTCTTACGGTAATATTTTCTCCTTTGTTTTTTTTTTGTTTTTTGTTTTTCCTCATGAGGGCCTATCTTCTTTTTTATTGTGCATCTCCTTAGTTTTCAAAGTAAAATCGTGTCGACAATTGTACTGCTTCTTCCTTTGTGCATGCATTAATTATATTCTTAACTTTGTTGTTTTTTTATTATTCTCCAAGAACAATAGATTATTGGTTGGACAACTTGGAAGGAAAATTATAAACACTAGCCTTGTGGACACATGCTCTGCATGTGTATGACAGTTTTTTTTTTTTAATTATATGAGAAAAACAAAATGTGGAAAGTTATCCAGAGAGAAATGTACGTGGGTAATTATTTTCCGTGTAGATGTAGGTAGTTATTTCCATGTAGATGTGAGTAGTTATTTTCTGTAAATGTGGATAGATATGTAGTTATCTTTCTGCAGATTTTTTTTAATTTTTTTAAATTTATTTATTTGTGTTTAGACTATTTTATCCCTGATGATTAAAATGTTATATATAGTTATTTAATGTTTAAAGGGTATTAAAGTAAAAAAAATTATGTTTTGATTGACAACGGATGTTCTCTTAATATATAGTATAGATAAAATGATAAAAAGTAAGATATAGATGATGAGATTAATATCATGTAAAATTTTTAAGTCTCATGTAACCAAAAAAATGGCAACATATTAGAAAAATAAAACAAATACAAACTCAGTTCGATCCTGACACAAATCCTATGGAATTTGCACATGGTTGACCAAATAATTGACAAAACTTGTTATTGTTTTGATCGATCAAAGCCAGTATTGAAAAGAGAAAAAAAAAATAGAGAAAACATGCACCGAAAAAAAAGAGCTGAGATTTAGAAAATTGGGGAACTGTAATTGAAGAAAAGGTAGCTGATGGAATAACAATCTATGTTGGAGATATGGTATTTTTTTTTTTGAACCTGACCCTAAACCTACCAAAGAAAAAAAAGAAAAGCAAAAGTTAGTGCGATGAAAAATCTAAAAAAAAAAAAGTGTGCAGAAATTGATACAGAAAGAACATATCTTTCTAGTTGGTCTTCTCTAGGGACTTCTGGATTATGAGCGACAATTCCTTGGCAAATAACAAAGATATCAACATAGATCTGCTTACCAATTAGCAGTTTTTGCAGTGTACAGAGAAAGTGGGAGATATAACTGCAAATCAGTTTTTCCTTTCTTTTCCTCCAGCTGAACGTGGGAAAATGTAAACCGTGTTAACGTTATAGGTTTTCTACTGCCCCTACCTTAGTTACTCTTTTTTCCTTTATTTATTAAATTATATGTATCTATTTTTTTTTTTTTGATCAAAAGGAGGTCCATCTATATTAAAATAAAAGAGTACAAATGATAGATGCAAAGATGCATCAAGGAAGAACAGAAACAAACTGAAAAAGATGCAAGAACAGCATCACTAAAAACAAGAAACAAGAACAAAGCAAGATTAACTAGCGCGAAGCTGTTGGTTACACTACGGATCTCAACCGTGTAGTGAATGTTGTAGGCGGTGGTATGATTGACCATGCAAATCCAACGCACAAATCTACGTAGAACTGAGGACAATCTTCCACCAAGAGATCGAAACCGGCCAAGGTTGTCCATACATGGCCATGATGGCAAACGACCTCTAACGAACAAATACCATAATCCCGGGTCATGAACCCAAAACCAGTACCAGACATGGGACCAAAACCAAATTGGAACCCAGCCAATACGATGGATCCATAACCTAACCATGAAGCCACCCGGATCCCAGATCCGGATCCAATGAAAAAATTCAAGATCCAAACTTTTGCCGTCGCTACCGCTACCGCTCCCATTCGTTTTGCCAAGATCCAATCGCCAGCGTTGATCCACAAAGCCCCAAGAAAGCACTTTGTTGCCATCACCACCATTCAACACTAACAAATCGCCAACTGAGCAAACACGTTCTGAAGCCAACGCTGCCCGATCCTCACAAATCCGACCATGATCAGCATAGCCGCAACCTTCCCCAAAGATCCCACCACGCCGAAATCTACCAACATACCCTGCCATGGGAGGGAAGACGAACAAGTCACCAAGCAACCAATTCGAGAACCACCCCACCGAACCACCGCCCACATCTTTCTCTAGAACACCGCCAGAGAAACGAGAGAGAGCAAGCATCACAAGGCCAAGGCCTAGAAAGGTCTCCATGGAAGGAGAAGGTGCAAGAGACAACGATCCAGAGGACCGCCGCTCCCAAACCCTAGCAGACGCTAGGTCAGTTTTCTTTCAATATAATTTTCAACTTAAATTATATGTATCTATATTCACTACTATAAATGGAGGCATAAGATTTTGGTGTCAAAGGCTTTACCAATTTTTTTATTGCCACAAATACCCTTTAGAATAAAAAAAATTCATCATGATAATAATTTAAAAGGGTTATTATGGTAAAAAACATAAATATAAAAGAAAGAAAAAAGGAAGAAGTGGGTGAATAGAGATTTTCACATTTTTTATCATTTTCACAAATAACACGTGCATCGCACGGGTATGAGGCTAGTACTATTATAATGAAAACACACGTTGTTGATCAAAACAAATTTTTTTACCAGAATAACCCTCAAATATTAATAATCATATATATAATTTAATCGTTAGGGATAAAAGAGTCAAAACACAAATAAATAATTAATTTTTAAAAAATTAAACTCTATCTAACTTCCCACCTCCACAACCAGTAACTACTCACTCTTCCACGTTCATAGGATGTGGGCAGTTTCTAGTATAAATTTATATAGAGGAAGATGCAATTTTTGAATTTTTAAAAATTTAACTTCGTAAGGATTGTTTGCTTAATTAATACAGATAATCTAGAGCTACTAAAAAGTAAAAACCAAAGACTAGCTTGAAACACCTTTTTGGCAAGACCGATGTGGATCAAGTATCTGGTGAAAGATGTTAAGGAGCATGTTGATGATGAGAGCCTCATGGAGCTATATCCTATCATACCAAATCTGACACCTCCGCGCTCCGTGGTTCAGGAAGCTATTCGCGGCTATTACTTTGGTACTCTCTCATCACTCATTCATTCCATACAAAAAAAAAAAATTCATAGACATGTATAAGAAATGAATATTATGTATTCAATTGTTTAGATTTTGATACAAGTGTATGGAACATATATGACTATTTATGGTTAGCAACTTAGCATGTTTAAGAAAAAAAATGAGAGGTCGTCACGTACGTGTTGAGTTTGGCTAACTCAGACACATGGTGCCTTTGTAGCTAGCATTTCCCATAAATAATTAATTTCCTGCATCCCACTCAACATCCTTAAATTGCATGATGTTCCATAGCCAATAACCACATAATTTTCTATAATTCTATGGGATCATTCTCATAGCCCTAATAAGAATCCTTACTCTACAAGACATATATAAAATCTCATCTCCTTGAAAAACTTGACCGTTTTACCTTAATAAAATGTGCTCTTTGACGTCATTTTTGAGTGTTTAAGTTATGTGTTAGGAATAAAGTTCATGTTCCTCTGATTAGGTGTACATTATTTTTGTTTTATTTTTCATTTTAATATAAATTTATGTCCTGATGTTCCTTAATAAAAAAAAAAAAGAGACTAATCAAAATGCACAAGGATAATAATTATTCAATATAAACTTTCATGAATATGGCAGATCATCATCCTCATTTGCATGCTCATTAAAAATTGAGGATCACATATTAATGGGTTATGCTCTATAATAGACACGTACAACTTCGTCAAAATTTACTCAATGGCATTTACATAGGAATAAATCAGAGCAAACTTGATGAAACACCTCGAGTATAATCCCATGATACTCCTCCGAATTCATCGAAACATAGTAGTTCAAGAGGCTACGAAGATCCTTTGGCTCTTCGATCCGCTTTGTCATTATCATCTCCGCCATGGACTCCCTAAAATCCTCTCTCGGATCATAAGAACATTTTTCCATCGCAACCATTACCACAAATTTAGTCCCTGCTGCTGCTTGTGCTCGATCACCACCATAAACTACTTTGTGCTTTCTTCTCCGATGATGCACGTGTACTCTCACGGCATCCTCCTCTTGCCTCTCTCTAATCATTTGGTCTAGTCTCTCTTGAACCATGGCATGAGCTAAGCTTGATATCGACTGGTACCTGTTACGATCAGAAGTGCTGGAGCTCTCTACTTCATCCGAAGACGACGACACGCTGAGCCTGCAGCTACTACAACACAATGCTCGAATCGGAGCTCTATGTTTCAGCTGCGCTTGCTTCTTGTGCTGCCTGGAGGCTTTCATTGTTGGAGAGCTTAATTTGAAGGAATTTTGATCTAGTTAATAAAATTTATGCACAATGGGGCAAGTGGGCTATGTTTATCATGATTATGTCTTGTGTTTACAACACTTAATCATGTGTTAGGGGAAGATTAGAAGGCAAATAGGGAACAATATTCGTTTAGTTAATCGAGCCATGATCATGATGTTAAGTACTGGACCACAATTAATGTATATATAGTTTCCTTAATTTATAGGCTCTTATTAGGTGGCATATGATCTTGAAAAGTTTGTTAATATGGAAAGTAGGGTTTCCATGAATCCTTTTGATTAAAGACTATAGGGACAAAGCACGCTTAGATGAACTGAATGAGCTATATATATATATATATATATATATATATTCCTACAATTCTATCTCCATTAATTTTACTTGTTTAATTCTGCTTGATGCCTAATCCAATATGTATAGCTGGTGAGGATCTCTTTTGTGGATTCCTATCTTTATATTTTGTACTGAAAGCAATCTCAAAGGGAAAAAGAAACTAAAAGAATTGGAAATTCATGGTGTTTAGCATGTGATCATATCAATTTGGATTAGGTAGACTGATCATGTTTAACTTAAACCATCAAAAGAGTGGCATGTGTTGCTATGATGATCATTAGTAAAGCAAAGGCTAATGATCACCAAAGCACTTGATAATTAGCTATCCAGCCACTTAATTAGATTCAAGCCAATCAGTTATCTTTAGGGTTTCAAACTACCTATCCTGGTCTATGCCTATCAATTTGGAGCATGGCATGATTAAAGTAAGTCGGTTTTTCGAGGCGTGTTTCGGGTGTTGGGCCTTACTCGCCCGGACCAATAAACGGGTTCGGGCCAACATCTTTTGGCCCATCACAATCCGTTAATTGCACGATATCGGGCCTGGCCCGCCTTTAATTGTGTGTGCGAGCTCATACCATGCACATGCGGCCCAGCCCATATCTGCTGTGGATCCAAGTAATTGGGCCTAGAATTTCATATCCAACTAGTTTATAACCATTTAATTGGGGAAATTTCACATTAAATTGGACCTATAATTTGGAGCAACTCATGACCCAGCTGTAATTGGATCTAATCCGTACCCCACAAAAACCAAATGTACGGTAGCGATTACGGAATATGCCTTTGGCGTCTCTATTTGTGGAATTGTGGTGCTTTACCAACCATCGGAAGGTTAGGTATTTAGGTAAGCACCTAACCGAAGCACCTTTCGCATAATCCATTATCCACTGGCCTCTATACCACTGTAACATACTATGCGCCACACCACTGACCACTCTTGGCTCTTGATCAACTAATTCCCCAAAATACCCTTGGATCGACTGGGCAGCTAACTTTCAGGGCGGAGAGTCCAAAGCCCGAAAAGACGATCTCGCCCTTTTCAAACCCCACGTTTAAACACCCTCACTGTCATTAGCCAAAAAAAAAAAAAAAAAAAAAAAACACCCTCACTGTCGGAGTCCAAGTCTCCAAGACAATTCGATAGATTCACGCAGTCGCACCTAAACTCCGCAAAGATCTCACAGAGTGTGTGTGCTAACAACAACAATGAGTCCCTCATTGGTTGCTAACGGCTCTCCGGCGCCAGCCACCGGCCGTGTCGCCTCCGTATACAGCGAGGTCCAGTCCAGTCGTATCGACCACGCGCTTCCTCTCCCTTCGGTGCTCAATAAGCCCTTCAAGCTCGTCGATGGACCAGCTAGCTCTGCCGCCGGCAATCCAGGTCAGTTTCGAATTTTCACTCTATTCGGATCCGCGAGTTTTAGTTGATCAATTGAAATTTGAGTATCGTTTGATCTTTGAGAAAGTCTACTTCGTTTGGTTGTGGAGAAATTTGTCTTGGTTTTAGTGAGTGAATGAATCGTACTGGTGAAGTCGTTTTCGTTGTTTTGTGCTTGATGATATTAACTGCAAGAAAAATTTGACCTGCACTGTTTGGCGATCAAACGAAGGGTTTGAGTTTATCATTTTCGTATTTGATCGTGTTGATTTGGTTTTTCAGATGAGATCGCGAAGCTGTTTCCGAATGTTTTCGGTCAGCCTTCTGCACAGTTGGTGGAATGTGATTCCAGTTCAGAGCTCCCAGAGCAGAAGTTGAAGATTGGTGTCGTATTGTCTGGAGGCCAAGCACCTGGAGGCCACAATGTGATTTCTGGAATTTTCGGTGAGAGTCTTAAATAGCAAGTCTATTCAATTTCGTGGTTTTCTATTGCTTTCGAATTTCAGTTGAACTCGATCTGTGTTTTGGTGTTAGATTACTTGCAAGATCGCGCCAAAGGGAGCACTTTGTATGGTTTCAGAGGCGGACCTGCTGGTATCATGAAAGGCAAATACATTGAACTTAACTCGGAGTATGTTTATCCATACAGAAATCAGGTGAGAATTTTGACCGTGAGTCTCTTTTACTTGCTTCAAGGTTTTACCAACTGTTACTTATTGCAAGGAGCAATTAGTCTGTAATATAGAACATAAATCTGGCATGTGGATATGTGTGTCTGTGTCTGCATTCTTGTAAGCGTTGCAAACATTGTTCATCTGCTTAGCTATGCATTAGGCAATTTGGGCAATATATGCAGATGCATTTTGATAAGATAATGACATATTGCTCATATTTTTATTTTAACAGGGTGGCTTTGATATGATTTGTAGTGGAAGAGACAAGATTGAAACTCCAGAGCAGGTGACTCTTGTTTTCTTGTGAAGAAGTTCATTTCAAGTATATTTTCGTAACAATTAACAACTAAGCAAGTTTAAATGGATATGACTTGTAGTTTAAGCAAGCACAAGAGACAGCTGTGAAGCTTGATTTGGATGGTCTTGTTGTTATTGGTGGAGATGACTCGAACACAAATGCGTGCCTCCTTGCTGAAAACTTCAAGTATGTTGACTTCTTTGTCATGACTTTACTTTTGAGAGGAAACCTGCAGTCTTTTCTATCTGTTTTGGTTTTACTTGGTTGTAATGGAACCTAATGACGTTGGAATTCTCTTCATATTAGTGGCCCTTGATGTCATTATGTGATGAGTGGTTTTTTCTGATAAACTTGATTTTTCGGTTTGGTAATTATTTCTTTCATTGTTTAAAACAGGGGACAGAACTTGAAAACTCGGGTGATAGGTTGCCCAAAAACCATTGATGGTGATTTGAAATGTAAAGAGGTCCCCACAAGTTTCGGGTTCGATACAGCTTGCAAGGTGAATATAACAATTAACATTTTTTTTGCCATAATTAATATCAACTCAAATTTAACATCTTGTTTTCTATTTTCTTGAACTTATATATATTTCCTACTCAAACCTGATAGCACGTTGAATCTGTTGTTTGCAAGTGATTCAGTACATTGTACTTGTGTTTTCTGGTTAAATATGTTCAGACTTGGTGTTTTTATATCTTCCATTAAAATATCAAGAAAACATGCTACTGAATCATAAATGGGAATTCCCTCAGCAATTAGATGCTTCTTTGACACATTTTGCTACAATATACTTGGTTTCAACATTGTCATGATAGACTGTTATGAACTTTTTTCCAGATATATTCAGAAATGATTGGCAATGTCATGATAGATGCCCGGTCCACCGGAAAATATTATCATTGTAAGTAAATCAAGCTTCTTACTCGTTTATGAAAATAATCATTTGATATTAGGTACCTTAATCTTCACATACACCTTTGCTTTATGCTGCTTGTAAAAAGTCATGAAACATTAAAATCTGACTTTTATTTTATTATCTTCTCTTAATAAATGATTCGCTACAAAAGGATTTTTTTTTAGTGAACGTGTCACAATTAATTACTCCTATTTTTGTTTTTATATTTTATTTTTATAGACACCTCTCTATTCTACGTGGCTATGACTTTATGACTTTTACAAGCTTTATGTATTTGTATGGTTTTTTATTTTTATTTTGTTACAGTGTATTCACTATAGTTATTTGCATGTGCATGCAGTTGTACGGCTTATGGGGCGTGCAGCTTCACACATCACATTAGAGTGTGCTTTGCAAACTCATCCAAATATCACAATTATTGGAGAAGAGGTACTTCAGCAATATTTTTCTTTATATTTAAATGGATCATTTAGCTACTCATTATTGAAAAGAAATAGAACAAAAGAAAAAATTGTGGTGTTGTGATAGAATTAATGCAATAAACATCTGCATCTCTGTTACTACTAGAGCGGCGTTGTCACTCCTTAATCCTGAGATGGTTAACGGGAGACATTACTTTAAAAGTTCTACTCATCTGATTCTAGCTGAAAATGCTTTCATATTCACCTTCAGAATTTGTTGTCCATAACACATTGTTGCTGTTCCCTAGTAAACCTTCCACTGTTAAGTTGATATAAAAGAACTTGTTTATTGGCAGCTGTCATAAAGCAAGTGACTCGTGACTTTTGGATTCATTATCCATGAAGGGATTTAAGGTTGTCTAGTGATTGATCATAATTACATAATTAGTATTAAAATCTAGGGATAGACCAGGTTTTAAAAAAGTGACTTACTTTGTATGATTGGAACAAAAAGACTGAATGTATTTATCTGACTAATATCTTGGTGCAGGTTGCGGCAAAGAAGCAGACACTGAAAAATGTCACAGACTACATTGTAAATGTAATCTTGAAGCGTGCTGATTTTGGTTATAATTACGGTGTTATACTTATTCCTGAAGGTCTAATTGACTTCATTCCTGAGGTATTATTCTTGATCTTCGACTATAGTAACTCCATCCTTTTTGTTTTTTGGTTTGTGTACATTTGAAAATCAAAATTACTACCATTTCACGCGTACATAATTAATTGTGTTACTAACATGTAATGTTTGTAACTTTGCCATTTTCAGGTGCAGGGGCTTATTGCTGAATTGAATGAAATACTGGCCCATGATACCGTTGATGAAGGTGGGTTGTGGAAAAATAAACTCACAAGTCAGTCTCTACAGCTTTTTGAATTACTACCTGGAGCAATCCAGGAGCAGTTGATGCTCGAAAGAGATCCTCATGGAAATGTTCAGGTATATTTAAGTAACATCTTTCTTTTTCACTTCGTCTTTCTGTAGATTTTCTGGGCATCATCATGTGAATTATATTTTTTTACCCTAAGGTTGCCAAGATAGAAACAGAGAAGATGCTTATCCAAATGGTTGAGGCTGACTTGGCAAAGAGGAAGCAGGAAGGTTCATACGATGGTCAATTCCAGGGACAGTCTCACTTTTTCGGGTATTTAATTTCTTAACCCAAGGGCATGATACTTTGCTTTACTGTCATTTCCGGGACTGGGTTGAGGGCAACTGATGTGCTCACAATGTGGATTAATCATTTTATTTTGACTTCATCTTAGTGGTTTTGCATGAGAGATATTACTTTAGGTTCACATATGTGGATTTGCTCACCTGTTTTGTAATATTTTCAGATATGAAGGAAGATGTGGTTTACCAACTAACTTTGATGCTAACTACTGCTATGCATTGGGTTATGCTGCTGGAGCTCTCCTCCATGGTGGAAAAACTGGGTTGATATCATCGGTTTGTAACTCTCCCCTATCTCTCTGGTTTATTCATTCCACGGAACCATATTTCTTCTTCACAAGGTTAAAGACCTCGTGTTAGTTGTTGATTCCACTTTTTATCAGACTGAAGTTTCTAAAGTTCATCAACAGTCTTTCATGTGTGCTTTATCATGTGATGCCTCCAGGTTGGGAATTTGGCTGCTCCCGTGGAAGAATGGACAGTTGGTGGCACCGCATTGACTTCATTAATGGACGTGGAGAGGAGACATGGTATAGTAATTATTCACTTCTGTTATCATGCAGTTTTAGGATCTCGTGAGATGTCTCATTGTGGCGTACCATCATGCTCATAATCTCCTTGAAAATTGTTTTCTCACTAGAAGAGTAGTTTTTGATCTTTTAGTCTATATCTTGGCTTTGATATTTCCTCTAATTGGTGGAGCTTTTCTGAAAGTTAAATTTGTTTTCCAGGTAAGTTCAAGCCTGTGATCAAGAAGGCAATGGTAGAACTTGAAGGTAAGGATTTGTTGAGTAGGTGTAGTGATTTAACATACCATGTGATGATGATCACTCTTTTAGACTACTGGCTTCTCACATCTGAATTGGCAATTAATTAATGTCTCTACTGAATTTTCAGCTGCACCATTCAAGAAATTTGCATCCCTGAGGAACGAGTGGGCTATCAAGAATCGATACATCAGTCCTGGTTCGTTGTGAATTCAATTCTTACCAACATATCTATGACCCTCATGAGTTTTTCTCTTGTTGTATTTCTCTGTAACTTAACCGTAAGTTTTTCAATGCAGGTCCCATTCAATTTTTCGGCCCAGCTTCCAATTCCCTTAGTCATACACTAATCTTGGAGCTCGGACTTGAAGTTTAAGCTGTAGGTGTTTCATTGAGCTATTGCTTGTGCAATTTCATATATCCTGGGGAAGCAATTCGATGATTCATTCTGCATCTTCTTCTTTTGCTTTTGAAGTAGAATTTTGACATTAAAGGACGATGTATAAGAACGTTCTACATCAAAGTGTGGAACTTGGCAGTGTGTCGGCTGAGCACATTTTGCTCTTTTTCCCTTGGATTTCTTCGTTTCTGTATTTACTTTTTTGTTGTCTTTTTCTGGGTGGGTATTAGAGGCCACCCATTGATTTTGTGTAACAACTCTAGCCCTTAACTTGTGAGCTGCCGGAAAATAATACGACGGAAAATAAAGATCGACTTCTTGCCTTCGTATTTCTCAACGATATGAATGTTATGTGAAATATGTAGATTCCTCTTGAAATAATTCAATCTTGATCCCAAATAAATAACTTAAAAATGGGATCCTTGACTATATGTATCACTTTTTTTTTCACCAAAAAAAAACTTAAAAATGGATTGGCCCTCATGAAGGCATAGACGTGTAGTGCAACAAGTACAACTTGGACGGAATAGAAATTGTAGTTGATAAGTAATAACTCAGCCACTAACTCACTAAGCATCCAATGTAAGTGTGTAATAATCGAGGTAGCAACAAGGAAGATGTCCTGTTGCTACGAGCCTATCCCTATCTGCCTAAATCAACCTATGTGCCTATCTCTATTTATTTCTTCTAATTTCTTGGAATGTAATGCTTCAATTTTCTTTAATTCTGTTTTTTCTTTTTTGGCAATTTTTATTTAATTCTGTTTAGATGTGATAAATATCTTCATCTCTGTCATGCATATATGTTTCTGCTTTCCTAAAACACTTGAAAAGAAATTAAAAAGGAAAAAGAGAAGAGAGACATATGGGTTTTGATTTGTCTTATAGCACTTGTTTTGTATGTGTTTGCTGTCAAAAGCCCTTATAGCAATATTTGGGAATATTAATAGGGTTCACCTAATCCCTAAACCCAACAAAAGAAAAAAATTAAGAAAAATGCACCCTTTTATGGTCCATCACTCCCATCTTACATCATATACCATGTGTTCCTGTTCTCATAAAGATTGGAGGCTTTAGCGTAGACAGCCTGGGTGCCCCATTATTTGGAGTCATTGTCAATTTTCCCTAATCACATTTTCAAGTAAATACTTGTAGTTGTACCTCTTACATCTCGGATACTCAGGCCGGTCTTAGTCACTTCATCCGGAAAAATAAAAATTATCTGAATGATACACGTATGTATTTTGTGTATGGTATTAATTACGCTTATCACGCCACTAAATAAGAGGCACAAAAAAGTAGTTAGAAAGCTAGCAAGCTAGGGGTGTGTTTGGATTTGGGGACCCGATGCATTGATGGAATAAGTCGTTTTTTGCTTTTCACATGGCTCTATCATTTTGCCTACGAACAAACGCCATTAACAGATTTTGAAGGAAATCCTTTTCAGCCATGCATTTCCCAATTGCTAAGCTATATATATCTTCTGTTTTAGTGATGATCGATCATTTCCAGGTCCACAGGATTCACCACTTTGCTACTTACCCATCAATCCATCATCATCATCTTTATATGGATCTCTTTGCCTTTAGGTCCACCTACATATATACCCAAATACCAATAATATATATTATTGACAATAATATATATTATGGTCGATCGAGAATATTAATGTTTCCATTCTATGTATTTTAATTTACAGATCGATGAGAAAAACTCCAAAAATCCAATCGAACCGTACGTGGGATCTTATTTTATTCATTAGCTCGCTCGCTGTTGGCTGTTGCTTATATATATATCTATCTTTTATCCAGTCATCCATTGCATGCAATTGCATGGAGCAAATTTAAAGCTAAGGTTGGTTATATAGGCCAAATGCTATACTGATAACTTTTTGTATTTATTCCAGATGGATCGATCGTCGCCATTTTATGGTGGTGGATGTTCTCAACTTCACTACTGCGATGCATGTGTGGATTGGAACATATATAATTCACTGCACGCAGCAAAAGAAAACACCAACTGTCAATTCCAGGAATAGTTTCACTAAATGATATATCGAAGAACATAATTCATCTAACTTTTTTTTTTAGAGTCGATATATTTAAAGTATTGACCACAATCAAACAAATCGACCAACATTTTGACAAACAAAGTAACAAACCAACTCATTATTAAGTTTAATTATATCCGTTGGTGATTGTGATGATAATTTACAACCATTAAGGGCTAAATTCTTTTCGACTTAGGTGGTTTTTTACGGGGATGGTCTTCGAATAAAAGTTAAAAAAAATAAAGATTATAATGATTTGATCGCTTAATTGAAGACTCTCGATTGAAGTTGAGTGAAAAGAAATGTTTCATAATGGAGATAAACTCATCTAGAATCTAATTACAAGAGTGATATGATTGTGTTCGATGTTTTCGGATCAATGAACAGTTTATCAAACAGTAGAGGGAATAATGGTGACGACTGTCAACGCTTGGAAATGACACTCTAACGATGGAATAGTTGCCATACATGATTAATTCGGGAAGGGCATTAGTTTAGAATTAAAACCCCACATGCATGGACACCTTCATATGACATCAGCCTCACTTCACTCTATTATTAGTACTTGGTTTTAATTAATCAACTTTTATTAATTTGCAAGTATATTTTCGTGTCACCGTTAGCAACTTCTTAATAATTGGGTTATCATCATCAACATAATACAAATCTACTATGCAATGATCAGTATTTGATGGCTTTGGACAAATAATGGTGATGGTAAATTGTGGTTAATTTGTTTGTCTAAATACATAAATAAATGAGTTCCAATGAATCAAGATGTATGTGATTAATAATTGGTTGCAGAATCATGGCATGGGATATACTCTATATATAGAATGAAACCATTATGGTAGATTGTACAAGAAAAACAATTTAAATTGAAGACGGTGGCCAAATTTCACATATTCGAAGCCATATCATAGTTTCAATACACAAACTTGGAAGTCTCAAAATACATTACTCTAAAATTTCAAATATGATAACAAATCACTCGTTGCTAATATTAAGAGAAAAATCAACATTGGCTGTGTTCTTGCACACGCTAATAACCAAGAATTTATTCATTCAAACATGTTAACGTGTTTGTCTATCTAAAATTTCAAGCGAAAAGAATGTATCTGACTTGGCGTATTAATATGTTTACATAGTACATACATGTTTAATTTTCATTTTCAAACCAAAAAAGAAATATAATGAATACTTGTTGGGTGTATACATGAATTTAGTTACAGAAAATAGTGTACCGCCATTACTCTGAATCCAGAGTTAAAAGCGTTTGTTTCACCTTGCTGGCTACTTGTATGCATAAAAAATGGACCCAAACTCCAAACCCATTGTCACTGTCTCTCTGCTTTATTAAATCCTCCAATTCTCCTCCTCTTTCTTTATTGTCTTGTTTTGTATGTAGGGTCTTAAGCACTCCTCAACTCCTCTGAAACTCACTCACTCCCTTCCTGACCTGACCAGACCAGACTCGACCACTTGTTTCTCTCGATCTCCGATGGAAGACAGCCTCCGATTCAAACCCCAACAGCCCAAAACTCTCTCACCCAGCACCAGCGGAAGAAGAAGAAGACGAACCAGCACCACCGATTCCAGCTCGCCCGAGTTCGAGTTCTGGAGGGTCCAAAACCCCTCTTTCCCAAAACCCAATCTTGTCTCTGCAGATGAACTCTTTGTCGACGGTGTGATTCTCCCTCTCCGCCTCGTCCCCACTCGCAACAGCCCGTCCGACCCACCCGACCCGAATCCACGACCCGACTCGGAAGAAGTCTCTGTTCCGGGCCCAGAACCGGAAGCCCACTTGTCAACCGCTGCTCCTCCTCCGGTACCGACCGCATCGAAGCGGTGGAGGGACATTTTCAAGAAGGCCGAGAAGAAGAGTGAGAGTAATGATAAAGACAAGGACAAGAAGAAAGAGCGAAAGAGCGGAGGAGCCACCGGAGCCAGCTCGGCCGAGTTGAACATCAATCTCTGGCCGTTTTCGCGGAGTAGATCCGCCGGAAATGCCTGTACCCGACCCAAGACGATGTTCGGGGCTCCGGGAACCCGGAAGGTGAACAGCGCGCCGTGTTCGAGGAGCAACTCAACGGGCGAGTCCAAGTCCACGAGAAAGTGGCCTGCGAGTCCGGGTCGGGCCGGAGTCCATTTGGGTCGGAGCAGCCCGGTTTGGCAGGTGCGGCGTGGAACCTCAGCCCTGGGTAAAACCTCCGAAGCCCAGGTTAGGAATGCTGAAAAGGGGACCAAAAAGGAAGCACCCGAAAGTCGCCGGAGTAAATCCACCGTAGGCGGCGGCGGTCATGGCGGTGGTGCAAAAGCTAGAGTCTTGAACTTGAATGTTCCGACGTGTATCGGATACAGAAGCCATTTGAGCTGTACACATGACGTCATGAATAGTGCTGTAGAAATCGGCGGCAGTAGTGGTAGCAACAACCGTGGTGCCTCCGTCATCGGTGGTCACGGCGGAGGTGGAGATAGTAATGCTGCTGGGGCTGGTAGTAATCTTTTTAATCTGCGCAGCCTTTTCACTAAGAAGGTGTATTAAGTATTAATCATCCTCTCATTATTTAATTTTCTCTTCCAACATATATTAACTCTATATATAATCAAAGGGTCCAATCCAAGGATGAATCTTTTTTTTCTCTTCTTGAAAAAAAAATAAGAGAAAAAAGGGTTTCTTCTTTCTCACATGTAAATTAATGAAAAAGGTAGCTTTCTTGACAGAAAAAATGGGTTGGCTTTTGTAGATTTTTCTGGCATCATCTGCTGCTCTTTATATAATCTGAAAGTGCTTTGTCATCAGGTTCAATATTGAGTTCAGTTATGTGCTTATTCTATTATGCTGTCATTGGTGTGTAGCTTACTAGCATTGACTTGTTGACTGGCCGGGTTACATCATTATTTCCAGTACCAGTAGCTTGACTTCATATGCAAGCATTTATAAAGCAACCAATCTCAAAAGAGATGCACTGCCCTTTATAACGGGGTGTCGTATTTTAACGATGTATAAAGTTGGAAACTTGGTACAAATTTTAGGCTTTGATCATGCTCAGATAATCCCCCATGAACTACAAAGTTGCCCAAAGAACGCTGATAGTCGTTAAGAGCATTTATTCGAGATTCTGAGTTCGAATCTTCCGTGTACGGTGGTGGTGATTTTCTTGTATGTTAGAAGAATCTATTGCCTCAGAGTAGCAGAGAGGAAGACAAGGCAGCAGAATTTGTGGACAGTGTTTGGGAAATGGACACAACATGGCAGTTTCGATCTCTCTAGGTAAAAGATAGATTTTGTATTGGGTGTTTTTGCACATCTGCACGGGAAATCATGTTTTTTACTTTCAACTTTGGGAACAGCGAACACATTTTTCCAACTTCCAAACCAGTTTTCTATACACATATGGCCAAACAAACAAAAACCACATTTTGAACTCCGCGAACGAATTGTGAACTAATACTCTCAATCTGCTTCAATGCTAGATTGGCCCTTTTTGTATGTAAAGATTAGAAGCTATTTCGATTCATTAGTCTAGTGCGTTGATTCCACATTTCCTATCAGAAAATGTAATGAATTAGATTACAAATTAAGTGAACATACATTTAATGGAAAAGTTAACGAGGTATTGAGATTTTCCGATGAAGACATCTAAGAAGGAATTCAATCCAAGGTGGGTGGTGTAGTTTAGTTAAAGTAACACAATAGAAAGCCGGTCAAAATTCGCTAAATTTCTAGAGAGAGAAGTAATTGGGGCCGCGAGCACTTGAGTCACTTGACCCAACTAATAGATGGACATATAAGAACTTACTTTCCGGCCCAAATTCTAGACCACCGCCTTTAGACAACGTAGAGCTCCAACGGCGGTGCCGCATATTTAAGTGCGCATTCCCATCCCACCAACTAAACTTAGAGACACTATGACCATTTTCGGACGGTTGATAGTCAGAACAGCTCGGACACGGCGGTCGGTCCCCGTCATCCCCCAAACCCTAAACCCTCCTCCACGTGCTTGCTCACGTGACCTTCCTAATCCCCGCCTTCTCTGTCACCGTAAGTTCCTATCTTTCCTTCCTTGCACTCCTTATTTTCACTCAATTTTAAAATTTTGTTTTTGATTTGAACTATATGTGCTCAAGAATGATCCATGTATTTGGATACTAGTGCTTTTATGTAATGTGGTAGCTCTCTGTCCGCCTCTCTGTGCCTGTTGGCATGTTTATGATCAATTTTGTGAGTGTTTTGAAGCATCAGGCTAGACATTTATGCTGGTAATTGATAAATGCAGGGTCTTTTGAGCAACCACATCATTCTAATGCATCTGAAATTCAGGTGCCGAAACCTGTGCCAAGCCGGGGCGGTCCTGGTGGACGATATCTTATGTATCCAGCTGTTTTGGCTGGTTTGATTGGACTTGGAGGTTTGGAGGTGGCTTATGCAGATTCTGAGGAGGTATATGTCCATCATTTTCTTGTGGATTTTGTAAATTGCCAATGTATACTAGGTCACACCTGCATTATTGAACTTATTTTACTGTTACTTTATGTTCTGCAGGCTGCTTCCAAGCAGGGTTTGCCAGCTGATGCCCCTGCTAATAACATGGAGGACATTGCCAAGAAACAAAGACAGCAAATTGAAGACTTGCTCAAAAGTAAAAGGATCCGGCGTGGTTCTTATCCCAACTTTACTGTTTCTGTCAAGGGGCAAAAGGTTATTGAAATGCCACAGCCTTACATGTCTGTTAGTTTGTAACCTGCATTCAAACGTACTTAGACTCGCACATGCACACATGCATTGGTTAGCAATGTCCTCTTCTGAATACTACTTGGTAAATTCATTTTGCTGACAAGAGGGTGCAAACTGCAAAGTGATTTGTGATTGTTCCTTGAGCTTCAAAAGAGACATCATTACTGCTTGTCATTACTCTGACTTGGTTTCTAAATTTGATGTCTTAAACTTTGAGGAGTGCCTAATAATTTCAAATAGTGTGTACTGAGTTTGAGAAGGGTTAATTGTCTTCTAAGCTACATTAGTTTTGTTTACATGTGGTTTGTTCTCATATAAGAATCCGTGTGTAGCTCTCTTTACAAGTATCAACACTAATGAGCTTATAATGGGGTATAGGTAACCATCAAATTCCAAATTCCTCCTGCATGTGAAGCTTCACAATTGATTGCAAATATTGCTTCTAATCTTGGATTAAAGGTTGAAGAGCATGGTGGTGGTTCAGATATATCATTACGCGCTTGGGACAGGTACTGTTAGACCATTATTTTTTAGTGTCCATAAATGTATCCTCAGTTCTAATTATAAATTTTGCCTTGCACTTGTTTGAGCCTTTTGGCTTTATTGTTGCATGAAGCAAAATGTGCTAAGCAATGTTATCTATATCTTGTGAACTATCAGTGGAGTTGCCTGGCAACTAATGCTTATGCGCCCAGAAAAACAGAAGGAAACTGGAGGTGATCAAGGGGGATTAAAAGATGTGAATGCACATGAGGGAGATCTGCGCATCCTCGTTTTCCGCTCAGTCATTACCTCATCAGAAAAAGCTGTGAGTTTTTATCTTTTGCAGTTTATGAAAGTATTTCTCTTTGAAACCTTTGGTTTTACTTTTTGCTGCTTCAATATTCCAAAAGTAAAGAAGCAGTAGTTATGGGGTTTTCATATCACTCAACATAAATTATTGCAGGAAATTGAATTTATGAAGCAGGGCAGCTTGAGTCCCAAAGAGCTCGATGCTCTGGTATCTGCTTTACAATTAGCTGGGGCAAAATTAGGGGGGCAAAATTCTACCACAGACAGAAGATCGAGGGAAGATACCACACAAACTCCATCTACAGAGAAATTAATAGCCAGTCTTGAGTCCATGGGAGTTAGAATTTATGGAGTTGATGAACCCAATGTGAGTTCTGCAAGCAAAGATATTTCATGGGACAATCTTGCTGGATATGATCTGCAAAAGCGGTAAGTGAGAATATTTAGAAAAATGTATGATGTTTTTAAATTCTATTTAGATATGCAATCTTGATTCTTGACGAATAGTTCATTTTGAGTGGGATATGATGCATCATGTTCAAAATCTATGGCAAACAGTAATAGACCATTTTCTGGTGGTATACAACGACTTTTTCGGGCGTTAGGGAACTAATGAACATATCTGCTTACCAAGGTTTTGTCCTTGAAAAGTAGTCAAATCACCGCTGAGGGGTCATATCTGATATTTAGTATGAGGGATGAAATTGTTTCTTGTACATGAATCTCAATTGCCTTTTGTTATCTCGCAATAACATTCATGTTCTGGTTGAGTTTTATTTTTATATCACTGATTTGTATATGGTGATATCCAATAAAGTAAAATGAGTTAATTTATTCCCTACCTTGTGTCTTGATTGCTTATGTTTGAGTGTACTCATCTGAGCGCATGAGTGCTTAAGAATACCTAATTCCTATATTGAACTGCCACTGCTCATTGTGTAGACAAATAGAAGACACGATACTGTTGGCTTTGCTTAGTCCTGAAACATATGATGATATAGCCCGTGGAACTCGTCGCAAATTTGAGTCAAATAGACCTCGAGCTGTACTCTTTGAAGGCCCACCAGGTGCATTAAACTTCATTGACTCAATATATTTGAGATGATTCCACTTCTGAACAGACTTACTGACATAGAGGATTCATGTATGTCTGATTCTTGTTTGTGATTGTGTTAAGAACGTTTGTTAAATTTCAGGTACGGGAAAAACTTCTTCTGCTCGTGTCATTGCTAATCAAGCGGTGAGCTGCTTGGCAATTTCTTTTTTGGTCTAATAATTGATTTATATATTCACTCTCTCACTAGGCATTTCCCAAATCCCCCTTAGTTATCGACATCCGTCCTGAGCTCTCCTTTTTTCTTCTATTTAAAGACTTTCCAACTTAGTTGAACTTGTGATCTTCTATTAAAGAAAACTTTGTTTGGTCTATTATGCTATCATAATTGACTATATACTACCAAGATCATGTTTCCTTTTTTGGCCTGATATTATTCTGGAAACATATTTTCCCCTTATATTTTCTAGGCAAGCCTAAATGGTTGAATACTCAATAATGACTTTTTACAGCTAATGTTCCATTTATGTCTTTTTCTCTTATTTTTGTCCAACTGCTCATTGTTATGACAGAAAGTGTTACAGTACTGAGGTGCTTCCTTAAGGAATTGGCTTTTGCTGTTGTCTTTTATGAATGATGTGTTATCCTTAGATTCATGATTTCAATGTTTTTTAGCCCTTGATCAGGCAAGGTGGCTATATATCTTAATCTAATATCTATAATTGTTAATGCCTAAACGATAATAAATTCGTGAAACAAATATTCCATGCTAGTAGCATAAGCATCTTTGCTTCTTGTATACATGATGATTTGACTAGCAAATGGTCAAGGGCTTGCTTGGTTTGATGATCTATTTTTTAAGTGAGCAGATCAATCTTTCTTGTAAAGGTTTTGCATGTAGATGAAATCCCAGTTTCAAAAACATGGAGAATTCTGATTTTGTCTCATGCTCTGTAGAATATATGGTCAAGGGCTTGCTTGATATGATGATCTATCCTTTTAAGTGAACAGATTAATCTTTGGTGCAAAGGTTTTGCATGCAGTTGAAATCCAAGTTCCAAGAATTAAAATTTAAATGTACTGCCAGAACAAATAAAAGAAGAAGTTAATTTGGTGTATTTTTGCAGGGCGTCCCCTTGTTATATGTGCCCCTTGAGGTTATCTTGTCCAAGTACTATGGTGAGAGTGAACGATTATTAGGAAAGGTGTTTTCACTAGCTAATCAGCTCCCAAATGGTGCCATCATTTTTCTGGATGAGGTAATTGAAGTAATCAATGCTTTGTGGAAACCTTTGAAATATGCATCTAAGTGTTATGGACTTAAGGTGATACCTTGGCGACCAATAATATTTTGTCTTTGCATGGTTTAACTGAACTTCTCTACTTTTATGTTCTATTTGCATCTTATATTTGTAAAAGCTTATTGATTGCGTGGGTACCTTTTTTATGCAATTCCAGGTTGATTCTTTTGCTATTTCACGTGATAGTGATTTGCATGAAGCCACACGGAGAGTTTTGTCAGTGTTGCTACGACAGGTGTGATTGGATTGTCATTGTTTTACAATACGCACAAGATGAACTGTTAAACAAGCGGTCTAAATTTAATATTTCATTCAAGTATTACAGTAAAGGTTTTGAAAAAAAAGGTTTGGAGTCACCCTGCGGATGGCACATGCCCCAGAAAAGGGGTTGCATGATCCGGACAGTGGCTCCAACTTCCAAGTGGGTTCGAAACCTCAGTAAAGAGAGTCATGACTATTTTTTTTTTTTTATAATTAATTTGGTCAGACTGTTAGATAGCTATTGTGATTCCCTTATTGAATAAACCATTTCCCATGCAGATTGATGGATTTGAACAGGATAAGAAAGTGGTTGTAATTGCTGCAACGAATAGGAAGCAAGACCTTGATCCGGCCTTCATCAGGTATATCTGTTTTTGTTTTCTTATGTGCAAGATGAAAGTACCCCATCTTTCCAGAGGATTATTCACTCACCTTATATCACTTATGTGCAGTCGGTTCGATTCAATTATCCCATTCGGCTTACCTGATCAGCAAAATCGTAAGGAAATAGCAGCTCAATATGCAAAGCATCTAACCGAATCTGAATTGGATGAATTGGCAACATTAACAGAAGAGTGAGTTTGATATAAGCTTTTCACATAAAATTATTTCTTACATATTTTTTTCCCTTTGGTCAGCATTTGCATGCACATGTGACTACAAACAAGCAGTACAGGAAAAGCTGTTCTTTCTCCTTGTTCCCTTTGGGAATGAGAGATTCTTGACAGCGAATACATTCTTTTATGGCTCCATGACCTTTTCTTGTGTTATTATGCTAGAAGTTGCCCTAGTATTAGTTTATAAAAACAAAATTTTATTGTCCGCGATACTAAGTTTTAACTTGGAGCATGGTGTACTGTTGCCCTCATATTCAATGTGGCTTTTAATCCTGCTATGAAGATTGTCTTTGACTGTTCTTTAATCTTCCCCGGCCATTTTCAGAATGTCTGGAAGGGATATCAGAGATGTGTGTCAACAAGCAGAGCGGTCGTGGGCATCAAAGGTAAAGAATATCTTTGCGTTCAAATCTGCTTCACTGTACTACTTTACAAACTTCTCTTGCTGATTTTGACAGATGATCCGAGGACAAGTATCCAAAAATGGGGAACAAACCAGTCTTCCACCTCTGCAGGACTACATAGAGAGTGCCATGAATCGACGCAAGGGTTTACTCAGCTCCCCATACCAACAAACCCAAAATCCCGAGTCTGGCATAAAGAAGGCCAGGGTTTTATTTGATTAAAATTACTAGATGAGCTATAGTAGTATACACTTTTGTATATGATGCCCATTTCATTAGGGTTTATTACAGTAGAGAACTCCAACTTTTAGTGGAAAAGTTAACACATAAATCACTCGGCTTCTATAATGAGTACATTCTCTTTATAAATAGTGAAACCCCCTAATATAATGCACAGCATTTGTTTACAGTACAAGAGTCAACAAAACCAGTTGTGGACATCTCAATTCTTATAAGAACAAGAACTTTATTTACAATTTTCACAATTTATTATGTAACATGTTACTCATTTTTTTTAGTTATTTAAGAAACTAACTTGGAGCAACTTTCAATTTTTGCTCTAACATAAAATAAGAAAGGCCTCAGCAAAATCATTTTTCACTTTCATGTTGTCAACCATAATCATATTTATTTTTTTAATTTAGTGCCCCTCTTAAAGATTGAACCTCTCAATCGTATAAAGTCAGAAGGTTGAGATTTGAGAACAGTTACAAGTAGGTGAGGCCGAACACATGGTATTATTTCCCCCTATTTGGAATATCTTATACACGCGCTTCTGATAGCTGATTAGTAAAGTCTAGAATCGAGATCGCTCTCTCTCTCTCTCTCTGGTTTCAATTCACAGATAGCTAGCAATGGCCTCAAAGGACAAGAAACCCTCGAAAAGCCGAACCGGAGGCATCCGTACACTTTCCGATCTGAACCGTAGGACTGCCGACTCGGACAGCGACTCGGATGCTCCCCAGGAGTATTACACTGGTGGCGAGAAAAGGTCCGTCCTTCGATTCTTGGTTCCTATTTTCTTTATGTTTATGAATTCTTATTCTTTTTGGTTTTGGTTTGTTTGAATTCCATTTCCTTTTTGTTGTTTCTGACTGATGCTTATAATTAGCAAATCCTTCATTTTAGTTTGTTAAGAATCTTAAAACACATGAAAATAGAAATCTGAAATTTTGATCAGAAATTTGGGGTTCTTCATATTTGTCTTTCAGACTGAAGGACTAAATTTAAATCAAAGATCAACTTCCAGAATAAGTAGTTGTATTATTATTTTCTGGAATGCTATGTAGAGTTGAAACTATTACTCGGGTGTGATTTAAATGCTGTGGCCTATTTGTTCAAAATGGAACTACAGTAGGATTTTGTGTATGGTCTGCTCAGTACATTTTTAATTTCATATCTTATGCTAGCCTTGTCTACTTGAGTAGTGAAAGTTTGGCTCTTTTTCAATAAAGTCTTGCAATTTTTTCAAACGCTGTGATGGTTTAGAATGAAAAGCTTAAAGAGAGTTAACATTTTATAATTACAATGCTTGCAGTGGAATGCTCGTCCAGGATCCTACAAAAGGCAACGATGTGGATTCGATCTTTGATCAAGCTAGGGAATTGGGAGCGGTAGAGGGACCAATTGATCCTTCTTCTGCATCTTCAAGCTCAAGAAGCTTTACTGGAACTGGTAGATTACTCTCAGGGGAAACTATACAATCTGCTCCTCAGCAGCCCGAGACAGTTGTTCATAACATCATTTTCTGGTCTGATGGTTTCAGTGTAAACGATGGCCCGTTGAGGCGGTTGGACGATCCTGAAAATGCTCCTTTCTTAGAGGTAATAGCTTTGGAAGTTTAACTCATAGAAAGAAAACAAAAAGAAGAAAAAAACTAGAATGACTCGTAGTGATCAGGACTTGTCCCAACAATTTGGGGATTCGATGAGGGCCAATTAGATGCGACTCTATCCATAGCTATAATTAGATGTTTGGTAATATTTTGAGAATTGTTATAAACAATCTAAAGTCCATCCGTACTCCTATATGCTCGCAGAACAAATGTACTGATTAGAGTAAATGCAGAGGAGTGTAGATTGCATGTATGGGAGTGTTAATAACAGTTACCTATATTCCTAATTTTTGATAAGTTTCAGAAGCTACAGTTTAAGTTTTAAAATTACGCCTTCGTTAACTACTTGTAAGTTATTTGGGATGTCTGTAAATTTGGCGCCGGCCGAGGCACTTCTATCCCCTTAGAACAAGACATGATTTTGATGATTTACCTCCTTTAAATTATTGGCTGTACATCAAACACTGCTTTCTCAACTCTTAGCTTGTGCTGCTATGTATAACTTTTAGATATGTATACTTTTCTCTTTTATCACTAGTACCTGCTCTGTTTTCTTGATGTTATCAGCAGTGGTTTTCTAGTTTTTACAGCTAAAGTTTTTCCTGTCTTAACACAGAGCATCCGAAAATCTGAATGTCCAAGGGAGTTGGAACCTGAAGATAGAAGCACTGCAGTTCATGTCAATCTTATAAGGCGGAACGAGAAGTACCCAGTGAGTGTTCTCTCTCTAAGATCTACTTCGTACATGATGAGTACTAAAATTTACCGATTCAAAAGTATTCTAATTGAAAGTTCCTAATAAAATTTTATCTGCAAATGCATCTCAACGCTGTCAAATGCATTTATTTTCAATAGCCTGTTCTCAAGGGGCATTGTTGAATTTGTTACTTAACTGGCCTTAATATTTCACTTTCCAGGAAGAGGTGAAGCGTCAAGTTGCATTTCAGGGTGTCGGAAGAACTCTAGGGAGCAGCTCTGCTCCGGTGGCCTCTGAGCCCACCACTTCATCAACACCTCTCAGCACTGCTCCAACCCCATCTCTGGGCCTGGTTGTCGACGAAAGTTTGCCATCAACGTCAGTCCAGCTTAGGTTAGCCGATGGCACCCGCATAATTGCACAGTTTAACTACCATCATACCATCAGTGACATACGCACCTTTGTCAACACATCTAGGCCTGGGAGTCCAAGTAATTATCAGTTGCAGATGATGGGATTCCCTCCCAAAATCCTCAATGATCCAACTCAAACAATAGAGAAGGCAGGTCTTGCCAATTCGGTTGTGATCCAGAAATTCTAGTCAGCTGCTCCGTTGTTTTTTATATCTGGTCATTATCTGTATATGTGCAAGGAATTAAGAACGTGAACTTATACTGTTACTCCACATGTACAATGTTCCTCAAGAATCTGATTCTATAAAATAAAATTTGAAAAAAAAGAAGCATTTTGTGCACAACTAACAACCAAATACACGAGAAATGCAGCTTTACCAAGACTGTTATATCCTCGTTAGGAAGGTCTGTGTTCTTCAAGAGCATAGAGATAATACATTCCCAATCCTACGATTAGAAATTAACCACCATCCTCAGAAACAATAACGGTAAAGATAAAGTTGCTTATAAGAAAATTTCATTCCATTTTTATTTTGTAATCATTAATTGCAATTGATATGTGGCTAATATTTAGACAGCTGCAGCCTACCAAATTGGCTTGAAGGATTATTAAAGAATAACATTGCCCATAAAAACTTAACACACACAACATAATTAAACAGTTTCATTCTTAAATATTAAAGTTGATACATAACTTTGTTGCCAATTGGTTTCATCGATTTAGCTTAAACTTGTATCCACCTGAACCAAGCTTCAGGTTAAGTAAATACTTTTCTTCCCCTCATTCTATATACATTGTGTTTTCTAGAATATAAATCATAATATACATTGCAAAATAATAAACTTCCCTTAAAGCTGCTTCATTGTTAATATGTATGACAATACTACATAGATATGCTGCTTCATTGTTAATATCCTTGCTTGTTTTCATTGTTAATATGTATGACAATACTTCATTGTTTTCATTACAAATCCATTCGGTTCCAAACATCATTAATTACATAATGGATTAGGAATGGATCTTGGGAGAACTCTTTTAGAATTCCCAACATTCCGAGAAGCTGCTGATCTGTATTGTTAACATCACCTGATAACAGTATGTCATGAACATAACTAGTTTAAAGTTTCAGCACTGAGGAATTTTGTTCATATATTAGAGAAGTAGATTTTAGATTTTGGTCAGTCGGGTTATGTATGATACTAATGTGAAAATATATGCTGGGAGTAGGAGGATCAAGGAAGGATGTAGAGAGCTGTTTCTGATGAGGCTACGAAGTAGGAACCATGTTTCCAAGATCCAACTCCGGGAACCTGCAGGTAAAATAAAAAAACCAAGGATCAGCATTCAGCCACACTAAATTAGCGGTATTCCAGGTTCAGCTAGGCACAAACAATACCAGTAAAAGTAGTGAAACAAAACCTTCCAATTGAGATGATATATATCCATGCAATGGGAAGTTTTACAATACTAAAATGTATGTAGCGATGGTCTGTATATTTATTAGGATTACAATTTTCAAATTTTGGGTTTGGATTAGTTTACTATTTGGGCCTACGAATTGATATCCGGCCCTTGGTCTGAATAGGCTCAGCCCTTTGCTTGGTCTGCGTCAGAGTAAAGTGATTGAATAGGGTTTTCGATTTGGGGAACAAAAGTGATTCATGACAACACCCATTTTGTTGTATCCAGTATGTTACTTCATTACATTATTCAAAGTTCAAACATTTGCCTTTTAGACAAAAAAAAAAACATTTGCTAACTTGGCGAAGAAGAACACATTATAAACCGAACATTATGTACTCGAGACATTTTTCTCAGGATTGTCGCAAAAGCTTCCTTCCTCCTGCATCATATATTCATATACCGAACATTATGTAGGATCCTAACAGTCTTAGGCTTTCACATATGAAACATAAGAGAACCGGTTAAGGTGAGTATTTGAGAACTTCCACCATTGTACCAGTCCTAATTATCACTTATCAATGCAAGAACTATCTTTATATTTCTATGTTTGTTTCATTTGCAAGTTATCTTTTTTTTTTCTTGGTGCAAAGGGGGCCAAAGGCCCAAAGTTATCTACTATTTGTCACACCTGAGCCAGAACCCTAATATGGCCCAATCGGCGAAGCGCCCAAGGGAAGAACTCAACGAGGACGACGAGATTTGCACTCAAGGTATGCTTTTCGTTTTTGATTTAGGGTTTTTGAGGAAGATTTGGTTGGTTTTCGTGTGTTTTCATATGGAAAATATTCGGGCTTATGGATTAGAATTTTGTTAGTGTTTTACAGTATCATAATTGTAATTGATTCGAGAAATATATATGTATTAGGATAGAACTAACCTAGTATGTTTGACTACTGGAACCAAAGGTGCCTGCAAAAAGTACTATAAGAAGAAGCTATTGAAATATTCAGGTTGTATAACAAGTATGGTTGTAACCAAGCTATTGTGGCTATAAAATCTGTAATTATTTCACAAATTATTTGATTAAGTAGCGTCTTCAACGGTTTCTATGTAAATGATTTCAGGTCTTTCGGTATCAGACCTCATAAATATAAAAATGTCCAAAATCAAAGCTTGGTTAGGGATTTTTCCTCTCGTCCCTATGCCTCTTCTTGAACTCTTCCTCCTTTGAAAAGGATCCATGAGAATATTCTATGGAATTTAAACTATTCACAAGTGTAGAAATGGATGAATCACCATGGCCACGTGACTTGCTGTGAGTTTTTTCACGTCATACTTTCCCTCATTGACGTTGGCTTTCGATGATGCACAAGCAAACGACCTACAGGTTCTTCTCCAGAGGCACCTTCACCCTTGCATCTGGCACTCTTCTGATACCACTCGATCCAAAACTTCTTTGCTGTAGAAACATAAATTCCTAATATTTAGAAAGGAGTCGTACTTCTTTTTGGAAGCTGACTTCTTAAAATGAAGGAAGCAAGGAAGAAGCTATGAAAATGCTTTCAATTGCTAGATTATCTATCCAAAAGCACCAAATGAATCAATAGTTCAATGCTATACCTTATAAGTTAAGTTTTAAACTAAACTAAAACTTTTTATAATTACTAGTTTAGAACCATCTGTTTAAAACCACAAAGTAGCTAATGGTATTAGTTGACTTACAGTAAAATCTTTGGATCATCAAGTTATTCAGTATTAAGTCTTTCTGATATCATCCCCAGATATCTGGGTTGGTCGGTCCGTAATAGGCAGTGAAGATTGGGCTCTATGGTCCATGATCACCAAATCACAGCCTTGATAGTGTGTAAGTGAGCCTATTTGATGTAGGAGTTCCTCCCTTGGCATCAAGTTCAACATCTCCACAAGCTCATGATTTCACTCTATAATCATGGTACCTGAGGCCCGATTTAACCGACTCATGCCTACTTTCTGCCCTTTTACTTGGCCACATGGCTAATTCCTATTGGCCGGAAATTGCATTCCCACAACACTCCATTTTCTCTTTCTGTACAGGAAAGGGAAAAACTATTGTTAATATGTCAATTTCAAGTCATTATCTATCCATGGAAACGTACTAGCAATGTAGAAAGTTAAGATCATGATCCTGGTCATAAAATTCATCAAGGGAATTCACATGCTTCAATGGGAATAAAAATCAAATGAAGTTTCAGATTCAAATGGTTAACAACTTTACCTCTACGATGCTTGAAGCAGTACTTGGGTTTGCAGTATTTCATTGTGAAAATAGACAAGTAAAAAGAACTTTGGTTAAACCTTGTGATGGCTTCCTTAGTGTATGAGTTGGTCTGTCTAGCTTTACCTAAGATGTCATTTCTGCTTGCTCATTGTGCTGGGAATTAGTTGCTCAAGTTTTTTTGTGTAATTGGCTTAATGTGTTACAACTGTATACTTGTATTTAAGTTTGTGTTCTGCTGTGCCTACTTTATGGGCTTTGAGATGCTACTAGTTTTTAACTCTCAGTTTAGGTTTGCGTCAAGGTTATTCATCTTTTGCTCCGCTTCTTATGACATCATGTCGATATATTTGCTAACAGCTGCTGGCACTGGGAAGAGTACATGTGTTCATCCCGTGGAGGAGCCTAGAATGGTAGATGATGGATCCACCAATGGCTCCCCTTTGGTGCTGCAGCAGAAGGAAGATGAGGGTATGCTTTTAATTTTTGTTTGTGTGGAAGATTATCTGGATTTGCTTGGGCTATGTATGTTTTGAGAGAAAAAAGTGCTGTTATTTTTTTTGAATTTATTTATGATTCATTATGAAATTCTCTTTCAATATTGGAGATGCTTGTCATTTTTTTTTTTACGGAATATTGTTTATCCAGTTGGAGTTTGTCTGTGTAGTACAATATCGTAAGTGATTTGATTTGAAAATAGTTTTTAAGAAATATGTACAAGGTTAGAATTTTAGATGCCAATTTTATTTTTCAGTTTTTGTCTTTTTGTTTTGGGAACATAATGAGTTTCATTTGCTAGTAAATAATTTTTTGTCCCTGGATTGTTTCAAGCAGGTGGCACGGCTTTGCTATTTCAACATAGCATACTATAATTTTCGTTTGTGTAGTACACATTCATAATTCATTTTTTTAATAGTTTTACCAAGTATTTAGAGGCTTAGAATATTTTTAGGAATTTTTTTTTTTTCAATTTGACTCTTAGTTTTGGGAATTTAATGAAACTCAGTTGCTACTAAATAATTTTTTGCCTGGAGAGTTTCATGTAGCTGGCATGGCTTTGCTATTCGTCAAACTAAGCTATAGACTGTTTATAACTTTACTGCTATTAAGCTTGAACTTGAAGTGGTGCTTTTTCTTTTTCCAGTATTTGAATGATGAAATAAAGAGTAAAGGGTCTTTAATTTAAATGTGGGAAACTTTTACTTTTCTGTATCTCTCCTGGTTTTGGGGATATAATGGAAGTCAGTCACTTCTAAATAATTTCTTTGCCTGGAGTGTTTCAATTAGGAGACTTGGCTTTATTAAACTATGCATGGATTGTTTATAACTTTACCACTACTAAGCTTGAACTTGAAGTGATGTTTTTTTTTGTTTGCATTATTTGAATGAGAGAATAAAGAGTAGAGGGCCTTTAATTTAAGTGTGGGATGGCTTACTTGTACTAGTGTATAGGGTTTAGGCGATGCCCTAACACCTATACTAGTGTATGAGTAGCTTACCTAATATGTATTGTTTTAGCTTGCTGGGAACTACTTTCTACTCTATACATGTATTTATGGGCCTTAACATTTTATTATTTTGTTTTCGTTTAACAATAAAACCACAAACATTCAGGTAGCGATGCAGAAGAAGTTATCTATGTAGAGGAAGACCTTGGGGAAGAAGATAGCATTGCATCAGAAGATATTGACGAAGGCGATGATGGTAACATATTTTTTGGATTTTGTGATTCTTGTGTTGACAACGAAGTTTGCAAGGTTTGTGGTTACAAGGATGGCTACCCTCCGGATTATGAAGTTCCTCCTTGTCTGATGGAATGTTTAAGTTGTGGTCATCAGGGTGAGCATTGGACTGAAGCCTGTCCACATCGGGATTCTAGGATTGAAAAGTGTAGGAAGGAGCATGAAGAATGGAAGAAGTGGATGCTCTCAAGGGGTATGAAGGACTTTTGCCCGCTATGTTAGTCTCGATAGTGTCAAATATTTTGCTCCAGCGTCCAGCCAACTAAGATGCCCAGAGACCTAACAATAAACTGTAGGGCCAGTTTGGTTTTGTTGTGATCTCATGAAAATACTAATTAATGTGCTGTGAGAATAATTAATTGTGACTAAAGCAGTTGTATGACTCTTTTATTATTGTTGTGCCAAAAAAAAATTATGTGTCTACGTTATGTGTGAATATGGTGTATTATGACAAGATAAATATTGTATTTTACTTGGAAGAAATCAAAACATCCTGCATAGTTTGGTTAACGAAATATAGATCTAATGAGACGGGTTTGGGGATGGGAATTACCATGTTATCATCATCCTGTGGAAATTTGAACGTGGGAAATTGGGATTTGATGCTCAGGTATCAGATTACTTTGTCTGGATAGTGTCAATATGTATTTTTTTTTATAGTGTCAATATGTTGCTCTTGCGGCCCCGCCTACTAAGATAAGCAAAAAGCTATAACCGAATCGCTGACTAACACTTAAATAAAGATAATATTAAACTCTATGTCCCTGACCCGCTCCCAGCTTCTCACAATTAGAAGTGGATTCGGTGTTCTCGGTTCAATTTTTGACGTAACCGATATTGTATAGGTATGATTTGTTTTCAATTTTTAAGACTGAAACTAGCAAGAAATTTCCAAAGTTGACATCTTGGTCAATTCGTGCCTTGGGGAGGATTCGGTTATTTTCTTCTGTCGAGAAATGTTCATTCATCATTTACCACCAAAACCTGTTACCAAAACTTTCTAAGAGATTTAAGATGCAAAAAAAAATTACCACGATCTGTTTACATAATGTACCGGAGAGGATCTAGTCCACGCCGTGTACCTACACGGCCACGTGCACAGTGACTCCGTTAGTGGTAAGAAATTTTTTTACTCGGTTTTGACCCGTTAGTGCCCGGTTTCGACCCGGTTTGGCTGGAACTTTGCGGCTTCGCCGCTGTCACATCTGAACACTTCAGTCCATAAAATTGGTCTTATTCTCTTCGTATTGGAACGATCTATCTATCCATATAATTTTTGCACCCTATTAGCCACCGTAGAAAACGGATTGAACCTTGAAAGATTCGAGAAAAACTACCCGATCGGTTCTCTCTCCTCCGGTCACGGCGGCGACTCAAATCACTTGGGTTCTCTTTCTTTCCTTCCCAGCAACATCTCCATGGCGGTGGATTATCTAATTGATCACCGTGCAAGGTGAATCGAAGCCTTGAAGTTCGGTGGATCCGAAGCTTTCGGCGACGATTCCTCCGAATCCACTTCAAAACATGGAGTTCTCCAACTTCCAGCAGATCTCCCTACTCGTCTCCTCCAGTTCGAAAGAATCCTCAGTTCCTCAACTTGCAAGAATCCCTAGTTCCTCAGTTCCTCTGTTCCTCGATTGCTCCATCTCAATCTTGCCTCGTTGACTTACCCTTTTTTTTAATCTAACTCTAATTTACCCTAACGTTGACTGTTAAAGAGAAATAAGCCTAAACGAACGGTGCACGTTTAATGGCTTGTAATGAACGGTTTAGATCCAATAATGACTATTAAAAAAATATGCCGTGTATGTACTCGGCGTGGACTAGATCCTCTCCGCATAATGTACACATGATACATTATCATGAAGGATAAAAGAATTAATATAAGAGTTAAATAGGTAACTAGTTTTTGTAAATATTGCTATATATGGACACAAGCAATTTTGTTGACCAGCTTGTAGAGCAGACCATGATTTTTTTTTTTTGGTCTGAAGTAGAGCAGACCATGTTAGACTTAATTTATGTTATTGTTTTAGATAAAATGTTCTAAAAAGTTTCACACTAGTGTGCTCTATTATTGTTGTTTAAATTCTATGTTTCGGTCGGTCCAAAAAAAAAGTATAGTGTTTCGGATCAAATTTTTTTTTTTTAAATATTATTGTTGGAATTGAAAATAAGGTAGTAATTTTTTTTTAAGTTCATTCGATTATTTTTTTATTTAGTTATTTGACTTTTGGAATTGCAGGAGCCCAAAGCTTCTGGTATTCGTAATGTAGAGAAGTACCCTAAAAGTCTAGCGCTACCAAAAGGGTATGCATATGGCACTTGTGGACCGTTTGCAATGGATTTGATGAGACGTAATACAAAGACGTCAAGGCTTGAAATAGTACATGGGCTTTAATTCCCACTCCACAAAAATTGGGAAATTCAATGAAATTCAATCAATACTACATAATGTTTTGCCTGGAGTGTTTCGAGTAGGCTTTGCTCTGTCATCAAATTAAACTACGCATGGATTGTATATAACTTTACCACTACTAAGCTTGAACTTGAAGTGGTATTTTTTTTTCTGTTATTTGAATGAGAGAATAAAGAGTAAAGGGCCTTTAATTTAAGTGCGGGATGGCTTACTTAGACTAGTGTGTGAGTAGCTTACCTAATATGTATGGTTTTAGCTTGCTGGGAACTTTTTTATTTTTTTTTAGAGAGGATCAAAGAAGTTTCACTCCATGGTGACTCGAACTTATGACCTTAATTTTAGTTATTGGAAACTTCTTTCTACTCTACATTATGAGCCTTAACAAACATCGTAACGATGCGGAAGAAGTTATCTATGTAGAAGAAGACCTTGGAGAATAAGATAGCAATGCATCAGACGATATTGACGATGGTGATGATGGTACTGTATTTTTTGGATTTTGTGATTCTTGTGTTGACAACGAAGTTTGCAAGGTTTGTGGTAACAATAAGGATGGCTGCCCTCCGGATTATGAAGATCCTCCTTGTCTGAGGGAATGTTTAATTTGTGGTCATCATGGTGAGCGTTGGACTGGAGCAGTGGAGCCTGTCCACTTCGGGATTCTAAGATTGAAAAGTGTAGCTAGGAAGGAGCACGAAGAATGGAAGAAGTGGATGCTCTCAAGGGGTAAGAAGGGGTTTTGCCCATCATGCTAGTCTGGATAGTGTCAATATTTTCCTCCAGCCTACTAAGATGCCCAGAGAGATATCAACAAACTGTAGCTAGGCCAGTTTGGTTTTGTTAATTGTGCTCTAATGAAGAACTAAATTATTTGATGTGGGAATAATTAATTGTGACTAAAGCAGTTTTATGACTCTTCCCATATGTGAAATGTTTATTTTGAATTAGGCATTTAATTATTTTTATTGAATCTAACCTAGATGCATTTTGTGGTCTGGTTTCTTTGGTGGATTGAGTGTGGGAGAGGAATTAATTAGGCATCTCGCACACTCTGATTAACAGTTTCCCTCCGCTCATAGTGGCATAGATTAGACAACAAAAAGCCAATATATGTTGTCGGCTAAATGAAACATTACATATTATATGCTCTGTGCTATTCTATTCAAAGATAAAAACACCTTTCTGCAATATCATTTGAGGTTTGGTCTGCCTAATGGCCCCTTTAATACTAATCACTAATGTGCCAGCCACATAACATGAGAGACTGAGACTATGAGACTACCCCTAACCCTATGAATTTGTTAAAGTGGTCAGTGGTCTTCAAAAGGAGTCTTCAAGACTAGAAGTTTCAATCCCGTTTAAGAATCTCAAACTATAATCATAACCAAAAAGCCTCGACCCCAATCTTATCCCACATAATGATCATCGTATTAATACTAAGCTAAAGTATTAACGTTAATGCTAAGGTTTAATTGTCAGCACCTGCATGGAGGTAAACATAGGAGTGAAATGTGAAAGGGACACCACTAATGAAGAATGAGGTATCATATATACTATTTACAAGTGCAAAAGCAAATAACCCCTTTCTAGTTGGTTGCAAGTTTGTCGCTCAATACTAATGAAATACAGGATAAGCTTAATAAGATATGGCCACCAAAAGTAATACTTTTGTATGACAGATTACTAGAGCATTAAAAGTTAAAACCATCCTAATTAGCTAGTCTAAAAAGACCCCACTTTCCTTAAAAAAATACCTTTCCATCATTTAGTTGCATTACGCATGTGGATTAAACTCTAACTGATCTTATTCCGCACCGTACGATGAAAACAAGAAAATTTAAGAGTGAATATTATAAAACTAATAGCATGTGATGTTTATGATTTGTCAATCAATAATATATTTTTTTACTAAATCAAACGATTAAAAAAATCATAAGTATCATATGCACCTAAAGGATCGAAACATAATAGAATTTTGATAATAAAACCTTTTAAGTTTGAAAAGTAACGTTGTCAACAATTTTTCCACACTGGACAATAAGATTGAAGCTAGCTACAACCACCCCATTGAATGATTGCATCTCAAAGCATTAAGATTCCTCAATGCCATACAATAACAGCTTTGGCAAAAGCGCAAGTCTACAAAACCAAGAACTTGATTGGGGAAATAAGGGAAAAAAATAAAAATAAAAAATCTTGCCAGACAGAGAAAAAGAAACTGGAAGGCTGTATTTGGGATTTTGGGGAACAACAGGAACATATATAGAGCCAAAAAGAATAATTACTATAGTCTATAGGTGCAACATGATTTTCAAAAACATGCTCGTGAGTCTGTTAAATGCAATTCGGGCTACAACTCTGTTGTACTATGTGAATGAACACATCAACCTCATTTGATGGAATTGTCATCCTTGAGACCTTGACTGACTAGATCGATCGATATTGACACCTTGATACATATTGTGCATTTGTTTGGGAGTGACTAAAGTATTTTAGTAGAATCTATATATATTGTTAGAAGAAAAGAGATTTTTTTTTTTTTTTGTGAATAAGAAAAGAGATTTTCAATCGTGGCCGAAACAATTAATAGTTATTTATGGAAATTTTACTCATTGAAATAGAGGACAAGTAAAGACACTTTTTTTTTTAATTTGATCAAAGACACATTTAATGAGCGAAAAATAATTGGTACGAGAAACATCATTCGCATTTATAATCTTGTGAACAAAATACATTTATAATTTTATAATATATGAGAGGCCAATTAATTTATCTAATTTGCCAACTACCATTTAATCTAGTGATAAAGTAATATTTCTAACAAAATGTTGGTAGAGGTCCTAAACAAATCTAATTCAAGGTTTGAACATTATGTCGAGTGACATAAAAATAACTAACATGTAGCTCAAAATTATTTAGGATAAGGAATAAATGTACAATATTTATTGTTGTCTTCTACCAATACTTTTAATATTTTAGTATGCACTTCAGACATAGGGATATTTTGATCCCTGGCAGTCTGGCACCCCTAACATTCCACACTAATAGCTTCGACATCTATCTTATTATCACACAACACATGATGAATTTTTTGAAAGACAAATAACATTGCCCTATTATGTGTGTGTGTGTGTGTTTTGTTCTCTACTAAATGTTGGTAACTAACATCTTGGTTTGGTTTCCAATGACTCATCGGCCGGGAAATATATGTTTGGGAGTGTTCCATTCCATATAGGCATATATATGGACCTGCTAAGTAATTTAATGGAAGAAAACGAATTGGAATGCAACCATCTTTTCCATGTTATGTGCTTATGATAATGAAGTGTTTATCCAAATTCTGCAGGACAAATTAAGATGATTATCTAACTAAACAGTTTCTGGTAAAAGGGTAGGTTTTTGAAATTTGGGGTTTAAATTTTTACAGTGAAAAAATTTAAAACAATTCTTGCTATCATGCATCTGTTGATGGACATGACGTAAAGTGCATATCAGAAAAGCTTTGCTTGCAAGGGGCCTAGCCCTCCCTCCCTCCTTCCCTCCTATACACACTTCACACTTCAAAGTTCAAACCTCACACCAGTGACGTCCCTCTAACTTTTTCTCTTTGCTTGCTTTTTCATTCTTACGCTTTTGTGACGGATTCGCGTACTATATATTAATACCCTGCTTCCCTTGAAACCCTAAATCTACCTATAACAGTAACTCTAAACCCCAACCCTAGATCTACCTATAACAGTAACTCTAAACCCTAACCATAACCCCAACTTCTGTTTCTGTTGTCTACGTACATTGTACCATTTTTTTAACCCATGTTCAGTGGCTCGCTGCTTCTTTAAAACAACAAGAAAAACAAAAATACCCGATTCAATTAATCTTAGGGTGTTTTTTTTTTACGAGAATTAATCTTAGGGTTTACTTGTTGTCTTTATCTTGCTGATTGATAATGAGCTTGGAATGTCAGTCTCTATATGGTAAATGAGTTTTATTTATTGCGTACGGGATATCTAGCAGCAGATTTAGGACCCACTTGTTCGAACTTCGTACCATCATCGTGGATCCAATTATATAAACCATTTCCCAGCTCTTTTGTCCATTCTTGAAGGTAATCGTGGATCCAATTTACTTCCCTTTTTTCCCCTTTACCATTTTTTTTCCTTTACAATTAATGTATAGGAGATTAAAATGGAAATAAAGATAAATTTGCATGGAAAGTACATTTAAAAATGGGGGTAATCATCACCTTTGATTCACCTCCAGCTCATGCTATCCCTGCTTACCTTGCTGATATTGATGAAATATCTACACCCCGGCAGACTGGAGGTGGTCAATTTGGTTAATTTTGTTATCTTTATGTTTTTGGCCTTTATAGGCCTCCATGTAACTAAAAAAAGAAGGGGGGTAATTACTATATAATTTTATTCTAAATTCTTTAACGAGATAATTCTGCATCAATTTGTTGATCAATTTCTAGATTCTTTTTTTTTTTTCAAAAAGGCTTCGTTTCAACTTTTGATTTTAAAATACGTACTTAAACTTCTTAGAATACATAGTTGTAATTTGGAAGTAAATTTGGAGTTGTAAAGTGTGAAAGTCGATCTTTAAAGTTCAACAAGTTTCACTTGTAATATGCTACATGTTTTGAGGCTGCAAAGTCGAACAAGTTTTTCATCAAAGAACTAGAAATTGAAGAACAAACAGGATCAAACGAGTTCGCGACATTCTACTCGTGCCTGAATGCATGTTGTGCGTCTTTATCTTTGAATCATTTGCATATCTTGTTTTGCTTTGATTTTTCATGTTTCAAAGGGATTTTGACTTCCTGATGTCCCTACCCCCTTAGTTGCTTTCTCTTTTATTTATTGAATTTTCTTTGCCTTAAAAAAAAAACTAGAAGATTCATGAAGGCAACAATGTCTTCCATGGGGTAAATACAAATTTACAAGTC
Source organism: Rubus parviflorus (assembly GCA_029955375.1). NCBI lineage: Eukaryota > Viridiplantae > Streptophyta > Magnoliopsida > Rosales > Rosaceae > Rubus > Rubus parviflorus. The sequence continues at coordinate 645,229 of JARGGL010000003.1, forward strand.
ATTGAAATTTGAAGATGCTCAAGCTTTCTCATGATAGAGCATACTCAACTGTCAACTGTGAAGTATTAGCTATTAACAATTAGTAAGTAGTTCAGAGATTCCTACATCTCTCAAGATCTGTATATATACTCTAGCTAGTACGTACTCATATATATTAACTAATTAACTTAAGAAATTCTTGATACATACACAATAATCAACTTAATTAAGAAATATGTCATATACGAAGTGTGTCAGTATGCGAGAAAAATAAGAAAGGAATTGTGCGCGCTGCGAGACAATGAACTAAAGACAATTTGTTCTCCAGTGATTGGAGCTTTTCTTTCTGCGATTTTTCACAGCAGGTGTGGATCGAGTGGATTATGGTGCAGCTGGAGCTTCATAGGGCCATACTACATGATAGAGCTACTAACTTTAATTGGGAGAGAGAAAAAATGGAACCTAGCTATCTAGCTAAGCCTAGAACCTAGCTTAGCTAGTAGCTAGAGAGAGATTTCAGGAAGAGACATTCGGACTGTCCCACTAGCTTTCCCAGCTTTATTTTCTAGCTGCAGCAAAACCCCAATTTTTTCCTGTGCTAAATAATTACATGCTATGACTGTGACCAGTAATTGTAATAATAATAGCCTGGATATAATTTGATGGGATGGAAACATTTTATATATATACTTGATACTTGCATGCTTTAGAAAAAAGATTTGTCAGTTTATTTTTCACTCGAACCAAACCCAGGAAAACTGAAAAGGTTATCTAACTCTGGCTCCCAGCCATCTTTGCTTTTCTCTATAAACTGTCTCGTCTGAAACTTGGACATCGATCACTGTTTCAATAGTGTGAGAATTGTAAAGGAAAATGTATGAAAATTATAACACCGAGAAATTGAAAGGCAGGTTATACGAAAGATATGTTTATGCACAAGAAGATTTGCTTGTGACAGCTTCCGAATAGGATGGTTCCACAAATTTGTACTCTCTTAGGTCATCCATAAAATCTTGTTCGAATAGATACTATGGTGAAAAGCTTTGAACATGGAATATATGACAGTATCACGTATAACCGGTGAACGGAAAACTCTCATCTACTTATGAAAATGATCTTACTTATTTGAGGGACATGATACGTGCTTTAGCACTAGAAATATATGTTCTGGTCTAATATCAGGACAAATCGACATGAGTTATTTTGTGTCATATTTGCTTGCTTCACCAAAGCGTTTTTTATTTTATATAAAGGTGGGGTTTATTATTATCGTCGATAGGGTGCTTCTAAGTTTGAGACATATTTCAACAATGATAAACAACATTACCAATTAATGAGAGTGAGGATATATAAGTTTAAAATTACTATTCTAACATGTCGTTTAATAGAAAAAAGAAGTTTATGGTCATAAAATAAATATCTGATCAAATAATATCTTATCGGTGTTAATAAAATTATGAAGTTTGTTCCTGTAATGTTTTAAGGTTTTTCTTGGCACTCACACATAAGTATTTTAAAAATAAAAGAGGTGAATTTTTTTTTTGGTATATGAGCTAGTTAGATTTGACACAATTGGAACACATTTCAAACCCGAGTAAAATTCCATTTTGGTTGAAAATGAAATTTCTATGACTTATATAAGACATTTTGACGATGTGCCAACCATCCAAAATGTATTCTCTACTATAGGACTATACCAAGATCTTTTATAAATACACAGCTGTAGAAATTATGACCTTTTAAAGGTTCCAACTTCCGACTAAAAAATTAAAAAGAAAATTTATGGTGTTAATAAAATTATGTTATCGATTCATTCTTTTTTGAAGAAAATAAGCATATATATTAGATATAATCACGATTACAATCGTTAATAAATGCATTCTAAACAACAGCAAGAACTATAATTAACCTAGCAAGGTTAATATGAAAACTTAAGGCAGAACAAATCATAAGTTGTCTAACTGATTGTTCATTTATACAGTTAAAGTTCACTTCTTGGAAATATAAAAACAATACTACTACAAACTGATGTAGACTATCCTCGTCCCGGGCTGTGTTGCTCGCCAATGCACTTAATTGTGATGATCACATGACAGTAGTCCAACTGAAACTCATTGAAACAATAGAGAATGACATCCACCAATTTGCATGGAATGAAAAATAAAAGAAATACTAGGCGAAGATCAGAGCTATCTGCGGCCCAAAGTTCCAGCCTCCAAACGCACTCAGTCTCCGTAATTATTGAGCTAGCCACAAGGTAGGGTCTTCGAAAAACAAAGAACCCCAAATCGCCAAGCTTACCACCTGGATCTCATACAAACCTAAACCAGATTTCATAACAAATGGAGGATAATCCCTTTGCACCTGGCACTCGAAGTAGAGGATAAACTCGAGAACCAAAATTAATCCAAACACCCTAGACGGCCAAGATCAAAGAAAGACCAACACTCCTCATAATAACAATGAAAACTGAAGTGAAAACCTGGATAGACGAAAGAGCCCACTAGGATACTGATGTCCGGTGGAGCAAGCCACGACCGATGCTAGTTGCGACGCCAAAAAAGCGTCAATAGGTACCCAAGCCATGACGACTAGGGTTTGGAGAAGAGAGAGCTCTCTCTATTCTTTTTTTATTAGTTATACCAAGTACTTCTTCTTATACCAATAAACAATGTGTATATTCATGTAGAAAAATGCGGGCCTTATATTTTTATTTAGGGGCTCAAAAAATCTCAAGTTGGCCCTGATCGTATCTCAACTACATCTATGACCACAATTCTAAATCTATTACAATAGTATTTTGTTATCGATTCATTCTTGTTAAGTTATAAGGTCTGTTTAACCAAACGAAAAAAAAAATTAAAAAAAATTAAAATTTTTGTTTTTTCATAAAAAACTATGTACTATAACAAAATATTTGGACATAAATAGGATCAAATTCCAAGATTGGTAAAACCATTTTCGTTGAGAAATGAGATTTTTAAAGCTCTTATAAGACAATCAGAAGAATTGTCCAAAAAAAAAGAGACAATCAGAAGAAGTCCCAATCTATTCCTGACTAGTAGGCTCCCGATCTTTTCGAATCACATTGCCTTTTAAATTTATCCCAGCACATTCTCCTTTAATTCATTAATTACAAACAACCAAAATTTGAGTCAAATAAAAATACAGTAAAATTTCAGACATGCATGTTCATGAGGATTAATTTCTGGTTGAAAACATCAAATAAAATAGGTTATATTTCTTTTTACATTTTAGTAAAAGAAAGGTTTTTCCGTCTTTCTCAAAAAAAAGAAAGAAAAAAGAAAGAAAGAAGGTTTTTCCGTTTTTATGTTTCATGACAAGACTAGGGTGCTTTAATAAAAATATTATGCTGTTAAATGATAAATGTGGGAGGGTAGATTGGCATTAGAGAGAAAGAGGACAAGATGAGTGCGAATATTAAACGAGTGGACAGATTGCCATCAAGCTCCAGTGGTAAACAAGAAAAAGCAAAGAGTACAGACTACACACTACAGTAGAGAGAGAGAGAGAGAGAGAGAGTGAACAGCTTAGACTGTTGATTCTTTCCAATTTCCATGCCCCCAAAAATCACTCACATCTTGGCTCTCGCTCTCTCTCTCTCTCTCTCTGTGTTTTTTTTTTCTCTCTCTCGATCCATCATACACACACATTACATACTATTATACTATTAGGCATTTGTTTGGCTCTTCCTCGATTTGATCGATCGTCCCTCTCTCTCTTAATTCTTCGCCAGTAATGGCAGTGGCAGTGCAAGAAAAGAGGGTGAGAGAGTTTTCATCGGGAAGGTAAAGCTTTGCTTCTTCACACGTCCCAGCTCCCTCTCTCTATCTCCCCCTGCTTTCACATATTCTCACATATTCATTCACATGATTAACCCAACCCCAACCCCAACCCCAACCCCAACCAACCAGTGAACTCAGATTTACTGTGCTTATTACTCAATCTGAACCACCACCGCGTGCGGACTCTGATCACTTGAATTTCCTACCAAGATTACCGCACAGAGAAAGACAGAGAGAAAATACTGTACAAGTTCATTAATCTAGTTAGTTTGTTTATATAAAAACAAGCATACTCCAAGTAAAATCATCTGAAGCAGGCTTTGGCAGACCCATGCCAACAAATTGAGAAAAGCTACCCCCACTACTACTACTACCACTATCACATACTTAGGATTTTCCTGTATAAAGCCTGGAACTTGTGTAGCTTAAAACCCGGGAGAGCCTTTGCAGATAGATACAAACTAACGTTGTATTATTATTGTAGGTAGGAAACCTAGCTAGAACTGTGAAAATTGTCGAGAAACAAAGAGAGAGATAATGGAGGGTGGCTCTAATAATGGCCCTAATTCTTCTTGTATGATGTCGTTTGGAGAAAACAGTACTAATGGAGGAGGAGGAGGACTGTTTCCGATGACGATGATGATGCCTCTAATGACGACCAACTCTCATCATCATCATCATCAAGGTCATAACTCGATTCACTCGAATAACAGTCCGTTTCTGCTGCTACCTCCAGCCCACAACAATCATCAGCAAGACCAAAACCGCAACAGCAGCAGCGGTGGCTCCTCTTTTATTCTTGAGAACAACAACCCTGCAGCGGCTGCAGGCTGTTATTTCATGGATCACAACAACAACGGTGGTCATGGAAGCTCTTCTTCCTCTTCGTCTTCTTCTATCAAGTCAAAGATCATGGCTCATCCTCACTATCACCGTCTCTTGGCCGCCTTCATCAACTGTCAAAAGGTCAAATTCACACACCTGCTTGTCAATATAAGTAACGCTTTTGTACTCAGGACCACAAGGACTAGTACTACTATTTTTTTTTCACCCTTTTTCTTTTCCTCTAAACCTGATGAGAGTGATAGGTATGTTTGGATCTGATAGTCTTGGTATTTTTTGAAATGAGATAAGCAGGTTGGGGCGCCGCCGGAGGTGGTGGGGAGGCTGGAAGAAGCGTGCGCGTCGGCGGCGACGATAGGTCAGATGGTGAGCAGTAGTAGTGGTAGTGGGCATGGCCATGGTTGCCTAGGTGAAGATCCAGCTCTGGATCAGTTCATGGAGGCCTACTGTGAGATGCTGATCAAGTATGAGCAAGAGGTCTCTAAACCCTTCAAGGAAGCTATGCTTTTTCTGCAAAAGATCGAGTCCCAATTCAAAGCCCTCACCGTTTCTTCTGCTTCCGATTCTGGTGAGATCATTCATCATCACCTCTCTTACACTCTGTTTCTCTTTATTAATTGTGTCAATCTTTCGTGTATCTAGCTTAGCTAGCTTGCTAGCAAGTTATTTATTGTTTGTTTGATCTGTTGATTATTATATTAATTATATGTTGAAGATTATAATAACAAGCCATGCATGGGGTGTTTATGTTTCCAAGATCCTTACATAGGTTTTTTATATTTTATTTTTATTTTTTATGAGCAATGCTTACATAGATTTATTGATTAACAATATTCTATAGCCAATAGATTGTATCCTAAAGTAAGAGCTTAATTAGATCTTTAATCACTTTTTGATCTTTCTTTTGAAGTCTCTTACTTAATTTCATTTCTGGGTTCCTTGGTACTATTTTAATATTGGTTATTCTTTGGCATCTATTCAAGTACTGTTTTAACTACTACTAGCTAGGTTTCCACGCAAATCATGCTGCTTATAGATATATACAGATGGAGATATATAGTCATAGATTGTAATTTTTTGCTTGTTTATTTTCTTGGTGTTTGTGTATTTAGCTTTATTTACAACTCAATCTTGGAGGGAGAGGCGAGGTTGGAAGGAGTGTGCATCATCCTAGCTATTACGTGGCCATTGTAACTATCTAACTATTATCTTAATTAGGGTTTAAACTTGAAACATTCCATGAAAATGAAACGATTTGTGTTTTGATCCCATTCTTAGAAATTGAAGTTGCATTCTAGCTTGTTTCGATACTCCTGTAGGACCGGAATGATTGTGCCCTGCGTAAAATTTCCCTGATCTGGAAATGGTTATATAGCTACTGTATATTCAAATGATGATCATTTAGGCTCTAGTGTGATCACCACTATCTCTATCTCTGTTTTTGCATTAGGATTTCATGATTTACTTGATGTTGTACAATTTAAATAATCTAGTTCTTTTACAAGAAATAGAAGAACAGAACAGGAATAGAAGGTTCCAGCTAATCCTCTAAGATAATCAGTTGAGTCACAATCCAGCAATTTCTAAATGCATCATACTAGTAATTTTTAAACAAGATTTGTTTAAAGGAACGAAATTACGTTATAGATTTGTGTATATATGTTGACCATATATATTGTGTCAAGATGTCGTATTGTATGATAAAACAGGTTGGACTTGGGGTGACCAATTGTGATGAACATATTTTGATTCCAGCAAACATGATGATATAGCTTAATCCAATTAATATTTGCACTTTGTGAGTAACTCAGTTGTGCAAGTCCTTGGATCAGAACCATGCATGCAGTTATTATTCTTGAATGGCACAAGAAGGAAAAATACTCCTGATTTAGCTTTGTCTTTGAATGTATTAGCAAGACCAAAGTGTATTTAAACACACTTCCCAATGTTGCAACTCACTATATCTAGAAGTCCCTTCTTCCATGATCCTGCTAACCTTGCCAGTGTCGTATTTTCTGGTTCTATAACATGATTTCTATTCAGGATTAATTTAGCTTATTGTTAAGCTATATATAAAAAATTTCCTTAAGCGGTATATATACTGGAACTATTATTGTACAATCATAGCTAATTTTTTTTAACCAGTAAACATGCTATTCGATTATTTGTGATGCACTTTACTGTATTTAATTGTATATGCTCTTTGGGAGCTCCTTTCTCTTACATTGCAATGTAAATTTGCTTTAGAAATATTCTTTACAACTTATTTCACTGGATCTTGATTATTATGCCTTTGGGAAAAATACTTTGTTGTTCTTCCTTTTAATCTAGATTGACATGCAAGAATTTCTTATTTAGACATGCATTGAAACATCCTATATATACAGTTGTCTTGCAAATTTGTTTTAGAAACATCCTTCTATATGATTTTTAGGGTGGTTTGTTCACTTGATTGTTATGCCTAGTAAAATTATAGTATTCGACTTTTTATCTAGGCAAGGATTTCTTGGGACTTGGGTCACATTCAAGTATAATAAGTATTTGATAAATAGTGTGTTTGCATGGGCTTTGAGGTTGTATTTTCTGTTGGGTGTGAAAAAAGAATATCTATGGGTCTAAAAAGTTTGCCCTATAATGAAAAGAAACAGACACTATTTGGATCAGATACTTTTTACCTGTACAAGAGCTCAAAAGTAGTTTCATTCTGGCATTCCAATTATATTCCTCATGATTACCTTTATTTTAAATTTTGTCAGCAAAAAGAAACACAGTTAAATTCACTATTCTGCATGTCTTATGTATCCTATTTTGAATGATAAGTTAAAGTAACTGTGTTCTTAATTGAAAAAAAAAAAAACACTGTGTTCCCTATGATATATAGTTGTGAATGAAAGATATTATGTATTGGTGGAATTTAATATGCATAAATTCCTAAGCTTTGAACAATATGAAAAGAGTATTTGAACCCAGCTGGAGCTTTTGACCTTTTGATCAAAGTGTTTATTTTCCTTGGAACTCTAAGAAGTCGGTGTGACTCTCTAAAGTATGTGACTAGAGCTAGCAGTTAATAATAAAAAAAAAATGACCTAGATTACCTAGAAACACTGAAATTGTCATGTACTGTAGAAGTGCCATGTTTGGAAAGAAAGTTGAAGAATTTGTAGTACAATATTCTGAATGATCTTATTCAACTTGTTAAGTCATAACATAAGATTCTGTGTTCTACAAGCGATTCTTAGAAGAGGTTAGGAGTTTAAGATTTAAGAGTTAAAATTAGTATTTGTTTTTTGAAGCAAATTTACCATGTTCAAGGTTGAGTACGTATTTAACTGGTAGCAACTTAATTAGTTACAGGAGGCTTACATGTTTTGTTCATCAATGTGTTTAATTATTTCTGCTGATCGATGCATATGATTTTATGAACAATGTGCAGGATGTGGCGAGGGAGGTATGGATAGGAACAATAATGGATCATCTGAAGAAGAGGTTGATGTGAATAACAACTTGATAGATCCACAAGCAGAAGATAGGGAGCTTAAGGGTCAGCTTCTGCGCAAGTACAGTGGATATTTGGGCAGTTTGAAGCAGGAGTTCATGAAGAAGAGGAAGAAAGGCAAGCTGCCAAAAGAGGCCAGGCAGCAGTTGCTCGATTGGTGGAGTCGACATTACAAATGGCCTTATCCATCAGTAAGTACTACTTAAACAATTTAATCATCTAAACATTAACTGCCCTTGTATAATTTCCTCAAGAATATGAGAAGTGCCGGTAATTTTCTATGCAGGAGTCCCAGAAGTTGGCTCTTGCAGAATCGACAGGTTTGGACCAGAAGCAAATAAACAACTGGTTTATCAATCAAAGGAAGCGGCATTGGAAGCCGTCCGAGGATATGCAGTTTGTGGTGATGGATGCTGCTCATCCCACCCACTATTACATGGACAATGTCTTGGGCAATCCTTTTCCCATGGACATTTCTCCCTCGTTGCTCTGAGCATGCATCAGGATACTTAATATATAAATATATAAATATATAGATATGTATGCTAATTAAGATGCCAATTAATGTTTAATTAATTGTAGAATGCGAATGCATTTGGATCTAAACAATATTTATATATAATGGATTATTTCTAACGCAGTCTTGTGTACTAGTATATATGTCTGTTTTTTGTAAGGAATTCCAGAGCAGATCTTGGGTTATACACAAGTCTTCTGAATACCTTATGATGATGCAAACCATATGATGATTGATGATCGATGATCATGTTGGAGTTGTATGGTTTACAAGCTGTAATAAGTTACATTCTTCTCGCTGGCTCGATCTTACATAGTGCTATATAGAGCCATCTAGATCAGGGTACCAAAGAGAAACCCAAAAACCAAATAACGTGGGAAGAATTTCTTTGTTAACTGAATTAAGAATTTGAGACCTCACGTTGTTGAGAAGAAAGTAGAGTACTTTTCAATTTCAGAATGCTAAAGAAATGAAATGCCGATTTGTTAGGGGTTGTAATTCGACTCGATTTCTCTAAGAATATCCTACTACAAGTGTTTGCAAGAAAATTCCTATGTTTTTTTTAAAAGGTTGATAGCTATTGTGGGGATGTATAGGAACGCGTTATGACCTCAACAACGTACATCAATAAATTATTGGGTTTTTATCACATATAGTACCTGAACTATTTCTCAATTATATATTTGGTACCTGAACTTAAATTTTTGTCACAAGTAGTATCCAAAGTTTTTGATTTCATCTCTTTTGGTACTTAAGGCCGATTTTTGTGATATTATATACGCGTGTTAAAAAAAAGGCTAAAATGAAAATTTTTGGGTACTACTTGTGACAAAAATTGAAAACTTTGGATTCTACTTGTGACAAAAATTAAAGTTCAGGTACCATTTAGGATGAACTCGAAGAGTTCGGGTACTGGTTGTGATCAAAAGTGAAGTTCATGTACTATGAATATAATTGAGGTAAAGTTCAGATACCATTTGTCATAAAAACCCTAAATTATTTCTTAACTTTTTATTTCGCACAACATTGCAAAAATCCGAGCCTCACAAGAATGCGGTTCCTAAATATCAAAAACTCTTTTTTGTACAAAAATAGGTTCTTTCCTGTAATTGGAATTTAATTTAATTTGTCCAGAAAAAAATGAAATAAAAGTCTCGTTGAGAAAATCTACATGAACTTTATTTTTATTTCATTTTTTTGGTCTTACTAGCCACTTATTTTTATGAATTTTCTAGTTTTTCGACTTTGAAAAATCGTAAAAAATAATCGAGTCGAGATTTACGTTCAGTTAGTTCGAGAAATCCTTAAAAATTATGATTTCAGGGTGAGAACTGAGAATATTTTGTTAAGAAAATAAGAACATGCGATTTTAGCCAAAAAATCATGTGTTATAGTCCATAGTTTTGGGTGAGAAACCATTGTTTAAAAAAAAAAATGTTGAGAAAAAATATTGGGGTTAGTCTCCATGGTGTTAGAACATCGTTCTTGGAAGAAACCTCGAAGTTGGACCCCAAAATTGGAAATTAGCCTCACTTGCATGAGCATGTTAGCCTCGCTTGCAATGGCATTGGTAGCCTCACTAGCAGGGGCATCGGTAGCCTCACTAGCAGGGGCATCGGTAGCATCGTTTGCATGAGAATTGATAGCCTCGCTTGCATGGGTATGCATCATTAGGCTCGCTAGTATAAACATCGTTAGCATCGTTTGCACGAGAATTGATAGCCTCGCTTGCATGGGCATGCACCATTAGGCTCGCTAGTATAAACATTGTTAGCAACGTTTGCATGAGAATTGATAGCCTCGCTTGCATGGGCATGCACCATTAGGCTCACTAGCATGAGCATCGTTAGCCTTATTTTCATTTTTTTTGGTCTTACTAGTCACTTATTTTTATGAATTTTCTAGTTTTCTGACTTTGAAAAATTGTAAAAAATAAACAAACCGAGATTTTTACTTTCCGTTAGTTTGAGAAATTCTTAAAATTTATGATTTGAGGGTGTGACGATTTTGGTGAGAAAATAAGAATATGCGATTTTGGCCAAATATTCGTGTGCTATATATAGTTCCATAGTTTTGGGTAAGAAACCATGATTTTGGATTTTTTTTTTGAGAAAAAAATATTAGTGTTGGTCTCCACGGTGTTAGAAGATCGATTTTAGGTGAAATCTCGTGGTTGAACTGCCAAAATTGGACATAAGCACCGCTTGGACGGACATCGTTAACCTCGCTAGCAAGAACAAGTTAGTCTCGTTTGCATGAGCATTGTTAGTCTCGCTAGCATGAGACGTTTAGAGGTGCCATGACATGTCAAACCTTGTGAACACAATATTTTTTTTATTTTCACATTTGCTGTGCCAAAATCTCACTATTGGTAAAATATAATTTTTAGAAGGTGTTCCAATTGACGTAACTCGAAAAGCTCAAATCGTTTATGTTTTATGAATTTTCTAGTTTTTTGACTTTGAAAAATCATAAAACATATACGAGTCGAGTTTTTCGAGTTCTGTCAGTTGGGACACCTTCTAAAAATAATGTTTTACCAATGACAAGATTTTGGCACAAGCAAAATTAAAAAAAAATGATTGCCATGGTTAGACACGTTTGGAGGTGTCATGACATGCCAAAACATGTCAAACCTTGTCAACACCATTTTTTCTTCAAATTTGCACGTACCAAAATCTCACCATTGGTACAATATAATTTTTAGTAGGTGTTCTAACTGACGAAACTCGACAAGCTCAACTCATTTGTGTTTTATGAATTTTCTAGTTTTCTGAGTTTGGAAAATCTTAAAACATAAACGAGTTGAGCTTTTCGAGTTCCGTCTATTGGGACACCTTTTAAAAATCATGCATTAGCAATTGTGAGATTTTGGCAAGGGCAAAGTTAAAAAAAAAGGCTGGGCATGATATTGCACATTTGGAGGTGCTATGGTATGCCAAAACATCCCAAACCGTGTGAACACAATTTTTTCTTTAAATTTTCCTATGCCAAAATCTCATCATTGGTAAAGAATGATTTTTAGAACCTGTACCAATTGATGGAACTCGAAAACCTCGAGTCGTTTATTTTTATGAATTTTCTAGTTTTCCGACTTTGGAAAATTGTAAAAAATAAACTAGTTGAGATTTTTGCGTTCTGTCAATTCGAGAAATCCTTAAAAATTAATTATGATTTGAGGGCGGGTAGATTTGGTGAGAAAATAAGAACATGCGATTTTGGCCAAAATATAATGTGTTATAGTCCACAGTTTTTTTGTAAGAAATCATGATTTTGGATTTTTTATTTTTGAGAAAAAAATATTAGTGTTAGTCTCCACGGTGTTAGAACATCGTTATTGGGTGGAACCTCATAGTTAGACCGCTGAAATTGGACATTAGCCTAGCTTGCACGGGCATCGTTAGCCTTGCTAGCATGAATATTGTTAGTCTCGATTGCATGAACATCGTTAGTCTCGATTGCATGAGCATGTTAGCCTCGCTACCATGAGACATTTGGAGGTATCATGGCATGCCGAAACATGCTAAACCTTGTCAACTCCATTTTTTATTCACATTGCAACTGTGCTAAAATCTCATCATTGGTAAAATATAATTTTTAGAAGGTGTTCAAATTGACGGAACTTGAAAAGTTCAAGTTGTTTATGTTTTATGAATTTTCTAGTTTTCCGATTTTGGAATATCTTAAAACATAAACGATTTTAGTTTTTCGAGTTATGTCAGTTGTGACACCTTCTAAAAGTAATGCTTTACCAATGATGAAATTTTAGTACGGGGCAAAGTAAAAAAAAAAGAAAAGGGGGTTTGACATGTTTGGAGGTGTCATGGCATGCCAAAATATGTCAAACTTTGTCAATACTATTTTTTCTTCAAATTTGTCTATACCAAAATCTCACGATTGGTAAAATATTATTTTTAAAAGGTGTTCTAATTGACGGAACTCGAAAACCTCAACTCGTTTATGTTTTATTAATTTTATAATTTTTTGACTTTTGAAAATCGTAAAACATAAACTTGTCGAGATTTTCGAGTTATGTCAATTGAGACACCTTTAAAAAATCATGCTTTACTAACTGGGAGATTTTGGCAAAGATAAAGTTAAAAAAAAATAAAAAAATTTGACATGGTATGACACATTTGGAGGTGCCGTTAGCCCGTAAAAGGAGAAATTGGGCTCCATCATTAAAGCCTGCAATGAACAACAAGTCTCAAATCTAGGACGATTCATATGTTGGTTTGAGTTTGGGTCTTCTGTTTTCATTTTCGGTACCCTGGCTCCGGCTATCTCACTCTCTCACATAGCCGCCTCGACGAGAACACTCTCAGCGGAAGGATCGACTGTTGTCAATCCCTGACGCATTTTGACTGGCAGATTTCCGGCGGTTACGTCTGGAGGGTACTTCTTTCTTTCTTCATATTATTTGTTCCACTGTTTGGCGCCTTCAATTTCCTATTACCTTGTCATATTTTTGGTGCTTATTGCTTTCTAATCATGTAATCTAGCTAGAAACTTGTTTGAAGAACTTGGGTTTTAATTTCTAAGCTGCAAGAAACTGTTCTTGATTTTCTTCTTGTTCTTCTGTGTCTTCCTTTTTTGGCATTTTATCGAACACTTGGAATGCATTGAAATATAGATGGGGAAAAGGTTGAAAATGAAGGATGTGAGTATGAGACATTGCAGTTACTGTGTACAACTGTGGACAATATAATGAATGTTCATGAGGGTTTTTAACACCTTTGTGAGTTCAATTCAGCGTGCGGTGCATAACTGCATAAGTTCTTTCCATTAAGAATTTATGTTGAAATAAACATCAATTTTAGGTCTTGAGCTGTGTTCTCTTGCAGTAAGAAGGTTGAGATTTTTTTTCTTTTTCTTTTTCTGTTTTTGGCCAGAGAAGATTGAGAAAGCTGAATTGTGGATGTAGATATCCCGGACGGAACTACGTTGAACTGTGTGTCTATGTGTTAAATTGGAGTATTGGACTATGGTTTGCACTTTGTAGCGAGGTATTATAGATTTATAGTACTGAATTACTGATCTTATTATCTTTATTTCAGAAAAAAGAGCTCCTGGAGCATCCACAAGGAGAAAAAAAATATGGCTTTTAGCGAAATTTTGTTCCGTCCCTGAGATAGCCAGTCGAATATTTATCAGTTGAGTGTTGGCTACCATTTTGGAGTATGGCTTTGTCGGTTTCCAGAAGGCTCCTACGTTCATTTGGTTCCGTTTTGGCATCGGGCAGCTGTGACTCTCCAAGTATATTATATCCATCATTTTGCGCTTCTCATGGTAGGAACGAGTGTATTTTGGTTGTAAGCTGTTTGTCATAGCATGATTGGAACATTTTTGTGGCATTGCAACTGTTATTTTTCTACCTTTATTTTGGTCCAGCTGATTTCTGCGTGCATGTTTCAGGGGTTATCTCTTCCTCTGAGGAATTTTTGGCTGTTTCCAAGGTATTCTTTCATCATAGACATGTTGATTTCTCCATAGCTAATTTTTTTTAATTAAATAGAAAATAGTATATTAAAGATAAAGCTATATCTTAAGACTTGATTTAGAGTGTTGATACATTCAACATGCTAATTTACTTGAATCATTTGTTATCTGTATACCTGGAAACTTCCAATTTAGGGTGGGTCATCTTCTTTTGCTTATCGAAGGCTTTCAACTCTGACTCCTGAATCAAGTGGAGGTGCATTTCCCTCTGATGTATTGTCCACAAAGCCTGTGGTAGCGTCAGAGCGTAAAATAGGTAAGATATTGCATTTCTGAAGTTTCAGGTTTATGTTAGCTAGGATTATCGGAATTGTATCATAGATTTTGACTGTTGAATGTACCTGCATTAATTGTTTTAGAGTGGTTTGAATCTGGAAGTTAAGCCAATCTATTGGCATGAGGTTCAAAGCTGTTGTCCCTGATCTTGAAAAAAGATATAAAAGATAATGGCTGCATACTTCTGATGTTTTTGGTACCTGCGTGTTTATATATATATTTTTTTTGGATTGGTGATGCAATTTATACTTCCATTTGTTTTTAGTTATCTTATGCCTACTTCGTTATATCTTAATTCAGTGTAATCCTTACTTTTCCCTCTAACTCTTCTATTCAATAGTTTAGATATTCAACGAATGCATTTTGTGGTAACAAAGAGCTGGATATCTTTTGTATCTTATAATATGTACACATCTACATATAATCTAATCTATACAAATCCAGTATAACCTTATTTGTTCCAAATAGATTCTCCCGCCCAGTCACTTGGTGGTCTGAAAGGGTGTACAACAATATACTTTCCTGAGAGTCACGTAGTTTGTATTATTGAGATTTTTCTCATTTCGGATACACATTGTACATGGTCAATTCTTGCAGTGCATGCATTAAATTCTTAGTTTGTGGTAAATGTCACGATGTCATCTATTTCGCTACCCTTTTTTTAAGATAAAAAAAAGTTTTAACTCTTTTATTAATCTCTTAAAAAAACTTGTACAATTGTTCTACTGATGTTGAGTATCCTATAATGTAGGAAATTATCAAGACCTTGTAATTCCAGTGACAAATTTTCACAATGAAGAAAAAGGCTTGATGGTTTTGGCTGGTGATGTTTTTGATGTACCTATTAGAAAGGATATTGTTCATCGGGTTGTACTATGGCAGCTAGCAAAAAGGCAACAGGTAACACCTTATGATATATGCAGTCATTGACACCTGAAGTACGTAATCATGACACTAATGATGGCTGAGCCATACTGATGGCATCTGTCCTTTAACACTAGAATTACAAAAAGGAATTTTCTAACTCATATGCCACTTCTTTTCTTTTGGAGGCATCACGGTCTTTCTTTTAGTCAGTTTCTTTTTCCTTTTTGGGAGATTGGTTGGAGCATTTTGGTGTAAAGCTTCACAGGATCAGACACAAATTGAAGTAAAATAAAATGAATCTATGGCTTTGTGTATAAGAGAAACTTAACTGATAAAAAACTTTTCTATATTGTACATGTACTGTCTGCCAAATGCTTTTAAATAACTTGTCATTGTCTCGGAGGTCTGGCAAAAGGGATGTTGTAGTCAGTGAACTAATGTTGGTAAGACTCCATACAGAATTGACTGAAAAAAGAAAAGAAAAGAAACTAATGCCAATTGAGTGGTCTGCAGGGAACACATTCAACAAAAACTATCAGTGAGGTCAGTGGGACTGGGAGAAAGCCATGGAATCAGAAGGGTACTGGTCGAGCGAGGCATGGAACTTTGCGTGGTCCTCAGGTATTGAACTTTCATGCTTTAATTTAGAATGTCTTTTGTCTTTCAACATGACTCTTTCATGAAGATGCTTTTGGATAGAGCTTAATGAACCTAATGGGTGTTAACAGTTCCGAGGAGGTGCTACAATGCATGGTCCTAAGCCACGAAGTCATGCTATTAAGCTGAATAAGAAGGTTCGGCGTCTTGGGCTAAAAGTTGCTCTGACAGCTCGAGCAGCAGAGGGAAAGGCAAGTTTCTCTCTGTCTCTCCGAGAATTTCGTTTTCTGGTTTTTACCTATTTAAATATGTTTGGTTTAGTATAAAGATGAGGTCGAAGTAATTAAACATTTTGACTTTGATGTTCTTGATGCAACCTAACTAGAGAAAGTTGTGCAAAATTACAGCTAGTTGTTTTCGAGGATTTGGAAGTCCCAACACATAAAACCAAGAATATTGTGAACTACGTCAAGCAAATGGAGAACACCAAGAAAGTTCTAGTAGTGGACGGTGGCCCCATAAGTGAAAAACTCAAGTTGGCTACTCAAAACATACATTATGTGAACGTGCTTCCCTCAATTGTAAGCTGCGTTTTCTGATCCTAAGTGTGTCCTAGCAAATTATCTGTATGATTAACCTGAGATGCCTAAAAGGTTTCCACATAATAACAATAACAACCCAATAGTGATTTCAAGTTTTATACATACATGAACCAGCTGCCATGGAAGTTGAGTTTGACCTCAGTGCTTATTTGTGTTTAACTTATTTTGCAGGGGTTAAACGTCTACAGCATCCTGCAGCATGACACACTGGTGATGTCCCGTGATGCTATAAACAAAATTGTCGAACGGATGCACACTCCAATTAACCGTTGAAGTTCTACATCATTTGCTCCTCTGCATTAGTTTTAACTTAGCATAGAAACTGCTTTCGTTTTTTATGGAGATAAAAAAGAACCCCAACGAATAATGTATGTTGTTTTTTGTTGCAATCTGCAAATGCATGTATGCATATTCTGAATTTTTTCTATGTTGAAAGTACCATCTGTTAGATATTTTGTGGTTGATTGTCACTGCTACATTCACCACTTTAAAGTTACTGAATAATTCTGTCGTTTTGATAATTAGTGGCATTGAGAGTAGGGGGAATCAAACTTGGAACCTCAATGTAGGGTAGATGCTCCCAAGTATTAGAACTGCAAACCCCACAATTGTTGAACAATCTTACTACTAATCTAACTTAATTGTTTTAAATGATTTGACTAACTCGAGCCAAGTTGCTCTGGTCCCGAGACATGAACATGGACCTCAGATTCGGGACTCGGGTTTCCGAGCCAAACTCAGACTCGAGACTGCTCGGACCCGAGAACCCGAACCCTTGGAATGGTACTCTTCAAAATTTGTGTGTAGCCATTTCTCACTTGGGCCATAGAACCAGTTTGGGCTTGGTCAAATCTTATTTTGCTAAACCAACCTGCTCCCGCATCCCGATATATTGTAAGCATAAAAAGAAGCACACATTAATGTCAAACATTTAAGACACATGTATTATCAGTCGAGCGTGACACTCATCTGTGCTCCTCCTCCGTCTCTTTCTCTCTCTTGTCTCCGTAAGGAGGTCTAGGGTTTTGCTCTCCCTCCCAAATTTCCAAAATTTAGGGGTTTGAATGCAACCACTCCACCCCCATTGAAATCTCTTCAAAAGTTGCTACATTTGTGAACATATTGAGCTCTTTGAAAATCCCCCAATGGCGAAAACCAGACCAGGAAAAAAGGACGTCGACTCTTACACTATCAGAGGCACCAACAAGGTCGTCAGAGGTAAAGAACAAAATTTTAAGAAACGATTTTTATTCTGTTTTTCAGAAAATTTTTCCAGAAAGAAATGAAATTGGTGGTGTGAAAATGGTGGCTTTTGCAGCTGGGGATTGTGTGCTGATGCGCCCATCGGACGTCGGTAAGCCCCAATACGTGGCGCGAATCGAGAAGATCGAGGCCGACAACAAGAGCAACGCGAAGGTGAGAGTGAGGTGGTACTATAGGCCTGAGGAGTCAATTGGAGGGCGTAGGCAGTTCCATGGATCCAAAGAGCTCTTCTTGTCTGACCACTATGATGTTCAGAGCGCCAACACCATTGAGGGGAAGTGTGTAGTCCACTCTTTCAAGAACTACACGAAACTCGAAAATGTGGGAGCTGAGGATTACTACTGTAGATTTGAGTACAAGGCTGCTACTGGAGCTTTTACTCCGGATAGAGTTGCTGTGTGAGTTTCTTGGTCTTTGCCTTTTGCCTAATGTGTTGGTTATGGGAAATGTGGTGTTTATGAATGTGATTGATGATGGGGTTTTGTGTTTTGGGTTTTGAAGGTATTGCAAGTGTGAGATGCCTTATAACCCGGATGACCTCATGGTGCAGTGTGAGGATTGCAAAGACTGGTAATTTCTTCAAGTTCTAGTCTTTCTTGCTAAATTGGAGTTTGTGGATTGGAGTTTTTGAATGTGTTTGTTTCAAATGGCCTAGTAATAAGTTTGTTTTACTTGAACAGTTTCTGCATCTAATATCCATTAAAAAGTGTACCCAAAAGAAAGGGAGGCTCCCATCATTGCAGTCTTGAATACTTGTTTAGTGTATATACAAACAAGCATAAGGATTTGGAAAATCATTTTGTATGTGCAATCTGCTACTTGAAAGTTTGAAACTCTACATTGCTCGGCCTCCTGGTGGTTTTTACTTTAACCAACTTAAAAATTGCACGATAGAATCATAGAAAGCTTAATTTCCATATGTTTATTACTTTGGTTTTATTGGTCAAATTCATGCTTGAGAAGTGGTTGCAGAACTCCATGATGGGCCTCTGCTCATAATATAATAGTGGAATCTTCTTAGAAGGAAATTCAGGTTGTTCTTGCAACATTATTGAATCTCCCTTTTTCATTTGAATATCATAGATACTCTGGTTGCTGCATCAGATAATGGACTGCTGCTCTAATAATATAATAGTTCAAAATTGAGACTTTTGTGGAGGAAATTTGGGTCATTTGTGCAATATAGTTGAATTTCTTATTAATTTTCTTTATCCTGATAGATAAATCTTCTCACTTGACCTTTCTTAAATTTGTTTGAATGCTCATGAATTTATTTTACAACTGGACTTGTAGGTTCCATCCAGCTTGTGTGGACATCTCAAATGAAGTAGCAAAAAAATTGGAACACTATATATGTTCAGAATGTTCAGCTGATGAGGATGTGAAAAAACCTCAGAACTCAGTTTCAGCATCACCTGCAGATGATGCCAAGGTGAGATACTTAATATGGAGTTTTAAGTATTTGTAGATGTATATATATTGTATTTGTTCAGCATTTTCTATGCCTACCACTGAGTAAACTGTGCTTATTCGGGTTGATATTTTGATGTCATTTAGTAGTGGTTGGATGAACATGTGAGTCTGATAAGTTTCCTTTGAAAAAAATTTGTGCATGATTTTTCAATTTGGATCATCCTCAACAAATATATTGCAGCTGATTACTAGTTTTAGAGGAAAGCATCTATTGCATCAGTAAACTGATGATGATTAGACTACTGGTGATGCTCTTGAGGATCTCAACCGATAAATAAAGAAGCTTTACAGTATTGATTTTGTCATTCTTTGCCATTGTTATTTGTTCTGCAATCTATTAACTGACAGACCACTTCTCCTAAGTATATACGACCAAACAAAAGAAAAATATTGTTGCAAGTATCCGGCATTGTCTCTTCACTGATGAACTACTTGTCCCAAAGTCTTTGTTTCATGGTCCATTTTCAGTTCGGCATTTTTATCATGTCTAATTCCTTTCTGTGATTTTATTTTGTTTAATACGTTCACCACTGGTTATATCTAACTCTAACCAGTTAGATTGTCCACTCTCCTTTGTTTATTTTGTAATGTTGTTTTGGGCTATGGGAGTTGTTAACATTTATACAAGGAAGCGTTTGTAAACTATTTGGGAATTCTTTGCATGAATGGATTGTTGGTTAACTGGTTTGCTATTCATCATGTGCTCTATATTACTTCATCGACTATCTCTTGTACTATGACTAGCTCTATTTTTCTAATGTGACTATGTAGTACTGTTCCATTACTGCATACACTGATTTTACTGAGGCCGAGTAATCAGAATTTGTGACCTTTTGCAGGCGGATACTAAGCGCCGGAAGAAATGACTTCAATTGCAAGAGGCAAGACAAAGTGCAGTGCTGCTGTTGGTGTCGGTGTCTTGGATTGCTATCATGTGGATATAGAGTAGGGTTTCCTGTGGGTTTCAGGACTTGTTATTCAGGAGATTAGGCTTGTATTGAAAGTTTGTTTTGTATCTCAACAATTAAACCGTAGAATCTCTTGTATGACAAATTGCTGGTTGCGACTTTTACTATTATTAAGTTATTAACGTGTCAATCCATTTTCCCGATACTCATTAACATTTGTTGTTTTGTATTGCTGGAGCATACGTATTGTCCTAGTTATAACCTTTCTTGGTTAGTCAACTTATGTGACCGCAGTTCTACTGCCACACCTTGCATATAATAGGGGTATATGGAATGTTCCCATTTTCCAGATTTTTTAATGGCCTCGAAGGTTTAAGGTTTCTGAGTTGGGATGGACTTCAGACCAAAAAAAAGAGTTGGGATGGACTAAATGATTCTGATGTCTGCATCATCAGTAGTTTGGAGTCTGGACAAAGCTTGTTGCAGAACTTTGTTTATAGAGGTACTTGTGTCTTGTAGCCTTCAGTTTCTATTAAACGTAAGCGAAATGTCTGCGTCTTTCTGTTTGGAGCCTTGAAAATGCGGGCATCCACTCTGGAGGATAGCGAGGTTGTGCGGCCTCCTTTTCTGCAGATCAGGACGTCTGATTTCATGGCTGCTTTTTTTGAACTGGTACAATGATTTTCATGACTACCACTGTTAAAGCTGCTGATTTTGGTATCATGAACTACAGTCCCACCCCAGAAGTCGTAGTTTGAGTTGGTTTTCTTCTTGTTTTCACTCCTATCCCCCCTATAATGATGAACTCAAGGTTGTTTGGTGTGAGATGGCATGGACAGCGTGCACATATACTCTGAGATTTGAATATAAGCTTAACTAAATAAGTGGTAACCGTTGGTCCAAACAGGCTGGTGTTTTTCTTAAGAAAGTTCGATTCACATTTTTGGTGTGGTTGCATGTCTCTTATGGCAACCTCATTACTTTTAAATCTCAAGTTTGACACCTAAATTTTCATAATTCATAACTTCAGACTCATAGGGAAAGTAGTTCTACACATCATTAAGTCAGTTGTTAAAACGAAATTAGAATTAAACATCACAAGCCCCTACATTCTCTGCTGTGTAATGCAATCAAGCATGTCAACCAATGTTTTATTGCCTTCATTGTGTTTCATAGCGCTTCTCGCTTCTGTGATTTTAACTGGTTTTGCAGCAGAAGAGCGTGCAATATACCTGGTTTTGATGGAAGGAGACCCTGTTGCATTCAATGGAGGTTCTCCATCTTCGCGCCTCGACTTACACAGGTGGGAGAAAGAACCTGTTTTATTATTTTGTTGGTTACAGAAAGAACTTGTTTTCTTATCGTGTGGTTTTCATGCATGCATGACTCAATATATTCAGTGAAGTTTCAAAGGCTCATGCAAAGCGCTTGGTAGATTCTCATGATCAGCTTCTGCGGAGTAATCTTGAGACTGGAAACTACAGCAAGCTTTACAGCTTTAAACACATTGCAAATGGCTTTGCTGTCCATACAACCCCTTCTCAGGTACTTTAAGCTAAATCTGTTTTGGTTTTAATGCATTTCTGACTACGTTATAATAATACTTATATGATCAATTTGTATTTTATTCATCTTTTAATCTAACTAGGAAGAAGGAATGGAAAAGCTTTCATGCATTTCTTACTGATCATGAATAACATTTCAGGCTGAAAAGCTCAAAAATGCTCCAAGAGTAAAGTTGGTTGAGAGAGATAGAGGAGCAAAGTTGATGACAACGTACACTCCTCGATTCCTTGACTTACCTGAAGTATGGACACAAGAAGGAGGACAACGTAATGCGGGTGAAGGCATTGTGATTGGTTTTGTGGATACAGGCATTAACCCAGCACATCTAAGTTTTGCTTATAATCCCCTGAGCCCTTTCACCTCCAATATATCTCATTTTTCGGGTGCTTGTGAGACCGGTCCTCTATTCCCAGCAACTTCATGCAATGGTAAAATAGTTTCAGCCAAGTTCTTCTCAGCTGGGGCTCGAGCCGTTGCTACTCTAAACGCTTCAGTGGATTTTCTTTCACCATTTGATGCAGATGGACATGGCAGGTAGCCAGAGTTGCTTTGATGGCTTTTGATAATATTAGTTAGTACTACAATAGAATAATAAATAATAACCATATCATGATGTTTAACCTAGGTGGATCGGATTAAAATCCCTTAATGTTATTCTTTGTTCAGTCATGTAGCATCAGTTGCTGCTGGAAATGCTGGAATTCCTGTGGTTGTCAATGGCTTCTGGTATGGACAAGCCAGTGGGATGGCACCACGTGCGCGGTATGTTTTTTCTATATTGATCGATTAATGCAGCAGAGATATCAAGATTGATTCAAAGATTAATCAAATTAACACATCTGGCTTTTTTTGAGTAACAGGATTGCTGTATATAAAGCTGTGTATCCTACAGTAGGAACTTTAGCAGATGTAGTTTCTGCAATGGATCAAGTAAGCAATGTAGAAAGTAGAAACTTAAATGCTAGCTAGTAATTCTATAACACGTAGCACTCCAGTCCAGAATTTGTTTTATGTGCGTCTTTAATTTCCTTTGTGTTACAAGTACAGGCAGTTCGAGATGGAGTGGACGTCCTAGCACTCTCTGTAGGACCAGATGAACCACCAGAGGATACAGTGACCTTCTTAAGCATATTTGATGTTTACATGTTATATGCTCGACGAGCTGGGGTTTTCGTGGTGCAAGCAGCAGGTAATCGAGGGCCAGACCCTTCAAGCGTAGTGTCTTACAGCCCTTGGGCTGTAGGTGTAGCTTCTTCCGGCACGGATAGAATTTATCCTTCTTCTATTGTTCTTGGAAATGGAGCAAGAATTGAAGGTGTGGGATTGTCAGGTACACGCTAGCATCTAAACTTCAAGATCATCTTAACCATACCTAGTTCAAATAAATCCATCATTGTTCTTTGAATTGATTATGTTCTTCTCATTCAGCACCAACTTTTGGACAAGGGTTACTTCAACATAGGTTGGTTTTGGCCAAGGATGCAATTAATCCAATTGGGTTATTCCCAAGAACTCCACCCTATGTTGAAGAGTGCCAATTTCCACAAGCATTGGATCCCAGGTTAGTGGTAGGTAGTATTGTCATCTGCACATTCTCGGAGGGCTTCTATAATGGGACATCCACCCTCAATGCCATCATCAACACGGCCAGAGCTCTCGGATTTATGGGTTTTGTTCTCGTTGCAAATCCAGCCTATGGTGATTTCATTGCAGAACCTATTCCTTTTACTGTTTCTGGCATTATGGTCCCAAATGTAACCAATTCCCAGGTACATATCAACAATAAATGTCATATTCATCATAACAGAACTAGCAAAATCTTACAAGAGTTGATAATGAATGATAGGTTATATTACAATACTATGAACAACAAACATTCAAGGATGAGAGAGGATTTTTTACTAGATTTGCCGCGAGGGCATCAATCAGAGAAGGAAGAGCTGCTTCTTTCATGGGCCAAGCACCCATTGTGAGCAGATTCTCTTCGAGGGGACCGGATTTCATTGACAGAGACAGGAAGCCTGCTGATGTTCTAAAGCCCGATATTCTTGCCCCGGGGCACCAAATCTGGGGAGCTTGGAGCCCCTTTAGCGCCTTAGAACCCTTATTAGTGGGTGAGTAGAAGTTGCAAGCATTTTTTTTGGTGCTATTATGGATGCCTTGATATGCAAGCAAGAATTAACAAACTTGGCACTTCTGTTGTTTAGGACACAGTTTTGCACTACTATCTGGTACAAGCATGGCAACACCTCATATCTCCGGAATAGCAGCACTTATCAAGCAGTATAACCCTTCATGGACTCCGTCCATGATTGCATCTGCGATTTCCACCACCGCCACCAAGTATGATAAAAATGGAGAACTGATAATGGCTGAAGGATCTGATGTAGGCAGTCAATATCCCTCCACCCCTTTCGACTTTGGAGCTGGATTTGTCAGTCCAAGTCGTGCCATGGATCCGGGCCTAGTCTTATCTTCAGGTGAAGAATACACTTTGTTTTATAACTTTTTGGGTTGTTCTATATGTAGTAATAGTAATGACCTTTGAATTGAAAACAGGATATGAAGACTACATCAGCTTCTTGTGCTCTTTGCATGATACCAATCCAGGTACAATAAAAACTGTCACTGGAGAATTGTGCAACAAGCCACTTGACCATCCAGCCAATCTGAACCTTCCTTCAGTAACAATATCAGCATTGAACGGGTCTCGATTAGTACGACGGGTTTTCATGAATGTAGGGAGCAAGCCGGAGACTTATTTTAGCTCGGTGCTGCCACCAAATGGGACAACAGTAGACATATCTCCACCTACGTTTACCATAGCTCCACAAGGCACTCGAGAGCTAGGTATACAGTTCAATGTGACCCAAGCAATGGATCAATTCACCTTTGGTGAAATTGTTCTTACAGGAAGCTTAAATCATATTGTCAGGATACCTTTATCAGTTTTTCCAGTTTCTATATGAAAAAGATGAGAATCTGTCAGATTTCATCACTTGCATAGTCTATGACTATACCTAAATTAAAGCCATGTTTAAGAACATCGAGGAGAATCCTCGTTGTGTATCAAGTAAAGTCTAAACAAATATGATGAGTGAAATTGGTTTGGTCTGTATTCATGAAAGGTTCAAGTTCAGTCGGTGTAAGCAATTTTTCTTTAGTCACCAACTTGGATTTAAGGATCTCTCGAATTGACGGAACACAAAAATCTCAACTCGTTTATTTTTTACGATTTTTCAAAGTTAGAAAACTACAAAATTCCAAAAAAATAAATGAGTCGAGGTTTTCGACTTCCGTCAATTGGTACACCTTCTAAAAATCATTCTTTACCAATGGTGAGATTTTAAAACCTGTAACTTTAAAGAAAAAATTATTTTTCAGAAACCATAGTTTCTCACCAAAAACAGTGAACTATAGCACACGATTTTTTGGTCAAAATCGCATGTTCTTATTTTCTTACCAAAATCTTCTCACCCTCAAATCATGATTTTTAAGGATTTCTCGAATTGATGGAACGCAAAAATCTCAATTCGTTTATTTTTTACGATTTTCCAAAGTTAGAAAACTAGAAAATTCCTAAAAAATAAACGAGTCGAGATTTTTGACTTCCGTCAATTGGTACACCTTCTAAAAATAATTTTTTACCAATAGTGAGAATTTAAAACCAGTAACTTTAAAGAAAAAATTATTTTTCAGAAACCATGGTTTCTAACAAAAAACTGTGAACTATAGCACACGAATTTTTGGCCAAAATCAAATGTTCATATTTTCTCAATAAAATCTTCTCACCCACAAATCATGATTTTTAAAGATTTCTCGAATTGACGGAACGCAAAAATCTCAACTCGTTTATTTTTTACGATTTTCCAAAGTTAGAAATCTAGAAAATTCATAAAAAATAAACGAGTCGAGGTTTTCGACTTCCGTCAATTGGTACACCTTCTAAAAATAATTCTTTACCAATGGTGAGATTTTAAAACCAGCAACTTTAAATAAAAAATTATTTTTCAGAAACCATGGTTTCTCACCAAAAACTGTGAATAACACACGATTTTTTTGCCAAAATTGCATGTTCTTATTTTCTTACCAAAATCTTCTCACCCTCAAATCATGATTTTTAAGGATTTCTCGAATTGATGGAACGCAAAAATCTCAACTCGTTTATTTTTTACAATTTTCCAAAGTTAGAAAACTAGAAAATTCCTAAAAAATAAACGAGTCGAGGTTTTTGACTTCCGTCAATTGGTAGGCCTTCTAAAAATAATTCTTTACCAATGGTGAGATTTTAAAACCAGTAACTTTAAAGAAAAAATTATTTTTCAGAAACCATGGTTTCTAACAAAAAACTGTGAACTATAACACACGATTTTTTGGCCAAAATCGCATATTCTTATTTTCTCACCAAAATCTTCTCACTCTCAAATCATGATTTTTAAGGATTTCTCGAATTGACGGAACGCAAAAATCTGAATTCGTTTATTTTTTACGATATTCCAAAGTTAGAAAACTACAAAATTCCTAAAAAATAAACGAGTCGAGGTTTTCGACTTCTGTCAATTGGTACACCTTCTAAAAATAATTCTTTACCAATGGTGAGATTTTAAAACCAGCAACTTTAAATAAAAAATTATTTTTCAGAAACCATGGTTTCTCACCAAAAACTGTGAATAGCACACGATTTTTTGGCCAAAATTGCATGTCTTATTTTCTTACCAAAATCTTCTCACCCTCAAATCATGATTTTTAAGGATTTCTCGAATTGATGGAACGCAAAAATCTCAACTCGTTTATTTTTTACAATTTTCCAAAGTTAGAAAACTAGAAAATTCCTAAAAAATAAACGAGTCGAGGTTTTTGACTTCCGTCAATTGGTAGGCCTTCTAAAAATAATTCTTTACCAATGGTGAGATTTTAAAACCAGTAACTTTAAAGAAAAAATTATGTTTCAGAAACCATGGTTTCTAACAAAAAACTGTGAACTATAGCACACGATTTTTTGGCCAAAATCGCATATTCTTATTTTCTCACCAAAATCTTCTCACTCTCAAATCATGATTTTTAAGGATTTCTCGAATTGACGGAACGCAAAAATCTGAATTCCTTTATTTTTTACGATATTCCAAAGTTAGAAAACTACAAAATTCCTAAAAAATAAACGAGTCGAGGTTTTCGACTTCTGTCAATTGGTACACCTTCTAAAAATAATTCTTTACCAATGGTGAGATTTT
This sequence comes from Rubus parviflorus, assembly GCA_029955375.1. Classification (NCBI taxonomy): domain Eukaryota; kingdom Viridiplantae; phylum Streptophyta; class Magnoliopsida; order Rosales; family Rosaceae; genus Rubus; species Rubus parviflorus. The sequence continues at coordinate 672,152 of JARGGL010000003.1, forward strand.
AAAACCTGTAACTTTAAAGAAAAAATTATTTTTTAGAAACCATGGTTTCTCACCAAAAACTGTGAATAGCACACGATTTTTTGGCCAAAATTGCATGTCTTATTTTCTTACCAAAATTTTCTCACCCTCAAATCATGATTTTTAAGGATTTCTCTAATTGATGGAACGCAAAAATCTCAACTCGTTTATTTTATACAATTTTCCAAAGTTAGAAAACTAGAAAATTCCTAAAAAGTAAACGAGTCAAGGTTTTCGACTTCCGTCAATTGGTACACCTTCTAAAAATCATTCTTTACAAATAGTGAGATTTTTAAAACCAGTAACTTTGAAGAAAAAATTATTTTTCAGAAACCATGGTTTCTCACAAAAAACTGTGAACTATAGCACACAATTCATACGGATTTTTGGCTAAAATCGCATGTTCTTATTTTCTCACCAAAATCTTCTCACCCTCAAATCATGATTTTTAAGGATTTTTCGAATTGACGGAACGCAAAAATCTCAACTCGTTTATTTTTTTACGATTTTCCAAAGTTAGAAAACTAGAAAATTCCTAAAAAATAAACGAGTCGAGGTTTTCGACTTCCGTCAATTGGTACACCTTCTAAAAATCATTATTTACCAATGGTGAGATTTTAAAACCCATAACTTTAAAGAAAAAATGGTGTTGACATGGTTTGACATGCCATGTCACCTCCAAACGTGTCATACCATGCCAACCCCCCTTTTTTTATTTAACTTTGCCGTTGCCAAAATTTCACAATTGGTAAAGCATGATTTTTAAAAAGTGTCTCAACTGACGGAACTTAAAAATCTCGACTCGTTTATGTTTTACGATTTTCCAAAGTCGGAAAACTATAAAATTCGTAAAACAAAAACGAGTCGAGGTTTTCGAGTTCCGTCATTTGGAATACCGTTTAAATACCATGTTTTACCAATGATGAGATTTTGGCACAGACATATTTGAAAAAGAATGGTGGTGACATAGTTTGGCATGCCTTGGCACCTCCAAATGTGCCAAACCATGCCAACCCTCTTTATTTATTTATTTTTTCCCAACTTTGCATGTGTCAAATCTCACCAATAGTGAGACCATGATTTTTTGTCTCAATTGACGGAACTCGAAAATCTCGACTCGTTTATTTTTTACGATTTTCCAAAGTCAGAAAACTAAAAAATTCATAAAACATAAACGGGTCAAATTTTTCGAGTTCCGTGAATTGGAACACCTTCTAAATATCATGTTTTACCAATGGTGCGATTTTGGCATTGGAAAATTAAAAAAAATTTGTGTTGACATGGTTTGGCATGTTTTGACATGCTTTGACACCTCCAAGTGTCTCAAACCATGCCAACCCACCCCCCACCCCCCCCCCCCCCCCCCCCGCTTCCTTTAACTTTGCCAATTCTCGTGGCTAAGACAATGCAAATGCATATGCCTATTTCAATGCTCTTGTCCATCAGTTTAGTGTTAAGGGAAAGTAATATGTGTCCTAATCTGTGTCATTTTTATGCTTGTACCTTTAACCATGTTCATGCAAGCGAAGCCAACTGTGTCCAACACGGTGTCACCTTATAACAATGTTTTTAGCATTGTTGGGACCAACCCCAAAACTCTCTCAAAAAACAAAATTCTCCAAGACTTTGGTTTCTCATCCAAAACTATGGACTATAGCACACGATTTTTTTGGCCAAAATCGCATGATCTCATTTTCTCACCAAAATATTTCCATTATGAAATCATGATTTTTAAGCACTTCTAAACCCTAAACCCTAATTTCGACCCGATTCTTTAAAGTCGGAAGATAAGAAAATTTATAAAAAAATTGTCGAGATTTTCTAGTTCAATCACCTTCTAAAAATCAGATTTGCTAATAGTGAGATTATGGCACATGCAAATTTGAAGAAAAAATGGTGTTGACCCATAACCCATTGATAAAATCATGATTTGAGTGAAATTGAACGATTTATATTATGATTGGAAAAATGGTTCAATTTACACATTACAATTGAATTGGCAACAATAGCATGACGACTACAAGAAGACTTAATCATGTCACTAATGTCATGTTGCACATACAGTCGTCACACCGCGGATACCTATAAACACTTCTTGCCTTGGGCCTTGGTTGGACATGTTTCGTTTGTCTAACTGCCTTTCTAACTCTCTGCTCGAACACACGCCATTCAATACTGGAGTTCTTCGAAAAAATGGTGGCAAGCCTCCGTTTGTTTGGTCGTATTGTTGGCGTTATCCCTCCGCCATAGTATATTCGAAAACCAGATACCAAGGATGATAATTGACTTCCCGAATCAGTCATGGCAAATGCATCGGAAGCAGTGCAGCCTATGAAGTCCAGTGCTGCTAACTACAGAACAGATGAGATTCATAAACGTTAAGCATTCAATCTTGGTTTTCCTGACAAAAATCTCAAAAGAATACTTGGAACCTAAAGATCTACAATTAGAACGATGGAGTGTAATGGAAAAGAATTGACATCAACACATTCATAACTAATGAAACTATGATAGGGACAAGTAATAGTGTTTAAGCATTTAATTACCTGAGATTTAAAATTCCTGAAAGGTTCAAGTTCAGCGTTTGTAAGCAAGTTTTCTTTAGTCACCAATTTAGGGTACAAGCTAGTCAAAGCAATCATCCTTGACCTCCCTCCATATATCTGTGAACCTGCCACAAATATACGTGTCTTACGCTTGAAACCAAGAGCAGCAAGCATAAGCACTGCTTCTTCAGGCGACAAAGGACACAAGCCTTCTGACCTGAGTACTGCGGGAGTAGGTAGCCTGCAACAATTAGAAAACTTTGATTAAACCATAAACCAAGCTGATATGAAAGTGCATCCTTAGCGTATCAAATAATTCTGTTCTTTCTAATATATTGGTGCGGGGATTCTAAGGGTATGAACAGAAACCCTTGCATCAAATAAGGTGTTCTCATTCTAAATTATTATAACATATTGGGGGGAGGGGGGAACCAACCAAATGAAATAATACTGCATACTTTGTAGTCTTCTTGAGAAGTACCAATGCAGGGAAATGGATTTCTCGAAAAGCTTCCAACTCCTTTTGCTCCTCATCTCCTCCGCCAAATTCACACAAAGAATGAGCTACCATGTCAATTTCGAACCTCAGATGTAAAGCTAGATACTTGGAAGCTTTCTTAGCAGGACTTTCATTTTGTTTCTTGATTGGTTCTGCATATGGACCAACTAGATAATGATCCAGTGGTCCAGGGAGACTTTCAATGTGACGCAACCTTTGAAGAAGTAAAGCACCCGTTTGTTGTATCTTTGGAACAAATTGCAGGGCATGAAAATTACATCTGCATCGAAGTCTCTAGATGAAGTTCCCCAATTAGGAAGAGTGGAAACAAAAGTGGTAGGCAAGCAATTAATTGAGACTGGGTGACAAATAGAATGAGCATTCGAGATAATTAGCCATAAACTCTTAAAAGGACTAGGGTGTTAGAAGCTATTAATGTACCTGCAACTGAAATGGTATTGGATCAAATGCCAATCGATTACCAAATCCAAGAAAATGTACAACTCCATTTTTAAGTAGAATAGGGATAATGTTTTTCAAGTAAAAACTTGGCTTTGCCTCTTTAGGGATGTCTGCATCTGTCACCTGGAACAAAATGTACCAATAAGTACAAACCCAATTCATCACTAATGAACTAAAGCATTTGCTTTAATGGTAAGAATCTGAAAGTTCGCAGAGGGACTTACAAGACTACCAATTGCTTCCAAATTTAATGACTGTAGTTCCTTAGGGAGTTCCTTCACTATCCGAATATCAGGACTCAAGTAGTTAATAAAATGATCCTCCTGATAGATATCGCTGAATTGACTATGAAATCATACATCATACAATATGTTACAATTATTTTCAAAGGAAAAATAAAAGGATAAGATCCAAAAAAAAAAAAAAACACACACACACACACGCACACACGCGCACACACACTAGGATACATGAGATTCAAAGGTGATTTCCTTCACATCAGAAGTAAATGACGAAAGGTAAGCAATTAAACATCCCAAAATGGACGTGAAAGCCATTTAAGGAAACAAACAAAAAAAAGGATGAAGGAAAGAAAAAGACTACTGCAACTGAAGATGTCCCTGAATAACAGAAGCACAAAAAAGGGATTTGGACCTACATACTTGTATCCCAACAGGCCAAAAAATGCAATCAATTATTTGAGGAAAGTGCAAATGAAGAGTACCATTTTACCCATGATCAACAGGCCAAAAAAGACTACTGAAACAACTATTAGAACTGCCCCAAACTACTATTTTAACCCTGTTTAAGTTTTAAATGCAGCTTCCTATTTTGGCAGAAAAGGACATCAACGATACACCCAAAAACAAAGAAAAATACTTGAGCAGAAGAAGGAAGAAAAAGGTCACCTTACATCTCTCCATATACTACTATACAAAAATTTGGGAATAACCAGGGTTGCATTGAGTAATCGTGCAATAACAACAGCATTGCAAACCTGTAGCCAAACAAAATAACTATTGAGTAATAGAAATGGAACTCAAAGCACAGTAATGACATATTGAAAGATAACCTATGCAAATGTTTTCTAATTTATGACTAGATACAAATTCATGGAATTGGTAGAAAGTTAATCTTAAAACAGGAACAAGTGCCTCAAGCATCTCTTACCGCCACCCGCTGCTGGTTCATCCCACCATTTGCAGTGACCAAAAGATATCCATTCTTTCCCTCTATAAGACATCACAATAAAATGGATATTAGAGCCAGTTTACTCCCTTGTGTCTACAAACTCGACAAATGCTGTGAGTGATCTTTAACGCACACTTTCAAATACATGGAATAAGAACTTGCATGAAAATATATGCTTCCTTATAGAAAGACATGAAGGTATGTGCACCACACACACAGACATGCCTACAGACACACCAGAGACAGAGAAACAGAGAAAGAGAGAGAGACCATTGGGTTCCCAGCTGCGTTGGTCCGCACAAGGTTTCCAAGAAGAAGCAGGAATAAATGGCTCTTGCCACAAATCTTTTGGCTCGGGCTTACTATGTCCCTGAACCATATCAAAGAATCACTGAATCAGGCAAAAGAGCCACACCAAGGGGTTAGAACGCTATGCCATGAATAAATGCCTCAACTAAATAAACTCGTATTCCAGTTAACCAGAGGAGAGTACCTCTGCTAAGGCATGAGCAGCTAAAGCCAACATCCTTTCGTAATTACCTTTCGGTGGCTTTTTCTCTTTACCATATTTTCTCCACTTTTCCTGCAAACAGAACAAAATGAAAAAGGAAATTCTTCGGGGCTAGTCTGTTAACTTTTTCATTTTTGGTTTTGGTTTTAAACATAGAGAAGGAAACTTTTTTATCCTTCCTCCGATCACTCATCCCAACTCCCTCGCTCCTTCCTGCCATATAGTTACCCTCTCTCTCTAATAACAAGAAAGAAACTAAAAATCAAAAACTAAAACTTTAATATTAGACATGAAATTGCAACAAGTAGACTTATGCAACAAGTAGACTTGGATTACCTAAAGGCTATCTTGGCATGAAATTCTAACTGCGAAACCTGAAAAATTTTATTATTTTTTTTTTGGTCGATGAATAAATTTATTCAGGTCTCACTTTGAAATTCCCAAGTAATGAAAACAATGCCCAACTCTTATCCCATGCTTTCTTATCATCTACAGCTATCATCTCTTTCTTATAACTCAATCACATTGTTTATCTAAATTGCAAAGTAGCGCGATCACTGTGTGAGAAACCTAGCTCAAATCCCATACAAATCATTTTTTTTTTCTAATAAAGGTAACAAATTCAATTGATCACATTGTCTATCCAAACTGCAAAGTAGCCATCATACCTCATGTAAGAAATGTAGCTCAGATTCAATACAAAGACCTATAAAGTAAACAACTTTACCCGAATTGCAACCGATGTAGGTGCCGGAGAAGAAGAAGAATTGCCGGAAAACCAAGATTTAGTGTGAAGCCGGTGATCTTGTAGCCGTAAAAGCATAACCCAATTCATAACGAAGTACAAAACCAATAATCCAATCACACCCACTAACCCTTTCACTCGCTTTTTGCTATACCAAGCACTCCCTACTTTCCTCTTCCCTGATCTCCTTTGCACATTCAGTCCCCCCCAAAACGACGTCGTAGCGTAGTGGGAATCCCCATCACTGAACCTGTCCGAGTTCGATAACCGAGTCGGGCCGCTGCTGGGTCGGGGGGAGTGACTCGGCGAGGATTGGCGGCTCCTCGGAGTACCCGACCGGTAATGGAACGAGCTGGGCCATGCGGTGTTGGACTCGGCCTGATCTGATGAGGGCCCATCTTCTAATTCAGGGACCGGTTGCTGTTTGTCTTGAACGGCGGTCAGGGACATGATTTGTTCTCCGGTTTTGGGTTGGCGACACCCAAAAAGCTGATCGAAGAGGAAGTTCTCTGCTACGAACCAGGGAGAGGTGCCATGTGCGTTGATTGATTGGCTCCCTTGCTAAAATGAATGTCGCCACTTTGCCAAAACTGGAAGGCTCGAAGTTTGTGGGACTTGTTCGAGTTCCATCTCAAATTTATTCTGGACTTTTTGTCTCTATGTCCTGCCATGGAATTTCAATTTAGGACAGTCGAGTACTACATTGGCCAATCAAATTCTTTTAATTTTCATTATGATTTTTTATCCCACATGGATTTTTTACCTCAACCGTGTCTAAACTCTCGTACACCGATCAATATAATACTCAACTTTTAAAAACGATCAATGTAATATTTAAACTTTATCTTTCGTATCAACGGTATACGTTCGTCCACTTTCTATCAGTAAGTTGTTAACTGAAGGAGCAGATAAACGAAGCTTAACTTTAGAACTCGCAATCTCACGATTTCGTAAATTGTATGCAAAGCTTGTAGGTAACTGCCATGTAAATGGTCTAAATGTAATACTTTCATTAATTCAAGCTTTTCTTTCCCAGTTTGAGAGTCTTGTGTGATGTGTAAATGATTGTTTGTGCAACAAGACTTGGAGAGTCGATTCAATTTCAATCCCCTATTGAATTTCTTGCACTGAAGACCTGAGTGTCTAATTGATAAAACATGTACCGGGAATCAACAGATCAGATGGAGCATCCGAGCATATAATATTACCAATTGTTTGATTCTCTGTCAGATTCCATTCTACAGCTATCATCTATACAATCATGCAAGATACACAAACTGAACTAAACACATGGATTACTAATCTGTACAGACAAGGAGCATGTGTAGAATTACATGTGTAAGTTTCTCATTGGTGCTCTTTGGTAAAGGCAACTTGGGTTGACAAGTTTTTTAAGGCTAACTATATCCAGGACATTAAGTATTAGGTAGAGTTTGTCTGATCAACTTGGGTGGGTTGCAGAGGAAGACAAAAAAAAAAAAGTTTGTACGAAAACTTGCTAGAAAGCATTCAAATAAAAAGAAACTAATTAGAGTTATCACATTAGCGTACTGCAGTAGACTATTGCTACTAGCTCCTACGTTTCTTCTTGCGTCTTTCAACCCGATCATCGGAGCTCGATGATTCCGATTCAGACTCGGAACTAGCTGACAGTACTGATTTTTGTGGTTGCCTAATAAGGCGTGGCAGGTGATCCAAGTACTCACGCAGGTTCTCAGTGAGGCCACGAAGCCCAATGGTTTCGAAGAAGTTAATGGCAAACCGGGTGTTCTTGGGATTATCCCTTGGGAGAATAGATTCATAAGTAGGATCAGTACTGAACCGCTTATTAAGCACAAGAGTGCCAAGCTGCTGCGACAACTCCTGGAAAAGGATCTTGATAAAAATCCGAGAAGAACTAGTGGTGTCCTCCTCACTTAGACGTATATAGGCTAAGCAATGCCATGGAAGGGCATCTGTTGCGAGTAAATGGGCGAAAAAGGTTGCAACATGACGTATCTGATTTGTTTCGAGCCGGTGAATCATTGAGTACTGCTGAACAAAACATGTCTCAAAATTTTCCTGGTAGATTCTGTTGATCATGCAGAGCCGCTGTCCCAAGAGACCATAAAATGGGCGGTAGGTTTTCTCCTGACTGCAACATTGTAAAAGCATAAGGCATAGCTCCATCTCTTGGCCCGGTTCAAGTTTAATCTCAAGGAGCTTATGACCTGCTTCCTCAAAATTTACACTGCACATGATGGTCAGATATATCGTCCTTCGAAGATTAACAAGGTTCGTCTCCGTGTCATCTCTTATTTGCATCTCCTCTTCTTCTTCAGATTCATCGTCGTTGTCATCATCATCTTCAGACTCCTCATCACCAAGTATTGTCTTCTTCACTTGTTCATAGCGCTTCTCATTCTCAACGAAATCAGGGTCCAGCTTGAACAGATTAAGGCTATTTTCTGGATCTATCTCCTCTTGAAGAGAAACCTCATGGGTGAACTGGTCTTGTTGCTCTACAAGGTCCAACTCTGGACGAACAGCTGGATATCCCTTAAACTTGGCTTTCCGTAAAGCAAATAAGCCTTCAATCAAAAACTGAACTCGTTTGTCAATTTCTCCCTCATGAAGAATCCCACGAAACCTATCAAAGATGCCGCGAAGCCCTTTAGGTGAAAGGTCTTGTAGCATTGAGCCACAATCTGTCACAAACCAAACAGCAACTTCAACACTGTCATTGCTAGGGCTCTCCAGCAGCACAGTCAGCAATTCCAATGCTATAATCTCATGAGCCACTTGTTGGTTGACAAGATGCGCTATGAACTTAACTGCAGCTACCAGTTTCGGCTTGTCATTCCGCTTAAATGCTCTCATAAGCTCCAGGACTATTCTTCTCAACAGAAGCACACCAACCTCAGGAAACTTGGTGTTGACAACAGCAACCAAGGCAGCAAAGACGTCTGTGAATCCAGGAGAAGCCATCTGTGACTTCATACAGGATCGACAAAAGAGACCCCTACCGCGAATGAGATTCTCTGAAAAAATTTCAGGGATTATGTTCTTTATGTTGGCAGCATTGACCTTGTTCACTATCCCATTGATGCTCTTTTTGAGGGCATCCCATGTCAAGCTCTGATACTCGATGTTACTTTTATCTTCTACCTCTTTCATCATTCGGGCCAACTTATAAGGCGGAACATAAACTCGACCTCTCTTTCCCAAACTTGCTTGCAATGTGGACCGTCCTTGAGGTGGTTTTGAACTTTTAAGCATCCTTCCATCTCGCTCATTATTTCGAGATTCCTTCCTATGATGCTCATCCCATCTCCCATGTCGCTTTGTTCTATATTCTCTATCGGAATCTGAGGAATCAATTTCATCACCACGTTCAAGACGATAGTTCGACTTGGAATTGTTTTTACTTGTATCCATCAGAATTTAAAACCAGCGACTCCTAAATCTTATGTAAAAGACTAATTTACCAAGGACCAAAATACATGAACTTAATTACCGTCTGTCGAACAAAAGAATGAATATATACGAGTCAAATTTGAGGTATTTATAGAGAAAATATGCCAACAATAATCAAATTAGGAAACATAATCCAACTAGGACTAGGAAACATAATTAATTAAGAACAAGAGTATATAGAAAACCTAATGAAAGAATTAAGACTTAGGTCTGATATGTAGATATATTGTTTTGTACATGGACCATTTTTCAACCATTGAGAAGTGGATTATAGATGTTGAGGATCAAAACTATATTTTCTACAGAGATAAGCTCGCAATATGACATATATATTTCACAAGTATAAAAAATTAATTAATTCATCCTATATAAATTCGGTATCCACTGTATGTCTAAGTAGAATTCTCATCTATCCAATAACATGAAAAACACAGTTATCACATTCTAATTTAACCTTAATTAGCGAGTTCATGTAACAAAACTCTACAATACGTACATTACCAATTGTGGGAAGTATATTGAATTAATTAAAAAGGAAGGGCAATGCTAGGGGGCCTCATTAAGGCCTAAGATGTGGAGGCCTTAATCCTACATGGCATTCCATGTCACATTAAATAATTAATATTTTAATATTTTTGTCAATATATCTTGTCCAGTCAAATTTGACATAACCAATACTAGCCTTTTATATCCTGCAAAAAAAAAAATCTTTATATCTTAATTTCATTCAATTTTTATGCAAATTTAACTAAAACAATTATTATAAACCCTAAAACCCCCAAATCGTTAAACCCTAATTTTCTAAGTGAAAGATATACGAAATGACATAACCAAAAACATAGAAGAGAGTCTGCAACATGCTCTCAATTTTCTCGAGGAGTGAACGATGCATCATGCATGATTCCCTCAATCAAAATTTGTTCAATCAATTAATTATGTCCATAGGTAGTTACTGTTCTATTTGAAACAAGAAGCTGCTAGTTCAACCAAATTTGATCTAATGGGCGGTGATAAGGGTTTGATAATATCTGGTCATCAACATGGCATATACGATTTGGAGGGTTTGATTAATTATTATATCAGCACATATATTTATATATATCATCTTTTAATTGATGTTTCTGCATATGGGGGGAATTTGGAAGGCGTATAGTTGAGAAGTTTCATGGCAATGTTGATATAGTATATGTAGATCGATGATTTGGTTGGAAGATAAACCAATGACCATGTGAAGATCTCGAATTGTAGATGATGACCACGACATTTGTAAACATAATTTTAATAATATTTATGTTTATACTATTTCTAAAAGATAAAATAAGTAAGACGATTATTAGAGTCGTTAAATTGTGATGGGTAGTATAGTATTTCACGCAAATGACGTGGAATTTAAATAATTAGAGTTGGCAAATTGTGAATAATGTATATATGACATGTATTGCCATATAGTATTAAGGCCTCCACATCTTAGGCCTTAATGAGGCCAATAATCATTTTCCAAAAAGGAATATGAACCAATATTGAAAGAGTTATATATATTCAACGTATGCCCCATAGAGTAAATTAAGGGTGTGGAACTAGAGATCGAGACTAAGACTAGTGGAGTAAGAACTAGTTAGTTTAATTATTGAATTCGAAAAAAGAATTAGATTACATATCAAATAATATCCAGTACGTGTAAAACTGAAAACAACCCTAAGCTAACTAATTAAGCTAGTATTAGTAGCTAGCACAGATGGTCTTTGCGGCAGGTCAGTGCACCGGCATCAGCAGTCATGGCTCCAACCATGTCAACCGTCTTGGCTCCGCCGTAGCCCCAGGCCTTGTCATATGCTTCTGGAACTTCTGCTCCAGAAGGAACAAAGAATGCACCATTCAAGAACAGATCACCCTCCGACCTCCAATTCCAGTTGTTCCACTCAGACTCACTACCTGCAGTCCTCTTCGTAACCTCCTTCGCAAACGGCTTCGTCGGATCAGCCGCAAATCTGTTCCCTTGGCTGTTGATGGTCGGGTTTGCACTCCCACCAATGGCGTAAATCCCCCACCCATAACTGTAGTCATTGTTCATCACATGGAAGTTTCCATACCTACACCTCGGCATTCGTTGCGTAAGTCCTTCTCCGAAGCGGTTATACACAACTGTCACTTGCATCACTTTGTCTCCGTCGTAAGCGTCGCTGTGTCCCAACATCATGACCTCATTGTGGTGCGTGAACAGGTTGTTGGAGACGGTTATGGCAGTTGAGGCCATCACGGCGTCAACCAATCCGTCAGCGCAGTTGGAGAGGGAGTTGTGGTCGATCCACACGTGGCTCGCCCCGAAGAGTGAGATGGCGTCGCCGTCCGCCATTGTCCTCCACCCGAAGTGAGTCGGCGAGCTTCTCACCATGGCATTGCCTGTTGGCTTGATATGGTGGACGTGCACACCGTGGATTATGACGTTGCTGACGTATTGGATTGTTATGCCTGCTCCAAAAGCAATGTGGACATTGGCTCCGCGGCCGTCGATGGTTTTGAAGCTGTTCATGATGAGCTCCTGCTTGAGTGTGATGAGCATGTCGCGCTGGAACACAATCCACAGAGGCTCGGTCTGGATGACAGCGTGGCGGAGAGTGCCGGGTTTTGGATTGACGGCATCATCGTCACTAGGGTCAGTGACAATGTAGAAGCGTCCATTAAGGCCACCGATGGCATCCCTGCCGAAACCAATGGCGCATTGGGCGAGGCGCTTGCGGTTGTTGTACCAGTTGGGATCACAGCGCCAGCAGTCGTCTATGGAATTGCCAGTTCCACAGGGTGAGGGGAAGCCCAGCAGCTTCCTGCTTTTGGTTTTGTTTCGGATTGACGTCATGTCAACCGCAGCGATTTGATCCGTGTCGTCAAGCGGGGAAGAAACAGCCACTCCTCCTGTTCCTACATTCATTATAGTAACGAAGCCATACACGAGCAGTAACAACACGCACGCAGAAATCCATTTCATTTTAGCAGACACAGCCATTGCTAAATCCCTCAGTTTATCTTTCTCTCACTCTTTCTCTGTCTCTGTTGATCTCTCAGGAATACTTGGTATGTCTTGAAGAAGTTTTGGGGTTGTCAATCAGAAGCCAAGTATATATAGACATGCATAGAGATGATCATAAGTACTAGGAAACCCAGCTGTACTAGGAAACCCCATAGCTGATCCCAAGTTCCTTACATTGTCCTCTTTTACAGTCTTACCAATCATACTAGGAAACCGCATTCATACTTGAAGAATTAACTAATTAAGTTTTTGGTCATGCTAGGAAACCCCAGTCAGATCCCTGTTACCGATCGCACTAGGAAAATGCATTCGACCAGTTTAGCTGAATTTGACTTTCATTATTCACCACGGAAAGACATAATTTACATGAGCTGTAGAGATAGGTAAAAGTATTAAAAAGTTAATTTTAATATTTGCAATGCAGTGTTTGACGGTGTATTTAATATTAATTTTAATATTATGTGCAGATAATTTTGTGAATCATAATTACACATCTTTTTCATCTAGTTTTTGAATACATCTCCGATGTTCCTCATAGCTTCTGTGTTTCGGCCAACCCTGGCCACTCCAAACTGTGTATATAAAAACTGCAAATGTCAATACATCTAAGATGGCTGAGACACCGCTACCAACTGGTGCGGTTGAAAATGCATTCCTCTCCTTCGCCATGCTAGCTCGAGTTCGAATTGGCAAACCTGCATACTATATAATCTTTTTCTTGAAAAAATTATAAGACAAAAACCGTTGGCAGGGACACTCAAAATGACATATCAATTGCTTCATGATCAGGGGTCCTGTATGCAAAACCAGATTCATCACTGGAACGTCTTTTGACCACACTTGCTCTTTGCACCAAGCGGACCAGCGCTTGCACAACTTCAGACATGGGAGGCCGAAATTCAGGTTCCGGCTACATAAAGAGAAAACATAAAGTATGAGAAATCTGATTTACAGGGTTGCTACTACTCACAAATAAAACTCCACAAGCATATATTAATTTAGTTAATTCATGAAATGGAAAAATAAGTGAGAACATATACTACAGTTCAATGAGATCCACAAAATTCTAAGTTCATTATGACAAGAGTCAAGAAGATCATTGCCCTTATTGACATACTGAATGTATACTGTCCCTCCATAAGACCTTATTTTCTGTTTCCCCGTTGAGAAGAAGAGAAGAAAGAAGTGATTCTCGGCCCTATCTGGCACTAAGGTTTTTCATACCAGTTTCAGGTCCCATAATTAGGACAATAACCATTTCAAGTATTTCTAATGAGCAATCACTTCGTTTTATATCATTAGTAACCAATATTAAGCTGCTGTGGAAGACATAAGTGAGCAACATAGTTGCTCTCCTTTCTCTACACTACACTCTAACAGATATTGGTAGTAGCACTAACATCGAAGTTACCTGAACACAAAGGGCAATGATGTCAGCAAAGCGTGAAAGAGATTTCGCAGGATACATGCCATTTAGGGAAGGATCAACCATTTTTGCTAGAGCATCTATATCATGGAGTTGGGGAGTAGCCCATCTCACAAGTGATTGTTCTGACCTTGCTCTTGAACTAAACAACACAAGATTTTAAGAAAATGGGAAACAATGAATCACAACATTAAAAAATTAGTGACTTCACAGGAAAAGAAAACATGAAACTGACAATTCAGTAATGTGGGATAGATATACCTGTCTAGTGGCTTGCGACCAGTCAACAGCTCTAGCATCACCACCCCAAAGCTGTAGACATCACTTTTTACAGTGTATACTCCTGACAAGGCAAATTCAGGAGCACTATAACCAAATGAACCTACCATCTGAGTTGAAACCTGTGAAGCATAAAGTGAATTGAGTTTTTTCATTCCAGCATATGGAAAAAGCATGAAGGATCTAAAAACTGCTTGGAAATCCACTAGAACAATATAACTCCATTAATTTACCTGTCGCTCTGTGTTTGGCGTTAGAGCAGCTAAACCACAGTCAGACAGGTGGGGATTGAGCTCTTCATCAAGTAAAATATTTGCTGACTTGAAGTTTCTATGTACAACTGAAGGTAAGCACACCTCGTGCAAGTACCTGGCAGAAGAATCTTTAACTTAGGAAGTGTTTGTGGGCTAACATATGCCCTTTAACCTACGCACAAACTAGAGAGAGAGAGAGAGAGAGAATCCATATACATACTCTAAAGCTCGAGCAGTGCCAAGTGCTACCCTAACACGGGCATTCCATGTCAGTGTGTTACTGCCATCTTCAGCAAAATGAAGTATGTCATGCAAGCTCCCATTTCCTATATGCTCATAGACTAGAAGACGCTGTCCATGCTCTGCACAATATCCAACCAGTATGACGATGTTTGGATGCCTCAAGCGCGACATATTTGAAACAGCTTCAAGAAAATTATCTTCCTCTTGTAGAGATAGTGCTGCATTGTCAATTTTCTTAATGGCCATTATCTACATTAAAAAAAGGAAAAAAAAGAATCAGTTCATGTGCCACTTGGTATTACAATTGGTATTGCAGGAGAAGTGAACCTCAGATAAAAGTAAGAGCCCAGAATGCCAGCATACTGTTGACCTCAATTAGCAAGTGAAGCTAAGTACTATCAAGAAATTGTGGAGTTAACTCCATCTAACACTCTGAAAGACCAAAGTCTAAGGATGGTAGGTGACATATTAAACTGATTACAGTTTAACTTTTTACTTATGCTGACATTTTACACTTGCAAATCTCATTTTAAAATCAGCAAAAATTCATCATTGAATACATTGTTAAGATTACTGACACCTCCACACAGCAAGGAAGAAGGCAACATAAGTACAAGACAATTACATACATCAATTTGAATGTCTGGAGTGTAGGGATACATAACTGGATGCAGGATCTCTGCACCTCAGTTCCCAAAGGAGTAGCTAAAGTAATGATAGCCCCATAATCCTCTCATAGTGGAATTTTTTTAATACATTCTAATCTAGACATACACATATAATATTGATTTAGAGAAAGAAAAGTTACCTTTCCATTGGGGAACTCTGCTCGGTAAACACGACCAAGGGAACCTTCACCGACAAGAAATTCTTGACTAAAGCTATTTGTTGCTGTTTGGAGAGAGGCAACAGTATAAGGAGTAGCAGTGATAGGTGATTTTATTCTTTTTATTGATCCATTTTTTCCATGCAACCTATCAACCACCAATATTTCTGCTGGTGGGGGCTTGAGATTAGTTACAGCAGACACACTTTTTACCCTTTGCTCTTGCATCTCAGTATTTACTGCAAGATAGAACAGGATGTGCATCATGCATACGATTAGGATGTTCAGGGAAGAGAATTCGGCTCCAAAGTGTTAATGAGAAATTTAAAGCATTTTTAAAAGTTTTACTGTTGCACAAAAGAGAGAAAAATCACATGCCTACTTACCGTTATTTCCAACCAAATTTTCTTTAAATTAAAAAGCTATTTGGAAAAAGAAAAAAAGAAAAAAAAGGAGAGAGATTCTACCATTATTTGTGCCAACAGAGAGACTTCCCCTCGAAGGTCTTGCAACACTGCCCTCCCTTTTATTTTTGCGAATGCAAAAGGCAAGAGCAAGTAAGAGAACAAGAGCAACAACAACAGAACCCACTATGATCCCCACCAAAGCCCCAACTGTCAATCCTTTCTTCGATTCAGATGATTTGTCATCAGTACTCTGCGGATGTGTACCAGATCCAGAACGATTGCGATTGCTACTGGATCTTCCTGGAGGAGGCGGGTTATATGATGGTGGCGGAGGAGCAGGACCATTGTCAAAGGAGTTTCCATCATATCTATATCAACTTTAAGAGCTAAATTACATATACAGAAAAAGTTGAGCACAAAATACAAATTTGCATTAAACAAAGAAGGTACTTACATAAAAGTATGAACTGAACTAAGCTCTCGTGGTATCCATCCGCTGAAATGGTTGTTGGCAACATTTCTGTTCAAAATGCAAAACAAGAACATAAAGACAACAATAGGTAGTAGAATATTAAATGCAAAATAAGTGGGGAAACACCCTTACAAAGTAGTCAAAGGCAACCCGGAAAGAGCATTGAGAGAACCAGTCAATTGATTGTTCTGTACATAGCTGTCACAAATTGAGATGTCATGTCATTACAAGTGAATGCAAATGGAATAAAGATCTACAACCAGAAATTTCAAAAGAAATTAGCACTTCAAAAAACTCACAGTGAAGAAAGATTGGACAATGAACTGAAGGAAGTAGGGATATCACCAGAGAAGTTGTTTAGAGATAGATCCCTACATGGTAAAATATGGTGGCCATTAGTAAATTATGTATGGGTGAAGGAACAATGGAAATATGTGTGTACATGAACAACAATTGAGTGCAAGTAGAAGCTCCAACACTTCAAATGACACAACAAAAAACATGACTTGATGTGATTGACACTAACATTAGGGTCATTAGCAATATAATGCAGACAAAACATTCACGACATTAGACTAGCAGAATGCTTATGACAAAGAAATGTCAAAGTAAGGTATCTTACAAGGTTGCAAGGCCACCAAGATGAGCAAAAATGTCTCCGATTGACTGGGATAGCGAGTTATGGCTTACATTCCTAAAACCATGAATTTTAGAAATATATCAGAAAAATCTAATCTTGCAACTGAATTGCATAATGTGTTAGCACAAATTCATAAAGTTCAATACAGCTAAACTCACAAATAATTGAGAGAAACCATGGTGGAAATGGAATATGGAAAATTCCCACTGAAGTTGTTCCTTGCAAGATTTCTGCACATATGTAAAAGAGAAAAAAAAATTAACATTTTGTTTATCACAGTTAGCATTCAAAACAACTTCTAGAGACAAAAGAGTGAAGAAATTAGTGGTTGAACATTACAGGCTCGTAAGATTCGGGGGTAGTTGATATGGGATTGTATCATGAAAATTGTTGTCGCTCAAATCACTGATGAACGAAAAGAAAAAATCAAAACCTCAACAAATCACCTAAAATGATACAATTTGATGTAACCCATACAAAAACCCCAAAAAGAATCATAACAAAACCGGCGTAATAGTATTCTCACAATTTTCTCAATGATAACAGGTCGGAAAGCAAGTATCCCATAGTTCCGCTGAGTCCTAACCCAGAAACCTCTCTGTAAATACAACAATAAGCCGATTAACACTGCCAGAGACACCAATTGCATGGTTAAATAAAAAATTAAAGCCACATTTACATAAATACAAATCATACATTGAAACAACAGCTGTGCCCTCACAAGTTACCCCTTTCCATGACTCTCCGCATGGATCCCCGCCACTACTTTTCCAACCAGTTAGCTGAGAAGGACTGTTTACTGAGGTGTACATAACCTGAAGAGCTTGAACTGCAACGCAAAGAACAACAACAACAACACTCAAAAAAGCAAACCCATTTCTTACAAAAGCTTTGCTATGCATACGCTTCATTTACTAGCTAAATTATCTGTAACAGAATAGAACTTTGAAGCCCATGTGAAAACTAGACCTAATAGTTTTTAACTTTAGCCAAGTTATGGTAAATTTATCATTCTTCAAGAACCAAATCAAATGAAAAGGAAAACAAGAACATCAAAACTTCTACATTTTCCTACATGTTTTCTCAGCAACCGAACAATGTCAAAACTAGACCTGATTGCTGAACTTTAGCAAGTTATGGTAAATTTTTTCCCAAAACCAAATCAATATTAAACTGAAAATAACAATACCAATATTTCTTCTTTTTCTTACATTTTCTCCCAGCAACCAACCCAAGTCAAAAGTTTCCATCTTTCAGATGAAAACACATAGCAAAACCACAAAATCAAAAACCCCACAAGTCAAATACCCCAAGCAAAAAACCCATTTATCAAATCCATCAATCACAAACTTCCCACATGAAAGATCAATTTTTTTTATAGATGATCAAGTAACGGAAATGAATTAAAAGAAAAAAAAAGTACCATCAGAAGCATCAGTGGTGCCATTAATTCGAGGCAAAGCAGCAAAGATCAAAGCCAACAACACAAACTCAATGAGCAAACGAGTCACAGAGAACGACAGAGCAGAGTGACGATCACCCATTGTAGTAGTATTTGCGCGGCGGCGATAGACGAAGAGGGAGTGAAAGTTCAAATGCGGTGAGGAGCATGCGATAGAACCATGGACCCGCAGATCAATGTGAGTGAGAGAAAGCAATAAGGCAGCAGAAGAAGTAGGCAGGGCTTGAGAAGAGGCAGCATTGCCATTAAAGAAAAGGGGGACAGAAACTTCAGAGAGAGCGATGGAGATTCGAAGCTTGAGTAATTAAGAGAGAGAAGAAGACCCAAAAAATAAAAGTGTGTATTCGTGTGACTGTGCGAGTCACTGTTTGTGTCGGCGAGTAAAGGAATTGGGAATTTTTAGAGTAAACAGAGAAGGGTTGGTTTGGAGTAGGCAAGCAATGTATGACTCTTTTTCAAGAAGGTCTCTTTCTACTACTCTTGTTTAATAGTCCAGTGTTTCTTTTTCCTCTGCTCACTGATTTTGGATCCTCTGCTTTTTGCCCCATCTTTTCTTCTTGTCAACTTTAATTGGGTTTTCGCCACGTGGCTGATAGGAGGGTATGCAACTCGGATGTTGATGTTAACTGTGTAGTTGGGCACTTGGGTGGTCGACTTAATTACTATTAGGCATAATAATGAGTTAAACATGCAGAAAGCCAGAAAATGATTGGCTCTTTGTAACACTATTTACATTTATTTAAAAACCTTAAATAACCATCAATCTTGAATCATGATATCAAGTTATCAACCTTTAACAAGACTGACTGCATTAATTTCTGAGTTAACTGTGACTGGTTTGCAAACTCATAGATTGACTCATATTTATGGATCACCTACCTAATCTCGATCACTAGTAAATTAGTAATTAAGGATTTGAAATTTATGCAAGTTTGTCACTTACTTCTAAGTGAATGGATAACAATGAAGGTTATCATATCATCCAAAGTCTATCATCAGCTTGATGAGCAAAACAAATCCTCTTGTGAGGTTTTATCTCCCACATAAGCGAAGTACAGGATTGTTTGCCCTAGCTAGCTAGCCTGGTGTTTTTTTATCGTTATTAGGTAGATGCCATGATCTTCCACTTTTTAGGCTCGTGAATAATAGAATATCCAAAAATGACAACAATGTCTGGTTGTGTAATCGCAGGGGGAAAAGAGAGCTGCTGAGACGTACTGGACTAGTCACACTCACACTGCTATTTCTGTTTTCACTTTTGGCGATAGAGAATGTGAGAAAGGTATATATATCTACTAGTCTCGAACCACAAATCATTGATCATATTGGATAACAGTAGTGTAGTCCAAGCTTTGCAGAACCAATTAGGTGACTTGTGACCAACCTTCTAAATTATATTCCATTGGTTTTCACTTTCCAATTCCATGAATGGAAAGAGACTCACTCAACTGCCCGTGATCTGCCTTATTAGATTCCTTCAACTCCATAAAATAAGAGACAGTCCACTCATAGAAAATTAACATGCATGCATGTCGATCATTTTACATTATTGTTCACAGGCTCAATTATTTTTCATTTTATATAAATGCAGATAGCTAGTTTTTGAGTTACCATATATAAAAACAACACTCCGAGTTGTTGAGTTACTGTAAAATGTAATGTGATCGAGTTGCTCCATGTAAAAGTAATCTAATTATCGACAATGTATGATATTACGGTGTTGTATCGAGATGTATTCTGAATTTTTTGTAATGTAAATCGTAGTTGTATTAACATGTCATTTCGCACAAGAGAGGGGGAGCAGATTTCCTTTTTTTACTGCAGATTTGTAGGTGATGAAAGGAATAAAGAACTGTACGTTTCTTACTCCTTTGAAAATCAGATTTAATAGAATGATCCATGATCGATCTAAACTCCATAATATTTTATGTTTTGAATCACTTTCATTCATCTCGGTCAAATTCAATACTTGGTGAACCAAGAACGGAAGTACGGAATACTCCATCAAAACCAGCTAGCTACTTGGCTAGCTAGTAGTAATTAACTGCATGCACAAGGAGAAGGAACATGGAATCAATAGCAATTAATTTCATTAATTTCAATTTTAACTAGCTAGTAGAAACTGCATGCACAAGGAGAAGGAACGTGGAATCAATAGAAATTAATTTCATTAATTTCGATTTTAACTAGCTAGTAGAAACTGTACAAGGAGAAGGAACATGGAATTAATAGAAATTAATTTCAATTTGAACAACAAATAATTTGAAGCAATTAAAGAATAATCCCACCGGGCCAGTTGTCATGTATTCACTTTGTGTGTCATTTCCTTAAATTAGAAGTAAGATATGCATGGACACTAGTCCACATCACATGATCACCATAGAAATATAGAATGATAAATAGAAAAGCTGACTATAGTAGTCTATTCTACATTGCAAACAGCAAACATGTTAAGTAAGAACAAAGGCACAAGTCAACCATGTGGAAATTGAATGCAACTTTATGTGTATGCATGAGTGTTCAAATATTGGGTTACTTACAACTTACAAGATTCACCACAAGCCTGGGTGGGTAATATTAACCGGATGTGTTTACTGGTAAGCCGGAAGATTGTTTCCGTCACTGTTGGTTCGTTAGAGTTTCAACTCTCGTCTGCGTGGTATATCTTTACTTTTTTCATGCGATTCAAGAGACTTTTTTCATGCGATTCAAGAGTAATATCAATTTTAAGTTTCATTTTCAGTTACTAGCTAGCCAAATTACTTGAAACGAAATTAGTTTAGTACTTTCTTTTCGATGATTTAACGGACTGGCTTAAACTCAGTTCAAAGCCCAAACAGGCCCACTATAAAACGGACGGGCCGGCCCGTTTCACACATCTATCCAAGAGGTTCAGGATTTTTGAAAAAGCAAAAAGAGGAAAGAGGTTGAGAAATTGGTCTTCTCATGGCTGGTGTACGTGGAAAGTGAAGCGTGAACAGACCTCAAGTGAGAGTCAGAGAAGGAGAGCTCAACCTTCATTTGCTGTCGTTACTCGTTACTATAAAAAGAACCAAACTTTGATTCGATAGATATGAACAAGAAAGGTTTGGCAATTCTAATGCGAACCAGAATGAGGCCCAACAACGATCCAGCGCACCTCGCTCGCTCTCCTCTCGCCGTAAGTGTTCAATTTCCGAATTCCATTTTCAATTTCATGTCGATTGAATAAAAACTCACGGTGTTCTAATGGAAAAGATTCTGCAACAGAACGTGGATAATCAAACGATAACCAACTCCAATGGAAGCCAATCAAGTACTGGAAGCGAAAAGCTCAATGCTTCAAGCAACACTAAGAGGTGTGCTTTATTCTAAATTCATATCAAAAGCTTGAATTTTTACATGTTTTGAATGCAATTAATTCGTTTTACTATTCCTTAGGGATTTTGAGCTTGTGCGCCAGTCCATGCACTCGGCAATTTCTATGAGCAAAACCGAAATCTTAGATTCTGTACTGAATGATTTCTCAGAGGTAGGTGTTTTTTAGGTTATGATATATATTTTTACTGATGCTTAATCGTATTTTGCATGCTAAATTTGGTTTCTTTGTTCTTGATTGAGTAGGGATATTTTAGCCTCTCTTATGAGAATCGTGTAAATTTACTTGTACAACTTGCCAAAGAGTATGATCTTAATAGGACACAAGTTCGTGATTTGATAAAGCAATATTTGGGACATGAGCTTCCTGGAACTGGAAGTAAGTTTCGTGTTCTTTTTAGTTGTTCTTTACATTTTGGATTTGGTGTTTTGTGAGATTGAGTTGGTTGAATTGCCCATCTCTGTATCTTTAGGTCACAATGCTCCCTCACTTGGCTTTGAAGAGGACGCATCTCTTTCTGCTTTCTATCGCATTGAGAGAAACTTGAGACATGCTCTCAAGCCCATGTATGAAGTTCTGTTTGAGCGGCTCAACACTCATCCTGGAGGGTTGAAGTTCTTGTCCATTCTTCGAGCTGATATTCTATCAATTCTCGCGTAAGGTTATACTTGATCCCTAAATTTTTGTTTTTGGTTTTTTTTTTTAATGTCTCATTGACACTTATGCTGTGAAATGAACCATGTTTTCAGTGTACCTAAAACTATTATTATCTTTAGAAATGCAATCTCTGCCAAGAGGTTTAAGATTTTAATGTAATTTTGCATATTTCAGAGAAGATAATCTTGCGTCTTTGCGAGCCTTGGATTCCTATTTAAAGGAGAAACTTAGTACGTGGCTTAGTCCTGCTGCCTTAGAGCTCCACCAAATCACATGGGATGATCCTGCCTCTTTGCTGGAAAAAATTGTGGCTTATGAGGTACTCTATCTTGCTTGTCTAGCACTGCATTTTGTTATGTATGTTGCAGGTGGCTTTATAACTTCCCGTTATATTGTATAGGCCGTGCACCCAATCAGCAATCTTATAGATCTTAAGAGAAGGTTGGGAGTCGGTCGCCGTTGCTTTGGATACTTACATCCAGCAATACCTGGTTAGCCACTAAGCCCATTGGCCCCATCATTTCTCTCTTTTTGATCTAGTGATAATTTGTCGTAATCACAGTTGAAATATTCTTATGTTCTAAATATATATATTCATTCATCTTCTTTTTTCAGGTGAACCCCTAATTTTCATTGAAGTTGCACTCATGAAAAATGTGGCTCAAACAGTACAGGTTAATAATCTTTCAGTAGTAAACTCTTCTTCATTTTATTCTTTTCCCTTTTCTATTTTCTGGTGATGCAATTAACGTTTGTATGGCAGGAAGTTTTGTGGGATAACCCTCCTATTCCTGAATGTGAGGCTACATGTGCATTGTTCTACTCCATATCATCTACTCAGGTGTGCATTTTGTTACAGTACTTATTATTTCTGAAAGAGTGGCCTTCTTTAGTCTCTCTCTCTCTTTGACAGCCTGGCTTATCGGGAATCAACCTGGGAAAGTTTCTAATTAAACGTGTGATCACGCTGGTGAGAAAAGACATGCCACATGTTTCTGTAAGTTCTGTCCCGTCCCTTTTACAAATTTGAAGAGCCAGACTCGCAATACTTCATGGAGAATAGAGGTCATAAATAAGTCTTGCTCATGGCTTTACTCTCTGATACATGCCCTCTTTAAAATCAGACATTTGCGACTCTCAGCCCCATTCCAGGGTACATGCAATGGCTCCTATCTAAATTGGCATCCCAGTCAAAACTTGCTGAAGGTGAAGACGTGTCAAACTCGTCAACTGATAGATCTGGTTCCACATTTTGGGAGAACATACTTGAACCAGAAGAGGAAGGAGCACTTATGGCTGCTTCTGTGTAAGCTTCATATTGGCATTGGCACGTTGTGTTAGCATCTGGAATGCTTAATAACATTGTAAACTTGCAGGGAATTCACCACTGGGAAAAACAGCATGGAAGTGATGCTCAACTTACTGACTTCAGCAAACCATGAGTGGACAAAATCTGATAAATTGCTTTCAGTACTTAAAGCCCCTCTAATGCGACTGTGTGCCAGGTCTTAACTGCAGTTTCCCCCTCTTTTTTTATGATAAGAATTGGAGATGATGGGTCTGTTGTCTGTTGTAAAATGAAACAGCTAAGAGTATTATGTAACTTGTGATGACATCAAAGAAATTACTTTTAAGAGTCTTGCACAATATTGTAGTCTATGTTCTTCTGTGTGAAACACTATTAACATATTTTTGTTTCTTTGACTAAAGGTACCTTCTGCAAGAGAAGAAGAGAGGAAAAGCTCTGGATTCGGTTGCAAATTTTCACTTACAGAATGGAGCAGTATGTTGTTTAACTCTAATTATTTGCAGAAGAGTCCTCATATGAGCATATGCATTTGTTGTATAGTACGATGGACTGAGTGTAACAGTTTTACTATAGATGCCAGAATGAAATATGTAGCAACTTCTATGCAATTCTCTGAACAAGAAAGCTGATGAGAAGAAATGTTTCAAAAATATATGCTAATTGGAGTTTTCTTTCTGTGGAGCAGATGGTTGAAAGAATTAACTGGATGGCTGATCGGTCAGAGAAAGGCCTTCATCAAAGTGGAGGTATCATGGTGAACTATGTTTACAGGTAACCAAAACCTCTCTCTCTGTTTTTTTTTCCCTAACCACTTCATTAATGAGAAAGGTGGTCCCACATCTTTTATAGAGTGGATGAGGCCTACTATCATTTCCTCCATGAAAACCATCAACTGTGAATTGTATACCTTTCAAACTTTTGTTGTGAATACCTTTTCATCCTGCATTGCCAGCATCCGTTTCAGTTGGTACCAGATGAAATTTTTTGAAGCTAATAGTTCATAGAATTGTGATTTTCAATTTCACTAGAATATCTTGGTATCAAATATCATCTATTGAATAGTATTGTTGGACATTGATTGCAGATTGGGCAAAATTGAAGATTATTCTCAGTCATATTTCAGTACAGGGCATATCCACACTTCTGATGACTTTTGCCGTTACGTTGAGGTAATTAGTTGTGTACAGAAGTGACACCTTATATGTACCATGGAAAATGCTCACATGTTCATTAGGCCTCCAAACTCACATGTTCCTGGATGGCTTTTTGCTTGCAGTCATTGAAGAAACCTCAAATTACATCAGAATAGCTGGGTAGCAATGCAATAATGTATGTGCCCATACTATAATTTTGTTGTTTTCTATAGTGGAAAGCGATTATTATAAATCTATGTACAGTATTCATTATAATGTAATTTTAATGTCTTTTGCTCCTTAAGCTGATCTTCTTCAACCTTTGCTATGGACCTTGCATAAGTCGTAACTTGCATCGTAAAATAGTCAAAGATTGCAACGGCAAACTATATATACCGAAGTAAACTTTATAAACTAGATGCTGCATTAGAAAAATTGCTGACTTGTTGCATTTCACACTTATGGTCTCTATCTTCTTTCTTTTGTACCATTATGGAGCTCGATTCGTTGATGTACATACATGTTACATTAAGATTTTGGATTGGTCGCTTCTCACTTTCCTTCATTGTCCACATGACTTGTTTCTAAGACATAATCTCTCATGACTCTTGTGTTAGATTCATCCACCATCTGCAAATAAGCCACAGAACCAGTGAATGAGAGAAACATAGAAGATGTAGTAGGTTTAACCATGGGAAACACACAAACAGAACTCTGACCTTGCAAGCTAATCGCTTTAAGTTGTCCCACTCGAAATCATTTTTACAATATGCAGATCGAACCTGGACAGAAGTCGCACCATATTCAGTTTGACCACTTCAACAAGTTTTTAAACGAAACTAAAATAAACTAAATTCAATTTGACCTTCTTCATAGGACTGACCTCTAAAATGCGCAAAGCTGCCATATGGATGCCGTACAACAATAGTTCCAATGCCCCGTGTAATTAATCAAAAATCATATAGTCAAAGTCAGATTAGAAACCTTTGAATTTCATGGCTTAGCTTGTTGAGTGTGCCAAAAGTAAAAAGTCCATACTGATCAGTATGTCATACAACCTAAACTTAGAGTGAAAAACGATTTATAAGAACCGTCGATTCAAAGGTTAAAAAGTTTGCCATACTGATCAGACAACGTACCTAGAGCCTGATGCCTGGAAGATTCTCGCATCAAATCGGCACAGAACTTGTCTCCATCATTCAACGAGTGTCTACTCAAAAACTCCATTAGCTCTTCATATGCCTCCGTGTTGTAACTCTGCTCCGGGAATTTACTGTTAACAGATTTATATATCATCCAAAAACACATATGGCTGAGAATTTGAAACTAGTTTTAAAAGAACAAAGAGGAGCAGGAACCTCAAGCTGTGCAGTGACAATCCTAACTGCAACATAAGTGAAGAAACTATGGAGGTTATTGGCCGCCTTTGCTTCCGGTGATGCTTCTCCAAATCCTGCATATAAACATTAAACAACACTTTATTACAACGAACTAAATGCGTCAAAGATGATGGTGTAGAATGTAGAGGGTGTTAATTAGTTACTGAAGTACCCACCAGGGACATACATCTTTTGGCAGTGTAGGCGTGATGGCAAATAGGTTCTTCTTGGTTTGGATGGCCACGAAGGATGAGCTTTGATAATTCTGTTGTTGGGTTTTTGTGGGAAGAAATATGGGAGCTGAGAGAATGGGACAAGTGCTGCTGCAGAGGATTCCATGGATAAGAGATAAAGAAGACTTGGATTTGTGAATTTGAGCAGCTTCTGTTTCAAGACCAAATATTTCTTCCATTCAAAAATATCTTCAGGCTCCAGGAGTACAGCTACTGATCTGTCCAAAATATCTATGTGTCTGGAGTAGCAAGTGGGAGTTCAACGGGAAAGTCTTTTCAGTTGGGGGCCGGACCACATGTTTTGTCTAAGCGACCAATAACATGCTTCCACTTGTTCCGCTGTATAAATGGGGCATGTTATTCGACACTTGAATATTACACATGGCTCCGGCGCCTCTGGTAAGAAAGCCGGATCACGTGTCTTGTCCGACCGCCCAATAACAAGTAGTCTAACGTTAGATATACTACTAACGGTGTGGCTTGTTATTAGACAGTTGATCAAGACAACTTGCTCCGGCTTCCCGGAGACTTTTCGAGGTTCACATTAGCATCCATGTGGAATCCACCACTCCACTTGTGCATGCCATGTCATATTTTAGGGCCCACTTACACGTCTGCCTCTGTATTATTACATTTTAGTTTGTTATAAATGTTCCTCTTGTCCACTACTCGAAGCCAAATAAATGCCTCTCCTTTAGAACCATATTGCTAGAGTGGTTCATAGCAGAACGAATCAAAAGCAAAAGATGACGACAAAGATGCTGTCACCCTATATTTTTAATAACAACAAAAAGAACCTAGCTATCTAGCTTCATCAACCAAGTCTACACTATAACATTAAAATTATCCAACATTTTCTCTCAAACACTTCCTCTTCTTCCCAAAAACGATGATTCTTGCAGAGGGAAACATACAAATCAAACTCTTAGCCTTCCATGTTTTCTTTCTTCTTCTATCATTCAGAGCCAAAGCTAAATGCAAAGGTGGCTGCCTTGCCTTAGCCTCGTACTATGTTTGGGACGGTTCAAACCTCACTTACATTAGCGACATCTTTGGCCAACAAATCCCTGGAATTCTCAAGTACAACCCTCAAGTCAACGACTCCGATATCCATCTAACCGGTACTCGAATCAACGTACCATTTTCTTGTGACTGCTTGAATAGTGATTTTTTGGGTCACACCTTCACTTACATAACCCAACATAGTGACACCTACAACAAAGTTGCTCAGATCGCTTTTGCTAATCTCACTACAGAAGAATGGGTGCATAGAGTGAACATTTATACACCAACTCAGATACCTGATCAAGCTGCAATCAATGTAACAGTGAACTGCTCTTGTGGTGATGGAGACGTCTCAAAGGATTATGGGTTTTTCACGACATATCCTCTCCGTCCCGGTGACGGCTTGGCCTCTGTGGCCGCGGAGAGTGGTGTTCCGGCCAGGTTGCTGAAGATGTACAACAAAGGGTCCAACTTTGGTTCAGGGGATGGCTTAGTCTTTGTGCCGGCAAGAGGTTAGTATTGGTATTATATTTTGCAACATATAATATACCATATAATATACAACATGCATGAGTAATATATATGCGTTCTAAGACTCATTTCAACAATTTCTGCTTTTCTTTCTCTTAAAATGCTCGAGAATTATACAGTGAAAATGGTCTGTTTCAACTCAAGAGTATTTTGTTTAGGTACTGGGTCTCATTCACATAAAAGAATAAAAGATAGTTGTATTATCCAATTTTAGTCCAATTTTAGTTCATGTGTTTACAGAGTCTCAGTCTTGGAGTACTGCATATTCAAGTGGGCTTTTTTGATATACTGAGAAAAGGAAATAAGAATAGAAAAGTAATTTCTGCTATTGCTGATTAGCATATTCCATTTGTACATGAAAACTGACAGACAGAGACTAAACAATAATTAGAGAATAATACAGAGTTTATTTGATAATTGCTGGAAATGCAAGGACAAATATACACCGTCATATGGGTGGACTTGTGTCCGTTTATAAAGAAAAGCGACAAGGATCTTTACGTGATTATGTGCATTGCTAGCTAATTACTGTAATCAATTATATAGCTTTCTGGTGGTACGTGGCTTAATTGTTATAGTAATCATATGGGGGGTCAAAGATGCACAGCTAAGCCTACATATATTCTTCTTCTTTTATAATAAACATATATTATCTTTTTGGGCTAATAAGTCTATTGTGGGAAGCCCAGCCCAGCCTTGCCTTCAAACCCAAGGAATTCTAGGGCATTTGGTTTCTAATCTGTTATTGCTAAACTGCTCCATAGATATGAATTAGCCAAAATTAAAAAAATTACTTCTGTCAAAATATTAGAGTATTGATAAGTTTTGTTTCTCTGTTGCGGGCGCCATTGATCCTATTTGCTGTTTCTCTCACTAAATTTTGGCTTGGCTTTTCTACAGATCAAAATGGGACTTTTCCACCATTTAAGTCGAGGTAAATTATATCACTCTCTTAATCTAAGTGGTATATATGCTACATTGATCAGCTTTGTACTAGAATTTCTTTTGTAGTCTTCTAGAAATTAGACCTCATTCCTTCCTCTCCTTTTTGCAGAACAGCTGGTAGGGTACTGTCTGATTACTGCTACAATGATCTCGATATCGATCTATTACTTTCGTGTTTGAACTCAAAAATGAAACTCTAAAATCGGTTCATGATGTCGTTTGCCTCTCCTTTGTGCTGGCATTTTAATTAGCAGGTGTCTCAACAGGAGCTATTGTTGGTTTATGTGTTGGAGGAGTTTCTGCTGCTCTAGCTTTGGCCTCTTTCCTATATGCTCGGGTTTATAGGACGAAGGTGGTTGAGGCACCATTTCTTTCAGCAGCATCTGAAGACCGGTATCTTCAAATTCAACACACACGCGGTAATTCTTCTAGATTGATCTTGACTGTCATTTTTTTGTCTTACGTACATTTTTAGAAATGATCTATAGCAGCTCAATTAGTCCTAGCAATATTGAAGATGTTTTTGCATTGATACATGAATCTCAACTAGAAAAATTTCATGTGGTACGTTGTACTTGTCTCACTTTTCAGCAAGATTTTTCTCTATCATGCAGTTTTAGCTTCTGGAATTACTTCAGAGACAACTTCTGAATCAATTGCTCTAGTTAGTGGTTCTTCTCCGGGCCTTGCGGGTATAACTGTGGACAAATCAGTGGAGTTTTCATATGAAGAGCTTTCCAAGGCTACTAATGAATTTAGCATTAAGATTGGACAAGGAGGATTTGGATCTGTTTACTATGCAGAACTCCGAGGCGAGGTTTGCGCTACTATGTTCTATCCATAAAATTTCCTGTGATCGCTTCACAATCATGTAGCTATTTAGTCTGATTTACACGTACAATCAACTTCACCGAATCCTGGACTTCAAATAGGATTAAAATTATGCGGAAGATCGTATAGTAATTAGCCAATTAAAGTGTTTGTCACCTACTTGACACATTTGCAAAAATTCACTAGCGTGCTGATTCATTCCTACTATTCTCATGCAGAAAGCTGCAATTAAAAGGATGGATATGCAAGCAACCAAAGAATTCCTTGCTGAACTGAAGGTTCTAACACATGTTCATCATTTAAACCTGGTAATTTTCTGTGTTTTCCTATTTTATGGTAATTTAATTTTCAATGAACTTGGTTAGAGCAAGTAATCCCTTAGTGACATTTTATTCAGGGTAAAATATATATAGCCTAGACTACTGAAAGCACTTAAAACACTTTTAGAAACTTGTTTTGCGCAAGCATTCTGTTCAGTTCAGTATTTGTCTGGACTAGATTGTTTCAGTATCTTATAGTATGCACCGGCATTTTATTTTTTGCAGGTGCGCTTGATCGGATATTGTGTTGAGGACTCCTTATTTCTGGTATATGAGTACATTGAAAATGGTAATTTGAGTCAACATTTGCGTGGCTCTTCTGGCCTAGGTCCGTTGCCGTGGCCAACCAGGATGCAAATAGCCTTGGATTCAGCAAGGGGACTTGAATACATCCACGAACACACTGTTCCTGTCTACATTCATCGTGACATCAAGTCGGCAAACATCTTAATAGACAAAAACTTCCGCGCAAAGGTAATGAAAAGAATGCCTTGACACTTATTGTTGGCTCAGAAATACATATGAAACTAAACTTCTTGTGCAGGTTGCAGATTTCGGGCTATCAAAACTGTCGGAATATGGAAGTGCTTCATTGCAGACACGTCTTGTGGGTACATTTGGATACATGCCTCCAGAGTACGTAACCATTTGCTTCTTATCATTCATTGTTGTTCAAAGGCAGTCTTATTGAATGAGGTATCTGTGAACAGGTATGCTCAATATGGTGATGTCTCCCCCAAAATCGATGTTTATGCTTTCGGAGTTGTTCTTTATGAACTAATATCTGCCAAGGAAGCTGTTGTGAGGACAAATGAATATGTTGCTGAATCGAAAGGACTTGTCGCTTTGGTAGTTTTTCCTTCCCTTCGATCCTCTTTAATAAGTACTATAAACCAACCCCCAGAAATTAATGGTTCCATAAAAACTTAACTGACGATAAGAATGTACTCAATGTGACGCAGTTTGAAACTGTTCTTAGTCAGCCTGATCCGAGAGAAGATCTTGGTAAACTTGTCGACCCCAGACTCAGCGATGATTACTCACTTGACTCGGTCTACAAGGTGAACGAACTTTCATTAACTCCCGAATGCAGATGTCTCGTGTAGCTAGCTAGTTTTCTTGTTGATTTCTTATAAGCTGTGGTGGGTGCAGATGGCACAGCTTGCCAAAGCTTGCACACAAGAGAATCCTCAACTGAGGCCAAGCATGAGATCAACTGTCGTCGCGCTAATGACACTTTCATCATCATCTGAGGAATGGGATGTTGGTTCATTCTACGAAAATCACACTGATCTGGCCAATCTAATGTCAGGGAGGTAGCAATGCAAAAAAGCCATCACACCTCAAGAAAACAAAGTGATCCTAACATTCCTGCTTTTGAAATGACTGTAATGTCTGTAATTAAATTATTAACAGTAATATCTATTACCTGTAACTTCATATCAGTTATTTGTTCCGCCAGTTTGAGTTGTTGTGTTAGACAACCAACGTGCCCCAAAATATTAAGTTATCAAAAAATGAGCCAACAAAGTATATAAAGTTAATTAACACTCTCCCTCATCTCATCTGCATTCCCAACTTAGAGAGATGTATTTGGGAAAATAAAGGATTCAAACTCCAAACCTCGTGCAAAGAAGACTATAATACCATGTTAGACGACTATTAATTATGCCTCAAAATCCAAAAAATCAAGGGGATGCATGTAGCTGCTGCTTGTATTAGAAATTTTAGAGAAAATGCACCAATCAGATGATGTGGAACGATCTACGCCATCTGTATCAAGCTTTAGTCTTTATTCTAAAGTATTTTTTTCTTGGGCCATCATATCTTTACAGAAAAAGATGTCATTTTCTCCTTGGATTGAAGGAGTCTGCTAACCACAGCATTTAGAAAAGCTCCAAATGTCTATTCTACCTCATCCAAATGTCAAATACGGATGACCAATCCAAGACAGATATCAACATATTGATAAGATATTATGGTGGAGGAGCCAAGTAAAGCAACCTGGCAGCATATTTTATTCAATAATGTCTCTGATTATTGAATCCAATGGTGTCGCCGACCTATCAGCCAAAACTTAGAAAGTCCAAATGCAGTAATGCGGGAATTAAGTTCCAACACAATTGTACTTTTACTAAACAAAATGCATTCTAAGGAAGGAAACACGTGTTGTTGTGAAATGTCAAAATGTTGGGCAAAGGGAAGAGGTGGTGATGAAGCATTTCTCATCTATAAGTTGAAAAAAAAAAAAACTGAATAAAGAGAAAAAATTGAAAGGAGCTAGCCATTTCTCATTGCTTGAACATTAAGAGCTCTTTGGATCAACTCCTGAGCTGAATCAATTGGATCTACTATAATGTGCCTCACCTATTGATTCATTACATGTTGTGATACCTTTTTTTTAAAAATTTTTTATTTAAGGAGCAACATGCACAAAAAGATTAAACTCATCCATAATGATTAATGAGGATTATTCCAAATTTTGATTCTTGAGACATAATAAGAAAATGCCAGATAAAACCAGAAAAACACAGCCCACAAAATTTTACTGTCCTTAGACCAAGATCCAAATAAAATGTCATTTTCATTGATATTTTTACTATTTGGCAACAACCACTATACTGTTGTGACCTCAAATATCCTATCTTTTGTGATCGGTGTGATGCTGACAAGCAAATTCCATGTGTGAGTCCGTTACACTCCAAGAATCACAGCCCCGTAACACAATCACATCCAGTTGCCGTCGATCCAATCCAACTCGGGTCTAGCTGTCTCCTCTCTTCAACTAAAACCGCGCACGTAGCCAACGCTCTAACCACGCGGTCACAACGCATGAGGACCGCGTTTCATCATCACCCAACTACTTTCTGTCGGATCCGGGTAGGCCCACCCACTTCGCGCCACTCCGATTCGCCCGTGCTCCCCACCCGCCACAACCGCGCTTGAGGAACTGCCTTTTTCCCAAAAAAGCCGCAAAAAGTAGCCGTTGGACATACCAATTGGCACATTGCCGACATCGAAGGGCAGAGGGCAGGGACGAAGTTATTTAAGCTATCGAGACTAGATTTGACTAACTAATTCCCAAAACCGAAAGACCGAGTAAAAAACGCAACCATCAAAATCCTAACCACCTTCACCAAAACCACTAACCAGAGCACTAGATTTTCATTCTTCCCCAATTCCCAAAGCCAAAGGCGCATTTCGCTTTTCCAATTCCACTGTTTCGATCCACTCTCTTATTCCACTGCCTCACTGTTTCTGAGTGGCTCAGAGTAAAGGCGGCAACTCGCATCGGCCATAGTTACAGTGGCGTGAGTTCTAGGTTTCCTGGAGAGGAGGAGGAGTGAGGAATCTCGCTTTTCTTCGGGTGGAATTCGAAGCAATCCAAGCTAACTCAACTTCGCGATCCGTAATCCCTGGTTTGCTTTCCTTCTCTTTCTCTCTTTTCTTTAATTCTACGTTTTTTCGGCCGAATTGTGAAGTTCTTGATTGGTTTATTACGTTTCTGGTTAATTTTGTTCTTGTGGAACTATATGAGGTTGCTCTGATCGTTAATTTTAGTTGTGTTTGGCTCGAGGTTTCGTGAGTATATTATTTTCGTACAAGTAAGTAGTTCGGGTGTAATATCTCAGGCTCATCAAATGATTGTTTGATCACTTTGTGTCTAACATATATGTATTTGATTACTAATTACTGATTACGGTTTTAGAATAGATTACTTCTTTGTGAACAAAGGAAACTATTTGCGAATTTATGAACTGCTAGTCTTTGGAAATTCTCTATGAAAGGAAAGAAAGATGGAAATTACTAGATCTAAAAATTGTATTCTTTGTTGTAGCTGAGTTGTAGTTTTCTTTGTTGGATCGTTCTTGTAACTTTGTGCTTCTATATTGGTTCTGTATTTTGCTTCTAATTTTACTCGCTTTACAGGGTAATGCATGTGACGATATAAATGGCTACATTCGGAGATATAGGGGTTGGAGCAGCCATCAATATTCTCAGTGCTTTCATTTTCTTTGTAGCATTTGCAATTCTTAGGCTTCAACCTTTCAACGATAGGGTGTACTTTCCAAAATGGTATTTGAAGGGAGTAAGAGACAGTCCCACACGCTCTGGCACATTCGTGAGTAAATTTGTCAATCTAGACTATAGGTCATATGTGAGGTTTTTGAATTGGATGCCAGCTGCATTGAAGATGCCGGAACCGGAGCTTATTGATCATGCAGGATTGGATTCTGCAGTGTACTTGCGGATATACTTGATAGGGTAAGCTGCAATGTTTTTCCTAGATTTTCTTGTATTTTCTTATAGTACTTGCTTGTATATTAAATTGCCATGTTGTGCTATTAAAGATAGCATTATGCCGCTTACTTTTAGTTTTACTTCATAGGCTTTGCAGTGATTAAAATTAATATTAACTTCTACTCGTTTTTCTTATTTGGTTCATTGCATGCAAGCCACAGAAGCATGTTGAAATCTTTGTTTTTCTCACATTTTTGGGCAACCTTCCTGTGAATGAAAGAATTGGTATTTTTTTTTTTTTTTTTGGTTCTGGTTTTATTGAACTCGCCCCTTGGGATGAGACAAACCTCTAAAGCAGCCCCATTGAACCCTAATTTACTCTCGGAAACCCCACCTATTGCCAACTACCTTATTTGTTGACAAGGCAGTTCATGCAACTTCAGTTTTCTAAGAATGTTCATCTGTAGTATCAGCAGAATGTGTCTGAGATGACCCCAGAAGTGCATGACGTTGTTAGAAGTTCATGTTCTAGTTTGGTCTTCATAAATTGCTGCATTTTAAATATACTATATCCTGTCACTATATGCCAACTTCAAAATTCATATTTTCAAGAATGCTACGTCCATTTAGTTTTCCCTTCAGATCTAAGTTGTTAGCTTATGTTCATGATTCTATTCTCCTTATATCCATGCAGGCTTAAAATCTTTATTCCTATAGCATTCCTTGCATGGGCTCTTTTGGTACCAGTCAACTGGACAAATAACACTTTGGATCTCGCCGGCAAGCTAGCCAATGTTACTTCTAGTGACATTGATAAGCTCTCAATTTCAAATATCCCAGATAAATCACAAAGGTGAGACACCCTCCTTTCTTGTCTATCTGCGTTATTTCTATATATTTGGGAACATTTTTGTACCCTTTTTGTACAACACATGACCCTTTTGGATATTTGGAAACATAACTTATTCTGTCATATTTTTTTTTTCTCCTGTACTTTAATCTCTATATGTCATTGGTGTCGTTGAAATCCAATAATTGTGGACAATAGAAAATCATGAAAAACTCAATTCTGGTTAAGTATGCTCATATCACTTATTAGTAAGTGCAATAATTATGTGATTGTATTTCACAGATTCTGGGCTCATATAGTGATGGCTTATGCCTTTACCTTTTGGACATGCTATGTGCTTCTGAAGGAGTATGAGAATGTTGCCACAATGCGGTTGCATTTTCTTGCAACAGAAAAACGCCGACCAGATCAATTTACGGTGAGATTGACTCCATGCCTCGATATATATTAGTTCAGATTACTGTATAGTTTAATAAGACATATTTGAGTATTTGTAGTGACGTCAATCATTTTACTATT
The DNA here is from genome assembly GCA_029955375.1 of Rubus parviflorus. NCBI lineage: Eukaryota > Viridiplantae > Streptophyta > Magnoliopsida > Rosales > Rosaceae > Rubus > Rubus parviflorus. The sequence goes on from JARGGL010000003.1 coordinate 707,926, forward strand.
CATGAATCTATCAAATTGATAAGCGTTCACTTTTATAGTCTTTTTTGCCTTCTGTGATAAGGATAAGAGCTAGAGTTGACATTTGGGTTACATGATAGATAATTTTGAATGTTAGGTATATGAATATAAGCACAGCTCATATGCATTATGCATTATCTACCCAGAAAGAAAAAGAAACAGAAAAAGAAAAAAAGAAAGAGGATAAAACAATTTTGTATAGCCATGCTTATGTACTAATCTATCTCATTGTTCACAGGTCCTTGTAAGAAATGTTCCACCAGATGCAGATGAATCTACAAGTGAGCTGGTGGAGCACTTTTTCCTGGTCAACCATCCAGATCACTATCTTACTCATCAGGTTTGTTCCTGAAGAAACAGAAGCGATGCTCTTATACCGTAGAAAATTTATACTAGAATGACAAACTGATAAGGAGCCATTAACCCTACATGCTTAAAGGAGTTATTGTTGTTTATGAAGCTTTGTTTCAATAATAAAATTCTGTGAGATTTTGAAATGAAGATAATTGGATTTGAAATCCACAATGCAGTCCTATGCAATATTTTGCACTTGAACTTTCTGGAAGGAAGTTCTTGTGCAATACTTTATTATTTCTCTTTGCGTGGAATTGATTTTTGAAACAGTTCCATTTAATGAACCCTTTAACTGCAGTAGCTCTCCAATGGATTTGTATAAAAGTTAATCCCATTTTACAACTTATATGCAGGTGGTTTACAATGCCAACAAACTTGCGAAATTGGTAAAGAAGAAGAAAAAGCTGGATAACTGGCTTGTCTACTATGAAAATAAACTTGAAAGAAGTAAAACTTCAACGAGGCCTTTGATAAAGGTAAATAAAATGCTCTCATGTCTCAAGGAGCTAAATTGTTTCCATGTTTAAAGTAAGTATTTAATTTTTTTTCTTTAACTTCAATGTGCATATGTTACTGTCAGACTGGTTTTCTTGGGCTTTGGGGAAAGAAAGTTGATGCAATTGAACATTATCAATCTGAGATTGAGAAGTTGTCAAATGAAGTAAGTACCAGTCCCTTCAGTTCATCTTTCTACTTCTAAGGTCTTGGTTGTTTCAAATGCATTATTATTATTATTATTTTCCCAGATACCTGAAGAAAAGGAAAGGGTTGCAAATGATCCCAAGTCTATCGTGGCAGCTGCCTTTGTTTCCTTTAAAACTAGATGGGGGGCTGCTGTTTGTGCACAAACTCAGCAATCCAGAAATCCAACTATTTGGTTAACCGAGTGGGCGCCAGAGCCACGTGATGTATATTGGCCAAACCTTGCAATTCCATATGTTTCACTCACAGTTAAGAGGCTAATTATGGGTGTTGCATTCTTTTTCCTCACCTTCTTTTTCATGATCCCCATTGCATTTGTACAATCTCTTGCAAGCATCGAGGGACTTGAGAAAGCAGCTCCAGTTCTGAAGCCCATTGTAGAACAGTGAGTTATCTCATCCTTGCATATTTTGACTTGGTGTCTAGTTTTCATTAGCACTACTTACTAATATCACCTTGATTGATATGCAGGAAGTTCATTAAGTCGGTCATTACAGGCTTTCTACCTGGGATTGCATTGAAGTTATTTCTGATCTTTCTGCCAACCATATTGATGATCATGGCTAAATTTGAGGGTTATACATCTCGGTCTGGTCTCGAAAGGAGAGCAGCATCTAGATACTATCTCTTCATTTTTGTGAATGTATTCCTTGGGAGCATTATTGCTGGATCAGCTTTTGAGCAGCTAGATACTTTCATTCACCAATCAGCAACTGAGTACGTAATTTTGGAAGATGAATTGTTTTGACCTCCCATAATTTGGCTGTCATGTTTTCCTCTTATCTTGACGACTTGACCACACATATACACACACACGCACATATATATATATATATATTTATATTTACACACACACGCACATATATATATATATATATATATATTTATATATATGTATATCAGACTTTTCATTTTCATGATGTTATCTGTGTGATTACTAGATTGATCAAAACTTGTGTAATATCAGTTCTTTTCTGTTTGGATAAGTATATTATCTTTCTTTTAGTATGATTCAGATTATAAAATTATGTTTCTTTTTGTGGCAGCATTCCAGAGACTATTGGCGTTGCAATCCCAATGAAAGCAACTTTCTTCATAACTTATATAATGGTTGATGGGTGGGCTGGTATTGCTGCAGAGATTTTAATGTTGAAGCCACTGATAATATATCACTTGAAGAATACCTTCCTGGTGAAGACGGAGAAGGACAGGGACGAGGCAATGGATCCAGGAAGTATTGATTTCCACACTGGGGAGCCTCGTATACAGTTCTATATCTTACTAGGCCTTGTGTATTCCACAGTGACACCAGCTTTACTTCCGTTCATAGTTATTTTCTTTGGCCTGGCTTATCTTGTGTTCCGTCATCAGGTAAACAGTTGGTATCTTTATTACTAAATTTCTCGCAAGGATTATTTATAACATAGATACGCCTACATGTCTTGCTTTTACTGCTATATCGGGAGTTACTCCACATATTGCTTGACGTAAAACAGATAGTATGTACAGTTGTTGGATATATCAATTTCTTTAACAAAAATCATTTTGTGCCTAGTTTTCAACTTATATATCAAGTAATTTTTATTTTTGGTGGATATATCAATTTCTTTAACATTTATAAACTTTTTTCTCCTAATGCAGATCATAAATGTTTACAACCAGAGATATGAAAGTGGTGCAGCATTCTGGCCTGATGTCCATGGCCGCATTGTAGCTGCATTGATTATCTCTCAACTGCTTTTATTGGGATTGTTGAGTACCAAAAAAGCTGCTCAGTCAACACCATTTCTCCTTGCACTTCCAGTACTGACCATAGCATTCTACAAATATTGCAAAGGTCGTTTTGAACCTGCATTTGTTAGATATCCATTACAGGTATGTCGAGATTCCACTTGTTTCCTCTTTAAGCAAGCATAGCAATTTCTCTCTCTCTCTCTCTCTCTCTCTCTCTCTCTCTCTCTCTCTCTCTCTCTCTCTAAAAGATTATCCTCTCTCTCTCTCTAAAAGATTATCCTCATTATTTTCTCTTCTCGGTTCAGGAAGCAATGATGAAAGATACTTTGGAACGTGCGAGAGAACCAAACTTGAATTTGAAAGGCTACCTTCAAAGCTCATATGTCCATCCAGTTTTTAAAGAGTGCGAGGAAGATGATGAAGATCATTACTCGTTTGAAAAGTATGAAAATGAGAGCGTGACTGTGGCCACAAAACGCCAATCCCGGAGGAACACCCCTGTGCCTAGCAGAATGACTGGTGGATCCGCGCCCTCGTTACCTGATGCTGTTGAAGATCTGCCTTGACTTGTGAGTAGGAGATGTAAATCTTAGCTGTAAATTTGACCTTTCCGATGTTGTGTAAATCACAGTTCAAGATCATGGAACTGTAAATTGAATGAGCTGAGCATAGGTTCTGTTATACCAGCATGATAGCAAGTTGTGCGTTTTGTTAGCAGCCAGCTGAGAGATCACCATATTTTGTATGTATTATGACTAGAGGCTGGTGTAAAAGGGAGAGATCACTTTCTTTTCACGTTCTGTTGACAAATTGTGTAATTATGTAATTGTGGTTTTTGCACTGGTTTGTAAATTGATGGGTCTACTTTTAAATATCGTAATGGAAGAAGCGTTTTCATAATATTGTTGAGGTTTTAATGGTATTTTTTTTCCTTTGTGGATCATTTAAATACTAAAAAATTTGGAAATATTAAATATAAATCCATGATTTGATTCGAAAATACCATTAAAGGAAAGAATGCAATGATAAGTGGATCATGATTATGAGGTGCTTGATGATTGGGATTGGCATCAGAAATGAACAGTTGATTGTGTGATTCCATTTAGCCCCAACGCTGGCCCAAAATAAATGTTTCATATTTCCATATCCATGTTCGTTAAAAACTTAAAATCAATAATGCTAGAGGATCCCAAATTACCAAATCTGGCACGCAAATTTATGGGAATCAATTGGATTCTACCATTAAATCAGTATTTACGGTCCAAAAGGCGTGAAAAGATTAGCGAACTAGAATTTGGTTTAGGTATAGACATTTTCTCTTTACATCATCACTTGAAAAGAAAATTAATAAGATTTTTCTCCACAAATTGTTAATAACATTTTCCAAAATGAATAATGTTAATAACATTTTTCTCCAATATTGGTAGTTTACGATCTTATTCTAACTTCTTAATCTCCTAATACGAATCGACACCTATTAAAATATTTAATTTGAGATGCGGGGTTACTTGAGCATGAATTTTGAGCACCTTAAAGCGATGATAAGGACCTTCTTTGTTTTAATAACTTCGTTAGAGTTATAAAAAGTTAACTTAAAAGAAATTAACTGTCATTTATTGGTATTCGGAAAATGAAAAAAAAAACAAAAGTCAAAAGAATCAGAAAAAGAATAAGAGTTAATCTCATATCATATAAAACTTAGGTACATTAATCCGAATCACACTACCAATATTTTTTTTTGGCAAGAAATCACTACCAATATTGGGACAGAGTAAAATAAAGACACATGCAAAGAAAAAGGAAAAAAAAACCCAAAGACTAGATACTTTACCAAAATTGGTTCAGTGAAAAAGAAAAAAATTACTACCAAGGTTGGGCCTGATTTAGGCTCAAACCACGATACGTACCAACCCACGCACACAGTTTTTTTGTTCCCTAAACTCAACGGTCTGATTAATACCTTTTCCAAAGTCTAATGGTCTTTCACTACCACTCTACCTCTCTCTCTCTCTCTCTCTCTCTCTCTCTCTCTCTCTCTCTCTCTATTTATATTCAACAAGTTTCGGGTTCTCCGGACTCTCTTTCGCCTTTCGGTTTCATTCAATCTGATTCTGTGGTTGCTTGCATGCTTTCGCCGGAAAATCCCGCCGGAGTTGCTCTGTGATTGGCCCAATTACAGAAACTTCATAACAACAATCATCATTCAATGGCTCTGAAAACAATTTTCAGCTGAATATTTGGTGCCACCGAGTTTAGGTCAGTCCCAATCTGATTCTTCCATTTACCTCTCGCTCTTATCATAATTATATTCTTCATTAATTTTTAATCTTTTTGCATGACACTTCAAATTAGCAAAAAGAAAATTAAAAATCTCTTCTTGTTCTTGGTTTGTGAAAGAGAATTATGATTTCAATCAACGTTTTATTCAATGGCATTGAATAATGTGTTTATGTGATGGGATTGAATCAAAGGATTTATGTGATGGGTTTATGCCAACGACCTGAATTCTGGGTTGACTTGAGTAAGCCAGGTCTTTGTTCTTCGTTGACTCAAAAGAATTGGAATTTTTCGAACGCAATACTTAACCTGGTATTAAGGTTATAATCTGCTTGCCTTCATGGAAACTTTCCTGGGAATTTAAATCACACTTGTATTTGTGTACTTTTTTGAATCACACTCGTATCATGTATGCGGTTGGCATTGTTTGAATGGTTTACTGTTTTAGTTTCATTCGCCTAAGAGATCACAATGGGCATGGTTGATGTTGATGTGCTGACTATCTATACTTAAATAAACTATTATGGATTATATATTGATTACAACCATAGTGCTAGTTAACTCAGATTCTGTCCTGTTCTATAGGTAGTGAGAATGGAGGTTTTGAGAGTAGAACGAGGACGGCCGGGTCAATATACTGATAAGGATATTGGCGCCTCTAAGAGAGAATTTTCAGAGTTACTGCAGCATGAAAAGGAAGAGTTACTGCAGGACCTATCAGACGAGAGTGAGAAGGACAATGATGGCTTTCCGAGGACTGGAACAAAGTCTTTGTCTAAGAAGAGACGGCTTACTCCAGAAATTGGATCTTCAAATGGCAAAAGAATTACAAAAAAGCAACTTGCCTCCTCAATATATTACGAAGATGAAGATGAGTTGTTAATGGATGAAATGGAGCGTGATACGGAAATTGCCTTTATGATTAAGACAAAAGCACGGAGAAGGGGAAGTCCTGGCCGTGGAAACAGAAGTTCCTCAACGGATTCAAGAGTTAAAGATGAGTTAAAGAATACTACTTCCTATACTTCATCTTCTTCACCACCGTCTTCGCCTAATTCATCAGTTTCAGTTTTAAGATGGGATCGTGGTAATCTTGGTAGATGCACTTCAAGACATATAAAGGTATCACATATCTGCTTATGCATCTCCCCTAGAGTGTCTGTAATTTTCTTCTTCATCTAAGAAAATAAATTTAGCATAAGTGAAGAATCTTATGTTTTTTACTTAAAGCAGGATAATGGAGATGTTTGTTTGAAGTGTCATCAGTGCATGCAAGAAGAGAAAACAACTATTGTTTCTTGCTCCAAGTGTAAAAAGAACTCCTATTGTATCCATTGTATCAAGCAATGGTATGTATTTTACACAGTATTTACCTCTTTCTGCGTTTGCAATAGTCACTTGAAATGTATCATGTGAATTCTTCTTGTTGTGTATACAGGTATCCTCACATGAAAGTAAAGGAAGTCAAGGAACTTTGCCCATTGTGCCGCAGAAATTGCAACTGTAATGCATGCCTCCACTCAAGTGGCATGATTAAGGTTCGTTTTCTAGTATTACTCAGAGAATCCTTTCAGCATTGCACCCTCCAATGATAAATATATTATTGTTTATTTTTGTGGAACTTCAGACACCAAAAAGGGACATAAGTGACTATGAAAAGGCTCAGCATTTGGCGCATTTAATTCGCTCCCTGCTTCCATATCTGAAGGAGTTTTCTGACGAACAAATGAAGGAGATAGAGATTGAAGCTAGTATTCAAGGTACAAGTTTTTTCGGCTTTGGTTTCAGTTCTTTGGTTTCGGCTTTGGTTTCAGTTCTTTGGTTTCAAGTGTAAGTCACTGCTAACACAAACTGTTCTGTCAGGAGAGTCGCCTTCAAACATTGTAATAGAACAAACCCTCTGTTACAATGATGAGCGTGTCTATTGGTAAGCATCTCTTTATTGCTAAAGAAAATGCTATATGATTTCTATGTCACTAACTAAATAACTGCTTTCATGCTTGGATTAGCAACCACTGTGCAACTTCAATTGTTGATCTACATCGGAGCTGCCCAAAATGTCTGTATGAACTCTGTCTAAGTTGTTGCCGCGAAATTCGGCAGGGATGTCTTTTAGACCGTGCAGAAGTGAAGTTTCAATATAGGAATATGGGTTCTGATTACATTCATGGTGGAGATCCTTCACCTGAGTGTTGTTCCTTAGAAGCTCCAAAGGATCGTATTAAGCCTTTGACTGGGTGGACTGCAAATGATGATGCTAGTGTTACTTGTGCTCCAAAGGAATTGGGTGGCTGCAGTGATAGCAACTTGGCTCTCAAGCGTATCCTTCCCTGTCATTGGATTGCAAATTTAGAAGCGAAAGCCAAAGATGTACTAGACATTTTCCAAATGAAGTACTCTACTTTCAAGCATGACAGTGCTGAAATGAGAAGTGATATGTTGCAAAAAGCAGCTTCTAGGGAGGATTCTTGTGACAACTTTTTATATTGTCCAGATTCAAGGGACACTCTGAAAGAAGGAGATCTTTTGCGCTTCAAAAAACATTGGATTAATGGTGAACCAGTTATAGTTCAAAATGTACTTGAACAGGCAAATGGTCTGAGCTGGGAGCCAATGGTCATGTGGCGTGCTTTAAGTGAAAATATGGATCCAGATAGTACCTCACAATTTTCAGAAGTCAAGACCATTGATTGCCTGGCTGGCTGTGAGGTTTGGTTCTGTCACCACTCATCATTTTGGCACTTTCTGTTTCTTATATCTTTTATTTTCCGGTCCACGTCTTTGAATATATGATCCTTGCATTATTTTGTGCTGGACCAATCTGACTTGTGATGTTGGTTCAGTGCTTTTTCCTACATTATCTCACTTGTCCTGTCTTGGCACAATTCTATTCCTGCCTGAAACTATAGCTGCACCGGACATTATTGTCTTACTCTTAGTATTATAGTACCAGACTATGGTATTAAAAGTACTAAAAGCACTAGTGTTAAAAGTTCTCTCTCTCCCTCACACACAGACCCACAAACATTGCACCTGCCTTGGTTGTCTCTAATAAATTGTGATATTTTCTTATTTTCATCACAATGATTTGTCAAGAATTTCCTAGTTTTGCCTGAAATTTTAATTGTGAACATGATTTTTTTTTTTCACTTGGTTTTTCCTGCACATATTGCAGTTCTAAAGTTAATTTGTGAACTTTTGCAGGTGGAAATCAATACTCGGCAATTTTTTGAAGGATATACCGAAGGAAGAATGTATGAAAATTTATGGCCAGAGATGCTTAAGCTGAAGGATTGGCCCCCTTCTGATAAGTTTGAGAATCTTTTACCCCGTCATTGTGATGAATTTATTAGTGCCTTGCCATTTCAAGAGTACACAGATCCTAGTGCTGGTATTCTTAACCTTGCGGTTAAGTTGCCACCTGGTGTCTTGAAACCAGACATGGGTCCAAAAACATATATTGCTTATGGGCTTGTGGAAGAGCTTGGAAGAGGGGATTCCGTAACGAAGCTGCATTGTGATATGTCTGATGCGGTATGAATATATGATATTTTATGCAGAGCCTGTCTTGACCAATGCTTACTTAGATACTTTTATTCTTTCTCATACATTAATGTCTGAAATGTACACTTTGACCACGTACATTGCCCAACACTTCTGCATAGGATGTCATGTTCTTTCAATTTATGCAGGTTAATATTTTGACACATACAGCAGAAGTAAAGCTAGGTGATGAGCAGCAATCTGCAATTTCAAGGCTGAAAAAATTACATAGAGCCCAAGATGAGAGAGAGCTTCTAAATAGGGTGAATTCTCACATGGATCAGGTGAGACAATCTGGTGAACAGAGAGAGGATGAAGAAATCCTGGAAAAGAATTACTCTTCTGAAGAGAGAGAATTCCAGGTTCCTGAAGAAGAGTCCAGTTTTTCTGGTTCTCCCTGCACAGGAGCAGTAGAGGAAACGGGTGGTGCTTTGTGGGACATTTTCCGCAGGGAGGATGTTCCAAAGTTGGAAGATTATCTGATGAAGCACTATAAAGAATTTAGGCACACTTATTGTTCACTAGTTGAACGGGTAATTATGGTATCCTCAGCTTGTCTTGGCCATAAACTGTGTTAAAAGAGCGCTAATTTTGATTTTTCCTCTTTGTGTTTAGGTTGTTCATCCGATTCATGATCAATCTTTTTATTTGACAGTGGAGCACAAAAGGAAGCTTAAGAAGGAATTTGGTATGAAACAATACAAACAGACAAACATGTGTTTTTATTCCTTACTGTTGTACCTTTGGATGTTTACTTTAACATGTTTGTTGCCACTATTTAGGAGTTGAACCGTGGACATTTGTACAAAGCCTTGGAGACGCTGTATTTATACCTGCTGGATGCCCACACCAAGTTAGGAATCTCAAGGTCTATCATGTCGCACTTTTCTTCATGTTTTTTTTTTCATTTTTTTCATTTTTTTTTCTCTTCTAAAATATTATGTTTTCCACTCCCGCAGTCTTGTACAAAAGTAGCCGTAGACTTTGTATCTCCTGAAAATGTCCACGAGTGCCTCCGTTTAACTGAGGACTTCAGAAAACTTCCTAAGAACCATAGGGCAAGGGAGGACAAACTTGAGGTGACCAGCAAGCTTGCCTTCCAACTATTTCTACTTTCTTCCCTTCTCTCTACTTCAGTTTAATTCTTCTGAGTTTGATTGGGTCTTTTGGTGGAACAGATAAAAAAAATGATACTTTATGCGGTCGACCAAGCTGTTAAAGATTTGGAAGCCTTCGTATGATCGTATCAACCCAAGTTTGAAAGCTGACAACTACAAAATTGTATTCCATATTCCTGAAAATTTTGTTGGAACAATTTTTTTTTTCGAGTCTTCCACCCGGTCCATATAAGTGAAGCAATGATAAATATTTGCCTTGGATCTGCCCATTGTCTTGATCTTTTCAGGTCTAAAAATTGATGCCCTGAGCTTGGACAGTGGTACGTAGGTTTGTTGCTTGAGCTTGAAGGCAAAGTATTTGATTCCTGGAATGAACATTATAATGAAATGAAGCGCATGCCCCAAGAAGACAAATTCTTTCGCAACTCAATACATACATACACATGCATACGTATATACATGCCTTTTCCACTAAAGGCTTCCGCACATAGCCATTTTGACATCCACACAATGAATTTTAACACTCCAAACCGTTCATCTTTTAGATCTCACATTGATAATGAACTCTGCAAAGTTTCAGCCATGTTCAAAATTGTTTGGTAATTCAAAACGGTAAAACATTACAGACAAATTACAAGCCGTAGAATAAAACTAAAATGATAAAACTTGAAATCCAACGGTTAAATGGTTTCCGATTTGACTAAAATTTTGCAAGAATCATATTTTAAGAGAGACTTATAAGATGAGGAGTTCCAATCGTGAAACCTTATATTTTGAAGTGAGGGTGCCTGCACTGTATAAATGATCTGATCTAATGGCTGACGTTGAAACTCCACAAATTTGATTCCTGCACGTGTGGAGAAAAATTTAATCAAGAGTGAGTATGACACTTCACTTTTAAACACATTATGACATTTTTACAAAGGGAAATACTCCACAAGTCCAAACAGTGAACATCTTTTACTCACTAAATTTGCTACAGTGTCGCGTTGCCCGTCATGGACATAAAAATTTTGAAAATTCGTTGTAGCAAAATGAACAGTGACCATAATTTTTATTGGGGTCAATAAAAACTTGGTGAACAGAAATTATTGTCACTGTTTTTGGGTGAACGGTTACCATAATTTTTATTGAGGTCAATAAAAACTTGGTGAACAGTAGATTTTATTGACCTCAACAAAAATTATGGTAACTGTTTATTCCGCTACAGTGAATTTTCAAAATATTTTTCGCTACAGAGCTAGTGAAAAATATGTGTCTACTATTTGGATCTAGTGGGAAAACACCCTTTTTAGAGTGTTGCATTCCACTTTCAATCAAAGGAAACCATTACTCCCTTTTCAGAGTAGTGTGAAAGTGTATTGTCATAATCACTCCCCTTTAATTACTAAAAAAACAATTATCCCAAACACACACACAAAACAACCTTGGTTTGAGTTGAGTTTCATTGGGTTAGCCCAAGTGGTGAAGGAGGGTGCAAAGTAAAATTAAGATGAAACTAAATCAGAAGTTTGATTCTCTTCAACGCAACAAAAAAAAAATCAATCTCACAATCACTACTATCTTTTGCACATCATTAGAGTGTGTGAAAGGTTCCTAGCTACGATTAATACGAAAAAAAATTACCACGAATTAGATTACAAGGAGAAAGATCTTGGGAGTTTTAGTGGTTTTTAAATGGAATGGAGTTTTTAAGGTCATAGAGGATTAGGAGAGTGAAACAATACAACGTTAAAATTGCAATCTCCTCTTGTTAAATGAATGGAAGGGCAACCAAGCACATTGAAAGAAAATACTATGATCTCCACATCTAAAGTGCTTACAAAAGGTTTAAAAACAAGGATGTTAAACAATAGATTATAGCAACAAAAAAAACAATAGATTATGAAAAGAAAAGATTAAGAGAAAGATTTCTTACACATATAAGCTTCTTCTTGTGGAGGTGTAGTTGCTTCCTTACCTATTATAATTGAAATCATGAATGAAAACCCTATCCAACAAACTAGAAATTTCACCATGTTTCAACCAATACATGGTACATTGCCAAAAAAAAAAAAACCAATACATGGTAGAAAAGAAGATTCAGCTATTGGAAAGCCAAGAGAATCCCATCTCAAAGAAGGCCAGAACTGAAAGTGAAGGTAGGCTAGAAGAAGTCTTTATATAGTGCATGATTTGGAGACATTAGGGTTTCATGGTGATTGTGTTAAATAGCAAAACTACCCCCCTCTCTCTCTAAAGTCCAATATAGAAAGTTGCATAAATCATGGCTACTTATTCGGACTGACGGTTACATCAGTCAATTAATGCAAAAGGCCTAACTAAAAAGTAGTAAAACTAGTAATTAAGCAATATATTTCTAGAAGATAAAATAATTTAGTTCATAAGTCCAATAGCCACAATAATAGATGAGGTCATAAATTTGAATTGCCACTCTTCAAAATAAAAAATAAAAATAAATCTTGAAAATTAGTAAACAGTTTAATAAATAAATGTGTCATTAATAAAAATGATTTTTTTGATACCAATTCTGATTGAATTTTTCGTTAATTCATAAGTTTCCCAATTTCTTTCTAGTAAATAATATTTGAATTTTTTGCCCAAGATTATTATGATAAAATAAGAACCGAGTCGGTAACGTTAACCCGCCAACAACGGTTTACAGGACGTTATCTCATCCATTCTTCTCAGCCACTCTCACTCTTCTTCTTCTTCTTCTTCAGCTCATGAGAAATGAATTCTAGTCATACCCAAGTGGGTTTCCAATTCCAAGCACTCGTGCAACCTCGACTAACCTTCGGCTCACTTGTATTCCCCTCAGAACCACTTGGCAGTAGTTTCTCTCCGAGATTGTACAAGTACAGCTTCAAACGCTGCGTTTCCATCAGAAGCTCAGCGGACATCGCAGAGCAGAAGCCGAAGCGGCAATTGGCGGTGAAGAGGGCCTATCCATTCCACGAAATCGAGCTCAAATGGCAGCGTTTCTGGGAGGAAGATGGAACTTTTCGAACCCCGGATGAAGTTGATATGTCCAAGCCCAAATACTACGTCCTTGACATGTTCCCTTATCCCAGGTTTCTGTAATTTGATTTTGTGCAGTTGAAAAGTTTCAGTCTTTGCCGTAAAAAAATGCTAATTTGCGCAATTGATGAATTAGGGAGAAGTAAGATGCTCGTTATATGTCTATAGTCTGGTGCTGGCTTTTGAATATAAGGGTGCATTTGGATGGAAGGATTTAAAAAGAAAGGATTTGAATTTGATTAGAAGGTTAAATTAGTTAAGCATAACCATAAAACATTAGTTACAATGCCTGAGATTTTGTGCAAGTAAATAACATAGTGAAAAAGGTGAGGACCCAGTTGGACTTGTGCAATACGAAGTGGAGATTATGTAGACTGAAACTTTAATGCTCATTTTTGATGGATAATTGCAGTGGAGCGGGGTTACATGTTGGCCATCCGCTTGGATATACTGCCACAGACATTCTTGCTAGGCTCAAACGCATGCAGGGTTACAATGTATTACATCCAATGGGCTGGGATGCATTTGGATTGCCAGCAGAGCAATATGCTATCGAGGTTTGTTTTTCAGTGCTTTACATGGCTCACAACTGTTTGAATATCTGCTGTGGGTTTGAACATTTGCTAATTGGTTGCCTTGTATGTGTCTGACAGACAGGAACGCACCCAAAGATCACAACCTTGAAGAACATTGATCGCTTTCGTTCCCAGGTCATGTAATGTTCATTCTATTTCTTGAGATAAACTACAAACCACTCTATATCCATACTAAAAATTATGATTAAGGTTCCATGTAATAAACATTTAGAAGTTTTAGTGGCTCATAGGCCGGTTAAGCAGTTTGTGATTAGCATAAAGCTTAATGATTTAAATGGGGTTCTGGCCCTTTACATGTCTTCAAGTTCCAATGTTAGGCATGTTTGGCTAGGATTAAAAATAGGAACATGTATCCATGTAATGATCACTTGTTGCTCTCTTGGTTTTGGTGGATTGTATTATTCTTCTCCAAGTATTAACATTTTGCAATTGCTTTGCAGCTTAAGTCACTAGGGTTCTCATATGACTGGGATCGTGAAATTTCTACAACAGAACCAGAATATTATAAATGGACCCAATGGATCTTTCTTCAGCTATTAAAGAGAGGATTGGCATATCAGGTATAAATGAGATAATTCACTGTACATAATTTCCACTATAAAGCAGATCTGATACTGTACATATGTTACATTCAGGCTGAAGTGCCAGTCAACTGGTGCCCTGCTCTTGGTACTGTCTTGGCAAATGAAGAAGTGATAGATGGTCTGAGCGAGCGTGGGGGCCATCCAGTTATAAGAAAGGTACATACGAGACTTATGTATTTTCATTTTTCAGATCATCTTAGTTATAATCTCCTTGGCTTAATTCCAATTATTGAATGGTTTTATAATTTTACAGTGTCATTGTTTATTGCCGAGCAGCCAATGAAACAATGGATGCTCAAGATTACGGCATATGCTGATCGCCTTCTTGAAGATTTAGATGACCTTGACTGGCCTGAAAGTATAAAAGAGATGCAAAGAAACTGGATAGGGAAGTCAGAAGGCGCTGAGATGGAATTTTCTGTTCTTAGCAGTGATGGACAAGAGAGAGACATAAAGATTACAATCTATACTACCAGACCGGACACCATCTTTGGAGCAACGTAATAATCATATACTATATTCCTATCTTCTCATTGGACAAATTTTGTACTTTAGATTCAGAGGTATTTGTAGAGAAAAGTTTTGACATCCTGGAAGGCTGCAATTAATTTAATTTTTTGGCTGTTTGTTTGTGTCCAGATATTTAGTCATGGCACCGGAGCATCCCTTGTTGTCATCATTAGTATCAACAGCCCAGAGAGAAAGTGTACGTTCAATTGTTTCTTGCCCAGTTTTCTCAAAGGTTTCTTATGAGTAATTAGAGGCCAACAATATTGAGCACAGGTGGAGGAGTACATAGATCTTGCCTCAAGAAAGAGTGACCTGGAGAGGACTGAGCTTCAGAAGGAAAAGACTGGGGTGTTCAGTGGTTGCTATGCTAAAAATCCAGTTAATGGAGAAGCTATTCCTATCTGGGTTGCGGACTATGTCTTGGGGAGGTTTGTTTGGCTTTATGCTTATTTCTTACTTTCTTTAAAACAATTTGTCATTAGGAAGATGCATGCATGCATGCATGCTAGAGTTGTCACATCTACCTTGTATGATGTTTCAAATGGGAATTATATGTGTTCATTATTTCTCCTTTAATACATGACTTTGTTACTGATGCAGTTATGGAACGGGGGCAATAATGGCTGTACCTGCACATGACACTCGTGACTATGACTTTGCTTCAAAATATGATATCCCAATCCGTTGGGTTGTGATGCCGCACGATAAAAATCTCAGTGGTTCAGGAAAGGCCTATTCAGGTGAAGGCAATGTTATAAATTCTTCAAATACAACATTGGGGCTGGACATTAATAGCTTATCTAGCAAAGAGGCTGCTTCCAAAGTCATTGAATGGGCTGAGAAAACTGGAAATGGGAAGAAAAAGGTGTCTTTTCAGAATACCGAAGGTTATAATTAGAAGTTTGGGATATGCCTACTTTCTTTATGAATATGATATGATCTGTTTCCTGGCTTGAACTTGTCTCTTATCAGGTGAACTATAAGTTGAGGGATTGGCTTTTTGCTCGGCAACGTTATTGGGGGGAACCTATTCCAGTGATTTTTTCAGATGATAGTGATGAGGGTGTTCCCCTTCATGAAACTGAACTGCCCCTCACCCTTCCAGAATTGGATGATTTTTCTCCCACCGGAACAGGAGAACCACCACTAGCAAAAGCAGTTTCTTGGGTATGTTTTCCCTCCTTGTCTACTGTTCCCTATCTACTTTTGGTCTGTTTATGGATGAGTTCATGCAACTTAAGATTTCTAATTTTGTTAGTCTTTGGTGAACTGCATAATTTTTTATTGCTAGTATTTGGGTGATTTTGTCGCCCTCTATATTTATATATCTACACCGTTGCAACTCATTTTCAGGTCAAAACTAAGGACCCTTTGTCTGGGAAACCTGCTAGACGAGAGACAAGCACCATGCCCCAGTGGGCTGGTTCTTGCTGGTATTCTGTTATTCATAACCTTCTATAGTTCAATCATGTTAGTTAATGCAGATTGAATGTCGGAAAATTCGTTTTAGGTTTGAGATGTTGTACTTTCTCAATCATGTTCAGGTACTATTTGAGATTTATGGACCCAAAAAATTCAAAACAAGTGGTGGCAAAGACAAAAGAAAGGTAAGAAAAATATTTCTCTGGGAATGCTTTATTCACATTCTATTAAAAGTTAATTTGTTGAAGATGATTAGATATGTAATTTAGGTGAATTTCTCCTTTTTATTTCTGTCTTTTAAAACTTCTTTTCATCCGCAGGTATTGGAGCCCAGTTGATGTGTATGTTGGTGGTGCTGAACATGCTGTTCTCCATTTACTTTATGCAAGATTCTGGCACAAGGTATGTGACTTATGGTTTTTTATTTTGGAACATACAAGTAGATAAGGTTTACGATGTGAAGCTATACCTTGTCCTTAATATTATAAAGCCAGTATTGTCATGATCATTTGTATGGTCATTCTTGTTGGAGTCTTGTATTGTACATATGCACATCTCATATAAGATGAGCTACTTAGGATTCCTCCAAAACTTGGCTTGCATGATGGATCTGCCCTACACCAGTAATTCAGCTATGTGCTTATCAAGTGGGTCTAAAACTCACAAGTTGGTTTAACCATTCCATTCCAAGTTTATTCATATGAATTTTATGAAGTTTAACCATTCGTTTCCAAGTAGATTAAGGGCTGTTCAGCCAAGGGCCACACGACCCATGCGAAGGTCTGTGAGGGATGATAACACATCAGATTGATAATTTGTTATCTAAAGTTGATAATGCACGGGGTACTAAAATGAGAAGGCTGGTTACTGTCTCTTAACTAAATTGGCAATATTGATTGTCATCTTTGCTCAAATAGTTTTTTTGAACATCTCTATGTCAGGTTCTCTATGACATTGGTGTCGTCTCCACCAAAGAACCCTTCAAGTGTGTCATAAATCAGGGCATTATTCTTGGAGAAGTAAGTATAGTCGTTTCTGCATATTGAAGTCATCTTTTCCAATACATGTTTCTGACACTTTGATTTGCAGGTTCAATATATCGCGTACAAGGACTCAGATGGGAATTTTGTCTCTGCAGACTCTGATTCATCAGTTGAGCATCAACAAGAACAAATACCGGAGGAAAAGGTATTTTTCTTAAATGCCTCACAGTTAGTTTCTTCTCCCATATTGACCCTGTTTTGATTCTTTTGAAAAGGTTAAGAGAAGAGAAGAACTTTTAGTTTGACATTTCATATTTCCTTTCCTTTTTAAACTTTCTCCTGACATAACTTTTCCTTGTCTAGGTCATGAAATCGGGGGATTCTTTTGTACTGAAAGACAATCCTGAGATCTCTCTTATTGCACGTTCTCATAAAATGAGTAAAAGTAGGGGAAATGTTGTCAATCCTGATGATGTTGTTTCTGAGTACGGGGCAGATTCGCTTCGCTTATATGAAATGTTCATGGGGCCACTAAGGTAATTTTTTGTTGAATTTATATATTATTAGATATTTTGTATTTCTCAAGTATAAAATAATATCTACGAAGTTATGCAGCGTACATATATTTCTCATCACTAAAATTTTCTTCCAGAGACTCAAAACAATGGAATACGAGTGGTATTGAAGGTGTTCATCGGTTTTTGGGAAGAGCCTGGAGGCTAGTTGTTGGTTCACCATTATCTGATGGTACATTCAATGAGGGAACAGTAGTGACTGATGAGGATCCTACTTTGGAGCAACTTCGTTTTCTACATAAATGCATTGCCAAGGTCTTATCTTGCTTACTGGGACTTTATCTTCTAATTACCTTTAAACATTATATGATTTTTTTTTCTCACTCCTGTCTTTTCTTTGAGTTGTGTTGTTAATTTTCAGAAGGTAAACTGTTTATTTACTCAAAAATGCATGAAAATATGCTGGGGAGCGCATGGTGTGGTCAACAAATATGCGCTAAGAGCTATTATTTTTGAGGAATTTTACACATTACAATTTTATCAAATAAGAACCTAATTTTTGTTTTACTTGGAAAAGGACTTCTCTCTCTCTCTCTCTTGTTTTACTTGGAAAAGGACTTCTCGTATATGTAGATATTCATCTGTCCAGCTGTTTGTTGTTGTTTTCCATCTTTAGAATACCTGTGTCCAAATATCAGGAGTGTGCACCTTTACATTCTGGTTTAGGGTTCCTTATTGGTATGCACCTCTTTACCAATGAGTTTATTATGTTCTATTTTTTATATTGTATTTTTTTTTTTTTTCCAATTGCAGGTAACAGAGGAAATAGAAGCGACAAGATTCAACACTGGAATTTCTGCAATGATGGAGTTCATTAATGTGGCATATAAGGTCCATAAAACCATTTAAGAGATATATGTATCTTCTTACGTGCATGCATTTCCTAGGCTTAGCTGCATGGTGTTTTCTCTAGGTCGATGCTCTTTATCAGCTTAAAGAGCATCCCATTCCACTTGGTTTTGTGCATCGCATACAAAATCAACAAACCAGATCTTTCTAGTGTTGAGCAGCCTGTCTAGCTTAAAATGATTCCAATGAAAATGTTTTTTCTCTGACAAGTATTTTGCTTTTCGCCTTTTCCAGTATCTAGCGATCTAAGATTCTTTTAGTTTACGATATGCCCTTGGTCCTTGAAAAGTGAATATCCTTGCCTGTCTCAAATGGTTAATACAAGGTTCATTTTAATCTTTTGGAAATATATAAACATGACACTTTTACTGACTAAATGGTTATCTGTTTTCCAGTGGAAAAAACATCCGAAAGTGATTATTGAAGCATTTGTTTTGTTGCTCGCACCATATGCACCTCATATGGCTGAGGAGCTTTGGTTTCGCTTGGGACACTCAAAATCATTGGCATATGAGCCTTTCCCTAAGGTGAAAATTTCTCTCTCAAGTCAAACTTAGGGACATAATCTTGGCACCCCATATTCATAATTCACCAAGCAAAAGATGTAGTAAATGTTAAGCTGATAAATGACTTGTTGTAGATGTCATCGTGTCGAAGTTGAAATGTTTTGATTAATTTATCATACTGAGTGGTATGGTGTCATAACGTCATAACATATTGTAAAAGAAGCATCTCTATTCTTGTTTGGCTGTACACCTGAGATATGATGTTGGATGTATGCTACTTGAAGAAGACTGAATGGTAGATGGTGAGCAGTTGTTGAATTCTTTCTATGTTCTAAATACAGGTCGATCCTGCTTACTTAGAGGAATCTACTATTTTGCTACCAGTTCAGATCAATGGCAAGACGAGGGGTACAATCCAGGTTGAAAAGACCTGTTCAGAGGAGGATGCTTTCCAATTGGCATCAAAAGATGAAAAGCTCTCCAAATATCTTGATGGTAAGTCAATTAAAAAGAGGATTTTTGTCCCTGGAAAAATCATGAATGTTATCTTGGACCGTCAAAACGTCAAGGCAGCTGTCCAATAACCAATCAGTCACATGCTATTGCTGGCTTCTTTTATGAATTTATGAGTCTAATGACTGCATGAAGCAGCTCTGAAATTATCTGCCATATACAGCATGTTTGGGAAGCCTTGGAAACAAAAAGTAGATCTAGTTTCTGGATAGTTTTATATCATGTTTGTCAATCCAAGGGCTTGAGACAAAGAAACTACCGCTCTTCCACAGCTCATTTAAGAGTACTCTTTCTCTCTTTTGTAACTTCAAAACTGTGCCAAGTTCTTTGATGTAGAGCATACATGTATACTTGTTCAAAAAAAAAAAAGGGAATCCATGTATATCGCCTTACAATGGAAAACTAAGAGATGGGCCAAATTTTTCTCAATTTCGCACCATTCGCTCAAGTCTCACAATGAGATTCAATGAGACACTAAAATAATTTTGGACATTGGCGCAAATTGGGCTCGAGAATTTCTAAAATGCTATTTTTTAATTAAATCATGTATTACAATAAGAAATTAACTTCGCACCATATTCCAAACTAAGCGAAAACCCGGTTTTGATAGACAATATATTGTCAAATCTCGTTTGCATTGTTTAACCAAAGAGTGCAAGACCCCTGATACCTAATACCTTTTACATTTGTTCAACTTATAAAAAAAAAAATTAAAATAATATATGTATCTTGGACTACCTGTAGAGACGAATGTTTCGTCGCTAAAGGAGGTTATACTTTTTTTTTAATTTCAATTGGACTACCGGTGCTCGTAAGGTCTCACGTTGTGTTTCATTGAGACTCTAAATTACATTTGGACACTTGAGCAAACCGAGCTAGAGAATTTTTAATAGGCTATTTTTTAATTAAATCATGTTTTACAATAAATAATTTTTCCTCAATTTCCCACCATTCGCCCAAACTAAGTGAAAACCCGATTTTGATGGACAATATGTTGTCAAAACTCGTTTCATTGTTTAATCAGAGTGCAAGACCCTATTAACTAAATCTTTTACATTTGTTCAAATTTTAAAATTTTAAAATAATATATTCATTTGGACAACTTGTAGCAACGAACTATTCGTCGCTACAGGCGGTCATAATTTTTTAAATTTTTATATAATTTAATGTGACAAAATAAAAAAAAATAAAAACACTTTCGGTATTCGTAAGGTCTCACGTTGAGTTTCATTACTAAATTACATTTGGACACTGACGCAAATTAGAATCGAGAATTTTTAAGATGCTATTTTTTTATCAAATGATGTGTTACAATAAGAATTTTTTTTCTCAATTTAGCACTATCCCCCAAACTAAGCAAAAACTCAATTTCAATAAATAATATGTTGCCAAATCTCGTTTCGTTGTTTAATCATTGAGTGCAAGCCCCTAGTAACTAAATCTTTTTACATTTGTTCAAATTTTTTTTTTTTAAAAAATATATTTATTTGGAACAACTTGTAGCGACGAATAGTTCGTCGCTACAAGTGGTCATATATATTTTTTTATTTCAATTTGACAAAATAAAAAATAAGCAATTCCGGTATTCTTAAAGTCTTATGTTGGGTTTCATTGAGACACTAAATTACTTTTGGACAGTCGTACAAACTGGGCTCGAAAATTTCTAGGATACTATTTTTTAATTAAATCATGTGTTACAATAAGGAATTTTTCCTCAATTTCGCATCACTTACCTAAATTAAGTAAAAACCCGATTTTGATGGACAATATGTTGTCAAAGCTTTTTTTATTATTTAATCATAGAGTACATGACCCCTAGTAACTAAATCGTTTTATATTTGTTCAAATTTAAAATTTTTAAAATAATATATTCATTTTGGACAACTTTTAGCGACGAACTATTCGTCACTACATGCGATCATAATTTTTCTAATTATTTTTTATTTCAATTTGACAAACAAAATCATCCAACATACTCCATTCATGACACAAACCTCCCATGTCCACCTTTACAACCCCCTTCATAACCTTGATGGAAAAGAGAAGAAAAAAAATTGGTCACACCATGTGCCGACGCAGTGCCGTTTAATTAAAGAAGAATCCAGTGCTGGAGCCCACAGGGACACGCCTAAGTCCTAACCCAAAACGAACCCGACTGGGATCACGGCGCGCATAGATCCCATAAATTAACCCCAACCGAAACGACGACGAGTTTGTCTTTCCCTACCAGTCCAGTAGTGTAGTCCACGCCCTCCCTCTCTTTCTTTTCGACCTCTATAAGAAGAAAATTCACACAGCTCTCTCCTACCATTTCAATTTTTGATTGCTCCTCCCATTTTCTCCTTCAGAAACCAAACCTCCAATGTAATGCTCTCTCAGTTTCTCTATGACTTTTGCTTTTCAATTTGAGCTCATATATTGTCTTTATTCCAGTCAAATCCATTCATTTCTCGGTGAATCCAAGGACGAACGACGGTGACGATGAAGAAGTCATCACCAATCCCGGCGCGCCACGTGATCAGGTTCAGCTGGAAGCTGGTGGTTATCCTCTCCATCACGCTCTGCGTGGTGGCTCTCTACAAGCTTCACTCCCAGCCCGACCCTTACTCTCCTTCTTCTTCATTATCTCGCGCAAGATCTCGAATTTCACGCCATAGCGTGAGCTTCACCGGCCCTGCCAAGATCGCCTTCCTCTTTCTCGCGCGCCGTGATCTCCCGCTCGATTTTCTCTGGGAGAGCTTCTTCGAGGTTCGAGGTTTAGCTCTTTTTTTACTTTGATTTTCTGTAATTTCAGTCGGTCTTTCAATTTTGCTCAGACGGAAAGTGACGGAGAGTTCTGTGTGGTTTTTGCAGAATGCTGGCGCGTTGAATTTTTCGATTTATATTCACTCGGCGCCTGGTTTTCTGTTCGACAAGTCGACGACGAGGTCGCATTTCTTTTACGGTCGTCAATTGCCGAATAGCATACAGGTAGTTATCCATTTGGCTTCTTCTTTTTGTAGCTAAGAAAATGAAATAGAAACTGAGTTTGAATTTCGATGTTTAGTTCTGTCAGTATGTACCAGGATTTCTGGTTTTGAAAGTTCAGGACTTCAATTATTTTCTTAATAATGCATCTATATGAATCTTAATTGGTGTACTTTCCAATTCTGTTATAGTATGGAGTAATGTAAAATTTTGGACTAATTTTTTATGATTTCAAATATGTTCAGAATTAACATGATGGAGTCTAAAAGATTTGTTTGCTTCAAGATGACAGTATTTCAAATTGATTATTTTTCCATAAAGTAGGTACTTGCATTGAGTGCGGTGGTGTTCATATATTGCAGGTGGGATGGGGAGAATCAAGTATGATTGAAGCAGAGACGTTGTTGTTTGCAACAGCTCTCGAGGATCCAGCTAATCAAAGATTTGTTCTCCTCTCTGATAGGTCAATATTCTTTCCATTTGTTTTAGCATCATTACCAGGTTATGTATAAGCTTGACTAGGAAGAGAAACAGTTGAAATGTAGCAAATATTGTGTTTTCAAGTAGATTATGGGATAACCCTTCTTTCTTTAGTACAAAGAGAATTTTCATTTGGTACTGTGTTTTCAAGTAGATTATGGGATAACCCTTCTTTCTTTAGTACAAAGAGAATTTTCATTTGGTACTGTGCATGTTTAAGCTTCTTACTTTTGTACTGCAGTTGCGTTCCTTTGTACAACTTCAGCTATATATACAACTACCTGATGGCTTCTCCAAGGAGTATTGTGGACAGGTAGATAGAGGAGATTTCACTTTCGAGGTGCCAAGCACCAATTTTTAATAGATGCTTATATATCAATTAGAAACTTTTCACTTGTATTTTCAGATATTAGCCTTTTTATTGTTTCTGAATGTGTGATTTTATGTTGTAGCTTCCTTGATGTGAAGGAGGGCCGCTACAACCCAAAAATGTCACCTATAATACCAAAAGACAAATGGCGAAAAGGATCACAGGTTATTGTTTATTGCCTTTTCTTATTTTTATTTAAACAAACCTTGATTTACTTATTTTCTTTAAATATTACATCTATTTTAAATGTTTATTTAAAAATCTTTATATTATTGTCTGAAGACCTTTGTTCAAATGCCACAAGCTCTTAGTTCTGGGCTACAGAGCCAACATTCTTGTTTGTTATGTCAATGCACTATTCTTCAATAATGCTTCACTTGCTTAGATATTATCCTTATTATCATCAGCTTATGATTATTTCTGTGGTTGATAGGGATTCTCATTTTTAGTACTATGCTATATGTATTCTTGATTGATGCTCTAACTGGAACTTGATTGGGTAATTTCAGTGGATTGCTTTGATTCGGAGACACGCTGAAGTCCTTGTGGATGATGAAGTTATACTTCCTGTCTTCAAAAAATTCTGCAGGGTATTTAATCTCGCATTTGATGTCTTGAGTTTCTGTATATATTCTCTTTTGGTCATGGTGATATATTGATTTTATGGTCATTCTTGTGAAGCATATGCCACCCTCAAGTTATAAATGTTTTCACCTTCTATTGGTATTGTTGGGGGGTAATGCATCAACTGTGGACATATTTCAAAATTTCTCTCTGCTCTTTGAAGAGTCACTCATAACAGAATCATATACACCCTTAAGTTGTTTTTATCAAAAAATAATTAAGTTCACTGCCTCTTACTTTGCAGCGTCGCCCACCTGTTGATATCAGAAAGGGGAAGCTGAATCTTGTAAGTGTTGATATAATATAACAGACATTCCCTTTAGATTCAAGCCTTGTATTATGTAGTCATAGTTTTCTCTGTCAAGTGAGTGATAATAGGTTCTGATTTTATCTTCAATACCAAATGCAGAAACTTCAGAAACAGCACAACTGTATCCCAGATGAACACTATGTGCAGACACTGCTTGCGGTGAGCTATGGAATTATGTTTATTCTTTTGTTTCTAACATGGCTAAATGTCTTAGGATATGAGGGTTTTTCTTTAAGCCATGCTTATATGCCTACCCTTTGTTTTCTTATTCTAATTGACCACTCTGCTTGTTGTAATTGCTTATGAATAATTTGTCACTAGTTCAAGAGTTTTACCTATTCTCTATATCTCTTTGTTAGATGAGTGAGCTTGACGTCGAACTTGAGCGAAGGACATTAACCTATACATTGTGGAACAACTCTCCAAATAAAACAGAGAGTAAAGGCTGGCATCCTATGACTTTCAACCATGCCAATGCTGCCCCTCAAAAGATTAGGGAAATAAAGGTTAATACAACGACTTTGTACTCCAGTTACCATTTTAGATTTTCATTAGCAGTGTCAGATGTGGTTTATTATATATAGATTAACAGACTACAACGCTTTTTTCTCAACTCTTTCCCTTTCTGCTTCATTGTTTTGACATCTGCCTATTTCAACAGAAAATCAACCATGTATACTATGAGACAGAATACCGAACAGAATGGTGTCGCGTAAATTCAACATCTGTTCCCTGTTTTTTATTCGCAAGGAAATTCTCCAAGGGTGCTGCCATGCGCCTTCTGAGTGAGGGAGTTGTTGGTCACTTTGATACATCTGCATTATTAGATCCACCACCATGATCTAATTCTTGAGTTAGTGCTCACTAACTGTTAGCTCATCGGGACTATAATATCTGGGCATATAAGAAAAGCCCACTAGAGGTTTACAGAAATCATACGATATCACTCATACAACTGATTTTGATACTGAATACGCTAGAGAAGTTGTCGATGCTGCTGATCAACTTGGTCAAAGATGACGGGTTGTCACTTGTCAGAGACATGATGGGGAATGTTCAATCTGGGATGTCAATTCTGCTTGTGGCATTTAGACATGTTGAACTAGTACAATTGCCGGGCCTTCAATTAAAATCTCATGGAATATTAACATTATCCTTGTTGCATCTTATACATGTTGAAATAGAAAAATCTTCGACCTCTTTTTCCCTTGGTTGTTGATTATATGACTTGCAAGTAGACTTTGCATGAGTTGTGGAAGGATCGATGATGGTATAAAATCTCGTAGATAATAGATTGCTTTGAATTTTCTGTGTAGGAATGCAGCCTAATTGAATAACTTGTAACTTTAATCTTATTCCTGAACTTTCACACGGTTTGGAAAGATTGCATCATCATTTCTTGGCCAGTTTTGCTTCTTTCAGCAAATTTAATGAGGATGTGACTGTGAGTTGCGGATTTGTACATCAATCATCCATATTTGTTTTGATAACTAGATACAAGATCTCATGTTTGATTTGGTTTGTGAATTCAATCTTCTCTTTATCCTTTCAATTCTCATTAGGAGTGAAAAAAAAGGCTCATTTCTAAGTATTGATTGTCACCCAATGCTAAATAAGGAAGGTAGAGTGTTCCTCAAAATCTATTCAAAGTCATACCATCCAAGCAGGCTCGATTTTCTCATTTCCTTGTTCAAAATTTTCAATAGTGACACTATGTCATCCAGTTGAGGATTTGAATTGTGATCTGTAAAGAATGTAGTGATAGTCCCATGTAATTCAATAAAACTCCAACCAGGAAGTTTTTTCAAGCCAAGAGACTTCATTTGGTTCCATGCCTCACCAACGCCATCCCATCTGTTCATTGAAGCATAGGTATGCGCCAATTGCACGTAGTTTCCAGCATCCACAGGTCTCAGCATGAAAATTTCTCCTGCAATTAAGTCCCCGAGTTCCACATCGCCCTTAGTTCGACAGGCATCGAGAAGTATGCCCAAGACATCAACTGCAGGCTCCAAAAACACCCTCTTGTAGAAATCATAAGCCTCTTCCACCCTTCCAGCTCGACTGAGGAGATCGACAATGCAAGCTCGATGTTCAAGGCTTGGTGCAATACCAAAATCTTCGGTCATTGACTGGTATATGCTCAAACCCTTGTCAACAAGACCATTATGACTACAAGCTGAAAGAATTGAGAGGAAAATGATATGATTTGGTTTGATTCCGGTCTGTAGAAGCTCTGAATACAACCTCAAAGCAGTCTCTGCTTTGCCATGACAACCATAACCAGAAATAAGAGTGCTCCATGACACCACATCCGGGTCGGACATCTCAACAAAGCACTTGTGAGCTTTATCTATGTCGCCACATTTCGAGTACATGTCAACCAGAGCTGTGTCTACCAAGATGCATGGTCTAAGGCAACTTCTAATAGTAAAGTTGTGGATCCACTTTCCTTGATGGAGCGCCCCAGTGGAAGCACAAGCTTGGAGAAGGGAGACCACAGTTAATGAATCAGGCTTCTGAAGGGTTGCCCTCATGTCAGAGAAGAGAGCCAGAGCCTCGCATAGATGACCATTTTGAGCATATCCAGCAATTATAGCATTCCACGAAACCAAATCTCTTTTGCTAATACTTTCAAAAACAGCACGGCTTTGATCCAAATGTGCACACTTTGCATACATGGTAACAAGGGCGTTTTGAGCAGGATTGTCGAGTCTCATTCCCAGCCTCAACACATAGCCGTGAATTGAGGTTCCCAGATCAAAAGAACCCAGTTGCGCACAAGCTGCAAGAGCACTAGCTACGGTGGCACTAGACGGTTCTGTTCTTGATTCTAACATCTGACAGAAAACCATTAGAGCCCTGTCTGCAGAATCATTTTGCGCAAGCCCTGAGATCATGGCCGTCCACAGAACCACATCCTTATGCATTGTCCTTTCAAAAATCTGAAACGCAAAATCAATATTCCTGCACTTCAAGTACATAACTATAAGCGCTGTTTCAACATGGGAATCCAATTCAAATCCTGTTCTTAAAATCTGTCCATGCACGGACTTTCCCAATTTAAGATTACTCTGTGTTGCAGCCACAGACACCGCAGTTGCATATGTCTGTTTATCAGGTTCCATACCTTCAACCCTCATCTTATATAAAAGCTGGAACACTTCTCTGATATTTCCAGTCTCTGCATAGCCTGAAATCAAGGAATTCCATGAAACAATGTCTCTTCCATTCATATACGCAAACAAGTCCCTAGCATCTTCAACTCTTCCACATTTACAATACACATTTAATATGGAATTCATCAGAGACATATCAGACTCAAAACCATACAATACTGCACAACCATGTAAACACTTGACATGGGCAAGCTCCGAAACTCCAGAGAGCAAGCTTAGCAAAGTAACCGAACTGGGTTGAATTCCCCCACGCCGCATCTCACTAAACATATCAAACGCAATTCCAACACTTGCAGCACGCGAATAGCATCCGATAATGGAAGTCCAAGGAACAACGTTTCTGTCAGGCATTGTATCGAAAACCTTGCGTGCATTTTGGGCATGCCCGAATTTCGCATAGAAGTTGATCAAAGAAGAGGCAATGTAAGCATCCGAAGAAAACCCATTAACCACAATGCATTGATGGAACGAGAGGCCATACACAAAGAGGTTTAGGGAGGTGCAAGCTTTGAGCAGATTAGGGAAGGTGTGAGTATCCGGAGGGATGTTGGTTTTGAGCATAGACGAATACGTGACAAGGACTTCATGGTGAGAGCCTTGAGATGAGAGACGGTTGATTATGGCGTTGAAAGCTCTGGTGGTGGTGGCAGTTGGTGTAGGCTGAATTGGTGGCTTCAGGGGGTTTAAGAAAGAGCTGTGTAGCTTGTTCATAACTCGATCATGCCATGCATGCAGTAATAGCCGAATGTGTACGTTAATAATGGGGGTCGAAAATGCAAAAATTATGGATTCCAAGAAAAATTAGTATTTATCATTTTTGTGAAAATATATATTTTAGGAAAGTTTTCAAAATTAGCATGGGTTTTACGCTCAGATAAAGCCATAAAGGAAACTTGCACCCAAAAAAATGCCCTAAAGGAAATTGTGTTATTTAACTTCGATATTTCCGCAACTTCCCCGATATTCAGTGCTTCGTTCAATTTGATTTCGCGCTATTAAAATTGCAAAATTATAAGATGTGCAACGAGGCCTTAAAAGTAGACGAACATTTTATTACAAGATTGCATATCCAGCCTTCAAATGGCATACAACTCTGACCACAATTTTACCAAAATCAATGCATAAGATTTTACAGGAAAAATAATATCTGGCTAAGTAGATTGTTTCTTTGGATATTCTCTTGGCCCAAATATTGTCGACCCAATTCTCACATTTGTGCTCCCCATTTCGATCTGCAAAAACGTAAGTTTTTCGATTAGTTGAACACTTGAGTAGTGTACGTTTTACTCTACCACTAGACTTCGAATACCCAGAGGCACATTATAAACCGTATACAAGTTAGTAGGGTATCCCCAAATTGGTCCTTACAGCTTGCTCAAAGTCCGCAGACATGCCCATTGATAGCTCGCACTGCTCTTCTGGTATTCCAAGTGCCTTGCAGACCTCAGCTCTGCAGTTGGCTAATGTCTGAAAACAAACAGTAGGGTTTAAGTATTACCATGCAGAGGTACTGAAGTCATGGAGAAAGATTCATATGTAATATCTCAAAAAGCATCACCTTAAAGTTTTCTGGCGTAGATGAATAATCCAGCATACCAATGGTCATTAGACCACAAAACTCAAGGTTTGGACAATCCAAACTCACATGCTTTGCGAGCTCCACACATCCAGAGGGCTCAACACCAGATTTTGCTGCAATAATATATTACACAGATCAAACATTTCCTCAAAACTAAAGGCCACGTTTGGTGCGTACGAATAGAGTGGGTATTATAACTCATTAGATTGAAGGAAGAAATGCAGGCTAACTTCCACCTTTTGTCCAAGTCGAAGGAAGAAGTTGGATTATTCCATGGAGGAAAGTTATTCCTTCTGATCCCCTACAAAATGGTGGTATATCAACTCTTCATAACTAATTTCTACTTCCCTCAAATTGGATAAAAGTTGGAAGTTAGTCTCTGTTTCTGCCATTAATAATCCTTCAATCTAATGAGTTTAGATATCCAATCGAAACCTAGAGACCAAACAGGGCCATAAAGAACAAATGTATGGAAGCATTGTTGACTAGCATTTAATTATGAAGAAAACACATAAAAAGCCAAGAACTGATAAAAATCCAGGTGGTAAAACACTATGCGCCTCAAGCATGCATCTCCCACATATCTGTGAAAGTTGTAGCTTAAATCTAGTTAACTTACATTCTTCTCCACTAGTATTTACTTGGAGCAAGACCTTCAAAGGTTTTCTCCCAATGCTAGAAACAACAGTATTAAGACGGTTTGCAATCTGCAAAACATTTGTAATAAACTGTAAAACCAACCAAGCTGCTGAATTTATAAGATCAGGATTATCCATTTAAAACAATAGAGCCCTCATTCAAGACATTTTATAGAGGCTACTACTTTACAATTACCCCAATCATCACGAATTTAATGCAATACTTCGTGCACAAAAGGGCACCAAGGATTAAGGAAACTTAACAATTTTTGAGAAGGGGCAAAAATTGCATGTATAATCTTTACTAGAACTACAAGATTTCTCACACACAAGTACTATGCTTTTCTTGACACCTCTCATCTAATTCTTTAAACTAGCTAGCTTTGTATATGAAAAACTGTTACCAAGTAAGTCAAGTGTTTACCTTCTCATCATCCACACTCTCTACCATTGCAAGGTTGGGAACAGCAGCTGCAAAAATTTGCAAACAAAACCAAAGCTAATTCCTTTGCTAAAAACCAATGCGTAATTTCACAAAGCTTTATATATGATACTGAAAAATCAACCACCATACTGATAGTGAGATATGAGAATCATACTTAGTAGGGGCTTTACTTTATTGCTCTGCAAATTCCCAATAAAATGCCACTCAATATCCTCCGGAAGCTGCAAACCACAAACAATCACCACGAAAATTGAACCAATTTCAATTCTTTCAATACGAATTAGCTGTCGAAGCTCGAGAGAGAAGCACAAACCTGAGGAGCTTTCTCAACGATTTCTTGGACGTAATTCTCGCCGAAACAGCGGTGGCCGGCGTCGTACACTTGGCGGAGGACGGAGGCCGGCTTCGTCTTGCTCACCGCCACCACTCGGATCTCCTCGGCCCGGCGCCCGGATTTTTCGGCTGCCAGATGGACGCGGTGGAGCACTGAACGGAGCGCAGTGGCTGCGACACCATCGATTGCGGCGGAGCTGGCCATGGCTGATTGGTCCTCCTCCGCTACTTGAGTTTTCTAAGCCCTCTCCAGATTGCTGTTGGGTTACGAAACATTCCCGTTGTATCTGGTTCCGTGGTGCTTAAAAATTCACGTTTGCCATTGCTGCTTGGAGTGCCAAAAGTGACGGAGACTGAAACGACGACGTATGCTGTTCTTATGCCTTGACTAATATATTGCAATTTTGTGCTTGTATTTTCAATTTTTACAATTTATCTCTAAAAATTTTCATTTTTAACAATTCATGTATTGTCTGTAGCTTCGTTGACATGAACAAGATATAAGATTTAAGGCCCTTACTATTACATCTCTACGAAAGATAATCAAACGCCTTTAAATAAAGCCTATAGTTACGGAATGATATATCATATATTTGCCTAGCTAAAAAATCCTTAATGTGTTTGCTACATAAATGAAACTACGGACATCATAGAATTTACATTAGTAAATAAACTATTCACAATTTGCGAGCAATAGAAAATAGTAACAATTCAAAAGAAAATTATTGAAAATTGAAAATACAAATATAGATTAACGAACATAAAAATAAAAAAAACTTGGGTTGACTTTTGGAGTCAAAATAGAGACTTGCAAGTAACTTGGGTTGCAATCAACCAAAATCAATCCGAGGCTCAAAGTCCGGAAGTTGGCAATATATGTCGATTGTTCTTCTGCATTGTCTCCAATTTGCTTTCTTGTTTGATAGTATATATATATATATGTCTTAATATGGCAACTCGTCATATTAATTGTGACAAAATGCATGTCTGTCTGGATGGAGTGGAGCTTAGTTGGTTTACGACTACACTCTATTATGAATTTATGATGCAAGCTCAGTTCATGAGTAAAATTGCCTCAACGAATTTTAATTATAACAAAAAAAAAAGTATAATTTCATCAAAAAACAGTCACACATGCATATGTAGAAAAAGAAATGAAGCAATTATCCGAGGAAAAATTATGATCAGCCTGCATTTGATCAGCTACTGATTCAACTATTCAAGGGAGAGGCGGCAAAAACTAAAATGAGGGTAACCAGCATACATATATATACATACATATATTCATGGTCAATATATATATATTTTCTGTACTGAAAACTAAATCAATCAGAAGACCCCAGATATCATCCCAATAATTGAGCAAACTAGCAATTTTATATTTTTGCATCAGATTTTATTCCCTTGCTCCCGGCCGGTACGCATTCAAGTGTACCGTGTACGTACGTTTAATAATTAACACAGATTATTGTAA
This sequence comes from Rubus parviflorus, assembly GCA_029955375.1. Lineage (NCBI taxonomy): Eukaryota > Viridiplantae > Streptophyta > Magnoliopsida > Rosales > Rosaceae > Rubus > Rubus parviflorus. Next base: position 739,630 of record JARGGL010000003.1, read on the forward strand.
GGGTGCAATTTTTTGTGGCTTCTATTCGACATGCAGGAGTGCAGGAGGCTTTGAGTTTCATAATTGGGAATTTAGTATATATAAAATATGAGAGAGTCTTGCATGCACTGAAGTGCATATGCATTGGGGCGATCCAATGGCTGACATGCAGGAGTGTCGATCTAACGGTGTGCATGCAGAGGACGTGTGTGCGTGATTGGATGAAGAGTTAGCCGATCAAACGGCTAACACCAGTTAAGTGCATATGCACTTCGGTGCATATCAAAATTTCCGATAAAATATTACACAAATTGATATCATTGATGTACGTGAGAATGAGGAAAAGGGTACGTGTGCATTTTTTATGCATATTACTCATCTTTCTAGACTGAATTAATGATGGGGATACAGAGAATCACTAGCAGGCAAGCTAGGGCAACTTTTCTTTGTGTCCAATCAAGTGATTTCGCTTCTTAGCATATCAAATATATTCAGTAATTTGCAAGCAGACTAATGAACTTAGACCACTACACAGATAAAGCAAAACCTGTACATCAAGTTTCCTATTGTCAACTCCCCCAAACTGTTTCTATAAAACCCCAATCTCCCATTCAACCTTAATTAGTACTAACCCTAGCTAGCTATAAGCTCCTCTCTCCCTACAACATTAATTCTACCATATATTTCTAACCTAACTACAGCTATAGCCATGAAGTTGCTCCACACCTTCTTTGCACTCCTAGCAACAATGGCCATTGTTTCAGCTGCATATGATCTAGATAATTACAACAGCGAAGAACCGGAAGTGCAAACTACTGATGAATCAACAGTATCCGAATCTGAAATGCAAGAAGCGACCACTTCTTTGAGAGGAGTGAGCCGCTTTCTGACTCAGCAGAACCTGTTGGGGAACTTGACTTGCGACAAGTTCCCTAGGGTTTGTCGTCTGAAGAAGAGTCTGGGGCCCGACTGCTGCAAGAAGAAGTGTGTGAATGTGAAGACGGATCGACTCAACTGCGGGATGTGCAGGTACAAGTGCAAGTACACTGAGATTTGTTGTAGGGGGAAGTGCGTCAATGCATCGTTTGACAAAAGGCATTGCGGTGGATGCAACCAGAAATGCAAGAGAGGAGAGTTCTGTGTTTATGGGATGTGCAATTATGCATGATTTAACACTACTATGCTACAAAGTTAATTTTAATTTTGTGTCAAAATATGACACTCTATACATAATTGTGATCTTGTACCCAAAACTTGTAATGAATTGAAGCATTAATTTAAACACTGGGAATATATAGTTTCAAACACCGATATATATACTTTCTAATCTATTGTCTTCGTGTAATATTTAATTAGTGCTCCATGCATGTGATTGTTTATTCACTTATGACCTTGAATTCTTTCCTTTGGTTGTATGTATATCAGGATTTGATAGATTAATGTTAACTGTGTATTACAAATCTAAAAGTTATATATATATTCATGATTATACACACGATCAATTAAAAAGTTATATTGGATTAAGATGATCAAGATTAAAATCCAAGCAAATTCTAAATGACAAAATACAAGTACGTAGTGGAACCAAATACGTACATTTTATATAATCTTATAGTAGATTGGAAGGTCAGGAGTATATCAATCATACTCCCTAGCTAGCTTCCCACATATAGTAGACCGTATTGTATACATGCATCCGAAATGTAAAGTTTTTTGTTACAGCATATAATACTTTGAACCTCTCAATCCACATTATTTGATCCTTGCCCATCATCAATATCCCAAGAACATGGGAATTGTCCAGCAAAAATAATATACATATTTATTTCTCTTGCCTCAGTACTGTTCCTTACTGCGACTTTCTAGTCTCATTTCAACGATTATAAGGAAACGTGTATTCAACCGTACGTCCATGAGAAAATAGAAATGTTTATATGAATCACCTTGTTTTAATGATATCATTTAAATTTTCTCACCTTTACTTCAATAAAACTATAAAAGGGTAGTTTTATAACTTTTATCCACACGCAATCGATACTTCAACTCTCTAGCTGTGTAAGCTATTATAAATTTAATTAAATATACAACACGCAATATACTCATAAAGTGCAAAGAATTGATTTCTTATTTTATACACACTTAATTTTGAATTTTTTAATACATGCATAATTAGGGTTAGAATACGAAATACAAGCAGATCGATGAACAAATTCATTTGGTTATAGTTAAATACAATTGATTACGTAGATTTTGTAAGGTCGGGGAAGATCATGACATAATCTCTAATTAATACTCCCTATAATTCTTATATGCATCAGAAATGTAAAGGTTTGCGTCACGCTATATAATGTTTTGGCCGGATCTCCACGTCATTTTATCCGTCCCATGCCCGGCCACCACAAAATGTCCCAAGAATATGGGTATTTTTCCAGCAAAAATTATACATATATATATATGTTTCTCACATGCCTCAGTACGTAGTATTCGATCCTTATGTCAAACAAAGGTCTGCAATTTTCAAGAGTAGAATGAACGTACACTAGCTAGCTATGACTATGAGGATTGGAACATTTTCATGTGCTTAGGGAAGGTACGCAGTATCAACTTGTTGCTTCTTTACTCAACACCCAGTCACTTCCCCTCATTCTACAATTAATTATAAGGAAAACTGTATCCACCGTCCCTGAGAGATGCGTATGAGAATGAATTATTAATCATCCTATATATATTTTACTGATCGATACCATTCACTCATCGATCGTACCTTTACTTTTAATAAAAGTGTGGTTTATTCACGCCCAATCAAAACATCAGCTCTCGGCCGGATTACCATTTGTTAGGGTACAATTCCTAATCAACATGTTAACGTAGCCCTCAGATTTTGAAAGATTAAACTGATCCATGACTAGAAAGCTTGCATATGTACGTGAGAGGTAATTTTTACTGAGATTATTTAAAGCAATAGTTGGAGGAAGAGAGCATTCGATCAATTAAACTTAGATTGGTTGTGTAAATTAAGGTAAACATTCTTAACCACTATAATTATAATCTCTCATTATATAAGAACTGAATCCATTTCTGGTGTTTTGGTTAAAAAGATAGCAAATGATTGAGATGAATATATTTCGAAAATGTGGACTTTTATCACGAAATTAGTATGGTGTAGACATTTTGTATATAGGTGAAATAATGGCTTAAAATTGATACATGCACTAAAGAGTTATAATTTACTTTGTTTTCTTCACAAGATATATATATATATATGGTGCATTGCGATACATGTGAGGCTTCATCAATCATCAATTCATCATCCTATGCGTTTCTCTGTGGTGGTAAGAAAATCTCCGGCTGCTATAGACCTTATAATTTTATGTCAATCTGCACATGCATGTAATTATGTACGATGCAGTCCTGTGGTTATTCTCTGTTTCCCCTTTTCCATCGCACCGTGTGCAATTGGAATTTTGGTATCAATTGGGAACATAATTTCCATTATGTAATATGTACAATATTGATAAAGACCTCCATTAAAGCTCACAATACATAACTATACATGCATCTCGTCTAGCTAGCTAGCTAGGGTTTAATTTCTATATATAGTCCCGGCCCATGCCTAGCTCAATTCTTTTCCATCTCAAAATCCTCGATCATTCACACAGTTTCGAACCCTCTACTTTTCTTAGCTTGCACAAGTTCTCTATATTATGGCAATGAAAGCATCAAAAATTTTGCTCGCCCTAATCTTCGTGTTGATGGCCATAGCCATTGCCCTTTCAGAAACACCAACTGTTGAAGAGGAGCCCCATCTCAACCCAAACAAGCTTCAATCCATAACGTCATCTCTCCGAGGAGTCGGTGGGCGGTTTCTTGCCCAGCAAGTACGAGCAGCATCGACCACATGCGATAAGAGCCCGACGGTTTGTCGGAGCAAGGGCAGCGCAGGGCCTAACTGCTGCAGCAAAAAGTGTGTAAATGTTACGACGGATACAAACAACTGCGGGCGGTGTGGAGCAAAGTGTAAGTACTCGGAACTCTGCTGCCACGAGGTTTGTGTGAACCCATCTGTCAATGACAAACATTGTGGCAAGTGTGGCAACAAGTGTGGAAGAGGAAGCTCATGCGTGTATGGCCTGTGCAGCTATGCTAATTAGTTAACGCTAGCTTAATTGATAAAATCAAGTGTGATGGATTATTAATTTTTTCTTTAGAAAAAATAAAACATTGTTTTAGCTAGCTAGCTAGGGTTACAGAACAAAAGGGTATGAGATTACGTGTACTCACTAATAAGGCCAAGTGGCCGGCCATCACTCTGATGGCTTTGCCATATTTTACCTATTTATATTGTTTTCATGATCAATATTAATGTAGTTTTGATAATTCAGTTGCCACTGATATATATGCATGATCGAACATGTAATTCTTGTATGACGTCCATATCATGAGCTAGTATATATTGCTCCAATTAATTAATGATGCATTTATGAACGTACTTACAACTGGGTACCAATTAGTTAATTACTGGTTTAAGTAACATTTTGCATCCAAGTTGTATAAGGTTCTAAATTCGAACTTCCATTCTTTTAGCCAAAAAAAACAATTGTTGGCGGAACAACAAATTTTGGAAAGGAAGGTGATACGTACAAAACTGAAAGATGGTTATAATAATTTTGAGATCTTGTGGTATAAAAATTTACTCAAACCATTGCGAAAAGAGCATATATATGTCAAATTCTTATGCTACATGGTCCAATTAAATGATAATCACAATAATATTATTTCATTTTACATATTTATATATAGCTAGGTTATTGTTTGATCGAGTAATTGAGTTCTCAAAGTCGTAATTGTTTGTATGTCACATATGCATGTACCGTTTTATTATCCCAATCATATTGTAGTATCATTAAGTTAAAATATGTTATTTCTGAATTTTTTTAGCATGTTGTTCAATATGGTGTTGAACGGATTTCCAGTCGTTTAATCCAAAAGCAAGCACCTTTTTTGGTACGTATTTTTTCAATGTTGGATGAAGTTTTAAGTTTAATCTACACTCCTACGGAATAAATTCATAAAAAAAAACATAGAAAATAATAGCTTACGACCAAAGAAACCAATCCGACAAGTACTAAAACAACAATCTTTTGAATGAAAAGAGGATTTAAAGTACTAATATAAGTTATTAACTAAAACTAGTAACAGGTTCATTTACAAATAAGAAGTACTAATTAAAAAGTACTGATGGGTTAAGCTATGATGTACGTAGCATCTCTTTTTGTTGTTCGTATATGAAATTCTAATATATGGGTTAGATGGATAACAGATAATCAGATATGTATCATGTATGTCTAGCTCATAGCAAAATAGAATACTACGTACGTACGTACTGCATGCGTCACCAAACGAATTAGATATGGTATCGAAGTCGTCCTCAGCTTCTTGGCGCGCGTACGGGTCAATGGTCAACTGTAGAATTCTAAAGTATTTTGCTAATTTAAAAGGCTAAAGGTCAATATAGACTACAAGCTAGTGCTTCTATAACGGCTTTTTACCCCGTTTGGAAAATAGACTGCGTTGGTTTCTATAAGTTCACGCAAGTACCTACATAATATGTATGAGCTAGCCTAACCTGCCCAACTATTATCTATAAGTAACCTCTAGCTGTTTCTTCTGCATGCAGATTCACCTAATTTAATTTGAAGTATATATAATCTGTCTCTCTGAAAGCCTAACTTTTGTTTACTTACATGTTTTCCAGCCCTTCGAATTGGACCATCCCATTAACTCATTAAGTCCAAGAGTATTCACACACAAAATTAATGCATGCAATCCCCTTTTCTACTATCCCTCGTTGCTCGCTATATATACATCTTCAAACTAACATGCTTCTATCCTCATCCAAAACACATTCATATTTTCCCACCATTTTCCTAGTACTTCAATCCTCCCCTTTCGAAATCTCTCAATTACACTTAAGACACGAAAACAAAACATGGAAGGCACCATCAAGGTTTTCTTTCTGCTAGCCGTGCTAATGGCTTTAGCCGCCATTACTCTTTCCGCAACAATCCCAGAAGAAGATCGAGAGGGATGGTTCTCCGATGAGGAAAATGACGTTCCAAAAGCACCCTCAGATGATCTTCCTGCGGCCGAAAGCCAAGAGAAAACTTCCCTTAGAGGAGCAAGCCGCATCCTTGCGACTCGGGCAGTTGCGACGACATGTGACAAAAACCCTAAGGTTTGTAAAGCCGCAGGCAGCGCCGGGCGAGACTGCTGCAAGAAGAAGTGTGTGGATTTGAAGACGGACAGAGTCAACTGCGGCAAATGTGGGAAGAAGTGCAAGTACTCGGAGATTTGCTGCAAAGGCAAGTGTCTGAACCCAATGTCTGACAGGAAAAACTGTGGGAGCTGCAACAACAAGTGTAAGAAAGGCAGTTCGTGTGTGTATGGAATGTGCAGCTATGCTTAGAAAATGAACGCAGACCAACTTCTACGTACGACTCATGCACGATAAGGATAACATTATATTTGTGCAGCTATATGTATGTACTTTATTTGTTTAGTTCAAATTAATTAAGTACAAAGTACTTGAACAGTGGCATGGCTTAGATTAAGACTATGAATTTGTGTACGTATGTGTGTAAGGATTAAGAACTAGCTAGTCAACACTATTTTACTGGCTTTCACAACGATGAATTGTTTAATGGAATTTGTCTTTTATTTGTTGTAAAAAGAACAATATATATATAAATTCTTCTCTTAATTAATTACTGTTTATTTGTTCTTTTATTCAGAGAGATGTATTAGGGCTTCTCAATTTTCGCTTTCGTTAATGGGTGTTTTCTTATTTTGATGTTCTTGGTTGAGAGGTTTTGGTTTTGGTTGATCCCCCTCTCTGTCACTTCTTTTTTTGCAATAAAATTACGCAGTCTTACCAGATTTTACCCAAAAAAAAAATTACGCATGTTCTTATTTGTTCATGTTACTTGTAAGATGCTCCTTAATTTTGTGCAAAAATCCCTTATATATAATCTCATTCCAATTTGTACTGATCTAGCTAGCTTTCTAGAATATTCAAACATACACATATATACATATTATATATATATATATATATATATATATATGGAGTACTTGAGCATAAATTTCAGTTTACACAAGGAGTCATCCACATGTAATGAACAATAAGACAAGTATTGCAGCCAGCACTCTCCGTGAAAATTAAGAAATGGGAAAACTGAAAAGAAAAATGATTTAATTATACTTGCTTAAACAGCATATGCAGAACATTTTTGTAGTACTAAAAGTTAATTGGTCGAAATTAAGTACATGTACTTCAATCCATTGCTAACTACATTCTTTTGCAAGTTATTCAATGAAACAATATTCATAGTCAAGCTATAACATGACAAATTTTCCACAAATACTACTAATTAATTAGAAAGAGCCAATACCATTTGGAAAAGTAGAAAAATAATAAAAGAGCAGAGATGAGACATTGTTATAAATTTATGGAAGTTGGACTACTTAGACTTATAAATTAATTGGTTCATTTCTTGGACGGTACGTTGAAATATGAAGGCGGGGTACGGTTGAGCTAATTATCGATCACTAATTAATATTGTTTATATACATCGATCCAAATTGTATGCTGTTCATTTGAATTATTATGTAATAGGATAATAGGTATATATACCAAAATGCATGAGACTAAGGAAATAATAAGAAGCTTCATTCCTTATCCTTTATAAATGAATTAAGATAGTAGTTTGTGCATGCATGTTTCTTGTGCCTATTCACCTAATTTAGAGAGAACATATTCTTGGAAGCCTAATTTTGTTCGCTGAATTAACGTTTTGCATTTTTCCTTTGAATCAATTTATTAAAAAATTATCAATTCAAATGAGTATCCAATATTGCAAACCATGCAATATTCCCCACGTTGACTTATCGTACTCATTCTATCTATATATACTCGTTCAAACCTACATGCTTCTCCATCCAAAGCATTCATATATACTTTCACATTAATCTTCCTCCTTCAACCTTAAATATTCCTCCCACATTTTAATCCCTCTTTTTACATATACACCACACAAAGAATTAAATTTCTTTAACATGAAATCCCTCAAGGTTTTGTTCCTGTTAGCGATGTTGATGGCTGTAGCCATTACTCTCTCTGCAACACTAGTCGAAGAAGAACTATTTTTCAATGAGGAAACCAAGGCTGCAAATGATCACGAAACCTTTGATGATGATCTCCCAATGGGTGCCAAGAGCCAAGAGAAAATCTCTCTCAGGGGATCAAGCAGCGTCTTCCTTGCTTCTCGGGCTGTGACGACATCATCATGCGACAAGAACCCTAAGGTTTGTAGAGCCACCACAAACAGCCCGGCATCACATTGCTGCAACAACAAGTGTGTGGATGTGAAGACGGACAGACTCAACTGCGGGAAGTGTGGGGTGAAATGCAACCCCGCAGAGATATGCTGCAACGGTCATGTTGTGCACACAATGTCAGACAAGAAACACTGCGGGAGCTGCGACAACCATTGCAAGAGAGGTGGTTCATGTGCGTTTGGAATGTGCAGCTATGCTTAGAAATTACGCAGCTTGCTAGACTTCTACTCAATAAGGGTCACAATTGTAATATTTATATTGCAGCTATGATCAGTTCAATGTAATTTTTTTTGCCTAAAGTACCACGTGCAACAAATTAATCAAGGACGTACTATACCACTTTTGATACCAATATATATATATATATATATATATATATATATATATATCACTTAATCCGGATGTGTGTTTCCTAATATTGGAAATAATTAAATATTGTGTTTCCTAATTAATAAATGTTATTTACTTATTTAGTATAGTTTTATTAGGTTTTCCCTAGTTAAATTAGATTCCTAATCCTAGTTGGTTTATGTTTAACTACTTTCCTTATTGAGTCAATCTACTATAAATACCTCGATCTAACATGAAAAAGAATAAAATCATGGAAAGTTTATTGCCTAACCCTATCTAAAAGGATAAATAAATAGAATTTGACATAGACACCCATGACAACACTACAAAACACTAATAAACCAACTAAGATTAAAATTATACACATAAGGACATGAAATCCAGGCCCACGTGCTACAGTGCAAGCCCAGACACTAATTCTATAGGTGCAATTACATAATCAGACCTTTTTTTCATTTTATTTACAAATATGCCATCAACACACACTCTCTCTCTCTCTCTCTCTCTCTCTCTCTCTCTCTCTCTCTCTCTCTCTCTCTCTCTCTCTCTCTCTCTCTCTCTCTCTCTCTCTCTCTCTCTCTCTCTCTCTCTCTCTCTCTCGTTTAGCTTTGTCACGCCCCGATTTTCAAATCGATTAATAAGGCATTTTGCCCTTAATTATAAACCAATTCGGGAACGTGACTACATGGAATATCAAATACAAATATGCACTAGAATTTTTTTCCTTTTAATTCGAGTACAACAAATATACTCCATGCCCAATAAATGTAAATGCTGACCCGTTCTTTAGGGTTACATATTACAAGCCATAAATTAAATAATAAATTGTTATTACAAAATATTAAATAATTAATCCATCAGAGTTTATTACATAAACAGCGGAAGTCTTATAAACCAATAATATGTATGCAGCCTTGCTTACTCCTGGTTATCCTAACCTGCAGGTATAACCACTACACCGTGGAATAGTGTACCGGGTTATATCAACAAACCCGGTCAGCTTACGAAGCTGGTATGAGTGATCTATGTTTTATTCACACTGTAACATTTTCCCAATTGAATTCTTTTATTTTCAGAAATCAATTAAAACCCAAAAGTTCCATTTCAAATCCGGAAGATTCGTATTATCTAATATACTGAACCTACGTGCCCCATACCACGTATTTTAACCCCACACGCCCCATAAACGTGTATGTTAATACCAGGGTAATCCAGTATGTTAAATAATATAAACCCTCGATCTTTACTCACACAAAACCATTTATAACTTAGCCTGATTAAAAGTGAGATGCATCTCCTTTTAATACATCAAGTTATTTTTAACTTCGCCTGATTAAAAGTGAGAATACTATTTTTCTTCTCCTTTTAATACATCAAGTTAATCATACAATATGCAGTCTAGAGCTCTAACTGATGGGCTACCATTTTTCACCCATTTAACGGTGTCCCCAGGACAATCCGTTTGTACAAAATCATTCAAATAGGCAAACACAATATCTTAATAGAATTATTGTGTTCCCACAAAATTCACAAATTAAAACAATAAGATGAACATTTTTCAAATATTGTTTTAACACCAAAATCACAACAACACAATATGAATTAATATTCATATATAAAAACATCGTGAGATTCACTCACCTCTTATTCCTGCTGCGTCTTCAAATAGTAACCAGGAATCGACAAGCACGAGTTACACTTCTCGTAAACACCTATGATTATGCAATATCCAATTAGCATAATACATTTCCAAAATAATCCAAATGTTCCTCAAATGTCTCCTACGACATCAGAACTATTAATCGAGACCATTTGACCAAAAGTCAACCATCGGTCAACGTGGGTCCCACGTCTACTATTCATCAACGGGTCCCACACAAAATCTGAAACTTCCAAAATCCAACAGCATGCTTATTTCTAGCATCCTAACATCATATCCAAATATGGTGATGATCCAACGGTCGGATCATCACGGATCTAACGATCCATAACTATCGCTTAATTGATCATTGATCAAACGACCGAATTTCACAAAAGTGTAAACACGAAAGTTGTTCGTATCGACGAACCAAGTCAAACGGAGCAAAGAACTGCTCCTGGACTGGCTGGACGCGCCGCCCACGCGCCGCCGCCGGCGGTGGTCAGACCGCCGGTCAAGGTGGTCCGATGGCTACCAAATTTTACCAGCATGTACAACTCAACAAACCCAACAAGTTTAGTAACTACCTCAAAGTCCGAATCGGAGGGAAAGTGGCCGGAATCGGTGTCGGCAAGTTCTAGATCCAAAAAGTGCAAAGTTTCAATCCCGCCGATCTAGGCCGTACCGCCGTGATCCACCACCAAGGGGAGGTTTCTGGGCAGGAGGGGAGCAAAACCCAACAGGTCTCATCGCCGGAGGTGGCCGGAAACGTCGCCGGAAAGCTTCCCCTTTTTGGCAGAAACTGTCGGCTCCGGTTGACAACTTTCCTTCAAGAATTTGGGGAAGGTACCTTCACGGGAAATGAAGAGGGGGAGGAGACGAAGCCGGCGCCACCGGAATCGTGGCCATCGGAGGCCGGACGCGCCGCCACGCGCCGCCCGAAGGTTCTGTCCGTTGGGAGCTTTTTCGGAAGTTTCCGGAAAGATCCGGGCAAAAAAGAAATTTCTGAAAAATACCCAATATTTATACAAAATTTTCCAAACTTCCGAAGGCCATAACTCCTTCATACGATGTCCGTTTTCGGTGAACCAAATTCCTACGAACTCGATTCGACGAGTTCTACAACTTTCATGAAGGAAGTTTTCCCAAATTCTCAACGGATAAAAAGTTACCTTAATTAACCTCATGTAACTTATAATTACCACCGTAATTATCGTTTTACGACGAAAACCCCTAAAAATATGAAATCACACCATTTCACTTCAAATTTCACGAACTATTTAATAAAAATAATACGGAAATTTTCGGGGTATTACAAGCTTGATCCTCGGCTGCCATGGGTGGTGATCTGAACCTGCTCACCGAGGTACATGTCTTCCAATAACAGCCATGCCAAGACAGTTCAAGCTTAGGAGATGAGATTGCTGAAGAACAAAGTCAGAGATTTCGAGTGGCCGATCAACAATTTGAAGGTCTTGGTGGTGAAGTAGGAGTTGAGCTCATCGAAGCTAATGGATAGGCCCTCGAATGAATCCTAGAGCAGATCCAGGTCGTCGGGATCCGTAAATGTACCTCCGATTGGGCGCAGCGGTGGTAAGAGCTTTGGACTCGTGTCTGGAATCGACTTCGTCATCGGAGATCGGGTTTGGATAAGGTTTCATTGTTTGCCCAAGGCTTCTATTTTGGTTTTGTTCTGGAATAGGTTTTCAGCAAATGATCTTTGCTGACCCATTGGTTGTTCTCAGTCTCTTACTGACCCATTGGTTTTGTTCTAGAATAGGCTTCTATTTTGGATTCATCTCGAAGGCTGCTACTGCATTCCTCCGGAAAATGACGGCTGCTACTGCACTCGTCCCCCGACGGCTGCTACTGCACTCGTCCCCCGACGGCTGCTACTGCACTCGTCCCCCGACGGCTGCTACTGCACTCGTCCCCCGACGGCTGCTACTGCACTCGTCCCGACGGCTGCTACTGCACTCGTCCCGACAACTGCTACTGTACTGAGCAGAAAGCCACATACTTTGAGTTTTTTTTGTCAATACACACTAAGTTAGCTTAAAAGAGGACAAAAATGTAATTCAGTACTTGCCACATGTCAGTTTATAAACAACTTGTCCTTATGAGTAAAAAAATTTACTTATATGTATGAATTAAAAGCTTGTGGGTTTTGGAGAAAAATGAAGAGATGTCATGGGCTTTTCTGTAGTTTACTAATAAATAATCCACAAAAAAAATTAAAAACAGTTGGATTTTGGTTTATTAATGGATATTTTTGCTTACAACATTTACCTCATAAACATTTTAAAAAAAAAAACTCATGTACTCAAAGTTGGAAACTTGGAAAACAGCTATTTATTTCATTTGAGACTTTGAGTCATGTGATGTCAAATTGTCAATCATGCACATAGACCATTTTGTATATAAACCACAAATTTGCCGTAATGCAAATGTGCCATAAACCATCAAACGGATCCAAATTTATTTTGGGGAATGGAAACTTAGTTGGGATTAGAAAATTAGGCAGCTAGAGTAATTTTACTTAATGTACAATTCTTTTCCCTAAAGTACACGAATATGGATTAGTTTAGCTGCTTACGTTGCTCCCTTGAGTCCTCGACGTGGTGTTATATTTATATATATAGATATTTTTTTTTATTTAGTTTTTCTTGTGTGTAAATTTGTGTATGTTCTTAATTCGTTACCCATTAGGATACTGTTTCAGGTTTTTGTTTTCAAGAAGGATTTGTTCTCTATATAAACAATAGTTCACGTATTTGTCAAGATATATATCGATCATCGAGACTTGAATAGGACAACATAACCATGGATTATGAAACTCTCGTCAAGAACATTGACAAGGATGTGGAGGATTTGGAGCAACTCAGGACGACACCACTACTTGCCGGTTGCAACAACTGGGCTCAAGAAATACAAAACCTTAAAATTTTGCGAGACATTCTGAACTCGCTCAGGAACATGGAGGACGAATTGGAACAACTTAAGGCCATGAACACACGTACAGCCTTGAGAGGAATTTTCAAGGAGTAAGTATATATATCCATGTCGTTCTTTTATTTGACGTGCACTGAGATATACTTTAAGCTTAATTAATTATTTTTTCTTTTCTGGTCCAGAATTCCATCATTTACTCGTAAATTTCGATTCAAGAATCAAGTGCGCTTGATCAAGACGATCGGCGAGGTGGAGGAGAGACTTGAGGCTTTGGATCCCAATGAGTATAGCATCTTTGATTTGGATTCAGCAAGGCAGCAACTTGGGTATGCTCGACAAGAGGCCAACAGAAAGTTGACTGAGATGGATTTGTGGGAAAAAGCCGCAGCTTGGTGTTCATCCAAATTCAGTGCCATACTTTTGTGGTAAATAATAAATAATGGAAGCCTTTTGCTGCTACAATAAGTTTCTTTACTTTAATTAATTACCTTTTGGAGTGGATATTTGATGTAAGTGGTGAGTATATATTGAGGAATAATGTGATGATTAGGGCATATTGATTACTTATTAGGTGGTTGATGGAATGTCGTCCCTAACTAATCAATGGAATAAATATGTCATCCCATTGTGAACCTATGCAAGGGACAACCAAGACCATTTGGGAAATGTTACAATAGTTTATTTTTTTTCACTTAACTCATCTCACGATGTTATATAGTTATTTCAAATAACCAATATGTCACAATTCACCGATACAAATGTTACAAGCAACACATTATTTTTTTGGTCATAAAATATCACTTACAAATAAATTGATAAAAGAACTTATTACTTGCTTAACCTGCCTTTTATATATTACAAGTCATTTGTGCATGCTTTTCTTGTTCCTATTCACCTTATTTAGAGCATAATATTCTCTGGAAGCCTAACTTTGTTTGCTGAATAAATTTTTGTGCCCTTCAAATTTGTGTCCCCTTTAAATTAAAATATTTTTGTTCCATTCAAATGGAATATATGTTTTTTTTTCTTTCAAAAAAAAAAGGTACATATATTCCGTTTGGTGAATGTACGTAACACTATTAGAGATATAACTTGTTAATGAGTTAATCCTTTACTTCCATGTAAAGTATAACAACCCCCCTCCCTTCCAAGTGTAGAGGAGTGATAATCCTTTTCTTCCATGAAAAGAAGCCAGAAGGAGACGATTGAATATATAATAGTACACAAATGGCTCTAAAGTGAAAATTAGTTTTGGTTTAATTGTAATAGACAGTTCGTCAGATTCTGTTTTCTAAAGTGAGGATTAGTCTTGTCGATCTAATCCTGTTTTCTAGATAGCATAGATCATTATCGATCAGACAATACAAGAATGGACTATGAAACTCTCATCAAGAACATTGACAAGGATTTGGTGCTACTCAAAACTATACCACCTCCTGCCGGTTGCTCCGATATTTGGGCGCAAGAAATCCAATGTCTTAATAGAGAGCCAGAGCTCCTGAACCTGCTCAAGAACACTGAATACCTATTGGAGCGAGTTAAGGTCATGGATAAGGCCATGAATGGAGACTGGGAGATCGGCTACCCTTACAAATCAATATCACAACTTGAGAGTGCTCGAGGATATCTCAAGAAGGAGTAAGTACTAGTTTAATTCTTAATATTTTTTCTTTTATTAAAAATATCTCAACTTGACGTGCATTGAGTTTTGATTTACTTTGTTTTCTTTCTGTGTCCAGAATTACATCAACCTTTCGTAAAACTCGGTTGGTGAATCAAGTGCTCTTAATCAAGAGAATCGGAGAGGTGGAGGAGGGACTTAAGGCTATGGATCCCAATGAGTATAGCTTTTCTAATTTGGCATCAGCAAGGCAACAACTTAAGTATGCTCGACTAGATGCCCAAAGAAAGTTGACTGATATTGAGTTGTGGGCAAAAGCCGGTAATTGGTGTTCATCCAAATGGACTGCCGTTTTTGGTAAGTTCTTTGGTAATTAATTAATTAATTACATAGAAGCCGCTCCTTTGGCTAGCCTACAAATTTAATTAATGCATGTTTTGTTTGAGGAATCATATATATATGGTTCATTGATTCCCTTATATCTAGCACAATATCCATAGGCGAATAGTAATGCATGTGTTTCTAAGTGTAAAGAAGTCGAGGCGAATATTAAGGTAATCAAGCTCACTAGCTCAGTTTGAATGTGTTACCAAGGTCAAGTGACTCGAAGGATGTTTACTATGTTCAAACTCAGTTTTGCTTGTTTTGACTCGAGGTTTAACCTTAATAGAATAATAGATGCCAAACTCTATTCTAATTAAATATTTATTAGGAGTAATTAACCAAGCTATCATTCTCTGAAGAATTTTGAAGTTTCTTTACTTTCATTAATTATCTTGTAGAGTGGATATTTGATGTAGTAATGTGATTAGGGCACAATGATTACTTATTTGGTGGTTGATGGAATGTCGTCCCTAGCTAATTAATGGAATAAATATATCATGCATCCGCGTTGTGAATTACATTTGATTTATATATTGTGCTACTTCTAACTTGTACGGCTAGCTAAAGGAATCAATACCTCAAACTAAATCAAATCCCAACAAAAAAAATTAATATACACCACGCGCGGGCTAAAAGGATATATATTCTTAAAGGGTATAAATAAGTTGAGTCAAGGCGATTATCAAGGTAATCCAACTCGGTTTGAATGTATGTTACCGAGCTCAATCTTGGCTTCAAATTGAACTATTATTTTCAAGCTCCAGCTAAACTCGGCTTGTTTAGCTCGAGTTTTAGCCTAACTGTACATAACAATCCGCATGGGAATTTTTTTTTTTTCGTGCCCAAGAAATAACCGAACGATATATGAGACAAACTCCAAATGGTTGGGACAACTTTTTCCTTGCCAGAAAATTGGGGAAAACAGCATGCATATGAACATTCTTCAATTAAGTACTTATTTTAGTTGCTAACAACATTCTTAGGTACTTAATACAAGAGTACGTACAAAATACTAACATGCACGAGCCCAATATATTGGAATTAAAAGGAACTTAAATATTGCTTAACCTCCGATCTCTTTATTATAAGTAATTTGTGCGTGTTTTTCTTGTCCCTATTCACCTAAGTTAGAGCGTAATATTCTTGTCCCTATTAGAGTATTAGTTAATCAATTAATGCACATGAATAATTCATATGCAAAGTCATGCTGATCACACACACACACACACACAAAAAAAAAAAGAAGAGAAATTAAAGCACATGCAATATTCCAGACGTACGTTGATGACCTCTGTCAGCTCATTCCTGTCTATATATACTTCTTCAAACCTACATGCTTCTCCATCGAAAGCATTCATAACTAGTTTCATAGTCTTTCTTCTTCAACCCTCTAATCCGTCTCCTCGATCTTTCATACATACGATCGAACAAATTAAACATGAACTCCCTCAAGGGTTTCTTTCTGCTAGCCATGCTGATGATGGCTTTAGCCATTACGCTCTCCTCGACACTAGACGAAGAAGAATCATCATTCTTCGACAAGGATAACAACGTCCAAAACCAAGATAAAACTTCTCTCAGGGGAACAAGCAGTGTCTTCTTTGCTTCTCGGGTCGTGACTACATCAACTTGCGACAAGAACCCTAAGGTTTGTGGCGCCGCTGCAGCGGGCAGCTCGGAGTGTTGCAGTAAGAAGTGCGTGGATTTGAAAACGGACAGACTCAATTGTGGGAAGTGCGGGGTGAAATGCAAGCAGGCAGAGATATGCTGCAATGGTCATATTGTGAATCCAATGTCTGACAAGAAAAACTGTGGGAAATGCAACGCCGCTTGCAAGAAAGGCAACTCGTGTGCGTTTGGGATGTGCAGCTATGCATAGAACGAGGCATACTTCTTCTACTCGATAAGGAGGAACACAGTACGTTGTGTTATGCATGTATGCACCTATAATATCTTAATGTATAATTTTGTCTTCTTTTTTTTTTCGTGAAAGTAAATATAGCAGCTAGCTATATGTAAGTACTTGAAATGTTTACATAAAATATTATATGAATTTGTGTATGTTGCAACGAATAAACTAGCTAGCTAGCTCTTAAATTTGTTAGGGTAAATACCTGCTGAGATATTTTTGAACCTAAATAATTTGGTAGTATTTTTGAGCAAACAAATTTAGAGATCGACATCCGAAAATTGATGAGTATAAGGACTCATAAGGACTTTTAATTTTAACTGTTAGATGAGTTGTTTAAAATTCAACTAAAATTTAAACAACTCATCTAACGGTTTAAATTAAAAGTCCTTATTATTAAATTTCCATTTAAACTCTCTCTCCGGCTCAATAGAGAAGAAATTAACAATGTTGAAGTAACAAATACAATTCTGATAACTACATATACTTAATTAAAGCTAGTACTAGGGTCATGAACCCAAAAAAACTTACACTCTCTATTACGATGTAATGTCAACTTTTTTCGATGTAATGTCAAACGTATGTATGCATTGGTTGAAACTTAATGAGACGGGTGACAATTACCAACAACGACTTGACTACAAAACTCCTGCAAGCTAGTAACACAATTTTGGTACTAAATTTTTTACTTCAACACAATTTGATGTTAAATTGACCAAAAAAGGTAAATCACATTACAAAATGCTAACCATGCTTTTCACCGCCACTGCATATATAACCACCGGCCACGTTTGTCCCTTGGATAACACCGTCACCGAGTGGATGTGTGACCCTTTGATTAATTGATTACCGCCTAATTGATCATGTATGTGGTTAAGCACATATATTCCACTTTGTAATTGTTAGTTCAACTATATATAGGCTAGGTTTACTAAATTTTGGCAGTTCTAATTAAGTACGTGTTTGTGAAAATATTGCTGAAAGTGATGCTCTAATTTTCATGTTATTAGCAGTACTAATTAAATGATGGGCTTTGACAATTATTGACTGCTTAGTCAAGTATTGAATAGAGATTATGTGTTTTTACTTTGTTTTGTGTATGTATGGTTGTGGAGACAAGATTGATGTTTGTTAACATGCCTCAAAGAGACTTAAGCAATTAAAATAGGTGTCGAGTGAGTAAAAAAAAGTAAGGTGTACGATGAATTCTCTCAAAAAGACCAAGACAAGAATAATTGGGTAAGAATTATTATAATCCAACCACCTAATGTTTGGATTTTTTAAAGTTGTAGAGAGTATAGATAAGATGTTTATTAAAATGTTTAAAACAGACTTAAATAAGCAATAAAAAGTAAAGAAGAGTAAGGTATTTCCGATTCTCTAGGTGGAAATCAATTGGATATTCTACTTGTATAATTCAGTTTGTGCATATCACTTGTGCTTATTCTGGATTCTCTTCATGAGCTTAGTACTTCTTCTCCCCCAACCATATCCATTGTATAGTTCCCTTCTCAAAATGAACCTTGTGACTCGGCCGGAGAGAAATTGATCTATATAATTATATTTCTTGTAAGCCTCTTCAGAAACATTCTTCGCTTTTGAATATAAAACTGGTTAATATATACAGGCATTTCTACAGAATATATAGCAAGTCAACCAAACCTATTTGCTCGTGCAACCACGTTTTGTGTAGCCCCAGAGATCTTAGGCCAATCAACTAAATTAACAGAAACGAAATCACCCCTAAATCGTGTGCACCATCTTCTCGAATCTGCAGGCATTACCTACTTAATTCTCTATATATAGAAATCAGATCATCCTTGTATTCATAATTGTCTTCACCACACAAACCATGGCCTCCCTAACCCCTCTTATACTTGTTTCATGTTTACTAACCTTCTATGCTCCAACATTGCAAGCAGCCTATTCCTCAAGCTACTCCTACACCCCCAAACCCACAACAAAGAATGTAGTCGATGCATGCTGGCGCGCCAATCCCAATTGGGCAAGAAATCGTCAGGCCTTGGCTAACTGCGCAGTAGGCTTCGGCAAAGATGCCATTGGAGGAAAATACGGGCGTGTTTACGTAGTCACCACCTCGTTTGATGATCCCATAAACCCTAAACCGGGCACTCTTCGTTATGGTGTGATCCAAACGCAGCCGCTATGGATCATTTTCGCCAAGGACATGGTCATCACGCTCAAGAATGAGCTCATTATGAATAGTTTTAAGACCATAGACGGTAGAGGTGCTAAAGTAGAGATTGCATATGGACCATGCATAACTGTGCAGGGTATAAGTCATGTTATTATCCATGGAATAAGTATTCATGATTGTAAGCCGGGCAAGTCCGGCATGGTTAGGAGCACTCCCACCCATGTCGGGCAGCGCATAGGGTGCGATGGTGATTCCATTAGTATCTTTGCTTCTTCGCATGTTTGGGTTGACCATTGCTTTCTGGCTCATGGCGCTGATGGCCTCATTGATATCACCCACGTTTCCACCGCGGTCACTGTCTCTAACAACTATTTCTCTCAGCATGACAAAGTAAGCAAGTAATTAACTAGCATTTGATCTAGCTAGTATTAATTATTTCTCTTAATTCGGTGATACATAATCGATCATGTAATTTATTGTCATTAATTTCTAATAACCAATTAAGTTGTGCCAATTTTCAGGTGATGCTGCTTGGACACAATGATAAATTTACTGCAGACAAAATTATGAAGGTCACAATAGCCTTTAACCGTTTTGGGGCTGGCCTTATTGAAAGGATGCCAAGGTGAGCTGAGAGGGACTACTGAATCATGGATTGTAGTTACTTGCACTAATTATATAGTTCATGTAATGTTCGATACAAATTAGCCCTAATTAATCATGTCATTGCTTTGGAACAACAGGGTCCGATTCGGCTATGCCCATGTCGCGAACAATAGATATGACGAGTGGAAGATGTATGCCATCGGTGGCAGCGCTAATCCAACCATTTTCAGTGAAGGGAACTACTTCATAGCTCCTACAAGTCCTAATGCCAAACAGGTACATATCTATCACCACGATTGATCGAGTAGATTTGCTTACCGTTAATGAGGGGAAGGCACTTTAATTAGTACATGAACATTTGATTAATTTTATAATTTATATGTGGATCACATATGTGTGTTTTGGAGTTACAGGTAACGAAAAGAGAGGCCTACGGGGGTTGGAAGAACTGGAAGTGGAGATCTTCTAATGATGTGTTCCAAAATGGTGCTTATTTCATTCAATCTGGATGGGGAAGTTGTTATCCAATGTACACTAAAACACAGTCGTTCAAGGTCTCTCCAGGATCCATGGTTCCTGCTTTGACTTCAAATGCAGGTCCTCTGCGCTGCATTGTTGGTAAAGCATGTTAATTAATTTGGCGTTTTGGGAACCCGGCTCTTTAAGTTTTCTGTAAATGAAGCTCTCTGTACATTGGCTTCTTAATTGGATGTAAGAAGCATATGTTTGTACATGTAGCACTTGACAGTAGAGATGAGAACAACAACTTGTATCTACTGATCTATTATCATTCCTGACTTGATGAGTGATGGTACTAACTATAGGGTTCATGAGTCGGACCAATATTGTCCCACATAACCACTTTGAGTGATAATAGGTATAAGGTCTTATTCTAAGTTTCGGTCCGAATGAAGGAAAGCTTCCACTTATATATCTCATGATAGACAACCATTTTTATCTACATCCTAATACTAATCAAACTAGAAACAAAATTGAAAAAAAGGAAGCAGAGAATCAATTAAGTTGATGTGTAAAAAGTGATTAATAAATAAAATCAGAATAGATAAAGAAAGAAGGTGTATGATTCACTATTAGTTTAGTGTCTTTCAGAAAAGCCTATTCTCATTGCTTTGAACCCCACATGTTACTGGTGCTTTTGCTCTAACTTTCTTAAAGTACCAAATTCCTGCCCCAATTCCAAAGGCTCCGGCTACCGAGACACCAGTAACTGTCCCTGCAACAATAAGAAACATAAATCAAACTTAGCAACACAAAATCCAATCTACTGAGTAATATTAATACCAAATCTGATGATCAATTTAATCACCTGCAATTACTTGGTTCCTCGTATGCTTAGAAATGCTATCATCTGCACAATGGGAGTTGGATTATTAACAGATCTAGTGTGAATCATAAAGAAGTAAGAACTGATGCAAATGCATGCCTCACACTTACCATTACAATAAGTAGTCACATTTCCCCTCTCACATAGGCACAAGAAACTCTGAGTTTTGGTGTCGAATCCACATGTCCCACCGCCTTTGGATGTGTCCTGACACTGAAGGCAACGAGTGGTCACCGGAATATCAAAATCCACCCGAATCCCATATTCGGGGACTTGATCATCAGGCTGTGTTTCACCGGTGTTTCTCCAATGCACACTAGTATAACTAGCACAATACTTCAACATCAACCTTAGAGATTCGGTGGCTTTGGGATAGTAAGAACAGCAAGTACTTCTAGTCAATGCCGAGGCACACTCAGGTAAGTGCCTGCAGAGATAACTAGAACTGTCACATGATGAGTCACACTTTTCGGGGTACCTCTCGCAGAACATAGGCTTCGGCTGAACGATCACATTTTCTTCACTACAATTGAAGAAAAGGTAGTCATTTTGAGAAGAGAGTGACAAATGTGTACTGGTGTCGAGGCTAAAAGGCCTTGTTGGTCGAAAACTGTCTCCGTCTAGGCAATTCCACATGAAAGGATCGGTGACTATAATGTGAGGATCGGAGTAGCTTATGCTCTTAACTGGGTATCTTCCGGAAGGTGTTCGGAGCTCGAGTTTACCCTGATCGGAGCAGACAAGAATGTGACTATAATAAGGGCTGCCACAGCCTTCATCAATGCCAAAAGGGTAGTTAATCGGAATGTTACCGCAATAAGGTCTGCAGAGGCTGGCTAGAGCTGCTGTGAGGCTGATAAATTGAAGGGCAATGAGTAAAATGAATATGCAGGTGAGAAGAGAAGCCATTAGAGACGTGAAAGAGCTAGTTAGCTAGGCTTAGTGATGGTCTCCCAAGTGAAGATTTGGGAGTTTAAGCAAAGGAGTTAGATGATGAGTAAAGTGATAGGTGTTAGTGCATTGGTGTTCACTTTAATCTCTTTCTCTTTTTTTCTTTTTACTTTTGTTCCTTTCTTAAGAATTCTTTGTCAGTTGTTAATTGCTTGGTGCTTTTGCTTTCTGGAAAACAATATACAGAGTGAGCTCATTAAACGAGTAATGATGGGCCGGGTTTAGCGTGTGTATTAATATAAGGGAAACAGAAGGTTTCTCGTTCCCAATATTTAGTTTGTCATATTTCCTTTTTGTTGAGCTGGGCCAATGAGAAATAGCCTTTGGGCTCTTGTTTGGTAAAGATGAAAAAATATATATATATTAAAATGACAGCTGTGGGATTTGAACCCACGCCCTTTCGGACCAGAGCCTAAATCTGGCGCCTTAGACCACTCGGCCAAACTGTCTTATTGTTAAGTGATGCAATTTAATCAATATTAAATCTTTTTTTCTTCCTGATTTAGCTGGAGAAATAATTTTCTTACAAGTTAATAGCCAACTGTACGTCTTCACTATTCACAAACTAACTATAGAAAGGCATTAGGAATATATAAATGTAGCTAGCTAGCTACCAGGGTCGTCCCTTAATACAAGCGACCAAGGCGATCGCCTTAGGCCTCTCTCTGATAAAAGGCCTCAGTTAGAAAGATCTCCCTTCATTGTTGTTAGTAAGAAAGCCAAAAAATAATGAATATTATGTCTAATAGAGAAGCACAAGGCCTCGGAAATAGTTTGTACTCTCAAGACTTACGGCTTGCCTTGCAAGACATAGAACACATCTCCTTACACTTTTGTCATTGAAAATATTCATGTATTGGTATATATATTGCAGTTAAAAGTTTTGAATGTAAATTTGATAAGTGTTTTAGCATCTCAATAAGCAAGAAAATGATTTTTTGATGAAATTTTAAAAATTTCGCCTTAGGCCTCATTTTAGATTCTAGAGAGTTGTGTATATATATGGCTATGTTGTTGTGGGTGCCATGCATAATTATTTTGCAGGTGAAAATTAATGTTGAAGAATAATGTAAATGGAACGGATTCTGGCATGCATGCCATCATGAAAGTTCCACATCTTATTATATATATGTGTGTGTATGAGGGCAAAGTAATCATGGAAATGCCTTTAAAACACTATAGAATGGAAAAGAATGGCGCCTGTTGGACCTGTAGAATGCACCATATCCCCATTTTAGTCTAGATTTTTTTTCCTCATAGAGAACAAAATTTCTTGATGCGACATATGCAAGTAATGCTCTGTCGACTATCTGTTCTATCACGTAACGTACATATATCTCATTTCGTGGAAGGGAAAAAAACACAGAGCAAACATCCTCGCTTTTCAGTTTTCATCGAGTAAATGTATACACACGTGGTATACAATAAGTTGATTTTTCATCGAGCTAGTGGGAATTGGGATAGCATTGAATATTAGTAGTAAAGTAGTCTATATATGAATTGATCATCAACCCCATGCATGCATCTAGAGACTGCTGGATCCATCTAGTTGTGTTGTGGTTGATTTTAACTTTACTTGGTCTGCACATATGCTCCGTCCATCGTAGAAAATTCTGCCGAATCTTTGGCTGAAAAAACTCTGAGTAGAATTTTGAAGCGAACCCAAAGTCTTTGTCTTCGAGTAGGAATGAATTGAAGAAGACGAAGAAGAAGGGGGTCAAAAAGTTGGTCCTCGACTTTAAGAACATTTACCAGATGGCAAAATGGTACGTGTGAAAGGCATAATGTATTATCTAATGACTTGGAGCTAGTCCGTGGTTAATTAAAGTCCACCGGCTTGCCTAATTGTCTACACAATGTCTACGTACTTCCGACCTTTCTCATTTGAAAGGTCCCAGCCTCTACCACTACATGATCAAACTAATAATTCTCATTGATAGCGTACGTTATGGATCACTCATTGATAAGTGCGTGAGTATAAACTCGAGTTGAAAAATGCCAATTCAGATTGAGCCTTGGGTTAACCAGCTGGGGTTAATTAATACATTGGACAACAAAAATGCCAACTAGTCCAATAGTTATGAAGCTATACTTGTTGAGCATGCTAGTTCCTTTGATCGCGTGTGCGACTTAAGTTAAATATGTGGATAACTTGTACTGAGTAATTAACATGAAGCATAGATACACGACCCAAATAGGTTTAACCGGTTAATACAATTAATCCAAAACCGATTAGAAAATCGGAAGGGTTTAAGGCAATGGAATACAAGGTTGATTAATTCACGTATATCTTATATTTCTAGTGGGTTGAATTTGTTGATTGTGGCCGGAGATTAATTAATTCTAGGTTTCGGGATTGGAGTTACACATTTGTGTATTAATAGATCATTTTCTATTTCTTGAATCTCAATCTCTCCTAAAGAAGTCCTTAACATAAATACAACTGATCATACTTATATCATGTGGTTGTGTTTAGACTTTAGATTACCTGGCCTAATTCCAACCCAATTATTGGGAGTTAATTCTTTTTTAATTCTGTCAAACCAGAGAAAAAACTAACCCTATGTAGCTAATAATTCTCACTTAATTAGAGGGAACTTGTTAAGGACTGACCAGCCCGATCCATAACTATTTTTGCCTCAACCAAACTACATGTGACATGTACCTTATCGTTGACTGAACAAAGTTAATTTCAACTTGGCATATATATAGCTCAAAAATAGGTACCACACTACTTTTAAGATACAGAACCATTGCCGATATTTATATTCTTAGGGTCAAATTAGCTAGATACTAAAAATGAGACTCTCTTTTGGGTAACATTAAACAAAGTCCTAGCCTTTTCTTCATTCTTCATTCTGATAAGATTTGGACCTGATGAATCCTCCACCAATCGTACCCCAAAGCTTGTTATCACTTCAACCAAGGCCAAGGCCAAGGGAAGTACTGGTGCTTCCATCAGCCACATCTCTTTCAAGTATACATCTCTTTCAACTTGAAGCTAAAAATTCATGATCAACTTGACCTCAACCTCATTATACAATTTGAATAAATAAAGCGACCACATGCATGACTAGCTAATTTCTCTTTGGACGTGAACGATTAATAAAAACACTACATAATCAATAATTTAAGAAGCACAAAATGTTTAGTAAAAATATATTTTAACAATTCACAACAGATTTTAGAAGTTGGTGAGAGCAAGGATTAAAATATCGTTCGTTACAGATATATCGAGAGTTCAAAAAAAAGATATATCGACAGATATATCGTTATCGAAGAAATATCAGAGATATTTTTCTTTAAACACAATTTAAGGGAAATGATTATTAAAAAATTCAATAATTGATTACATGAGATATATGACAACTTTATCTACATCCAGCAGGACAACCATGTACATTTTTCTTTTTTTTTCATAATTGATGGAATCCAATGATAATAATTGGCCAATTGCCTTCATTAGTTCTAATTTTTTAACCTTTAAGCACCATATAAGATATTTAAAGTATGAATTAAACTTTAAACCCAATCAACCATGTACCTTCAAAATAATTATAAATCTGTAAATTGAAATTTTTTTTTTCTCTAATTACATCAATATGTCGGGATATTGTGAAGATATATCGGGATATATTGAGATATATCGACATATATCGGCAATATCGGAGATATTCGGCGACGTCGGAGAGATTTCGGAGATATTTGCAGACATGATAAATTATTGTTGAATGATATATCGGTAGCTTGAAAAAAAGATATATCGGCATATCGGCATATCGGCAGATATTTTAATCTTTGGGTGAGAGACAAATCTATAAGTCGGGAGCTGCTAAATTGTAGTGATAATATATATTCATAACTAGCTATATTAAGGACAGTTTGGCTCTGAGAGGTGCATAGCAAATAAGTTGCTTGATTAGTAATTTGAGCAGATCGAGTTCGGTGTTAGGTAAAGCAGCTTTTCATGTCATTAATAAGCTTAATTAAAAATTGTAGCTAAATATTAAATAATCACTTGGCTCTGAATCGAGCATGAAAAACGCCAAGAACAGTTTCTTCTTCAAACTGCAACTTGCAAATTAAACATCACTTGCATCATCAATGCAGCCATTGAACATCAAATCAGGAAGCTTTCTCTAATTTTCCAAACTATTATTTTTCTTTCGGTGAAATTTCAATTTCTTATACATGTGATGCTGACAATTGACGACTAAAATCAGCAACTGTGTGCTTCTGATTAGTTGACAATGAATGATGGGTTTTTTCCTTCTTCTATATTTGGCTCAACCAATTATTTTGTTTTGTTTTATTGCAAATTACATAGCTGTAATTGTCATGGATATGTCGGCCATAAATGGGTTTTGAAATATAAGAGAAATTTGTTTGAACCGCTTTAATAAACAAACAAAACTAAAATCAAAATCAAGGCGTAGTTGTTGAAAAATTAGACTCAATATATATATTACTTGCTTGTCATGTCATGTCAAACACACAGAAATATCTAGGGAAAACCCTAGAACACAAAAACCAGATATTCGAATCACTTGTGTGAAAACTGAAAAGCATATATAATTGAATTTATTATATATACGACTTGTACATATTGTGAAGTTTCAGTGCCGTATACAGCATGGTTCTCAATAGCAAGTCTGCTAATTCTTATAAATTTCTTTTAAGCCATAGCTGTCCAGACCTAACCGTTCAGACCAAAAAAAAAAAAAAGACCTAACCAAACACCAAATTTGTACGTCATGGGAGTAAGCCACGTGGGTAGTATCGGATCGTCAACGGAAATTTTAGTCAACTCTGTCTTTTTCTTCAATGTTGATTTTGTTTTTCCGATCGGTGTGAAAACATTTTAGTAATACTTTGTTTAATGTAAGAAGGAAATGGCTATTGACATTTGGAAACTGCCAGCTATTTTGGATCCTTTCTCTGCCATATATATGATGCAATCTTTTGTAATGCGTATCTAATCATATCTTCTTAATTATGTGCCTTAAAACAAAGGGGATTGGGGTAAACGCTCCAATAATTATATAACTAGTTCTTGATATATACAGTCATCAGAGTTACACTCATGGTTAAGAGTATAATCAAAGACTAATTAATTATCTAATCGTATCGAATGTACAAACGACTTTTAGTAATAGTTTATATTATCTAGACGAATTGTCATACTCTTTGGGAATTAAGATGCGAGAGAGTTCTCTCTCTCTAAACCCTAGCCGCTGCCGTCATGGCTGGCCTTCCCATCGTCGCCCTAGGGCGTCGTGTCCTCTTCAGAGTCGGCATCAGTCGGTTTTCAGTTTGGTTCTTTTTGTTGTTTCGGTGGTCCATCGAGCGGCACGATCCGGTTTCAAGGGCGGTTTGTTCCGTCGTAAATCTCTGGCCTTTTCTTGTTGTAATCATGGCTGGCAGGTTGTGATGCTTGTGGTGGTTTCTGGAGACGCGACTTTGGTCACTTTCCGGTTGATCGGCTGCTGGTGTGGTGGTGCAGATCGGGTCATCTTTCACCCCTATTGGGTGTCCCAATTTGCTTGGGTACCCTTCACAAGTGGGTTGTGTGGCCTTCTTTTTTTTGGTTTCAAAATTTGGGATCCTAGAGGATAGTTTTGCTTGTAGCAGCTGGTCTTTGTCTTCACACTGAAGGCAAGTTGAAGCTATGAGTTGTTTTTGCTATGGTGGTGTGCCTACAATGGTGGAAGGTTTGATTCATCTAGAAGATAATTGCGAAGTTGTACCACAATTGAGTGCTTAGGCGACTTTTGTAGTTGTGTTGCCCTTCTAGATGCTTAGAAACTTTTATTTTTGTAGGCTCGATTGTTTTGAATCGAGCTTTCTAGACTTAATGAGTTTTACTTATCTATTTCTTTAGCTCCTAGCAGGGTATATTAGCTGGGTTTTAGGAATTGATGTATGTTTCCCTCTGGCTTATTGAATGAATTCTACCTTCCTCAAAAAAAAAATCTAGACGAATCGTCCATTTATTCGATACAATTATATCATTGAACGACTTAAATTTAATTGATTAATTTTTCTTATACAATATCGAATCATCCATATTGTAGAATTTTCAATGAGGAAAAAAATGACCAATACATTACAAAATTGAAAAGATAAGAGAATTTAGATGGATGTGTTCAAATTAATTTGATCGAGAATATTTGGCTCCCGCCTATGTGGTTGTGATTATTTCTCTTTTCAATTGAAATTACGGCTTGATGACCTAACTTAATTCCCATTTAGTACCAACAATTATATGTAGCTTCACAATTCATGGCCTAAGGTTGATTCCTATCTTGTATTTGTTGTTGCATAAGCTACGACGACTGAAAGACCATAAATTATAATGTGAAAAATAGATGGAAAGTGAGAAATTAATAGTAGATATATAAAGCCAAAAGTAAAACCTGTTAGCTAGATATGATATCAACTACCACCCTTGAATACATTAATTAATTTACTTGTATGTTTGAACTTTCCCAATTAATACCGAACCCATGAAGAAGAGAAATTTTCCACGATTTCATGGATCGAGTTAGGCCAAAGAGGAAGAAAACAATAAATGACAAGAATGAACAGTGAAAAGTGCATGCATTGCATGCATGGATCAAATCGAATAATCAATTTTTGCGCCGACGTGCTAGAAAGCCTAAAAGGAGGAGGCCAGGGTTTCAAAAGTTAGATGTTGAAGTTTCTTTCTTTCTTTCTTTGCGAAAAGAAAACGTACCCTGTCTGTCTGTGTCTGCATGCCACGGTCAAGGTAAAGAAAGGAAGCTGATCCCATTGGTCATAATAATGTTTTTCTTTGTTTGGTATACGATGCGATCGAAAATCTCCATGATCAGCAGCTATACACAGTTTTCAAAGGAGACGTTAAGAGTTAATTAGCTAGGAAAAGAGTTATGGGGACTCAAGCAAGAGAACGTCATAAGAATTTGAAAATGGGTACACCAACAAAAAAAGTAAATGGATTAGGTACACGAAAGCTAGTAACAAAGTAGATTAATTAATATAATTGAGCTTGCTAGCCGTATTATAGGGTGGATCGATTTTCTTAAGTTTCATCGATCACCCAAGAAATTTTCCAAGTCTAGCTACCGTGCAATATTATTGATTGAATAGATCGATTGCCCACTCTATAATGTGTGAAAACATTAATACATACATATAGAGACTTTTTTAAACATATATTTGGCAGTTCATGTCTCACAAGATTTTGTTGCATCTTTTGGACGATACGTTATGAATTGAACATTATTACAATGAGAACTTCGTATATTTTACTTTTTTATGTGATTTGTATAAAAACACGAGACAATAATATATATATTATATATGCATTCACTATTTACTAATAATTACAATGTATGTTGGCAACACCTTTGGTACAATTTGGTAGGGAGATGGTTATGATTGTTAAGTTTTGTTGGGTTTACAACTATTTCAATAATCTTCGGCAAGTGACAAGGAAAAAAATGGGTTAGAAGTCTTGGTTAATGATTTCACAATTCTGAACTAGCAGTAGTTTAGGATTAATTAAACAAGCTAATCAAAGATTGAAAACTATAATCAAATGTGTGGACTTTGAATTAAGAGACAGCTATATGACTCTGCATCTCACGTCAGTCTAGTTCAGGTATTATGCACACGAGGCACAAGTATGAGGGAGTGAAGGAGACAAAGTAAATTTGAACCAGTATTAAGACATTAACTAATCAATGTAGTAATTAGCAGATAATTAATGAAGAAGAAAAAAAAAAAAAAGTCTAAGCAAGTGACTCGGTCCCACCGGTAAACAGTCAAACATAGTTCCCGGGCAGATCTGAAACGTGGGGAGTATTGTCACGGCAGGTGGGGTCCAGGGAAGACTGGGCAACTGCCCCACCCGGTCATCAGTCATCCCCGAAGAAAAAAAAGAGTGTGTAGGGAGAGAGAGAAAGAGCCGGGCCGTCAAAAGCATTGACTTGGCTTATCCCATGGTGGGCCCGCCCTAGCCTTTTTGGCGCTACTCTTTTTCCTTTGCTTTCTTATTTCCTCACGTGGAACGCGCCGCACACTTCGGGGCGGTGCGATTGGATTTCTCTAAAAGGAATGAGTCAAACTCTTTCTTGACGAAATGTGGACGAAACCCCACCCTATTCGGGTCCGGGTTGCCCCGAGTCGACCTGACGCACCATCTGACGCAACACATCCAAATCTGCTTTAGTACTAGTTGTTTTTGGTCCACGTTCAACAGTCCTCCATACCCTTTTTATAGCCGAACACATTGCACCGGTAAAAGACTTCACAGATAGACTCTCTTCACACCCATCGTCCTCTTTAAAATTCTCTCACCCTTTTCTCTTCCATCTTAATTTCCTCTCATCTCTGCGTCTGTATTTCGCTTGCTTGCTTTGATTTGATTTTATGGACAAAGGATGGGGTCTAACCCTTGATTCCGACTCCCGCGGCTTCTTCCTC
Source organism: Rubus parviflorus (assembly GCA_029955375.1). Taxonomy (NCBI): domain Eukaryota; kingdom Viridiplantae; phylum Streptophyta; class Magnoliopsida; order Rosales; family Rosaceae; genus Rubus; species Rubus parviflorus. The sequence goes on from JARGGL010000003.1 coordinate 770,391, forward strand.
AACAAGCCTCCTCCTACTTCTGCTGTTAATAACAAAAGAACAAACCCCTTTGCCGGCGACAGGATGTTTTCCGGTATTGAATTCCCGGTCAAGCCACGGCCGGCCGATGACAATCGAGTCGCCGTGGACGAGGTGGACTTCTTTTCTGACAAGAACAACAAGGATGAACAAGAGTTGAAATCCAACAACAATGCTAGTATTAGCGTCAAGAAGGAGAATTGGTCTGGTTTGGATGCTGTAAACGTAAGCACCTATACTTACTCCATGATTTTCAGTTTTTTTCTTTTTCTTTTTTTGGTAAAATAGTTTCTTATTGAGTGAAGAGGAAATTCATTTCATATCTTATTGTAGACTGGCTTGCACCTTGTTACTGTAAACACCGGGAGTGATCAATCGACGGTGGATGATGGGGTTTCATCTGATCATGCAGATAATAAAAGAGCAAAGAATCATGAGGTAATTTAGAATAGTTAGATCATTGATGAACAGTACCCAAAATGATAAGAATTTTCTCATTTTTAGACTAATTAAAGTTGACCTTTGTATTATTGATCATCAGCTGGCACAGTTGCATGTGGATCTCCAGCGTATGAATGCTGAGAATCAGAGACTGAAGGAAATGCTTGGTCAAGTGACCAACAACTACAACGCTCTACAGATGCATCTTGTGGCAGTAGTGCAGCAACAGCAGCAAAATCAAGCAGCAGCTGATCAAACCTCACAGGACCATGATCAGGTAATTCTAGTTCATTTGAAATATTGATAGATGTTGAGTTCAGTTTGTCAAATCAATAGCTTGACTCTTATTTTGTTTACTCAGAATATTGTTGAACGAAAGCCTGAAGAGAAGAGACTTGAGATTGGATCATCAGGAGCATTGGTGCCAAGGCAGTTTCTGAATTTGGGTCCAAGGGAAGAAACAAAGACGGATAATGAGGTTTCGAACTCTTCATCTGAAGCCAGAACCCGATCAGCTTCACCTCAGAATAATGTTAGTACTAATGGCAAAAGGGTTGGTAGGGAAGAGAGTCCTGAATCTGAAACACAAGGCTGGGTGCCTAACAAGGTCCCCAAGCTCAATTCCCCAGCTAAGCCGATTGATCAGGCCACCGAGGCCACCATGAGGAAAGCTCGTGTCTCAGTTCGAGCCAGATCAGAAGCTCCTATGGTAAGCAAAGCGAATCAATTGAATTTCGTAACTTAACGATGAAAAACAATCTATATGTATACATGAAATTAAAGGAAAATGTTCGAGTACTAATTAGTATGGTAAAATTTTTGTCACTACTTTTCATGAATTTGATAACTAATACAATTTAATTCAATTATTTCAGATCACCGATGGATGTCAATGGCGAAAATACGGACAAAAGATGGCTAAAGGAAACCCATGTCCTCGTGCTTATTATCGGTGTACCATGGCCGTTGGTTGTCCAGTTCGCAAACAAGTATGTTACTTTAAATTTTTTACTATGTTGGTTTCAATTTTTCCGTTTTCTAATAAGCGCAAATACAAGTTACAAAAAATATGGAGTTTGGAGTGCATAAGCTAAACAACAAGTGTTTATCATTCTATAGGTACAACGTTGCGCGGAAGACAGGACCATATTGATCACAACTTACGAAGGCAACCACAACCACCCGCTGCCCCCTGCTGCGATGGCCATGGCATCCACCACTACGGCAGCGGCTAGCATGTTACTTTCGGGGTCCATGTCGAGCGCCGACGGGATCATGAATCCGAACAATTTGCTAGCACGAGCCATTCTTCCATGCTCATCAAGTGTTGCAACAATCTCAGCCTCAGCTCCATTCCCTACTGTCACATTAGACCTCACCACCACCCCACCATTACAGTTCCCAAGACCACAACAAAGCCAATTCCAGGTGCCTTTCCCAGGACAGCCGCAGAACTTCGGGTCATCGGCGTCAAACCCTCAACTGCCCCAAGTTTTTGGACAAGCCTTGTACAACCAGTCTAAATTTTCCGGGCTTCAGCTCTCTCAGGAACTGATGAATTCAACTCAATTAGCGCACCAAGCACAACAACAACACAGTCAGCCATCTTCATTTGCTGACACAGTGAGTGCCATCACAGCTGATCCATCCTTCACTGCCGCCCTAGCCGCCGCCATCACCTCCATTATCGGCGGATCGTCTCATCCAAACAATAACACCTCCACAACCTCAAACAACAGCAATGGCGCCAACAACAACAACAACAAAATCATCAGCTTCCCGGGAAACTAAGCTAGATTCAGTGGGGGATTTGTTAATTTGTTCTTTTCTTCGTTTTGTTTAAAGTGTTAATCAGGTTTTTGGGTGGAGGAGGAGTTAACATGTTGATACCTTTTGTTCTTTTCTTGTGGGGAGGGTTAGATCGATCACCACAACTCCATTCTTTCTTTCTTATTTGTTTTGTTTTGAATAATTTGATTCAAATTTTTCAGTAAATACACACACAAAAAAGAGAAGATTAGCTTATATAACTATGTATTTACGTATTCACTCCTTCAATATGAATGACAACTACGTACTACCACATTGTGTTAATTATTCTTAATTACTCTATGTAGTTGGTTAGTTTCAGTCTATCATACATTATAGCGAATATCATTTCTTTCCATTGTCAAACTGTAATGGATATTATTCACCGAACAAATGAAGAACCACCTCGGGTGTTTCGTGCAATATTCTGATTAATTGTAGGTGGCAGTCAACAAATTCGGCCAATTTGGATTTGACACGTAATAAATGGTGTACTACAGATCCTGTGGACCAAACTAAAACCATAGACTTAGAAGAGACTTCCAGGCAACTACGTGTGTATTAATGAAAGCTTGAATCTGAGGAGAAGAAGAAGGAGGAGGTCAAATTCATACAAATAAAGAAAAGGGCTGCCAGTTTTGTTGGGTAGTAAGTTTCGTGGATTGTTGGGGAATGCTAATATTCAATTGGATACGTTGTTGACTTTTTATGCATTTTGTTTGACATCACGTCACTAGCATTGAATCCAATCCAATCCCATCAATCATGTGATTTCTTTAATGGTTGATAACTTGATATATAAATTTTTATGTGATTTCTTTATGCTAATCGAACGTGGAGCATTGTGGGCTGCACCGTACCTCATCTACCGTACAAGCATCTTTTACTCCTTGAGGACTCTTTCAACACCTTCATGTTCGATGTTCTTAGCTGACCAAAAAAAGTTCAATGTTCTTCCATCCCTTGAATCCAATCAGCTGGCATTTCGTATGCTTGGAGCTGCAATATTCAATTCTAAGCTTGTACAATAAAAGGTTAAGAATTTACTTCTTTTTTTCCTGCTTAAATTTATATTCTCACATTCGAAAATATGATAAAATTAAAAGTAGGTCGACCAAACCCTAAGTCTCTAATGTCGATCAACTCAATTGTTCATGGTGGGTAGGGTACGAGGTCTGGGTTTGCATGTGACCATGTGAGCAAGAAGACGAGTCATCTAGTCATCTATCTCATCATATTTTCATTCTTTCTTTATAACTTGCAGTCTTGTAAATTGGCTTTCTAGACTTGTAGAATTGTTGATCCATCATGACAATGAAATATGTTGACAAATGTGATTTATGGAAATGACATTCCAACGTGCACTTTGATATTATTGATGGTGAGGTTTTGAAATTGACAAAGTAATCTTTTAAAAAAAAAATCAATTAAATTTTTAATATCTTATTAACCACGTAACACCGACACAGACACGACGACACGACACGACGATACGGCAAAATTCAAAAAATAAGGAACATGACACGTTATCGACACGACAATTAAAATAATTTTAATATAAAAATTAGCTCGCCTTTGGGCTTATGACTGCCAAGGCCCATCTTTGTTTCACTTTCAGCCTTTTGGGCCTTGTAATGAAGAATAAAACAAAACCACCTGAGATGGGCCCCCATCATGTCCAAGACGCCAAGTAAGCAAGCATGTGTCGCGTGTTGAAGCAACTAATTTTCCCAAAACCGCATGCGTCCATGACACGAAAGCATTCAGTTGCAACACCCAAATTACACTAAATTCCCGCCTCGCACGCAACGAAACCCACCCCTTATCTCCACTGACCCCACCGTCTGATTTTCCCTTAACCGTTAATCACCGTTCATTTCGTGAACCGTCTCAAAAAAAAACGCGACCATCGTGTTTTTGCCTTTCCCGAATTCTCAACCGTTAAAGCCTGCAGTAGACGGTTCAGATCAAAAGGCTAATTTAGGACCCACATAGATATGCCATACACGCAAGACTGGGTCTCTCTCTTCGTTTTAAAGCGTCGTTCTTTTTCGCGTTTCTTTACCTCACCAACTTTCCCCTCCGCTCTCTTTCTGCTGCAACAATAGAATTGGTATTCTCTTTTTCCTTACTCAGATTATTTGCTTATACTTTCAGCAAAATGATAGTAAGCTAGGGTTTCTGATTGGCTTAGTTTACAAGACTGAAATTTTCTGTTCTTGTTTGTTTGGTAGTACTGTTAGCACGGTTTAATTTTGCTTTGATTGATAATGCTGGATGTGTAATATAATTAATTCGTGTTTTGATTGACATGAAGCATATGGTGGATTTTAGTTTGATCAAGCTGTGCATGTGCATGTTTGTGATAAAGTATTTTGAATTTATTGAAAAATTTGTACAAGTTAAAGCTATTGTTGTTAAAAATTTGAAAAATTTTGTAGTGATTTTGGGGTTTAGTCAGGAAAATGCGGAGTTAAAATGCGATTTTTATGTTGCAAAACGGGGAAAGATGAAATTTTTTGGCATCCTAAGTTGAGTAAAACTCAAGTATTTCATGCTGTTTGGTTCCATTATTCAGCTGGTAACCTTTGTCTAAAGCCAAAGTCATATACATTTTCGTATTTTGGAATTGGTTGTTGTTCTTATATTGCTTTGTTGAACTTGAAATTATAGGTGAATATGGGAACCTGCGTCCAAGGGGTTGTGTTGTCTCTGTTCCTTTCGAGCTTGTTGTTTTCTCTTGTCTCCTCTTCACCCAATGATGGGTTGTTTAGGATTGGACTGAAGAAGGTGAAACTGGATGCGAACGAGCGGCTTGCTGCAGGGCTTGATTCCAAGAATGGAGAGAATTTGAGAGCTTCAATTAGAAAGTATCGTCTCTCTCCTAATCTTGGAGACTCCGAGGGGGAGGATATTGATATTGTGTCACTAAAGAACTACTTGGATGCTCAGTACTATGGTGAGATCGGTATTGGTACTCCCCCACAGCCGTTCACTGTAATTTTTGACACCGGCAGCTCTAATCTGTGGGTTCCATCGAACAAGTGTTATTTCTCGGTGAGCAACATATTGATGCTGTACATGTAGTGAAATGAAGCTTTTTTGATGTGTAAAAGACTTGGTCTGAGACAACAAGATCTCAGACAAAAAGAACGGAAAAAAAAGAAGTTCATGGTTTTTCTTTTGGATGCAGGTTGCATGTTACTTCCATGCCAAGTACAAGTCAAGCCAATCGAGTACATACAAGAAGAATGGTTTGTTTTTGTGCTCATCCATTATTGTTTGTAATGTTTATTTATCATTTCATAGAAAAAGACAGCTTGTGAACTAGTTTATCGATTTCATTATTAATTAGTCTCAACTTTGGTTCGGAACAACTTTAGTGTTTACCTAGAGTCCAGATTAAAGAAAGAATCACATTTTTTTTTTAAAATCTAAAAGTTCTTGAGATATTTTAAGCTTCTAACATGGTCGGTTCAACATAATGGTGAACCTTACACTAGGTGTAGTAGTTCAATCATTATATGAAAAGTAAATTTTTTTGGTGGATGAATGCTTAAACTTTATGTGTTAACTGTACAGTGTATTATTTCCTGGTTCTGTGCAGGGAAACCTGCTTCCATCCAGTATGGTACTGGAGCTATTTCAGGTTTCTTTAGTAATGATAATGTAAAAGTTGGGGACATCGTCGTAAAGGACCAGGTAATCATATTTCCAAACACAACTTACCCCCATTCCCCCTCCTGGTGGGAGTCCAGTGCTATCATTTAATTTACTCGTTACTCTTGATCATTATCAGGAATTTATCGAAGCAACTAGTGAGCCTGGTCTCACATTTTTGGCTGCCAAGTTTGATGGGTTATTAGGCCTTGGATTTCAAGAGATTTCGGTTGGAAATGCTGTCCCAGTGTGGTATGCTCCTGTATCTTTGGTTTTTTTCTTATTACTTTTTCCATAAATAAATAATTCAACATTAAGTGTCTGAGATGGGACATTGAATGATGAATGTCTTTTAGGTACAACATGATTAAGCAAGGGCTTATCAAGGAACCAGTGTTTTCCTTTTGGCTTAACCGTAATGCAGCCGCACCAGAAGGGGGTGAACTTGTGTTTGGAGGAGTTGATCCGAATCACTTCAAGGGCAAGCACACATATGTTCCTGTAACGAAGAAAGGCTATTGGCAGGTTGGTATTTGAAACAATTGTATCTAATGTGAAGTCTGAATCTCTGATAAATTTATTTTTTGTGCATATTCTACGATTTGTTTTGTCCACTTTGCTTACTCATGTCTCTCTATGATAGTTCGACATGGGTGATGTTCTTATTGGTGATAAACCAACTGGTATGTACCCATGTGATGCCTAAAGCAATAGTTCAATTAAATTTACTTATAGAGTCAAAAGACCTGCGCTTGTGTTTTCCTCCCAGAAGAGAGGGAGTTGATAGGAATGTCATTCATGATTTTCTCTTATGGTTCTGACTTAAGCATACTGATGTGCAGGATATTGTGCTGGTGGTTGTTATGCAATTGCAGATTCTGGAACTTCTCTTTTGGCTGGTCCAACGGTATGCAATTCCACTCTTAGTTTGCTTTTCTGTTTATTAGGTTTTGTTCGATGTATCTTCTGGGAATATAACTTTGTCCAGGGCGTGTTGAACAAGGTGGTTCAAGTTCACGTTTTAACTTCCGATGCTGAATATTCTTATAGAAGCAGAAAATGAGAAATGAAGTGGTTTTGATTTTGTACTTGAAGAATTAAGTCCTAATGAAGTAATGATTGAGAACTAGGCCTGTTACGAACACGTTGATGATTTTCCTCCTGTACTTGTGCCCATTATGCTTCTAACATCTATTCTAGTAGCAGACTTGCTCTGCATCTCTTTTTGTTTCTTCCCATCTTTTCTTTTTTTTCCTTTTTTTTTCCTTTCCTTTTTCCTGTTTTTGGGTGCTTGGTTACTGTGGCATCTTGTTATTGAATGTATGAGCCTGCATATGAGAGCCTGCATGTGATAAGTTTACTGTCATCATGATGCTCATTTAGTGGACAGATGTACTATGCTCTTTGATGAATCAAATAGGCTTTTCTTAGGGCTCGCCAGTTTGTACCCTCCTTGTCATCATAAACCTTGAAAATAAGAATTCAGTCTTCTCTTTTTATAACTCCAGATAAACTTGCAATTTTGGAATAGTTTGTGATTGCATCGCTAATGATATGTTGTGGTTACCCTCTCCGTCTCCCTATATGAAATTGCAGACAGTGATTACCATGATAAATCATGCCATTGGAGCCACTGGTGTTGTTAGCCAGGAATGCAAGGCAGTTGTTCAGCAGTATGGTCAAACCATTATGGAGCTGCTCTTAGCTGAGGTAAAAGCTACCTTTCTGATAGATGTCTATTAAATAATAAAATTGGGAAATCATAATTCACTCTGGCTTGCATAATTTCTCCAACAGGCCCAACCAAAGAAGATATGCTCCCAAATTGGAGTGTGCACCTTTGATGGGACTCGTAGTGTTAGGTCAGGATTAAAAGATGTTCTATTTATATCACTGTTGAGCTTAAATTCTTTACCTATGTATTATTCTATTAGGGAGAAAAAGCTGCTTGTCTGCTCTTGTCATTACATGAAATAAGCTTGTTGGTTGGAAATTGTTCATGTACAGTATGGGCATTGAGAGTGTGGTGGACAAGAACCGTGGAAAATCTTCTGGGGTTCTTCATGATGCTTCATGCTCTGCTTGTGAGATGGCAGTTGTCTGGATGCAAAACCAGCTTAAGCAGAATCAGACGCAAGATCGTATTTTGAATTATGTCAATGAGGTAAAATAGTTGTGTCCGTGCTTGATTTAACAGTTGATTATGCTTTCTGTCTCTAAGTTTGCTGATTCTACATTATTATACTTCTGCAGCTTTGTGATCGAGTGCCGAGCCCAAATGGACAATCGGCTATTGACTGTCAACGTCTTCCTTCCATGCCTACCATTTCCTTCACCATTGGTGGTAAAGTTTTTCCCCTCGCCCCAGAAGAGGTATGTCAGAATCCCAAACTATGTGTCTGAATGTCCCTTGCGATCTTCTTTCACGTATGCTTCCTGGTTCCCTCAGTTTTAAGATTGGCAAATGAGAAATCTCTCTAAGAAAAAATTTGAAAAGAAAAAAAAGAAACTGGGTTAGAGTCCACTGCTTTCTGAACAGTAAGTTTCTGTACATTTTCATGACATATTGCCATGATTTCCTTTTATGTTTGAGCAGTATGTACTCAAGGTGGGCGAGGGTCCTCAGGCCCAGTGCATAAGTGGCTTCACTAGTATGGACATTCCTCCTCCCCGGGGACCTCTCTGGTATGACCATAGTGTTCAGCACTTTATTCCGACTCAAGCGTATTGTTTGTTTATGTTTTATTGACTCTAAAACATTTCAGTTTGAACTGTCACTTACTAAACTAATGTGATGCAGGATCATGGGAGACGTCTTCATGAGTCGCTACCACACTGTCTTTGATTATGGTAATATGAGAGTTGGATTTGCAGAGGCTGCATAAAGAAATACCTTGGGACCTTTTACTTATTTACTTGCTGTGTGTATGCAATGTACCTCTATGTAATGGAGCCAGTGGTTGAAACTTGAAAGTTGAGGAAATAAACTGTTAGGAACCTTGTATCCAACGTTGTGCTTGGGAGTATATGTCTTCTTTTTCAAGGCATGTGCGCATTAATAATGAAAGTAAAGAAACATCACAAACTAGAGAGGAGCCCTAAAGAACTCAAACCAACATTTGCCAAATCATATGATGTATTAATGTATCTGATCACAAATCCAAGTCAATTCTAACTGCTATCATTTCCGCTACAATAAAGTTAGAAATATTGATCAAGAGATAAGGTCTCAGATCATCGATTGAAGAGTCATGCAGCCCAAATCTTCTTTTGCATAACTTTTCCCCTTGGTCACACTAATCACATATGTTTGCTTAGCTATGTCGAACAAGTTAGGAAACGTTTCCTTATTGGCATGAAGCAGAATGTGATGTGGATCTGAAAAGCTTTGCCGAAAGCTGACACACACAAATAGGAGTAGGAGGAAGAGGTGAGAAGGGCAAGGACTAAGGTAGGTGGCATGCGAGGAAAGGGACTTAAATCATTGGCTACTTTGCTTTGCTTATAACTTATAAAAAGGGACATCGATCATAGCACAAGGAAATGATGGTAATATACATTATACAAAGTGCATCATGCACACGCAAGACGTACGTCCAAAGCTCACAGCTAGCTGAGAGCCAACCGTCCAAAGCAAACTCAGGCAACTTACTTGCTTTAACGACCGAAAAAAGACTGGTTGGTGCGAGATAAGCTTGAGAATGTGAGTTGGGTTGGTTTGGTGGCTTTTGGCGGCTTTCACAACAAAATCACAACTCACTAATCACTATACAGACAAATCTTTTGGCCTTTTAGGATGAGTTGGTTGTTATCCAATCCAACTCTTTCTTTATCTTATTCACTTTCTCTTCTTGCTTGCTTAGTTAGGTGTATAAAGTCCTCCAAATAATTCTTCTTTTGGCAAACTCGTGTTCATGTTAAAAAAAAAAAATTGGAGCAAATTTGGAACTTTTCTTTTCTCTACGTCTTTTGTAAAGTACGTTATGTTTTCTCTACGTCTTTTGTAAAGTATGTTATGTTGCTTGAAAAATATGTTAACTTAAAAAGATGATTTCATTATTAAAATTGACTATTTTATCATTAAGTAGTTGTAAGTTTACAAAATTACATGTAATATTTTAAAATATTATTTAGAGTACAATTAGTCTCGAAAGATAAAAGTATGTTTAAACTGAAAAACAATTGGTGGCCTAAGTTGACTCACGCGGCTCATTTCAAAATGACATATTGGACAGCATGGTGGTTAAAAAAGAAAGCAAAAAAATACTATTAAGAGTTTAAAAGTATTGAACTTCAATAATGCTAGTGGGTGATATTGAAAGACTAAAGAGTCGTTAATTAAAGTCAATTGATGTATGTTTAAACATAATATAAATAGATCGGAATAGGAATATCCCATGAAAATTATCCAATCCATTGTACCTACTACTTGTATAGTTAGTTGTAGCTCATTGTTGATTGAAGAGTAAGGATTAAGGTAAGTAGACTTAAACACCGCAACAACATACGCCCCCACATGCCACCACGTGGACAGCATAATCCCTCCGATTAACTTAATCAAGTAACCGCCGGCCAAAGTTCACTTTTACCACGTGGAATCCTCATATGAGATATAGAGAGACGGCGGCCGCCCATTGGTTCAAAAAGCTCATGTTCATGTAAAAAACTACGAAGCTTAAAGCCAACTATACCTACTCCTTTGTGTCATTGTGTGTATATATATTCATCTCCCACCAAACAAAACAGTCCATTCTTCCCTTCAACTTCTAAATCGATCATCAAACAATTCTTCAGAAAAAATAAATAAAAATGAACTGGACCAGGGGCCGTACAATCGGCGTTGGCTCTTCGGCCACCGTCTCCGTTGCCAGGTCTTGTGATTCCGGGGAGGTTTTCGCGGTCAAGTCAGCTATTCTCTCACATTCTCACTCCCTTCGGATGGAGCAAGAAATTCTGTCCACTTTGAGCTGCACCCAAATCGTGTCTTACAAGGGCTGCAACATCTCCACCGAAAACGGCGGCGTTCTCTACAATCTCTGCCTCGAGTACGCACCCGGGGGCACGCTTTCCGATGCAGTTCGAAGGCAAGGCGGGTCATTGAGCGAGTCTGCCATTAGATCCTACACGAGGCAAATACTATTGGGGATGCAGTACCTACATTCTAATGGAATTGTGCATTGTGACATTAAGGGTCACAATATTTTGGTGACGGAAGAGGGCGTCAAGTTGGCTGATTTGGGTTGCGCTCGCCGCGTAAATTGTGATCATCGGTTGGCTACAGTTAGTGGGACCCCTCTTTACATGGCACCCGAGGCGGCGCGTGGAGAGCAACAGGAGTACCCTGCCGATGTGTGGGCCCTTGGATGTACAATCATCGAGATGGCTACCGGGCGGGCCCCTTGGCCCGATATTTCGGACTCCGTATCAGGTTTATACCGGATCGGGTTTTCGGGTGATGTGCCCGAGATACCAAGCTCTTTGTCAAAGCAAGGTAGGGAGTTTGTGAGCAAGTGTTTGAAGAGAGACCCCTTGGAGAGGTGGTCAGCTAGTGAGCTACTCAAGCATCCTTTTCTTCTAGAGGAAGAGGAACCCAATTGTTGGAATAGTCCCACGACTGTGTTGGATCATGGTTTATGGGACTTGGAGGAGTTTGATGATGATATGGAATGGGAACAAAGTAGCTGTTCACATTCAGCGAGGGAAAGAATTCGGCGGTTGAGTGAAGGGAATGCCGATGATACGGCGTCGTTCTCATGTGGAGTGTTCAGTTGGGATTGTGATGGAGATTGGGTGACAGTCAGAAGCAACAAGGAGGTCAATATCTTGTCACAAAATGCCAATCATGACTATGATGATGAGGCAACAAATACAAATTCTAGTGCTAGTAGTAATGGGTTGGGTTTGGGTACTTGTAATGGTAGTTTCAGCAGTAGGGATAGCAAGTGTTGGCCTTTCAAGGCCTCAAATTCCAAATGTAGCAAAAATGTGTTCTGTGAAAACCCAAACTTTGAAAATGAGGAATTCTGGTTCTTTCTGCATGATATGCACTACAACAAAAGGGGGCATTAGCTACGATTTTTTTTCCCACGTTTTGAGTTATGTGGCCATAAGACATGAAACAGTGCACACCTTTATAGTTACCTCACGAATAGCTTGGTTTCGTGCCCAACAAATAAAAAACAATAAACTTTCTTTACTATTATCTCACATTCAACTTAGTTTCGTGACTAAGAAATAAAAAACCAATAAAATTCTCACACCCCAAAATTGTCTTGCTCGGTTGCTTCCACATGTTTGCTTTTTCTTTTGTTTGGTACAAACAATGTTGCTTTTGTATTCTTACAAAGCGTCTCTCTCTCCTTCCCTCCATATTCTTATCTCCTTCCCTCCATCCTTCCCTGAGTTCCCTCCATATTCTTATGTTATTCACCCAATAATTTCAGCAATTCTTTCCTTCATATATTTCTCACCGTCTCTTCCATTTTTGTGCATTTTTCTTTACTTAGTTTATGAAAAGTTTGCCTGGTATTTTCCATCAGTGACGATGGGATTATGTAATCCTTTGGTTTCTCAATATTTTGACCACAAACAGTTTAGATGTTGTTGAATCAAAATTCTTATAATTGTTGGTTTTGTTTTGCATATCGATCTGGGCGATCTAGTGGCCGATGAATTTCTTGTTGGAATTTAAGAGATCTTGAAGCGCCGATGCCGATGCCAAGGATTTGAAGGCCACCGTCTCTGCACAAGCTAGACATCGTTAATGTGAAGACAAATCTGACCAAACTGCAGAAGGCTTTGAGTTGTACCTCAATATTAACCAACTCCCCGCAGTGATTTCTTACTTACCAAGATCCCAACAAAAATATTCATCAGGTGCCTCTTGGATCGATCTGCATATATCGATTTTGTATTTATTTATTTGCTATTTAATTTTGTTCATAATTGTTCAAATTCGTTCTTGTAGGATTACAGAATCAAACTTTCAAAATCTACAAGGGATCAAATTTCACCTGCCAGTTACTTGTAGGATTTCAGCACTATTTGATAGTCTCAAGTCTCCTCACACCATAGCCATTGCCGAGGTCGGAAACAAGCACAAGCAAACTCGATCGAATTGGAATAGGATTGGGTTCAAGGGATCGAACTAGCAGCATCAAATTTGTTCCTTGAAGAGTTCAAGATCTGCAGATCGAATTAAATGACAAAAAAAACTAAATGGATGAATTAATAAAAATCATATAATGTAAAATTTCACAATGAGGACAGCTGTACAAAACATCATCACAAGCATGTCGGGTCGCAGGTTGTGGGACCCAACGGCTAAGTGGAGAATATCCCACGATTGTTTTTATATTCGTCATAAAATAAGCAATAGCTACGGGAGCAAAGCAGACGAACCTGATAATCGTCGCTGCATCGTCCCCAAGCCCAATGCGCACGTAAATTCGTGGGCAACTTGCCAATGGACACGAAAAAAAAAGGTGGGTACAGGGCACTTTTTTTGTAGTGATGCTTCATGATGTCTGTTTAAGTCCCTACTGCCCTAGTTAATTAATATGCAAGGCAATTATAATATGAATTAAAATAGCTAAAATCGGAAAATTATATATCACTTCCACGTAGCTAAATAAATATATCATAGGCAACCAATTGATCGATTAACAAAATAAAAATAGCTAAAATCTGAAAGTTATTTCTATTATGCATGTCTTGCAGTCCATATATGAATAAACATTTTTAGCAATAGCAAAACCAAATGAAATTGATTACTAACTGGAACCGATCGAGCTCAATGGCATATATATCATCCATCTACATGTTCTAACCAAGTTTTGTAGTGGTGCATACATATGTAAATTTCTTAGTCGTCAAAGAGATCATGATCTCCAAATTCCTGAGAAACAAAAAAAGAAAATTCAAGAAGTTGGTTACAAGAATGAAGAATGTAATTAGTCACTAGTCAGCGAAGACAGAAGCAAACTAAATCTCACTTTATCATCATCCTCCTCCACTTTGAGGAGATTTACTATTGATTATCATGCGGTGAATAGGACCCTGATTCTGTTACGTAACTTGCCTAAATTTCTTATAAGATCTAATGGTTCACAATGAATTTCAACTTTGAACATTTTTTTTTTCAATACCCTTAATCAAAAAAGATTTGGAGTTAATTGACTGAAGTTTACAATGTTACGGTGCAATGATTGGGAGACTTTAAGCACCTCCAAACCAAATTAAAGACTTGATTTCATAATGTTAACCTAAAGGATCGGACATGCTACATTCGATTCACATAAGCATTAATTTGATCTAGTGGTAAAGCATTTAATCATCTCATTGATTATGACAATTACTTGATTTCCTCTTGCTAACTGAATGTGACAATCTCCAGTTCAAGGACATCAATTGATTTCTTAACATTTTGTTTTCCTTAATCAAACGATTACACTCGAGAAGAAACCCTTCATTTCGAGCAATCATTTTGGCTTCTGCAGCATTAACAGCTTCTTCTGTCTTTCTCTCGAATTCATTTTCGAGCTGTTTTAGTCTCGTATCCGATGACTGCAACTGGTCCTTTAAAATTTTGTTTTCTTCAAGTACTCGATCATACTCGAGATGAAACTCTTCGAATTGCTTCTTTAGAGTAATAATATTGACTTCTGCAGCATTAAGGTCCTTTGTTTCAATCTTGAGCTCATATTCAAGCTGTTTGAGTCTTGACAGCCATAACTGCAATTGGATGTCCTTTTTCTCAAGAAAAAGAAAGTACTCCTGTTTGAGGAATTTAATATACTGGCATAGTCTTTGTGTCATATGAAAAAGGACTAGGAATAACCCTGCAAGTTGGACAACTCAAATGGGTTAGCAAATCAGAAAGCAATAGTGCTGTGATTTTTCCTTTAACCAATATTTCAGATTGGTAAAATGATCGAAAATTAATATTACTAGGGTTGTTGAAAATATCGAATAAACGTTTGTTGATTAAAAGAGACAAGAAGTGGTTCTTAGAAACAACTAAACAAAGTTCTAGAAAAACATATATAGTTAGTGTCACCTACATAGATCCAAGAAGCACCCTATAACCGAATTTCATAAAAATAAAATAAAAAAAAGGCAAGATAAAACAACCGCTAGTACACTGTACACCCTAAAAAAACATTAAGAAAATCACAAATCAAAATCCCTGAAAATAATTACAGAAAACACTTACTACAAACAAAATTCAAGATTTAACCTATCGAAGATTAGAGTACAATAATTTACAAAAAACAATATGCGCAATTAGATAAGGGCGCGCATCTTGGGACTTCCTCATGCTCGAAAATATGCTATGATAAATTATATTTTAGATCTAAGAAAGAAGAAAAATTAATTGCAGATCGATTTACTTTAAGAATGATAATGGAAACATTTTAAAGTAAAATAAAATAAAACATTACCGATGAGAAGTAAATCAAAAACGTAGTTCCTAGCCCTAGCCTTGTCCATGATCCTAACAAAGTACACCAAGAAGACCATTCTGGCCTGGTTCTTCACTAACTTGGAGGGGGTCTTGGAGAGTATTCTCACCATAATCATGAGTGTGAAAAATATGAGACAAGAGAGCATCAGATGACCCATTATTATTCTTTGTGTGTGGAAGTTGAAACCTTCAGAAAGCAGATTGATTAAAGGACGGAGTATATAGGTCACGAAAGGAATTAATTACACGTATTATTAAAAAGAAACACACGTAAGAATTACTCTTTCCCATTCCCAGCGAAAAGAATGCATGGAGTGCTGACTGAGCCTGCTGGCTTGCAATTTGTCAAGAGTTTTGTTTGTGAATTTATGAAACAATTTATGTTCCTGGTTTGAATCCTCCAATCCTGACATATGGTTTGCATAATGTTTCTTTTCCGGTGCATATATAATATGTCTTATCCGGTGCATGTGATGGAAAGTGTTAGCACTTACGATGTGGGTTGTCTAACACATAAGATACCTCTCTCTCTCTGATCTCTCTCTCCATCTTTATGTCTGGAAATTTTGCATCTACATGGATCGTTTTAATCATGCTATATATATGTATATATATACATCCCCAAAACTCTACAATCCATCCAAAACTATCGATCACTCACCTGCTATTATATCATTTAGTGGTAGGTAATTCTGTCCAAATTAAACAATTTACTTTAACAAGAAAGGTGACAAGTACACATTCAAAAGCATTGTAATTGTGAACAAAATATATCACAACTTTTCAAGACAATATCTAGTGCTTGAAGAAAAAAGTACACGCTAGCGAAAGTTAGAAACTATGACAAAAAAATAAAAAAAATTCTTCGTATCCCTACTCCCTATCGGCAGATGCGACCATCTCCCAATCCAATTGGTTTTTCAAATTTTTGTTCTCCTCTCGTAAACGATCATACTCAAGAAGGAGCTCTATATATTGTTTCTTCACGATAGTAGTATTGGTTTCTGCAGCATTAACTTGTTTTGTCTTTGTCCCAACTTCAGATTCCAACTGGTTGTTTCCCTCAAGTAAACGATCGTTATCAAGAACCAATTGTTCACATTGTTCCTTCAGCTGTTTGGCTCTTTCTTCCGAGGACTGCAACTGATTCCTTTGAATAATTAGGTTTTGTTCGTACTTGTCATTGATTATTGATCTCAACGTTCTATGTTGTATACGAAGTTGATTAATATAGACGTACAGTTCTTCCATCTTAGAAACAAAGATACAGAATAACCCTGCAAGTGGAAAACACAAATCAATGGGTCCGTATATCATATACAAATTTAGAGGAATACTAGCAACTTTTATTATCAATTTTTTCTCATTCTAGATTGTATAGTTTCATGATCACGCCATCAAAGCTGTTCATATATATTCTAGATTGTCATTACCTTTGCAGAAAATTAACCAAAATGAAGATTATCCAGTCATAAAAAAAATATTAAAACATTATCCATCCATTTATAATAACTAGAGAACAATTTTGGATTTCATAATTTTTTTTGGAATTATGATCTTCAAAGGAAGAGTTTACTAGCATTCGATCTCCGGCCAGGATGTAAACTGAAAACCAAAAATATATAAATGAAAAAACATTACACTTTTAACTCACTCAAGCCATGAAGTAAGCTAGCTTTCAGATTGGAAGACATACTCCATTAAAACCCAAAACCCTACACATTTAATTGAAAATGCTCTGAACAAATAAATCCTAAAATTGAAGATGGGGTAGAAGGAAGGAATGACAAGAAAAGTATATCTTAGAGAGTATAGTATAAAATATTTAGTCCAACTAGTTAAAATCATATATAAATATAAGTGAAAAGCTATGAAATAAAAAATAAAAGATTACCCATGAGAAGTATATCGAGAAGAGCAGTCCCATGCATGAGCTTGAAGGACGTCGTACATAAAAATACAAAGTCCGACGAGAAGAGAAGTCTCGCGTCGTTATTCATCACCGCCTTCTTCAAAGGGGTTTTAATGCACAACCTCAACCGTATCAGAATTGAAAATATCAGAGAAAACAGCCGCAGATCGTTCATCATCACTATCAAAGTCGAAGGCTCCATAAAAGAAGATTTATGTATTTCAGGGTTTCTTGTCAAAGATTGATAGAGTCAATGAATTAATTCCAACAGAACTTCAAGAACGAGAGAATCCTGTAATTGGTTATATAATTAATATATAGATATACTTGCGTATATAAATTCAGCGGTAGTTAGACTCTGAAGATGAAAAGGATTAATATGAAGACAAACGTGAATGAATAGAACTGCAAAGGAAAGAAACTCTGTCCCGCAAAAAACAAAATCAAGCTGTAAGCTAGCTTTGGGCTTTCTGGTTTAGGGCTGCTCATCCTTTGGTTAGGCGTTTGGTTTGGGCCTATGATATACCGTCGCAAATTTTGCGACGAGAAGAACTAGGGAAAAAAACAACGTTGTTGCCACCAAGTATAATTTCAATGCCTTCAAATCTCATTATTCCGTAAACTAGTCTTCCAAGTTTTCTAAATTGAGCGGAACTTAAAACATAGAAACAAATGGGTAAAAAATATTTGCAAGGTTCAGGAGTCTGGTTCGGGTCTATGATATACAAACTCAAAGCTCGCGATCGACCAGAAGAAAAATAGAGAAAAACAAACTTGTTGCATGACATCAAACTTGAATATCAGCTCCTAATGTCTTGGAGACCAATTGTTATATAAACTTACGGATGATAGAAGTTGTTACCAAATTTACGGGCAGGGACTGTAAAGCCTAACTTAGATCTTCATTAATTATTTTTGCTTAGGCGTCCGGTATAGACCTAAGATATGCCGTAGTCCATATATAACTCACATAAAGCCCACCGAAACATGACAAGAAGTCACTAACAACTGAAATAAAATAGAAGCTTAGGTTCATCTTACTCGTTCACCCCTTTTTTGAGTAAGGTACATTTTTCAATAAATTAAACAGAGATCGAGATAACTGCATGCAACATAGATTTCATAACCACACCAGAGAAGACAAGCAAGGCTTGTAATTGAGGAACTTCAACACGATCGTCCCTTGGAAAACCCATGCAGTGATCATAAGAACTAAGTAGCAACCACGGGAATACATAGCGGTTTTCATCATTCAAACTTTAGTTTATTTTCTACATGAGATGTACTAAAATGTAACAGATACACCCATATATATCTTAGAACTCCCATACAATGAAAGTAGTTCTCTATGAATCTTTATTGCCTTCAATGTGACAATCTCCAGGGCAATGACCTCAATTGATTTTTTAGAGTTTCGTTTCCATCGAGTAGACGATCAAACTCAACAAGGGACCGTTCCAATTCATTCTTCTGACCAACACTACTGATTCTTGCAGCATTTAAATCCTCAACTTCATATTCTAGTTCCTTGAGTTTTACAACTGATGTAGTCTTCTCTTTGGTCTCTCTCTGACATTCAAACTCTAGTTGTTCAAGTCTTGCGGCAAGAACAGTAGTCTCTTTTGCCTTTGTCTCAAGTTCCGATTCTAACTGTTTCACTCTTGTTCCCAGCATAGTAGTCTCTTTTGTCTTTGACTCAAGCTGTTTGATTTTTCTGCACAATGTAGTCGTCTCTTTCGTCTTTGTCCCGAGTTCAGATTCTTGCTGTTTAATTCTTTTGCACAATATAGTCGTTTCCTTTGCCTTTGCCCCAAGTTCAGAATCTTGGTCGTTGAGTCTTGCGCGCAATAAGCCCAATTGATTCTTTAAAAATTGATTTTCGTCAAGTAATTTTTTTCTTTGAGCAATATTATTAGCCTCTGCATCATTTCCTTCTTTTCTTTCAGATTCCAGCTGTTTGATCCTTTTACCCGCCATAGTCAACTGTTTTTTCCTTACACAAAGCTCTCCAACATAGTGTTGTAGCCTGTCTATCATAATAGCGAGGAATAAGAAGACTCCTGCAAGTTCAAGTAGGCAAATCAAATGAGTTTATGGTTTAGGGTATTAATATTTCTTGCTTTCAATGAAAAATGATGAACAAGGGAATTTAAATGAATATTACCTTTGAGAGTTGCTTCAAAAAGGTTGTTCTGGTCGATATTTGGGATCAGCATAATACTGTAAAGACGGGGCACGATCATCAGCAAGAAGATGGACATGAGAAGTAAGAAGACTACTCTCGTGAAGGTCTTCATGAACTCATCCCGTACCTTTATCACCACCTCCATCAAGGCCAAGGGGGTCTGGAACAACAGTATCACCATGATCAGAGTGATCTCTGAGAATATGAAAGAAAATAGTAGCTTAATCATCACTATTATGCGTGTAGGAGTTGTAATTAAGCTAGAAATCAAACGGAACGATCTAGGTTTTTAATTGAAGGATGGCTTGGACAAAAAGTAGTATTCATGAATATTTTGATTGGGTCTCAAGAAACTCCAAGACTCAGAGAGAGCAACTTATATATGTATCGTGAAACACTGAAACGGCCAAGTTGTTCAAAAAAAAAAAAACCGGCTAAGTACCGTATTATAAGTAAGGAGGCTATATATATACAGTATAGGGAAATCAAAATCCAAACTCTACATTAAATATTCCTTATTCGACTTAAGTTCCTTTAAGTTTTAGGGGAACGTACATTCCTTTAAGTTTAAGGGGAAGAAAATTAATTAAATTTTCTCAACCTAATAAAAGAAAGGAAAAAATCCAAACAAGAAACCAAATTCAATGCTAGCTAGCTGACTAGCTCCCGGTATTGGTTTTTCCAACATAAATAACTATATATGCTATTAATCCGTTCAAAAATCATTAATTAATAATCAAATATCATTTAAACACAACTTTTCAAGACGATCTAGACTTGAATTCCCAAGATAATCACATGAATTTTTGATAACCATGTTCCGGTCCCTCTCTTGCCTAAGATTAATCTTGGTTATGTGGAACATGCACCCAAACAATTAACTAATAACAAGAACAACGTAAAAGAATATATAGAAGTATCTTACATGGTGTACTCAACAAGAATGAGACAATCTCCTATATATCTTTCTTTCCACCTGAATGAGACAATCTCCAATCGCATAACCGCAATTGGGTTTTAACAAATTCATTTTCCTCAAGTAAACGATTATACTCAACAAGAAGCCCTTCACATTGTTTCCTTAGAGCAATACCATTGGCTTCTGCAGCATGAAAGTCTTTTTTCTTCTTCTCAAGTTCAGATTCAAGTTTTTTGAGCCTTGTGTCTAATATGGTCTTCTCTTTTGTCTCTTTATCGTGCTTGGATTCTAGGTTTTTGTGTCTTGTGGCCACTATAGTCTTCTCTTTCGCCTCCTTCTCAAGTTGAGATTCTACTAGCTTGAGTCTTCTGCGTAATGTAGTAATTTCATTCATCATCGTCCCAAGCTCTAGCTGTTTTCTTGTGTTCAATACAGTTATCACCTTTCTTTGATTACTAAGTTCTCCTTTATAGTTGCATAGTTTGTCTATCAAGAGAACGAGGAATGCCAAGAACCCTGCAAGTTGGAAAATTAATTAAATGAGTTAATATGTGGATAACAATGTCAGATACAAACTGAATAGAGAAGAAAAACAACGACACAAATTCTCCATTGAAATGGTGAACAACAAATATATATATGGAACAGGCCGTAGAATGCAATTGGCAACATGCATGTTTATATTGGTATGGTGGACTCAAGAAATCCATCAATTTATGAAAAGATAAGTAGGCAAACAAAACCGACTCAAGAAATCGATCCGTAGCAATTACCATCATACAAAATTATGATTTATATTGGTATGGTGGACTTAATTTGCATATAATAGTAAAAGTGTGGCCATATATAATACCAATTTTTGTATAAATTTAAAATGACAATATATTAAGTTCACAACATGCTGGTTCACTTGTGAGTTTATAACCAAAACCCAAAGAACCCTTAATTTTCAAAGATGATTTTTTTTTTTTTGCCAAAATCCCTAGAGGATTCACCCCGGTGTAAAACTAGGTCAATTTGTAAGGCCTTATAAACCATAAGGGCATTTTTATTGGTTAGGGGCTTAGGGCAAAGTGCAGTGGCAAACTATAAGGGCACTGTAAATGGGACAACCCCAACAGTTGAGAGTAAAATTAAAACATTACGGGAATTTTAAAACATTACGTACCCAAGAGAGTGAGTTCAAAAAGATAGTCGTGGATCTTCTGGATCATGATAAAATTGTAAACGCAGGACATGATCACCAGCAATAAGACGAACATGAGAAGCAGCAACACCTTTGTCATCGCCACATGTC
The DNA here is from genome assembly GCA_029955375.1 of Rubus parviflorus. NCBI lineage: Eukaryota > Viridiplantae > Streptophyta > Magnoliopsida > Rosales > Rosaceae > Rubus > Rubus parviflorus. The sequence goes on from JARGGL010000003.1 coordinate 792,098, forward strand.
GGCACTTGACCGGACCACCTACGGCCAAGGGCGTCTGATGATCATACAACATGATCATTATCACAGTTACCCCTACCAAAATCAAAGAAAACAGCAGCTGAATTGCTGTCATTATGTTTAAGCGTGTGAACGAGATATTGATCGAAACCAGAAAATAAGAAACATACCAAGGGAAGGTTGGCTCTAGGGTTTAGTGTATAATATATACATATATGTATGGGCTCAGGAATAGTCTTGCGTCCAATCAAAGTAAGGAGGACTAATATTGAGACCAAAAATAAAACCGACTAAACAAGCACCATTTATGTTTTTTTTTTTTTTATAACAAATTAAGCATTCCAGTTTGCTACTTTAATGTGGCGAATTAATTAATCAGAATAAGGATAAGGGCAAATTAATGGAATTGTATCACTCAAATTGGCTAAACCCCAATTTAAGAATATAGATGATGCTTCTCGCCTTGGTATCCATGGATATAGCTTCACAAGTGAGGAGGAAAGGGTTAAATATATATAATACATGCATAGAAAAAAAAAATATTAATGACTAATGAGGAGTAGTAAGTCCTACGTACTAGGTGTGTATATAGCTAAAAGATAAGAGGGTCCTCAAATTTCAACTTTGTGAGAGTCCTCTGTAGAACATCCCTCTATATATAGATAGATATACTAGTGTAATCTGATGTCTCACAAGCGTAACCAACAGGCGGTCTTTCTCTGTTTGCCTCTTTCTCTATCTACCTGATAATGGAGATCGATCAACCAGAACGGGCTTGCTGTTGGACGAGGACCTGCATTGCTCATAAAATTCGCCCTGCATGCATCTATTCTCAAGAGGCTTCAAAACATGTATAAAGTGATGGATAAGCTTCAGGCATTCTTCCTCTGAATTCTGATAACCTAGTAGTATGATGCTGTAAAATTCTATCCAACACATCATCATCATTATTATCATTATCTACCTTGAACAATAGTACATATATGGAACAATGGAAATTGCATAACTACTTCTAGAAGCGTTCTAAGTACCATCATTGAGAAGTTGGGCAAGTGAGGTAGTTGTCGATTTTTTATTAGGAAGCGATTTTCTTCTCAAAATTTATTTCAATGAGTGGTATTTTAACCAAGGAATTGGCTTGAAAAACTAGCATCCGGTTTCTTTGGTTAAATGTATGTAAGAATATGACTTTTGCTTCACAATGTAATTAATAGTGGAAATTGCATAATTCTGCATAATATATAATTGTGTAAACCGTTGCATAGGAACTGGCTCAAGAGTAAAGACTGCTCGAATTCGTATTAAGCTCGGCTCATAAACCTAATGAGCGTTCCTTTGAAGTTTGCACTCGAACAGATTAAGAAGATCTCAAAGATATGAACTTTCATCTTTCTGATAATTTGAAAACAGCTAGGGACTTCACCAATATATGTTGTGGGATGAAGACGACTATATGTAATCCTATTAATAATAATCACCAGTGTTTTGCTTTGTTCTAACTTCTAATTGGAAGCTTTGTAACTATAGGCATATATGCTGTACTCTGTTTAACCAGAACACTGCTACTAACCAAAGTATAATATTGTATTCAAAATCATCAATCACCAAGCACCATCTATTGGTATTCCTATCCCAAAATCCAAATTGTTACACACGACTTGCATGAAAATCCACCATATTAGTGAAAACTGTGCTATTAATTTATTACATTTTCAAGAAAAAATTGATCCATTCTACTTCAAGTCTTCAACACTCAAACCTCTTTTTAAAGTTAATCCAACACCAAGTAATACACCTACTTCCTCTCCTTTTTCTTTTTCACTTCTCTTTTTCTATCCCATTTTCTCCATACTCATAATGTATATGACAACTGAAATGTAATAAATAGATCCATCCTGAAACTCCCAAAACAACTAGTATATGAAAGGTAAGAAAACTGAAGAAAAAAATTAATAAAAATTCTCAAAAGATGGGAATTCCTTATGAATCTTTCTTGCTACCTGAATGTGACATTTTCCGGTCCAATGACTGCAATCGGTTCTTTAAATTTTGATTTTCTTCAAGTAAACGATCATACTCGAGAAGGAAACCTTCGGATTGTTTCCTTAGAGCAACAACATTGGCTTCTGCAGCATGAACATCTTTCGTCTTTGTCTCAATGTCAGATTCTAGTTGTTTGAGTCTTGAGCGCGATGTAGCCATCTCATTCTCCAAGGCCTTGATCTCGTCCAAACTACCAGCTTTGCCATCCTCAGATCCTCGGGTCTGTTTCTTAATGGCCTCCATGGACTTCCTTCGTACACGAAGCTCTCTAATGTAGTGGTGTATCCTGTCCATCATAAGAACAAGGAATAGGAAGAACCCTGCAAATAGTAACTCACTGGGTGAATCAATAGCTAACAAGAATATCAGTAAACAATATCAGATACCAGCTGTAAAATAGAAAACTTAACAACATTAAAACGTGAGACTCTGTATAGTTTCTACTGAAATGAAGAAAAATGGTTAACAACAAGCATAACCAACGAAGACAACAATGCAATCCATCAGACAAGACGGAAAGAGATAGAGTGCAGAAAAAACAACAAGAACTCGATAAATATTAGTTAGAAGTACAAGAAAATCACATATATTTTGTTTCCTTCACTGGTTGCAATTGATATTTGACCATATTACCAGATGGCATAACAAAAACTGAAAATGCATTGTTAACAAACATAAGGCATGCAAGAAAGTCTAAGCACATTTCTAATCCTTCCACTGAATTGAAAAACAAGAGTTTAATTTCTTGGTCTAAAGAGCTGTGTGTTGGTAAATAGGCTGATGACTCATGATTGGCATCAAAGTCAACAAAATGCGCAATTCACCAGCATCACTAACAATGCACATCTCAAATTTCACCATCCAGAGAAACAAAATGGTGTCCCTAGTGATCTAACTCTCTATCAACAAACTAAAATAGAGGGTTTGGATGATTCAAGTTTTCGTATCCGATCATGTGGCGAGCATTGTGATTTTGAACAGCCAGAGAACATAATAAATTTGAAACCACTAACACAGCAATTCAGATTCAATCATATTCCTAAGGCAGCAAATTGAGCTAAAGATCCAGAAAACATATCAATTTTCCTTTCCAAGTTATTATCATTAATATCAAAGTTACAATATTTATCATCAATATCATTTCTAAAGCCATCAAATTTCAATACCAAATGACACAAAATGTCACCAAATACAAAAACTAAAATTATTCGCATACCCATTAGAGTGGCTTCAAGGAGGTGCTTCATCATGAGGACCTGATCCGTGGGACTAAGAATCCCAACTGCGTCGATCCCACTCTTCTTGACCTTCATCACACCGTAGAGGCTGGTCATCAACACCACAAACACCGTTCCCGCCACCGTCTTGACCACAACGGGCCCACGGCCGCGCTTGATCTGATCCAGGCCCATTATAACCAGCTTCCTCAAAGGGGTCTTGAACAAACACGCCAGAATCAGAGCCATCTCTGAGATTATGACTATGAACAGTAGCTGAATCATCTTCGACTGAAACTGAGTATTGTATTGTATGGTGTGTCAAAGTTGAAAGCTTTGGAATCAGAATTAGAAAGCGTTTGTGGGTTTGTGATATTGAAGGATGGACTGTACGGAACTGATCAAAGAAGGAGTGATCAGAGATGGAGTGTGAAAAAAGAAAGGAGAAAACAATTAATCCTCCTTGTTCATTCAGATGAACATGTTATGGGGTGGTCCAGAAGTAATTCTGATGATAAATAAGGATACTAGTATATTATCTTATCTTTATGTTAATGCCCCCAGTTGCCATTTGGAGTCATCATGTAGACCACGTTAGGCAGCTAGCTAGCCATAGATATACAGGTCTATATCTCTGATCTTTCTTCTTCATTCGTCTCCTTTTTATTGATTGGATCGCTTTTTACACATTAGTTAGTTGGTGTGGGTAATCCAGATCCATCATAAAGGGCACTTGGCACGCAAAGAAAACATAAATGCTTTTAGATCAATGTCAATGGTACAAGGTTGGTGATAGAATTGCCATCTTCTTAGTCTCACAAGTTAGGGGAATGCAGAATTATTATTTCATAGTGGGTTAGATAGGGCCTATAATTTGGGAATGAGCATCAGGTTAATTTTGGTCCTGGGCTTTGTGATTGAATCTGAGCCCTTACTCTCTTAGTGCTGATGTTTATGAACGAAGTTAAGCACCTAAGGCCATATTTTACACTCAAGACTAAGATGAATAATTTGGTATATATAGTTTACTGATCCCATCTCATACTTATAATGCATAATATATAACAAACAGTCTTGTGCAGCTGAACTAATATATCACATCTCACGCTAGAAACATTGAAAAATTTTTGAATGGGACGGGTACGCCACGTGGCCACTGTACCCGGCCACAGTGATTGGCCACCAGCCAATAAAATAATTTTTCCGGATTAAAATATAGAATGAACAAATTATATAATATTCACAGTGGCCAATCACTGTGGCCGGGTACAGGGACACGTGGAGTACCCGGCACATGGAAAAATCCCTCAGAAACATTGGCACTTCATCATTTTCCATTGAGAATATGTTAATAATTCTATTGCTATATAGCTGATTGGCACGCTTACCAAGTTCTTGTCCTTGAGAATATGTTATTTGATGATAATTTTATTGCCGGACTCTAATTGGTATAGTGTAATTTCACTCATTATGAATAAAAATTAACGTCTTTTAATAAAAGGAAAACTAACATCATGCTTATTATAAATTTTAGAGATATAATTTACCAACTTCCTACAATCCAACCATTTAAATGCATGCATGACATGATTTGGAAACACATTCTCAACAGTAATTCCCCACTCTTCCGATTCTTAAATTGATAGGATAATTCACAGCCTTTTGTCCATCTCCGCCATCAGCATTCCAAGCTTGCTTAAATGACTCCATCACATCATCCTTCAAAAGCTCTATGCCCTTCTCTTTAGCCATCTGATAAGCTAACCACGACCTTATGTACGTGAAAAAATCATCTAAATCCATCAATCTCTCCGTTATATGCTTTTTGGTTATATATGCCAAGCCTTTTGCAAATGTACATATTGCTAACTGATTCTTTTGTGCTAGCGGTAATTGTTTAGCAATCACCCTATCCAAACAGGGCCTAAACTTTTGTATGACAACTGATAATGATTATTTTTGTAAGCATGGCTTGGAAAATGAAGATTCATTGTGGATTCTTTTATGTTTGTTTCCTCGAAGCTGAAAATCCGCAAAACTACACAGTCACCTACGTCAAAGCTCAATTATTTTTTATTTTCTGAAATACCTTCTCCGTTATTTCTTTAATATTTCTTTGGATGATTATTGTTCAAAAAAAATTACTGATGGAATGCTTCTTTAATATTTGTTTGTTTTGAATTTTAGAGTTGAAAAGTGTATCTAATAAATCTGAGCCACACAAATGATCGAATGGCTACGAATACCCCAATAATTTCATTTAAATGCATAAGAGAAATTAGATTAAAGGACACGTTAGCCGAAAAGGAGAAGGATAACGTGCACATGAGTTGCACAGGATCCGCTCTCTGACTCTCACAGAGGTCGCGACCTGTTTCTTAAAAACCTAATTTCACATCTTCATATACGATTACGGAGAGAGAAAGAGAAGTCGAGGCGAACGAATTGCAGAATCCCTTTGTTCCAGAGTCACCTTGTCCCCGATGAATCGATGACGTCTCCTCCGATCCCCACCGAAACACTCGTATGTAATTTTCTTTTTAACCCGGCCTCTGCGATCGTTCATATTTTTCTGTTCCTTTTTACTTGTCCTCTGTGAGTGCTTGTGCCAGAGAGATTGAAAATTTAAGTACGAATCAGTTTAGTTAGGTTTGCAATTGTAGAAACCCTTAGGGTTTATGATTGTGTGGATTAATCAGTTAGTTTTGCTCTTTATCAGATTGAGATTGGGATCTAGGGATCAGATTGAGATTGGGATCTAGGGTTTACTGACGTTTCTATTAATTTCTTATTTTCTTTTGCTTGTTGTTTTAGAGTATAAATCCAATCTTGGAATTCGCATGAGAGAGATTGAAAATTAAAATTGATTATTTTCGAATTCCAACTTTAATTGATTATCTTCCTATTTTCCAACAGAATGATAGCTACCCTCTTGAATATATATTTGATTTTGTAGACTATGTCTGTATGTACGTGGCATTCACACTGTTATTCTCATGATAAGCCCCCACTGAGGACTAACTAATCCGGCCACTACTCCCTTGTTTTTGTTTTGTTATTGCTAACCTAGCTCTTGTGTCAAACTTTCGGTGTGAAAAGATGTTCTATCTGGAAAAGAACGTTACCTCTTCAAATAGAGAAAATGATGTTCTGTAGGAAAAGGACATTTTCTAAATTATATTTGTGTTTGTGATATCCTCATCATCATGAGCTACCACTCTGAAATAACTTGCAACACCTGTTATATGTTTTTCTTAATTAATTCTTCAAAGTAGTCATAGTCTAGCTAATTGTCGTTATCATTGTTATTTTCTTTCTGGTTGAATATATATATATATATATATATATAGTCTAGCTAATTAATTAACAATACAGTTTAGGTCCAAAGTACCGTTTTCGCTTTATGTGTGAAAATGACCATTCTTATTTAAAGTCAATCACATGAACTTATATATATATACTTCATTACTGACTGTACATGTGGTATTTGTTGTTTTGATTTGTGTGATAATAGATCGACGACCATGACGAACTTTGCTAAGCTGAACCAGGAAATGGGATTCCAGAGATCATCAACATCTGATAAACAAAAGGTGCAACCTATCAGTACAAAAGTAGTAAAGAACGACGAGAACAGTGGTGATCTTTCCTTAGCATCGAACCTGCAAGATATTTCTACCATTGTTAATTAATCCACCTATCCCCTCATCAGATTTAGCTTATAGTTCATGGGTGGTATTTCCTTGCCCTGCCTTTATAATAAAAAAGAACAAAAAATAGCCCAAGTGTAGTGGCCATATCTTCATCTGGCTTCCTAAATGTGCAACTTTATCATGTCAATTTTAGCATAATATGGTTTGTTATAGTGCCTAACTTTCTCTGCATCAACTATAATATCTATAAACCTGAATTAATTATGATTATATGTGTAACTTGATCATGTCAAGATATTTCATAGTTGATGATTGCCTATATATGATTGCAGGCGATTCAAATGTACAATGACTGCATATTCAGACTATAATTGCAAGAGTGGGAGGAGAACTAGCATTATATGAAGCTGGCAATAGATTGGCACACGAATGCAGGTCAAAGAAAACTAAATAAGAAAAATATATGGTGAAACTTATATAGCACTTTGGTTCAGTTTTAGTTACTCTATGTAAATTATTGTTCTTAATATTTTGCAAGCAATTATTTCCCATTCCTTGGTCTGCTGTTTTATTTGTTTTTATTGGGGTTTAGTTTCTCCCATGTTTCACTCCCTCTTGTTTTTTTTTCTTTCTAATTCAAGTGCTTCAACTCTTTGGTTTCAAGCAGTAAAAGGATGGTTACAGCTTCATGAGGAGTAAGTGGTGGTCTACTGATTTTAATGTTATTTTTTCTGACTACTCATATCACATGCAAGTTGTTTAACTTGTAAATAATCAATATCTCCCCTTTCGATTACAGCTCTTTGTTGTTTGTTTTTCTTTTCCCTCTTAAATTTATGTGTATCCAATTTTGTTCAAATTCTGTGGCTTATTGTGAACTATGTTTGTTTGTTTTTAGGATCCAACACGAGGAGGGATTGACGCATCTTGAAACATATCTTCTTTTCTATTTGTTAATTATTATGGCCCTGGATTGTATAACTATTGTATTATTTTTTTTTTCATTTTGTCTTTTTTTTTTTTCTACGTTAGATGAAAAATAAGCTGCGAAATATAACAGAGTAAATATGGTTTTAAAAACCAAAATAAGGATCTGTTCAAACGAAACAACTATAATATAAAGGCGCCCCAAAATTTGAAAATTTAGCCCTTTAATGACTAAACTGCAATAAACTGTTTGGCCCATTGAAGGCCCTCAAATTTCTTCTCAAGACACGTACTGCAAGAGTATTGAAATGACGGAGAAAATGAGTTCCCAGAATCTTGGAGCGGCGGAAATGTATGGGCCTGAATTCCCAAATTATATTTTTTTAGAAGATATAATCTTAGGCCGATTTTTAATGGGCTTCAGGCCCAATTCTTGGTTAATGGGCCTAGTTTTCTGTCAATGGGCCCAAGTAATCCATTAATGGGCCGAGATTTTTGTCAATGGGCCCAAGTCTTCCGTTAACGGGGCGAGTTTTCTATCAATGGGCCCGTCTTCCACTAATGGGCCGAATTTTCTGTCACTGGGCCCAAGTATCCTGTTAATGGGCTGAGTTTTCTATCAATGGGCCCAAGTCTTCCAATAATGGGCTGAATTTTCTGTCATTGGGCCCAAGTCATCCGTTAATGGGCACGTATTCTGTCAAATAGGCCCAAGTCATTTGTTAATCGGCCGCACTCTCTATCAATGGGCCCAAGTCTTAACTTAATGGGCCGAATATTCTGTCAATGGCCGAAGTCATCCATTAATGGGCCGAATTTTCTGCCAAAGGGCCCAAGTCATCCGTTAATGGGCCGAATATTCTGTCAATGGGCCCAAGTCATCCGTTAATGGGCCGAATATTCTGTCAAAAGGCCCAAGTCATCCGTTAATGGGTCGAACTTTATGTCAAATGGGCCCAAGTCTTCCGTTAATGGGTCGAATATTCTATCAATGGGCCGAGTATTCTGTCAAATGGGCCCAATTCATCTGTTCATGGGCCGAATATTTTGTCAAATTGGCCCAATTCATCTCTTAATGGGCCGGAATTTCTGTCAACTGGCTAAGCTTCCGCTAATGGGCCGAATATTCTGTCAAATGGGCCCAAGTCTTCCGTTAATGGGCCGAGATTATTGTCTATGGGCCCAAGTGATCCGTTAATGGGCCGAATTTTCTGTCAATGGGCCCAAGTCTTCGGTTAATGGGCCGAATATTCTGTCAAATGGGCCCAAGTATTCGGTTAATGGGCCGAATTTTCTGCCAAAGGGCCCAAGTATTCCGTTAATGGGCCGAATATTCTGTCAATGGGCCCAAGTTATCAGTTAATGGGCCTAATTTTCTGTCAATGGGCCCAAGTCTTCGGTTAATGGGCCGAATATTCTGTCAAACGGGCCCAAGTCTTCCGTTAATGGGCCGAATTTTCTAACAATGAGCCCAAGTCTTCGGTTAATGGGCTGAATATTCTATCAAATGGGCCCAAGTCTTCCGTTTATGGGCCGAAATTTCTATCATTGGGCCCAAGTCATCCATTAATGATCCGAGTATACTGTCAAATGGGCCCAATTCAGCTGTTCATGGGCCGAATTCTTTGTCAAATGGGCCCAATTCATCTTTTAATGGGCCGAATTTTATGTTAACGGGCCCATGCTTCCATTAATGGGCCGAGTTGTCTCAGTTGGCCCAAGTATTCTGTTAATGGGCCAATTTGTTTCAAAAGATCCTGTCTTCTGTTAATGGGCCAAATTTTCCATCAATGGGCCCAAGTCAACTGTTAATGGACCGATTATTCTGTCAATGGGCCCAAGTCTTCGGTTACTGGGCCGAATTTTTAAGCAATGGGCCAAGTTATCTGTTAGTGGGCTAATTTTTAGTGAAAATGGGCCAATATATTATATTAATGGGCCGAATTTTCCGTCAATGGGCCCAAGTTATCCGTTAATGGGCCAAACTTTCTATTAATGGGCTGAGTTTTTACCAAATGGGCCCAAATATCCTGATAATGGGCCGAAGATTCTATCAAATGGGCCCAATTAATCTGTTAAATGGATTGAATTTTCTGAAAATATTAATCTAGGACGACTTTATTATTAGGCACTCAAGTTACGATTTTGCAAGTGATTGGGCCTGGAGTTCGATTCAAAGATTGGGCCTCAAGTCACGATTTTGCAAGAGATTGGGCCTGGAGTCATGATTCAAGACACCATACCCCAGAGTTTGGGCATTCGGTAACGATTTTGTTCGAGTTTGGGCCCAACGATTTTTCGAGTTTGGGCCGTAGTCATCATTCATAGTGGGCCTCCAGTTACAATTTTGCCAGAGTTTGGGCCTTACGATTTGGGCCTTTAGTCACCCATTACCTTGTCTGTACTCCTCCTAAACCCACTTGTTGGAAAATATTTGGCAACGTAGTCATCATTCAAAGTGGGCCTCCAGTTACAATTTTGCCAGAGTTTGGGCCTTACGATTTGGGCCTTTAGTCACCAATTACCTTGTATGTACTTCTCCTAAACCCACTTGTTGGAAAATATTTGGCAACTTCGCGTACTGCTGCTAGCCTCTGCCATATAAATGGAGACGTCAATATAGAGAATTCTGGGAGTGTTTAATTAGTAATTGATCACGTTATTAAGAGAAATAATTATATTTGTCTGGGAGTGTTTAATTAGTAATTGATCACGTTATTACAAATATATACCTCATTGGACATGAAAGCACCCCACCTAATTAAATTCATATCTAATAAAAGGACTGATTAAAATAAAACATAATAAATAGGATAGCATGGATGTATGATATAATGCAGAGCCAAGTCCAAATTAATGCGGACAAATTTCCAATACAAGAGTATGATGGACATTTATTTTACTGATGTATGAGATGGGTGATAACATATTAGACTCTTATTCAGATGTAACCACATTTTCAGCAAAGCCAAACTGAGCAAATACTACATTGCATACACATATATCATAAACTGATGACTCAATGTTAAAGTACCTTGAAATGTGCTAAGGCAAACTCATAAAGTGGGAGCAAAGGAGAAATGCAAATATATGAAGAGTTCTTATGTGAATGCCACTATTAAATCAATACAACCTACAATAAGCCTACATCAAATTGAGAGAGTTTTGGTAACTTACAAATATTTATCCTATCTCAGACGTATAGATACTTTTTCTTAAAATTGTGGTAACAAGCAACCAAAACATGTAAAGTATGAATCACTAATATTATTGTTTCAACTTGTCAACTTTTACTTTATCTTAAACTTTTCATTAATCCCAGGAATCCTGGGTAAGCTATCAAGAAACATGCATTATGACACACTAAAGGAGAAGTAAAGAGAACTGAATAACCAAATTAGATTAGAGACTGCAACATTAAACCCACTTAGATGTAAAAGCTCATATGTAAATGCTTGACCTGACCTCTTTTTAGCCCACTTATATCCCTCTTTTCAGGTGGATAACAGCTACAGGTAATAACCAACGAATCTGAAAAGTAAACCAAGTTCCTAGGTTAGTTCATAACTTGTAAGTCCTTCATCATCATATATGCATAATAAGCTAAAAATATAATAATTTTCCAAGGCTTTGCCTGCATTTTCTCTACAAACAAACAAAAGCTAAACGCATAATAAAATGCTTTGTTTGGCTGTAGTTTTATTGTACCAAATCCCCTCACCATCTGATCGAAAAGCAAGCAGCAAATGCAGCAATAATATACTAGTAGAGGCCAGATAACCTTTCATATACAAATAACAGGGAACAACATCATCAAAAATAGACTTAGATTCTATGAGTTTACATCAAAATATTGTTTGGACTAAAACTTTCAGTGAATCCACTAATAAATGATGCAGACTTACTCTATATGTTTCTAATGTGTCCTTAGGCAAACTTATACATGTGATTCTTAAAGTGTTTAGTACAAATCATATATGAAAGCATTCTTAATGTGGTTCGTGTACAACATACAAAATGACAAAACCAGGAAAACAAAATAGAAGAAACAAACCGGCATACCTGCAAATGTACCCAAAACAAAAACCTCTGCAACCTGCAAATTTTGTCTGAGCCTGCTACCCATTGATTTCCTAGACAGAATCAAAATCCAAAACTAAAATATAACCAACATTAACTCCAATTTACCAAAAATTTACTGCAAACATTAACCAAAATGCAAAAAAAAAAAAAACTATCGATAAGAAATCGAAACTATTTCAGCAGCAAAATTAAGCACAAGTGCACAACTATCGATATGCTCAGCTCGACGATTTGAAAAACAAAATTTCAATCTAGAATTGAAAGAAAAACAAGATTAAGCAATGTTTTTGCAGGGATCAACTATCCATTTCAGCAGCAAAATTAGACTACAAAGATAAAAAAGAATATAAGAATTCAAATTTCCTTTCATGTTTGATATCCAAGAAAGCTGTGAAAAATAACAGAAAAAAGTCAAATTTCGAATCCAAATTTTCCAACTTGATCAGAAACACCTGTAACTCCTACTCGAAATCAAAACCACTCGAGATTCCAATCCCTTGCTTATTTTCTTTCTGGTCAATCAAACAATCTAAATTAGAAATCGAAACCCTAAGTGAGAGAGAGAGAGAGATGAATTACAGATGGCGAGGAGAGGGCAGGGACCATTGTCGTTCTGGATGACAATAGGCGCGGTGCGTCCCAAGAATTGAATGAGCTTGGTATTGTGAACACAGTCTTTCACTGACTGTGGTGGTGGCTGCTGCGATTCCTGACTCTGGTGTGGTTGCTCAGACGACGGCGACGCCATGCCTGCCGATCACCGCCAACTTCTTCGTTTTTTCTTTTGCTTCGAGAAAGAAAGAGAGAGAGGTTCTGAGAATTTGCTCAAATTTGGTTTAGGTATGTGGGGTTGAGGTGTTAGGGTTTGTGTTTTGGGTATTAGGGATTTTGGGCCGGGATTGGCTTTAAGAGGCAATATATGAAGCATGATAAATGTGAGAGGGTGGGAGAGAACGATGACGGAGACCGATGACGGAGGTCCGATTCAGATTTAGAGAGTGAGGTCGCAGAGAGGATGCGGATCGCTGGAGAAAGTGAAAAGATAGAGAGAGAAGAAAAATAAAAAGAAAATAGACCAAAGAAATAGTTCGCGTATTCTGTGACTGTGAGAGAGCGGTTCTTGTGCAACTCATGTCACGTTATCCTTCTCCTTTTCGGCCAACGTGTCACATTATCCTTTAATCCAATTTCGTTTATGCATTTAAATGAAATTATTAATCATGGGGTATTCATAGCCATTCCATCATTTACATGTTTTTTTGGCTAATTAATCCAAAACAAACAAATAAATGGGAAAAAAAATCACAAACAGTACTTCAACTTAAAAGACGATCGACACTTTAATATCTCAAGTTTGAAAACTATCACTTTGGTACTTCAATTGTGTTCATCTCCAAGAAAATGAAGAAATTCTCCAATATAATCTGAAAATTAAAGTTTCTTTTACGCGAAAGAGATGTTAATCCAGTCTCACCAAGGAGTAGACTAGGGTTCATAATTCAATTGGTGACTAATTAATCCAATCACCAAGGAGTAGGCTGCATTTTCACCTATTCAATACAAAAATTATAATGGAGATGCTTCTCATATACACACGTATTTCCGTAGGAGCGAAACAAAAATTAGAATATAGCATATCATATGCATGGTGATTGGTGAAAAATCTCGGTTATTAATTTGTGCTTTCGAACCATTAAAGTTTAGATTCTTTAGGGAGGGGAATAAAAGCATGAAAGGTAAGATAGTTTGCATATGCATAAATAATTGATATATAGTTTACAGTTTATTGATCCCATCTCATGGTTAATTATAATGCATAATATATAACAAACAATCTTGTGCAGCTGAACACTAATTCCCCACTCTTCCGATTCTTAAATTGATAGGATAATTCACAGCCTTTTGTCCATCTCCGCCATCAGCATTCCAAGCTTGCTTAAATGCCTCCATCACATCGTCCTTCAAAAGCTCAACGCCCTTCTCTTTAGCTGTCTGATAAGCTGACCACGACCTTATGTACGTGAAAAAATCATCCAAACCCATCAATCTCTCCGTCGCAAACTCGAACGGTCCTGTATTGTCTTCTCCGCTAACCGGCTCAAACGGAAAATCGATCGTTCTGTACTTGTTGTCCACTAATTTACGCGCCAGATCCCAGTAGGGTTCGACATCGTTGGAATAGAACCGATCGAAGACGGTGTCTACACTGTTGTTAACTCTAGGCACAGTGTAGCACCATGCAGCAATAACCCCATTGGGTTTTTTGAGCACCCATTTCATTTGTTGGTAGAAACTTGGAAGGTCAAACCAATGGAGGGCTTGTGCAATGGTCACTAAATCCACACTTGATTTTGGGGCCAATTTTTGTTCAATTTCGGGTATGGACATGACCGCAGGAGTGTGCTCATAGCGAACATTGGGGAGTTTGGGAGCGAATTCAAGTTGCTTTTGGCTTGTGTCTGTGGCTACCACATTCTTGAAGATCTCAGCCAGCTGAAATGAATCAATTCATATTTCAGAGTCTATGTCAAGAAAAAGAAAATACAAAAGAGTGTAAAGTCCAGTCTCTCAAGATTGTCACACACTGTTCTTGTATGAATGTATAAAACAAAAAATTTATCTATAATTTTAACAAAGAAAACTAAGCAAAACATGTAATAAACTATCAAATGATACGAAAAATAGAGAAATATGCGATATTAGCTCCTTATTGAGGACGGACAATTTGGCTCTTGCATTACCCTCTCTAATTACGCAACAGATTAAGGTTTGGAATTTGGGATGTTAGAAGAGAAACTTACAGGTCGGACAGCCTGGCCAGTACCGGTGCCGACGTCCCATGCAAGGTCGTGTGAGGCAGTCTTGGAGGCAATGAATTGAAACAGCTTTTCTGGGTAACCTGGGCGAGCCGCAGCATACTGCTTTGATTGTTTGATGAACAGATCCGCCATATCTCTTTTCCTGTCAAAGTTAATTTAAGAAGTTGGAGGTAATGTGAGATGTGAAGGTAACCACGTATATGTATATATAAACTAATTTCAATTTGGTTAATATTTGGGGAAGGTAATGGACTAATCATATTGGCCTGACCCAATTGGAATAAGCATCCCTTGAAAACAATGAGGCGCAGTCGTAATTTGACCAAGGCACTTAGAAAGACATCAACATCAGGGAATGGAAATTCAATTGGTACACTCCGACTTGGCAACTTCCCAGCAAAACATATAACTCACGGTCCTTAATGAAACGACATCATGTACAGTAGGATTGTCCAATTATCGTTGACTATAAAAATAAAATTGTTATGACAAGAAAAGGCCTCAATTTCAACCACAAAAAGATTTCAGAAAGCATGAAAATGTTTGAGAGCCTTTAAGTTTTCAATGGGCTTTCTCTTTATATATTTTTGGGCATTTCTTTTTCAAAACTTTTTTATGAGCTTTAGAAAATATGAATTTCGTCAAATATTTTGCTTTTATATTCATGGAAATTAAGCGAGGTTTTCTCTTAATCACAGATCTAACGGTTGCCTTGATTTTGGGTCGGCCCAGTACGTGATGGTAGACGAACTCTATGTAGTGTTGGACTAATCATTTTATAGATCTAGTCTACTATTGCATAGAGCGGATTTTCATTAAATTTCATTAATGTTATATAACATATATTATTTCACAAAAGTAACCAAGTTTAAGGGTGAAACGAACATACTGTAACGCTAGAACAGCTTGCTTCCATAAGAGAAAACAGAAATATGCTTGAGTTCTGATAGGTTCCTTCCCAGCTGCAAAGCCATCTTCATTTCAAGCACTTGCCCATTCTCTCTTCTCCCAACGTCCTTTTCTCTTAAATTTGCTTCTATAGTCTCTTGCATGAGCCTAAAGAAACCAGCATTGCTTCTGTACATTTCAACCACCATTCCAACTTGA
Source organism: Rubus parviflorus (assembly GCA_029955375.1). Lineage (NCBI taxonomy): Eukaryota > Viridiplantae > Streptophyta > Magnoliopsida > Rosales > Rosaceae > Rubus > Rubus parviflorus. The sequence goes on from JARGGL010000003.1 coordinate 807,944, forward strand.
CCCCCATGTTCTATAGTGTTCACCACACTTGCTAAAGCTCCCCCAATGGCTCCTACCATCCCACCCCAAACCCCAAAAGTATTAGAACCAATTAAAGCAGATCCCAAAGCTGCAAGACCTGTTAATAAAGGGCCAGAAATGGCCAATACCCTATTAATTTTCAAGGCTACCTCAGTCAACCTCAAGTACTCTGGCACATCCTTGCTCTTCAATACCCCAACGATCTCTCTCATTTCCTCTTCCAACTTTGTACTCCAACTGTTCGATCTATTTACCAAGCTTCCTTCAATCCCTTGATCGAGTACTCCTCGGCGCTGTTTCTGTTGCGGCCACCATATTGCAGGCTCCACAGTTATGGGAAATTTGTCAAGCATTTCACCTAATAAGGGAAGTGGATATGCCCTGTCCAATGCCAAAACTTTCTCTATTGATTCGTTCACATCCATTGTAGTCGGGTTTCGAAGAGACAGTGTTGTTTGAATCTGGCTATGAAGCTGCTTGAACAGTCTAGCTGCATTTCTCTGTTCTTCGGCGAGTTGGGATGGTTGGATCTTGTTCATCACCACCAACATTCCAGTGGCTGCTACATAGAGAAGAGTGGAAGAGACCTTGAGTGCTGTAAAGGGTACTCCAGCAATTGAAGTACTGCTAGCTGCAATTCCTGCCATGGTTGCAGCAGTGAGAGTAATGGCATTGATGGAACTCATAAGGAGGCGGTTCCAATTGTCGCGCTGTGCCCCAATGTTCTTGTGCATCTCCACTCTATCTGCAACTGCCTCCATGATTGCATATAGCTCAGACAACACCACTGGATCAGAAAGATTTGCACTGCTATGTCTTGCAGAATTAGTACTGTGAATGGTAGAATTAGAATCACTTTCCTTTTGGGTAGTGGAGCTTGGAGTGTTGTAAGCACCATTTTTCATGTCCAAGCCCTCAACCAAACTTCTGGTTGGGAGATTGGGAAGAGAAGTAAGTGGAGTCACCTTTCCATTTGGTGTATTGTTGGTTGCTCCAATAACCACTCCCTTAGGAAAACGCTTTTGATTTGAGACACCCATCAAAGGAAATATGGTTGAAGCTTGAAAGGCTGCCATAGTTTCATTGGCTAGGTAGATCAAAATCATTTTCTTCCTATGAGTTTGGCTTGTGGATAGTGGATTGGTTTAGGCTGATCGAGAAGTGAATGTAGTGAAAGGGAAAGAGAATTGTAAGAGGTGGGAGAGAAAATGGAGATGCATGGTTGACACTAGCAGCATTGTTTGAACATTAGCTCATGTTGGGGTTTGAGCTTTGACACAAAATTCAGTTTGGCTGGCTTAGGTTTACTACATATTGACTTTCAACGGCCAATAACGAGTAGAACTCACTAAGGCCAATGCCTAATTCCGAACAAAAGGTGACTTGTTTTAGAACTTCTAGGCTTTAGCCCTTCCATACCAAGCAAGTAGTTAAATCATGAAAAGACAAATATATATATGTGTTGTGGTGAAAATTAACAAGAATGTACTGTCATTTACTAGAATGTAAAAGTAATATATATCTGCATGTTTATCTCTTCTGGTTCATGACCTGTCATTTCAAGAATCAACTCCTTAATTTTAGGCATCCTGATTTATTTGCATTCATATAAATTAACAACTAAAACAAGGTTTGTCTTGCTAGGTTGGTGCACCAACCTAACATTCATGGTTAGATAGCACTAAAGCCAACTCCGGAACACTGACATTGTTCTTCTTTTGCAAGAGGAGAGAAGGAGACTATATATACACATCCTTATTTACATTGGCGTTCATGGTGGTTGTCGTTTTTTGACTTTTTTCTTCCCAAGTACTTTGGCATTGAAGACTACCCCATATTGTTATGTTTAGAAGAAACATGTTGATAACATTGTTGTATTTTTTGTTTCCTCCAACACCTTAATTGAGTTGGCTACATATCATTACAATGTGTAAGATATAGTATGTATATATTAAACTTCTAAACGCTAGAATTCTCCTTAAATGTCTTTAAAAAAATTCTCCTTAAATGAATTTATAGTTTGTTATCATGAATTTTGTGTGAAGAAAAAAATTTTCTTCACACAAAATTTAAACTAGAAAAAGATCACGTCCAATTTTTTCTTCACACAAAATTTAAACTAGAAAAAGATCACGTCCAATGTACGTACTACTCCATCTTCATGTACGTACGTACGTATCAAATAAACATGAAAATTATAGTACAGATAGAAATTGAAGACACTAATAGCACTCCATCGGCTTATTATTAGACCACATCTGAATTCTCCTGTTGGCCGGGTTGCTGGCCGGAGATAAGAGATACATTTGTTATTTGATTTATCCAACCAGATGAACCTGTATTAATGTACCTCCAAACAATGTCTAAAATTTTATTCATGGAAAAACATGTGGAATGAAAACAATAATGCAGCTAGTACAGTCATGCCATCTTATATACATATTCTTTAATTTTAGTTTAGTTTAGTTTATCTTGATAGTTCTATACAGCTATATATGCACGTGGTTTTTATCATATTTTTTCTAGAAAGAAGCTAATTTCTTTGGTTTTATGAATTTACTGGTATTTTTAAATTCCAGAAAAATCTTAACGAAATCTACAGGCTAACTCAATATTTGTCTTAAACCATTGGGCACAGAATTAGCATTTTCTTAATCTATTTTCTCAGTTTTGCCATTGGCATTGTAGCCACTAGCACCTAGTGACAATAATATTGCTCCTCATCCTATGATAGTATGATGTCAAGGTCTTTGTATATATATATATATATATATATGGTTCATTCAACTCCTCGTGTAAAGTGCTCACTGCTTGTGCAAAGATGAAGTGTTCTTAGCATATTTAGTGGTTTCTTCTTTATATGAAAATTACACTGTCTCTAAGTCATGAGTCAAACCCTATTGTTTTAGCGAGTAGTTCTTGCATTATCTCTCAAAGTCATACCTAGCTAGGGTTGAAATCTTTCAATGTCTTGCACTACAAACATGGACTTGGGATATGAACACAAACACAATCAGTTTTCACCCTCTATACTTCTTTCCCTCGAAGAAAAAGAAACATCCACAAATTGTATGTTTTTGAAGATTTTACTGGTGGTTAAAAAGTAAAATCTTAACAGATTCATGTTTGATAGATGGATACAATTTGTGAATGAAGATTTTACTTTTTAAGAGATTTTACTGTATATTTTTAAATTACAGAAAAATCTTAACATCAATTACCAACTGGTATTTACTGGTGTTTTTAACCCCGTTCTTGATTGTGAAAACAAAAATGGCAATTGACGTTACTTTTTAAATTTTCTTCAATATCTTAACTATTTCTGAATTGATTTCACATATCATTGTGAGTGTACAATTATACATAAACATAAATTTCAAAATGATCATTTTTTTTTGTTCATTTATATTTATAGTTTGTTATCATGTTGAGTGATTAGACGCATCATCACATGAAATTAATCAAAATTGAAAATATAGAATATGTGCCTACAACAAACAAGCTAGGCCCTAATATTCATCTATCAAACATGAATATTATAGTGAAGTTGTTTCTCATAAGTCATAACATTTCCATGCTAAATTTGTTCAATTCGAAAATAGGTTGAAGAAAGAGAAAATGGAGCAGATTCACTACACTTAGTCAAAGTCTCGTTGTTGACAGTTTGGATATGCTTTATCTAACTCATGCATTTTATTAGACTAATTGCATAGCAAATTTATATTTTATACGCGTTTTTTTATAGTCCAAAAAATCCTAACAAATCTGCATGATAACCACCCAATATTTAGGTTGTTTAATTTATTTGTGAAGTTTTTGCCAATGGCCTTTGTAACTACTAGCCTAGTGGTTCCTTCTATGATGTCAAGGTCTTGTGTGGTTCATTCAACTCCTCATGGTGCTCAATGTGCTCACTACTTGTTCAAAGATGATGTCCTTTTTTCTTTTTTTCGATCTTTTTTCGAATAGTGGTTTCTTCTTTATTTGCAAGTTCCACATTCCCTGTTAATTAGTTAAACCCAGAATGGTCTTTAATTTAGCTTTTATATCTTTAAACATCTTTAGTTGTATAATTTGTTACTGAAACCTTTCAAACTACTTCTTTACACACTCGTTGACTTGGGATGCAAGCAATGTATATTGTTTTCAAGGATTGTCAATAATAGTCAGCCATCCCAAGCTTCACTCTAGATTACACGTTTTTTTTTTTTTTTTTGTTTTAAGAAAAATAAATAAATAAAATCAATGATCCATTTCGAAGACCTGGATTTAGTATGACACTGACAACTAAAGAAGCTTAGATTTCATAATAATGTATAATTAATTTTTGTACTCAATTTGCAAAGAATACAATTATCAGCCCACAATCTAAGGTGAGATCGAACATGAATGTAATATTCAGAGATTATTCCACGATGTCTTCCATGGCTTATTTGCAACACAAGCAAAAGAATTTTTATTTTCTAATTTCTACTACTACATGTCCCCTGCTTTAAGCTTTGAGCTGCACATTCACATGCGTTTGTGGTCTTCAACCAAAACCGAGTAAGCAATATACAGCTTAATTGGAAAGCATCGCAGTATCTCCTTGATTGCATTAAGTCAAATTCAAATCACACTTGTTTCGTTAAAAAATAGTCATAGATAGATGTGCAAGAATATAGTTGAGAAAATGCATGGATACAAATGAGCAAAGTAGTTCAAGAGGAGCTAGGCAGGATCACACATTTTTAGCAAACTGCGGCATACATGAAAATGGGATCCATCACTTATTCATAGAGTTCGTAATTGCTGAAGAGAGACCATCTGTGACCTAAACTACATGTAAATCATAGGGAACACAAACTATCTTGAGGCCGATTAAAAATTTAGTTTTCACTTGGCCTTTGGTAATGCCACAGATCTTGCTTGTAAGTTTAGGTATATTCCCCTGAAAAAAAAAATTGCAGGAGAATGAAGAAAAACAGAAGACCAGTAATTTGGTAACAAATTACATGCATATGCATAGAGTATAAAGGAGGTATAATTTAGTGTTCATACCAGCAGAACGCAACCAAGCTGTGGAAGATGACGCGAAATTGGAGTGGCACGTACTGGTGATTTATCCACCCCAGAACAGGCCAGAACTGCATATCCATCCAATCAAGGTTTTATAAGATTATGATATGATTTTTGTTTTCTTAGAATGACTTGGCATAAATCATGACAGGGACAGAATCATACCGTCCAAGCTGTGTACTGCACCGCCGGATAGTCCTTCTTAATTTTACTTTTCACATGCATCCATGGTCTTCCTGCGTTTCACATTTTCACAAGACAATAAGCAGTAAATTAAGTTCAGAATATCTGTTATTCATATCTAGCTCAAACGATATCATGCCTCTATCAGGCTGACCTTCTTTGAAAATTTAAGAGCTGTTTGACTCTACAATGATATTATTATCTATTTAGTCTATACAAATAACAACACTTAGATCTTAATCAAATCTAAGGGCTGCTAGGTACTACTGAACTAAACTGCATTTCTCACATGCCAACATTTCAAACACAAAAAATTGAAGATCACAGGCTTTGGCATATACATACCCTCCACAACCAACCCATAGTAAAGCATGAAAAGCAAGTTATTCCAAGGAGAAGATGTCAACTGTTCCACTAGCACCTGAAATAATTTCATGAGGAAAATAATTTCATGAGCACAATCTTTTTAGTTTAAGAAGGGAGACCAGAAACTAAGGAGCTTAAAATACTGATGATCTCAAATATGAAGTGAAGGAACCCAGGATTGAGACTTCTACAGTCATTTAGATTTCCAATAGTTGGGAGCAAATCTGACATTCAATTATTTTCCATGGCTATCTCAACAACAAACAAAAGCATGAAGACAAGGAGAGTAAACCTACCTTCTTGGCTACTGTTTTTGTATCCTTCTTCCCCTTGAAAATCTTATCAAGTATTAAATGCAGGAAATGCCCAAAGGGTCCAAGATAAGCAGCTCCAAAAAGCTGCAATCAGAAATGCAAGTTTCTAATGAAAAACATGTAACAAATAGGTATACACATATAGATTGACATATCAGGATTTGGCATGTGTGCATATACTAAAGTTGAAGCTTCTTTCCTTTAGCACATTAATAATTCTAGCACCAAGTAAACACATTTCAAAGTGGTTAAGACTGCATAATGAGATTGAACCAAAAACCATGCTGCATATTTTGCAATTTTTTTTGCTTTATTAGTTTGCAAAAGGTGTTTGATGATATTGATTCTTTCAACTGTATGCCTTTATCCATAAACCCACGTTGTCATATGATCCACTCAATTGAGACACAATCCATTGCAACCATATTGTTTTAGTACTTAACACATTTAAAGTTATAATACAACTCTACTACTGCACAAACATGGTAGTGCCATTAAATTTTAACATTCAAAACAAGGTATAAAATAGCAAACAAGTTATGGGAGAAGAAGAATATTGTAGTGCTGATGAAATGAATTTGATAAACTTTCTCAAATGGTATGGATGATTAGCATCTATCAGAACGTGACCCGCAAAGAATTCAAGTCCAGTGGCCAGTGGTCCACCAACAATGGCAAAGAGTAACAGGGCATAGTTCTTCATAAGCATTTTGCTTGTTTGTTGGTCCAAATTTAGCTTACATCGGATTCTAAATGAAGATTGAGTTTACGAAAATACAATGTGTGTATGTCACAATGATCATACAGATTCTAAGGTTGGCCTTTTACCATTTCATTTCGCTTCACATCCAATTATGCAGAATAAAGGAAAACACCAGTACAACAGCACACATACACCAATCAGATTTATCAAATACACACATCTATTGTGAAATTGGCAAACAAAGTAACCACACCAAATGGCGAAAGGAGCTTACCACTTTGAGAACAAGCCTTCGTAATTGAAGTTTCTGAATGCCTGTGAGCTTCTGAGACACTATATCACTGATCGCTGACAAAACCCCAGCTGTAATTGCCTGTTCCAATAAGCAAAACAGTAATGGCTAAGACCTCACAAACACTAAATTCGGTAAGATCCCAACACAACCACTAATCATAATTGAGTGGAAAAGTCAATATCTTTGAAAACCCAGATAAGAAAACATGTCCAAAATCATGAAAAGTTTCAATCTTTTTGGCTTTCAATGAAAAACAAAGCAAACCAATCATGGGTTTAAGAGGAAAGCAAAGGAAATCAAAGTAGAATAGTGATAAAGACATGGGCTTTGACCTTAGTTCTCAGGGGATGTCGCTGAAGCTGAATCAAGTAGTGCTGCAACCCCTTCTTTGCTATCGATCCCATGCTTTCTTTGTTACAAAGTCTCTAAATTCCCCTCTTTAATAAGTTGAACTGCTGGAGAAATATTTTGGTCTTAAATTCAGGGACTGTCAGAATTGCGTCTTTTTGGGTCCTACCTAAATTATTCGTGTGGAATTGCCGGGAGCGGATTGCCCAATAATTATGTACTGTGATTTAATGAGTAATATCTCGCAGTATATTCTCTTTTTAGATTTTACCAACCTCACTTTCCCTATTTTTTCGTTTTCTGGCCTTATTGTTTTTTTGGTGTGAATCTGTTTCTTTCATTCAAGGATCTCGGAAGTGTAAAAGTTGACAAATAGGTTTTCTTTTTTTGGCAAGAAAGTTGACAAATAGGTTTGAAGTTTCAGGTACAAAACTGAAAAAGTCAATTTAATCCAAATTGGAACTGCTCAAATGAAATCGGCTATGTTACCCTAAGCATTTCCCATTTGTTTTTGTAGTGCTCCATTGTTATTGTGTTTGCGTTTAGTTACGTAATAATTTGTAAAGGTCAAGATAACGGGAAAAAACTTGTGTATTCTTATTGTACATAATATTCTAATAATAGCGATGAGAAAGATAAAATTAGTTGTTTTATTTACAGTTATTACAAAAAAAAAATGAGACAAAACAATATGTGAAATTTGTGTTTTATCTAAAAAATTATTATTTTCTCCCTTCAACTTGAATCTTGAACAATTTTTTAATGAGTGCAAGAGAATGAACTTGTGGCAAATGAGAATGGCCATGGTAGTTATCATTTACATACTTTGTGGGGAATAAACTTGTGACATCTTAAAGATTGAAAATGAGAACAAAATGGGATCAAATACACAACTTCTTTCACAACCATAATAAACTAATGCCATTCAAAGCATTAAGATGAATCACTAAACTATAATAGAAGGCAATCCCACTATTGATTCAAGTGATGAGGAATGGAATGCGAGTGGCACAAGCTAAAGGTTTGAATTTTAACTAACAAAAAACAAAAGAATGAAAGAAACACTATACATTAATTGTACTCGTAAGGTTTGAGTTTGACAACTAGGTAGGTATTCACTCGGTCCACCAAGAACACCAAGTAGTGAAGGTAGTGAAGGACCATTTCAAATTACAAGTTGCAATTAGATTTATTCAAATTATGAGAGTACAACGCAAGCAATGCGTAGAATTGATTACTATATTGCATGAGAGAGTGAGAGAGACTGAACGAAACTAAACGGTGGATGAAATTTTGAACAAGAAAATTAAATATGGTGAATGGGTCAGGTTGGTCAGATAATGGGCCAAGTCTACCCATTCAATTCAGCCAGTCAATATTTTCCAAATCTGACCTCTTCTTCCTTTCAGTTTCATCACTATAAATACCCACCGCATTGTTCCCTCTTCTTCCATCTTCAACTCTCCTCTCTTCCCTCACAATACAAACCACAACAAAAAGAAAAGCTCAATCTTTTGCTATCTTCCTTCTTTCAAAACACAAACAAAGAAAACCCAGAGAGAAAAAAACCAACCAAAATGGCGTCTTTGCAAACTTCAAGTCTCATATTCCACCCTACATCTTCAACTCTTTCTTGTTCTTCAAGGAGAACGATCAATGCTGCAATCCAGGTCCCCAAACTTCCAAGACTCCGATTCACGAACTCGAAAACCGCAACAAAGTTGGTACGTGAAGGGCTACAATGGAACGATGAGATCACAAACACATACCCAATAGCCCAACCAAAGCATCAAGAATCAAATCACTTTCATTCTACTACCACTACGTCTACAGCTACTATTCAGCTCTATGCAATCTTAGAAGCAGTAGCAGACAGAATTGAGATGCACAACAATGTCTGCGAGCAGCGTAACAACTGGAACGTACTTCTTCTCAACTCAATCAACATGATCACTCTCACAGCCTCATTAATGGCCGGAATTGCAGGGACTGTTGGTGCTGGAATGCCCATTTTGGCCTTGAAGTTGTCTTCCACTCTTTTATTCACTGCAGCCTCAGGACTGTTACTTATTATGAACAAGATCCAGCCTTCACAACTCGCCGAGGAACAGCGCAATGCCACAAGATTGTTCAAGCAAATCCAGACTCAAATCGAAACCTTACTAGCTCTTCGCGAGCCGACAGAACAAGATGTGAAGGAAACAATGGAGAAGGTCTTAGCTCTTGACAAAGCTTACCCACTTCCATTGTTGGGAGCTATGCTTGAAAAGTACCCACAAAATTTTGAGGCAGCTGTTTGGTGGCCTAAAAGTCATGGACTTCAAAATCCAAGCGAACCCAAATCCAGGATGGGAAAGACTAATGGGTGGAGCGAGGAACTTGAGAAGGAAATGAGAGAAGTTATTCATGTGGTGAAGAACAAAGACTTCGAAGACTACGAGAGATTGGGAAACTTGGCATTGAAGATCAACAAGGTGTTGGCAATTTCAGGTCCTTTGCTTACCGGAGTTGCAGCCATTGGGTCTGCTTTTGTGGGTCATAATGATATTGCAGCCATTGTTGCAGTGGCTGCTGGGTCATTGAGCACCGCAGTTAATGCTTTTCAACATGGTGGTCAAGTTGGAATGGTGTTTGAGATGTATAGGTACTGTGCTGGCTTCTTCAACAAATTGGAGGATACAATTGAAGCCACACTTGGGGAACAAGATTTGGAGAAAAGAGAAAATGGGGAGATGTTTGAGATGAAGATTGCTTTGGGATTGGGAAGAAGCTTGCCTCAGCTTAGAGATCTTGCATCAAAATCAGCTTCATCCAGGAGAAATGGAACAGTTATAGACGAAATGGCCTCGAAACTTTTCTGATTTAAGTTCACATTAATTCTGTACAAACAAAAGGGAAAATTCCTTTGATTTGTTGGTTCTTTGTACAAAAATTAAGCATGTAACATAGAAGAAAGATTAATGATAGTCCTCATTTTTTTACTACAATTTTTGCTTTTTGCTGAAGAATGTGTTTAATTTTCTAGCTTTGGCATCACATGCTGTCATGCATGACATAGAAAAGATTATTAAAGTTTTGGGTTTCTGTGTTTGTCTGATTAAGCTTGTTTACTGTTTGTATAACAACTAGGTTAATTTGCGTTCAATTACAGTCTTTGACTTCTGTAAATGTCAGTAATTGAGAGAGAGGAGGGAGTTTTTCTTTTTCGATTAGGAGGGAGTTTTGATTCTATGGAATTTGGTACTTGAACAAAACGAAGTTGTTAATCGCATAATTGAATATTAGTATGATGGTGTACAAGAAAACGGTCTGGATTGGATGGCTTAGATTATCTGGCAATCTTGACCTTTTCGTGCACAGTCTTACCTTGAAGGCCCTCCTGGAGTAGAGTGCGTCACCTCTCAAATTCCTCCTAGACAATATGGTCAATGTAATTCTCCTATTATAACTAGGTCAATGGCTGAAATGACATATTGGCTAAACTTATAAAAGACTAATATCAACAGCGGCAAGAATCCAATATGATTAAACAAGGAGATAATTTTGACTTTGCAGACTCAAAAAAAAAAATAATGAAAGAAAGAGATGATGATTCATTTGCCCTTTAGTCTACACTCGGCTCGAGCCGGCACTGTTTATAAGACTGAAAACACTGTTCATAAGCCTCCTTATTCCTTTAGTATATATGTAATTTGAGGTGTGAAGTTCGAATTTTTCCTTCCTAGATATTGTTTAATAAAAAAATATATAATAGGTGTCAACTTCCTCGGTTGAGATATCATTATGAGAAGCAATTATTAAACAGATACATATGTGAGATTAAGAGTACAGATACAACTCTACATCTTTCTGGTGTCCCCCTTAATAGTTTTCTTCTTAGAACATGGTTTGTCTGATGAACAATTAACAACCATAACAAAATGGAGTTCGCCAACTTAACGCTTTCTGTTTCTCCATTTTGTATTTGTTTCGATACGACTTAAACAAAGGATATTGTTAGAACAGTCAACTTACTTGGTTCCATTTTTGTTTTGGCCTGATTTTCTTTGGTCCATCTTTATGTTATTGAATATTGCAAAAAATAACAAGTAAACACTCGAGCCACATTCAGCCTTTGACATCAAACTAAAGATTGACCAAGTTACCTAAAAATATATTACCTTATCATGCAAGGGAACTCTATTCTGATTACACTCCTGAGCCAACTGAAAAACAAATAGATTTATTCGATTCTCGAATGCAAAAGTCAAATTCATCATTTTGAAGTTTTTCAAGTGTATCATCCAAATCAATCAGTTGTGAAATCCATTGGTAACCATGTAAATATATATTACTGTAGATCTCAAAAGATTGTATTGCATAAAAGTGAAACACAACTAAAGCAATACATTCCATTTCATTCCATATTCATAGGAAGTAAAGAATAGAAATGAGAATTGACTGCAACAGTCGAGTTTTATAACGTTAAAAAGGGGTACCGATTAGAAAAACCCAGAGATGAAATACTGCACTTGAATTAGGTTGGCTTGTAGTATTTTGTTGGTACAAAAGGCATTTTTGTGACAGCTCCATCATAGGCCTTTCCTCGGACAACAATCTTAACTTTTGTTCCGGCCTTGTGGTTTCCAGATTTCACGTACCCCATAGCAATATTTTTCTTCAGACAGGGGCTGAATCCTCCACTGGTAACTTCCCCAATGGTTTCGCCTTTCTCATTCTGAATCTCACTGTGGCCTCTAGCAGGTGGGCCTGAAGAGAAGAAACCAACACGCCTGATCGAAGGACCATCCGCAAGTTGTTTGAGTATTACCTCAGCACCAAGAAAGCCACCTTCTGCCCTTCTTCTCTTGCCTATAGCCCATGTGAGCCCAGCCTCCACTGGTGTTATGTGTTGCTCCATATCATTTCCATATAAACACAACCCAGCTTCCAGTCGGAGACTATCACGAGCTCCCAATCCAGTCAGCCTCACCTTCCCCTCAGATTTCTCCAAGATTGCTTTGGCAAGGTCCAATGCATTCTCATCAGGAACTGAGATTTCGAATCCATCTTCACCAGTGTACCTAAAATTCTCAGTCAAAAGAGTAATCAAATATCCTCCAGGAAACAGTCACTCCAATAAGAGAGTAGAAATGCCAGTTGAAAAGGGGAACCAAAAAAATGTGAACTAAACAGATAAAATTAAGTATTGCATTCTGAGGCCTGGATGCTTTGTTCTGATATCCCCAAGAAAAATCACAAAACAGAATTGAATTGCTTCATTCATTTTTCTTAGTAATTACAAAATGCATAAGGGAAATAAAAACGAGTAACAAAGGTCAGATCACCCACTAAGGCCCTAAATCTATATAGAACAAGGGTCATCAGCTGAAAACTTAGGTAGCAAAAAATTGGAAACATACCCAGTCCTTGTGAGAAAGCAGTGTGCCCCATTGATATCCAAAATTCGAAACTCTCCGAAATAAAACTTGCTCAAATCCTCTTTTGTCAAGTGTTGAAGAGTTGGGGCAGCAAGAGGACCCTGCACAGAAAATTCAATAAACTCTTAGTACATGTCACTAGAAAGGATATTAATCAGCTATTGTAAAATCAAACAGTATCCAATTGAGAGCTTGCTTCTCTTCACTCACACAAGTATTTTTATAGTGTTATAGAGCATTACTACAATTGTAAAATTACAAACTCGAGAGCAGTTGAATCAAAACAAGTACAATCATACATACATATCAGCAAAACAGTATAGAGATACCGATAGACTTATTACAAGGATTCACCACCAGCAGTTGAATCAACAATACAGAATAAAAGGATTCACCTGAAGAGCTAGAAGAGATCTCTCGTCATGGATGTGCCATGAGACATCTCCCCCTTTGGCCTTGAATGCCTTCATGTGCTCCTCAATGTGAGCCAGATCTTTATCCCTACATCCAGCATTCACCACCAGGTATATGTGGTCATCTGTAACCTTGGTAACCACAGAGTCATCAATTGCCCCTCCCTTCTCATTTGTAAAGACAGTTAGTGTCCCTGTTCCAGGGGTCAGAGCAGCAACATCAGCAATGACGAGCTTTTCAAGGAAAGGGATGGAGTCCTTCCCTTTGAGGCTCAGCCCACACATATGGGAGACATCAAAGAGACCACCATTCTCCCTACAGTTCACGGTGGAGTCCATAATTGAGTCCTTATACTGAATAGGCATGCCCCATCCAGCAAATGGCACCATCTTCCCGCCATGAGCAACATGGAAGTCATAAAGAACTGTCTTTTTGAGCTCAGCTTCCGAGGCAAAGTATCGACGAGCTACACCCTTCTTATCACCCTGAGCAAGGCGTCGGGTGATTGACTGACCAAGCTGCCACAAACCCCCTCCTCTCATCTTAGCAGTTATATCTAATCAACAAAACCATAGTAACTCTTAGGTAAATATTCCAAAATCCTGAAAGATTTCAAATGATAGAAATGTACCGGTATCTAAATGGCAAATAAAAATTCAAGCTAGACCCTCATATCTCTCAAGAACAATAATCAATATATTCTAGCTCATCAGTTTTTGATGCAAACTCGAAAGTATCAACAAATAAGTTCATTGAAAAATGTTGCATCTCACTTCGTACAGCTTGATTGTAGAGTTGCATTGAGGCATTATCATAATCACTAAACTGAGATATATACTCTTAAAAGTCAATAGACTCAAAACACAGTTGAAACCACCAAGCTGAGGTCTTTACAAATAAAGTTTAAGACTTTGCAGCTGGGTATCCACCTAGGCATTCATAACAAAGTTTAAGCCACTCATTCAATCAGATTCAATCAGAACAAACACCTCGTATTTTACAAAAATACGCATTCCAATAAAAAGAGGATTATAAACCAATGAGTCATGAACCATCAAAGAGTACACAAACCAACCACATAGATCTTCTCCTACCCAATCTTACATTACCCAAATGAAATGCAATTACAGAAGAGAGAGAGAACGAGAAACTTACATAGTGAAAAGGGTTGTCTTCTCTGTTATCCGTTCTTCAAATGCAAGCAAATCTGAGAGCCCAAAAGAGCATCTCTGAACTAAAAAAAAGGTGGGTTTTTTATATATTTGAGCGCAAGTAAGAGACACACAGACAAAGATTGTTGAACCAAAAAAAAAAAAAAAAGTTGGTGGTATGTAGTGGGTGGAGGAGGGTTTCCGTTCCTAATCTTGACAGCACCCCATCGTTAGTGAGTGGTGATAGCACTACCTAACAAAATACCCTCCAATCTCTCAGTTTCAGTGTTTCACATATATGGGTGCTTCTCTGCTTCTCAGTCACACCCAGATTTTCTGTGGACTCGAATCATCCGACGGCTGTTGGTATAGGGGAGTCTGACAATACAGTATCTTTGCCGCTTATTGTGTCCGAGGTTATCTAAATCCGGGGTCTTGGAGTGTATAGGGATCAAAGTGGTGGAACTGAGGACAGGTGATCAGAGTTTTTCATGTTAAAAAAAAAAAAAAAAGGGACTGTTAAAAACATAAAATCGACCACAGTGGGAGTCGAACCCACGACCTTCTGATCCGAAGTCAGACGCGCTAATCCACTGCGCTATGCGGTCGAATGATGTTACATTTCTTGCTATTTTAGATTATACCTAGTTGGATTTTCATTAGGAAGTACAGAAAGGATATTCGCTCGAGTAATTTCTCTCGGTCGTCAGGTCGTGTATGATGATGTGTGTCTATCTAATATAACATATAATGAGAGATCTACTTAATTTGTATACAAGCATGAAGCTAATCCAAACGATACGATAGTGATAATGCTTCGTTGTTCATATTTGGCTTCATTTGTTTGTACGCTTACTATAGATAAGACTCATAAAAGATATGACATGCCACATTATTATCGTGTCATCTATAAAATACTCAAGTGTAATATAGTACTCTTCTCAAGTGTAATTTAATTTTACGGTTAAAGTCACTCAAGTCTTCTCGTCACTTAGCCATGGCACATTATTACCATGTCATCTATACATATGAGGAATTGGATCATTTTTTTTTTTTTGAGAATAATTGGATCATTCATATTATCATATAAGTTAAAGTTATTTGTTTGATGCTTGATCTCGTATCCAGATCCTTGCAATACTGTAAATATTGGAGGAGAATATTGCAAGAAAGGTAGATTTACTCTTTGAAGTTTCCACATTGTCTCTTTGTAAATTACATATGTGCAATGATTTCAAGTAAGAGTAAGTTCAAGAGAGACATCATTCACATCAGAATTCCCAGCGTCGCTTAGCCTGAACCGCTGGGAATAATAAGCTTTTGATGATGACTTGAGTGATAGAGACACTGTGGCATCAATATCTCCTCCAGATTCACTTTCACCACCCAAATCTTCCCGTTTTGGATGATTGCTCTTGCAACCAGCATTGACAAATGACAGTACTTTCCCTTGATCATTGTTCTCCTGAAAAGTCACATGCATATACAGAATAAATTAACTGTACATTCAGAGCCAAGCCATATATAGAGAAGAGAGAGAGTAGTACTAGAGCATTATCAGTGCCTCTTTTGACTAGATCTGTGAATATGATGTAAGAATTCTGTTTCGAATTCTCATTGTTCCTGTAAAAAAAAAACCCGGCAAAGTCAGAATACATTGCAGATTCTTATTCTCAACATAAATTAGGTACTCTAACTCCCACAACTAATGAAAATTATGGGCCAAATTAAAAATAAATCGCAGACCATTTTGCCAAGGTGCTTGTATTCTTGAGATCAATCCCTTCAATGTAGTAACTGCTTCTATTGCTTAGGTAGGGTGCACTGTTGTACATGTTTCTCATCCTCCAATCGTTCCTTTGGCAATAATTAGGTTGAGTAGCAGTACTTTTCATTGGATAAAGCAAGTATGAGATGCTTGAGTCCGAGGCCTTTGCCTTATCATTCTTCTTTGCTGCCATAGCCGCTTCTGCAACAAATCAAAATTCGATTTCAGAGAGCTAAGTTAAAGAATTAAAGAATACGAGTCAGAAACAAATGAGGAACTCATCCATTAGTTGAGCTCAATTAAAGCCGTGATTTGATGTTCTTTTTTTCACTGATCATGTATTAGTTTCAACCCTCGATACAACATGATCAAATCCCACTTACAGGTTGTAGATAAAGTATACTGATTAAGATAATGATATCATAGAAATGACGAAATTTTGCTGTTCAACTTTAAACAATTAGTCAAGAAATTAAGGTGTACTACTCCTAATTTTATTTGAAAAAAAATGCATATATATGTCTCTGCATCATGAGGGCATGCATGAACATGTGTACCTTGTATGCGTTTCTCATGCTTCATGCTCCTGTACATCTGTTCATGGCAAACCTCAACGTGAGAAAGAAGGGTAAGTTTCAAAATCCCTAATTGAACTTCCCATCAAAGACATAGCTAACTCAAAGAAGAATTTAGAGCAGCTCACCTGAAGATGGCTTTTTATATGAGATATGGTAAGGCCCTTCACATTCATGATCTGCAGAATCAACTTTGGAGTAGCTCCTAAAATGGGAAAAAGTTATATACATAACTAAACACAAAGATGTGGAGAAAACTTGACATAGACATAAGAGAAAGCCTTAGATACTTACTGTCTTCTCCTCCAAGCCTTTCAACTGCATGCACAAAACAGCGGTGAAGATCAGCTGACCAACGAAGCCGAGGTACTTTTGAGCGAACATAAGGTCTAACCACAGTAGATGATGATAATTTCAGCAGGCTTGTCTGATCAGCTGGCAAATTAGTGTGGTAGACTCTCATTCTTTGAGCTGCAATTCTCATATTATGATCACCAAAGTGTGGAGAATATACTTCTCCATTGCCAAGTGAAGAAGATGAAGAGCTCAAACGATCAACTATTTCAACTCTCTTCATGCCTGATTCTGAAGACAGAGAGATAGAGAGGGGCTCATTGTGTTGCAACATACAAAAGAGAATAGAAATAAATAGCATAAACTCTGTTGCTCATTGTGTCCTTTAGTGACAGCTTTTCCCAGCCTCAAAGGGACACTGTAGTCCTTGAGGTTTCAATTGAAAAAAAAAAAAAACTTACTAAGCACAGAATTTCGTGCCTGCCCTGCAGAAGGGTCAGTCGGTTGTGGTTTATGTTCAAAAACGCCTTCATGATTGGGTGAAAATGAAAGTTAAAAAAAGAAAAAGTCAAATATATGCATATATAATTCAAACTACAAGTCCTTGTTGATGATACCATTTTTAACAGGGTCTTATCTACCCTGCAAAATCCTAATGCTATCTGGCCATGTAAAACGTATAAAACTGTGCGAGCGAGAGTCAGCAAAGTAAACGTTATAAAAGAGAAGTAAAATATTGGGTTGACAGTACTACAGTAGAAAACAAACCAAATGCAGAGACGTTGCAAGTGTGAATGTGATTGTGACGGAAGCAATGCATGTCGTATGGGAAGCATTCCAAATAGCCCATTAAATTTCGAAACCACCTTGTCAGTAATCAGTTCTAAATATTCTGGAGAGAACCCAATATTAATATTTTACAACATTCAAACCTCGCTCCCTGAATCCAGCCGAAAAGAGGAGAACTTTCACTCTCTCAGGCATTTTATCAAACACAAGGTGGGCTTCATTCACATTGATCCCGATGCCCCAATCGATGATCACCACGAGATAGAGCAAGAGTGCTGCTACGTAGACATGGTTCGCATGTCGGGCATTGCTAGCTCGGAGACACGTCGGGGACGAAGACGTCATTGATGAATGCCAAATGCTCAGGGTGGCGATCATGTAAGCAAAGCCATGCAGGGAGGGTAGATTTGGAATTTTAGGCATTAATGCAAAGGGAAACGGCCAAAAGGGCTCAAAACCAAAGTGAGTGATTACATGGCCATGGTTTTCAGAGAGATTGAAGCAGCTGGAGAACGCTGAGGAGGCAATTGCGTCACAGAGTCCGGAGGGCCGAGCAGTAATTTTGTTTCTTTACCGCGACTGCCGGCGGTGGTCATTTTCTTATAAATTAATTTAAGGACCCTAATATATTGGAGGTAAAAAAAGTAAGGAATAGGGTAAATTGAGAATCACATACAGTAGTATATGGTACTTTTACATCTCAACACTCTGTTTACCGTACCAACTTAATTACATGAACATAGATTAACGTATACTCTGTTACATGATGATTAATCGCTTACAATTAATTTAAGGTTTAGTTCTTACATTTTGAATCCAAGCTCTAGTAACTCTAAATTCTAAAAAATATGGATAATGTAGTAGATGATATGTCGTGTCATATCAATTTGGTCGCACGTGTGACTGTGTGAGTATTAAAATGTTGATAAAGAAGTTGGTGTTCGAAACATTATTGAAGTCTCCGCCCAAATTTATGAGTTTTAATTTGATAGATTTTTTATTAAAAAAAAAACGGTAAATCTTTACTTCAGATTAAGAAAATTATTTACCACGAGAGTTACTTTTTTCTTTTACGATATGGGTAAATTTTTTACTTTAAAAGACGTTGCGCAACAATTTTTGTTCTCAAAAGTTTTTTCATTCATAAAGAAGCCTCATTTTCTCTCTAGAAAACCTTCATCCTTTGGTCTTTTCCCGTTGAGGGTTGGTGGCGCTGCCCCCACTCTTGACGGGTTCTTTTGTTGAGCTTAAGCTCGAATATGAGGTTTTTGCTTTTTCGATCGGTTTATTTTTCCCTGTTCTCTAGATCTATACATAGATCTATTTATCGAAATCTTTTCTACTAATTTAGAAAGAAAAAAAATCTCGTTTTCTTTTTTGAAAATCCCCATGCTTTGGTCTCTTTTTGTTAAGAGTTGGTGGCGCTACCCCCACTCTTGACAGGTTCTTTTGTCGAGCTTAAGCTCGGATCTAAGGTTTTTGTTTTTTCGGTTTAATTATTTTTCTTTGTTCACTAGATCTATTTATCGAAATCTTTTCTACTAATTTAGAAAAAAAATGATCCTGTATTCTTTCTGAAAAATCTTTGTGCTACCAACACCCTTTATGGGTTTTCTTATCTAGCCTAAGCTCGGATGTGAGGCTTCTTGCATGTCCACTTTATTTTTCTGTCTCCTAGATCCATATATGAATCTATATATCGAAACCCACAATTCTCGAGAAAGATGTTTTCTAGGAAATATATCCATGATCTCTTGTCTCTTCTTTTTGAGACTCAAAACTCACCTAAATTTGATTTCTACATCTCATATCCAGCCAATTATCCAAATTCAAGTTAACTCACCTAAATTTTCAACCCTAGCTCCGCCTTTTGCATTGCCAAACCTCCTTATGTAAGTCCGATCCAACCAGGTCCTGGGGTAACGCGGTATGTCGTGGTGGCATGCATGGTGGATGTCTAGCCTCATTGACAACTCGATCAGGTGCATGATCTATTGCATCCCAATTCTACTTACAGATTTAATTGGCAGGTGATCGAAGAAACCGAAATCTTACATCATGTTCTAGATTTAATTTTCTTGGCAAATAGGATTGTTACCATCCCTTTGGTGCATTATTATCATCCCGGCCATCTATGCATATATATAGGTAATAGGATTTCTCATCCGTACTAAATATAAATGTTAAAACGTACTCATTTCTTTTGGATATATATATATATATATATATATATATAAACCCTCATTTTTTTAGTTAAAAAAACTCACTTTTCTCAAATGTTTTTGTCAAATTAATTATCGTTTTACTAGTAGTTTATTTTTTCATTCTTGCTTTTGGAAGGTAAAGGTTTATGATTCACTACAAACAAAGTTTACATCGTTTTGCCTCTACTAATAGTATATATCCCTATTACGATGACTTCACAGTTCACACTACATCCTCACAGATTGTCACTGTATATATAGTTACACATGATATGTGCATGAATGATTTTAACCAAGAGTAAGTTCAAGATTGACATCATTCACATTAGAACTCCCAGCTTCGCTTAGCCTGACTCCTCTCATATTAGCCTCAACCCCTTGATCATTGCTTTCCTGTAAAGTCATATGCATGTACACACAGAATAAGTGCACTGTACATTTAGAGCCAACCATAAGAAGAGAGACAAGAGTTGTACTCGAATATTATCAGTACTGTATCCCCCAAGAATATCTGTGAAGATGATGTAAGATTTCGGTTTTATCGGTATCTCATCTTCCCTGTAAAAATACTCAGCCAAGTCAGAAAACATTGCAGATTAATTCTTATTCTCAAAGGTAAATCATATATTTCTATTCCAAACCACTTGGCCAATATATTGCATTCAAAGTAGCAACTATTTCTATATTGCTAGCATATATAGGTTGCATTGTTGCACATGATTTTCATCATCATTATATTATGGCAATACCTGGGTTGAGTAGTGTTATTTATTATGGAGTCGCGTAAGTATGAGTCATTTGAACTTGAGGCCTTCCCCTTCACATTCATCTTTTCTCTGGCGGCTGCTTCTGCAACAAATTTCAGTTATAAATAAATTAAAGAAAGGTCAATTAATCGTGAAGGTATGTGTGTGTTATTTGATTTAGCTTAGTAAATGCCTCACCTTGATGTTCTTCTTTCTAACCATGGGATTTCTTAAATTAATTCATTTATTTATTTAAAGACTATCTATAACGTGGTCAACCCCAGATGTACAGCATACAATTAATTAAATTTAGATGTAATGATCAATTTCATTGAAATGATTATATTTTCACTGTTCAGCAATGAAAAATTAGTCAAGGAAATAATTAATTAAGGTGTGAGGCATGCATGAATTCACAAATGGTGTTAATATTTACCTTGTACGCGTTCTTCATGTTTCATGCTTCTGTACATCTGCTCATAGAACACCTCAACCGTGAGAGAAGAATTATGAAATAATTCAAAGCTTGAATTCAAGCCAAAGAAAGGGCGAGTTCAAGACCGGAATTTACAACAGCTAGCTTACCTGAAGATGGCTTTTAATGTGACAGATGGTGATGCCTTTAACATTCATGGTCTGCAATATATGCTTTGGAGTTGCTACTGAAATCGGAAAAAGATAAACACTATATAAACAAACACAAAATGTTGAGAGAGCTAGCTAGCTTAACATAGACATCAGAGAGAGGTTTAGATAATCACTGTCTTCTCCTCCAAGCAGGTCAACTGCATGCACAAAACTGCGGTGAAGATCAGGTGTCCAGCGAAGCCGGCGAGCTCTGGACCGAACATAAGGCCTAACCATAGCAGCTAGTTGTGTTGGTCGAGCTAGGATCATCCTTTCAGCTGGAAAATTCACGTGGTGTGTTGGTCGAGGCAGGATCATCCTTTCAGCTGGAAAATTCATGCGGGGGACTCCCATCTGTTGATGAGAAGCTGCAATACTCATATCATGATTTCCATATGATGAAAAGTGCGGAGTGAATTGTAATTTTTTTTGTTCACCATTATCAAGTGACGAAAATGGAGTCCCTTCACCTAATTCAACCCTCTTCATTGCCATATCTTGGAGACTGAAAAGAGCTTCTTTTTTTTTTTGGAATCAGCAGAGACTCAGAGAGCAATTGCAACACACACACACAAACACAAGAGAAGAGAAGAGAATAAATAACAGAGGGCCGGTGACCCCTTTGCTCATATTGTCGTTGTGTAGTGGCGGCTTTCCTCATCCTCAAAGGGCAGTTTAGCCATTAGAACTTAGGGTTTCAATTGTAAAAAGAAAAAAAAATGCTCAGCACAGAATTTTAGGCCTGTCTATGTTCAAAAATGCCTTCATGATTGGGTGAAAGTGAGAGGTTAAAGGTGAAGAAAGTCATATGTATATATATTATTCAAATTCAACTACAAGTTGTTGGCGTTGACGCTGTGACTTTCTTACTTGGGTCATTTTCTACACATTCTAGCTTTATCTACCCTGCATTATCTTTGAAAAGGAATCTAGGTTAAAATTTATCCATGAGAAAGAGTCGGTGAAGCAAACGTTATAGGAAGAGAGAAAATTAAATGGGATGACACAAGAAGCCAAAGAAAAAGCAGACGTTATATGCGTATGACAGTGAAGGTGACAAAAGCTATGCATGTCTAGAAGGAAACATCCCAATTAAAACCCCAATAAATTAATTTTCAAACCTCTAAGAGACTCAGTAGTCAGACCTCTTCTCCAGTATAATATGTATCCAAAAAATAACCCCTAATTTCAGCCGAAAAGAAGAGAGCAGTTTCACTCCCCCAGTCCTTTACTCGATCAAGCAGCACAAAGCAGAGCTGGTTCACATGCACCAATCCCGACACAACTCGAATCCGACACGAAGACAAAGCACCTAAAGTGTGAGGATACGTATACGAGCTTCGCATGTCGAGATTTTCTGGGTTGGAGACACGTCGGGGATGAGGACGTCAGTGGTGAATGCCAAATTGCACAGGGTGGTTATGAAAGCAAAGCATGCAGTGGAGGGCTTAATTAGAAATTTGGGTGGAAGTTTCTTCATTAATTAATAAAAAAGGGGAAAAGGCCAAAAGGGGTTTAAAACAGATCGATCAGATGGCGGGAACGTGGCGTCCATGGCCATGCATGCATGGTGATAACAGAGAGCGAGGTTGAAGAACTAATTAAGCAGCAGCTGGAAAATGAATAGAGTCGGTTTTGTTCATTAATTTATCTCTCGTTGAGTCTGTGCCATGGACATGTGTGTTTGAGTTCGTAAGCAAACCAAAAGGGATTTGGATGAAAGCAAAGCAAGAGTGACTGTGTTGCAGTCAGGAGACCCTAGCAGCACAAAGAAGAAGCCTTTTTTTATCTTCACCGCTTGTGCCGGTGGTCGGTCAATTTTTTTTAAAAAGTATTTAATAGTGTAATTATTAAACTTCCCCCTGTGGTAATTATTAAACTCCCCTTTTTAATAGTGTAATTGTCAATGCGAAGTCGGTTTTTTAATGTTGTATTATACGGGAATGATTGGCTTCTATATGCATTCATAGGCTTTGTAATGTCGTTCAACATGTAGAAATGAAATCCTAGGTTCCTTTTCCTTTTCTTTTGGACCTTGTGTGTTTTTTCTGTAGCTGTTAGTTGTGAGCCCAATCTTGAGCTTAATCCAAAGGTTCCATTAATTTACTAAAAAGAAAAGGATAAACCCCATTTGGCATATTATTCCATAATAATAATAGAACAAAAAGGAAGATTTCTAGAAGCTCAAGATGAGCACCCAGTAACTTATAGGATGCTTCTAAAATTAAAGCAAGTATGTCACCCTCTCGTGACTAAACTTTGCCTTGTAATTCAATTCACTCATGAGATTTCAGAGAGGCCTGGTGCGGCGACCACTTGCCCGGCCACAAAGAATAGCATTTCTCGGAATTGGTAATTCATCTCTCCATGAATGTGCAGGGGAGTAAACTCTGAGATAGAACTGCTGCCCCAAGTACTGCCTCCCCCAATTCTGAGACCTCACATTCCACATTCCCACATTGTCCAATGCCACGGAGATTGCAGTCCATGCCCTTGGATACACCTGCATCCAAAACCCGAATCAAGTCAATAATAAATAACGAAAACATGGTGCATCGAGTAATGTAATGCTAGAAGAGTCACATTTTTCAGGTCACATTAGCCAATACAGTAGTTGGAAGGCAAGGTCCGGTATCACTTGCCGCACAATGTGTTTAGCTAATGTGACCCCCTTTGGCATTGCACTTGTATTCTTATTACCTGAACAGTGGAGCGTGCAACTGTGTCTCTCAAATTGTAACGCGCTCTACTTGCTTGCGTCCATTGTCCTCCATCCATCCTGTACATTCAGTGTTGTCAAAAATCAAACATACCAAGAAAATTAACATATTTTTGGTATGAAGAAACTGACTATGACTCTTACCCCAGTACAAAGAATGAATAGCCATCAATGTGCCATGATTGCACAGAGTCTTCCCAGTTTTGGAAAACAATCTCAACAAATTCTCGGAAGTTGGCACTCATGACTGAGGTTTGCAGGTAGCCTCCGTTTCCTCCAGGAGGGTTGGTAGAAATGCTTCCGAGATTAAAAACTCCAGGGATGTTGAAGTAGTCAGCGAGTTTTAGAGGAGTGTCTGGTGGAACATAAGAGACACCGTTCACAGCATACCTCTGTTTGCCATTGATATATGGTGCAGAGTTTGCAAGCATGATTGTCCGCGCTGGCTTGATCATTCCATAGTGGTATGAACCTTGAGGATTAGGCCTAGGTCCACTTGCTGTCAAATTCCAACTGGTTGAAAAAAAAACATCAAAATGATCAATGTGAACAAATTTACTTCATATCCTAGAAAGGCTTAACAATTCCTATGTAGAATATACTTTCAACAAACAATATTTCACTTATCTGTAACTATACATATAAGGGATGCATCAAGATTTAGCTTTGGAAAAGACAATTAAGCAAATAGTACCGTATAGATCTTGCTTGATTGAGGGACCAAGCAACCTCATTGGTAGGCCCCCAAGGGATAGGACCCGAAACTCCCTTCTGCGAATAGCTGTAGTGAAGAACGGCTGTGGTGGTGAGTACCTTGGTGGTGAAGCGTGAAGAGACAACCACATAGTAGTCCTGAACAGGCTGATCTGCTGTGACCAAGACAGAATAGGACTGCCCCAGATGGATGTCAAGTGCATCATATGTGTTCTGAAGTGTATGAGATCCTTCTACCTCCACCAGTTTCAGCTTGTGCCCTTGAATTCTGAAGTTAAGGGATGTCGTAAGCCCTACATTTGATATCCTAAACCTATATGTCCTGCCTGCATAAAATGCACATGGATTGAATTATGATCTGAAATAGTATCCAAACGGTAGTTTGTAAGTTCAAAAATCAGAGCTATTTTTTAGGGTGGGATACAAAGAAGAAGAATTTTTAGACACCTACCTTGTTCAACCGTGAATGTGTATCCATTCCAGCCACGGCCATTGATCAGAAGTCCATCAGGCGACGGAAGATTGCGACCGCTCTCCAAGAAGTATCGTCTCAGTATCTAAAATTAAAAAATGAGACCATTAGGAATATAAAGGAGGGGAGCCAAAGTGGTGTTTATAAACCTTGTACGTGACAAAATGGAATGGTAATTAATGAGTTGCTTACATAATGGTTAGTTTTGAACCAGTCGCCGGCTAGTACAGTGAAGTCTCCAGCAGGATTAGGGAAAGGAACTGGAATCTTAGGACGGCTCCAGATTCGGATGCCACCAAAGCCTCCAGCAGCTTTGTGGAACAAAAATGAGGGAAAGTAGAAAAAGCTACCAATCTGATCCTTCACTTGGATATTGTAAGTGAAGTTCTTTCCTGGTAGAATTGGACAGCTAGTGCCATACATTCCATCCTGCCATGAGTTCCTTCTCTGCTGTATACCATCCCTATACAACAATACACACAGGACACCACACTCAGATTAAGGACGTCACTTCAACTTATCAAGTTTGCGGCGACTACATCAGATAAGATGATGGAAATCATGCTGATAGTCATAAGTGTGCTCATAATTCAACACTGTTTTCAAGAAACCAAGTACAACCAGCTGTCTCTTTCTAACCTTCAATTTTCTCTTATCTAACACATTAAATGTGGAATTCACCTCCCCCCTCTACACCTCTTCTTAGACTTGAATGTTAGTTCATTGGTCATAAATTAAGGAGGTGGCTTCCTGTTGAAATTGAATCTAGATTCTTTTATTTGCAGTAGGGTGGGCTTGAGGGGCTAAACAGTAAATTCGTTTCTATAAATGTGAACATAGGCTTGTAGCTCATATGGGTTACATTATTTATGTTGCCCAAACTTAAATTTTGTATCTTTATTATTTAACAAAATGTAGAATGGGACAGGAAGAGATCCAGCATGTGAAGAAGGATCAGATTTCACATGCTAGAGATATAATATGAGGGCATAAGATATATCATAGAACTCGGTTGCAGAAATATACTAATCTAATACATTTTGGTGTAGCAAACATGCAATAGTTTTCTTTTTAGGTGATTTAGTTTGAGAACTAAGATTTAACCATTAAACAACATTCTAAACAAAACCAGATCTTCAATGAATGTCTGACTGTGAAGATGACTTCACAAAACCCATCAGACAAAAGTCATTAAAAAGGAAAAAGTTGCTTTCTTCTTTTGCTTATATTTTTCCTTTTGGTATAAAACCCCTTTATTGTCTCACAATATCAACACCAAGGACATGCGGACATGCTCAAAGGCCAACTTACCAAACTAACCCCCACATTTGACACATCACAAGTTTAATTGACAGTTCAGTTATACTTACTAGTGTGTATGCAAGGACATATTAGTCATTAGAAACAATTAAGAGGGAGGTAGAATTTTCAATATGAAAGTTTTGAAGCTATAGATCTGGTAGAGGTGACTGATTGGATAAAGAGCATAAACTCTCTATGTT
Source organism: Rubus parviflorus (assembly GCA_029955375.1). Lineage (NCBI taxonomy): Eukaryota > Viridiplantae > Streptophyta > Magnoliopsida > Rosales > Rosaceae > Rubus > Rubus parviflorus. Next base: position 834,627 of record JARGGL010000003.1, read on the forward strand.
TTAACACAAAACACAAGAATTAGCATAAACCCATATTCAGCATCTCACTTTCTTTCAATTTCTTGAACAATCATTTTCTCAGCAAACAAACAGAACACAAAGCAAGCTAAGCAAAAGCAGAGCAGTAAATTACCAAGAAAGAAGAAATGGTTCCCTTAAGTAATTGAAGACACTGATAACCAAGTTCTCATTTGTCACAGCATCAATTTGGGGCCCTGGAAATTGGCCATTGATCAAGATCCCCTGCATCAGTTATTCACATTTTTTGTTAAGCAAAAAAAGCAGAAAGCACTTTCCTTTACTCCCAAAACCAGCAAAAATCCTTCAAAGATAGTAGCTTTTTGAAAAAGCACAAGTACCTGTTGCTTAACACCAAGAGGATAAATGTCGCCGTAAGTGATTTTCCAGGTGAAGAACCTATATGGGTCTTCACCATTAACACCATGAACTAAAACCACAACCAAAGCAATGAAAAGATAAAGAATTCTACACTCTCTCATTTTCTTGTACTAGTTAAAGAATGCCTAAATCTTGTAATAAATCAAATATAGTAGCTTAGATCTATAGAAAGAACAGAGAGAGAGAAAGAGAGATGGGCCTCTCTCACCAAATCTAACTAAGATTCTAAGATGGAAATGTGAGTGCTTCTGTGGAGTGCATTTAGCTCATACTTGTAAGCAAGAGAACAGTAGAAGATGGCTCTTGTGAGCTGTCAGTGGACTCTTTCAGTCCAGTGGGTGAGATCAAGTGGTGCATGTGAATTTTCATTGCCCAATCATATACCGTTGAATTTTGTGTGCGTCCAAAAACTAAAGTACGAAGTTACCCCTTAGATTTGTACATAATTCTGTCCCAAAAGCTAATAATGACAAAAAGAAAATTTAGCTTTTATCATGTTTAGCCAAAAATAGATTATACTATTTCACTCAGATTGTTTTACAGTTTTACTGTAGTTTTTAAGTGGGTGACTGACACATTTTAAGTTGAATAAATATCCCAACTTGCAGACAAGAGTAAAATTAAAAGTCTGTAGTAAAATTATAATATTTTGATTGAAATTTCTCCACATCTGATGTATCACTATCTTATATGCTTCAACTATGTTGACATTGGTGATATAATCTAGAACTAGAAATGGCTGTTTCTTGTTATTATTTGAAGGGAATTAGAAAGAGTTATGGACTTTTGATTCGTATTATTATACACTAATTGTTCCATAGTAACCAACGACTAGCTGTTCTTGAACAAAATGAGGTCCATTAATAGTCATCATTTTCTGTATTATTACCATAAAGAGTAAGAGGAAAGGTGAAGACATTGATCAAGCTGTTTCTGCAATGGCAAAGAAGAAAATGAAATTGAGCAGCCAAGGTCCTTATGTAAGTTGATCATGTTCCCAAAGTCTATCACATTCTAACACTCTATCCTATATTTATGAGAATTTGGGTGTTAATTTGCATAGGTTACACTGGACAATGGATTGGTAAAGCTTACAATTTTGAAGCCTCAAGGGTATTTAACTGGCATTTCTTATGGAGGAATGGACAACCTTCTAGATGTCAAGTCAAATGAATCAAGTAGAGGGTAACCTTCTAAAACTATATTCCACCCTGATATGGCATATGATGATGGTTTTGACCATTTGAACTGCGAGAATTGACAGAAGCATACATTCCGATCATACCCTATTGGCATAATCTTGCACATAATTATGACTCCTAGTTTATTTAAAAGTGTTAGCTTGTTATACATTGTGCGTTCATTTCTTAACAACTCAAGCTTTTAGAACACAATGGTTGTCTAACATAAATAGATTTTTTCACTTGACACGCTCCATCTATATTAATGTGCAGATATTGGGACATCAACTGGAGTATGCCAGGAGGCCAAGACAGATATGATTTGTATGGTTTCGCTCTACAGAGAGAAAAGTCTACTTAATTTTTCTTCTGTTTTCTTGGACAATTTTGAGTTCATGACTTGCCTTTTACACACTATGAAGGAGTTAAACAGTCTAAATTTTCATCATACTGAATCAGATAAATGATATATTGTGCAATACAGACTGAAAGGAGCTGAATATAGCGTTGTCCAAATGAACAAAGAATGTTTAGAGGTTTCATTCAAGAACACTTATGATCCATCATCAGCTCGAGGCACAAATTTGCCTCTCAGCATAGATATAAGGTTGCACTTCTACATAGACTTTGATGTTCTCAATTTTTTGTTAAGGTTTTCTTAATGATGAAATCATTGCTTTTCAGGTACATAGTAAGGACTGATGTTTCAGGCTTCTACTGCTATGGAATCTATGAGCGGCCATCTGCCTGTCGCGCCTTTGATCTTGCTCAGACAAGACTGGTGTTTAAGCTAAGAAGAGAGAAGTAAAATCTTTACCTAGTTCCTAAGTTAAATGGTTTCTTGTTTGTGTTTACATTGATTGTTGTTTCTGTGAACTTGAGTTAGGTTCCACTACATGGCAATAACAGATGTGAAACAAAGGGTAATGCCCATGCCTGAAGATCTGCTTCCAGATAGAGGCAAACAACTGATTGTACCTGAATCGGTTTTGCTAGTAAATCCCATTAATCCAGATCTCAAAGGCGAGGTGTGTACGTACATGAAGTCATTGAATTCCAACAATAAAATGATGTACATTAATCTCCAAAATCGCCAAATGCAGGTTGACGATAAGTATATGTATTCGATGGACAACAAAGATAGTGGACTTCATGGATGGATCAGTTCTGGCCCCATTATTGGATTTTGGACCATCTTTCCGAGCCAGGAGTTCAGAAATGGAGGACCTACAAAGCAAAACCTCACAGTTCACACTGGTCCAACCTGCCTTGCAGTAAAAGCAATCAGTCTTCAACTATGTACATTAATTCAGATGATATTAGAATCAGTTAAAATTTATGTTTATGTATGTGGTGCAACAGATGTTTCAAGGAACACATTATATTGGGTTAGATATGGTAGCTCATTTCGAACAGGGAGAGACGTGGAAGAAGGTGTTTGGACCCGTATTTGTATACCTTAACTCAACACCAAATGCATCAAAAGCTCACAATTTATGGACAGATGCGAAAAAACAGGTACTGATCATTCATCTCCCGCTAGCAGAACCGTGCTGCTTAAGTTGAGCATTTGCTTACTGGTTGATTTTGTACTTGGCTCATCCTAGAGGCTGTTTGAAGAGACAGTATGGCCTTACAATTTTGTCTCATCACCCTACTATGTTGCTGCTAAAGACCGCGGTTCAGTTTCTGGAAGATTGTTTGTGCAGGACAAGTCAGTAATCTGAGTTAATAAAACCCTCACTAATTCTATGTTGATTACTATTGTTTGTAAATGTTGTGTACATAAATCTAGGTATGTTTCGGGTTCTCTCATTCCTGCTAAAAATGCATATGTTGGTCTATCGGTTGCAACAACTGCAGGATCATGGCAACTAGAAAGCAAGGTTATTACTAATCAGACACTTCTAAATATGTAAAGGTTGATCTTCCACTTCTGTTATTAATTTAGACATTTGAGATTTAATTTCTATGCAGGGCTATCAGTTTTGGGTACAAACCGATTCAAATGGAAATTTCACCATCAAGAATGTGATCTCTGGAGTATATGGACTTCATGGCTGGGTTCCTGGTTTCATGGGTGATTACCTTAACAAAGAACAGATCACTATCTCTGAAGGTACTAACTGAGAACTTCAAATGACACGACACAAACACAGCAAACAATCTCCACAATCACCGCTGCATGCATTGTGTATTACAAAAGGGAATGTTTCTGAACTAACCATTGTGTACTGTATGTAATAACGTAGTTGTTTCCGAAATGCATCAGGAAAACAAACACAACTTGGAAATCTGACCTATGTTCCCCCGAGAGATGGTCCAACAGTATGGGAGATTGGCTTCCCTGACCGAACAGCCATAGGTGATTATGTTCCTGATGTGAACCCAAAGTATGTCAACAAGCTGTTTATTAACAGCCCCGAAAAGTAAGCAAATCTATCCCCTCCCTAAAATCAAATTAAACTGACCAGTCTTACAATTTCATGGTGGGTTAATTCTTCACATTACAGGTACAGACAATATGGCTTATGGGACAGATACACTGATCTGCATCCTGAACTTGACCAAATCTTCACTGTTGGCCTCAGTAATCCCAAAACTGACTGGTTCTTTGCTCATGTGGACAGGTATATCTTTTCCTCGTTTATAACCCAAAATGCTTTTCTTCAAGTTTCAAAATAATGAAATAATTGACTTTTATAGGAGGGGACCAGGGAATAAGTATCTTCCAACTACATGGACAATCAAGTTCAATCTCAATTCTGTAACTACTGGCACTTACCAGCTGAGACTGTCCATTGCTTCAGCAACACGCTCAGACCTTGAGGTATGGACCGGAATAAACTGACAGTCTCGGTGAAACGAAAAACAACAGAACTACAAAATTCACTCATTCCTACATGTTTTTCACCAACAATGTGATTGCAGGTCCATGTTAACCATATGGATACAGGGCACCTGGTATTTCAAGAGATGAACTTAGGCACAGATAATACAGTTTGTCGACATGGAATTCACGGACTCTATTGCCTCTTCAGCGCCAACTTTCCCTCGTTGTTGCTGGTTAAGGGGGATAACTATATATTTCTTACGCAGGCGAGGGGTGGCGATTCACTTTGTGGAGTTCTCTATGATTACTTAAGACTAGAAGCTCCTGCAACTGCAGAGAGCTCTGTAAGCTTATACCCCCCAATTGAGTAGAAAGTGTTCAAATCATTTTACGGCAAACAAGTGTTTCTCAAAGATGTTCATAATACAGGTTGATTTGTCATACCATCATCACGTTTAATTGTAATAGAAGAAGCACATGATACTGTCCTTACATTTTTTTTTTCCTTTTATGCTATTCAAGTTTAATATTCTATTATTACCAATGTACGTTAGGAGAAGAGGGGAAGAATTAAAATTAAAAATCATTGAAAATATGTACGAAAGTCATTTCCATAACAAGAATCATAGACAATAAACAAAATACTAACCATTCAGTTTGGCAGTTGCACCAAGTGCACTGTTTCATCCACACAAAATGTGAGGGCAACAGCCACCTTCTATATTCAAAATACCATGCAAAGCATGCATGGGTAGGACTGCCAATCTGCCGCAAAAGAAAAAACGATGAATCCGAGGATAAACTATTCACACTTCACCAAGCTGAGATTACTGGCCACAGATTGTCAAAAGCAAGCCATAATGATCACTAGGCAAAACAGGGAGCTCCAGCTTCTTAATCTCCCCTTTCACTTTCTTTTCCTTGATATATGAGACACCTGGTATTGCTTTTGTCCCAATCATTTCAATTTTGCTCACCCTGAAATCGTCCAGGCAGCAAAAGAATCGATCTAGTCGCTTCCTCAGTGATCTGTTACCAGTCAACATCTGGTTGGACTTGGTATCATACGTCCATCCATCTTCCCCCGGTCTTAACTCTGCCCAAGCATCAATCCATTTGTCAGGTAGAGGAACTTGACCATCCAACTTGTCATCCCAGTTCATGTCACCACAAAAAATCACATTCGGGTTCTTCTTTAAAAAGTTGAGGGCCTCCTTTGCCTGATCTACACGTTCCTTGCTGTACATCTGATCCCATTTTGGAGGGCCTGGGCAGGGACTCTCAAGATGGCTAGTGGCAACAACCAAATGTTTGTCCCCCTGTATTTCAACTTCAGCGACACAGAGTTCCCTTCCCATTGCAGAGTATGAAAAGGGTTTACAGCTGAAGGCTTTCACTTGCAACTTGCTTAACTGCATAAGTGCATATTAATTTATCAGTCAGATAATCTCATGTTTACCAAAACATGCATACAAATCATTAAGTCAGCAAACCAATTTGATCAAACAACAAAAGAAACAACAAGACAAGCAAGAAACTTATACAAAAGCATATACTATTGTTGGGCATGTGAAAACAAAAGAGATATCAAGTTTTTACCTGCATGCAAAAATATGGTTGTGAAATTGCCATCTGATTTGGAATCGAGCATTGATACATTTTCCACCAGTTAGATTGTCGAAAGATGTCATATATATCGGGGGTAACTTCCTGTACAGAAAAGGCAGTCAGATAAAAGTTGCAAAATAGGCTCAATTTAATTATGTTTCCACTAGACAGGGAGAAAAGGAACCTGAAAGCAAATGACATCTGGGCAATGCTGTTGGACAAGGTCACCAAGAGCTTTCATTCTCTTGTGCATTTCTAAGTCTTCTCGGAACCAAACATTGTAAGTCAAAATTTTCAATGTATTCAAACCCATGCCAGAAGACCCCGAACTAGTGCTCTCTGCAAACATTAAACATATTCATTATTAGGAACCAAATGTGGTTTCACAGAGTACATACCAACAACATTTTAAGAAGGAAACACTCAACCAAAGCATCTTCTAAATCCAAGAAAGGCATAAGAAGTAAAACTCAAGTAAAGAAGCTAGGTAGTGGAAAGTAGTCCAGCCAAATAATGACTTTCTGAATTCACCTAAAATTGTCTCTAATAGCCTCATTGTAGTACCTAAACGCAGAGTTAAAATTCAAAACGAACCTGATACAGTAACCTTCTTATCAGACACCTTGACTCCTCGAAACAAACTGAATATGGCATCATCCTTCGCAGACTCAACTGAACTAGTGCTCTCTGCAAATATTAAACATTTTCATTGTGAGGAACCACACGTGATTTCACAGAGTACATACAGGAATAATTAAGAAAAACTCAACCACAACATCTTCTAATTTCAAGAGAGGCATAAGAAGTATAACTCTAATATAGCAGTCAAAGTAATTCCAGCCAAATAATGACTTCTGAATCCACCTAAAGTTGTCTATAATGGCCTCATTGTAACACATTAACACAGGCTTACGATTATCACTCAAAACATGCAACTTCACTTGATGAAAACTTATTCCTTTACATTGATTGCAATGGCAATCCTAACCAGAATGCAATGTTCAAATAATCGGTTTTGACTACAAGTATACATATGGAAATAGTAATATCTTAATTTAAACATGCATGTTCTTAATTTCCAGAGACATTTGTTCTTTTGAACAAATTGTCACCATGGACAATATAATGGCTAACAGAGTAATTGAAAATTTGGAATGGCCATTATAATAACAGTCATTCCACCTATTCATAGAATAAATCTACCCCAATAAAAATTGCAGAAACCTCCAAGTGCAATAGCAAAGGACAATGGTAATAATACCAACCCAATAAAACAAAAAAAGTTGAGATTTTTTCCATTAACCGAATAGAAAAGGTTCACACCTTTACCAATTAGAGCAGGAAACAAATCAAAGCCAACAAACCTAGAAATTCAGATTAAAAATTCAAAACGAACCTGATAGAGTAATCTTCTTATCAAACACCTTGACTCCTCGAAACACATTCAATGTGCCAGAATCCTTGGCAACCTCAACTGGGTCTTTGAAAGAAAAAAAATACAGACCAACGAAAAAGTTCACATCTTTACCATAATAGCACGAAACAAATCACACCCAATGAAACCTAGAAACCAGATTAAAAAAACCAACCTGATACAGCCATTTTCTTAGCAACCTCAACTGGGTCTTGAACCGTCCTCCCCTTAAACACATTGAAGCCCTTGGCAACCTCAACTGGGTCTTCATCTTCAACCCTCTTCCTCTTACACCTCTGCAAGGGCAAGAAAACAGAGCCCACTTGATTCTCAAGCTCGCCATTATTCCCATCATCAGCATCGTTTAGATCCTCGAAACTCGAGATTGGGGCCCTGGTGTCGCAGACTCCACAGCTGGAGCGCTTGTATGGGTTCAAGAAAGTGCAGGCCTTGCAGGCCCATTTTGGAGCAGAAGAGGAAGATGATGATGGTGATTGGGGCGGTGATGATGAAGATAAGCAGATTTGGCAAGTGGGTTTTTGTGAAGGAGTTGCAGGGTTGAGAAAGGTGCATTTTTTGCACTCCCAAGACATTGTTGGGGTTGGAGTGTACAAGGTTTTTCTAGGGTTTATGATGTTGTGGTGGTGGTGAAGGAGATGAAGAATTGGGAAAGTTAGTGGAGGTGTAATTGCTAAGAGTTTTCTAGCGATCAACATTGTAGAGGGGAATATAAACGAAGGCCCAATTTTAAAAATTAGCGCTTTCTTTGTGCCTCTTCAAATTAGAGTTTTTGGTTCTGATATCATCAAGATCCTGTGTTTTGTCTTTTGTGGGTCTTCCAGATTACAAGTGAATAGGCTAAATACAACAAATTGATAACAAATAACATCCGCGGGGATAGCTCAGTTGGGAGAGCGTCAGACTGAAGATCTGAAGGTCAGGTGTTCGATCCACCTTCACCGCATTTTTAATTTTTACTTTTTACTTTTTTTGGACAAAAAGTAGAGGAAAAAGAATTTTCTAGAATCCCTTTTTGATAGCCATTGATCTATGTTTTTTAACTGTCTGATTTTGGCTGGTTTGCATATGCAATTTCACATAATGAGTTGGCAAACTGAGGATTATATGTGGATAGTGACAAAATTTTAGCATGTTTGTAACATATTCCACAGTGACCGCACCATTCAAATTATTATAATCACAAAAGGTTCAAAATACATATTCTCTTCTTAGATATATCCTATGAGCTTTGTTTTGTAGTTATATGCTACTGGAGTGGACAAAAAGGAAGGAGCTTTATCATCATTATTTCACAGTCAAAATAGAATTAGGAATGTAGTAGAAGTCCTAACAACCTTTTCTTCTCCTTTTTCCTTTAGTAATTACATAATTGACTTCTTGAGAGAATTTCTTTGACCTTCTCCAAGAGAAATAAGAATGACAAAGGTTATATATACACAAATTCTCATTTAAAGAGGCAAAATGCATTTGCAATTATATATATACTCAACAATATAAATTCTAAAAATAAAATTTTATGTTCGTTATTAGATATAAGCACTCTAGTTCACTCGGGTATAACATAAGCATCATCTTATTAGCAAAGAAAATGACCAAGACCAAGTATGATTAATTCAAGATACTCATATAAGTTTCATCCCTTTCGATATATATACATCTATATATATGATGCAAGAGGTAGAAAAAGGATAAATATGCTTTGATCAAATATCTTTCAATGATTTTGTAACAGGGCTGTTATATGATTATATTAAAACCAAACCTGGAACTTTCTGCTGCCGAATGCCCATTCATATGAAGTTCCTTCTTTCTCCCGATCACATAAAGAACAAGTCCGGTTAGAATTGAATAATTAACATTCTGAAGTGTTCTAGCTAGCTAGTACCCTTGATTTCCCAAACAAAAGCTTTGAGTTACTGATCGAACTTCAATCCATTATATATTGGACTGTTAGAGTAATGTTTGTTTTGATTTTAATTACAGATCAGTAACTTGAATATATTCAATTAATTAGGAACAGATTTAGGTTGAAGTCAAATCTATAGATATCTAAATACTTATGTAGTATTTTATTGAAACACAAACCAATTCCAATATTGCAATTTAAAACATACAAAATCAAACTATACTCAAAGAGGCTTTACGTTAACAATAACAGGCCATGTTTCTTTATAAGCACATGCAGTACTTAATTTGCCTTCCTTTAATGTTTTACACTTGCATGGTTTTCATACATACGACAAATCTTATCAAGTATATATATCACGTACTATCAGCAAATAATTAATGTTTATGATCAAGTGCTATAATGTATACATGTTTATGATATATATAAGCAATTAATTATATCATATAAGCAAGTGTATAGTCAGAAAAAATAACCAATTAATTCACTTAAATGAAAAACAGCAAACAACTTTTATTTTATGTAATATATATATATATATATATATATATATATATATATTTAAACCACGAAATATCAATTCTTAAAGATAACCCTATAGCAGTAACCAAGCAGATTTATCTATAACCAAACCCAGAAAAATCAAACAACTTCCCTAACCAGTAGAGATGCTTACGGCTTTAGATTGTTAGGTAAATAGTATCAATAATAATAATAATAATAATAATAGTTTTGAATCTTAATAAATAAATAGAAAACCAACAAGTACTAGCTATAAAGATACTAAAAATATGTAAAGCTCAATCTGCAATCATTCTTGCTTAATGTGTTGGTTCATGAAAATGAAGTCCTTGATTGAGGCCACATCTCGATCTGATTGCGAATTTGCTGCGTCGACATGAGCCTCAACAAATCGGTAGTAGTGCTCGTCATCATCTTGTGTATCAAGTAGCTTAAGATTCTTGTGACCTTCCAATATGATTCGCAGGACACGTCTCGACATTGTACACCCGCGAATCTCCAGAGACTTGAGATTTGGAAAATGCTTAGCAAGCATGGATGCTAAATGATCATCCATCATCCTTCCATATAAACTGAGCTCACTTATAAATTTGCAATTAGCTTGGAGATCAGAAAAATTATAAGCAGAAATATTCATGTGCACTTTTCTCAAATTCTTCCATTTGGGCACCAACTTAAGAAAAATATCCCCCATCAACGGCTTGGGTACATGAAGATATCGCAGTTCCGGTGTCCTGCAATGTCCATCGATCCACATGCACAAAGGTTAGTTAATTTAATCAAAACCATAAAATGCCTTTCATTCATTGTTAAAGAAGAAAGAAATTAATCTGAAATTAATTGATCGAAACTTGTAGACTTCTCCATTATAAAAGAGGGAATTAATAAAGACAAGTTTTGGACGTACCTTTCAGCAATCATAGTAAGCAAACTAATATTGATATATATTTTGTAGCCCCAATACCGATTCGAAAAATGATCATCAATTATAGGTTCGTTCTTGGGCAAGTAAAGTGTTGTCCAAGCTCTGGCAGGTCGGCGATTCAACACAATCTGGAGGTATTTAAAGAACAAACAGCGCCACGATTTCCAGCGACCTGAATCAACGACTCGCAGATCAAGCACATTATTCGGAGGAAACACCGTATCAATGAGTGCCGATTGCCATGAACGGCAGACAGATAAGATCTGTCTATTGAAAACCCAATATTGATCTGGTAATAGCTTAATGATTTTCAACAGAACTTTTTGTGGCAGTTTATCCCAGAGTCTTATATCTTTTTGTGCCAGGTTAATGTTTGGAATGATATAACTCTTCCTCACCCTACGGTTCTCTTTGTTCACCTTTTCTGCGACATGGGCCTCAACAAAATGGTAGTGGTACTCATCATCATCTTGTGTATCAAGTAGCTTAAGATTCTTGTGACCTTCCAATATGATTCGCAGCACACGGTTCGCAATTGTACACCCGCGAATCTCCAGAGACTTGAGATTTGGAAAATGTTTAGCAAGCATGGATGCTAAATGATCATCCATCCATCCATATAAACTGAGCTCACTTATAAATTTGCAATTAGCTTGGAGATCAGAAAAATTATAAGCAGAAATATTTATGTGCACTCTTCTCAAATCCTTCCAGTTGGGCAACAACTTAAGAAAAATATCCCCTACCAAGCGATTAGGTACATAAAGATTTTGCAGTTCCGGTGTCCTGCAATGTCCATCCACCTTAATTAGTTAAGGTAATCAAAACTAACTAGCATAAAATGTCTTCCATTATTATTAAACTTGCATTTATTATAATTATGATCAATTATATATAAAAGAGGCAAAGGAATCAATGACAAGTTACCTTTGAGCAATCAAAGTAAGCACACTATATGTGACACATAGATCGTTACCGACCCAACCCGTAATTAGTTTTGTAGCCTTGTTGGGCAAGTAAAGTGTTGTCCAAGCGCTGGCAGGTCGGCAATTCAAGGCAATCCGGAGGTAGTGAAAGAACAAGCCGGACATCGGTTTCCAGGTATCTGAATCAAGCACTCGCAGATCAAGCACGTTATTAGGTGGAATCACTACATCAACGACTGCCAATTGCCAAGAACGGCATAAGCCAAAGAAGACGCGTAAAGACATATAGTTGAATGGTAATAGCTTCTTAACGATCTTCACCATAATATCACGAGGCATTTTATCCCAAGGTCTCATATCACCTTCACATTTCTCATGTCTTCCGCTCATTGCTTCAGTATTCCTCTTCCAATCATCTTTGATCACTGCATGATTAATTCGTCAACGTCTTAAATTAAGCGAAATTTAACCACGCTCCGGAAATCATGTTATTATGCTCATGATATATAGAAATAATTAATTGTGATAATATAAATAAGTTAACATCTATATATCGATAATCATGAATATATATATATATTGTCACCAAAACAAAGACATACCTTCAAGTGGCCGTATATGATTATGCTCGGACAGGAGCTTATCGATTTGAAAAAGAATAATATATCTTTTGCCAGGAAACAGGGCCCCCAGTTTATCATCAGCTAATATTTTGTGCTTATGATATGGAAATTGCAAATCATTTTCCCTGATATAAGCCACAATTTTCTTCACTACCTCCGTTCGAACCATTTCAGGCTCCCCTCCAATAAACTCTTGAAGCTGTGGAGACACCCTACATTTCTCGGATGCTTTTCTCTTTCTCTTTCTTCCTCTACGTTTGCCTTCATTCTCCTCTTCCTCTTCCTCGAAGAAGATATTAATTTGTTTCCGGATGACACATTCGGGGTTCGAGAGATCAACCCCAAATTCCGTCTCCAGATGCCGGCGGACACTTCCGGCAGTGGCAGTGGCCAGGTCCCAAGTGCTGAGGATTTGCACTAGCCCTTCCAGGGCTTCCAGGGCGTTCTTTTTCTTTTTACCTTGGCGATCCACCGACATGATCAAATTTCACGTCAAATTTGTGGCCTGCAAATGGTCGCTGGATATACTGAAAAAAAAAAATCATGCAGTTCATCGATCGGAATTAACTAGAAATAGTCAATGGAAAAGTTATATGCCAGAAAGAAAACATGCAATTATATTACCTCTCCTGCTTCTCAATGGACTTTTTTTCACGTTGATAGTAGGAAAGCTACGTACCCATTACCCCATAAGATTAGTCAATCAAACTCATTAAACATAAGTTGACCATGATCTAAAAAGTCATATTTATTCGAAACACAAATCTTCAAAACCAAAACAATCCCCGATCACTGAAAACATAAAGCAGAACCCTAAAAGATTTCGGCACCATATATAGCTTAAGTAATTACCACATGATCGGCTACTACTTAAGGAACGGCGTGAATGAATAATAAGTGGGTAGCTAGCTAGGATGACTTGGGCAACAAGTACGTACATGATTGTTGGCACGGTTTCTAGTAACAATTAAATTGATGAAGCAATGAAATATAATAGTAAAATGTTGAGATAGTCGGAAATAAAAGAGAAAAAGATTATGAAGAACCACCGGAAGGAGAGAGAACCTTGATGAGTTAGCACTATCTGCGATGGAGTAGGAGGAGACCTTAGGTTAGGGTTGCTCAATGCCAATATGGAATATAATGATTTTTCGGCCAGTTTCTTTCTAAAATATTATGGAACTTTAAATAAAAACAAAACGTGGGCCTCACAAAGCCCAACTAAAGAGATATTCTAGATTTTTTGTTTTGATTCCGAAATTTTAAAGATCTTCAAATTATCATTATTGATATTATTATTATTTTTGGATAGAAGAGATTTGGCTCAATATTTTTTAATTTAAAATAAATCATTTTTAAGTTGGTACCCAACCGAGAAAAGTACACATAAACATTAATGCTTATATATAATTTTCTGATCTCCATGTTAACTGTAAATTTGGGTAATTAACTTTCTAGGGTTTAATTACCTACACCTTAATATGTGCAAATTTGTTTTGTTTTTTTTTGTGTGTAAATAAATAAAATAATAAAATAAAATTTAGATACTATTAACTTTGATGAAAATTTGAATGATATGATTAAATGTAGGAATTTATTACACGATTAGTAATAATGGAGATTTGAATAATAAACTTAAATTTAGGGATTTAAATTAAATATTGATTGATATTCTGAAAATGACACATTTTTTAAATAATTTCAAAAATATGGAAGAAATATATCCAATGTGGCATCTATAATTTAATGTTGAACCAAATCTAATAAGAAAAAAAATCAATGGATCATACCTTTGTAAAATATAAATAGCAAAGGACGTTTATCTAAATATCCCTTTTATATATAGATGTTGTTTACCTCTTTAGATTAATTAGGATTTGGCGTTGGGAGTAGTTTCCATTATTGGTTGTAAGAAAGCAATATAGTACTAGCTAGGTCTTCGTTTTTGGTTCTGAACTTCCCATATCATCAACGTACATCCTCTGTTTTGTTTTTTTTTGGTTACATGGGAGTCAAAAGACCCAAGCAAAGAACAACAAAAGAGAAAAAAACTTAGCCAGCAGCATTGCTGGGAACTCTTCTAGCATAAGTAGAACCTTCTAAATCATCCAAATAGGCATGCAAAGCATAACAAGGAGGACAATCCAAGAAGACTACACCATGATCATGAGAGATGTCATGCTTAGCCAGAGCATCAGCCACCATATTACATTATCTGTAGATGTGATTCACAGAAATAGAGTTAAAGTTTTGCATAAGCCTTTTGCAACAAATAGCAAAGAGCCAAGAGGATGAAGATCATTGCTGCTGTTGAGAAGGGAGTTAACCAAGATGGCAGAATTAGACTCAACAATAATATCAGTAATGTTGCATACAGAAGCAAGCTTAAGGCCAAGATCAACATCCTCTGTTTTGTGGGTCTTCCAGATTACATTTTAAATGTTGAATACAAATAATTTATAGTAAATAACATCTGCGGGGATAACTCCGTTGGGAGAGTGTCAGACTGAAGATCTGAAGGTCAGGTGTTCGATCAACCTTCACCGTATTTTTACTTTTTCCTTTTTGAGGAAAAAGAATTTCCTAGAATCCCTCTCACATAATGAGTTGCAAAACTGAGGATTATATGTGGATAGTGACAAAATTTTAGCATGTTTGTAACATATTCCACGGTGACCACACCATTCAAAATATTATAACCACAAAAGGTTCAAAATACATATTATCTTCTTTAGATATCCCATGAGCTTTGTTTTGTAGTTATTTGAACAGTATATTACTGGAGTGGACAAAAAGGAAGGAGCTTTATCATCATTTCACAGTCAAAATAGAAAGAGGAATGTAGTAGAAGTCCTAACAACCTTTTCTTCTCCTTTTTCCTCTAGTAATTACATCATCGACTTCTTGAGAGAATTTCTTTGACCTTCTCCAATAGAAATAAGAATGACAAAGGATCATCAGCAGTAGATTACCAAACAAAGAATAACAAGCACTCCTATGCATATTATTACTGATTATCAACAAATACAAAACATGATAATAGATTTTAATAATTACTTTATTTCTACCTCAGCAGGGAGTCATATATAGGAGTAAAGAATAACAAACTTGGGGAAATTACAACAAAAATTACATATAACACCCAGCTGATTGCACCTAGTCTTTTACTGCTGAAGCCAATCAATTTTAACCTGTCTGCTGCACCACTTACATGGGTTGAGTTCACCACCTGCCTTGTTACATTGCTCACCTTCTTACTGCACAGTTACAAACAAGTATAATTGCTTGTTAAACAAGTTTATACTGGAGGAGAAAGCTTGCTAAAAACAAACAGTAACCAACAAAAACAAGTCTTTCAAGTCTCACCTTCCAGGAAATATACAGCTCCCTTTACCTGCAAGTAAATTCCCACACAGTTAGAGAAAAAGGAACTGCATTATTATCATATCTTGAGAAAGTATACAAATCATGTGGAGCCCATTTGGCCCAAGGCAATTTTTAGTAGATCCAAGGTCACATATATTTTTAGTGCGGTTTTGTCTGCAAGAGTACAACAAGAAAGAGACATCTTTTTTAAGGCAATCTTCTAGCCCTGGTCTAAGAATCTAAGGGGAAACGTAGCTCACATTTTCCATTCATATAAGAAATGCAAATTATTCACAAGAGCCAACCTTCCCTGTCAGATGGACACCTCTCTTTCAGTCTCAGAAATCATCAGAGTTCATGACTAGGTGTACTATTCCTATAGCTTTACCACTGTGACATGACACCAAGCAATGAAATCAAAGCCTTAAGTTCTTGGTTGGGTGTTTGCTAAAAATGCCATTTACCAAATTGAGTCTCTCATTAGTCATTAATACTACCCAAGTAAACTACAAATGTAGAAAGAACTAAGCCCTCAAATCAATGAAATCATAAAATGAAAAATCCAAGCTTGAATCATAATGTAGAAGTAGAGCACTTACTTGGGTCAGTGGTGGTAATGGTGGCTACACCCTTGAAATCACAAGACCCAGCAGCCCTCCCTTCCGTCTGGTAATAGCTATCAAAAGCATATGAAGCATGGCTTTTCACATTGTTAGGAGAATAACAAGCCTCCCCGGGCTGAATCTCTGTGCAATTAGACCGCCCCGGTCCACATGCCCAATCCAAAGCTGCTTGCAAAGTCTTTGCATCAACCCCATCCATGGCAATGCAAAATGTCTGGTTTGTTGTATCATTAGCCAAAAAAGTCCCACTCCCAGAAACATGAAGCAAATACACCGCGCTCGAATTGCCATAAAACAAACCCCAATTGGCCTCAGAAACCGGCGGAGACCTCAAATCTTCATTGAACAACTCATAAATGTACACACTTGAGGTGGTCTCAGGGTGCAAAGGGGTTCCACTACGATCGAAAACATGCTTAATGAGATTCGAATTGTATGTATCCGCATTGTCAATGGTGGCATAAGGCTCCTTAGAATCCGCCTTTGAAGGCCAACCACTCTCAGTAACAAGCACCATAACATCAGTAACATTCAAATTCTTCATCGAAAAATAAGCAGCATCAATCATAGCATCTAGCACATTAGTATAGTGAAGCAAAGTATTGGGATCCACCATTTCTTTGGAGGGCGTCAAAGGCTTGAAAAGGGCATTGTCTAAGGGCACCACACCTTTGTTCTGCATAAACACATAGTAAGGATAGAGATTCATCATCAGGGGAGACCCGGTTTTCGACAAGAACCGAAGCAAAGGAAGCACAATGTCTGTCAAGCTCTGGTTGAAGAAAGCCTGAGACGGTGGAAACGGGTCGAGAATTATGGAAGCCGCACTCGGAGTCGAAATCTTGACCTGGGTATGCAAATTTGCAGCCACCAAAGCACTGTAGAGGGACTCAATTGCAGGAACAAGCAAAGGAGCCGAAGAGGGCACTGTGGTCAGGACTTCGTCACCAACCGCAATGCCTGTGATCAGGGTTTCTGGGTAGTAAGCGACGACGTTTCGACCGATCCAGGAAGCGGCGGTGGTGTTGGAGGACCCAATTGCGATGAGCTGGTTATTGGGTACGCTGATAATGACCCGGATCTTGGTTTTGGCCAGGGCTTTGAGAATGTCAGGGTCGGCATCGTAGAGGCGTATGTGGGTGATTTTCTGGACTTGAAGAAACGAAACGAGGTCGTTTGGTGATAGAAGATTCGAAACGTCTGTGCCTATGTTCACTCCCACAAATGGCTCTCTGTCTTCGTCTTGAACTTGCTGCTTAAGGGTTGTGAGCAACTGTGAAGATTCAGCTGCAAAAACCCATCAAGGAAATGTTTAATTGAGTAAAGGTTGTTGCTTTGTTACTTGATTTTGAACAATGAACTCAAAGATATTACCTTTTGAGGCTGTGGAGAGTAGAGTGAGGATAACCAAGAAGAAAAGCTTAGTGAATGCCATTGAGGAGGAGCTTGAGCTTTGCTTCCTCTTCCTCTGCTGCTTCTGGTTCAGCTACAGAACCTTGCATTATCTTCTCAAACTTTCCTCTCTATTTTTTTTGTGGGTATTTTTATTTTATTTTATTTACTCTTCTGGGTTTTGGTTGTTGACCCAAGAGACGGACCTTGTGGAGAAGTAAGAAGACAGTGATGGAAAAGTGAGCGAGTCGGTGAGTGAGTTTTGGGGATTACTAAGGAAATGTCTAGAATGGCCTTGTAGAAATTAGAAAGGTTCTTAAAGAAGGTTGTTGCAACTTTCCTTGATTCTTTTCCCTTGTAAAATGTAAACTGGTGGTGGTTGGCGCCACAAACAGTACTGAGCAATAAAGGAACATAGTTGAGATTTGAAAATGTAGGAACTTTCTACATTGGCATTAAACACTTAAAATATAGGTTTAGGTACAATAAAGTAAATAGATTTTGAGAGGCTGGCCTGCTGTCTTTTCAAATTTTGAAGAGCAAGAAAGAACAAGAACAGAGCACTGTTTGGAGCATAATAATTATACCAATCTGCTGTTAAATAATAGTGTCAAAGCAGTGAAAATGGGAGACAATGCCAGCCAAAAATGCAGAAGCACAGTGTTTTAGTGTGGTTGAAAACAAAAGCGCAGAGCATCTCCGGTACTATAATCACCAGAAGCAGTGAGTCACGAGCACAAGTTAGCGAAGTGGGTCACCAACAATGCCTTTCAGATTTGATAAAACAAAGACGCAATGTCAGATGCGTTTCTGTAATTTTTTCATTATTATTCTTCTTCAAAGTTCAAACACTGTGCCTTCCTCATTAGAGAAAAACCTAGCAGAGCATATGAACTAATGTTTTGACTTTTGACCTTTAATCTGATATCTTATTATTTGA
Source organism: Rubus parviflorus (assembly GCA_029955375.1). Taxonomy (NCBI): domain Eukaryota; kingdom Viridiplantae; phylum Streptophyta; class Magnoliopsida; order Rosales; family Rosaceae; genus Rubus; species Rubus parviflorus. The sequence continues at coordinate 853,306 of JARGGL010000003.1, forward strand.
GGAAAGGGAATGTTAATAATTATAAGGTAAAAGGCTTCTAGTGTCCAAGGAATGTAAAATGTAGTTCAACCAATAATCTGGGTATTCTCAACAGTAACATAGAAAGTTAAACAAAATACTGTATTTCAGATTCTGTTGAGACAGCTATGAAAACGTGTATTGATGGATTTTGACAAAAAAATAAATAATAAGGTTAGAGAATCTGAGCAAATTGACAACTGGGAATCCCAGAAATTTATAACTAGAGCCCACCATTGAGTCCCGCAGCAATAATTTATCTTGTCTTTTAACTTTGGAAGAGTAACTTTTTCTTACCAGACCCGAAAGGAACTTGCACAAGATTGAAACTTCGAATGCCTAGATTACATGTTGAATCTCTAGGAACAACCATCAAAGTTGGAAAGTACTAGAGAAGAGAAGTGAATAATCTGAAATACGATACAGGGAACAGACAAGTTTCGATTTCAACATTCAAAACTGACTCATAGAAAACGATCTCTACCCAAAACAACACAAGACCTATCTGTCCCTGAAGGGACTGTGACTTAAGGTGAGAATACACGGTAAACACAGTGTACCCACGATACAAAAACTTAAACAACATTGATACAATTTCTAAACATCGATTCTAGGAAGAATCAATGAAACTTTATCTTTTGACTCCAGCTGGTTTTGCCAACTGAATGTTGACTTCACCTTTGAGGCATGAAGAGATGACTTGGAGCTTGAACTTCTGCTGTGTTCTGGAATAACTAGACTAGAAAATTTCTATAAGCATTTCAAAAGCTGGATTACCGAAGGGCATTGATGAAAGCCATCAGCGAATCAACATCCCTCTTCTCTGACGGGTACTTGATTGGCCGAGAAGAGTGTTTCGGGAAGAAAAGAATTGTGGGGAAGCTTCCGAGTTGAAGTTCTTTCTGAGCAAACTCCTTCTGCTCACCATCTGCTCTGAACTTGCCTACCTTCACACCGCTCTCTGCCAACTTGTTAGCCAACTCGTCGAAGGATCCTTCCATTGCCTGACAGAATTGGCACCACGGTGCATAGAGAACCACAATCCATGGTTCTTGCCGGTTCTCAAGTCTGGCCAAATTCTCTATTCCAGGCCTGCTTAAGGTGACCAAATTCGGGGAAGTAAAAATGTCAGATGTGGCTGTTCCATTTGAATTGGCAGCTCCATTAGCTTGACCTTCTTCCTGTTTGAGATTGCCTTTGTGAAGACCGCACTCCTTTGCCTTGGCATCCTCCCACCACCACCTTCCTTCTCTCTCATGTTGTCCTGGTAGGACTGACCTTGTGCATGGCTCACAACCAATTGAGATGTATCCCTGGGAGTGCAGTGAATTCACGGGCACGTTCATGGCACGAAGGAAATTCCATACATCACCACCCTCGACATTTGCAACTGGGTTCCACTTCACCAGGCTGCCAGCCCCACCATCCAAACCCTCAAAAACGGGGTCAACCTGGACAACAGGAACTTCAGACCTGGTACCCGGAGATTGATCTTTCCTTTGGCCAGTGATCCAAGCACGTAGGCCCTTGAGGGCTCTCCGAAGGGGTCTCACCTTCCTCACACGGCAGCATTCCTGGTGCCCATCCTCATAGAAAGAGAACAGCCCTTTGCTCCTTACTAATGCCTGAACTTCAACGGAATCTGGAAACATGTATTCAATGTGGATACCATAGTGCTTCTCAACTGTGTCAAAGAACTGATATGTTTCTGGGTTCAGCCTCCCAGTATCCAAACTGAACACCCTATAGGGTCTACCAGTTAAATGTGCGTACTCAATCAAAGCGACATCCTCGGCACCACTGCATAAACAGAGATCTTTGTTACTAAGGAAAATCAAATGGCTACTATATACGGTTACTACTCATTCTAACCAAGTACTGACTCTAGTGCTTTCAGCAATTATCAGAAGAAATAAACCATCTTTAGCCTCTTACAATTAGCTCAGGTCTACATAAGAACTTCATAAAATGTTTCATTCAATGATACATTAGGAAATGACTCCCAACATCTCAAGCACAAGTAGAATGTAGCTGGCTTAAACTCTCAAGTATCATACTATGATACGATCAGCTAATGTGCCAGCTTATATCAGCAATCCCACCTCATTATAGACAATATATACACAAGCATTGATGTAATTTAATGAGATAATAACTCTTAGGCAGGTCTCATTGACAATATATTACTACTTTCAAACAATTCAATTTATAATTTATTATCACTAATTTTGTTTGAATAATCTATCAATCGAGTATTAGTCCTGCTAGTAACACTATTGGGATCAAGATTGGATCATTCAGACTCTTCATACAGAAGGATAATCACACGCCAAATTCCACTACACCTACTAACTAAGAAAATAACAACATCATAGGTTCTGCAAATACAAGGCATAATCTTTAATTAAGTCCCGTAAGCCAGCTTAAATTTAATCCAAAATTCTAAATTAACACAACAAATTGCAATCAATTCACTTAACAGTCATCAAAGCAAAATGGTAGAGAGAAGACGAACTACCTAAAGGCAATAGCAATGTCGTTGCCGAATTTCTCAAGGGCTTTGTCCATGATTTGAAGAGGAGAAGCATTCTCAAGCTCCTTAGCCAATTGCTCATAGTCCTCTACCTCCACTTTCTCAACCTCCTCTGCAAAATTCAACACAATTTCAATGTGTCAGTCAAACACAATCAATCCCCAAATAAAAACTTCACACAAATAATCCAATCTTTACCTGGAGCAACAATTGTAGCCGCAAGAGGAACAATGGAATCGTTCCGTTTCGGCTGAGCATTCACAGGCTTCACCGAGCTCCGTCGCTGAGAGAAAGTCACAGCCTGGTTCTGAATTTGACCGTAGGCTCGCTCAGGCATTCGAAATGAACTGAGTTGCGGAGCTGCAATTTCACAAAACCCGAACCCTAACTCGTCAATTACAATTCACACCACCAAATTGAAATCCATAAACCATTATAATTTTCACAATCCCGAGCCCAATCAATTAGAACAGAGAAAAAGGGTGTACCTTTGAGGTCAGAGGAGAAAGTACGAGCAGAGATTGCAGTAGAAGACGAAGAAGAAGTAACAGCGAGAGCCATATTTGAATTGAATGATTGAGCTTTCTCTCTTCTCTCTCTCTCTCTGTGATTGATTTGGTTTTTCAAAATCTGTTGGAATTAAGGAATAGCAGGGGATGTGTAATTGTTTATATAAAGCTCTATTAAAGGGGCGGCCTTTCAGGTTCATTGAACCTGGACGTGATTTCGCCCCACGAACCGAAATAGTTATTCCGTCACGTGGCGGGGGTTTATTGGTGGACTCAATCTGCTTTGTCATCGCTTTCGTCACGTGGTAGTGGGGGCCAGCGTGGAAACCCCCTGGTTGGAGACGTACACAAGTAGGAGAGGCTGCAGCCTCCTTCTACTTTCTTCGTGGTCAATTTTCTCAGATTCTTCTCGTCTTTTTTGCCAAAAACCCTAATTATTATTATTCTTTCTCTCTTTTTCAGAACAAGAAAATAAAAATGTTAATTTTTCAGATCAGACATTCAAGTTGCTTTGAATCTTTCATATAAAGTTGATTGGTATTTGACCTAATGATTGGTTGCCCTTGGCCTTCCTCTCAATTTTTTAGAAATTTTATATGTTGAATGAATATATATTTGCATTGTGTGGGTATGAATAAAATAATGAAACACCAGGAAATTTGTTTATGTGGGTAGAAATAACACAAAGAAATTATGTGGGTATTTATTTAACTACTTGACCTTTTCGTTTTATTGAATTTTTTTCCATTGAAATCAATCAAAACATATATAGGCCCTGTTTGGGACTGCTTATGAAAAGCATGAAAGCGTTTCAAATTTAGTAAAAGAGTTTTTGTATGAGGAAGCACATGTCAAGTGCTTCTCAAAACCACTTTCAAGTGTTTCTAAAAGTCACTAAAAACAAATTTTAAATTTTTTCAAAATTTTTAATATTATAATTAATTTTTTTAACTAATTCAAAAGCGTTTTTGGATATCCGAAAAACAATCCCAAACATACTCATACATGCATATGGTGTTGGTATATTCTATTCTAGTGGGTGCAATAATCTCTCTAGGCTAATATTCGAGCTCTTTTGTGGCAATGTCCAAACACTCACCAATACGTTGTGTTTGATATATATTAACACAGTCCACCCATTTAAATTAAAAAATATTCGCTTTCTTAAGTTCGAATTGATAATTTTTAACTCATAAGAGAGTCGACATACATCTTAGCTCAAGTGGCATGAATGACGTAATATAGTGAATGATAAACCCTAATTATATAAGTTCGAGTACCTTTACGAGCATAATAGTGCACTTTTCATCTTTTTTGTGAAAGGAAACCATAAGCATTGATAATTTGACGAGAAAATGATGATCGAATAAGATTGGGTGAAACAAGAAGCTAGAAGAGAGCATTAGTAATTTTAGTATCTTGGTAAGAAATGTATCTTTGACCAAATCGTATTATGCAATTATGCGATCATGCATTAGCATTAAGAAAGCGATGGGATAGTACTGGTGATATAATTAATTAAATTGAACACGGTAATATGGTTACTTTTGATAATTTAAAAATACCACAATGCATGAAATTTAGCATGATCTGGTAGCTTTTCTTTAGTAAGTGGGTATATAACAATTATTTTCTCAAAGGAAATGAAAAGAGCTGGAGTGCAGGACAGAAAAAAAAAAGAATAATAAAAAAGAGAGAAGGTAATTGGAGCCTACTATCAAGTGGGAACAAGAAACAAGACCATGAAAATTATTCATATAAAGAGGGGAAAAGGATCTACCAAGTATATGTGGGAAATAATTGATATTCCTGTTGGTTAGAAAAGGTATTATTTGGATAACAGGGGAAGAGTATTAATACTATCCATTTATCATATTGAATTTGAAATCATTTCAAACTCAAGAGTCAAGACCTTTTATTTATAAATGGCTTATATTTTTTCAAACTTGCATATATAATTAAATATGTTCTTTAAAGATCATTTTAAATCCCGCTCATCATTTATATTACACATACACCATATATATACTTTTATTTGTATCAAATACGATTAACCGATTAAGCTTAAGAAGCGTATTTTTGTATATACATTAAGAACGTATTATCCCTTGAGACTACTCCTGCATACATATTATGCATGGCGACATTTTATGTGGTGAGGATGAAATTATAAACGCTAGCCAGCACGTCACAGGCTCTCATGAATTTGACTCTTGGGGTTCTAAGAGGATGCGTCTGCTGCTTTCCACACGTACGATTTGTTTATTTGTTGGTGTCCAATGTCCACAACTCCACATGTTATAATAGAGAGCGAGAGGGAGGGACCAGCGTCCTGAATCCTGATGCAGATGCCAATAACTGTAAGTTTGTTTTGTTTTTAATTACATAATAGCTTTGTTAGATTCGCATCTTCAACTAGAAATTATTCATTCTACAACTAGGAAGTTCATATTAACTAATTTGTAAATCAAATCTTATATTATAATTTTACTTTTATTTTGGTTTTCAAAATAGTTTCTGGTGTGGTAAGATGATACATTGAAGTGCTAAGATGATACATTACTGTAGCGAGAAGCAGCTAGCTACTGATCGAGCTCGGAATATTATCTCTGGAATTTTCTTGAATCATTTTTTTGGGCTCTTAGTTTATTGCTAATAGCTTCAAACGATTATTGCTATATATAATAAGTTGGTCCAATATATAATAATTACCGTTATTACAATCCGGAGCACAAACAAGATCAACATCATCGTCTTTCCTATGAATTATGAGTTCCGCGTACAAAGATGCCCATATATAAGAGGAGTTGAAGTAGGCCGAGAGAGAACTACGGATAGAGAAAGACTGACACCAATTTCAAAAGGAACATAAGATTTTTCACAGCAAGTATAATAACTTCGATTAATAAATTAGCAGCTGGTTTCACAGAGCATCTATAGTCCTCAAGAAGATAACAATTTAGTTCATCTTCTGGAAGTCTTAGAATATATATAGCAAGAGCTATAGAAAATCCAAAATTGAAAAACATATATATAACCTTCAAACGATTATTGATATGCTTTTAGCGAATTAGTCCAATATAATCTTCTTATTGGCATACAAAGAACAGAACGAACGGAATCAATTAAGTTTTAATTAACAAAGAGACGCCAATAAAGTAAAAGGAAAAACTAAACATTGATATGGGCTTATCAAATGAAAAGAGAAAAGTACGTAGTGTACGTTCTAACACGCAAAAAAAAAAGCATTAAATGATGTTTTGAACTTCATGAATGATCGGATTCCTTCGTCTAGCTCACAAGTACTACAGTTGCAGGTGCTTTATTGACTGTTCGATCTCTGATTCAGATTCAGTCTCTGATTCAGATTTAGTTCCTGATACAGATTTAGTTCCGGATACAGATTTGGAATTCGGCTCCGGTCTGAGGAGACCGTAAGTTGGCTTTGGGGCATCCTCAGCCTTGATTGAGCAATCTTGACTCCAGTGGTCACCCCCCTTGCCACAACGGTTACATCTCATGTAAAGAATTCGACAACATGGTCCATGAGTCACCGTACCCTCTGAATCAATACCCCCTGTTATAGGAACCAAATCATATCCCTTTGGCGGAGGCGTAGAGCGATATATAGACCGTCGAACACGTTTCTTTTCTTTCTGGCAATCATCCTTATTATCATTCATCCTAGCCGACTTTGCTTCTTCTGCCTTCTCTCCTGTTTGTTTATACTTCCGTTGTTAAATACAATATATACATGCATGGGTGTTGATCGATGATGATCATGGCATAAGTTCAAAAAACAAACAAATTAAGTACAGTGATCAGCACAATTAAGGATACTAAACCATATTAATTAATTATGTCATGATCGAGAAACTAGAGCAAAGGAGTCTTCCATCGATGAAACAGATCAGACGGTAGCTGCTTATTGATCGATATATAATTAACCAACCAAAACATATATATATTGACTTCTAAAAACAATTTGTCTTAGAACCAGACAGATCGAGACCAAGAAAATTCCAGAGATAATATTCCTCACAAACCCTAAATACATACCAGGCAAAGGGGCCTTGAAAGGGTGAAAACGGCCACGGTAGTGTCCGCTCGACCACATGGCGGCGGCGCTGCGTGAAAGTGAGAGAGACAGAGAACGGGGGCGAGAGCGTGAAATAATTTGGGGCGTTAACGTTTAGGTTTAGAGAATAGAATAGAATCCGAATCCGAATCCGAAAAAAATAGGTTAAGAAAATAGAATCCGAATCCGAAACAAATTTTGATTGATCATTGTTGGAATAATTATTCTATAGTCCCGGATTACCACGTATCCGTAATCTCGATACCAACTTAATTACCACGATCACAGCGTAATAACTAATTAATAATTAATTAAATGATTTACTTGGAGATCAAGTCATCATCAACGGCCAAGATCGCATATATAACCGACTAATGAGTCTCTCTCAAACTCTATTTAAGGGGCCATGCATGCCCTTTTATATTTCTCATTCACTTTTCCTTTGCCGGCCCTAATCCGTTGTTGAATCTCTCAACCATTGTAAGACGGTGAGTAGTCGTCTTTGAAACCCCGAATCCGTTAAAACCTATATATAAAGATAGGCATCGATTGAGGTCTAATAGTATTGATTTGTTTTGTTGTTAACTTGTGCAGAGATGAAGGTGGTTGCTGCTTATATGCTGGCTACTTTGGGAGGGAACGCCAATCCCTCTGCCGATGATTTGAAGAAAATTCTCGGATCAGGTAAGCATGGCCTTTTTTTTTTTTTTCTTTTTGTAGTTTTAATCTTTATTCTTTAATTGCGTTATTTTCTTTATGAAAAAGCTATTGTGCGTGGATTATTGAATATTAAGTCTTACACAAAATATTTTTTTCAGAAAAAGTTTGAATTTTTCATTGATTTTTGGTTCTAATTGTTTTAATTATTTGATTTAGATTTACTAGAATAATTTTGGAGACATTCAATATGGCTATACAAATCTTATCATGTATGGAGAAAAATATTTTTATGTCTAGGACTATCACTAATAACGTCTGTTTGCAGTCGGAGCTGACGCTGATGGCGATAGGATTGAGTTGCTCTTGTCCCAACTCAAAGGAAAAAGTATCGCCGAGGTAGTTGCTTCCGGTAGAGAGAAGTTGGCATCTGTGCCTTCTGGAGGCGCAGTCGCTGTTGCCGCACCCGCAGCCGGTGCTGCTGCTGCAGCTCCTGCTCCTTTTGAAGAAAAAGTTGAAGAGAAGGTTGAAGAGGAGGAGGATGACCCTGTAAGTTTTAGTTTGCTTTTGTCTTGGCAGACTTAAATACTTAACTACATTACATTGTGCTAATTAATTATTTTGTTTTTGCAGGATCTTGGTGATATCTTTGGCAACGCCTTCGACTAAAACGATTTATGTGTGGACTAAACTTAGTTAGAACTTGAAGATGGATGTCATGCCATTGAAGTTCCAGTGTTTTTGGTTTTTGCTAGTTCTAAATTGTTAGTGTTGTAAGACATGCTTATGTATTTTTATTTTGGCCAAGAGACATGCTTAATTATGTATAAGCTTTCAGATTTTAATTATAATTTATTTTGTTTAAAAGTTCATTTATGCATAAATTTATGTGAGTTTTGAATGTGGTCTGCGCTGATTGCTAAGCCCTATGATTAATAATCGAAAAAAAAAATCCCAAAATTAAGCAAAAAACAGTGACTTTAATAAGCGAGGCCCAGTCCACGCAGAAATTTGCGGGGCAGTTAAGGGCCCAACTTTGAAAAAGAAAAAAGCGAAAACCCTATCGTTATATAAACGTAAAATTTGGAGGAAAACCCTAGGGACAGTCAAAGAGCTCTATCAGCCTCCAATCCAATCAAACGCGTCTGAGCTTTAGCTTGAGCAGAGATGAAGGTTGTTGCTGCCTATTTGCTCGCTGTTTTGGGAGGCAACGCCAGCCCCTCAGCCAAGGACTTGAAGAGCATTCTCGCCTCTGGTACCTTTCGATCATGTTTTTCAATTTCATTTTGAAGATCTGTATAAACTAAGATTCTCGTTTACATTTGGATTCGCACTAGTAACTGTTGCCTGATTTTGATTGCTTTGGCTTGGTCTATTACTTGATTTAGCTTCTTAATTTCAGTACTGTTTGCTTGCTTCAGTTCGATTAGTTGATTAGGTACTCTCAATTTGGTAATATGTAATGCTCTGTTGTTCGATCGGCGTCTGGAGTTGTAACTGGGAATTAGCGTTGATGATTAGAATCGTCTAGATGCAGATGGCTTATTGGGGTGGCTGGGATGAAATTGTTGAATACTGGGAATGACTTGTGGTTTTTTTGTAGCAGCAACATGTTTTGGGATTGCATATGTTGAATGAGTTTTTGTGCATTGTTTACAGTTGGAGCCGAGGCCGATAGCGATAGGATTGAGTTGCTATTGTCCCAACTCAAGGGAAAGGATATCACCGAGATCATTGCATCTGGAAGGGAGAAGTTAGCATCCGTGCCCTCTGGTGGCGGCGGAGTTGCTGTTGCCGCATCTGCAGCTGTTGGTGGTGGTGCTGCCGCAGCACCTGCTGCCGCTGAGCAGAAGAAGGAGGAGAAGGTAGAAGAGAAGGAGGAGTCTGATGATGTAAGTTTCTCTATTTTCATCAACGCAGCCATAGTTTGTTCGTAGATTGTTACTTTTTTGTATGATTAGTTAAATGTTTCTAATTTCATTGTTGTGTGTTTCTGCAGGACATGGGCTTCAGCCTCTTTGACTAAGAGATATTTCATTTGGTGGTACGCTTGTATCGAGGCCAGTTAGATCTTTTAGATATCTTTTCAGTCTGTAGTTGGATTTGGTTCTAGACTCCTAAACATTTTTGTTTTATGTGGTAGTGTTGTTAAGACACTGTTGAGCTAAGTTTTGTTTTTTATTTGAAGGATTCCTTATGGTTGTGAACTTACTAGCTAGTAGCTTGCCTTTGGTTGTTAACTTTATGGTTTGCACGGGTTCGTTTAAATTATGTATATGCATTATAATCCTTGCCCTGATTCCCATAGGATGTGTATACTTTCTTTGAACAAAATAGGAACTACTGAACTAGACCAACTCTTTAGCGAGTAAGCTTGAAGATTGCATGCTATTTTTTGTAATGTGGATTTACACACGCAAAACCTTTGAATGGGCTGTCTGCCTGTCTTCTCAGTCATATGTGGTTAGTTTTTGTGTTGGCCTGAATACTGAGCCTAGGTGTGTGTGGCCGGTGTGGGATGCCAACTCTTTATGCCGTAAATGGGTTTTACAACCCAACTTTGCTTTGGTATTCATCCCTCCAGACGCATACTGGTCAAATTGTCATTCACTCATTTGAGTCCAGAGATTTTTTTAAAGACAGTTGATTGTTGAATTCGCCTAATGCTTTGTATTTGGAATCTGGATTGCTCTATCCAGTTATATGAAATGGTAACGCAATCCAGTTTCCATGCCAAGTGCATTTGTCATTTGATGACCACCTTGTGACAGATAATAATTTTCTTCTTCCATTCTTTCGTAGTTTGGTTTCAAGTTGTAATTGCGATTGTGGAGAAATAGTTGCTACTTCCTTTTGATTGGGGCAGCAACTTTCTCCTCTATTTTTCTCGTCAACATCTTCTCCTCTCGTTTTTGTGGTTGTGGTTAGAACGTATCATGACAATGATTAGTTAGGTAGGCAATAAAATGATTTTTGCCAAAAGAAAATTGAAATGAAAGTAAAAGACTAATAAGATTTATCTTCGGTGTTTCATATTTATTTGATGATTGAACACTGAGAATAACATTGATGATGACTCTCCAGTCTCCACTAACAAAAAGAGAAAGCAATCCCTTATGTGAACCTCATATGTCCAGAAACGATTCCAAGCTCTTCCAATTTGTGCCAAAAGTTCAAAAAGTGGCTCTTTGCTCGCCACAACTTTTTCTTGTGAAAGACCCTTCAATCTTCATCATCTCAAAGTCACTCGTATATGGTGAAAATCAGAATGTAGTAAATCTCAATATTCCATTTAAAAACAACTAAAGATTACGAAATCCCAGTAAATTCCTAATTCTCGTTCCTTCCTTCGTGATTTTGTCAATCAATATCAATAATCTCTTCGCCATTTAAAGTAAATAATTAACCTTTTTTTTTTTGGGGTAAATATTAACCATGTAATTCATCATATAATTCACTATGGGCCATAGGGCTCCTAAATGTAATGGTAATGCATAGTGCCACGAACAAGGTCAGGAACAAAACACGTGCGGGTAATGTGTCAAAAATTTACACTAACCTACTGACGTGGAGTAATTCTCCTATTGCCGCGTGGTATCTGAATGTCCGTTAAAGACATACAGACACAACCGAAGGTCAAATGAGCAAACAAATGGCGGTATCTACGTTTATCCGCACTGCTAAATTAACAGAGCAAATCGATTCCATAAAGTGACAGCCATCTCTGATTGGTGAATTGGTGGGCGATCACTTATAAGTAAAGCTCGAATTTTCTAGTTTCAGGGCACAGACTCACACTCACACTCCACACTGAAAATGGCTGAGACTGAGGCAAAATCCGTTGCTCCGGAGCTTCTGGAATGGCCGAAGAAAGACAAGCGCCGACTCCTCCACGCCGTGTACCGCGTCGGCGATCTGGATCGCACGATCAAGTACGTTTTCGCCGACATTGCTAACACTAATCGATGATCGGTTTCATTTCCATGGTTTCAATTTCGTAACTTCTTGGGGGGTGATTTTCAGGTTTTACACGGAGGGTTTGGGGATGAAGCTGTTGAGGCAGAGGGATATTCCAGAAGAGAAGTACTCGAATGCGTTTCTGGGATATGGGCCCGAAGAATCAAACTTCGTAGTGGAGCTCACTTACAATTACGGGGTTTCCTCCTATGATATTGGGACTGGTTTTGGACATTTCGGCATCGCTACCCCAGATGTAAGTGGGTGTGATTTCGAATTGGGAATTTGATATTAGGAATTTGTTCTTGTTCTTGTTGTTTTTGAATTTGTGATGGATGGAATTGATTGTTAGGTTTACAAATTGGTTGAGGACATTCGTGCCAAGGGAGGAAATGTCACTAGGGAGCCTGGTCCAGTTAAAGGTGGGCACAGCATCATCGCCTTTGTTAAGGACCCTGATGGTTACACATTTGAGCTTATTCAGAGACCTTCAACCCCTGAGCCATTTTGTCAGATTATGCTTCGTGTTGGTGATCTCGACCGCTCAATCAGCTTCTATGAAAGGGTACAACTTTAGCCCCACTGTGTATCATACTGACTGTAATCTGATCTGGGTAGACTAAAATTAATAATTTTGTTCTTACTTTGTTGAGCAACTTCAATAAGTATCAAACTTGGCAAGGATTTAGCATCGCATATTACTACAACCCAGTTTAATGTTTCAGTTTCAGTACATTTGAATCTTGAACTCATTATATTAGCTAGCGAAAGCTTTACCTTGGTTTAGATCCAAGTATTAATCTCGCCCTGTTTCCTGGGCTTTCTTTCTGTGCAGGCATTAGGGTTAAAGCTTCTAAGGAGGATTGAGAGGCCTGAGTACAAGGTGAATCCTTTCTCTAAGCATTGTGTTAGCGGGACGTATACGAATTGGTTGACCCATGATTTATCATCTTTGGATATTAAGTCTTATTGAATGTTCCCCATTTTTTTTTTATTGTTGGATACATTTAACAGTACACCATAGCCATCCTGGGATATGCAGAAGAAGATCAGACAACTATTTTGGAGTTGACTTATAACTATGGTGTGACAGAATATACCAAGGGGAATGCCTATGCCCAGGTTGCTTAATATGCTTATCTGCCCTCTTTCTTTTTCTCTTTAAAGAAGCTTTACTGTAAAAGTAATTTCTGCTTTCCTGATACTTCTTTATCAATACCAGATTGCTGTTGGCACTGATGATGTGTACAAAAGTGCTGAGGTGATCAACTTGGTTACACAAGAACTTGGAGGGAAGATAACTAGACAACCAGGACCAATTCCAGGACTCAACACCAAGATAACCTCTTTTCTGGACCCAGATGGTTGGAAAACTGTAAGTCATCACTTGTATACTTGCTGCTTAAGTTTTTCTTTAGTTGTTTGATTATGGAAGCAATGCTGTCGAAATAGGATATACAAGTGCTTTGTTACATGTTTATTTGGTGCTTAACTTTCTGTTTAGCGGTTTGATTTTTGAAGCAATGCTTTCTAAATTGGATACATAATTGCTTTATTAATCGTGTACATGGTGCTTAACTTTCTATTCAGTTGCTTGGTTGTTGTTTGCCACTCAATTGCATAAAGATTTATTTCAATATCATTTTGCTTGCGGGGCAGTTGAACTTCTCAGCTATAAAATGTGTCTGCTTGCTGTCAGGCACTCAAGCTTGTATTTGTCATGTGTTTGTATATACTTGCCTTTATCGTATACATCTAACTTGTTTAAGGTAACACATCTTTATTCGTTGAGCTCATGCAATGTTTCTTTCATTTTTTCTTGTAGGTCCTGGTTGACAATGAGGATTTTCTTAAGGAACTGCAGTAAGAAAGAATATGAGTATCTGGATAGTCATTTCTCATATGAATAAGACGATCCAGTTTCTTTGTTAGTAAGAGCCAGTATTGGCCGTCTGAATGTGATGTTATCTATTTGATTGTTTTTTCAGTTGTAATAGGAGTGTTTATGTGACTTTGTCTATTCTAAAATGGCTGTTAATGTTACTCTCTGCCTTTCTTAATACGATTGTCAGTTGTAACTATGGTTGAGTACGTGCCCTATCATTGCTATCTTAGGTTTTCTAACCTCAATAACAAATTATCTAGAATAGCATGAAGTCTCTTTGTCGAAAGCAAGACATTATCTTTACTCCAAAAGGCTGTTTTGGCTAAAAGTCCGATCAAAATGTCAGTAACCTTTCGCCAAAGTGATGGTCTGGCTTGTCTTTATGTTTATGACTGTAAATATATATATATATATATATATATATATATATATGTTAGTGAGGTGAAATTGAGTGGGAGTTTGATTTGAAATCGAGGAAGACACAACAAGATTGTTATAGTAGAGTTTCAAATAAATAGTTTTTCACAAAATAGTCAGTAGCTTTTCGTTAAAAATGGCCTTCCGAGTGTCTGAAAATAATTGAAATGACATTTTCAATGTTCAATCCTTAATTTAATCATAGGCTAAAAGCTTACTTGAAGAACCACTTATTAATCATGAACACTAACCAATTCACGACTAGTCAGTATAAAACCGTAATAAAATTGAGTTTGAAAAATTGAGGGTAAAATGAGATTGAAAATGATAATGAAGTTTGGTTTCCTAGTGCTTCTGGGAAACCGATACCAATATGGATTCCAAATGTAAAAGACAAGAATTAGGTGTACTTATACTAAGGCTACATTTTCCAGAGCTCGCCAGACTACATTAATCTTCCAGTGACATTCCTTTTACTCGTAGGATTCTCTTCAGCATTCTCAGTGTAGGAATTGTTTTCCTTGTAGCTACAGAATTGTAACCTGACCCAGCAGCTATATAATACTGAGGCAATTAATTGAGAGCTTGTTTATTCATAATGTTTTGCCATTTTCCTTTGTCTTCCACAGAGAGAACCATAGGTGAAAACAAAGTTGTTCATAATCTAGGATTTTCTGAGATAGAGCACGTTGTTCATCATCCATCAGGCATGGTTCCGCTTCAACACGAAAAAGAGTATTCCGCGGAGCCCCGGATGAGGAAAGAGATGAGAGCAGAAGAAGAGAACAGCAGCAAAGCGTTGTTGCTGGAGAAGCGCTGCCACAAATTTTTAAACTTGTTGAGGAACTCTTCCATCCCATGGTACATTGAGTTTCAGAACCTCATGAAAGACTTCAAGGCAGAAAATATCGACGTTGCAAGTTTGCGGGGGAAGGTGCAGGAATTGCTCCAAGGACGTCCAGATTTGATAGTAGGGTTCAATGCCTTCTTGCCAGAGGGATATAAAATTACCATAGCATCACCACCACCACCAAAATCACCACTACCTAGGGAAAAAATAGTTTGTCGAAAGAGGAAGCGCGACGATGATAGTGATGGTGGTGTTGATGCTGAACCTAAGGATTCTAAGATTCGAAAAGATACCAGGTTTGTGAACAAGGCTAAAGAAGGTGATGAAGCTACCATCCCACCGCCGCCACCACCACCACCTAGGGTTAAAGAAGTTCTTTCTGGAAAGAGGGAGTGGGAAGATGATAGTACCACTGGTGATGATGCCGGATCTATCGATTCTAAACTTCGAAAAGTTATCGATTTTGTGAACAAGGTTGCAAAAAGATTTCGCAAAGACAATGATGAGGGTGGTGACGATCATAATTCTCGTCAATCCACTGCTGAAGAAAACTTCAACATTTTCTTGGATATGATCAGCAAAAGAAACAAGTCATCACCCATTACTGAAGAAGAAGAGCTTCAGATTTACAAGTTGGTTGCAACGTTTTTAAAAGGGTACCCGGACTTGATTGATGAGTTCACCCACTTATTAACAACGGTGCCTTCACTCTCCTCCATGATTGATTTCTCTAATTGCAAGGCTTGCACTCCAAGCTACCGTCTTTGGCCAGAGAACTTCCCCATTCCTGCTGCTAACAGAAGATCGGAGCTTGCTTCTCAAGTATTGAATGATCGTTGGGTATGCGTCGCTAGTACTACTAGTGATGATTCAGGAGATGGAGGGCACATAATCCTCAAATCGCAGCATGAGCAAAACCTATTACAGTGCGAAGAAGATGCGTACGAACATGATATGTTGGAAGAGTCTGTGAATTCGGCCTCAGAGAATATCAAGGTGCTACTAGAGAAGATCAAAAACGTGAGTCGACCATCGAAGATTCACATTAAAAAATATCTCACGGAGATGAATTTGAGGTGCATTGAGAGATTGTATGGTGAGCGAGGGGTTGAAATGATTGATGTGTTGAGGAACGATTTTCAAGTGGCTTTGCCTGTTATATCAAACCGGTTGGAGCAAAAAAAACAAGAACTGAAACAAGAGCGTTCTAATCTGAAGAAAAGGTGGTATCGTTTATATAAACGTGGACGTTGTTAATTAATTGCAGGTAGAGTTTCATAGTTTTCATTGTAATTGTACAAGTAGATTAGTTACTGAGCAATTCTAGCTTTGAATATCTGTACCACAGTTTACACTCAATAATTTGGTCATTCCCAAGCCAGTTTTTATTTTCAGATCGATGAATTTGTTACAAGAACTAAAAATTCTCGATTATTTTTTTATGATTTTCTTCGTTTTCTAATTTTAAAAAATAAAAAATAATACTTCGGGCGCCAAAAAACGAATTTTTTTTGCATAGATTACATTATTCTTGCCCTTAAACTTGCACTTGTCAAAAAAAAATTTGAGACCTTGGTTTCTCACAAAACTGTGGACTACACACAGTTTTTTTAGCCAAAATCACATGTTCTTATTTTCTCATAAAAATTTTCTCACCCTCAAATCATGATTTTTAAGCATTTCTCGAACTGACGGAACGTAAAAATCTCGTTCCGATTTTTTTTTACAATTTTTCAAAGTCAGAATACAAGAAAATTTGTAAAAAAAAATGTCGACATTTTCTAGTTTCATCAATTGAAACACCTTCTAAAAATTATGTTTTACCAATGGTGAGATATAAATTTCAAGAAAAAGTGGTATTGAACTGTTGACAAGCTTTGGTAGGTTTCAGCATGTCATGACATCTTCAAATGTGTCGATTCATGTCAAGTCCCTTTTTTTTTTCGAAATTTTCACGTGCCATAATCTCAACATTATTAGTAAAGTAGGATTTTTAGAAAGTGTTCCAATTTACGGAACTCGAAAATCTTGACCTGCTTTGTTTTTACAATTTTCCAAATTCTGAAAACTAGAAAATTCATAAAAAAACAATCCCGCTCTAGATTTTCAAGTTCAGTCAATTAGAACATCTTCTATTAATCATGCTCTACGAATGGTGAGATTATGATACGGGAAAATTTCTAAAAAAAAACTGCACTTCACAAGGAGGCATGCCAAAGTTTCTCCCGACACGTCCAAACATGTCAATCCATGTCAAGACCCATTTTTATTCAAATTTTTCCATCCCATAATCTCATTATTTGTAGAGCATGATTTTTAGAAGTTGTTCCAAGTGACAAAACTCAAAATCTTTATTTTTTATTATTATTATTATTTTTCCCGTTTTTTGACTTAAAAAAAAAATACTTTCCCGAAAATATTCTGAATTTTTTTTTCTAAGCATAGATTTCATTATTCTTCCCCTTGAGATTGCACTTGCACAAAACTTTCTGAAAAAAAAAAAATTATGAAACCTTAGTTTCTCACCCAAAATTGTGGATTATAGCACACAGTTTTTTGGCAAAAAACGCATATTTTTATTTTCTCACAAAAATCTTCCCACCCTCAAATCATGATTTTTAAACACTTCTCGAACTGACGAAATGTAAAAATCTCGACCCTTTTTTTTTTACGATTTTTCAAAGTCGGAATACAAGAAAATTCGTAAAAAAAAAAATTAAGATTTTATACTTCCGTCAATTGGAACACTTTTTAAAAATCATGTTTTACCAATGGTGAGATGGAACATGAAAATTTCAAGAAAAAGTGGCGTTGAACTCTTGACAAGGTTTCGGCGTGCCATATAAGAATGGACTCAAGCAAAATGAAATTATCAGGTTGTAATGTTTGAAATGCAAAATAACAACATTGAGAGCAACGAGAGAACTCCCTTCCTTGTTATTTTTTATTCTTTTAGTTGCATTTTCCTTTCAACTTAACAATTCATTTTATCATTGCAATCAAATTTTATAAAGGGAATTTCAAGATGTATTCTTATCCAAAAGGCATATACCATTTTCACCTAACATGTTATTTTTTGTGAAGAGTACTGGTTGACGAAAATGTCGGTAATTTTTCGCCTAATGATGGTTAGAATTTGTTTTGACTTTTCTTTGTGTTTTTGAAGGTGTGGGGTGTAGTAAAGTTGGATGGGAACTATCTTGATTGGGTTTGTCTGAGTTGAATATCAGTCTTTCACTGAAAATGACATTATAAGTAATAGAAGCGTCACACTCAAAATCAATTGGCAAAGATTAGTGATGCCCAAAATTTTATAAATTATATTACAAGGTCATATATTTCCCATGTGGAATTCACATGCATTCTCAAAACCAACTAATCATGAATTTGTAACCAATTCACTATTAGTAAATATAACACCGTAAATAAAATTCCGCTTGACGTAAATTGAGTGTAAAATTGGCAAGTGAAATAATAACAACACTTGGTTTACTATACTTTCTAGAAAAATTATGTAAAAGGAAAGTATTAGCTGTCCTAACTCAGGGTAATTAGAGATCACCAGCAAGACAACATTTTCCGGTGACAATCCTATTACTTGTAGGATTCCCTTCACTTTTTCACTTTATGAATTCTTTTCACGTAGGGATTGATAACCTCAGCTATATACTGAAAATAAAGAGCGTATGCATTCATTCTCTATTTGTTTTTGTTTTCGTATCTCTTCCGAAAGATACAACCAGAAAAACAACAGGTGACAGATCAAAAGAAAGTTGTTTGTAGTTTGGGTTTCTAGCTGGGTTAGAGTTGTTCATCAATCATCATGCTTCGATCATATACGACTCCGTTTCGGCAAGAAGAAGAGTATTCCGGTGAACCCCAGATGGTAAATGAGATGAGGGCAGGAAGAGAGACTTTGAGGAAGGACTGCTTCGAATATCTAAAGACCTTGAGAAACTTCAACTATTACATCTTCCAAGACTTTCTTAACCTCATGAAAGACTTCAAGACAAAAGGTGATGAGTACTGTATTGAAACTTTGAAACAGAAGGTGAAGGAATTATTTGAAGGGTGTCCGGATTTGATATTAGGGTTCAATGCCTTCTTGCCAAAGGGATATGAAATTAATGTCCCAATCCCAATACAAGTACTTTCTCGAAAGAGGAAGCGCGATGATGATAATAGTACCACTGCTGTTGTTGATGCTGGATCTGAAGACTCTAAGCTTAAAAGAGTAATGGCTTTTGTGACCAGGGTTCAAGAAAGATTTCGTGACGATGATGAGGATACTGTTTTTAAGTCCTTTTTAGACATTTTCTTGAATGTGCACAGCAAAAGAAACAAATCGTCACCCGGTAAATCCATCACTACTGAGGAAGATGAGCTTCAGATTTACAAGAAGGTTTCCGCACTTTTCAAGGGCCACCCGGACTTAATTGATGAGTTCACCCACTTTTTACCCACAGTACCTTTATCTCCACTCTCCTCCATCATTGACTTCTCTAACTGCAAGACTTGCACTCCAAGCTATCGACTTTTGCCAAAGAACTTCCCAATTCCTGCTGCTACCCATAGATCAGAGCTTGATTCTCAAGTATTGAATGATCGTTGGGTATGCGTTGAGACTACTACAAGTACTAATTCAAGAGGAGGAGGACACATAATGCACAAATCACAGCATGAACAAAACCTGTTCCGGTGGGAAGAACAAAGGTTCGAACTTGATAGGTTGGTGGAGTCTGTGAATTCAGCCTCAGAGAGTATAAAAGTGCTGCTGGAAAAGATTGAAAAAGATAGTCCATCAGTGATCTATATTAAAGATCATCTTACGGAGCTGGATTGGAGGTGCATTGAGAGATTGTATGATGAGCAAGGGCTTGAAGCCATGGATGAGCTGAGGAAAAATATTCGAGTGGCTTTGCCTGTGATGTTGAAACGGTTGAAGCAAAAGAAAGAAAAACTGACACATTGCCAATCTGACCTTAACCAAAGGTGGGCTCAGTTATATGTCAAGAAACGTCGACACTGAAGTTCTTAATTGCAGGTAGATTTCATAGTTTACATTATAATTGAACAAGTAGAGTTTCTGAGCAATTCTGTGAAATATATGTATCAACTATTTGTCCACAAAATCATGAAATATCACTTATTTTGAAAAGTATTAAAATTATTTCCCCTCTATTGTTTCAGTAAACTAAAACTTACAAGCCACAAGTATGTAAACACTGTCTGTACATCTTCTACAGATGTACACATCAAAAGCTTGCGCCCTCCTCTGTTATAGAAAGATACCATGACATTCCACACAGTGCACCTCCATTCGGAGGGTAGAAAGAATAATGAGGATTTTAAAAGAAATGAAGCTTTGAAAGGAAGTTCCTAATTTGAAGGATACGTATCCTCATTGGAAGCTCCTCACTTGGCCTAACGAATTCTTTTCTAGTTTCAGCTCCCGATATATACAACATTGAAGATCGATGAGTCTTGTCTTCTATGGAATTGTGTCCATGGGATAGCAACCAAGAACACGAAGAAATCTTGCAAATTCCTGTAGCAAAGAAAACAAGTCTTTAAATCACTATACTCTTGCATCCTTTGTTCGCTTTTATTACTAGGCGTGAGGGGTCGCGAAAAGTGTGAGGAAGAGATTATTTCTAACATCAGTGTCACCACAAGGTAAAACCTCTAGTATAAGTCTTTAGAATCCAGGCAACGTGAATTACATGATCCCATTATTTAAATTATAACAGACTGACCTGCAAATGTCCCAAAGCATACTGGGCACGAGGATCTGCCATAGATGCTTCAAAGTCAATGTAAAAGAGGTAATCGAAATACCTGTCAAAACAAATCAGTCAACTTTGTAACATGGGGAATTTTTTTTTTGGCATGTCTAGTTGTGTACATACCCAAATCTAGAACATCTCATGACTCCAAATCTAAGGTTCTTCATACTTGAATAAAATTTAATTGACTTTCAACTTAGTTTTGTTCTCATTATATGCATAAAAAAAGTAAGGATTCAATCAATATTTTGATTTTGATTTTGATTTTTCGGTGGATATGTTTCGGTGTAATTGGGAGTAGTTGATCTCTCCATAAACACTATTTAGGTAAAACATATCACATTCCAAAAGAGTATACCACTCACTTGGCACTTCCTTCATTAGAATCGTCAACAACCCGTACTGGACGTTGTTTTTGAGGGCGACTTTCAATCTGAAATTGCTCCAAAACAAGATAATGGGTAAAGATATAATGGTGAAAACGAAAAATAGGAGAGATTTTTATCTGAGGTTACCTTTGTCAAATTAATGCCCCTAAGAGCAAACACTGCTAAGGCTTTAAATAGTACACCAGGACCTTCTTCTAGAGTGAAAACAACACTCGTCTAGGAACAAAGTTTATAAATAATTCAGTACATTAATGAAAAAAAAAAATGAAAAGATGCAAGTACAAAATAAAGAACTAAACCTTATATTGCCGCTCAGTTCCTGGAATTATTGGTTCTCTTGCGAGTATCAGAAAGCGAGTGATATTATCATCATCATCCTGTCCAGTGCAAAGTGGGAGTAAACTGAATCAAGATGCATCCTTTATATTTTTATATTTTACAACTAACATCTTAATTAAAAGGAAATGTTATGTAGGATCCTAGCATTGAACAGAGGGTGATGCAGCTTTGCACTTTGCAATCAACTTTTAATGAAATGTAAATGCTCCAAGCAAAAACAGTTTAGACTTTAGACATGTGCAACTCGGTGTAAAACTTGGAATGAATTTACTTTACAGACACCCTGTTAAACTACATTCCCGACCACAATGGTGAAATAACATCTTCTTGAGCACAAGGTAACTTCTTAGTCAACCCAGATCTGTTCAATATCAATAACAAATTGATAATGTAAAAAAAGGCAATTTTACCATATACTGAACCCAAGAAATAACATTTTCTTAAGGTAAGTTCTTAATCAACCCAAATCTGTACCATAACAATACCAAATTGATAATACAAACAAAAAGGCGATTTTAACATATACTGAACCCAAAAAAAAATATTTAAAAGAAAAGTCTTACTTGAACTTTATCTGAAAGAATCTCAAGTCCATAGATTTCTGCAGCTCGAGAACTTGCAACAGCACCAGTATCTCTTAGGCCAGTTGAGGCCACCATCTGTACAAAATGTCATTCTTTAGATTGTTTACAGTTATTATGCCTTCCAAAGTGTACTTTGATGGAATGTAGAAAACAGCAATGATAACCTGCGCAGCGAGAGCAGTGTCATCCGCATTGATTCGGACGATACCTAAGCTGCTTAGTGTCATCTCACATTGAGCAAGAGCCTGCAAGCGCAAATATCCGCAACAAAACTTTGAAGACCTGGGTCTTTCATTACAAAGATTAGATTGTACATATGCATGCATGTGAAAAACTACTTGGTGGCTTGGTGCCAATCCAAATTTTCAGCACCAAGCCAACCAAATAGAAGATAACTAAAAGGTGCTAGATCAAGATCTTTAACCCCCATTCTTGACAGTTTTGAACCTAAGCAAGTAACTACAATTTGAGAAATATTGCTAGTCGAGGTTACAGAATATGAGAAAAACCATTGTGGAGGACCTCAACAAAGGAGAAATTAAAAGAACACTGAGCATTCTCAGTGACAATCACTCTTGATGGTTATTGGAAACCTTTTACATATTGACCGCTACTAACCATCCCAAATATTAGCTATCAGGTAGAGACTTTTCCTTTTGGCAGGATTACCTAACGGGAAAACTCTTGCTGTAGCAAATGGGCATTTTGATGGCACAATGATGAGCATTCATGCCATATGTACTGGACAGGCCAGACAATACATGCATCAAATAAAAAAAGAATAAATATAAGAAGTGAAAGACCAACCTGAGGATGGCTTAAAACACGTTTTAGTTCCTCTTTTCTTACACCGGGCAATCCCAAGAGACAATGGTTCACTAGCAGTTGTACCTCTCCAACTATGTGCAATCTATGGCGAAGAAGCAAGTCATAATTACGGTGGATGCTTCCACCAACAGAATTCTCAATCGGAAGAACTGCTTTATCCACTAACCACAGTTCAACCGCCTGTTGCATAAAAATTAAATAAATCACAACAGGTTAACATGATAGAGAATATTCAATTGATTACAAAAAATACTATATAGAAAAGGTTGAAGATTCAGTAAAAGATTGGTTAACCTTAAATGCAGCTTCAAACTGCTCACATGGAACAGTTTCACATTTTGGGTAAGCTTTTAGGGCAGCAGCCTCACTATATGCCCCTGGTAACCCCTACAACAGGCAATAAAACTAGCATTACAACAAAAATAAAGCAGAAATACCAAATAGAATGCAACTAATAAGAGGGGCTACCTGATAAGCAACTCTAACTTTTGAACCATCATTTGGCGAAGGAGAAATATCAGCTGCTGTCAATGGTTCTGCAATTAATCATATTCAACCTTTAAGATGCGAGAATGGAACAATTGTGAGAAAAATTTCTGTAACAAAGGATCACAGCATGAAGCAAATTACTAGGCCATTATGGAGCAAGTAATATTAATATCACTTACAACGTCAAATTTTAGGGGGATTGTAAAGGCTTTGACCTATTTTGGACCTAAAATATGTTCAAATTTATAAGCTAATCAAATTTGCGTCATATACACAGGTCCTATGTTTTCCCAGAGAGTCAATCTGAGAGTACAATTTCCGAGAGTAAGGGAAAACTTGGGGATATTTTATATGCGCTTTGTGATAGTGGAATTCTCCTGGTCCTCACTTGTTATGTCATTAAATTTATGCATTTTGCAATTAATTTCATTTGATTCAGTTCTTATTTTCTATTGATTCAGTCAATCTTGGACAGATGCTATTTATAGTATTGAAAACTCCAATAAAATCTTCTTCAAGATAAATGCCTGAATACCAGTATCGATCATAGAAAACACAAAGCCGCCACTAGTATTTATCAGCATGGACTTCAGATGTAAGGCATTGTTAATGAGCCAAATTATTCTACATTGCCCCAACAGCTAGTGATATTCTACCCATGTTTTTCAACTTCCAAATTCCTATAAATGTATACCAACACAGGCTATGGGATTGCCAAAGACCATTCTATGACAATTAAACATGAAAGGAATTGCAAAAGACCAAATTATTCTACATTGCCCCAACAACTAGTCGTAATCTAACTTTGCTCTTCACCTTTCAAATTTCTATTGTTGAATACCAACATAAGCTATTGATTGCAAAACACCATTCCATGACAATTAAACATTAAAGGAATTAAACAAACCACAAAGTTAAGATCTTTTGAGTAAACTCACTAGGAAGAAGGTTCATATCCTTGTGAAATCCCCTGGACTCATTATCCTCAATCCTTTCAATTGCTCCTGCAGATTCCATCCCAGGCAAGTTTGGCTTCTCATCTTCAACTGGAGTGATAGCTCTCTGAGCCAAAGAAACCCCCAAACAGCAACATTCCCATTTGCGCAAACTCAAATTCAAAGCCAACCCAGAACGAGCAGACCCCAAATCTGAAATACCCTGATGAGAATAAGGGGTTTTAGCACAACCCCAAATTGGGGCACCCTTCACAGCCATCACCAATATCCCCAATTTCACAAAACCCAAAAAAGATTATAACTTTCAGGCAAATCCAGGCTCATACGAGAGGGTGTGGTTGGTGAGGGGTTTGTTGGGCGAAACGCAGTAGCACATTGTCAAGGTTGACGACAATGGTGATGGGTTTTTGGACCCACAAAATTGTATGAGAGTTTCTGTGTGTGATGTAATATATATGGAAGAAAAGGGATTGGGTATTTGCAAAGTTTGGAACTTTCAGACCGACAAGTCGCAGTGAGTAGACGAAAAGGGTTTTTAAGAGGTAGGTAAGCAGAATGTTGTTGGCTACACTCTACCTGGTTTTGTAGAAAAAAAAAATGGAAAATCAAAGAGAGAAGGGAAGCTGAGTGAGGTTCAGATGTATATTGACATTTGAAAATTATTTATGGAAGGTTCTTTCTATGACTGTCTGTAAAATCTATACATTTTTGTGTGACAGAGGAATGGAGGAGGAGGTTGAGAGTTGAGAGTTGAGAGTTGAGACTGAGTGGGAAAGAGAAGGCTGTCAGGGTTGTGTGACTTGTGGGGCTGAATTGGGCAGAGCCAATCACTGTTTCTTAGTTCATATGAGTTAATTATCCAATGGTTGATGGAGAAGTAGAACCTAACATTTTGGGTTAGTAAATGGAGATTCCTTTTGTTTGCTACATTTTTAGACTCTTCCACCATTATAATCGAGGTCTTTATGGACGTTTATATTGTCTCCGTAATATGAGATGTGATAGTAATGAGTGACATAACGGTCAAAATAAAAACATACGTATTCAAATTTTGATAATAACAATTTTATTTATTTTGAACGCGTGCCATTTTTTAATTTGAGTGACGTTATTACAACTTCTAAAATGTTAATCTCACTCATTATTCGTTGTAGATCGAGTCAATAACTTAATAACTCTAACATGAGAGCGAGATCTATGTAGTGTTGCCTTCAAAACTTTTCACGTGATGATGAGGGACCTAACGGGCAAATTAAAAGATGAAATTGTCCATTGATGATAATAACTTATAAACTATTAAACACGTGCCGTATTTTAATTTGATTAACGTTATAACAACTTTCAAAATGATTGAAATCATTCATAATTCCTCATTGACAAGATCAAAAATCCAAAACAGTGGTGATTCTCTTGCAGTGTCATGTGTCAATGTACATTAGTACATGTGTGTGTTGCCATCTCAAATGCCCTCATCGAAATGAAATGTCAGGACGACTATGCTAAATGGTATATACTATATATCTAAGGTATTAAAAGTGGTACACCTTGTTATCACAAATGACTTTTGACAGTCTTTTGCTCATTACTATATATGCTAATGTGTTGGGTTGTCATTAACTGTCCATAAATAAATACAGCTTGGCAATGAAGACCGAAAAACTAACGTTTCGTACCAACCTCCACCATGACCATTCTTGTCTCATATTGAACCACCTTTCAATGGGCTTTGTGGGGCTGGCCTCATTACAAAGGAAAATGGCGGCCCATTTAGTGGAGCTTTTCTGATAGAGTCCAAACATTATCCAAGATGAAGGGTTTGCCCAATCTATGTATTATTAAAAAAGAGCAATTAATAATAGAATCACTGCTCGTCTAAAAGACAATATCTATGCTAAAATGCCTCATAAACGATTTAAGCATGAAGAGAGGTAGGTGTTCGATAAATTGTCTAAATGAAGGCGCAAATAAAGCTAAGCATTCATAGCGAGCTTTTTCATCTAGTAATCTAGGAAAAAGTTTGTAAAGCTCAATTTCTCATTGGCAATACGTTGGTAGTCGTATCATCCGAAACAACTCAAGAACGTACCCCATAGCCCATGTTCTTAATCCAAGAATAAAAGGTGACTCTAATTGATTACCATAGTACTTGTCCGAATCAAATTTACTGTGTGCTGGTGATACCAAAGGGGAAGGTTCAGGGCTTCAGGCTCTTTTACTTTTAACAGTAGCTAAGTGTGTTTGTGCATAGATTAGAGTGAAACCAGTTTTGGGTTTGCCCCAGCTCAAGCCAAACACGCTCCCTGTTCTTAGTGACGATTCACAATTATATGTACTGTTTATCCGCGACAAGCATCCATGCCTTGGACGCTGACCTTACCCAGAACCAACGGGTCCCACCAATCATTCTCTAGTGCCACAAATTTTTGAATACATCACAAACAAACAAGACCTTTACCAAAAACTAATATTTCGTCTTATTTCTCAAAACAAATTGAAAAGTAAATAAATAAAAATTCTAATCAATTTTTAATTTCGATGATGAATGCATTGATGCCAATGGCGGAGTCATAAATTTTGACAAATACTATTTCTAAATTTTAATTAAATGAATTTTGGCATGTAGTTTATAAATTAATTAGGTGATAGATTTTGCATTATACGCTAGTTAAGTAATAAAGATATTTGACTATTAGCGGTATTGTTTAGGTTGAAGACTTGAAGCCTTGCTTATTATTTCCTCTTTTTTTTTTTTAATGACCATTAACTATATATGGTCTTATGGCCAAAGAAAAATGACCATTAATGGTATGATATTGACTTTTCTTTATTAATGATTAATGACAATGTCTCTCCCTTTTTATTAATGCACTACCACAAAAGTGGGCAAAAACCACCATTTTTTTGCCACTAATTGGATAATGGTGGCAACCTTCCTATAATCCCTTACTTTGTTTGGATGGGTCTCACTATTGCTCTACAATGGTGGGTATTTATTATTTTATTAAAGATATAAGGACGTCACTTTTCTCACAATGGTGACTATCCTTATTAAAAAACCACAATGTTTGCTTTTTTATCTCTCCTTTCTCTGACCTCAGCCTCACTTGAACCATTCAGTCGCACTTGAGCCTCTCTTCTCTCCTCTGCAAATCGCCATTTCTTCTTTGGAAATCTCCATCTCTTCTCTGCAAATCGCCCTTCCCAAAATCGCATCCGCAGAAGCCCCACCCCACCAATCTAGCTCCTCTCTAACTAACTGTTGCAATCCCTACCCAACCAAATCCAAGAACCCTAATTCCAAACCAACAGATTGGAAAGCTGAAATGAAGTTGATGGTTTCTGGGGAACTTGTCTCTTCGAAAACGATGGTGAAAAAAGAAATCTTAAAGAGAGAAAAGCCTCCTGATTTCTTTTTCTCTCTTTGTTGTTCCAACTTCTTCTTCTTGCCGCCAAGAGCTCACAATACGCTTCAGGTAAGCTCTTTCGTCTCTCACCTCTCATCATCGATTTAACTTATCCTTTTAAGGGTGGCTTTTTTTTAAGGAATCTAATTGTTTAAATTGCGAGTGGTTTTAGATACATTTGGGGTTTTTTATCTGTCATTTGAAAGGGTTTAATTTGGGTGCTATTGATTTGTGGGTTGTTTTCCCAATTAACACAGCAAAACCCTTGAAACTCCTAGATAAATATTTGGGGTCTTTCTCTGTAATCGTTTTGACTTTTAGAAAACTCTAGTGTATTTGATTTATATAGTCTACCCTGATTGCTCTTCAAATGAATATCAACAGAAAATCACTAATGATTTTGATTTTGTACTGTTTAATTACAATTATGGCTTGAGAGTTTACTGGTAAGCTTACTATTCGATTGCAGATTAAGAATGATTTTCAAGTTTATTCTCTTTATGGCAACATCGAAAAGTAAGTTAGGTATCTATATATTTTGAGTTCTATCTCATATGTTGTTTGGATTCTCTTCAATTTTTATCGTGTCCTTTTTTTATTGGCTGTTGGTACATAATTGGTTCTCAATCCTCAGTATTAAGCTCTATGGCTAGTTTATATTTGGGCACCCAATATCTCATGATGCAAGTGTCTATTCTTTAGGTGAATGTATATATATATACATTCAGTTTTGCATATATTTATTTAGTTACAAGTTTGGGTTGTTTTTCTGGTTTATGGGATTTTGAGTGGTAAACTGACTAGAAAGAAAGCAACAGGAAGCTTCCTTTCATATGAGATCCTGGTGGAAAATCATATCACAGAAGCAATTGAGAATCCATTAATGCCATCTTAAAAATATGTGCTATTCTCAATGTGTTCCTCCATTTAATAATAACCGTTGACTGAAATACATGTTCAGGTAGTTGTTACTGCCTGACAGGCCTTTACATTGATGGGAAGACTTTGGGTGAGGATGAAGAGAAGAAGAGGGATGTTGGTAAGAAAGTTAACCAAAATGATCCCTATTCTTACTGACCAGGGAACATCTAATTTTGCTGCTCAGGTATGACTAAACCCCCCTCTTGGTGCTTGTAAATTAGGAATGGAACCACCTGGTGTTTGTATGATTAGGTGTACATCCCAATTATCCTTCTTTTCTCAAACAGAGTGATTGCATGAGAAGAATCAAGTTGATTAGGTGTACATTTTAGTATCCTTCTTTTCGCAAACAGAGTGACTGCATGAGAAGAATCAAATTGATTAAAGGAATTTGCATAAGCTGATAGATGGTACTGTTGGTATGGTTTGGTAACTTTGCAATACATGATTCAATTACCATGCTATACGTGATTCCAAAATAATTTGGTTAAGATAGAGATGCATGTTTCAAACACTAATCTTGTAACTTGTTCGGTTGGCTAGATTTTAATGGGTGTTTAATTGAAATCCCATTGTTCCTTTCATGATATCGTCTTCACATTGTAATTAAGTTTTATTTATTCTGGACAACAGAGCATAGACATGTTGGATCAACAAATTTCACTTTACTCTGTAGCAGGAGCCACACAACTTACACTGGTAATTTCTTTAACCTGATACAAAATGCTGAAATTGATTGATTAATTTTAGTAATTCTGCTTTTCTCTTGTAAGTAATCAAAACTAAGGACTACTACTTGTATTTATCCTTCTTAGTTTCACTTGTTTACTGTCTTTGTTGGTACAATTGGAATTTGTTCAGCCTTTTTATACTCAATATTTTAGACATGTGTTATACTAATTACTGAACTGCAAAGTAAGTCTGCACTGAAAAAAAAAAGAACTGCAAAGTAAGTGGTCGGGAAAAAGAACTGCTGAATGTTGGGACTGAAATTGTGCGTCTAACAGGTGGATTATTTTTTTTATTTTTTTCAGGGAATGAAGATGCACTTGAGTTCTACAGTTGTTGAGGTATTTGCAATTGAAAAAAGAACATGTTCATCTTTTCCTTTTTATGTGTTATTTGATAAGGTATTATTATGGTATTTGCCTTGGTGTTCTTGGTCATATGGTATTTACAGAAGGTAGACTTGCATGTTGATAATCTTTTTCTCTGGCCCCTTTCCTTTTTGTACAATTATTTTTCCCCAAGTTTTGCTTTTTTTGACAGTTTCTTTAATCTTTCTTCAGATGATCAGTCAAATACACCAAGAGATGTAAATCCACAAGTGTTATAATTTGGAGCTGGAATTATGGCCGGAATGAAGACTGCCCAGGATTTTTTTGTTGTCCAATTAAGTTGTTTGTTGATAAAAATAATTGATATTCTATTAATTTTAATTTTTAATTTTTTTTTGTTGTAATAGTAGAAGTCACCAATGTTAAGATTAGTGTGTATGTATTAAAATGATAATTGAATAAAGTCACCAATAGCTCATGTGATTCTGCTCTGTACTAATGGGGCCCACAATTAGAAAGTCACCAGAATTGGAATGGTGACTTTGTTGAGTAATTGTCACGGGATCAATACACACAATTCACTTAATGGTATCTAAGGGGTAGCTATTGGTCATTCACACCAATCAAAGGTGTCTTTAGGGCCAATTGACACCATTCAGAATGGTGGTTTTTGCCCAGTTTTGTGGTAGTGATGATTAATGACGTGAACCTCTCATTCTTCATCATTTTATGTCTTTGTTTAGAGTATTTCTGCAAAAAAATAATGGGTTCGAGCTTCTACAACAATGACAGCTCGAAAATTTTGAGGGGGGGCCGGTACTTGCCCACCCTCGTCCCCTCAGAATTCGCTCTTGATTGATGCGGCGGAGTTTCTAGAAACAAATTATGCTTACTAGTTACAACCTTTAGTTTCGATTAGTATAAATCTGAGAGTCGGAATACTCAAAATATTTGTTGCTCCAAAAATATATAATCTTCTAAAATATGCTCCGATCATGATAGTTAGGAATTTTTATAAATAAATTATTTTTGAGAATTGTTCTTAATTACTTTTGAAAATCCACCTTGAGCCAAAATTTCCGTGCAAGAAACAGACAACCTCACAATTTCCTGTCCTCTTCGGTTTGTATTTTATTTTGAAAATTCAAAAAGAAATAATCAAAGACAAAAAGAAAAAGACAGAAAATCAAAAAAAGAAACGGAGCAATAAAAGTGCTTAAATATCCAAGACGCTGCTGGCCCGAAGCCTAGAATCACCAAAAGTCGCGCCGATTGTGTACGGTTTCCAACAGCCCCGATTCGAAATGACAAAACTGCCCCTACACCCCCTTCTCTTTCTCCCATAACATTCTCTCTACTCGATTAAACTCTCACTCTGAAACTCCTCCTTGAGAGCTGAAACTGACTCGCCTCCGAGACGGTTCACTTTCCCAGCAGCACTCGAAAATGGCAAAGTCGTCATCGACGGCGTCGATTCCGCCCCTCAAACCCGATGACTATTCCCACAGCCGCGTCCACTACGCCGTCGTTTTAGCAGACCACAATGCTCTTTCCCGAATCGTCTCCACACTCCCTCGACTCGCCGATCCAACTCAGATCCACACCGAGTCCGATTCGCTCTCCCAGGAGCGAGTGGCCGATAAGATCTCAGCTTTACTCGACCGCCGTGACGTTCCGCACAGAGAAACTCCACTCCACCTAGCTGTTCGTTTAAACGACGCCGTTGCGGCCAAAATTCTAGCCTCCGCCGGCGCCGACGTGTCCCTCCAGAACTCCGCCGGCTGGAACCCCTTACAGGAAGCCTTGTGCCGCCGGAGCTCCGAGATCGCCCTGATTCTTCTGAAGCTCCACCACCGCTCAGCTTGGGCCAAGTGGCGCCGCCGATTGCCACGTGTCATCGCCGTGCTGCGGAGAATGCGGGATTTCTACATGGAGATCTCGTTCCACTTCGAGAGCTCCGTCATTCCCTTTGTGGGAAAGATCGCTCCGTCAGACACGTACAAGATCTGGAAGCGCGACGGCAATCTACGCGCCGACACGTCGTTGGCTGGCTTTGACGGCCTGAAAATCCAACGCGCTGATCAGAGCTTCCTCTTCCTCGGAGACGGCGACCAGAGCCACGACGTCCCACCGGGCTCATTGCTCGTCCTCAACCGCGACGATCGGAAAATCTTTGACGCCTTCGAGAACGCCGGGTCTCCGATGAGCGAGTCCGACATCGCCGGATTCTGCTCGCAGACGAGCGTGTACCGTCCCGGCATGGACGTGACAAGAGCCGAGCTCATTGGACGGACCAATTGGAGAAGGCAGGAGAAGACCGAGAGCGTCGGAGAGTGGAAGGCCAGAGTGTTCGAAATGCACAACGTCGTCTTCAGCTTCCGGTCGCGCAAAGTCGCCAATGCCGATGCTGACGTGGCGGGGAGCGAGCAGGTACTCCCTCTGGAGCTGGACGAAGACGACGATGGTTTTTTAGTGGCGGAGAATCCGAGCTTTGGAATCCCCGACGGTCGGAGGCACAGTAGCTTCGTGAGAGAAGATAGGCACAGTAGCTTCGTGAGAGAAGATAGGCACAGTAGCTTCGTGAGAGAAGATAGGGAGTTCGTGGCATTGGGGAGAAAAAGCGTTGACGTGTCCTCGCTGACCTTTCAGCCGCCTCGGAGGTCCATGGCGGCGACAGTTACGGCGGCGCCGGTTCAGACGAAGGAGAAAGAGTATGTGAAGAGCTTGAGGCCCTCCGTTTGGCTGACGGACCATTTCCCGTTAAAGACGGAGGAGCTGTTGCCTTTACTGGATATTCTGGCTAATAAAGTAAAGGCCGTTAGGAGAATGAGGGAGCTGCTCACCACCAAGTTCCCGCCAGGGACGTTTCCGGTCAAGGTAAGGGCATTTACGAGAATTCGATATGGTCCACTTGAGATTTGGATGGTTTGGGTCATGGGTCTTCGTCTTTATTTGTCTGTTGTTTGCTGTGTGCGCTTTTTGTTGCTTTTCATGCTTAAGCTGACTCTCAGCAGCAGCTCCGTGACAATTCAGAAACTCTCTCTCTCTCTCTCTCTCTCGGTCTAAAGTGAGTAATTTGGATGATATTATACGTCTGGAAGATTTTTGTGGGGCCTCTAACGGTCGGTGTATCTGATCCAACGGTGTTGCATTGATCCCTTTCGTTAAGGGGAGGCATGGTTCGTTGGCCCCACTTTCTGGTTTCCTTATTTGCTGACCAAACCAAATAAAAATAGAAAATAGTTTACTTTGAGTCCGAGAGGAGAGACTTTGACCTTTTGATTTGCTGGCGTGGCATGCTTCTACTGTTAATGTGTATTTTACTCAAAAAAAAACTGCTAATGTGTATTACTTATATTTGACTTGACAGCTGGCAATACCGGTGGTGCCCACAGTGAGAGTGGTGATAACATTCACCAAGTTCGTTGAGCTCCAACCAACCGAGCAATTCTTCACTCCAATGTCGAGCCCCGGACAACTGTTGCGCCAACAACAAGAGGAGGAGCCCAAGAGCAAGTCGCAGAAACCGACATGGCTGAGGCGAAACAGCAGCCAGTCGGCGTCTGCGACGAGCAAGCAGCAACACCAGCATTCTGACCCTGACCCTTTTGCCATTCCTAGCGGTTATACATGGACTAGCATCGATGACAAGTCTCGGAAGATGAAGAAATCAAAGTCGATTAGGAAGTCCAAGTGACACTAGTCTCTAATGAAACAAGACAAGGAAAGGAAATTGGTAGATAGGTTGATGATCGATCGAGTTGCGTGGGTTATTCCTGAAATTACATATACATGATTGTAGATATACCGTCATGTAATTTCAGTCCTGTTCCTGTTTACCGTGGAGTTAAGTTATATGGTTGGTTAATTTGTAGAGTTGTGGCAACTTTTTACCTCCAATGATGTACTCATTTACTGGAATATATAGTTGTCCCCAATTTTGTTTTTCTAACCGTTCATGATGTTTTGCACTAGTTTGCTTCGCTTTGAATTCTTGTAACATTCTGGTTTTTCTTGGTCCATGGCCACTTATGAATCCGGTGGCTTGTCTTTGAAATTTCCGTTATTAGGCCAACTTTAAAGAATCAATAATTTCTAGCCCTTGCAAGGTTAGAAGATTGAAGACCAATTTAAGCTGGCATCTTGATGGTTGGTCAAAGCTAGGAAATAGTTAATCAATGTCATCAAATCATAAAACATAGTGTTGGAATAATAAATATAAAATATCAGAGATAACAAAAATATCAAGAGTTTGAAAATGCAAAATCAACTAAAATGCACTAAAAGTAGTATATCTAAAAAATGTTGTATTTAATATCGATACTTGTCAAATACGAAAATCATTGAAAGAGATGCGTTAAGAAGGAAAGACGGGAATAATTAGTTGGAGTGATGGAGATAATAGAGGCACAATGTAAGCAATTAAACAATTAATTAGCTCCAAAGCTGTGGGATGCTCTGCATCTTGAGTTGCCTTGTTGAGTACGGAGAAGATGCTCTGCTGCCTCTCTGGAAAATAGCACAAATTTAGGGAAAAATGCCAAACGTGTTTGCTTTGATTCGAATAGATGATAGAAAACTGAAACTAGTGAGTTGGCTGGCGAGTCCCTTTCGAAAAAGTAGCACATATAAATGTGAGAGAGCCAGCCCATCATCCACATGTGGACCCTTTTATTATTGAGCTTCCTCAAGGTCTCTCTCTAAGCACCAAAGTCTTATTGCTTAGCAATCCTTTGCTTAAACAACTCCATCATCTTTCTGAATCTGCACGCCAACAATCTCCAGGTAACTCTCTCGCTCTCTCTCTCTCTCTCTCTCTCTAAATACCCAAGTCTTTTTGCTTAGTATTGATTTTCTTAAGGGTTCAATCTTCTGGTTGTTTGCTGCAAACAAAGCCTTGGTATATATGCCAATTGTTCAGATCTCTGTATTCAACTTCATAGAGGATGATGTGGTTTTACCTTTGCCTGCATATTCTTGTTTGTGATACAAAACCTTCTAAGGAAACCCTTGGATCCAAAATGGGTTCAGATCCATGTTCCTCTAATTATCAAATCAGATATGAAAATGAAGCAGCAGAGCTTTTACATCTATGCATTATGTTGAATACTATCTATGAATAACTTGGATTTGCTAGGAAAGAACCAAGTAGATGGCTTTTCTTTGTTTCAATATAAATGCCAAACTTGAGCATAACTTGTATTAGAAAGGCAGTTAATGAGGTTTCTATTTCCTATGCTATTCCAGTAGTGGCAAGTATTCATTTTTCGATTTGATTTGGTAGTGAAATGGCTACGGAAGCACCCGGGTGGGCGGATCAATGGGGCGCCGGAGGCATCGGTGCATTTGAAGATGAAGACAACAAGAACAAAAGCTTGGAAGACAACAACAAGAAGAAGGCAGAGACCAAGTCTGGACTAAACAAAGCTAAGGTTGCTGCAATGGCTGGCGCTGAAAAGATCAAAAGTGGCACAACCAATGGCATCAAATGGATCAAAAATCAATGCCAGAAGAAGAAATCCACCAAGGCCCCAACTGAAAATTAAGCATTGTACCTAGCTTCTAATGGATTTGCTTGTCATTCAAAAATTGTTCCTGTTATAAGTGATTGGATTTATTGTAGTACTCTATGCCTTCTCTACTTTTGAGAAAGCTTATCTTTTATTCTCAATTTCAATACAAAAAGCTTTGAGTCATTCTTTGTACATGTGTGCACATAATTTCAATTTTGGGACGAGTAGACATCGAAGCAGTCTGAACAATAAGTATCAACTGCTGAATGATCAAACATGCAAACTCATTAACAATGACCAAACCAATAGACAGAGATAACTGGAAATTAATAAAAATCCAGAAACCAATTCATTGAAATCTCTTGAGATGTCATAAAATTAAAATACTTCTATCAACGACATTAATCCCAGCGGTCTCAAGACTGCGATAAGCTATAAACTATAATAGATAAGCAGATCGTTGCCTCCGGATAATTTACATTTTTTAAGTTCTATTCACAACCGCTCTTCTTAAAGGGAACCAAAGGCATTTTCTCCACTGTAGGTCATGTAAAGGAATCCATCTTCATCCTTGTTTTCTTCATAAATTGCAGACATCAAGGCAGCTGTAACAACATGCAAGAAATATTAACACCAGAGGGATATCAAGGCAACTTTGGAACTAAATCTTATGTTTAAGATGGGAAAAAAAAAATTGCAGCTCACCAGTGGGAGGTAAAATGTTCTTGACAAAGATAAATATAGCCTTGTCTGCACTGAGCTTGATCCTCTTACGAACAACGTAAACAAATTGTCCAACAGTCAAATCAGCAGGGACAAGGTATCTGCGGTCAGAAAAACAATGTGAGAACCCTTTGATCTTATACATGCTAACCAAAAGGGTATGAAAATTACATAGAAATACTTGGTCATTTACGTAATGTGAACAACAATAGTCAGGACCATTCCTAACACAACTTGGCGTATATAGTGTACATAGACCCATCTGTATGCAGAAGATACTTGCACACATACAAACACAACAGGCATTGGCATTTCTAAACATATGTATACTATGAACAATAAAATCCCTGTTGTAATGCAAAAATACATATAAAAAGGAGAAAGGAATAAGCAACTAACTTCTTCTTGTCAATGTCAGGAATATCACTCTTTACGGCCTTCTCCACAATCACCGGTACTCTCTCTGGATATTTCTCCCTGATACGCGCAGCTTCTGCTTGCCTCCTCTCTACAATATCTAAGTCCAATGATATCAGAATAAAACAGATAAACAGTGAACCATAATCACTATATCCATATTCTACTTACATGAAATTTTAATGATCGCAATTGCATAAAAATTCAGTCTTTAGCTAACAAAAGGTCAAACCTCTCGCAAATTCAAATTCCATTGCACAAAACAAGTTTGAACATGAAAATTAAAACAAGCAATTCATAAAGAACCAAACTTTCAACTAGAACCCATAACCCACAAGACCACAAAATACTAAAACAATAGAAATAGGCATATATGGATGGTGCATATCAAAATAATTAACCAGAAACATGAACATACCCAGAGCATGTTCAGACTTGAACGAGCTTTTGCCCATGGCGAAAGTTTCACTGTCACCGTCCTCTGCAAATTTCAAACAACAAATCATCACAACCGCACAAAATGTTCCCTTACCCAGAAATCACACAACAAAATCAAACCCAAAATGAAAAGAAAGGTCGAGGCTTTTAAGCTTCGGACGAGAAAACAACATACCCAATTTACACGAAAAGTGAATTGATTAGGGTTTCGGGGATTGATTGGTAAGTCACAATCAATCAAAGAGGAAGAGAATTGTTGAAGGCAGAGAATTGGGTATATATATGATTTATATATTAGGGTAAAGGAAGAGGCTTGTTAGGGTTCGTTTCTGATTACAACACGAAATCAAATACTTGCAATCCTTCTCTATCTATATCTCTTCTTTGAGATTATGCGTGTTGCAAGCAAACTCTCTCTGGGTCCGCGTCACCAATTAGTTCTTGAAAACGACGTCGGTTTGCTTAAGATTGGGCTTAGATGAATAGAATAGAATCTAAATTTAACTGGGCCTATATTTTAGTCAAATTTCTAGACCCAAAAATATAGAAATTTTGAAAGAAAAATAAAATTCAAAGGAGTGGAAGTGTTAAAGGTGAAGATAAAAGTTCTGAAAATGCATACCTCTGATTTGGATTTGTTTGATTCTCAAAT
Organism: Rubus parviflorus; assembly: GCA_029955375.1. Classification (NCBI taxonomy): domain Eukaryota; kingdom Viridiplantae; phylum Streptophyta; class Magnoliopsida; order Rosales; family Rosaceae; genus Rubus; species Rubus parviflorus. The sequence goes on from JARGGL010000003.1 coordinate 890,707, forward strand.
GGAGAATATCAATATCAAGAGCAAGAGCAAAAGCAAAAACCAGAGAGGAAGTTTTTAGAATATAACGTCATCTACTTATAGGGTTTTAGAAATCTTGGCCATCAAGAATACTAATTAAAAAAACAAATCATATCCCAAGATTCTCTCCAAAATTTGCTAGAATTTTTCTATAGAAATTAATAATGAAACTAAATGTTAATTTACTAAGAGAATTACAATGGCCGGATTTACCATAAAATATTTTAGCCACCTCTCAAATGGAGAAATATCGTGATTATTAATGTTCATTAGCCGATAGAGAACTCACATCATCCTAAAAGAATTTACCTCTCTCGTATATTTTTTTTAGAATGATGTTAGTCCTGTAATGATCGAACATTACTTGCTTTTCGAGTTTAGTTTGGCTTATATTCTCTAGGGTTTTCTTTGAGGGTCACAAATAAAAGGGTGCATACATATAATAGATGTTGGCACTATAGCTAACATGGCAGCCCATCTTCATCAATTCAATTCGATTCATACTGCTATTTGAAAATTGAAATCTCTCCAGCTCTTTCTTACTTTCTTTCTGTGACCCACAGGGAAAAACACACAGAGATGGACATGGGTGCTTTTATTATTACTCGGATTCTACATGCACCAGAGTCCACAGTTAGCATTTATGTTAGTTTTGTGCGACTTATACTTGGAAATTAAGACCAAGCAAAGGAGTACATGTAACATGTTTGATGTTTCAGGCATTAACGTTTGCAAAACGTGGATTCTGACAATGCATAATAAGTGCAATATGGCCAATGTAGGTAGGTAAGGTAGCTACTACAACTCAAGTTATCACTATGTCGAATCCATGCCTCCATCAATGAGTCCATCCTTGGGGTCCCTTCATCATTCAAATATGCATGACACTTAGTTTTTCAACCAGCTAGTTCAAATGTTAGATGCATTTCTTGACTCTTTTGGGTAAAATAGATGTCTAACATGGTATTAGAGTCGTATTTGTAAAACGTTTTAGATTTTGCATCCGAAATTTGGATCCTCCATCATCCAATTCTTACTCTTAGTATTGGAGTCGTATTTGCAAAAAGTTCCAAGTTTTTGCGTCCGAAATTCGGATCCTCCATCATCCAATTTTTATTGCTTGATTCATGCACTTTTAACTTAAAAACCAATAAAAGAGTTCTACTTTGAGTTCCCAATTTCAAATTGGAACCACAAAGTGAATTCTTTCCCACCCATTTTGTAGAGGGGGTCCGCCTAATGAATGAGAGGTTGGGTTTGGAGAGGAAGAAGAATAAATGTAAACACTTTTTCTAGGACCAAACAGATTCTTTTGTTGGACGTAATTAATATGCTTATCAAGACAGTCACTCACTGCAGTCTCTGAGAGATTCTTTGGGCATATTAATAATGGTCTTTGTATCCTTGAATTAAGCTTTCTATCCTAACTTGAGTAACTGAGTTTCAAACTTTGATTTGTCTAACAATCTGAGAAGGCCAAAGCAAAACCCAGATGTAATATCCTTTGTAAAATGAGAAGAATGTTACATAAAGTACAGTTACTTCATTTCCTTGTAAGTCGATCGGTTTAACATGGTATCAAGTACATCGCCTTACCTCAAATTTATGTTGAGCTATGAAAACGGTTAGTATGTAACTCTATGTATCTTGTTTTATTTCTTAAAATTGTGGAGATAAAATGTTCAAAAGAGAATTAAGTATATATATGGCAAGAAGTGTTGAGAGAGTTAGGGGTACGAAATGAGGTTAAGTGTTTGACGTATTGCCTTAAAATACTAATTGAGCAAATAAAGCAAGTTAATGTGCGAATTTTTAAATCTCATTTGAGGAAGGAAGATTTCTGGATCTGCTCAATGAGAGCAACACCAATTTCATTGGCTACAGCCTTCGGCCCTATGCAGAAAAATATGCATATGGTACATTGTTAAGCATATTGGGATCAATTAGGCCAAGTAACCAACCAATTTTACTTATGGGGTTTGCATCTTCCATTGTTTGGACACTATAAATGGGGGAAGAGGAACTGGTTCAAAAGAAACAGAAATCAGAGGTGCAAATAGGTATGTAATCAATGAGCATTTCCATATATAACATACTGGTGAACTGGTCAGCCCAACCAATTAATGCTAATGGGGGGAGGTTTTGATTTCTTCCACTGTTTCTGTTTGGGAAAAATTCAAATGGGGGGGGGAGAAAGGAAATAACCACAAAAGAAACAAACAATATATATACCCACATCACATGCAGTCTCCCATCTCCATCAACCTCATAAATAAGCAAAATTGAAAGCTCAAGGCTTTGCCTCATGAGACCCTTCTCCCCTTTCTTTTCTTCTAATTAATCTTCCAATTTAATGTACCCACCTGCTTTTTGTTGTAGGGTTGGTGCCAAATTCAATGCCATCATCTTCAAAACCACAACCTTTTGCCACCCCTCTCTCATATTTAACATATGAGATTCTTTCTCACAACTCAAAAAAAACATTCATCTTATTTTCACTCAAAGAGTTTAAACATAGCTAACCCTTCTTCACTTCTTTGCCTCCATCTCTCTCTTGTTGAGGCTAATTAGTTATCTCTGCAAAGCCTTTCTTTTGTTTCTATATATGTGTATATGTGTGCCTGTTTTTTGTTGTAACTAGAAATGTTTTCTCGATCAGGTACAGACATGGTGGGAGGGAGCTTGCTTTAACATGAGATATTGGTGCGGTTCAATCAGAAATCAGCTCTTTAATTTTAAAGCTCTGTTATTTGATTGAGCCGTGCCAATATCACATATCTAATACAGCTATTCTCCTTGCCAAAAAAAAAAAAAAAAAATACAGCTATTCTGATTATCCAAGTATATATACATATTCAAAAGGTAATGTGAATGAGCTTGATTTGAGCCATTTCTGGTAATGTGAGGTAGCTAGCTTCATGGATAAGTTAGTAATTGATATGAAGCTCGTTCTTATATATAGTGATATTCTTGAATGTCTTATCTGGCCGGGTTAATATGATTTCTGAATTAGAGCTTCTCTTTTCATAGAAACCAATGGTTGATGTGATGGGGCTCCCTGTTTGGTAGGTAAGGGGAAAATTTGCTGTTTTGTAATTGTTTTAGATTTACTTCTACGTCAAGGTCCACTACTTTTGTAGACAATGTGATATGGGGTAGGTGACAAGATTCGATCTTTTCCTCTCATTCACATTATTGCAGTTCTTAAGTACTGCGCGCATTATCAATTTGTAAACACAATTTTTTGTTTTTGATAGATTACCAGATGATCTCTTAGATTCCCACTGTTTATTTGCTTTGCCAGAATGAGAATGGTGCTGCAGGAAATTTAAAGTACGTGTCAAGTTCATTGCCAATTTTTCAATGTATAGCTAGCAATGGTTCTGAAAAATGGAGCTGAGGGATTTGAGTTGCAGACATTCAAGAATAGAGTAGTATATATATAATTGATGTAACATGTATCTATTGATGAAATCAGGCATGGTTATATTAATTACATTGTATCATAAATTTCATATTTCAATGATAATGGTGGATTACTGGTGTATCATAATTAACTTCATATCTCCATGATCATTTACTTTAGTACCATCTTCAAATTGGAGGTTTAAAATGACTTTCAAAGGAAATGTACGTCAATGTAAGCTTTTTCCTATTCTAGACATGTGTACACCTTAAACTTCCTCTAGTCTATGAAGCTCATGCACTTGAAAGTTGAAACTACCCCAACAATTATAAACCTTTTTCGCGCTCTGATCTTTATTTTATCAGTTTATCTATTTTGTGTGTACAAGAAAAATAAAAAGAATATTATTCCAGCACTAAAATATCACGCGATTGGTTTCGTTAAGATCATAACATTTTTCTTGGCACCTATGAATGTAAATCTTGGAACAATTTAAAGGGTGATTTTTATGAAAATTTTGTAGTACGTAAGGAACTTTTGATTGATTTGGCCAGCTATTATTCAAGCCATGCCAAAACCCCTTCTCATTACATTGGAAGGCAAATGCCAAAGAATTCTAGGGATTATTACATTTTTCACATTTTTTTTAGTACCTAAAATACCAATGTCATGATCGATTTTTGAAGGCAAATGCATAATATATATAGGTCAAATGCAATGAAGATAGAACAACAGAGTGTATGTGTAGAAAGTTATCCAATTCACTAACTTGTTTTTGGTCATGAGACTAAAGGATGATTTAATCCATTTCATTAATTAAAGCAGATAGTTATTTTTGTGATCACATTTTCTTATTTTTAAACACATTAAATTGCTCATAATATATCGATCCACTCAAATATTAAGTCAATCATTTGTACATGTTCATTTGGTGTAATGACACAAGTCTCTGTTTAAGAATTTTTAGTTCGACTCATCAACGACTAGTTGTTGTATAATAAAATATATATATATATATATATATATATATATATATATTAGGTCCATTGGGTAACAATGTTAATGTGCATTATGAGAAGAGAGGGAGACAATATATAGTCACTTACATTAGAAAAATTAGTAAAGGCAACAAAGATATCCAAAAGCAATTGAGTAACTTTGAAAACAATTAAAAGCAGCAAATTAATGCTGCAGACAATTAAGGGTACAGCTTATTTTAAAGCCAGTAGCCGCATGCATGACAGAGAACTTACAATAGTGCTACGTACTCGATCACCATCAAAAGAATGGCGGTGTTAAAACCAGTCTTTCTGATTATTTAGCTATTGGGATCGAACTCCTATATATTTTTTTGTTTCTTTGGTTTGAAAACTCCTGATCCAGCTACAATTCTGTATTTTGGTATTACATACATTCTCTATTGCAATGTAGACTTGGGCCGTACTCGAAAAATTAAATCAATATTATGTTGTTCTTTTCATGCATCTGCACATCCTTCATGAGACTGGAAGAACAGCAGCAACTCAAGTCATTCTGAAAACCTTGAACTTCATAGATCGAGCATTCTTGTCTTCACCACAACGCTGGTGAACATCTGACCACCATCCAATCAAACGAAGCAGAACAGAAGTTGCCTGCCATAGCCTTCCACACATAATCTGCAATATTACATGCATATACATTAATATTACATCATCAACTCTATAGAAATTCATTCATTTAAAATATAAAACCATGCATGGTGGAACTAAAACATATGGTGAAGTGGTGTACGTACCACAGCAGAGTCTCCTATCATTCACTTGGTCCAAAGCTTATGACCTATGCCGCTTATGCATTCCATATATATGTGTGTCAAAAATCTTTCTGTTCAGTTTCTCAGGAAGAATGAAGTGACCTATACAAAGCCTCTGACTTTGCCGCTTAATGCTTCCCATTTGTCAACATGTTTCTGTTTCATGCAGCTTAATGCTTCCCATTTGTCAACTTCTTTCTGTTCAGTTTCTTCTCGATCATCTTTCTGTTTCACCTCGACCTCTCCGCTTGAGACACTACAAGAACCACGAACCCCAGAGCATTTTCATATCAAAATCCGAGCTAGGCATCAAACCCTTCATACAGTGTCACTACTGTTTCTTCACTGATTGAAAACGATTTGTCTGCTAGGCCTTGAATTAAGCTAGGTACTGGCACTCGATCTCTTTCCAGCAGTCTCTCAGAAACCCTAGGTATTATTTGCTTTTTGTTAGATTTACATACAACTAGAACATAATTACCCTAATCCTAAATTTTTCATTTTCGTCAATCAAAGATGAAAATTTTACCTTTCTTTGATTTTCCTAAAGTTTACCAAGGAAACACCGTACCACATGAAGCCTACTCTTCAAACCCCCCGTGAAGCGCAAGCGCGGCCGTCCAAGGAAGAACCCTACACCAACTCCAGAAGCCAACAATGCTCCTGTGCCGCCGAGGAATCCCAACCTCAACTCGGCAGCCAACCGTGCTGCTATTCCTCCGGTGGGCTGTGCTGCTGTGCCGGCTGCCACTCCTCCTCCTCCACTATTTGCTCGATCGAGGCAAATGGGTCCCTGTCGTTCTTTAAGCTCCCAACTTAGAGGTGAGGCCCCTGCAAGTAGTCAAGCCGGCCAAGTCAAGATCAGTTGGCATCGGCTTCGAAACCACAGGAAGATGGCAGAGATGGCATCTAAGCTAGGGTATGCAACCTAATGATATTCCAGCATCTCAAAAATGTTATGCAGGAAAGCTTGTAACTATCATTAAGGTTGCAATAATTATTAATATTTAATTTTTCTAAAAAAAAGAAAGAAAGAATACAAGCTATAAAAATTAATAAATGAACAGAAGGTAATACAAGTTTCCATTGCATGACAACAGAACAAGGCTCGATAAAAAATAAAAAAAAAGACAAAAGAACAAGGCAGACTGGGCAGTGCTTGAATTCTATAACAACATAACATTCTTTAGAGGTATAAAACAAAAATTTGCTTGTCCAAAAAAAAAATCAAACAAAATTTTTAATTATTCCAAAATATTATAGTTATTTTTTTCATTTCTTAGTAGTTTAAAAAACCTTTATTAAATGATAAGACTTTAACAGGCCACATGTGAGGGTTGTGCTCGGGCCAATTCCCAACCGTTGCGGGTTTAAGCTGGCCCAGCCTGCTGCGGGCTCAAGCCGGGCCCATATTAATGGACGAGATCAGCCTAACCCGTCCTTGTATAGGAGTCTAGGAGTCTCCCAAAGGTCTTACTACTCTTACATGTGAACATGTCACTTGTATAGGAAAAACTGGAGAAGAAGGGAACACATATAAGCAAATTTACATAACTTTGAAGCAAAAGGCAGCAAATGCTGCAAACGAGCAAGTCTACAACTTATTTTGAAGCCTAGTGACAATGGCAGAGAACTTACAACATAGCTCCCCACCATCAAAAGAATGGGGGTGTTAAATTCAGTCTTTCTGATAGTTATTCGGATTGAACCTTTTTTTTTTCTTGGGTTTGAAAACTCCTGAGCTATAATTCTATATTTTGGTATTACATACATTCTCTATTGCAATGTAGACTTAGGCCGGAGGGGCGAAAAATTAAATCAATGTCTTCTTTTTTCATGATGTATCGGCACATCCTTCATGAGACTGGAAGAACAGCTGCAAGTCATTCCGAAAACCTTGCACTCCAAAGAGCATTCTTGTCTTCACCACAACGCTGGTGAACATCCATCATCCTCTCAATGGACCTGCAAATTCCGCTGCAACGCCAATCAAACGAAGCAGCACAGGTGTTGCCGGCCATACCCTTCCACACACAATCTGCAGTACATATTATATATGCCATCAACTCCATAGAAATTCATATAGATTATAAAACCATGGTGGAATAAAAACAGGAAAATTTTCAAAATTACCAGGTGGGGTGCCACAACAGAGTCTCCTATCATCCACTTGATCCACGTCTAAGCCAATAAACCAAGATCCCAATGAAACATCTTCATTGGCATATTTGTGCAGCACATCTCTTAGACAATCATGGAAAAAGGAAAAGTAACAATCAGCATAAATATTGAAGGCTGTTATATATAGCCAGAAGTCCACAACCTCCCAATCAGGAATGTTTGGAGATGACAAACTCTCTATCTATTTAACATTCTGAAACAGGCTTCGCATTTGGTTTAGAAAAATGAATAAAAGACAAAGCAGGAACTTACTGGTTTACTGATATGTAAGTTGCCAAGTCCTTTGAGATAGCATATAATTGTCCTGTAGCATGACGAAAATACTTGTTTCCCGGCTCCCCGAATTTCCAGAACTCCGGTTCATGGTATTTCACCCCCCTGCCACAATGAAAATACTATGAAAATTATGTTTACCAATATCTTGATATACATCCAGGTAAATATTAGAGAACTCTGCTTACTTTCGAGCAAGGACTGGACCTGACTTCATGCAACCAATATAGACCCGGGGTTTCGCATGGTGTCTAGACAGAATCGTACCAAGTGTTGCTGCGGAAAAAGAAAGGCAAATTAACATAAAAGGATGAAAGTTATGCTCAGCAATGAACAACTAAGAGAAAAATCTGAAAGTTATGCTACCTAAATTTACATGGACATCATCATCAACTTTGATATAAAATTCCGCATCCCACAAAGCAACAGCTGTGGAAAAATAGGTCTTTGTCTTGGCTGATAATTCCAGGTACCCCTCAACATGGTTCTGCATATAGTATGAATTAAAAATTATGATGACTAGCTAGATACCTACTAAGAATAATTGTACTCTAGACAAACCAACAAAATTAAACAGTAGAACATACAATCAAACTTAGCTGACTAAAGTGGAAAAAAAATTACCAGCCTCAAGAAGTCTCTGTGGACGAGCTCCTCTGCTTCAACAGCTTTATCAAGAATACCTCCAGCTGTCGCACTATTAACATAAGAAAAATAGAGAAATGATTTAAGAAATGAGCCCTGAAATGACACTGGATCAAAGAAGGTAGAGCAAATCTCACCTGTGACCTATAACAAACCGTATGACTATGCCCTTCTCTTCTTCTAGCTTCCTTCTTTCCTCACCTGGTAAAGAATTTGCAATGAGAAACCACTAATCGTAACTAGAATAAGCAGCACATGAACACCAAAATCTGTAATGTATAATGCACCTTGTGGCATCCAAGTTGCACGTACTGAATCTCTTCTTTTCCGGCTATTAAAAGCTGTATTGATCCCTATAACCATAAAGTACTTTCTTTTCGAAGTTGATTGAACAGTCTTCAAGTTTCCTAACACAGGAGAGTCATGATGTACAGATGATTCTTGCATTGCCCTAGCAGCTGCTATCTGTAGAGAATTGCAAAAAGGTTATCATGTGATTATTCCTTGAAGTTGATTTCATTTGTGCCCAAAGAATTTGTTAAGCTATCAAAACCTGACCACATTTTCTAAAATGATTCATTTTTTGAAAGTTATGATATATACACTTACAAGTTTCAGATTACAATCCTCGGGTTCTGAATTTATCCTTTCAACTGCAATTCTAGACGGCCATGGTTCAGGAACCATCCACAACCTGATAAAAATGTCTTCAATATTATGACATGCATTTACTAAAATCTAAATCACTAATGTAAGCTGTCTTGACATATAATCTTATAAGAAGAAACACACATCATATTTGCCGATTATTGGAATCTATGCATCATCAGCATTGAGGACATAAATCAAGTACAAACAAACCGCACATTGTGCCTAAAAGAAACGAAACTTTGATATTGAATATAAACAGGAAAACTGTGCAGGACTGCATTTCCCTTATGCCCATATAGTATAATATACAGGTATTGTTACCATAATTCCACATAATTGCCTCTAATCAGATTGTGCATTGCTGATAAGACTTGTTGTTGCAATTGACTCAAGCATAATATAATATATCTTCACTTAAATTATAATTAGAGATCCCCCTTTCAAATACAAAGAACCCAAGCCACCTAAACACCCATCATTAGCAACTTAGTGCATATAATAAAAAATAGTTTCCTCAAGATTCTTCCACAAAACCCAAGTAATCCTGGGGTTTGGAAGATACCCATTTTGCCAAAATGCATAATGTACTAGAATCAAGTAATTAACCACCATAGTAACTAAAGACTGAAAATTTAAGGCAAACACTAGGAAGTTAGGAACCCATAAGAAACAATTACCTGTTAGTGAATAAAATTCCAGCAAAGAAGCTGAACAAGCATAGCAGAAAAGCCAAGTTCCTTGAAATCACATTCTTTATAGTTGTTGTCTCTCCTCCCCATCCTCTGCTCTTCATAGACATTTTGCTCCTGCAATTTTTGCTTAAGCCTACACAAAGAACATAAAAAAAAAAAAACAAAATTTAGGAAAAAAAAAACAATATTAAAGAAAGCCCCAATTTGAGAAACCCAGGAAAAGTTTACAACTTTGGAAGAGGAAGGTCACCTCACTCACTGAGTCGGTGAGTGACACACTCTCTCCCTCCTTACAGAGACGAGAGAGGTGCATTGAGGAAGACCCACCAACTTTCCCTCTTAAATATGCCAAATTACTAAACCGTCCCTTTTGGCAAAAACGCTCCTCACCATGGAAATTGTAAATGAAGGTGAATGTTATGCAACTTTTGGTGCATACATGGACCCATAACAGTAAACTCAGGTGTGGTTAATGGTTCAAAACCAAGTAAACAAATTTATTTATTATTTTCAGTAAGAATATATCTTTTTATTTAAATACAATGCATGTTGACTCTTAACATATTTCAATGAAATTAATTAGGATTTATAAAACGTTGACTTGAAAAATTTGGAAAAAAATTTGAAAATTAAGCTCATTTGAAAATTGTTGGGTTAGTAGAGGCTAAAACTTGTTTATCATTCAATTTTTAACTGTTAATAATTCAGTTTTCAACTTGTGAAAACATATTTAGGGGGTATTATTTTGAGTAATTACTTGAGTTAATTAATGAAACATACTATAACTGCAGGTTGTTCTTGAGCATTTTTTTTTAGTGTGATTCATTCACAATTTACAAAAGCAAATTAAAAAGACATGGAAGTGAAAAATAGAAAGGGTCAAACATGGAAGCACCTCTAAACGTCATTAAAGAGACAAAATAAACTTTCTTTTTGTTTTTCTGATCAAAAAAGACAAATTAAACTTGTACCAGAAAGAAAAAACAATTTTCTTTTTTGTCTGAGAAAATGACATATTAAACACTTGCTTCCAAGTTCCAACATAAAAAATTACAGTGTACCCTTTGGAAAAAGTGGACAATCAAGTTATTTATTCTTAAAAATAGGTATTATGTATCTAAAACTAGGAAATGACAATCAAAATGAGTTGAACATTAGCAACAAGTAGTTTGTATATTCAAAAATAAATAAAAACAAGAGGTGGGTAGGTACTGATAACTGAAAGTCTGAAAGCACTAAAAGGAAAGAGGAGCTCTCTTTTCACCAAAAAAAAGAAAAAGAAAAAATGCTGATAATATTAGACTGTCGGTAAAAGGGGAATAACCAACCATATATATTTGCCGAGTGGTGAGGGATCTCTAGATCAAATTATTGTATTTTTAGAATCATAGATACCAAAGAAACTAGAATCTGTACAAGAAAGAAGAGTAGGAAGGTGATTCTCATCTTAATTTTTATACACTATTTTGTCTGGTTGAGGAATTTTATACATTATTGGTGGTCCTTTATTCTTGTGAAACAAAAAGTACTTTACAGTTTACACTGGATTTGAAATCTTTACATCTCTCTATCTCATACACTTTTAGTTTCATAATGATAAAAAAAAAACTTACTAATTATCTTCGTTGAAAAATAAGTACTAAAATACCGACTAGTTATTAGTTTTATATTATTTTTTATTAGACGAATTTTAAGTTATTAACTGGAATAATCATCATGTATCAAAGTTGCATGTCGGAAACCTTTTCCGGAGGTTGCTTAATCTTAATTGAAGTTTAATTCACCGGAGAGTCTTCTGTACATGACGTGTACATACACGATGCAATCTGAACCGTCCAAATATTAGAAAAAATATTAATCCATTTTTCTGATCCGATTTGGATGGCTTAGATTGCATCGTGTATATACACACACTGTATACGGAAGAATTTTCCAACAAAGAGAGCTCATAAAGCGTTATAGGTGAGAACATGTCCCTTTCATGATGTTATGTTTAGCATTTACTGGATAGACAAATAACCCAATAAAGCCAAAATCATTTAATAACTAAATGAAATGAGGAGGACAAGGGACTTTTTTTTTTTTTTTGGTTCATAATAGGAGGACAAGGCTTTAAAGGAGTTAATAATGCATGAGTCAGAGGAATAGAGGTGCAAAACTAGAATAAAGACCATTCAAAAAACAAAAAAAACTAGAATAAAGATTTGAGTACTATATATATATAAATTAATGCTAAAGCAGCCCAAAGCAGATAAGGCATGGAGAGAATTGCTAATTCCTCTTCATATTATCATATTATACCCACCTAAATTAAACACAACACAGATGTTACTTGACTAGCATACAAAATCTCAGAGACTGCCAATTGTTTAAGACATTTTTTTCTAGAAAAGCACACCACAGAAAAGGCACCTCTGACTTCTTTTGGGGACGCTCTATCCAGTCACCATTACATACTATATTCGTCAACAGAACAACCAAATTAAGCAAACCAAAACAAAATAAAGAAAGATTACATGGAACCCATAAACCAGAAGACTAACAATGATTTTAGGAGAAGGTATTGCATAAGTTGCATTCCACTACTCTAAGAAACCAGTTTTGCTCAAAATAGCATTCCTTACTTTGCTGAGGTCTCTTCCTTTGAGTGTCCTACCAATCCCTTCACAAACTGAGAAAGATGAAATCTGGCTTCTTGCAAGCTTTCTGGCCATCCATTCATGTGGAGGCACCATGCCATCATCATCATCATTGTCATCATCATCATCACCACCATTACAATTGACATACCCATCATCATCATCATTATTGACCCATGAACCATTAATCTTGGCAGCACCAGTACTTTTCCCATAAATCTTTGACCAATCAGGAATGTTCAGAGGAGCTGATTTCTGAACCACTTTGGCTTCATGGGTACTTGGAGTGTTGTTATTAGCCCTTGGGATAGTTCTTGGAGCTGTAGGGAGAGGCCATGCAGAAGAAGAACCAGAGGAGTAAACCTCCTGCTTAGAGTACTTCCTCTCCTTCACAACACCCCACACATCTTCTTCTTCAAAATCTTCACTTGACCCCCCACCAAAACCACTGCTTTTGCTCACCATACCATTCCATCCTGCCATTGCTGCTCAGTTGCTTTGGTCTAAAACATAAAGAAGCTGAAAGTTAAGGGCTTTAGCAAAAAGCCGAACAGAGAGAAACAGAGGAAAACAGAGAGCAATAGTTAAAATAGAAGCACTAGTTTGAATATAAATAGAAGGGAAACTATTTAATAATTTTAAATGGGTGGCCAGAGAGATAAACTTTTGATTACCCTTTGAAATTTTCTTCAGCAGAGAAGAAGGGTAAACATCAAGAAGTTGAAAAAATAAGCGCTTTGAGCAAAGGCCAATCAGAGGAAAACAGAGAGCTAACAAAAACAGAACCAGTGCTCTGAATATAAATTGAAGGAAATGGGAAAAGGAATTCAGTACTTTTAATCTGGTGGGTGAAGAGATAAACTTTGATTTTATTTATTTTCTTGGGAATCAGAAACTAGAAAGGTGCATGAGGAATAATATAAAGAATCTACCTTGCTTTTGCATCAATATTCAATAAAACCCTGGTTCACAAAGAAGCAGGGGTTTTTGAAAACCAACCAGGACAAAGCAGAAGCTGTGAAAGCCCTTTTTCTCCTGCTGGCCTCTTAGTAATACCTCCAAACAAGATCACAGATTTCAAGGTCCGGGTACACTGCTGCAGAAAACACAGAGGATCACAAAAAGACAAGTGAGTTTTTCACCTTTTTATGATGTGGGAAGGGAGGGACTGGTGTGAAAAACAAAAGAAAATGAGGGGTTTTGATGAGAATCTCAGTTATTATTCCACACACTAATTTCTAAACTTACCTGGAAATGGGGTCAGTGTGAGGTTGGTTTTCTTATTGCAAAGCACCAAAAGTAAAGCCCACAGAAAGGAGTCACTGAGAAAACAGAACTAGAAAGATGAAAAAAATAAATATATATATTTAAGTGATTTGAGTGAAGCATTTAGCATTGGTAAAAACCCAGAAACCAGGTGTTGATCTGATCAGAGCATTTTTTACCATCTGTGGCAAAGAGTCAGATTTTCTGCTGCTGAGATTGATTGAGACTACTGCGTTTATTTATATGCCAGTAAAGATTCAATTTTTAATGTGGGAAAAAGTATAAATAATATAGAATAATTATTTGGGGGTCTGAAAAGGCTGGTTTTTGATTGGTAAAGGTGGGGAAGAACGATTGGTCTAAACCAAAAATTAACTGTCTCAGTGCATCAGTGATTTCTGCAAACCTTATCCCAAAGACCCAAACTCAATACACTACTACAACTCAGCTCATGAGAGGCTTAAGGATGCCTAGGAGGGGGTGCTTATGGAGTAAAAAGCACTTGGTTGACTTGCAGTGACTTATTACTCAGCCAAGTGCTTTACTGCTTTTACTCAATTCAATGCTTCCTGGGTTTTAGGGATTATTGCAAAAATGTTAAGATATTTTTTTTTTTTTTGGCAAATGGATTTCATTAAACAGCCAGACCCAACAAAGGCCAAAGCAAAAATGTTAAGATAGAGATACAAAGAAAGAGAGTGAATTTTGGGTAAAGGACTGAAGAGTCTTCTCAAACTCAAATCAGTAAGGTCTGTTAGACAATGACCCAAGAGAACTAGGGTCAACTTCAAGTGCCTTTATTCATTTTTTTTTCCAATTTGTTTCCATTAATTTCATCATGGCTTCAATTCTTAGAGTTGCAATCACATCCTTCCTATGTGTGATATGACTTTTGCTACTTTACCCTCGTCACAAAGAAAAAACAGAATTGTGTGGCTCTTGATGCATTGCAATTTTGCATTCAACTTTCTGGGTGTGAACTGAAAAGTAGCCAAGCTTTTTCACAGTACTTAAATATTTCTGACTGCCATGCTCAAAAGTTGTTGCCAGAGTTAAAAACTTGTTTTTTTGTATTAATCGAGATGATAATTACTATCCACTTCCAAGTTTACCAACAATGAATCCTTGTTCATGTTCCTTACATCCATGACAATATGACATGCTCTGCAATATTTGGCAAATTGTGTTGAGCTTTCTTTTTGTTTTGGATTGGATTAACTTTCTTTTTGTTACTTTAATAATCATGAGACGTGGCGGGTGGTGGGTCTTAAATTGATTACTCTAAACCGTACTCGGCTTTTGTTTTATATGAATTCCATATTGATTTTGTTTGTTCTTTCATATGCTTCTAGAGCTGTATGCCCTGTTCCCAGATTTCCTGTTCAAATTGTGAAATTGAAGAGTTAATTACATTTTTGACTCTTAAAATAAAATATATTGCACTCAATTGTTCATGGAGTCCCAATTTTATCTATAAAGAAACCATCACTTGAAATGTCATCACTTCAAATGACATCTCAAATTCCGTATGGAGTTTAAGAACGAGATATAAGAGTGGCATTTTGAATCCAAAAACCAACGACCTTCACATACTAACAGTGTTGGTTCCGACCCGTTCAGCCTGTGTTTCACCTAGGAAGAACATTGATGATAACAAAAACCTACTATGCAAATCCTTCGGTCCAGGTCTAAGTGTCGAAAAGACCTTGTTAGTTTTGTGTTTTTCGACACTTAGACTAGTTCATCATTTCCAACTCTAACAAGCCACAGTGCAAAAAACATCATATGCTTGGAGTATTATAAGCTTTTAGTTCATTACTCCATTGAATGACCTAGGATGGATTAAGATGGAAAGATACTTACACCTTAGAGGTCAAGTCAGATTCTGCTTTTGCTTACTAGGATTTCAATTTGAATGTTGAAGAGTGCAAGGCAATCATATATATGGAATCCTAGTAAGGCATTTAGTGGAGAAATATCGACTCATCACTTTTACAGAGCTAGCTTTCTAATGATTGAAGAAAGAACTCACTTCTACCATCCATAGAGGCCCAGGATCTGCTTGATTTTGAAAACTACTTATAAGATAAGCACACTCAGACCTGTTTTATTCCGGACTTTTTCCTTTTGAGGAGACAAAGGAGGGTCTTGGAGGCCAGTGGAAATAAAAAAGCCGCCACTGAATGTTGCATGTGTCCCAAATCAATCTCATTTTATAGTCTAGTAGTCATGAGAGACTTTCATTTTCACTAGTGTTGGTCCTTTCAATGCCTGTGAAATATGAAGTGAATTTCATGGCCAACAAGGAAAAATGCCTATCAAACTTTGAAGTTCCACTCACAGATGTAGGTCCTGAAACTTTAAGCTAGTTCATCTTTCAAAGCAGGTCATCATTGTACATCTAAATCCATCTTTGGTAAACTACTTTGGGTTCTGGGTTTACTGAATAAAATCATTGGTGTTAATCACAGAAATGAATTCAGATGCTCAAACTTGTAAATCTTCATATTTTCAACTTGCTCTTTACTCTCTTATTAATCATCTCTTCATATTTTCAACTTGCTCTTTACTCTCTTATTAATCATCTCTTATGGCACATTGGACTATAATAGTCAACAATTTAGGCTAGAATGCTGTATAACTTTTATTTTTTTGGTCGAGAATGCTGTACAACTTTTTTTTTTGGTCGAGAATGCTGTACAACTGTTATCACCGATTAACATATGCAACAGAAAAATGGAAGAACCATTTCTCAGCTCTACAACTGATGTCACCTTTTTGCATTACTTGACTGTGGTGGAACTATATGCAGCTAGGGTAAGCTATTGAAAGAGAAAAATGATTTACGATCTACAACTGAACCTGTACAAAATTGTCTCTGCAGATTCGAGTTCTTTTTTTCACTTCCGTGCTGCGTGATATAGCTCCATATATTCAAGAGCTGGCCGGTTCCAAGACCAATCTTGCTCCATCACCGTCTTGCACAACGAGTTGAACCAAACCCGATCATCATACCAGGCAGAGATAGCTCTGAAAAGACCATTTATGAGTACTGCAAGGAACATTCTTGCAATTTCTGTTTGAAAAAACAGTAGACTCGCCTAGTCATCAGCAAAATATAAATGTACTCACCTATTCAGAGCATAATCAACACCACCAGCATCAGCTCCGTCAAAACTGAACCCATTTGGTTCAAGACCCTGCGCCTCCGCTCTCTCTTTATCATGGTCAACATCAAATACAGTGTCGTAAAGTCCTATTAAAGAAATAGCATGAAAATGCAGAGTCAGAATCAAAGTATGTTGAGAGTTTACTGACATACTTTTTATATGAGTGTTACATTAGGGGAAACAAAGTCAAAAACCTATGTGAGCTCTTAAGCACCAAAGAAACAGAGACCATACACATGTCAAACTGCTCACTAGTCAAGACAAAATATAGACACACTACAAAAGCATGACTCCCCATCATATATGGCACTTGCATACCTCCGGTTTTTCGAACAACAGGTATGGAACCGTATCTCATTGCTACAAGTTGGGTCAGTCCACATGGCTCAAAAATTGAAGGAACTAGGATGAAATCAGCACCAGCGTATATCTATAGTAAAATCCAATTACTTTGTATTATCACATCGCAGATGTAAGAGATCAACATAGAAAACCAAGTAAAACAATATCCAGAACAACAAACCAAATGTGAGAGTGGCTCATCATAAGTCAAACAAAGACGAGCACGATCAGCATGAGAAGAATGTAACTGATTGGCCAACTTTACAAAATCATTTTGGATACGAGGATCTGGAGCCGAACCAAGCAATACAGCCTGCGATCAACCATTTTAGTTCAGTATTTGCTTTGCTAGACTAAGAAATAGAAAGGCAGGATTGTGTTACTAGGATATCAAGTCGAATAAAAGTCTTTTATTTTTTCTATATTCTTATTTGTAGTCAAGAAAGATGAAAGATGAAAGAACAGAGTTTGTGTTAATAATTGACGAAGAGGGGGAGAAAGATGAAAGATAACCTGTCCATTGCGTTCCAAGGTACGCCAAAGGGCATGCTTGATGAGATGGATTCCTTTTTGCTGAGTTAAGCGAGTAATAATACCTACTACAGGGAGATCTGCTGTTTTCAGACCAAGCCTTTGTTGCAAGGCTTTCTTGGCAGCTTGTTTGCCTTCAACAACATTTTCAGAAGTATATGATATCTGGAATGATAAAGATCCTATATGTTAGACACAATTGTATCGCGAGGAGTAGGCATCAAAAGTTAAACTAGTTGTGGCTAACTCAAAATCAAACAAAAAGATAAATATATGTCTTGTCACAAGCTGCAAAAGAGAAGTTCAAGGCTACCCAGCTTCATATGATTCAAAATGTTTAGCAACACCACCAAAGTTGGTGATACAAACTATTATAGTGTTTTTCTCTATTATTGTAATATATAGGCAAAGTACCAAACATAGAGAATTTGGCAAACAGCTTAATACTTGTTCCAAGAAACATATGTCAACCAAGCCTAATAGAAGTTTAGAATGATATAAGAGACAAAAGAAAATACTATTTACTTACAGGTAGGAATCCATCATTGTATGGGTCCCATATATCTTGGTCAATTCCATTTATTATGCCATGGAACTTGTAGAGGTGTGGAGCTACTGCAGGATTTCCAGCAATCTCCTTAGAATAAGTATGGGATACCTGTAGTTATAAATATGACTAACTCAGTCGAGATGATAATGACTGCAGAACAAGAAACCATAAACATCATGTGAAAAACTTAGATAGCCTCAGGAAATTTAAGTACTTACAGTAGTGGCCTTGTCTGAGTATGCCACAGCTTTTCCAATAAAGTGTGCTCCAAATTCAAGGTTATGAATTGTGAAAACAATGCGAGCTTTACTAAGACCATAATGCGCATAATGATCTTTATATAACCAGGCAACAGGCGCACTAGACCAATCATGGCAATGAATGATATCCTACCATCATAAAGCACCAATTTCAAATTGATATCCTCAAAACCACTTGATTAAATTCAAAATCTTCTTGCCTATACAAATGCCCACACCTTAGCGCAAATTTATATACGTGCACAAGAGTAGTAGAACCACCCACTGCCACTACTAGTACGAATTAATTAATTTGGTATTTCTGCACAATTTATTATTATTTTTTTAAGCTAATTAGCTACTTCTCAACAATCAATTGGATGATGAGTTGATGAGTAACTCACAGGATGAGATCCGCTTTGGAGTAGATATTCTAGAGCAGCATGGCAAAAGAAACCAAATCTCTCCGCATCATTCTTACAACCATATATACAACCTGCATCAAATAGTCTGCAAAGAGAAAAGTGAAGAGTGATTTCTTGTGAAGTATGCGTTGCTGCATCTGGCACCATGGCAGTATTATTTACAATATAATCAAACTGTAAACTTGTTATACATATCAGTGAAATACATATCAACTTTCAAAAAAGAAAATAAAACACACTAAACTTGATAAAAGTAAGTTAGAAAACAGATATGACACTTTGTTATTTTAAAAAATGCAGCAAGAGAACAGTACCTATTTTGAGGTTCCAAAAAGTAGACTGAAACTCCTTCCACTTTCCCAAACCAAACTTTGATTTCAGTACCACCCCAAGAATAGCTTCTGTTATACTGAAATTCCTTAACCTGTATCAGAACACAACGTCTAGTATATTAGGGGAAACAAAGCAAAATGAATAAGTGCAAAAGCAGAACAATATAAAAACTCAAGAACAGCATACTACAAGGGGTTGAATACTCAAAAAGGGGTTCTACATTTATTCTGATAGTACCATAAAACTAAAATGAAGGAAAAATGAAATCTATGTTTTCCAAATCAAGACCATGAGTTCACTCTGCAAAACAATTTTCCAAGAGGAACAACCCACCTTTTAACAATTCCATGAAATTAACCTCCACAAGCAGGCAAATGAAGCCACAAGTCAACAATGCAATGAAATTGACCTCTAAACCAGGCAGCCAAATGGCCACATATAAGACACATAAGAGTGAGCTTTTTTAACTAAACACAGAGAAGATACAAAAAATATATAAATATATATATATATATATAAAAATAAAGACAATCCATGCAGGAAGAGAAAGCGTAACAAAGAAGATTGATAAATATGGAATAATGCAATAACAACGAAGCTTACATTGCTAAGGTTCAAACAGTCATACTTGGGAAGAATGACGTCGACGTGGTGATTTAAGTCTTGCACAGCTCGGGATAGACTGGTAACCACATCACCAAGGCCTCCAACCTAGATATATGTTATATATGATGAAGGGGAAAAACAAACAGAAATAAACAATATCAGTGGGATTCTTCGATGGAAGCAAATGCTGAATGCATCTGTTCTTAGGAATATTACAAATCATGGCGCCCAAGAACAAACATCATCCTTGGGACTTCAAAGTATTATCAGGGAACTTAAATAATAAAGATGAATAGATATTAGGAAAGGAATTCTGCAAACGCCAGTAACCTGCTAATTAATGTGATACCTCAAAGACAACCTAAATTTTTGGTAGTACAAAGACTGAAATTGTGTGAAGCATCTTGACAGACTCAAAATAGAAGTTTTTTTTCGTCCAAACATAGTTAATTTGTAGACTTGCCTTTGCAATGGGGGCCATTTCAACGGTAATATGCACAATGTGCATTGGTGACTCCTTCAAAACTCCTCCAAACACTGGAATGTGGTAATCCATGTCATTTTTGTTGTCAAAAAGTCCACCGTCTTCACTCTCAGAGAAGACAAAATCCATCACGTATGCATCGAGTGGAACCATAACTGCAGAAATAAACATTATTTTAACTGATAATGATCAGGTTGCAAAAGGGTCTAAATAAGCATCAATCAATATCATTATTCATATAATGACATTCGTAGAGGTTATGCTACTCACGTCTGAGTATGTTCCATTTTATTGCAAGACATTCATTTAAGAAAGCAACTTTTACAAACTTCCTTCTTTATATTAAAGTAGCCTAGCTTGCAATCGGGCACTATATACTAAAATATAAGTTTGACAGAGTATTGCAAAGAACCACAGATTACTGAAGTGATGTATACTGTATTTTAAATTGTCTTGAGAGAGAAGTGAGAAAGAGAATAAATAAGGACAAGAAAATCTCTAACTCCTTATAATGAAAAGCTAGACCAGGTAAAACTCTAACTCACCAGTGGCTTTGACATGGGTACCATTCTCTGCAGATACCATTTTCTGTGGTGGCAAGGGACCATTGCGGTGCGCCCAATGGTTGAAAGAGCATCTGAACCAAACCTCAGGCTTTCCGTACAAAGCAGTATTGGCAGGATTGTAGAAAACTGTCACCATGCTTCCAGCTTGAACTTCAAGAGGCTCAGTGTACACAATATGCTTCTGAGACAGCAGATACCTTCTCAAAGTTCGTTCCTTCATTTCGGTTTTCATTAGTGCTGTTTTTTCGGCCTACGGAAAGAGAAGAGAAATGGAATTGGGAATTACTACTGATATAAAAAAAATTGAAGAAGTAAAATCCAAAGATAAGAGTAAACAAAATCTGAAAAACAAATATGGAGAGAGGACATCTCATGTACCCATCGGCAACATTTTAAGGATAGTTCACACAATCCACACTTTGCAAAAAAAAAAAACAAGCAATAAGATGGACCCACCAGCATCACCTAAACAGGTCGTCCCTGGCTTATATCATGCAGGCATCCATCTGATCATACTGAATCTAAATTTTAGTACACTCACCTTGGCACGTATGGCCTCCTCCCTTAATCTCCTCTCCTCCTGGAGCTTCCTATAGATCTGGTGTTCTACCTCAACCCAATATTGTTCCTTAGGAATGGACTTTGGAACTATTGCATGGAAATCATGACGATGGTTGTTATCATATACAGTGGCATTCTGAGGTAGTCCATCAGCAAAAACCCAATCCAATACAACAGCTTGATCCGGTACAACAACTACAAGAAACAAAAATTCATCACATTGATGTTGCTCTCAACAAGCTATACTGGCACCTAACAGAAAATCAACTCTGAACTCTCAGATAGATTGAAGGTAAAAAACGGAGAATAGCCAGTTCCCAGATTTTATTGCATTTTATATATGTTGAGGAAGAACCAGAGAAGAATACAGAATAGCATGCATTTTGTTTCATGCACATACCTTTGGCATACCACCAGTCACCATCCTTTTCCTCAGATCTAACAAGACTTTCAACAATAGATAAGCCATCGTTCCAACCATTATGCCCCCCATGAATCCATAATTCCTTAGCATGAGCAAGAGGACCTGAGCTTCTGTTATAATATAACCTCACCAAGTCCTCACCTTTAAACTCACTAGGCTCTATGTACCAAACATCCGGAACAGACCTTACAGCCTTTTTGGTCAACTCTTGCACCAATTGTCGTCTCCTCTCAGTCTCTGCCTTTGCCTCTGCTCTGTCAGCTTCTCTTGCCGCCTTCTCTACTTCGATTCGCCTCTGCTCTTCTGCTTGCCTTTCCCTCTCAGCTTGCTCCTTTGCAAGTGTCTCGAGTTCTTTACGCTTCTCCTCAAGCAAGAAATCTTCAAATGCAAGGAGGTCCATTCCACTTTCTACATCTATGCAGAAATCCTTCTCATCATTGTTGTCATAAACATCTTTCCCATTGAAGAACACAAAGTTTATCTTATATGCTTCGGCAGGAACATGAAACTGACAAGACCACCAATCCCCTTTGAGAGTTGTTTTGATCAACCGAAACGTAAAAGATTTCCACCGCCAGTCATTAAAGGCTCCCATGATGACAACATCTTCTTCATTCTTTAGGGTGGAAAGACTTCTATTAAGGAACACTTCTATATGTTGATCAGGTTTCACCACCTGAGGATAGACAAAGAGCTTGTTCCCTCTTGAGAAATTTTCCTCAGCTAACCTCTCAATCTCCTCTATACGTAATTTTTCTTCCATCTGCAACTTTAATTTCAAAGAAGCTTCATCTGATAGTTTCTTATCAATATCAATGCCTTTATCTACACTCCCATTTTTTACCACTTGAATGCTTCTACCAATAGCTGACGTTTTGCTGCTAAGTGACGAAGATTCCTCAACTTCACGACTATTTTCATCAACCCTTTTCACATCAACTTTTGGCCCAGGAAGTTCACTCGATGTTGAAGACACAAAACCCTTTTTGTCCCCATTATTTCTTTGATTTGTCTTCGGGATGCCAGTTTCTAATGGAGTTTTGGGAACTATTGCCTTTGGACCAGGGCCATTAGGCCTTGAACTTGACACTTTTCTCTGTCTCCTCCTAGAAAAATCTACCAAGTAACAGTGCCAGATTAAGTTAATAACAATAAAGTTGAAGGCCAAATAATCAACTCCAAATCTAGAATGAAACCAGATCAGCTACTCACCTGCTGAACTAGCAGTAATTTTACATGAAACCCCACTTGTCAGGTCTCCTTTGAACCAAGAAGAAAACTGAAATCATTAGAACGACCATAGTTCAGTGATTGTATTCAGATTAACTGTCAAGCAAAAGCCATACTACAGTACTCACACGAGAACTAAATAAAGTTATTACAATCGAGTCCTATGGAATAGTCAACCAAAAAGTGACTAGCCCACCAAAAAAAGGAGATTCATCAAAAAAGTATTACACTTTTCAGAAAAATCTCCAATCAGTAACCCAACAAAAGAGACTCTTGAACATACCAAGTACCCAAATTTGAACCAAAAAGATCAACAAACCCACAATTCTGCTCCCATGAAACACCTACTTTATGGGTTTGATCAAAATCAATACCAAAAAACTCAATGTAACAGAGAAATACCAGAACAAGAAGAAGAAAAATGCATACTTGAAAATTGACATAGCCCAATAAAGCTGATCAATTTCTTCCGAGAAATGACTTACTCTTCCGTGTGGACAAAACCCAGTAAGTGGTTTGAGCTTCAAATTGAAATTGCTTCTTCTCTCTTGAAAGACTGTTCTGCAACTGAGTGGCCTATGTGCTTGCAAAGACACCTCCATGACTGTAACGCAATGAGGATGTTCTTTCGACCCAACTTATAATCTGCAAAAAGCCAAAAACTATCTCTCGAAGGCTGTGCAAACCAATTAAATTAATAAACAAACAGAAGAAGATCTTGATTTATATATAAAAAACCAACCAACGGAATAGTGAAGACAGTGTGACTAAGCTGCTCAGCTGATGACAGACAGCAGAAAAAGGGTCCTAGAATCTGAGCCGTGCGTGTGTAAAATCAGGAGCGTACGTTTCTGACCCTCTGGCATTTGATTTCACGTGGCGAAGCTTTGGAAGTTTCTTCAAGATTTTAAATGGCAAGGGGGCTATTAGTATGTGATAGGGTACCCCAGCAGAATTGATAGGGAACAAATCAGGAATTGCCACATCACATGTCAACATGCCACGTCACGATAAAACCTTAAAAGGTATTGTTAGCTTAATTGTCCTTTAACTTCTAGTGTTAGATTCAAATCATTCGTCCAATTAGGAGAAACTATTCTTGAGGGCCGACGTGTCACGTGACATTTTCGACCCTCCAATATAACAATAGCGGGAGACATGTGGAAATGTAATTTCATTAGCAACAAGGATTTTTTGAGGATTGGTATTTTGACTATTTAAGGCTGCCGTGGTCTGCCGTGATGGTTTGAACACGATGCCTAATCATGACAACCGAGGCAAAATTTGAGAATTGGTAGGAACCGAGTCATGAATATTTTATAATGGGTCGAAACTAAAATACCGTTCCAAAAACAAAGGAAAAAATTAAAAATTGCATAAACTAGATTTCAAGGTCTTCAAAAATTAAACCCTAAACACACATCCAAATCAATTGGCATAAAGACAAGAATTTCAAACACAGCAGCATCATCACTTTCACGTCCTCATTCTTAATTTGTCAGTGATCTCTTGCGAATATGCTATTTTATATATGTCACTTGTATTCTAATATTCGATCAAGAAACTATTCTATACATTCAAATGTGTAATATGGTAAAACAACAACAAAAATATGAAGAACAGAAAGAGAGAAAAGAGTGTAGAGATGACGTTTAATAAGCCTTACCTGGATTAGATTAGAGTCGAAATGGAATTCAGAGAGGAAACTAACTGGTTTAAGACAAGGTTTGAGGAAAAAAAGAGCCAAAGAAAGAAAGAGAGAAGAAAATGGTCAAATCAGAATTTGGGAGGCAAACGAGTAGTGAAAAAACCGCACTATGTGGAAGGGTGAAGTGCTTTTGTTTGGTTGAGATTCAAAGTGGCTTTAATTCGGCTTTCTTCATAGGTGTATGATCCATGGTCCAAAGTTTTAGGTGGGTAGGTTAGAAATGTTTCATGCTTTCTAATGATCTATTTCCGATGAACATTGTTGATCTAAATATGAAAAAATCAAACTCATACGATGTGTGTTTAAATCATTTTTTACCATCTTAAATTAAAAAATTTCCAACAAAAAATAATGATTAGTGGCTTTTGCCGACGAAATATTCGTCGGCAAAGATTTCGCTTAATTTTTTTTAATATATTTGTCTCCAATGAAATTAGTATAATATTTTTAAAGTTCTAAGTAATGCTCCGATGATTATGTGGTTTGTTTTTTGAGATCATATATTTCCTCCTGGCATCCTTGGTCTAAATTCTTCAAAATTTCAATTTTCTTAAAAATTTGTGTTATAGCAAGCATTTTTTCTTCCGTCTTACTTGATTCACCCAAACTTAATTTTTCAATGAACATCGTTGATTCAAATATGACAAATTCAAGCCCATACGATGCGAATATAAATTTTTTTCCTCTAAATCAAATTAAGAAACTCTACAAAAAATATATATAATAACAATAATAATGATCATTAACTTTTAGCGACGAATATTTCGTCTGCAAAATGTTCTGTTTCAATATTGTTTTTAATTTATGTTTCTACTTTCTAGGGCATGGTAATCATAGCGACCCTCCGCGCCTTTCCAAATTCGTAAATAATACCCGTTGAATTAATCAATGCACCTCCTCATAGACCGTTGCTTCCCGCCGGAATCTTCCCCTTTAAAAAACCGCCAGCAGGTGCAAACCAAACATCTTATTACTCTCTTTCTGAAGTGATCATCAAACCATGAAGCAAAGGCTTGGAAATGGAAATGGAAATGGA
The DNA here is from genome assembly GCA_029955375.1 of Rubus parviflorus. NCBI lineage: Eukaryota > Viridiplantae > Streptophyta > Magnoliopsida > Rosales > Rosaceae > Rubus > Rubus parviflorus. The sequence continues at coordinate 916,478 of JARGGL010000003.1, forward strand.
GGCTCTTGTACGTCTACACCAACAAAGAGACCACATGAAGGGTTTCACAAGTACCTAAAGCCGGGAAAACTTGCCCAACTTAGGGACTCGAAAATCACTGCAAGAAGACTACAATATGGTGACCTCAAAACTCAGATCTCTCTCTACCAACTTATTCTAAGTTCAATGTCCTCGTCATCATCCCAGCAGATCGGAGACAACAATATTCCAGACCAAAGTCATGATGAGGTCCCTTATTTTCCTCCCGCAACACTACTTAACCGCCCTCGGTGCTTACAACGAAAGAAACTCGCAGCAGTTGCACCTGTTTTTTCGGATAATTAAGCACTTGTACTGCAGTCAAAAACACACCTACACAGTATTTTACATACATTCCTAACAACAATTTTTGTTTGTTTACCATATATGCTGTACGTAATTATTTGCATGTTTTTGCTTTCTGGGCATACTCAAATGGTTTTCTCGGGCCTCTACCAATTTGGTTATTGACTAGTGTTATTGACACCACTTCGATCATGTACCATTTTGGTTAGTCTCAATTTGATGATGCAAGTGCTAGGCTCTTTTGATTATGTAACTTATTCTGCTATATATATATATGGACTTTGTGATTTGGGTAGCATAGCAATATATGAATGAAACATTGAGATTCTGCATGCTCAAGCATTTCACTCCTTCCTTTTCTTTTTAACCAGTAACTTCTATCGAGTATAAGTACGTAACGAGAAACTAGGAGTCCAACAACTAACAAGCAATTGCAAATCTATATCTGATTGACGAACGGAAACGTACGAATCCTTAATTACATTAGCAGAGTATTATTATTGACTATGATGTAGAAAAAATGACATACATATGTGGTGGAATGGAATGCTCTTAATTTGGTTCCAAAACCAAAATACATTGGCATTGCACTTCTCTTGGTGCACACAAAGTTTATACGCAGCGCTGAGAATTACAATGAAGTATGAAGAAATCTGCATATATAACACAAGTAGTAGCAGCCTTAGGTTAAAGCATTGGCACCAGAAACAATCTCCAAGATCTCCCCGGTAATTTTTGCCTGGCGCTGCCTGTTGTAAACCTGCGACAAGGTCTTCTTCAACTCCACCGCATTATCAGACGCATTGCTCATGGCAGTCATCCTAGCCGCAAGCTCGCTGGCTAATGACTCCTGCAATGCCCTCAAAACCTGACTGTTGAGGTACAAAGGCAGCAAAGCATCGAGAATCTGAACCGGATCCTGCTCAAACTGCAAAATCGGAGAGAAATCCACGGTGGCTGTCGTCGTTGCATCTCTCTCTACCGTCAATTTCCCTTCTTTAGTTGTCAACCGGAAGAACTCATCCTCAGCAGCGTCGACACAAGTACCATTTATGTCACAAATCTCTCCTTTTGGTGAGAGTGGGAGCAAGGTGTGAATGACAGGATCAGACTTGACCAACGACACGAATTTCGTGTACAAAAGCTCCACCTTGTCGACTTCCTCACTAACAAACAGAGAGAAAACATCATCTGCAATGGCCTGTGCTTCCTTAGCAGTTGGGAGATTGGTTCCTTCGATGAACTTATCCACCGGAATATAAGGCCGGCGTAGAAAATAGGAGTTACCCTTTTTGCCAACACTAACAATAGTATACTCAAGACCAAGTGCCTTCAATTCCGCCATCCTCCTTTCGGCTTTTTTGATGATCTGATTGTTGAAACCTCCGCAAAGACCGCGATCGCCTGTCACAACAACAAGAGCAACCTTCTTGACAGGTCTAACATTGGTAAGAGGAGCATCTATGTCTTCTACTTGGAGCTGCTCATTGATGTTGTAAAGAACTTCCACTAGAGTTTGCGAAAAGGGTCTTCCGTTAACCACAGCTTCTTGAGCTCTGCGGACTTTGGCAGCTGCCACAAGCTTCATGGCCTCAGTGATCTTCTTGGTATTCGTCACAGACTGAATACGATCACGAAGCTCACGGAGGCCACAGGTCACGGTGGATGATCTTGAGGGGTTGCCGGTGAGTGAATTCTGCGAAGGAAGCTGAAAAGGGCTGAGGCAAGAGCGGAAGGAGAGCGAGGAGGTGTCGGTGAGAGAGGGTTTGGAGGACACCCACATTGTTACATTGGAACAAGACATGGTTTTGGTTAGTGGGTTCCTGAATTATGCTCTGCAATGAACAGAGAAAGAGGGTCTGGTTTGTGAGGTTTGGTTTTCTTTTAGATGGGGTTTTGGTTTGTGAAGAAGCCTTATCTTCATGTGTTGCTTGCTTCTGGTGACTGAGGCAAAGAGTGGGAATGAGTGGAGGTAAAGGGAGGAAATGGATGAGGTTCTGGGATAAGGATTTTGACCGTTGGTGGATCACTTGGGGCAGCTATTTGATTCTCTCTTAATCATTCATTATTGAGTAGGGTCTCTATCCGACGTGGCATGATCTGGGAGGGTACATGATCAGTGGATTTGGAGCATTAGAGAGACTCCTATCTTTGATTCTTCAATGGTATATGCGGCTAAGCGAGTGGGGATTCCCTCTGTAAAACTCTGTTCAGTTTCAGTAAAAAAGAGGCTCAATGCTTTGTTATTGGTCAGGTTGTCTATTTTGAGAATAATATATCAAGGGCCTACTGACCAAAAGAAGAACATGGATTAGCTCTATGCAGAAATGTATGTACATGACTCATACCTCTACAAAACAGACCATCAGGTCTTTGGTTTCTTGGGCTCGGACACCGCTGGCTTAAGTGAGTTGGTGGGAATCCAAGAAGTAATGGCTCATCTATATACTATAACTATACTAATCAACTAAGCAATAACAAATGGAAACTGTAAAATTAGTTATCACTGCTGGAGTTTTCTACAGTCAAACCTATGTTCAAATTGGGTCTGCAGACACGCTTCCTGGGTTTCCTCACAGGGGGAATTGCTAGAGGACCCAAGCTCAGTTGTTGCGCCATGTCCACAGCTTGTTTGTGTGCAACTTCTCTTGTTCTCAGTCTCGCTTTCTTACAAGATCTGATGGGACGAGGTGACGCCAAATCTTTAGAAGCTAGACTTTCGCTAGTCATGCTCTCCTCACGATCTGCTGCACATGTATCCAAACTTAACCATGACGAATTACTAGCCTCATCCATTCCTTGATTTGTGAAGCCCAACTGTAAGGAAGGAATGTTTTCATCGCGCTCTGCTGTTGCAGGTCTTTTCATTGTAAAACTTGCAACATCCTATGAACAAGAAAATATATAGTAAAAAAAATGAAAACAAATAAAACCATTGAGGTAAGACTTATACAACATCTTCCCATGCCCGAAAGAGATTGGTTGCATCAAAGAGAGAGAGATGGAGGTCAAAAGTAGAATTAGTAGCACTAATAACTCTACAGCCAATAGAATCTTGTAACTAACAAAAGAAAAGAAACAGTCACCTTATTCTGCAACTCAGAAATTTGTTCACATGCTGATTCATCTTCCTCTCCTTCAGAATCGGCCATCTCCTCGCACTCAAACTCGACATTTTCTTCACTTTCCTCGGCAGAATCGCTCAACTCTTCCCGTTCCATCTCAATATCAGGTTGAGACTGGTCACCCATTTCCTCTGGGTTGTATCTACTAATGTTATTACTTGGTATAAGTAATGTATCACCAACAGAAACAAACTCGTTACAATTTACACCAGAATTGTCAGCATGCTTATAAAATGGAGTTTTAGCACATTCAGCTATCATTGTAGTTCCAGTACCAGGGCCAGTTCTTGGTTTAACCAAATTATGCTGATTCGCATCTCTACTTTTGAAATCTTTTTTCTTTCTGGATGTAGAACTTAGGTGGATCTCCAAGTCCAGTTCATTAGCTCCCTCATCAGGACTAAAAGGTTTAGTGCCAGTAGCCTCTGGATCAGGATTGGCTAGCAACTCAGTCTGAAAGGAACCAGAAGGTTGTTGGACTTGATCACACTTGCCCCCTGAACCAACAGAAAGGGGTGCAGTTGAGCATGTTGTTACCGTGACGCTATTTACACAGTCAGTTCTTTGCATAAGTGGATGAAAATCAATGCCGCGTGATATTACGTTGGATTTCTTCAATGATCTGACAAAACCATCAACCTGGTTTTCTTGGTGAGGATTATGTGAAAGAGTTAAATGTAGCTGAGGCTGATTTCCTGATAGAAAACTGTAAGAACTGGAATTGCTAGTGCTGCAGTTCAATGGGTAATATGGCAAACGTCCATCTTCAGGGGCCTGGAACAGCAAAGGATGCATCTGAAGATCAGAATCAGTATCTCCTTCCTCTACGCACTTTTCCTTGAAAATTCTAGAGTCTTCTGGGCGCAAGCTTGTAACACTTCTTTTCAGATAATGACTTTTATTCTGTCTAGCTGTTATGGAATTGAAGGTTCCAGACCTTCCAACTTGAGAAAGTTGAGAAACTGCATTCTCTGTTTTGGCAGCACGAAAACCACCTCCAGTAGCAGCAATATAGGAAGATGCCCCGCGTACATATCCTTTAAAGGCAGATTGTGAGACTACACGAACAGATGGTGGAAGATTCACAGGAGGCAAGTCTGGTGCTAGTTTAACTAAGTGTGCACCAGTAGTTCTACGAGCTCGATATGGCGGACAACAAAATTGGGATCTGGAGGTACTTGAAGTCATATGAGAAACAGGATGATTTGGTGTTGTGGTACTCGATGCAAATTGTCCAACGCCAGTCATATGAGATGAAGGATTCTGGGGATACTTTGAGACAGATAGAAGTTGGCGCATATTACCAGTCTGGGATTGTGGAGTGTCTTTATGCCCATAATCATTTTTCCATTCATGGATAGCTGCCTCTCGTGATATGATCCCACAATGAAGGTTTCTCTCTCCACCAGAAGTACCCGGCCTCCAATCTGCTAAAAAGGCCTCATGAACATAAGTTTCAGCTGCATTATCTGTGTGACCATCTGCACTATTGTTCTCTCCTCCAGATTTTTCAGCCTGACAGTCCTGCAGTCAATAGCAAAATTCAATTAAATTCAACATCCCACTCCGTGAACTTATCTAACACTCGAGATGAGCTTAGCTATAAGTAAAGGGCAAAGCAAAACTCTTTTGCATTCCCAAAAGGACAAAGTTGGGAATGGGCACATTACAGAAAAGGATTGCAGAAAAGGATTGCAGAAAGCTGTTTCCCCCACCCAACACTCTTCTCAAATCCTTACCCTTTCACCATTTCCCACCCAATGTTCCTGAACCTTATAAAATTCTACATAACCTAGGAATCCTAAGCCTCAACATTTTCATTAATATTCAGGAAGCATAAAAATATAATTTGCTGAGATTGCATATAAAATCAAACCACACTATTTTATTGATCATATAATATCATGGAAACATTTTACAAAATAAATGCAATATAAAGGTTATATTTCCACACCAATATTTTAAGTTTTAGAGGCAGCATACCTCTTTCTCAGATGAACTTTGCCAACTTGGCATATCTGCTTTTTTATGTTCTCTTCTTTTTGATTCATATAAGCGCCGCTTCTCCCTTTTTGCTTCATCCAGCTTATATGACTTCTGAGTTCCAAGAGCAATGCGCCACTGCCGGGGAAGTAAGGATGGATCTCTATGTGGGACAACGAATTTCCATACGGCCATCATATCATATTTATAAGCCTTGAGTCCCTGATTATTTGGAATACAATAATCACTAAATCACATAGAAACTGATACATAAAATATGCAGGCAGGCAGGCAAACAAACTATATATATATAGTGTACATATATATTATTTACGCTCTAAAAATATCCTGAAATAAGTGAAAATTTCTCTGCAACATAGAAGAGTTACATATATCCCAATGCAGAGTGTAAGATGCATCTAAAAGCATATCAAGCGTCCATTTATGATGGTAAGATGGATCTAAATGTAGCTGAACTGTCAATTTCTGATCTAACAGCTGAGAAGTGGTTCCTTATACGAGGACCTTATATGTACGCATTCAAACATGATTTGGTTATACCAGATTAGTTATCCGAATAGACAATCTAAACAATGATAGACGGTTTGGTGAGATAAAAATCTTCATATAAACATATATACTGAGTTATTCTCTAATAAGATCCTTACATATATCTTATCTATTAAGATAAAAATATGGAACCAACTGCTGAGATGCATATTAGCTTTTCATATCTGATAAAATTGTTATTATCACTCGCTCACTGGGAGCAATGTACAACCACCAGATGCATATGGTGCAGGTGCAGCAGCAATAACATTTTTCATATACATAAATATAGGCCTCAGGATAATATTACCTCCTGAATACAGGATATCTCTTCTGCAGTCAAAGGTGAGGTTTTCATCCTCCGAACTGCCTGCATGAAGCAATAGACAATTCCACGATTTACTGACAAAATTAACAGGGGTATCATCCAGCTACTAATATACTACACAAGACTGGATACAAAAGTGCAACCTGTTTGTATTCCTAAACCCAAAATATATGATTGTAGGCACGTTTAGCATTTGACAATATGATCTAAAATTCATCAAAGATTTTAGACATCCCAAAACCATAACTTTCTTTGGACCATTACACATGATTAGATATTTATTGAGCATTTGAATTGTTAAAGGCATGGAAGCATACCAGTTAATTAACTTCTAATAAATGACCACAGTAAAAATAAGATCTTTTCATTATGGTGTTCATTCTAAAAGGTTAGAGAAACACGTTGAAGGTGAAAACACAACTTATCTCATTCCAGAAATGATAACCATCTACTTAAATGGACATCGATAACAATCATGGCCACTGGAAAGAAAAATAACAAATCCTTCATATACCTTTATGGGATTTTCTGGTGCTTTTGATGAGCAACGGTTTTTCTGCCTGACAAAAATCTGTAACAGAAACAGCTTTCATGTCAGATAAAATAGGCCATTGTTGCTTAACCACCACACTGATGCTAAAGAACCATTACGATTTCATGTCACCATAAATTTGGCAATAGAAATAAGTCAGGACCACGAAAAAAAGCAATTGCTATTCATAATCATGATTTGTCATCACACTGACCACAAGAAAACTACATCAGCTAAAGTTACGGTCAATGAAAAAATTCCACATTGAGCCATGTCCTACATATAAATCCATAGCATTCAATATAATAAACCATCAAGCAGACACTTAATTAATTCCACAAAGAGTTAAGTAATTAACTTCTTGGACAACTGGAGTATTTAAAGGTTAAACATAAAACTCCAGCATTATAACTTCAGTCTTCTAGGCCAAAACATGTGGCTTCTCTATGTCTTAGCAAAAACAAGCATGAGCAATACAGATACAAACAGCATGAACAAGCATCAGTTCTGGCCTGCATTACATAGTCAAGAAACCTAGGGAATGGTGGCCTACATTGTACATGTTCTGCATCTAGATTAGTTGGGAATTTAGCATGTGGTAATGAGAATACAAAGGATAGTGTACATGCTTTGACTAGAGTGTCCTCTTTACCAAAACATGTGGTTTGACTATTCATTAGCAGAGGGAGTAGAGTAATGAAAGGCATTAGCAGCAAAAAATAACCAGAAAATGTTGTGTTCACAATACAATATAAAGATTACCTGGTGCTTAGATTTGCAAGGAAGAAAACGTTGTTGGATTGCCTTCCAATCTGTATTATATTCCATTAACCCCAATGCTAATAATCTGTATTGCAATTCCAAATAAAAAACATGAATCATCATAAAGGTGTCACATAAACTTTGATAGACGAAGACTAGATTGATTGAATTATTAATCGCAATTGTAGATATGGATATGATCAGAAGTAAACGTGCAACATCAAATACGAATGCAAAAACCATCTCGACGACATAAATGAACAACACAAACTTCTGTAAATACTTTAATGATATTTGTGCTTATTCAAATAGCACATGACATAAATTAATACACCTGATGATTTTGCATATCAAGACAGAGGAATAATTCAAAGCTCAAGTATTTTTATCTAGTTCAATTACCATGTGCAAAGTTCAAAGAAAGATGAACCAAGAGCTAAAACTATCCTCGAACCAAAATTGCATAAAGGAAATGAAAAGATAAGCAAAGCATCAGTTTCAAGTGAAAAATGGAGGTATGCGTATACCCACTGGGAGATTAACAGAACATTATTCATTGAAAAGTATATTTTGTAGCTTTCTGGCGATCAACTAGATTCAAAGGTTTTGTAGTCCATCTTTTCTCGTATTGTCTACACTTGCCAAGATATAGCAAATGGATCTGACTCAAAGTTTTATGAATTACTAGTATCTAGATTGAACTATCTAACTTTGATTTCAATGTTCAAAATCAAGTTGTCTTCTTATACGACATTAAAAAGTATTCACACACAGCAACAAATCAGGATAAGCCTCCAACTCAATAAGGTAGAAAGCGTGCAACTCACTCATCTTCTGCATCAGTGAAGAGCACCCGATTTCTGACGGCTGCTGGGGGTGGCTTATGGGGAAATAAAGCTGGATTGAACAAAGGAAAAAATCTCTGGGCTAAGTTTGCGATTTCCCTTGGGACTAAAGCCACTGATCCCTTCTTCGTACTTTCAACAATTGTAGTAGCCAATGACTTCTTGGGTGGTTGACTATGTGAAGATGGAACCACATTGACAGCTGAGGAACCCATCCCACTTGCAACTTCACAGTTGGCTTGAGCACATAATGGGAAGTTAGGAAGGGGAAACAAAGGCTCTCTTTCAGAGCAATTGTCAGAAATAATTTCCTTGTAACGCCGTCGATTCCCCTGGACAGCTGTCAAGATTAATGGCAGATTATAAAGAAAAACTTATGAACACAAATATGATTGCAAAAGTATGGACAAAAAAAAACATTTGAGACCTTCATTACATACCGGTATCAATATCATCCATGTATCTCCCAATCAAACTAAGTGGAGCTACATCCAGGACAGATAGCACAGGACCACTTATAGAAGGCACCCAGAAAGAAGGAGAAACACTTGGGGAAACTAGCATCTGATTATTGGGAGAAACCACTGCACATGCATCAGATGTGAGGGATGACGCTAAAGTGCTTTGCATCAGGTAAGATTTAGGTGCTTCAGTTGGGACTGATGGACAAAAGCAAATATTAGGATATGGTACATTTTTCCATGCCAGTACTTCATCGCGCTTGTGGAGCATCTCACAGATCAATCTCTGGACCTGGGAGGCAATATGTTGCCGAGAGTTATCAAGTACACACAGAGAAAATACTTGAATAAGTAGCTGCACATGTTCATAGATCAAATGGTGCAACTGGCCTATCTGGTGGGCAGTGAATCCACTTATAGATCGATCATCTACAGTGGAAGACAAACAGCTTGAAGCTGTCCCAGGTATTGAAGTTCTCCTGTCCTGAGTATAAAAAGTGGAAATTGGTCCATTTGGCAAAACTGGTAACAGGGGACGCAATGACCTCTTTGTCTGTCCTAAAGTCTTCTTAGACCGAGCAGAGGACTTTTGGCATCTATTCTGCCTAGTCTTTGGTCGCCTTCCAGCTCCCTCATACTCTGTATTTTTGTCCCTTGTATTTTCATCCACATCACTGTCAAGAAGCTCTTCTAGTTCTAATTCAAAGTCTGCATCATTCTCCTCATCTTCATCATCAACAGCATTTTCATTTTCTTTAGTCAACTGGCCATCACCTTCTCCACCCTGTAAAACAGCAGTGAGAAATTTCCTGTACTCTTCTTCATCATCAACATTTTGGAGGTCATCGTCATCATCTGTTTCTTGAAGAAAAGTTTCGAGTTCATCAAGTGTGAAACTTGCCAAGGAATAGCGGGCCCGGGTGCGTTTACAGATAGCATCTTCACCCTCATCATCTAGATCTATTGTGGACTTCCTAGTGTCTGCTTTGTTACTCAACTGTCCTACTGTAACATGATTAATATCAGGTCCCATTCTCGAGCCATCATCCTTTTCTTGAACAGGTTCAATTCCTGGCTTAGAGATGAAAGGTGATATTCTCTTCTCAGCAGTTCCAGAATCTAAGTTTCCAAATTCATCTTCCGACACACCTTCAGAAGAAACAGTAGTTTGCATCACGATTTCTTCCTCCCCATGCTCAGAATCTTCAGCAGCACAATTCTGCAGCTCACAAGCTTCGTTCAACAAATCAATGCCAACAGTTTCAACGGTGTTTCTGCTGCTGTCAACAACTTCACCATCTAAACCTTCTATTTCGGAGCTCAGACTTGAAGAAGCTTCCGGTGAAACAGTTCCTTTAAGAAAAGGATTGAAATCTACATCTTCATCCTCATCCTCATCCTCTTCTTCCTCACATCTCAAAATACTCTCATTCTGTTCAGTCAAGTTTTCACTAGCAGGAATAACCTTTTGAGGACTAAGACACCCAACTTCGGTTGATTGTGCATTCGAACATGAAGACATTTTCGAACAAAGTAGTATATCATGCAGTGGATCCTTAAGATAGGATCCTTAAGATAGTCAATTGACTCTACAAGTCATAGAATGCCCAAAATCACCAAGATTGACAATCCAAAAGCCCTAATTCCACCTGAACCATGATTGAAATCAAAAACATCTCGAATCACTAACCAGAAGCCACGAATTGAATCAATCAAAAAGTAGGTGTATCATTGATTCATTGTCAATTCAGACGTATTTGGGAATAATTGGCCACATGGGCATCTCAAATTCTCAACAATTGAGCTCAATGCAGTAATTACTCAGTTAAATTCTTCAACCTAGATTAACCATATTCCAAAAAGACTAAGACTATCATATTGAACAAAGATCAAAACTTCAAATAATCAAGTAAAGGAACAAACTGATGCCGCACCTCTTTCAGATTACGATGCTTCTGTTGATTTCGGTCTGTTGCGTGTTTGAAATTTCTAGTAAACTTGGACTTAAAACGAATGTCTCTTTGATGGTGAGCTTTCGAAACCGTGAGGTTGATGTTCATTCTCTCCCAATTTCCCAAACAGTACACAAAATTGGACCCCCTCTGCTCTCTTCGATGGGGAAGAAGATGTGAACGGTGACGTTTTGGTGTTTTTTTTTTCCGCTTTGGCAATCTATTTTCCCCCTTTTGGCAATCTATTTTTCTTTTTCCGCTTTGGCAATCTTAAATTCTTAATGTAGTTGAAATTGTATTTTTCATTCATGTAAACAAAAATTTTACAATTATGTAAACTCCCTCTCCCGAATACAATAACAAATGTGAATGTACTTATTTTAGACAGTATGTTTAGCTTTTCAGCTATTTTAATAGCTGCAAGCATGCAACAGCCTCCTAAATGGCTTTCTATGTTATATTTTAAATATAGAGAATTGAAAGTGAAGAAGAAAAGGATGAGGATGAAGATGTAGATTTCAATCCTTTAAAACATTCCTTTAAAGGAACTGAATGAGATGAGAGTATTTTGAGAGTAATTATTTTTTATGAAGAATAGCGAGATGAGGCTCTCTGTTATTTTTGTCAATTTAAAACATTCTTTTTTAGTTGGTTTGTGTAATTATTAAATACACTTAACCTATTTTTTATTCATTAATAACATGATTTAAATTCAATACTAGTTAAAACTTGGTGCAAATGTATTTTCAAACTGACTAGGCTCAAGTAGCTCGTGATGTTCCTAATGTCGAATCCTCCAACAAAGGCAAAAGATTCTTCCGACTTAAATGACTCCTTGACTTGGATGGCACCTTATACAAGTAGATATTGGTTTTAAGGCGCCATTGCCAGTTTGCCACTGTCTAATATTTCCGTTCATTTCTTATGCAAAAGTAATTAGCATACAATTGATATTTGAAAGTGTACAAGATTTACTTTTAGGAATGCCTGAAAATTTTCACAACAAAAAAAAGAAAAAAGGAATGCCTGAAAATAAAAAATAAACATGATACAAAAAGATCGTAGTACAGCCCATTCCGGCTACCTCAAATGAAGAGAGCCCCTTCACTTTGCAACGATTTTTTATTTTAACTGAGTTTTTTTTAACTTATTACTTTGCAGCTCATTCCGCTAATACAAGCTGCTGAGAACTAGAGAAGTGCTTTCCTTTTACTCGATACAAATATACAATACACTAGGAAACACTAGGAATATAGATCTTGGATCTTTGTTTTCAAAAAAGAAAATTTGTCAAAAAATATACGAAGAATTGGGAGAAATTGATCAGGGGAATCGCATTCAGATGCATATGATAAGCTTGGCTTGTAAGAAATGCCAAGTGTGCTTGCACTGATGAGGCTTGTAAGGTAATTGATCAATTCTTAGAAGAAATCCTTATCTAAATTAAGTCTGTATATATGTATGCTCTTTATGCTGCATTTTCCTTGATACTCTTCTTCTCCAGAGAGAAGCAGACCAACAAACACAGTGAGAAGCAAAAGGAAAGTTCATAGATGTGCATTTTTGGCAGTTCACACTGGACATTTTCCTTCTCTCCAAGTATATATTCAAAGGTTGGTTCAAAGATAAGAGGTTTGGTATTGGTAATTTCAAAACATGGCCAGGGAAACTTGAATGCTTTTGAGCAAAGTACAGATCAGCACCAAATGTAAGGGGAAAAAAAGGAAGAAATTAAGAAAGAATTGTATTTACTGTGTATGTAGATACAACTAATTATGTGAAACCCCTATCTCATGGTCCAATTCCAATGTACTACTTCTTACTAAATGTAAATGTACTACATCTATATATCATATCTTGTAAATGCATGTTACCCTGCTACATTTACATGAATCAATTTTATGTTCTGTTGTTGGAAAACGGCTTGGCTCTGACTTCTTTGTCACCAATGTAGAAGGTCACAACTGATTGGCCTCTGAGGAGGCTTGTGACTGGACTCGAGGACTCAAAGGACACCACTGCACACTTCGGTTGGTCCCCAGTTGGGACTTCCTGAAGTGATACATTAACCAGGTTCCCAACCCTGCATTCAAATTTCAAATTGTTAAGAAATTAAGCTAGCGTTTCCTTAATTTAATTATCATACCAAAAGGGGGACGTTGAATATACCTGTTGAAAAAGTAGATTAGATTAGCATATGCGATTCTCTCTCAAGTCAAATGCGAGGTAGAGTTTCTGATCATCTGGCAGCTTCTGCTTTGGTTGGGGTTTTGGGTACGTGGTCGTCTGAGGACGCCACAATGGATTGACCGTCCCCCAAAGTCAATGTGACCCATCTCTGGGCATACAATATGGCACCCACAGCATAGGGACTCTTAAAAGTGATCCTGGCCTCCCCAAAGCCAGTATGGTCTACTCGCTCAACGGGGTGTCCTACACTATATACAATGTACCCAGAGCATTAGATTTCATTAACATCACAGGCCGGAAAGAAATTAAGTTACAGAAACTTAATTAATAATGATGCCCATGCACAAGAAACCAAGCTACTCCTAACTTATATAAAAACCATAATCAAGAAGTGGCGCGGTAAGGAAGAGTACAACACCTCCCTTGATATCTTCCCAAAGAGTGGGCTGGGTGTCCACTTGACAATTTACAATTAACTGGAAGGAATGGAAGAGAGTCTCCCTGCTAATGTTGGAAAACTGTGGAGAGGGAGTCCAGGTTACCTTCAAGGTCCGATCCTCGGCAGGGGTAAACCCATTGAACGGCACGAGGTTGAGAACCAGCAGAGCAGAGCGGAGACAGTAGCACAAAGGCCGAACGCTCACCAGAGCTTAACTGCTTTATTGGTAAACCAATGCAAAATGTGGCGTCCCTTGGATCGTTGTAGAGGACATATTGAAAGTGTTCCAGCGTGTGAGCCTGAAGGGAGGAGAACACCATTGAAGGCTAGAGCGTTGATTGGAATTAATGGAACGCAGAGAAAGAATCAAGAAAAGTGAAAGCTGAGTATAGGCTACCTGATTTCAAGACCGCCCTGTAGTTCCAATAAAGAATCTAATTAATTTACATCATTTAATTTTCTCTAATATCTTAAAATTATAACATATAAAAATCTAACGTAACAGTTGTTATCGAAACAAAGTTACAAAACATTACAAAATTATGCTTGTAGCTTGATCAAAAATCTCACCAAACTTATAAATAGGGCAAATAAGAACAAGTAGTGTGACTTATGGCAACATGTAGAATGAATGGTCAAATTAGAAAGTATCATACATACTTGAGTCTTCCCAAACGAGAGCTTTGTGTGAAGACTAACTCATACGTGTTCAATTTAGTCCAGGCAAAATGTCTAAACTACCCTCAACTCTAATCTCTTCCCTCCCATCTTCTTCAGCCTGAGAGTTTTGGAGGGTTTTGGAGAAACTTAACCAAAACAATGGAGTTCGAGAAAAGAAAAGCGGCGACGCTAGCGTCACTGAGGTCGGAGGAGACAGACAAATCACCAAAAGGCACGGTGGACACTCCGATCATACCTCTCCTCGACGTCCTCAACCGCCACCCCAATTACTTCACCACCAGTTCCTGCTCCGGCCGAATCTCCATCCTCTCCCAACCCACACACAAAAAATCCAAGAAGAAAGCCTCAGGCGGCACCTGGCTCTTCATCACTCACGACCCGGCCGATCCCGACTCGGTCCTCGACCTCATCTTCCGCGCCGATCCAACTCACCTCCAAGAGGAACAAAACGACCTCGTTTTCAGATTCGAGCCGCTTATCATCGCCGTCGAGTGCAAGGACGTGTCTTCGGCTCAGTCTCTGGTTTCGAGAGCCATAGCTTGCGGGTTCAGAGAGTCCGGCATTACGAATTCGAACAAGCGCGTGATCATCGCGATTCGTTGCTCGATACGGTTGGAGGTTCCGTTGGGGAGTAATCGCGAGATTATGGTGTCTCGCGAGTACTTGAGGTTCCTTGTTGGGGTGGCAAACGAGAAAATGGAGGCCAACAGAAAGAGGACCGACGCTTTTCTAGAGGCTTTGCAGAGTGAGAGTGGCGGATTTGTGCGTTCCACTGTTGAAAATGGAGATGAGAATGACCATTCTGGTAGGTTTATTTGATTTACAGTTGCATTTTGATGATTTTGATCTGTGAAATTGAATTGGGTTGTTGTGTGTTTAGATTCAGTTGTGTAGTCTTTTTGAAAGTTGCAAGCTTTGTTTTGATGGGAAATGAAAGTGTGTTGCAAATGTGTGTTGCAGGACACCTTTCATGTTAATGTGAAAGAAAAAAGTCTGAGTCTTTGAAACATTGGCAGGGTCCGGGGCAGTTCCTGGTTGCTCTAGTCTAGCTGTTGTTCAGATAGAGGTTTCCGGTGAGTCCGAAGAGAATCTTTACCTTTGGGGTCATTCGGCTTGCACATTGGAGAACAAGACCCAGACTGGGATTCTGGTGTTTGGTGGATTTGGAGGCATGGGAAGGCATGGAAGAAGAAATCATTCCTTGCTGGTTAATCCATTCTCTGGCAGTTTGAGAGCGATTCGTGTAGAGAGTAGTCCGTCTCCGAGATTGGGCCACACGTCTTCTTTGGTTGGAGATTGTGTATTTGTTATTGGAGGCAGGGCTGATCCTGAGAAAATTCTGAGTGATGTATGGGTCCTCAATGCTGAAAAGAATGAATGGAAGCTCTTGGAATGTTCTGGTGATGTATTTCCTCCTAGGTAAACTTTCTGCTGATATATATGAGCATTTTTAACTGTCTGGTGATATTATTATAAAACAATTGATTCTCGTAATAAATCGAAGTTATACGTATGTAGGCATCGGCATGCTGCAGCAGTTGTAGGATCAAAGATATATGTGTTTGGTGGACTTAACAATGAAACAGTCACTTCTTCCTTGCATGTCCTGGATACAGATAGTCTGCAGTGGAGAGAGTTGTTAGTCAGTGGGGAAGGCCCGTGTGCCCGGCATTCTCACTCAATGGTGGCATGCGGATCTCAGCTATATACATTTGGAGGATATGATGGTGAGGAAGCACTTGGAGACTTATACAGGTTTGATATCCAAACATCTAAATGGAAGAAAGTGAAGGCGGCTGGGAGAAGTCCCCATGCAAGGTTCTCGCACTCCATGTTTGTCTATAGAAATCATCTTGGAGTTATTGGTGGTTGTCCAGTCAGACAACATTGCCAAGAGTTGGCAATACTTGATTTACGGCTGTGCATGTGGAGGCATGTAAAACTGGAAACCACTGGCGAAGATTTGTTTGTGCGTAGCACAGCCCATGTTTTCGGGGATGATCTTGTTATGATTGGTGGTGGGGCATCTTGTTATGCATTTGGAACAAAGTTTAGTAAGCCAATGAAAATCAACTTACTTCCCTTGATGCTCAGAGATGATAATCTTAAACTGCTTATTGGAGAATTGCATACTGACCAAATTGAAATCATGAAGAACGAAAAGAGTAGACATCCATGGGTTCAAAATATACAAACTTTAACTGAAGCTCCTGATCTAAATTTTAAGAGTGACTTAACCATGGCTGATGGCAAAGGTCAGCAGGTGGATGCATTTTGGGTTCTGAAACTTGAAAGAAAGTATGCGAAAATAGGGAAGGACATACTGAAGAAGTTTGGGTGGTTAGATCTTGCAAGGAAGGTTTACTCAGTGGAAGGTGGTTTACATATTTGTTTCCCTGTGAGTGCAAAATTTTCTGATGTACTGAACGAAAATCAACATTGTATGGAAAATTTATTTGAAGGACAGAGTGATCACATTTGTAAACCTGTTATAGGAGAAGAATGTTTGATTGATGAGGTCACCTGTTCAAAAGCCTTGGACATTCTAAAGGAATGTGGTGCCACTAAGCTGGTAGATAAAGTTGCTGAAGTCAGGAGAACTGCCAAATCTCCCTTGCAAATAATGAATGAAGCCGTGGGCTCTCTGATAAAGGATAAAGGCCTACCTGCAGAGCTGTCGGAGGAGCTACCAACAAGGTCTGTATTTTGTGTCTCCTCTCTTGCAAGTAGGAATAGAAAACCAATATTTTGTTTAAGTTGATTATAAGATAAGGTAACCCTAAGGAAAGTAGACAGAATGGTTTAGGAGGTATTTAACTGGGGTATTGCGTACTCTTGTTCAATTTCCAAGATCATGTCAAAGAAGATATTGTCTTAATCGACTAAGGGTTGGTAATGAATAGGAGGAATACTTAGGGAAGGACTTTGTCCTTGGAGTTTCCCATTTTGTCAGTTAAAAACTTATTTAGATGAGGGATGCACTGGGAGTAATTGGATGCAATGACCATGTGTTCTAGTAATACACAAAATAATACTGTTTTGTCCTTTTTAGATGGGAGCGACTTGGAGATATTGTCGTGCTTCCAGTAACATCATTCAAGAATCCATTATGGGACTCAATTGGGGAAGACCTTTGGCCTGTTATTGCTAAATCAGTGAATGCTGTTCGCCTTGCTCGTCAAGTGAGTAATATACAGAATTATCACATAATATGGGGTTTGCTCATAAAATTTGGAAGATTGTAAGCTAGTTACTTGGTTTTCTCATATATATATATATATATATGACTTATATATGTTGATATTACAGGGTCGAGTTGCTGACACCGCTACAAGGGACAGTACTTTGGAGATTCTTCTAGGAGATAATGGCTGGGTTGATCATCGTGAAAACGGAATTCTCTATTCTTTTGATGCTACTAGGTGCATGTTCTCCTGGGGAAACCTTTCTGAGAAGCTCCGCATGGGCTCTCTGGATTGTAGAGATGAGATCATTGTGGATTTGTTTGCTGGAATTGGATATTTTGTGCTGCCATTTCTTGTCAGGTTAGTTGTTATCAAATTTCAATATGGTACTTCTTTCCCTCAATTATTTGAATAGAAGTTTATACAAGTTTATTGAGTTGCTTTTGTGGTCCTTGACTCTGTTCAAAGATTTCTTCAGTTATGGGAATCTAGACCATAAAAATGATCAGTACAGTCAGTCTGTGATATACTAATATGCATTTTTATTGTTGTAAGTGGGACGCAAAAAGAATTCTTAAGCAGATAGTCATTGTTGTATTTCATACATGTTAGAAAAATACATATCATTTTTTGTTTCATTGGGAAGTTTCAAGAATCATTATATTGAGAATGTTTGGTGCATGAACTTCTGATGCTTCCTGAATTTAGCCCATGATGGTGTTTGCGGGGACAAATACTGTAGATACATACTGGTTGATCATTTTTATACCTAGGGGTACCTGAAGGCTGAAGTTTTTTTTTTTTTTTTCCCTTCTCCTTTAAAGATTGCACTCCCTGAAGTTGTTTGATGTTGGTTGATCAGGGCCAAGGCAAAACTAGTTTATGCTTGTGAATGGAATCCTCATGCTGTTGAGGCACTCCGGAGAAACGTACAAGCCAATTCTGTGAGTGATCGATGCATCATTCTTGAAGGAGATAACCGAACAACGGCACCTAAAGTATGTTAAAAAATTGGCATAATTTTAAATGCTGATAATCCATTATCTATTAGTTTAGAATAATAAGGCTCCCTTTGCTTAGACTTTCAGCCTTTGACTCTCAGAAAGCCACCTTTTCGTGATATTTGTTTTCTCCTTGAGTGATAAAATGCTGGGTTCTTTATGCATTGTCTGGCACCGTTCAAAAGGGGGAGTTCTGCTGTAGTTGCTATAACTTGATTGTTTTCCCACAGGGAGTAGCTGATCGGGTCTGCCTTGGTCTCATTCCGTCAAGTGAGTCTAGCTGGGCCACTGCTGTTAGGGCATTAAGGTGATATTATTTCTTTAACACAACATATTTGGTGTTCTCAGCATTTTCTTTGTTTGTTTGTCATTTGATTCTGTGATGTTAAATGTCTTTCTGCAACACCCTCTCTCTATAGACCAATGTAAATACACACATGTTGATGGTAAATCTGGTAATGCAGGAGTGAGGGTGGGATGCTACATATTCATGGGAATGTGGTGGACTCAGAGGAGAATTCATGGACTAAATATGTATCAGAATCAGTAGGTGAAACTGCTAGATCTCAAGGTATTGATTCTGGAATCACATGGACTAAATATGTATCAGAATCAATAACCATATCCAGTTTAGGGGGTGTAAACTTATGTTTGTTTGCAGGTCATTGCTGGGAGGTTTCTATAGAACATTTGGAGAGAGTGAAATGGTATGCCCCACACATCCGTCATGTTGTTGCAGATGTGAGATGTAGACAGACCCAGAAATAACAAAATAAGCACGGGTGTTGATCAGTTGAAAGCAACAAATTATTCAGGACCCACATTTATAAGGCATCCTAGGTAAGCTGGCTTGGACGATTGGCCTGCTTGAGAAATATCAGAGATGATTTTTGGTTTCTGGGTATTTTGATATAAACCTTTTCTGAATGAAAATCAGCATATAGCAAAGCATTGTATGATTTGTATCAAATGGCACTGTATTTCCTGTCATTTTGGAACAGTGGATAGGTTCTTATCAAGTCATAAACCCCATCAATTTTTGGGTTTGGTCATTATTGATTCATTCATACCCCATCGTTAACTTTCTATATGCGTGTATGTATGCATAATGCATATATCTATACATATACTAGTGTATTTGTTTTGGGATTCTTTCTTAGTCATATATAAGCTTGGGTTTGAAAGGCATGGCTGAATAGCTGATGGGCTCCCGACCCTGCAATTTTCTCCCACATTATTTTTTTTTGTTAAAAACTCATTTTTCATTCAAAATTGTGGATTATAGCACACATTTTTCGGTCAAAATTTCATGTTTTTAGTTTTTCACCAAAAATTTTCCACACTCAAATTATGATTTTTAAACACTTTTGGAAGTGGCAAAACTCAAAAATTTCTACTAAATTTGTTTTTTAACGATTTTTAAAGTCAGAAAATGGAAAAATTTTAAAAAAAATCCGTTTTGAGTCTTTGAGACTGCGAGTTTAGGCATCTAAGTTTTGAAATAGGTGTCACTATCTGCTGGTTGTTTCTAAATATAGATTGGACTGGGTGCACCTTCAGTGCCCGGGGCAGAAGAGTGCTCGGGCAGAAGGATACAATTGCAGGGGGGGTGGGGTGGGGTGGGGTAGAGGATGCATCCAAGGGTTTAGGAGTCTGTCACGTGCCCGAACACTTGGTGCTCGGTGTATGGCAGAATTTCCCACTTTGGTACTACCAAAGTCTAAACAAATTATTTTAGAAGGGACAATGTGGAGCCTTATATATTATTAATTAGGTTTAAGATACCATCAATAGAGACATAATTGTAATAATATAATCTATAATCCAAAAATTTTGCTCAGATTCTATATGCACATGCCACATGGTAGGAAGTGTGATGGGTAAAATACCAAAATGGTACCCAAACTATCACGGAATGCAATTTTTGGTACCCATAAATGCTTAAGGACTCTAATGGTACCCAAACTATCACTCTGTTTGCCAAAATGGTACCCCAGTTATGTTTTCCGTTAAAATTGCATACGTGGCACTCATTTGGGAAACAAATCAGGGGCAAAAAGACTTTTTTGCCCATCATCCTCTCCTCTCTCTCCCAGCCACCTCTCTCTCTCTCCCCGCCACCTCTCTCTCTCTCCTCTCCGTCGGCGCCGCTGTCAACTATCTCCAATGACCACAAAATTGTTGTGGTTATGAAAATGCACCAAGACAAAAATTGTTCCTATTTTTGTTTCTTATGCTGGAAAAATTTTCCTACTTGCTGTTGCCCTGTCAGACTCAGACTTCAATAATGTTTGATTGCTTAAGTACTCTATTATTAGGCTTTATTACTGTTACTTACATGAAACAAGCAATGTAATATTGTAATAAAAGAATGGATAAATGCTCTAATTAATATTATGACTAAGAGCATCTTCAGGTTAAAAATGCTCTTCTACTTATAAAATTGTAGGACAATTACCAATACATTTCCATTGGTACACGATTCCTTGTATAGATGGGGTGCATGATAATCAATGCACATAACTATGAGTTGCCCTACACATTGTGGATCTCTAGGGATTGGTCGTAAAGTCATCTAAACTGGAAGCTTTTATATGAATAAAAAGGTACGTTGCTTATAGATCCAAGTCCAATTAAGGTTTAATAATAATTCCAAATTGATTAATTCGTCAATGGATTAGATTTTCATTCGAGTCTACTGTAATTATAGGAAGGATCGCAGATATAATTAAGTTGACAAATTTAGTTCTAAATAATGAGGATTAATAAATAAATTCACTGACATGTGGGCGAGCTCCATTCATCATTGAGTTCATGGCATTCATGCATGTAGAGACACATAGGTTGCGTATGCAGTTTCTCAAACTCCATGAAAAGTGTCGGTGGTCACAGTACAGTGCTCAAGCTTGACTTAATCCCCTACAAATTTATTTCATTTACCAAAACATTAGTGGTATTAGTATTTTAACTTATATTCCTTAATGCATGCAAGAGCTGTGACATTTTAACTTTTCCCCTAAACTTGTATATTTGAATTATTCCTTGGTTACTGTAACTTTGTCATTCTTTAATCTCAGATCCTTCAAAGCCAGATTCTAAACTTTATTAATTCTCTTTAGAATTTTTTTATTATTATTTCCTTGGAAAGAATTTGATTTGATATATCGTGCTTTTCTTTTCCTAAAGATAATCCCACTTCCTTTTTCTTTCATATCTTTGTTAATTCATGTCATAATGCTATTGCCTTTAGCTCAAGTAATAATCCATTTAACTATGGTGTTTATGCTGCATTAAGCTACACACCAAAGTCCTACAGTGTAAATTAATGAGGGGTCAGTTCTGTGATTTGCTAAATATAACTATCTAGCTGGTTAATTAACAATTTTGATTGGTAAACATGAGATATAATTCCTAATTTGTCTGTCAAAACACACAATTACCCTACAGTGAATGATACAGACGCTTCATTTTCTACTGCCCTGACATTCTTTAATGTTGCTTCTTTTGAGTCTTTGTAACATTTTATGATTATGACTTGCTGAGGCCATCTTTTAGATTTTTAATGTAATTATTATAAGAGCCTGCCCAAAGTAGAGGTTAAATTTGCCAAAAGGATCATTCAACTCAATTATGAAGCTTGAAATAATTTATAAATGAAGTTGGTGGGTGGTGGTAGAGGTGGCAAATGGGCCGCTAGGCCCGAGCCCGGCCCGTTAAGAAGCGGTCCGGCCCGGCCCGAGCCCGTTATAGGCCCGGCCCAAGCCCGGCACGTTAATGTAACGGGCCGGGCCGGGCCGAGAAATATTGGCCCAAAGGCCCGGCCCGGCCCGAGCCCGTTTTAGACCCGGCACGGCCCGAGCTCGATAAATTACGGGCCTCGGCCCGGCCCGTTCATGAGGCGTGGATATATATATATATATATATAGTTTTATATATGTATATATAATAATATATGTATATATAATAATATATGTATATATAATATATGTATATATGTATATATATTATATATAATTATATATGTATATATAATTATATATGTATATATTATATATAATTATATATGTATATATTATATATACATAAATATATATATATATATATATATATAATTATGAACAACAAGCATTGTTTGTATGAATTTTGTGTAGTATTTATTTTTATAGTATTAATTTTATCTCAAAATAGAACCACTTTTCGTTTTTATTGAAAAAAAAAAATAGTTTTCATTTTCTTACGGCCCAAGCCCGGCCCGGCCCGAGCCCGTTATTGGCCCGGCACGAGCACGGCCCGGCACGCTATGGACATGGGCCGTGGGCCGGGCCGGGCCTAATGTTTGAGTATATGGGCCGTCCCGAGCCCGGGCCCGATAAGAAATGAGCCGACACGGGCCGGCCCGAGCACGGCCCGTAGCCCGATTAAATGGGCCGGGCCGGGCCGGGCCGGCCCGTTTGCCACCTCTAGGTGGTGGCAACCAAATTTATATATCACTTCTATATGCAACTAGTTAAATCACCAAATTCTAGCAGAATGCCATTTAAGGTAATTTTTCTTTATTTACACAAATTCTTGGAAGTTGAAGTCTTGAAGACGAGGGTTGAAATTATCAAGATTTGTGATGCTGCCTCAATTTTATATATAGACCAAAATTATAACTTCCCCCCTTGAGCATTTTCTGTAATCTGCTACAAGTGTCAACAAAGCTAGCTTAATTTCAGCACAAAAAGTTAGAAAAGTCAGTTATAGAGGTGAATGCTAGCGGTGAAAAAGATGAAAAAGCATCAGAGTCATCATATAACCCAAAACTGCAACAAGTACGTGTCTCTCCTATTTTATTTTATTACCCTATTTGTCCATCTTCTGCTTTATTTAAGCAAGCATCCAAGACTCTAAAACCAAAGCAGGGCCTCATCAGTTTTGAACTGCCAACTTTACTGAAATGGGTTCCAGAGCTCTCTTCTTCTTCTTTGCTTTGCTATCTATCTCAGCAGTGTCTTGCTTTGCTGAGAGTAATGAAGAAGACCCAGGTCTTGTTATGAACTTCTACAGCGACTCATGTCCTCAGGCTGAAGAGGTCATCCGAGAACAGGTCAAGCTTCTCTACAAGCGCCACAAGAACACTGCTTTCTCTTGGCTCAGAAACATCTTCCATGACTGTGCTGTTCAGGTACAAAACCTCTTCTTTTTTTCTGGTCAAGTTTAAAGATTTGCTAGTTGATTTGTGATAATCTAATTTTGTGTGTGTGTGTGTGTGTGTGACAGTCATGTGATGCTTCACTGCTCTTGGACTCAACTAGGAGGTCCTTGTCTGAGAAAGAAATGGACAGGAGCTTTGGGATGAGAAATTTCAGGTACATTGAAGAGATTAAAGAAGCAGTGGAGAGGGAGTGTCCTGGAGTTGTTTCTTGCTCAGATATTCTTGTCTTGTCAGCCAGAGAAGGAGTTGTTAGGGTATGAACTTAATTTGTTTCTCTCTCTTTTGGAAACACATAGATCTGAAGTTGGTATGACTAAATTTGAGTACAAGTGCCTAAAGCATGTTGATGTTACTGTCTTTTCAGCTAGGAGGCCCATTTATTCCTCTTAAAACTGGAAGGAGAGATGGTAGAAGGAGCAGAGCTGAGATCCTTGAGGAGTACCTTCCTGACCACAATGAGAGCATGTCAACTGTTCTTGAGAAGTTTTCTTCCATGGGCATTGACACCCCTGGAGTTGTCGCCCTTCTCGGTATGGCTCGCCAAATTCATTTACCAAATGATGTATTAATACATTTCATATTTGTATAAATAACTCAAATACGTTCTGTGAACTTTCTTGATTTTTAGAGTACACACAGATTTTAGCAAGTTAAAATTTCCACATCACTTGATGAACAACACATGCTTGGTATATCTTGTTGTAAATGAACTAGCTTTCACTGATTTTTGTCTAATTATAATTCTTGTGTAACCATTTACAGGAGCTCACAGTGTTGGAAGAACACACTGTGTGAAGCTGGTGCACCGTTTGTACCCAGACGTTGACCCAGCTCTGAACCCAGACCATGTTCCACACATGCTCAAGAAGTGCCCTGATGCAATCCCAGACCCCAAGGCAGTTCAGTACGTGAGAAATGACCGTGGTACCCCCATGATCTTCGACAACAACTACTACAGGAACATTTTGGACAACAAGGGCTTGATGATGGTGGATCACCAGCTTGCCACAGACAAGAGGACAAAGCCCTACGTCAAGAAAATGGCCAAAAGCCAGGACTACTTCTTTAAGGAGTTCACAAGAGCCTTCACCATTCTCTCCGAGAACAACCCTCTAACCGGAGACAAGGGCGAGATCAGGCAACAGTGCAATGTGGCCAACAAGCTCCACTAGGTCGATCAGGAAGCAGAAGAAGCTAGCTTTGCCCAAAAGTGCTGTTCTTCTTTGGTTATACAAAGGAGAAAGAGTAGCTAGCTAGTGTGAGACAGCTGCTTGCATAATAAGTTGGTTTTTTCTTTTCTAGAAGTTGTTTGTTTCTATGGCAGCTATCATCAGTGCTTTCATGTACTGTTTCTGATGTAGGTTTTCACTCCTGTTTTTGTTGTTGTTCTTGTATTGATGTTGGAATGGATGTATGTATGTATGGGTGGTTTCAAGTTTCAACTATCAAGTTTCAACTTTCAACTATCAAGTTTCAACATGTATGATGCATGGTTTTCAATGATAATGGTTATTGGTGATTCATGCTTATATTTAAGGATAAGGGTCCCCTGAGCCCCGAGTCCTGAGGCCATGATCAAATATAGAAATTGAAATTGGGAAGGATAAGATTCGTTGATGTATCGTGTATGCATTCATTATTAATTAATATCTGTTGGTAGGTGGAGGCGTGGAGGTGTCTATAGATGTAGGGTTAGTAGTGAGTCCTACAAACAATGAACTTTAGAATAGAGGTTAACTTATTTCTAAAAGCTTTGCATTATTTTTTTTTGGACGTCACAATGATAAAGCTTTTCTCTATAAATTTTTCATTATACACTTATTTCTATAAATTATTTTTTTGCATTATTGCATAGGAGGCACAATGATGAATTATTAGACGTTTCCAAAAGCATACCATTAAGTAGATTGGACAATGAGAAAATGCCAGGCTAGAGTGAGAAAGGAGCTTATGCAATTTGTACAGAAATGATCCTATTTGACTATTCAGAAATTGTAAATGTGTGCTTGGGTCAAATGAGTACGTGATGAAGCTTATATCTTTGAGCAGAAGTTACATTGAACATGATGGACTTGCAAATAACATACCCACTGAGAACTTGAGGACCAAAAATGCATCACAATGATGTAATTTATTAAGATGACTCCAGGTTAAGATAATTTACAAGGAAGACAAATATGATAAGCAGATCATCAATGCACCTTGCTAATTCTTCTTTGGCTCTATACTGCTTGAACTACAATCATAGTCACTATCAGCAGCTTCCTCTGAGACCATGCCATTTTTTCCTGCTCCTTCTCCTTCTACTGTTTTTGGGATCAAAGGACTGCACGAGGGATGGGTGTAATAAGGCTGCGGATGGATGAAGTAATTTCCGGCAGAAGGGTAAGACCGGTAACCATACGTAGATTGATAAGGTACTCCAGGAGAAAATGTGTTTGGGGGAGGCCAATATACCATAGGCACAAAAGTGTTTGATGGTCGTGGGGGAAAAATATGATATGGGGTTTGATTTTGATAGGAGATATTAGTAGCAGCATTGGTGATCACATTGTTTGAGATTGATGGAGCAGCTAATGGGTGAATAGCGATTTGATTCATTAGTCCAAATTGAGGTGCAGAGCTTGAAAATGTACTCTGTGGGAATGAGGTTTTCTGAATATTATTAGGCTTACTATTAGAGTGAGTTTGTTTCTTCACCTTTGTTTTTGTTGAACTTGACTTACCACAAAACTGCTGAGAACCTGGACTAGCCTGCTGGAACAGCAAAATAGGAGAAATTGACATGATCAGAATAGACATTCTTTAAAATCCATTTTCTATGATACGATCAAAGCCAACATCTCTTCATGAACTTCAGGGTTTAGGAATCAAATTGACTACTATGCTTTTCGAAACATCAGTACTAAGTTTTCAAAGTTTGTCAATGTTTAATAGAAAGAGAGAAGTATTCAGATATTTGAACTGGGATGGTGATCTTACAGAATCATCACATGTCAAAGGACGTGCAAGAAATAATTCTTCCCCTTCAGCATCCTCATCTGTCCTGCAAGATAAAAACTATGCTTTGATCAAAACTAGGGTTAAAATGAAGCTGTTAAAACCATTAGTACTTATAGTTCAACCCACTGGTACTTTATTTCAACTACTTTTAGTTGAAGCTATTAGTACTTTTAGGAAATAACTTCTTCATTCTGTTTGTTAAAATAATAACCAAGGTTCTTAACAAATATTCATGTCCTTTTAGTATTAGTTCTGGATACCTATAATATTTCTGAAGCAAGTCTAAGTTCCGGTATTTGGTTTCCCTCTGAACCAGGTCATCAGGAAAACCAGCCATGAAAAGAAGTGTGATGCCTAAGGCCTTGAAGAAGAAGCTCCCACTGCGAATGTGAACTAGCATTGCCATTCGACACATTAGTGGCCCAAAAGACTTCAGCTTGTTTCTTCCCATACGCTGTCTGACATATCTGGAACAAACACTTAATTAAAAAAAAAAAGACAGACTTTGAAATAGGCTGCAAATGGATATAACCCTCAGATATTTCTAGAACATGAACAAGTGGCCATGGACCCTCAAACTTAAATATCAATTACTCAGATAAGCTTACTCATTTTGGGGAAGGTTTCTTGTCCTTCCACCATACTTGATGCATAGGAATAAGCATGATGGGCAGCTAGGATCAGATGGACGCATAGCCTTCTCTTCCTCTAGTATTTGAACTGGACATAGTGTAGGGTTCTGTCGGTTTGGATAAAATACCTTCCTCCGAACACCAGGATTCTCATATAGAACATGCTCCTACAGGTACTATAAAAGTAAATATCTTGTTTGCTGATGAACTAGGAATAAATAGATTAAATACTTATATTATATGTCTCATGCATCAAAAAATGAAATGGCATCTCATAAGAGCTGAATTATATCATTCATCTTATACGGAATTTAAGAACCGAAGCTGGTGATCACTTAAATGCAACAATCGAATGGCACTGAAATCCATATTTTTAGTATAATGACAACAGAAATCGAAAGAACTAGAACAAGAACATACCAACTTAGACAACATAGACATTTGTTAATTATTTTTATAATGCTTGTATTTTCTAGCAACTATATAAGTACCTTAAGGATGAAAGTTAAGAGAATAACAAGTTTGCAAAAAAATAATTTCCTTACCCCAGGATCTGTTGGAGACATGTATGACTCTCCCTTCCTCAAAATGCTAAAATGGTTGAAGTCTAACTCATATATATCTTCACAACCATGCCTTATACCAAGAGATGCAAAAACTATGATCTTCCTTATTGTGTGCGAATGAGCGTTTTTCTGTAACAGGGCTTCTGAATCAATTATTCTCTTCACTTCTTTTGGGCAAAATGCCAACTTTGGAGGCTTTTTATGTTGTGATATGGTCCCAGATCTTGTATGAAGAAATTCCTTCGCCGAAGTAAGTACATTAGGTGGTAACTTGAAACTTCCAAAATCCTTAGGTTCTTCCTTGTTTTGATTTCTAATTTCCCTCTCATTACAAACCGGCCCTGTTGGTAGTTCTTCATTGGTTTCTTGGTTCACATTTGGAAATAATGGCTGACCTGCACCTGAGAAAAATTCTGCACACTGTGCATCTGATCCCTTATCAGCAACTTCATATTGCAGTTCATCAACTAGTCTGGAAATTTCATCAGCTTCCCCTTCTTTATGGTCATTGTTAATACCATCTTCTTCGCGATAATCATCATCTTCATCATCACTATCATCAGTATCATCACAATCTGCAGTTGAATCACCATCCTTAGCTTTTTCAGAATGAAAAACCTGTGTTTCCTCCATGCTCATCCAGTTGACTAGACGGTCATCTACAATCGGATCTTTAAGGGCCAATGATTCGATGTGAGGCTTCTTCTCTGCAGCAATTTCAGCTTGGACAATAGTAATACTATTTTCAGTTGTGTTACTAGTGAGTTCAATCTTCTGTCTCTTGAACTTCTTCAAGTTTCTTTCCATTGCATATGAGCAACTACCCTGAAACCAAAAGGTAAGGGTGGCCTAAACATATGAACTGTGGAGTTATGATATGAAAGGGATATCCATAACTATGGGCTCCATGCAAGTCACATGCTTTCTCTCAACTCATCCACAACAATTAATGATGAAAAAAAGGAATCAATGATATAAAAAAGAAGAGAACAAAAATGATGCATTTGATCAAAATTAACAATTTGACTCCTTACTTACTTGAAATATCATCAAATTATCCAGAATGTACAAACAAAATATTGAAGACATGAAAACTAATGGAAGATGATCCCTTTCTAAAACCATGCATTTTACAACATTAACATATGATAAATGCTCTAACTCTTCACCAAAAAAAAAATTAAAATGCTTTCAAGTACTGATTTTCTATTCTTGTAATATTTGCAATCAAAATGAATAGATCATAAAGCACCATAGACAAGTTGAAACACCAAGAAACTACCAAACAAAAAATGTGAATATTACCTGTCCATTTGTCTGAGGAGGTTCATTCTCTTTTTCCTGTATTTGAGCTTCAAGAATTAGTATCCTCTGCCTAAGTTCTGCATTCTTCTGTCTTTCCCTCTCTAATTCAGCTGAAATCTCGGCAATAAGATTGACAGTACTCTCTCCTTTCATTCCTCCCTCTATCACGCATAGTGCAGAAGCATTGACCAAGCTAGCACAAGACTGAAGCTCAACCATTAGCACAAGACTGAAGCTCCACCATTTAGCACAAGACTAGGGAATCCTAAAACAAATGTTTACAGGATGAAAATCTTCAAAGAGAACTAATATGGGGAATCAAAACCCTGATACCCCACGAAGCAAAACTGCAAAATGGCTCAAGCACTAAGCTTTGAACACAAAACCCATATCAAAGAGGTTGGCTTTAAAATAAAGCATATGCTACGAATGTTCAACATGAAAGAGTGAAGCTGTCGATGAAACAGAAGGAAAGAAAAACCAAGAAAAAAAGTGATTGTGATCGGAATATTAGGAGGCTTTTGAGCTTGATTTTTGCTTCAGTTATATAAGTGGCAAAGGACATGCAATCCCACGTCCACCTTCCAAAGGCATTTCTGGAAAATATGGTTTCCAATCAATAATCGAAAATTAAAATCCAGTATGAATGAGACTACTTTTGAGCACTGTGGTGTTTGCAGAAACACATATTTTTGGCATTGTTTTTATCTCCTTGTATATAATTCATTTCGATTAGCTAGGAACTAAAAATGAACAAGAATCCAACAAGAGCTCACCTGTTTAAGCTTTTTCTTTAAGCGCTTGAGTCTCACAATTTGATGACAACAACTCGCAGTTGTGATTTGATATATATCAGCAGCATTGTCTTCTTATGTAAGTGGTGAAGCAGCTGGTACCCCATTTTTCAGCAGCACAAGAATAGAGCATCCGAGGCACTTTTCACATATAAAACACAATTATATATATAATATGCTTATAGTTTGCTCACCATGTAAAATACATAAATAACTTAACCCCCCACCCTTTGCTTTACCTGATCCAACCAGTCTTTTTATGGCTTAGTCCCCTGTGGATTATGCTCAGTTTTGAAGTCTTTACCTAATATAATAGGCACAAAGTCCTCAAGTGTAGTAGGGATAGCAATCGAGGGGTATCGTGTCATGTTCGGGTTAGGTTATTTCAAACGGTGCGGATCCAAGAATTATTATTTTTGTGGTCGAGATGAAGAACTTGCATGCGAAATTCAATCATCTCTTTCAAGCCTTTTAGAGAAAACATTGCCTTCAACCCTTAAAAACTTACATGGAATCCTGTCCAACTTTTAACTATCCTTCATCATGAACTGCACTGATTATCTATTAGAAAACGGAAAATGAACAATCAGGGTTTGTAATTTACAGAAATGAAAAGATAGAAAATTCCATGTCTGTCTCGACTAGCGAGTCCCATTTACCCCTTTTCCAAGGTACGTATATAAAAGATGTGAGTCACACGTGCATACAATATAGAAATACAACCTCACGTGCAACGGGAACTTGAATACTTAAATGCTCGTCTCTTTAATGACAATTTGTGTCAGGGAATATGAAACTTTGGATACCATTCTAGTTCTAATTTTAAACACAATTAATCCACCGTTTGGGGCACGCACAGTTGCTTAATTTAGTTGTACCATTAGAAGCTAAATTAAATCATAATGTTCCCAAATGATGAAAACTAGGGGTGCCCAAAATCATGGCCTTAAACAAATCTTGACCAGGTTCTGCGGAAACTGTGCTGCAGAGCTGGAGAGGGAAAAAGAAGTCCTATAATGAGTACACACACCCCTTTTGATTCACTGGCTTTCTAATTTTCAAGACAAATAGTATTCTAAGAACCCTGCAGGGACTAAAATGAAGGGTGTCAAGTGGGTTTGGGATGTAGTATATGTATTTTGTTTGTCTTGTGGAGAGTGTAAAATGGGATTAAAAAGACTCGTGATTTTTAGTACATCACAAGACTAGGCTCAGAGTGAAATAGTACTTGTGCCATATTATATTATCACCAAAGAAACTAGCAACAGGAAAGAAAGAAAGAAAAAATTCGAAGTTAAACTCATGGAAAAATGTCATTGTACATATTCAGGCAAAAGTTCCAAACAAGGTTAAACCGGAACTTCAAAAACAAAACAAGATGATCAATAAATAGATGAACAAAATGTGACAAATGCAATACAAGTAATCAAACGCGAAACTCTGCTTCCCATTCTCAAACTGCACATTTTTTTTTATCAAGATTCACAATGATCCAGTACTAGCAGAGTAGTCTACATCATAGCTCCCAGCAATCATGCTTTGATAACTTCCAACACAGTAGAGCAGCTCACATCTATGATAGTTTCATTTCTGCTTCTAAAATTCTGAAACACACGCATGAGTTAATCAAGAGTGCTTTCCTGGTTGATTTCCACTTCTCATCATTGTGCAGAATTCTGTGTAATTGATCCTCCCATCCTATTGGTTCAAATAGGTCAGCATAAAATATGACAAAGAAAAAGCTCAAGAAATTTGAAAGTTGTACATAACTTACATTATCTGCATCAACCTCCGAAATTATTTCTTTGATGGTGTTTTCATCACCCATTCCATGCTCCTTCATAGCAGCCTCTAATTCATCTCTTGTGATATACCTGTCGGTTGAAATTGACAGTGATGAATTCATTTACTTCCTTTTATGGTGAATGGTGAAAAAATATACACCCTACAACAGTTTACTCCTCATGTTATTGATAGACTGTAAGCTAATCAACCCATTAATTATTAACTAAGCAGGCTCTTGTCAAATAGGGTTCAATTTCAACTTGCAAAGTTCATCAGGTCAATACTCAGTATGCACCAAAAGAAAGGTTAGAAATGCCATTAGACATATATAAAACTATACTTCAACATCATTTATCTGAGATAGCCCTAGGCAAGAAAAGCATGTAACTTTGTCTCAGCCACAGATTGGATATGATCATATGATCATTAAAAGAAAGTTATCCACTGCTATTCTTCTCTGGGAGGATCCAGTAGTTGAAACTTGATAAAATACAAAACTAAAAAAAAAAAAACTGAAACCCACTAAGAGATTGATAGAGTATTGCATAAAAAATTTAGCAACTCACCCACTGCTATCCTTGTCAAAATACTGAAATGCTTTGTACAGGTGTTCATCTCTTTCTAGTCTTTGTCTATGCATAGTAGCAGATATAAATTCAATGTAGTCAATCGATCCATTTCCATCCACGTCAGCCTGAAATGTATTAGACAGGAGTTGCAACAATGCTAGTCATTTCTTAAAAAAGGCATAACAGCTAACAACAGACAGCAAGTCAATAGTTACTTACAGCATCCATAAGTTGCCTGACTTCGGCTTCTGATAGCCGTGACCCAATACGAGCTAATCCTGTCTTCAGTTCTTCATAAGTTATTGTACCACTTTTGTCGGTGTCCATATTGGTGAACATTGCTTTAAGACCTTTAATTTCTTCTTCAGATAGATTTTCTGCTATTACCTAATTAAGGGAATTTTCAAAATACATCAACATTATTGAAGAAAAAAATAAGGTAGAAGAATAGAAGAAATCATCTGACCCAGGTAACAAAATAAGAAGAGATTTCCTTTTTTTTTTCTTTCCCTTCAAGTTTAGACAATGGTTCTCATGGTAGAACTAACCAGTTTCTTGAAACAAAACTTCCAGAATGCAACTTTGCAAATTTTTATTACGTGTAGGTACTTCAGAACCCAGTTTGATAAATTACCTTCAAAGCAAGCTTCTTGAGCTTATTCATTGCTCTCAATTGCTTCATTCTAGAGAGAACAGCACTATCTATTGGCTTGTCTGATGCTTCTCCACCTTCTCTGAGCCAAGGATGCTCTAACCATACAGAACATTAAATTTCAGTCAAGAATAGAATCGTTAAACAAGTGCTAGCAGTAAGAAGACCATGCTTTCTAGTTATTCGTTGATCAGTTTCTATCTAACTATAATGTAATGCCTAATGACAGATCATTGATATAGAAAAACAATATACGTGGAAGAAGAACAGAATGCCAGGAAAAGGTAATTTCATAGGTAAACGACTACGATGTCGTATGGGCATTAAAATCATTTCAAACAGATTATATAAAAAGAAACGTTTGAGGATAATGGACCAATAAATCATACCAAGGAAATATCCCTAGAGATTGTATACTAAACAACATGTTGTACTTAGTTGTAACTTTAGGAGGTATCATACCAAGAACTTTCAGTGAAGTAATTCTCTTTTTTGGGTCCTGTGTCAGCATCTTTCTAACTAGGTCTTTGGCACTGTCTGATATTGATGGCCATGGTTGACTTTCAAAGTCGACTACCCCTTCCAATATGGCATCAAAGATGCCCCTCTCAGTCTCTGCATAAATATAAAGTTAAAGATATGTTATACTCAACATTGCTAAGTGAAGTGATTTTTAAGATAACTACAGCATCAGAGCACATTCAATGTTTAAAAAGAATATAATGTATTTGTATTTACCAGCCCAAAATGGAGGTACTCCACTAAGTAGAATATACAGAATAACTCCTGCACTCCAAATATCTATCTCCTTTCCATAACTACGCCGCAACACTTCAGGAGCAACATAGTAAGCACTGCCTACTATATCTCGGTACACCTTCCCTGAAATGAGTGGAAAGAAGATGTCGCTTGCCATAAGAATTCATCCAAGCAAAACAATCATATGAAAATACTTCTCTACAATAGTGAAGACTCACTTAGAGACATCATTTATTGATTAGCTACACTGCATTTGGTAGAAAATTGGCAGAGTCTGACCCGTCTTACAACTTAACCTTGACTACTGAAAAATTGAGTTCTCAGTAAATTACACAACTTTCTTCACAAGATTTTACATTCTAATATCTACAACTAAGTTGCAGCCTTACAGACAACACTAACAATTTACAGCAAACTAATCCTTCTAACTAACAATGCTACCGAAAATCAGAACTACTATTGGAGGTTATATAGGACATGTGGACTAACGCAATTTGCATAAAACAAACAAATTGGGACCTATGACAATCACACTGATAAAATGTAATTCTAATAACTTGTAACAGGAAACTAGGAAACTCACCTTCCTCAATGAAAACAGACAACCCGAAATCCGTAACCTTGAGTATTGCCCCTTCACCCTTACTAGACAGCAAGAAATTCTCAGGCTTGAGATCACGGTGCATCACAGCCATAAAGTGACAACTGTGCACAACATTCACAATGTCCCTCACAATCGCGGCGGCGGCTCTCTCGGAATACACTCCCTGCGCTATAATCCTATCGAAAAGCTCCCCGCCGGCGCAGAGCTCCATCACCAAATGCACCGAGTACCTGTCCTCATAAGCCCCCTTGATTTCCACAATGTTGGGCTGGCCAGACATGTGCTGCATAATCTGAATTTCCCTCTTGATGTCATTCCTGTCACTCTTGCTCACAAGTTTGCGCTTCAAGATTGACTTGCAGGCATAGGTTTGGCCAGTGGACTTGTCAGTGCACAAGTATGTGATCCCAAATTGGCCTCTGCCCAGTTCTTTGCCTAAAGTGTAGTGCTCCTTAATGTCAACAAAGGGCTTCTCAAGAATGCTGTTTGGTGGTGCTAGTGGCTTCACTGGAACAGGGATTATTGGCTGCTGAGGCTGAGGCTGAGGCTGAGGCTGAGGCTGAGGCTGTGGCTGTGGCTGTGGCTTTGGTTGGTATTGGGCTTGTTGGGGCTCTGGTCTGGGTGGTGGAGGTGGGTTATGGGTTGGTGGGGCTGAGACTTTCTGAGGTTGCTGGTGTGACACAGACAAGGGTTGTGGGTGATGATGAGATATGGGTATGGCATTAGAACCTGAATTGGGTTTTGGCTTGCTGCCACAGCAACCCATTTTCTGATCAAGATCCCAGCTTGGGATTTAGAGCAAATCGAGGACAATGAGGAAGATGAGCCAATCCAGAAATCTGATGACCACCAATGTTGTTGAATTTCTTCAACTTTGGTGGTTGACTTGGAGCTGCTGAATTAGAAGACCACCAATGTTCTCCTTGTTTGGAGTGAGAGAGCATGTAGGTGGTCGGTCCCGCACCACCAGAAAACACTTACGCGGTGGCCACAGTTACCAAATTACCATTTACGCGATTGTCTATCAAAGTTTTACGGTTTTGTCATGCTTCACAAAACACCAACATAACTTTTCACATGTTATTTAACTACGAGTCCGAAAACCGATAATAATTTTAAATAGCTAGAGGACCATAACCAGTGTTGCTCTGAGAAGCTTATACCTGGGTACTCCGAACTGGAGAAATGTAGGGGTGAGCTGACATGCCGGACCACCCATCATGTGATTAGAAATTTGATCAAATTTTGGCCCATTTGAATTGGCTATATTATAAGCCCAAGATGGTGTACCTCTCTGTTGAGGCCCACGAGATTCAGTTGGGTTTTGTAATCAGCCCTTATATAAACGTAAACGTAGAGATGGAGCATATATACATACATGTATGCAATATTAATGGCTCAACTTTTCCAAGAAAGGGACGCGACTCCTCCTTTTGTTTTTGTTGGTTCATAGACCTCAGAACAACAAGGTCGATGTCTCTCTGTCTCGAGCCATTGGTTTTCTCTTTGTCTTTGTGGTATTAATCAACGTTTTGTGACTACACTACTGAATTTGGATTCAACACTAAGCTTTGGATATTAGTGGGGGCCGCACTTATGCTCCTAGATTTCCTTTACCCACTTTTCATGACTATAAAATCTCGCAATGTGATCATCCATCCAAATTAAATGAAATAGTACTACCAATTACCACATAAATTCTTTTTTTCAG
Organism: Rubus parviflorus; assembly: GCA_029955375.1. NCBI lineage: Eukaryota > Viridiplantae > Streptophyta > Magnoliopsida > Rosales > Rosaceae > Rubus > Rubus parviflorus. Next base: position 952,412 of record JARGGL010000003.1, read on the forward strand.
ATGATATTTTTCTTTTTATGCCAAAACACAAATTACAAGGACTCACTATCATGTAAGGACGTAAGGTTACTACATGTTGAGAGTTTACGTATGACCTTGATCGTTAAGACTACAAATTGAGTAAGGGCATGCTCGCCCTTATATTACTTAAAAAAATAAAATAAATAACAAGATTTTTTTTTCAACCTACTTCTTCATTATTCAACTCATTTCGTTATTTAGTACTAGAATTGGAGCCGATTAATTTTTTAAAAAAAAATCTTTGTTACTTAACCTATTTCGTAGTTCATATCTTATGCAATCGATTGTATCAAAGAAGAAGATCATTCATCTTTTTCTTTTTTACAACAGTTGGATTCAATCAGTGCAAAAATCATATTTTTCACTTGTATAATCGAATAACTACCCGATTTTATAATCTGATTGATTTAGATTTTAACCTATTGGGCAAAAGAAGAGTTCAATCAACTAACAATAATTTGTGCTCAACCAAATGGGATGCCAGAATTGTACAAGAGGACAATAAATCTTTCTTTATCATAAGTTGTCTCAAATTCCCATGTCCTTAAAAGAATCTTAATGTGCTTCAAATGCTTTAATTACTTATTATATTGAAACTCAAATTTGAGATCTAAACTTCCATTTACTTCACTTAAACAGCTTCCAAAACGACAATAGAGTTGGAGTTATTATGAAATCATAAATGGTAACTTCCAACCTCTCATAAAAGAAATAAAATTTAGATTTGAGATCATAATTAAGGACAATTTTATTAAGATCGAAACAACAAGGACCTTTTATTTCTAGTTTTTTCATCTTGTGTTATAGTCAAGGACCCGATAAGGAACTTAAAATAATGAGAAATTTAGCAAGTATAATAATACCACTAAATGAGAAATTGATTTCCAAAATGCTAGAAAAATCCCAGATTCATGTTTGGGCTCACTTGCAACCGAATCTACTCGATCAGTTGAATCATTGCCCAAACCAAAAATATCAATTCAACCCCAAAACAAATCATTTTCAACAATAAACCACCTCCTGCTACTAGTTGCTACAAACTAACCACACTTAAAAGTGATTTAACCATCGAACCCGGTTCGGCTCCAAACCGCATCTCTAACCCGCCTCATGTCCCGGCCCTTCAAGGTCCGCCCCACGCCTTCGAAAACCGAGGTCGCCCCCCGCGTGTACTCACGCGCCAAGTACTCGTGTGGGGGAATCATCTCCGGATCATTGCTGCTGCTGTCCATCCCCTCATCAAACTCGTACAGTGAGTCCACCGAGTCAACGCGGAGAATCTTGCTCCAATCCGGCACGTTCACGGGGAGTGACGTGGCCATGTGGCGGCCACGTGGAGACGCCACGCTGTCATGTCCTCCGCGGAACTGGTGCACGATCCGAGGCGACGACGCCGTCTTTCCCGAATCTTCAACAAAAGCCAACGACAGCCCTCCGCTCACGTTGTCATCGTCCCGAGGAATTCGCCGGCGGCTCCTCGCGTTGGTCTCCGCAGTCACGCGTGGACTCCACTCGCCTTGAGAATTATCAACGTCGTTGTCGTCCTCCACGCTCTCCACCATCGACCAGACATCGTCTTCGGCGAGCTCCGGTGACTCTTGAGCGTGACTGTAGCTGCTGTAGCTCCCGAGAAAACGTTCGCTGCGGCTCTGCGTCAGTTTCCGGCCCTTCGCCATCGGGCATAATCAGATTCCGGGCCCGGCGGCGACCCAGTTGAGGAAAGGAAAGAAAAGAACGGAACCCGGCGCGGCCAGTAATATTATGACAACTCCATTGCGTATTGGGTTGCACATAAGTTGGGTTTGTAGGGGTGGACATGTATATATAGCGTTTTCGATTTACCCACTCCTTCATTTCATTTGAATTTGAGCATCATTTTGTCCGCATTTCCCTTATAAAAACAACACGTACGGTGGCCAGGATTGGTGATAACAGAAGACGCCAACGAGCTCAACAAAACTGTAAAAACTAGGCCAACTCAAGGTGGTGATTCTCTATTACACGCGCTCCCATTGGTGTGTGCATCCCACTTCCCCATCTCACTACCAATGTGTGGACTATTCGTTGACTTGTTAATAGATTGTATTTTCATCCCAATAATCTAATAAATAAGGATTTAATTTCAGTCTAAAAAAGTTCAATGTTACATAATTTTAAAGTGAAAATGTTCAAGAGGAAAACGGTCACAAACTCAGTACCAAGGAAATTTTGATGTCGTCTTCTTACAACTTAGCTAATTCGACCCGATAATCCACATAAGCTCCATGAATATGAATACGATCAAAATTTGATATTTAAACTTAGGTCAAGTACACTTATATCCAATTTATTGACGAGTCTAAACCCTAAAAACTCATTGTTTATAAAAATAAAAAAAATTAATAAAAAACCCTAAAGCTAAGTAATGCTATAAATTGATAGACACGCGCTCTTCTTGTTTGACTACGTCAAATGACAAATGCATCCAACACAAGTAGGTTCCTTCTGTCCACGTGGCCACATATGGCTGGATAACGACCCTTAGTCCTCCTCTCAGCACCCACCACGTGGATGCTTCCAAAACACCTGCGGGTCCCATCCGCAGAGTCTCAATCAACGCCACGTGGATGAACAATGACCGGTTAATAATTTTCCTTAATCAAATAAAAGTTTAGGATGTTGTGGGGATAGCTAATGATGTCACTAAGAAAATTAATCTTTTCATAATTGATGGTTAAGGATGTAATCAGTTTGGGTTAGTGATTAATATAATCCTAATCCCTCCCCCCCTCACCCCCACTTGCGATTGAAAAAGCAAAGTCTTTGTGAAGGGCACATTGGTCGGTCCAGAATACATTGGGGGCATTTGGTTGGTGGGTCCTATCATAGGACTTGTCGTTTGTGAATGTAAAAACAAGTAAACTTTATCACTGTTCATATCTAAGCTGATTTAGAGTGTTGTTATTAACACACCCAAATGTGTTAATAACACACCCTATATCTTTATCTCTCTCTTCCTTCTCTCTATCTCTCTCTTTCTATATCTTTATGACTTTATCTCTCTCTTCCTTCTCTCTATCTCTCTCTTTCTTTTTTTGGTGTGTTATTAACACATTTGGGTGTGTTAATAACAACACCCTAATTTATTTGCCAAAAAAAAATATAATATCCAAGCTGATTTTCACAATCAAATGCTTCAAATGTATTGTATTATATCATTTATATGTTATTGTAGTGAAGTTTATGCTCATGTCACTAATTTGTTGCAATTTTGACTGAATATAGTAGTGCTTTGGTTCCCTATTATAATATATGGTGTCTAGAAACAACTGACCTCACTAAAATCATTATTAGTGTGTGGTGCAAATTGCAAATGAACAATTTGAAAAATTTATAAAGGTTAATTGATTGCGGTGTATATTTTTAACGATAGTCGATTGATTAATGTGAATTTCACAGTAAATCTTACACTAATTAACAGTTTTATTCTTACTTTTTCATAGCATAGCTATATTAATTGTTAAATACGTACATAACCATGTCAACGATTCAATTTAGTTATTTATATATATTTTTTTAAGGAGGAGATATTGTGTTCGATAAAAAGCTACAAAATGGATTGTTGATTAAACGTACATCTCCATCCATAATTAAGAAAAAAAATTACAATATTTGCCATTGTCATGGTTTTCATTTACATGTCTCATGAATGTAGTGTACTATATTAAAATATCGAGAAACAAATGATCATCGATATCTCAATCTATTATGTGGTTGGCCAGGGAGAGAAAACGTTATGACAAGATCTTCGACTGCGAATTAGTACTTGGGCCTAGAAAGCCTTTGAAATATCGCGGGAGCTTACTCAAAACAAAAATAATGATAATCAATATGCCACACAAGATCAAATCCTTAAACCTTAGAAATATGTTAGGTTTATAATTGTTGGATCACGAGGGTCACACTAATCCAATGTTAAAATCATGATCACGTAATACCCACATATGTGATCATTATAACAAACTTATCGATAGATACAAAAGTTAGAAAACTTGATCATAGTTGCGTTGCGTAAAAAGAAAAGTGAAGTTGACACAAATGTACGTACTTTACATTTCACACTGCTTTTTTACTTCTATTGAGCCCCATTTCGTACACTTTCTTCAAACTTAAAATAGGACATAGAATGTACACAATGGGGTGCTAATTTCATTGTCCTAAAATAACTACAATTTGCGTTTGTAATCCGGTTAGGGCTCCATAAAAACCTTGAGGATATGGGCTCCATAAAAACCTTGAGGATATGTGCAAAGGAAACGATAATTAATTAAGGATGGTTTCATATTTTTCTTTCAAGGAGTTTGATTTTGTGGCTGTACGTACAGTTAAGGACCCCTACGCCCTTATATACGCCTCATTCTGTGGGATTCTGCAGGGTGTGGTAGGTCCTCGGCGTTCAATGACCGGACCTTTTCTGGGGCTCACTATCCATGTCCCATGGTTCGGTTTTGCTTGACCCACGTACCCATGTACATACCCGACTCTGCCTTTGTGATGTACCTATCACTGCCATCAAGCATCCTATGCAACTTGATCCAACGGTCATTTACAATTCACTGTGCTCATTCTCGCCGCAGTATAAACCGTCGCGTCCAATAAGATAGGAAGCTGTCTGCAGTCTGCTTCTGTAAAATCAATGACCGCAATCAATCAAAAGTGGAATATTTACTTTTAACAAGTACAATTTAAGCCCTTAAACCCACTGCAATGACCCACCACTGTTCTTGCTTTTTATATCAGAAAGAAATTAACCCTAAAAATATAATCACTATTTTCGATCAGAAACCCTAGCTAGCTAGCTCAGCTCATTAAGTGCGTCATGCATTGCGATTTAATACTATGTCTATATATAATATGCAGAATCAGAATCCCACCTGCTATTTCTTCATGGTGTGCAGATGGCCGGGTACGTATACGTTTTATAATATTAGGGCTTGGGATAAATAATTATGATGGCTCATATATTTTAGTTGTTAATTGGATCCAGAGAATCACAAGGTTGAGGCCTTGAGGGAGAGGAATATATGATTGTACTTGGGTGCATCATGGTTTATTATTTCATTGTAATTATGTTAGAAAAAGTCACACTTTAAGGCTTAGTTTCTTTTCTTCGACTGTGACTTTTAGGACTGGTTTAAGATGAGATTCTTGTACTAATTATCATAGTTAACCTATGATTAAGGGAAGTATCAGAGAGCTTTTGTTGGGTAGTGAGGGTTGGGTTGGTACGCCAATAATGAATTGTAACATGTATTATGTATTATTTGATGTATATATATACACACACACAAATATATTCTTGGCCACCAGATATATATACATGTATATTGTAGTTGCTGCAGAGATATACAGGATCCCATGTTTCCACAAAGAAACCTATGTGTCCCTGTGGTTGTTGTTAACACTTTCTTTCTTTCCCACTGATATAATATACGCAGATATATTAAGAATGCATGAAATGTTATGAAATTATCATTTATTTTATTATGCCTCTGTATTTCTTTTATGCCTGTATATTAATTTACTAGGTCAATTCGATCGCAAAACCCGCTATATATACATATAGCTAGGGTCCTCAGGAAATGAATTTCCCGATAACCAAACCTTGCCTTGTCTCATTCTTATAGGTCTACAATTATTGCAGCAACATGATGCTAACATTAGGTTCACCGTATCCATCTTGTGAGTCATTTTCAACTTGGCTTGTAAAGTTTAGGTTGTGATTAATTTAGCAAATGAAACAGGGAACTGAAGGTGATCGTAATGTTAGTTTGACATACAATATTCTTGGCACCTTCATCTTAGCTTTAGTTTTCATCAACTCCGGTTTGCATGTTCACAAAGAAATTCATAAAAATCTGAATCGATCCTCTTCGGTCTTTATTTGAATTTGTACGTAAGGTTGATGGACAATTTCATCTTAGCTTTAGTTTTTAGCTCCGGTTCGTTCACAAAGAAATTCAGAAATGAAAATCCAACAGGATCCACTTCAGTCCTGTTTGAATTTGTATGTAAAGTTGATATATAGGTTGACTCATTCCTGACATCTAAATTAAGCTTTAGAGATCGATAATAGTATTATCTTTCAATAATTAAGAAAACCAATAGGAGTTGTGATTAATATTGCAAAAAGGCCAAGTTTTTTTTTTTAGATATATATATATATATATATATATATATATATTCAACATCAACAATCTCTGTCACAATAAACTTTTAAAACCAGATGGAGGGATATAGGGCGTCACAATCATACGTTTTTTCAAGAGTGAGTCCTCTACCACAAGAATTTCAATGCAAACTTCTGTATGAACTAATAATTACTGATCATATCACCAACGATTGGAGAGGGTCGATAGATCGTTTTCTGTCCTTTTTTGAGTTGTTACAATCAGATTGGGTCAGCTATTGCTTCTCTCTCACTTACCAATTGCTTATCTATTCTAATCTACTTCAGGATTGTTAATTAGTTTCCCAAAATATGAACCTTGATTAATTAATTTGTATATCTAGTCATATATATAGATTAAAACTTGGAACTAAGTTTTTTTTTTATAGAAAGCGTCAATTAATTGATAGTGAAAAGTAAAAGTACACACGATGACCACTTATATTGGACTAGATATAAATAATTTCCGCCTAAGTAAAATCAATAAACATTAACGTACTGTTCATGATTGATTTGATAAATGTTCGTGTTTGATTTGATAAATGTTGGTACTTGTTTCAATCTACAGCAATTTCAATCTTTGATGCTATGATTGCTATCACTTACTCCATAACATGTGGTTTGGAACATGTTGCATGTCAATTTCCACTGCATTGATGATGTTACGATTATAAATATATTGATTTATAAGAACACACGTAACTTCTTATTGTTTGTTGTTGTTAATTAATCCTCTACGACTTGTAGTTCGAGATAATTGAAAACTGTTTACCAGGAAGAGGTTCTTAAATTAAATTCCGACTCTTATACTGCAAATTAAAAAACTAGTTGTGAAGATCGAGGTACCTCTAAACAACCAAATCACATTAATTAATTATTCTCTTCTCCGTTCAGGATTCTAGTTAGAATATTTTGTTCAATAATAGTTTCCACTTAATTCCCACTAGCTCCAATCGATCACTCTACCGGCACCATGATTGAAAATTATTTGGGAGAATCTTGCCTCTCTCAACCTGAAAGGGTTCCAACTTATTCAAGCACATTGCCGCATCACAGATAGAGTTACCAATCAATCCAGAAAACCATGGTAGATCCATCACTCCATGGTCTCCATGCATGGTTTAGTGGTTTTGTAGGAAGTACTTTTATTCAATCACACTTTTGCTATGAGGGCTAGTGTTAGAAGCACATATAAAGTTTTTGTAAAAGATACTAGCTAGTGCACGCTTTTCCCGAAAATGCACTCGGAAACACCTAAAAAATGTTATATCTAAAAAAATACTTTTAACTAGTTTCTTCAAATTCTACTTAAAACGCGCGCTTTAAGATGCACTCATTTAAACGAGCTGACTTTAATATCTCCTAGCCGATCGACAAAAATGCACGATCCTTGATCGTATTGATCGATTTCATCTCATGTTCAATGGAATCGATTGAGAATCTGCACTTAGATATGAACATGTGAAAATGTATGGTGTGAGGTCATTTTCGATTCTATTTAACAACCAAGTAGCTGTCTCCATCAGCAGTACGTGAGTACTCTTTTGCTAGTTTTGCAGAGACAGTTTCAGAAAGTATATCTTTCACTTTGTGGTTATTAGTAAAATGTGCTCATCCCACTTGCATGACATGATGCCTAGTCTTTGTGGTTGTAAGGCCGCGCCGTGCCAACTGCCTGCCAAGTCCATTTCTTCATCAGGTGGCATGGGAATTGGTTTGTACAATCACGAATGAACTCAAGGACTTGTTTGGCCAAAAACTATGATAGATTGATTCTGATTTCCTTGGAATTAATCTTTTGATTCGATCTACCTATGATCTGTTAATGTGACTCGAATTCGTAATCATCTTGATCCCTATTCTTAGCAATGAAGTTGCTAATTACATTTGTACTTCCCTTAATCTGTTATAACATGCATACTTCAAAAACTATTTTCATCTTGGTTTTAGATGCATATGGTTGGCCAGATTTTGAGGAAAGCTACTTGTGCTCGTCTTGGAGAAATTGGGAATTCTTGTCATGTCTCTTGAAGGTGTTTCTCTAATCTCCCAAGACATGGCTCAAAACCTATGAGATTTGTATGCTCAACTCTAGTTTCACACATCATATATAGCTCGATACAAGATCGAAATTAAGCGCTCGTTAACAACTCTTGAAGGTCGATCTACCATACTCTGATCGATCATTATGGTAGAATTTTCACTGGAAAGTACTTATGATGCGAGTAAAAGGGTTTGGTGCAAGGTCCTTTTCGTTACGTAATTTCACTAAACAACTCCTATCTCTCAACTGTTGCTCTTTGTTCGAGTACCTAGTACAGTAGTACGGTTAAATCACCAGTGAACTGATCTATATCTAACAGAGGTGGGGTTCTGTACAATTATTGCTGTATGTCATTGTCTCTGAAAATGTGAGTAAATGATTAACTCAGTCACCTAGAAAAATATTTTGTTCTTGTTATCTAAGCAATTTCAAACAGTTGCTCAAGAGTTCAATAATTCACTCACCTATGAAGGCCATTCTGCTAGTCCAATAAGAAAGAATTCTGAAGTCAGAACTCAGTACTAGACAAAATCTTCAGAGTAATTCAATTTCAAAGCATGCAATGGAAATCTTATAATCATCTCGGAGAAGGCCTTCCGGAAAAATTAAACTTTTAACTAATTGACAAGAACAATAACAAGATCAAACAGAACTTTACAAACGGCAAGTGAAACAGAACTACTTTGAAGCCAATTATCATTCAAAACGCCTTCCAGCCACATAGAGCTCAAATCCAAGGGCCTTAATACGATTGCAGTCTAACCCTGATTCACATCCCACAAACATGAACCGTGGCCAACCTTTCATTTGTCTATACATAGCTTCAAAATCAATCTGTTGAAATTCATCCCAGTTAACCAAAAAGACAACGGCATCTGCCTTAGACCATGCTTCGGGCATTGTAGTACAAACATGCAGTTTCGAACGACTTGATTTTGGAAAACAATTCCTGATTTTGTTCTCATTCACTCTAGGATCAAAAATCCTAACCTTAGAGCCTTCATTCAAGAGAGCTTTACATATGTAAATTGCAGGCGAGTTTCTTATATCCTCTGCGTCCTTCTTATAAGAGAAACCAAATACAGCAATTGTCTGCCGTGTCAAAGAAATCATTTTATTTAACATCAACATTACAAACTTCTCCTTTTTGTCCTCATTCAACTTGATGATTTGATTAATCAGTTCTGCCTCCAACTTGAATCCACTACGGTGTAGAACAAACTTCAAATAGGAAATATCTTGGATTACTGGTCCTCCAAAACCTATAGAAGCATCCATATAAATTTCAGAATCTGGACATCCAACAATGCTTTGCACTTCGTTTGAATCAGCACCTAGGGCATCACAAATGCTAGGTATCACATTCCTAAATGTGTGCATCATGGCAAGATATCCACTAATCCAAATCTTCCCCAGCTCAACAGATTTGTGATCATCAACAACAAGATCCTTTCTACAGGAACATATCGAGAATAAAGTTGATGTAACCTAAGCAAATCCTCTTCATGGCCATGATTTCTTGCAATAACCACCCTCTTCGGGTCTCTCAAGTCTTGTACTGCTGTCCCTTGTGAAATGAAGTCAGGATTTGAGAATACTGAAAATCTCAAGCCCCGTGGATTTTGGTGTCGTATAATATCCTCAGTCCGGTTATGAAGATTGAAAGGCATAGACTTCTCAACTATTATCTTTCTGGTAGTGGATGCTTCTATTATCTTTTGAATACCATCATCCCAGTCGCTCAAGTCCAAATGGCCTTCTGCACTAATGGGTACATCCACAGCAACAAAGACAATAGCAGCCTCGTTAATGACTGCATCCATTTCTTCACAAAAGAACAAGTTCCTACCCCTAACAGTACCAATCAACTCCTCAAATTCGGACTCATAGAAAAGTATCTCACCCCCTTCCCATCTTTTGATCAAATCCCGATCCATATCTATAATTTTGAACGTAGTTTCGGGGTGATACTGGGCCATTACAGCCATACTCAAAATCCCAGTATCACTAGCACCAAAGCAGCAGATATGGGAAACCTATAGGATAGATAACAATAAAAAGAATTAACAGGTGTAGTGTTCATATATGCAGAGTCTACCACCACATAATGTCACAAATTTCAATTCTTTCCAGATTACCCACCACAACCTGTAAGACTCTACTTTTAATTTATTTTTTTTGGACAAACAAAAGTAAAATTTTCAGCTCAAAGGTAAATTGGGCAACTTTAGTCTCTGTTAATTTCCTCCTAATTCAATACAAAGGAAACTACACAATGTATCCCCGAATAATAAGAAGAACAATAACTTTAGAGGGAGAAGAACCTTATCCAAATCTCCATTGACATCAGTAGCTTCCCCTTTACCATGAATACCACCATCTTCAATCATATACTCCATAGTCTCCGAGCTCATGCCTACTGATTCCCCAAAAAAGAAAATTAGATTTAAGACCACAGCAAAAAAACGAGAAGAGAAAATGCAGAGAGAATAAGGGAGGGTTTAGTGGTTTAATACAAACGAAATTTGACAAGAACATACTGAGATTCCAGATAAAGCAGGAGATAAACAAAATTGTTTTACAGTGTTACAAAATTAATTTCAGAATAATGCAAAGAAGAAGAAGAAATTAAAGATAAGGATTACTTTTCTGTGTATGACTAACCTGCCTGCGAGGAAAAAAAAAAGATTTGAATCTCTCTAACTTGAGGGTTAGGGCAACAGAGCATAGAAGATTTGTTTCAGAGGAAACCGTTGCTTATTTGAGAAAGAGCGCTGCGCGGCGTCGTTTCGTTGTTGGGCTCGAGTAACCCGAACGAGTCAGTAAGTGGGCCTGGTGCCGTTTTAGTGTTTTGTATCTTCTATTGGGCCTGTTGCCGTTTTCGTTGTTAGTCACCAAAACGGATACTCTTCTCCAGTAACTTAATTTGCATCTTTTACAATTCACATGGACGTGAGACGTCACAGCCACCGCCATGAGTAGCAGACCAGCCGGATCCGGCCAGGGCGGGTACCCGGACCAATCGGCTGATCCACGACCCGAAGAGCAATGTGCTATTCATATTTGTTTTAGGGCTTATTAATTCATCGACCTAGCTAGATAATTTTTGTGATTAAATTAATTAATTAATTGCTTCTTCATTCGTACGTACGTACAGGTCGCAAGGTAGAAGAACAAAAGGCCGGCGGGTATTGTCGGATCTGTAAAAAGCATGGCGATGATCACCACACTCATGCAGTGCCCCGACAGATCCAAGTTCACTGTAACGCTTTGTCTCGTTTGTGAAGACCCGTGCACACCAAGAAACGTTATGAAAAACTCATGCATGCAGTGTCAGATGTGTGGTAAGATTGGTTCCCACTGGACTAAAGATTGCCCCAGGAACACTTTGCATACATAGATATTCACTTTGCATATGTTTGATATTTTTTTTCCGAGCTAAAGAAAGCCCTTAGAGCACATCCTTCATTCTTGCACAGTTAAATCACATTCAATTTTGAGAGCAGCCAACTTAAGAGCATCAAAGACTAATTTGTTGCATGCCGTTTAACACCAAACTTTTCAATTATTTCAATTGCAATAGCTTCTTCAAATAAAACAGAACCAACTGCTTATCAATCGATCAAAGGTCGTAAACCCAATAAAGTAAACTCATTGCCATGCTTTAATTGAATTAATCTTGGTAATAAAAAGATCGAGTAAATTCAATTAATGTTCTATGTCTATACGTAAATTAAGTAGATGAAACTAGATTCAACTAGAACGTACTCTAATGTCACCCATACCAATCAAATACTAATCAATACTAGAAGAGAGTTAACAAATTAACTAATGGTTTCTGGGTACGTAACAAGCTAGGTTGTAAAAGAAACTGTTAAAAATTGTATATATTATAACAAGAAACTAATTAACTGGAGGATGAGAGGATCTTCTGGCTTTGATACTCTTAAGCTTTCAGCAGCCTTGTCAAGATCACCCTCACTGGCTACAATAGCTCTCTCAACCTCGAGTTTCGAGCACTTAAACTTTGCTTCCAGATCAGCAATCTGAGCAAGCTCTTCTGATATGTCAATTTTCAAATTAACGCAACCTGAACCTGAATAATCTTGATCACCACAATCAAAAAGCCATGATACTGATTTCTCTACATTGCCTTCATTCATTATGAGAGCCTCTGTTGCCCAATCTTGTGCAAAACCCATTGCCACCAGCTGTTGAGAAAGTGCCTCAAGTTTTCTCGACATAAGATAACCACTGCAACGTTCATGCAACTCTTGGGCTCGCCGCTCTTTCTGCCGCCGATGCTTCCTCTTATTCATCTGACGGATTTTCTCTCGCTTGTCGTAGTCAATTCCCGGTACTGTTTCCCACGAGCCCCCAGAATGGTCCATTATCTGTTCAGTACGTACAACACAAAATTGTAATTTGCATGATGTATTAAACCCCAAAGCGTACGTTTTGTAAATTAAGCAGCATTTTGATACCAAATCTGACACAAAACAATCCACTAAGCCAAAATTTGATTTAAGGTGCCTAAGTCAGAGAAGAGCATGGGGAATTCAATCCCACCAATAATTGAAACGCACAAAGAATTTCAAGATTTAAGGTGCCTACCTCTGTTCGGTGATCTCAAGAGTGCGTTCGCTTTTGGGTTTTGTGGATTGGAATGAATGCAAGAACAGAACGCAATTGTGTTAGGGACTTGGGTTTCAGATTTTAGTTAGGGTTTAGAGAATTGGAGATTAAGGACTATTAAACCTTGTGAACGATTTCGTATTCTACACGGTTTCGGACTTCTTTTATTTTCTTAGAAAACAATCAATTTAGTTTTTTTTTTTTTTTGTAACAAACTATTTAGTATTTACCCGGCCATAAAAGAATTTGTGCAAACTTTATCAAGTATATTATCTAGCTGGATTAATCCAATAATAAGCAGAACACCAAACTAACATTTAGTATATCCTTTCCAAGTCAGAAAAAGGACTCACAAAGTTACAATTATTAACTACCAGCTTTTAGCACAATTGGCTTTAAAAAAAAAAAATTTGTGACAAGTATGCTGCATAAATAAATGTGATTCTTTGCCATCAGACCTTTGATTCAAAACTAGGTATGTGACAAGTATGCTGCATCATCAAGTTTCTCAGTCTGGAACACATGAATGCACTAAAAAAAAGAAGAAAAGACTCTAAACTCCTATTCGATAAGCTATAGTACGTACTTGGTACTTGTTGAGGATTACGCGCCCCCAACTCTGGCACATAAAATAAAATTTCTTGTTGGGGAAAAATAAAATATGTTTGGCGCGCAGTATACATAATGCACTTGATAAACCAAAAGTAAATATTATCAACATGAATAGAGAATTTAATGGGATTTTGGATTGAAATCCCTCAATATATACTTCCATGACAAACGGGCAGCCGCAGTTTCTTCTGATTCTGGCGGATCGTTAATCGGGTTGGGGCAATATGGATCCCAGTGGTCACCGTCCATACCACAACGGAGACAAGACATGTAACCAACAAGATCACTACGCGCTTCATAGAAATGACCATCGTCATCCACACCGGATGCCACAACAAGGTAACCACAACCCTCTGGTAAAGGAGGCTTCTCAGTTCTGGCACGGCGACGGTCTCGGCGACGGCGACATTTGGGACAGCTGGCAGGAGCCTTTTGTTTTTCCGACTTCCTATGTGTTGTTTTACCGCCTTCGAAATTCCCTGTTAAATAAAACCAAACGAGAAAAATAGGTCATGATCCGAATCCATGCAACGCAAGACTCTAAAATAAACCAAACCTTTATGAGTCTCGATCTGTTTGTGGTCGTCGTCGTCGTCATCAGAACGGACGCTGTGGCGGTCCGTTTCCGTTTCGATTTCGATTCCTCCTTTCACTAAACTAGTCATACTCTCCATTGTTTTTTTTTTTTTCGTTCTCTTTTGGTAAAACAAATCGAGATATGGTTTTTAATTGCTGATGATTGTCTTTCTCCCCACGTAACAGGACTATAGTGGGTCTGAAAATATTTTCATTATGAAGCCCAATAAGGGGGAAACAAGGCCCAACAGAAACATTCATTATCAACAATACACAAACGTATGTGACAAGCACAAGAAAAGACTGTATACTTGTATTGGACAAGCTATACTTGGTAATATATAGCATGGTTACAAACTTGCATTTACTCCTTCCACGAAATTAAACGAAAATCACCTCAACCTCTGTTTAAGAACATGGCGCAGTTGAGATCTGATTGAACGCTAGAGCTCTAATTGTAGGGCAACCTGGGATTGTGACCTGATTACTCATATTCCTGTTTGTTTGACTATTTCCAATTTCCAGAAGCAACCCTTATTCTGTAGCCGGAAGAAAGAAGAAGGAAAACGAGGAAAAATGGAGGGACAAGAAGAAATTGAATGGAAGAAGAATAGAATTCCTCAATTCAAAAATGAAAAAAGAGTTGGGTTTAGGGTTTAGGGTAAGAAAAGGACCGTGAGTCTTTCATCACCTTTTATCCTGTAAATTTAAGTACAAGTCTCAAGTAGAATGTAAAAGGTCCTGCGTTCGAACTTCTATTTTTTCAAATATAAAAAATAATACATTTTTGATACCCCTACAGCCCTACTTTTTTGAGTTTTTTTCTATTTAGGTAGACTATTATATGAACATATGCTTACATGCAATGATGCAATGTAAGCAACACATAAAAAGAATTCCCAATTATTCCAAGTAACCCATGCAGTTTCTCGAGAGCAGATTAGTGAGAGAAGGTACACTTTGAGATACTGTGGTTGCAACTAGAAAAAGAGTACCAACAGGGGAGATAGCGAGCAAAACTACCTCAAGCCACATATATTGTATAAGATCTAAAGTGATGAAGATAAAACAAGCGTTCATATTTAATTTAATATGTTTGGTGCGCAGTATATTGCACTACATAATGTACTTCATAAACCGAATGCTACTTGGGGGACTAGTGTTTGAAGAGTGATGGAGTGCATTTGCAAGGGGGATTGCAGGGGTAGGAAGGGTATCTACCACATCCAATGGTGGATATTGAATGTGATTCTCCAAAAATGAGGCATTCTAGATTTCCCTCATAAACCGAAAGTAAATAGAATCAACATGAATAGAGAATTTAATGGGATTTTCGATTGAAATCCCTCAATATATACTTCCACGACAAACGGGCAGCCGCAGTTTCATCTGATTCTGGCGGATCGTTGATCGGGTTGGGGCAATATGGAGGCCAGTGGTCACCTTCCATACCACAACGGAGACAACGCATGTAACCAACAAGATCACTACTCGCTTCATAGTAGTGACCATTGTCATCCACACCCGATGCCACAAGAAGGTAACCACAACCCTCTGGTAAAGGAGGCTTCTCAGTTCTGGCACGGCGACGGTCTCGGCGACGGCGACATTTGGGACAGGGAAGAGCCTTCTGTTTTAACCACTTCCTATGTGCTGTTATACTGACTTCCCCTGTTAAATAAAATATAGGTGATGGTGTTGATGAGATTGCAAAACCAAACGATCAGTAATCAAACATATTATAAATAGGGACGCTAGATGAATGCAATTACATCATATGCGATCCCGTCAACAGATAGTTACTTCTGGGCATCTACTTTTCTTTAAAACATGGCACAACATATTTTTCCTTTAGTGAAGGCAGTAGCCATCAATCAACGAACAATAAACATAATGGACTCAAGTACTTGTTAGTGATCAACGGAGCATCTCAAAGGTCCATATATACAGTAGCTAGGCATTAGGCACACCAGAATTTTTCATCTAGCTTAAAATTCAAGTAAAGTACAGATATAAAAGAATAATCCAATTACTCAAACGTACTATCTCGGCAACTATTTCCCAGTAAAACACAAGTGGTGAGCAAAATCAAACAAATGCTGTAGGAACTGAAGATAGTCCTTCAAAACTATTTAAAAAACAAAGGTTACTACAGTAAATCGAGGCATATATTTTCAAAACAGAAAGGAGAAGATTGTGCATACACATATAAAAATAAATTCTTGCAAAAAAATAAATTGAATAGAAAACATCTGGCATTTATTATCAGAATTCGTCTCAGCTGCAAAACCCTGCTCAACCGAGTATATATACATATATTAGCAATTACTATTTCTATTTAATGAAAAAAAGGTAGGTACTAAACAATCTCTGACACAATATGCATCAGTAAGTTTTCAAACTTTTAGGTGAAAGCTGGTATGGTATGCCTAATCGAAATCAACAACAAAAAACTGGAAATTTATGGTTTTATGATAATAACCTGTTTTTCTATCTTCCAAACAAGATATTGCCATCTTAACAACAATTCTAAAACAAAAAATTATCAACCAGAACCCAGAAAACACATGCAAAAATCAGAATATATACTCTGATTATCCAACAAACTAAAAAGTAAATGATCAGTAGCATACCTTTATGAGGCTCGATCTCTTTATCGTAAGCACCAAGCAAATCATCAGGATGGATGGTGTCTTCCAGATGGGGGGGCTTGAAGGATCCTCGGCCACTGTTATCATCTATGCGGTGCCTTTCGATTTCGACTCCTCCTTTCATTATTATTAATTAACTGGGAATCAGTAAGTACTAAACGATCTCTGACACATTATGTAAAATTGGTGCATAATCCAAATCAACAGCAAAACCCAGAAAAGTATTTCCCAGTAAGTAGTAGGCAAAGCTGAATAAGACAATTACTCAAACTCTCTCCGCATCTACGACCCAGTAAGACACAGTGGTAGCGCTAAAACATAAGAATCGAAAATGCAGTGGGGAAAGTGGAAATGTTTACTTCAAACATTCAAACAAATTTCACAACAGCAAAATCGAGGCAAATACTTTCAATATAGAAAGGACAAATTTTGTGCACACACTTGATGCAGGCATAAATTTAAAGCCAGTACTATTTCTAATTAACTAGGAAACGGTAAGTAGTGTCGGTAAGTTTATAAGATTGTTTTGGATGAAGACAGGAGGAGGCTTTCAAATGGGATTACATCAAGTTTGGGAACAAGACACCGGGACACCGGGATACAGATGGCCCCGAAATGAACGGGTGCATGGAATAGCCCCGAAATATCCAAAACAACGGTTCAAATGCCAAGCGTTTGGAAGCAAAATTAGAAAGCCAGATATCTAAACTGAGCCATGTTCTAAAAAAGAGGTTTAGGTGACTTGTTCGAGTTCTAAATGCTCACCTTATGAGTGAATGAGTAGCAGTTTCAGGGAGGAGTCTTAAAGACTTGCATATAAGTTTGTAACTATGCAAGTAACAAGTATAACAAGTAAAAAAAAAAAAAAAAAACTACTTCTAACCGCTCATTATGTTACTCGATATTGAGGAAACTAATTGATGTTGTAGCATACTTGTCACATACCTAGTTGAAAATGAGGCAACTATTCCCAGCAAAACACAACACAAGGGGAGCAAATTTGCTGCCCACCCTAACCTTGGGTGGGCAAATACCCACCCTCTGGAAGTTGACACGTACCCCATATCCTAACCATAGTTAACATAAACTTTTTTTTTTTTAGTCTCTCTCTCTCATCGTTCATTCTCTTCTCTTCCCCGATCTCTCTCTTCTCTTCCCCGATTTCCCTCCATGGATCCCCCACAACCACCATCAACCCGAATCGACCCACCGTCGCCGCCCCCCATCCGAAGCACAGCCACATCTCCCCCAGTCACTCTCTCTTTCTCATCGACCCACCCTCTCTCTCTCTTCCCCCGAGCCGAGCCACAGCAAACGACGGCGATAGATCCCTCTCCTCCCTCAAAGACCAACCACCAGTGGGACGATCCAAGCAGGAGGAATCGAAACGACGATCTGAACATCGGGACGACGAGCACCCCATTCGGTCGAACCCGAGACCGGAAACGATCCCCCACAACCACCATGAATCAACCCACCGTCGCCGCCACCCATCCGAAGCACAACTGGGACCTCTACTTCCTAAATTTGGAACCCAGATTGGAGTAGGAAGAACAAGAGAGAGAGAGAGAGAGAGAGAGGGGAAAGAAAAAAAAACAGAGAGGGAGAGGGCTGCCCGGGGAAGAAGAAAGAAAAAAAAAAAAAAAAACTAACCAAAGGTTTTAAAAAACGGACACGTGTCAACTTTCAGAGGGTGGGCAAATGACCACCCAAACAGTGGGTGGTCCGCAAATTTACTCCCCAACACAAGTGGTAAGCTAGGACCTAAAAATCAAACAAATACAGCTGGGGAACTAAATTTTTCAAAACTATTTGTCTATTTTAAACATTCGAACAAATTTTACTACAGTAACTTTTAGAAAGGACAATTTTTGTGAACACACGTAATACGTGCATAAATTAAATCCTTGCAAAGAAAAAAAAATCCAGTACTTATATTCGGCAAAACCCTGCTCAACTAAGTATATATATTAGCAATTACTATTTCTAATTAACTAAGAAACAGTAAGTAGTGAACAATCTCTGACGCAATATTGGTGATGATATGCATAATCCAAATCAACAATAAAAACCGAAAACATGGTTCTATGATAATAACCTGTTTTTCCATCCTCCAAACATGATATAGCCATCTTAACATTTGTAGAATAAAACGTTATCGAAAAAAATCAGAACACAGTGATTATCCAACAAACCAAAAAGTAAATAATCAGTAGCAGCATACCTTTATGAGTCTCGATCTCTTTGTCGATTTGGTGTTTTCGATTGAAATCCCTCAATATATACTTCCACGACAAACGGGCAGCCGCAGTTTCATCTGATTCTGGCGGATCGTTGATCGGGTTGGGGCAATATGGAGGCCAGTGGTCACCTTCCATACCACAACGGAGACAACGCATGTAACCAACAAGATCACTACTCGCTTCATAGTAGTGACCATTGTCATCCACACCCGATGCCACAAGAAGGTAACCACAACCCTCTGGTAAAGGAGGCTTCTCAGTTCTGGCACGGCGACGGTCTCGGCGACGGCGACATTTGGGACAGGGAAGAGCCTTCTGTTTTAACCACTTCCTATGTGCTGTTATACTGACTTCCCCTGTTAAATAAAATATAGGTGATGGTGTTGATGAGATTGCAAAACCAAACGAGAAAAATAGGTCATGATCATCCGAATCCATGCAACGCAAAATTCTAAAACCAACCAAACCTTTATGAGTCTCGATCTGTTTGTGGTCGTCGTCGTCATCACAACGGACGCTGTGGCGGGGCGCTTCGATTTTGTTCCGAGTCTCAATCTCATCGACGTCATCACAACAGACGCTGTGGCGGTCCGTTTCCGTTTCGGTTTCGGTTCCTTCTTTCACAAAACTAGTCATACTCTCCATTTTCTTTGTTCTCTTTAGGTAAAACAAATCGAGATATGGTTTTTAATTGCAGATGATTGTGTTTCTCCCAAGTCAGCGCCATGTAACATGACTATAGTGGGTCATTATGAAGTCCAATAAGGGGGAAACAAGGCCCAACACAGACAAACCCATAATCGGCAAACACAAGTAGTTTGATAAAAGAGTAGTGCTAGAGATCCCAAAATTGTCTACCAAAATTCAATATCAAATGATGTGGCATTTGCCACCTCATTCCTATAATTTCCAACATGTATTTATATCAATTAATTTTAATCTTATACTTTTATTTTTATCAATTAATTAATCATATTAGAAAGAAGTGAGGAAATAATGTTATGAATTATTCCATGCAATCCCCAACTGATCTAGAACACCATGGATATACCACAAGAATCGTCGTCATTGTTTTGTGTGGCAAAAAATATGAAACTCTTGAAATGACAACAAAATTTTCGCATGAGATTTGAATCAAGGAATCGATGTTATTTATTACAAGGATGCTGCAAAAAAAAAAAGGTGCAAATTATATCCAAAATAAGAACATGATAGAAAGTTTTAATACCAGCAGGCTATACAAATGGTTTTCTCAGTCAAATAATCACAAAGAATTAAATTACAAGATAACATTTATTAAGAGGTAATCTTATCTTTGTTGTTGATTTTCATGGCCAACTATACTCAATTCTCATCATCGCCAAAGATCATTCAAAAAATTACAAATCAATAGAGGGGAAGTCATATATGCCTTTTTGTATGAATCTTTTAGATATGGTGGTGGTGGATATGGTGGCAGCGATGGAGGATAAGTTTTGGAGATTTTAGGCTTTTGTTCAAAAACGTGAGTATGAGATTTATTTGATTGATTAACATAATAATTATTTTTTCAGTTTTGTTATCTTAGAAATAAATAAATTTAATTTAAAGATATATTTTAATAATAAAAAAAGACATGTTTGAAATTTATTAGTGATGACGTGGTCAATGCCACGTCATTTGTGATAAGTATTTGGTATAGAATTTTGGGATCTCAAACATTTTCCTTGATAAAAACTGTAAAAGACAAAACTCATGCTATTTACCTTCATTACCAACTTGTATACACAAACGTATGTGACAAGTAGAAGAAAAGACTGTATACTTGTATTGGATAAGCTATACTTGGGTAATATATAGCATGGTTACAAACTTGCATTTACTCCTTCCAGAAAAATCACCTCAACCTCTGTTTATTAAGAACATGGCGCAGTTGAGATCTCTGGCTTTCTATTTTTGCTTCCAAACGCTTGGCATTTGAACCGTTCTTTTGGATGGCTCGGGGCCTTGCAATGCACCCTTTCATCCCTCGAGTGATGTGTGGATTCGCTTTGTCCGGCGGATCTGAATCCCGGTGTCTGATCTCATGTTCAATCCTCCTCCTTCTATCAGCATTTGTTCCCAAACTTGATGTAATCCCATTTGAAAGCCTCCTCTTGTCCTCGTCCAAAATTATCTTATAAAATTCATCATTAGTTGGGCATGATCTCCAAAGCTTTGACATAGAAGATGTCTTCTCCTTTGGTTGGTGCTCTGATACTGAGCAAACTTCAATGATTTCAGTATCTGGAGAGGATTGACCTGCATTATCATCACATTCACTTCCACTCCTAGACACGTGTCGGCACTGGCTAACCCTGTCAATGGAGGGACTCGCTGGATGGAATTTGGAATCATGGCTAGAAGCACTGTGACAAATGCAAGGTTTAATCTCCCTCTCTATACCTTCATATGGTCGGAGCTTTTCGAAAGTAGAGAATATATCATCTGATTTCCAAGGAACATAAGAAAATTCCTCAATCTCTTGAATATTCAACGACTTAACTTCCTGTAGGATCAACTCAGCCTTTCTTAAGTCCAGCATATCCAGGGTAGCGAAACTTGACCTTAAGAAAGTTTCAACATCCGTTATCAACTTGTTCACCTGATGGTATTTATCTTCAAGAGCTAGTTTTGCATCAATCAGCTTCATCTGGATTCGTTCTTCACGCCAAACCTCAGCTATCTGTAACATCTTCCTCTCTTCTTCCAGTTCATCAATAATTTTCATGGATTCTCGTTTCAATGCCTTCAATTCAGCCTTGTTTTCTCCAATGTGTTCAGCTAGTTCGTTACAAACTTGTTCCATGAATCTTCTGTTTTTTCTCTCTTCCTCATAAGTTTTCATGCACCGGTCTGCAGACAACTTTGCATTGGCTAACCGACTGACCAGATTGGTGTTAAGATTTATAATCCGTTGACGACTTCTCCTTTCCCTGCCTAGTTCTTTCATCAAGTCCTCAATAACTTCATGATCTTTCTGGCGTTCTCTGCACTCGCGCAATATTATTTCCTCTTCAAGCTTCCTCAACAAGTGATTCACTTTCTTCTTGAAAGACTTGCGCTTAGCTTCAAGCTCTCGAATGCACAATCTAGCTTGCATTAGTTCATCATTCAAAGTCGAAACCATAGACACAGTAGTCACTTGACAATTTTTGAGATAAAACGGATAGAATTCATCAGATTCTTTTGAGCAGCAATGATCCCACTTTGTTGCCCTCTCCAATACAAATTGGGGATATGGGATAGAGGATTCAAGCTAGAAAACCAAAATAAAAAGAATATTAACGTTCAAACCATTCCATTCTGAGAAGGATGCATCTAATATATTCAAAACATGAACATTGAAAAGAGAATCCATGTTCTTGCTATCTGTAACATCAAGCTACAGTAAAAGGAGGTCATTAGAATTTCAAAGACTCGAAATTTCTTCAAAATCTAACCCGTAAACAGCATTTTTTGGTTTAAGATAATAAGATCTGCACAAAAAAAAATTGAACCTATCACAATGCAAACACACAATTGAAGTAATCGCAATCACTATCTCAGTGATCAAACACACAACACAGTGGAGCTCAAAAATTGAAACTTTTACGAAAATGATCAAAATTGAATCAGAATTACCTCAAAGCGAGGCTGAGAATGATCGTCAGGATCAGAATTGAGCTCTTTACCCCACAAAATTTCACTGAAGCGTAACTGCCAGAGCCCAGCGGCGAGCTTCCGAGCAGAGGCCTCGAAGCCTCCGGTGGGTTTGTCGTCGTCGAACTTCCAGTGCTGAAATGGAGTAGACGGAGGTCGGTAATTCTGGCGCCGGTACGACGTCGTTCTCCGGCGTCGAGAAACGGGAGCGCTTGACTGGTTCATTCGGTGGTGAGAGTATTTTTGTTGTGGACCAGAGTGTGTTGCGTTTTATAATGATGAGCGCGTGTCTCCGAAGTGTTTATTTGCTTCGTTTTTGGTCTGTTTACTTTTCACCGCTTGGTTTACTAATTTGACTAGGAAACTAACAAACCAAAACGACTCAGAAAATTGCAATTGGGCCTGATTTTGGAGCTGGGCTATACTGATGATTTTCCTGGGCCTACTTCCTTCTAGCTACTTGTGTGCTATTGTTTTGGGAACGTCACTTTGAGTTGATTTATTCGGGTGCTTCTTCAGTGTTTGGAATAGTCATAATTGGGAAAAAATGGTTTGCATTTGGGAGGGCAAGATGAGAAAATTGTGGACTATTGCTTAATTCAAGGGCAGCCAATGTGCTCACGTGCCTAAGCATGCCATGTTTGGAATATGGCAGAATTTCCCGATTTATTTCATTACTTTGGGTTTGGGACCATGGAATTGGTAGGTTCCTGGGTCAATTTGTAGAAATTAAAATGAGATTACAATTTCTTTTAGTCAAATCATGATTAAAATGTTAATGAAACGTAACTCCTAAGCTTGTGAGTCATTGCATAAAACAACATGTACTGTCATTATTCAATGAAAGCTAAGAAGTTAATCAAATTAACCCCCAAGTCAAAGATCCCATCTGCATATCTATGTTCACACCAGCTTGATCCAATCAAATAAAATATGAAAATATTCCATTCCAAAATCCAATTCACAAAGAAAAATCAAAGTAGCTAGCTACCTACACGACAAATATTATTCTCCTTCTAAGTTAAACTTAAACCAGAGTTGTGACTTTTGACCTTTCTGGTTCTAGAATTGTGTACAAAACCATGCATGTAGACAATTAACAACGAGCTAGACAATATATCCAACCTAGCTTAGCTCAGCTACCCACAGACGTCCCTAAACCCTTAAATCAAAACCGTCCAGCTTGATTTGATTAATTAATTAATCATTTCATTAAGCTTCGGCTTAATCAATGCTTGCACGTACTAGACCGTACGTCCCTGTCAATATTATAATATTGTATATTTCTTGGAAGCCGGAAATGTTTCTCACGGTCTCAATCTATATATATATAACACAAACCTCTCCATCTTCAAACTCTTTAGCTCTTCTTTCAGCTCAATACATTTCTAGCTAGCAGAAATATATTATATATATATATATATATATATATATATATATTTGCCTCTCAAAAATTATCAAGCTCTGCTAACTAGCTAGCTAGGTAGGTAAATTGCGATGGGAAACTGCTGTTTGAGGCGTGATTCTGCGGCGGTTTGGGCCAGCGAGGACGACTGGGTCAGCGTTTCTCAGCTCCACCAGCGCTCGCAGCAGCCAGAAAAGCAGAAGCTTCTCGGCGAGGATGAGTTCAGATCTTCAGCGTCCTTATCCTGTAGACGACATATACGCAGTGGCGGCGGAGATCATCAGGTGAAGATCAAGATTACAAAGCGGGAGCTGGAGGAGTTAGTAGGATCAAGAGGCGGCGCCGGAGATGTGGAGCAACTATTAGCTACGGTGATCAACGACGACCGTGATGAGCAGGTGGAGGAGCATCACCGCCCATGGAGGCCTGCCCTCCAAACTATTCCAGAGCTCAATTAGTTGACTACTTTGTCATCGTTCTATTCCATGATTAGTTTCTTTTATGTATGTATGTAGAGATTCAAATTTGTCATATGGAGTTTAGGATTTGAGGATGAATATAGTAACGTACTCTAGCTCCTTAATTATTTTGGGTTCTTGTAACTCTTGAAGCAATATCATGTGGGGTGCTAACACCAGCAATTGTGGGCCTCGTACAATTGGTCCAAGTTCGACTTTGGAAACTTTATTCCATGCCGTTCCTTTTGTCACTTGGATGGAGATGGACATTGTTCATTGACCTATCAATAGTAAAGTCTCTTCATAAGTAGTGAAAGTTGATCTATACGTACTTCACATTTTTATTTTAATTATATCATACTCAATCAACTTCATGTTTCTTATGATGTACGTAATGCTTGTTGTTGAAGCCAAGCTCTAGATTCTCCACCTCAATTATGCTAATCATTAAGATTCTCCCTCCACCTCAATTTTGCTAATCATCATTTTTATTGGCTTTTCCAAACAAAGTAATTAATTCTCTAACGAACGTTGCAACTAATCATGGACCGTGACCACAACAAATCATCAAGTACGTTGTGACGTTCCATGACACTCGGGTTACTATTCATGACGTTCGAATGTTGGCATGGACAGTTGAAGACATCTCTTTTAACCATAAATTACGAGAAGTTAACTATATATTTGAAAAATAGTCTTGTTGCTTAAGCCTTAAGGACATGTTCACCGAAAAGAAAATAATAATAATAGTAAATGACTTCACGTTTTATAGATTAATTAAGCAAAGTTTCAAAACTATAACAAGAAGTCGTTGTAGTATAGTGGTAAGTATTCCCGCCTGTCACGCGGGTGACCCGGGTTCGATCCCCGGCAACGGCGTATTTTTATATACTTTGCTTTCTTTCTTTCTTTCTGTTTTTTTACCACAAAACGGCAGCGTTCTGCTCTTTTTTACTTTTTTGAGCTCCTAACACAGTAACACACCACACGTGTGTGAGACACGAGCCATGGATTTGAAGGAGCTGTGTCACGCGTGACAAATGGCTGGTAGTCAAGTCGGGAGAGAAAATTGAAAAAGGCAATGGGTGGCGTTAATGCGCCAGTGCTCTTCTATCTGAGTTTCTGGGTCAGTGTGGGACCCACCCCCTCCCAACCAGTACAGCTATTTACTTAATACTACTGCTTCCTTCTGACCCCACACCCACCACCACTTTCAAGCTCATCTCATTCATGGCTGCTGCTGCTCCTTCTCTATACTCCTCTCTAGTAATAATATCTATCTCTCTCTTTCTGTTTCCAAAATGCCTCCTTTATTTTTTCACTCTGGCCAAACCCTTCTCTGAATTCCAAGGCTGATACTTGCAAACTGGGTTTTCCACTTCCTTTGTGTTTTTGTGAGTTGGTGAGGAGAATCAAGCCATGAAAGAAAGGGTGTCTCTAAAGCTCACTGTCCATATGTCTTTTCTACAATTCTGTATCTTGGTCCTCTGTGAGTATTCAACTCTTTCTAATTGCTTACTTTTCTGGGTTCTGCTTAAATTTGCATGATCTTGAATTTTGTCTTGTGGGTATTTGTTAGAAGTGCAGTATTTTATAACCAATGTATTTGGGTTTGGGGAGAAATTCATGATGATATGGTTATGTTCTTGCATCTTTGAATCTTGTACTTACTATTAAGGCATAGCATCCTCTGCATTTCGTTATTTTGGTAGTCTTTTGAAATTAGAATGAACTAAATTTACACAGGTTTAGGACAGTGTTGGGGTTCTGATTGCTGTTAGAACAAGTAATTACCCTCATCAGATTGATTGAACTATCTATCTCTAATAGTTCTGGGAATTATAATGCCCCAGCTTAAGACTGAATTGTGTATGCTACTGACTTGAAATTTACTAGGGAACCTATGCATCTAAGAATTTTCTGAAAGTAATGTGTGTAATTTTACTTTGTCATCCTTAGTTACCCTTGCTTTGTTCTTTTATAGGTCTCCATGTATCTTGTTGCAGCGCGCTGGATTATTTTAAAGATCCTGTCTTGACAATTAGGCAAGAAGATAGCATGTTACCTATGATTTCCCCTACCGCGGCTCCTAAGCCCTTTCTTCCCCTTCTTGCTCCTTCACCATTGGCACCATTCACAAATACTAGTGTCCCAATATTATCAGGTATTTCTAGTCCCTCCTTCTTAACTGGTCTAGTTAAATTAGATTTCCTTGGGCATTGCAAAGTCGTTGTCCTGTTGCTGTGATCACATATTTGTCCTGTTGATCTGTGCTTGTAGGACAATGTATGCTAAACTTTAGTGCTGCTGAGAGTTTGATGAGTATGACCGCAATTGATTGTTGGTCCGTTTTTGCACCATTGCTGGCAAATGTAATTTGTTGCCCACAGTTGGAAGCTACTCTCACAATCCTCATTGGCCAATCCAGTAAATACACCAATGTGCTTGCTTTAAATGGGACGGCCGCGAAATATTGTCTATCAGATATTAAGCAGATTTTGGTGAGCCAGGGCGCAAATGACACTCTTGCGCAAATATGCTCAGTTCGTTCAACAGATCTCACTGATGCATCTTGCCCCGTCATTGATGTGAATGAATTTGAGGAGACAGTGGATACTTCCAAGTTGGTTGCTGCTTGTGAGAAGATAGACCCTGTGAAAGAATGCTGTGCTCAAACTTGTCAGAATGCCATATTAGAAGCTGCTACAAGAATTGCATCGAAAACTTCTGATCTTTTGAGCACAGACGGTGCTCATGGTGTCTTACCTGATCGCGTAAGTAGAGTCAATGACTGCAAAAATATTGTCCTTCGCTGGCTGGCAAGTAAACTCAATCCTTCTCATGCCAAGGAAGTTTTAAGGGGGCTATCAAATTGCAAGATTAACAAGGGTGAGTTTATAGTAAATCATGAAGATTAGTCAGCCATTTACATTGGTATGAATTTAATATGTTAAAACTTTGGGTATTTGATTTATTTACTTTTCCAGAATTTTTTTATGGCGATTTCTCCTAAAAGTAAAAGCATCAATTTATCAGAGCCCACAGTTAAGAAATATCTATGAATGTAATAATTTTGATATAGACTCTCTCCATCACTGTTTTTCTCTATGCATTTGGAAAAAATTTCTACTGGTTGCCAAGATTATGAATTTGGAGCAGACATTTAGGTGATATTGTTGGAATTCTAGCTGCCCACTTTCATCAGTATTCTGCGCTTATACTTGTATTAGGAAAGATAATATTTTGTCTGCATGTTAGAGACTAGTTAATGTATGTTCTATAGACTAATCTTAAGTTGGAGTAATGGGTCCTGTATTTTTGTTTGGTGTGCATTTTAGTTTGTCCCCTGGTCTTCCCCAATATGAAACATGTTGCACTTGGCTGTGGGGATGAGGTAAGCAACCAGACAGCTTGCTGTACTGCTATGGACAGCTATGTCTCCCACTTGCAAAAGCAGAGTTTCATAACCAACTTGCAAGCGTTGGATTGTGCTGCATCACTGGGAATGAAGTTAAGAAAATCAAATATTACCAAAGATGTGTATAGCCTATGTCATATAAGCCTCAAGGATTTCTCCCTTCAAGGTTAGTGCTTTCTTCTAGTCCATTTTTGAGCAAACCTTAAGCATTTCTCATCATGGTACTAATACAAAATATGGAATTTTTTCTGTATGTCATTGTGATATGGGGATCAACAATTTCTACGTCTCAGTTGGAAGTCAAGGTATACATTCATTTCATTTTTGTTATGCAATTATGGTAATATACTTAAATAACTGCTTAGCATTACCAAAAAGGTGGGCTCATTGTAGGCTTTCAAATTGTGTTCTTTTGATAATGCTGCCTGGGGCCAGCTGCCTTATCTGAACAATCAGCTACCATTTATGAAATTTCATGCCAGTTAACTCTACTTTTTAGGTGTTAACACTTTATATGAACTGATATGTGTTAGGACCCTAGATACAGGGCAGCTAGTTTCAGGATATTTCATCCTCTTATAACTATTTTCTAAATTGTCTCTGAAGCTGATTTGCTCTTCCCTACATCAATGCACCACAACTCAAAAAAATTTGTTCTCTATTGTTCTTTGTGTTTTAATCTTCTAAAGTGGCATTTTTTCTCTGTTTGCACATGATAGTGTCTGGATGTCTTTTGCCAAGCTTGCCTTCGGATGCAATATTTGACAGTTCAGGGGTCAGCTTCCTTTGTGATCTGAATGATAACATTCCAGCTCCCTGGCCCATCTCTTCTCAAGGAGCAGCTTCAACATGCAGTAAAAGTATGTATAAGCTATTAACTTTTATTCACTATGTACCCTGCATTTGTGGTACTTCGTTATGCATAAAGCTTGTATTTCCTTTCTGTTATGTTTTAACGATTTCTGCCTGACTTGTTTGAATTTCAGGCGTCAAAATTCCTGCACTTCCTGCCGCAGCGTCTGCAGAAAGGGGTGAGTACACCTATTCATTTATCTTCATAGCATTATTCATTTCCTCGATGCTAATTTGGTTTTTATAAGCAATCCCCAAGTGCTGTTCAAAATTTAACTCAAAACTGCAAGGTTTGCTTCATGCAAAGAACATGTATATGGCATTCATTGAACTGTGAAACCACTTGTTTCAGAGCTTCACGGGCACCAGTTACTTCAACTAGATCTAATTCACACATAACTTGCTCCCTTCCCCAAACCACTTTGTTTATCCTTAATTCCTTATAAAATCACTAAGAACTAGCTAGAGCAGTCCCCATACACATAAAAACTGCAGTTTGCCTACATGTGGGCATCTCACTGTATTTCTTGTGGATTAGATGACATAAATCTTTCAATTGTGAATTTGTTTTCTTTCCAACTTTTCAGTTGCTTCTGAATATAACCTTAAACATTGTTCTCATGTTTTCCAGGCTTTTACAATGATGTCATGATACTTTCTCTACTCGTTGCTTCCGCAATGGCCCTTGTGATGTTATTGTAAATGAGTTACGTGCCCCCGCCGCAAACTTGTCAATCCTTGACGGAGGATTCATCAATGGCTTCGGAGGAAGATGCAAGTAACCCCAATCTAGTCGATAGAAGATTGTCGTGAACTGGGGGGATAGGTTAAACTAGATTTGAGTTCATTTCATGTTTGTAGTTTTGTACTCCCAATCATATTTATTCATGATTCTTGCCTGTGTCTGTAATAAAGTTTTTGTAAAGAAATTTAGGAAGTTGAGGGATAAGCTTGTATTGTAACTCACATCATCGAGATTGCATGTAAATTTAGTTTGCAGCCAAAATATAAGTTTTCTTTTTGCCCTGTGCATCATAGCTTCTGCTTGCAGTTACTCATATTCTATATGTGGTGCACTTCTGATACCAAAGCCATTGTTTCGATTCACTGTTGCAGCTGAACCAAATCCCAGCCGGAAGGGTCTCAGTT
Organism: Rubus parviflorus; assembly: GCA_029955375.1. NCBI lineage: Eukaryota > Viridiplantae > Streptophyta > Magnoliopsida > Rosales > Rosaceae > Rubus > Rubus parviflorus. Next base: position 982,344 of record JARGGL010000003.1, read on the forward strand.
CCGGTACAGTGATCAGGTCTTATTGAAACTATACTGATCAATGTATTGCATTTAAAGTGAGAAAAGAAAAATTGATCCAAGTTCCAATCATAGAAATCGTTTGGGTGCTTGCAGTGACCAAGTCTTAGTATCCAAATCTGATGGTTTGGGGTGTTTTACTTTTTGCTTGATCATCAAGAACTATATTGATAATATTTACTTGTTAATTAATACGATTCGGTATGTTTACAGATGACATAATCACCACAGGAACATCCTTCATGACTGATGATTCCTATGTCAAAATCTCAAAGGATGAGTAAGATAAGGTAGATCGACCCATCAAGCTATACTTATGATTCAACAAAGTAAAATCACAGGAAGGTCACCAAAAACTGAAGGTTGCTAATGTGGAAATGATTAATCTGGCAATGTTGCTAGTTTGCTAGGATAAAGTAGGCTTCGGCCAAATCCACTGATTTTGGAAGCTAGTAAGCTACTTCTACTATGGGCCGGGCTTTTCTTTTTTCTTAAATGATGATTTTTTTTTTTGTAATTTTTTTTTGAGTGAAATGATGACTATGATGAGTCCAAATCATTTGACACAATGAGATTAAGCTAGGTTGCAACGTCAGAGTCAAACCTAAAAGTCTTATTGTAGGATTAGCATATGTATGGAATTGTATAGTCGTTTATTTTGATTCGTCAACATATATAGAGCAAAAGAAAAACTTTGCTAGTTATCTGTTTGTTTCTTTATGTGGAATTGTGGATGGGATTAACTAAACAAGAAAGCCACATGTACGACGGCGATAAGTTTTCCCGGTATAAGGTGGCATGGCGACGGCCACTACGAATTAATCATCTCATAGGGAGCGTACGTTACTCATTAGTTCTTTATTCTTATTTTTGAAAACTAAAAGATTGAGAAAAATCAAATGTAAGAAAGAGACACATGCATAAAACTACATTGGTATATATTCTTTAGCAAAAGTTCCACTGTCATGCATGTTCTTTGTCAATTTGTTTTGAGTTTGAATTCAATAATATATATTCTTCAAAGAATTGTTTTTAATTAAGGTTTGGTATAATTAAGCACACCATTTAGCTAGCTAGTATAAAAGCAGGTGATGGGATTCTTACAATTGAAATACTGAGAGAATTAAAGAGAGATCGATCGAGAGCTAGGTAGGTAGATAGCATGGACTACTCTAGTGATAATAATGAGCTCTCTGAACCCATCTTGAATTACAAAAGATCTTCATCTGTGCAACCAGTGAGCTCGGAACTGGAAGACATGCTATCCAACACTGAACTTCCGTACTTCCATCGACTCCGACGCACCACCTGGATCGAACTGAAGACCCTCTTCCGCCTCGCAGCTCCGGCCGTGGTGGTTTACTTGCTCAACAATGTTGTCTCCATGTCCACCCAAATCTACTGTGGCCATCTCGGCAATCTCCAACTTGCTGCCTCTTCTCTTGGCAATACCGGCATCCAAGTCTTTGCCTACGGCCTCATGGTACGTGATATGTACATGTGCTGATACATTATTTGATAAACAAAGTTGTGATCAATAATTTTGTATATATCTTGTGTACTAATTCCATTTTTTTGGTGGTTGCAGCTTGGTATGGGAAGTGCAGTGGAGACACTGTGTGGGCAAGCCTATGGAGCACGCAAGTATGACATGCTAGGCATATATCTGCAGCGTTCAACAATCCTACTAATGGCAACTGGAATCCCAGTTATGTTCATCTACATCTTCTCCAAGCCCCTCTTGCTTGCCCTAGGCGAATCGGCCACCATTGCTTCAGCGGCCGCCATCTTTGTCTATGGACTCATTCCCCAAATCTTCGCCTATGCTTGCAATTTCCCCATACAAAAATTCCTCCAGGCCCAGAGCATCGTGTTGCCGAGCGCGTACATATCCGCGGCTGCGCTCGTGGTGCACGTGGTGTTGAGCTGGGTGGTGGTGTACAAGTTGGGATGGGGTTTGTTGGGCGCATCGCTGATGTTGAGCTTTTCGTGGTGGATTATAGTGGTGGCGCAGTTTGTGTACATATTGGTGAGTCCGAGGTGCAAACGCACTTGGAGAGGTTTTAGCATGCAGGCATTTTCTGGGCTTTGGAGTTTTTTGAAACTGTCTGTTGCGTCTGCCATAATGCTTTGCCTTGAGACTTGGTACTATCAGATTATAGTTTTGCTTGCTGGGTTGCTTCAAGATGCTGAAATTGCCTTGGACGCTCTCTCTATTTGGTAAGCAAGTGCGCGCTTATGGAAAAATTATACTGTATATGCTCTCTAGCTTTCTATATACTAATTATTTCTTCTTGACCTAGCTTAGAGCATATTCCTAATTTTCCTTGCTACTAAATTTCTGGGACCAACTTGCCGGAAGGTTACAATCTTGCTCTCTTAGCACCACTACAAATAAATATATATATATAAATCTTTCCATAAATTTGTGGTGGATACTAGCTAGGCTGAAGGTAGCTACAACAAGAAGTCAATTTGTGCTTTGAACAAATTGAAATGTCTTGTTTCCGCTATGATGATGATCTATCTATTTGTTTTCAGTGGCTTTGATAGATTATAAGTAGAATGATAAATCATGTAAATAGTATATATATATTCTGAGACGTAACACTATATCGACTGTCTCACTCAATATCTTCATGTACTGTCTTAAAAATACAAGTGTAACGATCAATATTTAGGGTTTAATTATTTATATTTAAAGTTTAAACACATAATAACACCCGTACGTCATCATAATCTCCAATATATAACTTTTACATAGTTAAATTAATATCGTTTGGCATATTTAATCAATGTTTTTCTAATGGAGTACTTGATTAATATTGCAGCATGGCCATATCTGGATGGGTGTTCATGGTAGCTGTGGGTTTCAATGCTGCAGCAAGGTCTGTTACTTAATTAATCACAATATTCTCATATATACGACGTAAGTTTAGACATAAGCACATAAAGTTCGGGGCACCAAATCCTGATATGTATGGATAATTGTTAACAGTGTGAGGATTGGGAATGAGCTTGGGGCAGGACATCCAAAGTCGGCCGCATTTGCAGTAGTAATTGTGACATCAAGCTCGTTCATCATCTCCGTAGTGTGTGCCATAGTTGTGATTGCATTACGACATGTCATAAGCTACGCCTTCACTGAGGGCGAGACTGTGTCCGATGCAGTCTCAGACCTATCTCCTTACCTTGCTGTCTCTATTATACTCAACGGCATCCAACCTGTTTTGTCTGGTACGTCACAGCTATATATATATACTCCTCCTTAATTTCTTTTTGTTTTTATTGATGCATGAGGTTTCTTCTAGTTATATATACTCTGCGTCACATACCTAGGTTTTGCTCTAATAAAGCTAATAACCGCAAATGAAAAAAAAAAAAAAGGTCTCACATTTTTTATTTTATTTAGAAGATTGATCGACTTCAGAATAATTTTGAGATTGTTCTTATTTTAAGTCATCCTTCAAAGTCCGGTCGTTTCTAGAAAAATAAACTACAGTAATTGGTTAGCCAATCATTTGATTAATTACTATCATCCTTAACTATTTGTTGTTTTTTTATGAAGTGTACTTGTCAAAAATAAATTATTTGATGATTTCGGATATAGATAATTTTAGAGACAATCGATATTTTATAGAAATAATCTATAAAAAATAAAAACCAACACAATAAATCGTTCCTCAAAAGTGTACAAATTTACACTTATTTGCTTCATTAATACAGCTAACCTGTGTTTTTCTTAGGAAAACCTAATCGATAGACCACTTTGCAACAAACTAATTAAATTAAATGACGGCTTTACATGGTCCAGGTTGACAAGTTTGCTTTGGAAAGAAGAAAGGAAAAGATCGATTTCATTCTAGAATAGAGAAATTGTTAAATTTCCTAATATATATTCAACATGAAGAGTAGTATTTAAGTTTGTTAAGTTTTACTAGTTAATTATATTTTGTCTCAAATCTTAGAGAAAAGTAGCTTGGTGAGTCTGTGCAAGTGTGCAACAGATCGAGTGGGTTAGAATTAACGTTCACGTAACTCTATCTTTTATTTAAGCTTTTTAATTATCTTTTTTTTTGGACGAAAGCTTTTTAATTATCAGTAACTCTATCTTTTATTCTTTTTGACTCAGATGGCCAATTAGGGAAAACCTTGTCGGTCTTTAATTTTGTATATAATAATTACTTGAATAATTGATCTGGCAAAGTGATAGATTCATGAATTAACTAGTGATATATTTTGAGTGGAGCTAGCTGCATGCAGAGGCCATATCCAACTTGGAATTTATATTCGATCTGGTCCCTTCATGGACCATATATAGTTCATAGATGAATCATATCCGACATATTTTCTGCTGTGATTATCATATTAATTGATGGCGTGTCTCAATTAGCCCATTTATGCATGAGCTCAATTATCTTTTCTTTGATGAAGCTGACATTTTAATTATGACCGGTTGGCAGAATTTCCTTTATACGACCAGTCAATATATATAACTAGAAAGATGTAAAACATGATTTGATTTATCATCTTCAATAATTTATGGTGATTTTATAATAAGTTGTAGTTATTTTTTGAAAATTAAATAAATACTTAAGTATTTGTCTCTAGCAGTATTCTCCATTATTTATTTTCATTATCTTTCTAAACTCGCACGATGTGTAATCTCATAGTCCGAAATGTTCATTAGTTTTAGAAAATATGTGAACAACTTTGATTTTGAAATTTCACACTAACGAAAGAAGAACTCGATAATGGAACATACCGGAATTGGTAATGGTAAGAATAGTAGTTCCACTCAGCTAGCTAGGCTTCCCTTTCATTGAAGGACGGGCAAAAGGCTAGGTGTTTTCATTTCATTGCATGATCTTCTTCAAATAACATATCATGTCGCAATCGATCTGAATAATGAAATGATTGAAACACCCATTCAATTAAGTGCTACATGCATGAATGAAACAAAAGTACTAATTAATATGTATATGCATGCATCAAATAAACTAAGAAATCTAACAGTCAAGATGCTGAAATGTATCTTCTTCAATTCATGGGCTTGTAGTTGAACATCAAGGTCGTCGTTCGTGGTCCAGTCCTGCTTAATTTGTACGTTAATTTAGCTAGGGTTTGTTCTTTTGTGTTTGCATCGTATTCATAATTATTTTATTTTCTTGGGCTCTAAATTAAGGGGTGGCTGTTGGGTGTGGATGGCAAGCATTTGTAGCATATGTTAACGTCGGATGTTACTACATCATTGGTGTTCCTTTGGGTTGTGTTCTCGGCTTCAAGTTCGACTTTGGTGCCCAGGTAATTAACCTTTTTTTTTTTTCTAATTATAAATACATTCTAAAAATGCTGCTTTATTTTACTTGTTCTTCTTGTCTTTGGTTTCATATATATGGTTCTTCTTTTTGTTTTTCATTAGGGAATATGGTCTGGGATGATAGGAGGAACATTGATACAGACGGTCATCTTATTGTGGGTCACATTTCGGACTGACTGGAATAAAGAGGTACTTAATTAAGGACTAATTAGCCAGGATTAACCAGTTAATGTTACTTATAATTAATTGTTTAATTTCATGCAGGTCGAAAATGTAAAAAGTCGTTTGGACCAGTGGGATGACCAGAAAGAGCCTCTTCTCACAGAATAATAGCTAGCTAGATGGGATAAGCCAATGGTATTTGGCATCAGCTACTTACTTGCCATTTACGTGCATGGAAATTTTTTTTGAATAAATGTATTCTTCATTCTTCAATGGTGTTGTTTTTTTTTTTGGCAAATAATATGGTCTTGTTTGTTTAAAGAGAGAAAAATTAGTTGGGTCAATAACTATTTACTAGTACGCTCAAGTCCAGCCAGCATATAATTAATTTTGTCTGTTGCTTCATGGACTCCCAGTACGTACTCCTACTGTCATTTCTGGGTTTATAATATTAGGGATTAGGGTTAGACCATTAACATTGGTCATGTTTTTTTTTTTTTTTTATCAAAAAATCTTCGAGTGCTATTGTCCTAATCTGATAGGTTCCTGACGTGACAAGAGGCATCACCACGCACCGAAAGTAATAGTCTATCAATATCTAATTCTCTGCTAAAGTAAGTTCCTTCCCTAATTAAGCAATTCTCATACGTATTTTATATATAAATTAAGATTTTAGTTGACAAATATAATTTTTCCCATACTCGATCGATCGATCGCACTTGCATATATATTGTCACTTTACAAATGATATAATTTTTCTTTTTATTAGTAAAATGATAAAATTAAACTCAGATGTACGTGGGTGGATTGACAGAAAGTTAAACAAGACCAAAAATCCAAAATACAGAACTTTACAAACCTAGTCTCACCGATAACGTGGCGAAAACAAACTCATTCTCTTATATATGCTTTTAATCAATGCAGCCTCATCTTCTTTCTAAGTACCCATTTTCTTATTGTCCAAAAAAAAGTTACCCTTTTTCTTGCTTCATATAGTCCAACTACAACACACCCATCACAAATACTACACTATGAGCACTCAAGAAGAGCTCCACCAACCCATCTTAAGCTCCGAACCCGAAGCACCAGAAGAAGCAGCCTTCGCTACTAATGGCGTACTGGAGTCCTCTCCACTTGAGAAGGTACTATCCGACACCGAGTTGCCGGGTTTGCAGAGGTTCCGGTTGGCCACGTGGATTGAACTCAAGCTCCTCTTCCGCCTTGCTGCCCCTGCCGTCTTTGTCTATGTCATCAACAATACCATGTCACTCTCCACCCGTGTATTTGCAGGCCACCTCGGCAATCTAGAGCTTGCGGCTGCCTCCCTCGGCAACAGCGGCATCCAACTCTTTGCCTACGGTCTCATGGTACATTTTATCTAATAAGAGAACATTACTTCATATTACGACTCTCACTTTTTAGAAGAAAAAAAAAATCCACATTTAATTATTTCCTAAAAATAAATATTTGATTACCTGAAAGCACTTTTAACACTTCAAAAAACATCTTCCACCATAGTTTTAATTGTTTTTGTTTTTCTTGTACGTAGTTAGGTATGGGAAGTGCGGTAGAGACACTATGTGGGCAAGCCTACGGTGCCCACAAGTACGACATGTTAGGCATATATCTCCAACGAGCAACCATAGTCCTAACCATCACCGGACTTCCACTTCTCGCTGTCTTCATCCTATCCAAACCCTTATTGCTCTTACTCGGCGAATCATCTGCCGTAGCCTCTGCAGCCGGGGTTTTCGTCTACGGTTTGATCCCACAAATCTTTGCTTATGCCATCAACTTTCCCATCCAAAAATTTCTCCAGGCACAGAGAATTGTGCTTCCAAGCGCCTACATATCTGGGGCTACTCTTGGGGTGCACTTATTGATTAGTTGGGTGGTTGTGTACAAGCTGGGGTGGGGTTTGATTGGTGCGTCGTTGGTTTTGAGCTTGTCGTGGTGGATCATCGTAGTTGCTCAGTTCGTCTACATTTTGACAAGCAGCAAGTGTAAGCAGACATGGAGTGGGTTTAGTTTGCAGGCGTTTTCGGGGTTGTGGGAGTTCGTTAAGTTATCGGCTGCATCGGCTGTGATGTTGTGCTTGGAGGTGTGGTACTTTCAGGTGCTAGTGTTGATTGCTGGCTTGCTAAAGGATCCTGAGCTTGCGTTGAACTCTTTGGCCGTATGGTAAGAAACTAATTAAACTCTTAACTCTATCCACATTGCTAACAAAAAAGGACATGCATATATACATTAGTTATTAAATGGTTTTATTAAGGTCACTCATTGGAGGAATTTTTTCATGGTACCGTCACTCCACGTGGCATATGTGACGGTGCCATGTGATTGGTTCATTGAATATTTTATATTTTATGTATTGAATATTTTATTCCTCCACTAACTGTTTAATTAATATTTTATATACACTGACCAATCAAAGTAGCCCGTCACATATGCCACGTGGAGTGACGGGTTCACTTAAAAATTTTTCCACTCATTGAGATGTTTTTCCCCTGACCATTTAAAATGGTCCGCACAAATATGTGACGACGAGAATTTAGGATTTAAATTTTTTTTGAAAAGGGCTCACAATTTTAATTTTAGAGAAAATAATCTATTACTTGAGCAAGTCTATTATTTCTTTTAAAACTCACATGAAAAATTTGTTATGCGCGCATTTAACTCGAGTAATATATTGATCACGTTGACGGTATATCTTTTCACTTAGTCATAAGATGTGGGAGACAATTGATTATTACAAGTAAATAAACTTTTCTAAGAATTTAACATAGTTCGATACAGAAGGGATCGACGTGACATTACATTTGAACTTGATTAGCTAGGAATATACGATACTACATATGACCACAAAAGGACAGAAGCCAATTAGAATTAGTCATCAGTCATCACCAAATTTATGATAGAAACACATAAATATACACATATATGGGGCTTCGATCTCTATCATGCCAACCTTATGTATGGACTACTACACAGATATAACATCCATGAAATCCTAGCCTTTAATAATTGTGTCTTGTCTATCATGGTAAAAAAAACCAAGAAAAAACTAATTACTTCTATCCAACTTTCTGTGGCATGCTTCTAGTCAGAAATTATCCAACTTGACTATATATACGGTTTTTTTTTTTGTGGACAAGACTATATTAGCCTTCCTGCACGCGCTATGCGCGTGCGGAAGACCGCACTCGCGCGTGCGTATTATTCGTGTCTTAATTTCTGGTGTAAATTTATCTAGTGGTCTCCGATGTGCCAAAAATTTGTTTATTCGTGTCCTAATTTCTGGTGCTGTATATCGATGTAGGGATTTTTAATATTAAAAATTGATTATATTAAGAATCCATCAAAATTATAATTTTATTTTTTGAATTAAATAAAAAATGAATGTTCAAATATTTTGAATAAAGAAATTAATAAAGACTAATAAATTTATAATTGAATGAAGTTGGCAAGTGGGTGGGTGTGGGGCCATACACATATTTTTATTTATTTTCTAAATATACTATTTACTCTTTTGCCTTTTTGTTTTATTAAATTTTCTATTTTGATTGATATATGATTTGAAGGATAAATCTTGAGTTTTTAAATGTTTACCAAGAACTCAAGTTTTGACATTATATATATAGATATACCGTTGGAGATGAATTTAATTCCTTCTATTCAACTGGTCTACCAAAAGTTAATTTCTTCCGTCCATGGCGCGAGTATCAGTAGCGAGCATTCATAGTTTTTGGTGTATATCATTATTATCATCACATGCATCACCTAACGTACTTAAAGATAGTAAACGAGCATCATATATTACCTCTGCTACCCAATTTTTTTTTTTTTTTTTTTAAAGAAGACGAAGAAGTAGAAACATCAACTTATAGTTACGTTTAAACGTACACGCAGAGGTATATAAACTAAATTCATGGCTTAATTCATCTTGTGCAGCATGGCGATAAATGGAGTGGTGTTCATGGTTTCAGTTGGGTTTAATGCAGCTATAAGGTAAATGATTGATTTAGCCGATGATTTTCCAAATTATAACTATCACTAATTGTTTGTTAATGAGCAATTATGAGCTAGCTAGGTAACTATATATCTATGCAGTGTGCGAGTAAGCAATGAGCTAGGTGCTGGGAATCCAAAGTCGGCAGCATTCTCGGTTGTGATAGTAACACTTGTGTCGTTAGCGATTGCTATCGTTGAAGCCGCCATTGTGCTGGCGCTCCGTGATGTAATCAGCTACGCCTTTACCAGCGGCGAAACTGTGGCCAAAGCCGTCTCTCAGCTCACTCCATATTTGGCCGTCACCCTAATCCTTAATGGGATTCAACCTGTCCTCTCGGGTTAGTTCGCAAGGACTCTTAGAATTCACCACTCTTTTACTGATTGGTTTTAGATACTTTTTGGTTCAATTATCAGCTAGGAATCAAAAAGCATATATATACCAATCTAGTACGTCTATCTAAATAATTCGGTTCAAGATTATCTTATGACATGCATCTTTTGGCAGGCGATGTATGACAAGATATATATAATTTTGTTGTTTTGCCTTTAAGATAATGTGCAGAAATATATATACATGTCGTACGTACATTGTTCGTCTCCATTTGCTTATCATATTCCAATCGAACTCATATTCTTTGGTCAATTTAAGAATCTTCCAAGTGCAGAACAGTGTGGCAAATTTGGAAAGAATATATAACAAATTGACAGGTAGTAGATAGTCTTGCTTATTCACAATACAGATGCCAAAGGAGCATATATCATCATGCATATATTAAAATAAAATACGTGCGCAACAACAAGAATTTAGAGTTTAGAATGGAGAGTTTATTTTCGTAAAAAATGTGAATATGTGACTATATTTAAGTGAATATCAACGTATTCTATACGTTGCTGTGATCGATTTTCATATATTTGGTAATTGTTTATTTTAGGGGTGGCTGTTGGATGTGGATGGCAAGCATTTGTGGCATATGTGAATGTGGGGTGCTACTATGTGGTTGGAATCCCATTAGGTTGTCTTCTAGGATTTAAGTTCGACCTTGGTGCTGAGGTACGTGTATATATATATACTAATAATACTATTACCAATTAATATCATGTATGCACTATATGACACTTTTCAGTCAAAGAAAAAGTAATTAAAGAAGCATGCAGGGAAAGTGAATGAAATTGAGATACATGCATGCATGCAGGGAATATGGTCGGGGATGATAGGAGGAACATTGATGCAGACCATCATCTTATTGTGGGTAACATTTCGTACGGACTGGATAAAAGAGGTAATTACATATATGTAATTAATATTGATTCACTTACACTTATTAGTTAAAGAGGCTAGCTAGCTAGCTAGGTGATATATGCTGTGAGAATTGAATGTAATTGTTTCAGGTGGACACGAGTAGAAAGCGTTTGGAAAAATGGGACAACTCTAATAAGCAGCAGCAACAACCTCTTCCGAAAACCTGATCAATCAAATTGATAGAGGAAGCCACAAATTTCCAACAATAACAGTTTTCTAATAATCACTCTGGGCTCTCAATTCTATTTTGTACCAATTAATTTGATTCGAAAATTAACTTTGATAATAATTTACCCGTACGTCAATATTAATTAGCTATAATCCTTGTTTTTTTAAAAACAGAATTAGCTATTATCCCTGATTCAAGAATAATAATCTTGGTAGCTTAATTATTAAAGGCGTGCAAAGCTTGTAAAGAAGGGCCCTGATCGACGCGAACTGGTGGAACCACCCTCTGATTGTATTGGTGGGATAATATTATTGCATGAAAATAAGGAAGAAATCAATGAGATGATTAAGGGCGTGCATGCCAATATGCCAAGCATGAAAGGAGCTAGCTAGCCTATGTGGGGAAACAATATATATCACACAAAGAGAGTGGCAAACATGAACTTGATGTGCGCTGTAATTCTAATTAACTACTCTCGAGTTACTATTTTTTTTTAAATCATACAACAACTATCATACGACTATGAGAGTTGAACTTGTGACCTTCTACTTACGAAAGATAGACTGATGTCACTAAACCAAATTATCGTGAGTTTCTCAAGTTATATTGTTTGAGCAACCTAATTAAGCCAATGCCATAACATGGGAATCCATTAATCCCAATTACTAAAGTTAAATAATACATTTACTAAAAACAAAATTAAACATGTAATTTCTTAGCATGTAAGAAATAAATGAGATTAATCACCACACTCATTGATAAAAAATAACATCTTAAGCAAAATATTGTTATTGATGTTTGGTATATCATGCCAGAAATATTATACGGACAATCACATTATCTCCATATATAAATTTTTTTTTGTCAAAGTCCATATATAATAGTTAGAGGTTGAGTGTTGTTTGCAGATGGTAGATACGGTCAGCTATGTATTCATTAATTTCTTTTTGGTTTGGTAATTTTGAAACATATCGATCTGCTATCCCATTACGTCACATACTCACAGCCATATATATAATCCTTTTTTCTTTTTGCTTTTGTTGATGAAGCTTCTATTTATATATGCTCTGCGCCACGTACCTAAATTTTGCTCTAATAAAGCTAACGGCAACTGAAAAACAAGTATAATTAATCTCACTTTTTTTTTAATTAGAAGATCGACTTTAGATTTTGAGATTTGTTCTTATTTTAAGTCATCCTTCAAAGTCTGGTCATTTCCGGGAAAATCAGCTAATTAGTTAGCTATTCATTTCAGTACTATCATCCTTAACTATTTGTTGTTTTTTATGAAGTGTACTTCCCAACAAAGTATAAATTATTTGTTGATTTCGGATATAGATAATTTAAGAGACAATTGATATTTTATAGAAATAATCTATAAAATATAAAAACTAACACAATAAATCGTTCCTCAGACATGTACATTATACACTTATTTGCTTTATTAATACAATTACCTGTGTTTTTCTTAGGAAAACCTAATCAATAGACCACTTTGCAACAAATTAAACGACGGTTTTACGTACATGGTTCATGTTGACAAGTTTACTCTGGAAAGAAGAAAGTAAATTGGTAAACTTCCTAATATCCAAATTAAGAGTAGATTTAAGTTTGTTTTTGCTAGCCATGACGGTCGCAAATTAAGTTAATTATATATTGTTTCAAATCTTACAGAGGCTGCTATAAGATGGTGTGATACTGTGATAAGGAGGCAGCTATTCCTACTATCCACAATCTTTCAAACTAAAAAAAAATCTTAGTAAAGTAGCTTATGTGCATGCAAGAGAGTGGGTGATAATTAATGTTACACTGTTGTAGTTTAAGATTTTTTGCACTATTTTAATCATTGATTGCCTAAAAACATCTATAACAGATTAGCCAAAATTAAAATTTGAGTAGTTTTGAAAGTAATTTACAGCTCCAACAAACTTAACTTTTGAAGTAAATTTGACTAGTTTTGAAGTAGCTAGTTTAGAGTAAAGTTACATACTTAAATTTAATTTTAGTCAAACCTTATATTATTTAATTAGGGAGAAGAGATAAATTAACTTAAAGATAAACTTTTTCAACGTTGATTTTTCTTTTCTTTTAACTTGTTTCGTAAACCCTAAACTTAAAATAACAAATATTGCTGGTAGAATTTTAAAAGTGACCAACCATATGAAGTTTTTTATGCTATCTTGGAATGGCATCGTCTCTCTAGGTCTCCTGTGCTTGACAACAATAACCAGTCTATTATGCTCTATTGGAAGAAACCTGCCTCAGGCCATTTTAAACTTAACATTGACGGTACCAGAATTACTACTGGTTTAATTGGTGCTGGAGGTATTCTCAGAAATAGTGATGGTGTGTGGATTAAGGGTTTTATGCATAATATTGGTTCTGGTGATATCCTCTCTGCTGAAGCATGGGGTCTCTATACTGGCCTGAAACTTGCCCATGACCTCCATATAAAACACTTGGAAGTGGAAAGCGACTCTGCTTTGGTGATAAACTTAATTCGGCAGAATGCTCATGAGATGCATCCCTTGGGGACCCTTATCCATAACTGCAAAGTCTTGATGCAGCAATTTGACTACTGCACTATTAATCATGCTTATAGAGAGACGAATCAAGTGGCTGACTTGCTTGCCAAAGACAGCGTTAACAGCCCCAAAGGAATCCACCTCCATTCCTCTCCTCCTGGGCACATTGTTATGGTTGTGCTGGATGACTTAGCTGGAACTACTGCCTCTAGAGTAATACGCTCTAGCTCTAGCTCTATTTTTTAGGCTATTTTGCTTTTGCCTTTACGCCCTCTGGGCCTCCTTGTAACCAAAAAAAAAATATCAAAGTTTTTTTCCCATTTAACTAGTTAAAATGACTACAAGCTACTGTTGGAGATGTTGTATCTACAACCGAAGAGTAGTATCCAAAAACCCCTTTAAGCTTTTTAATGAGTGCTCTATCTTTTGACTCAGATGGGTCTATTAGGGAAACCCTTGTCGGTCTTTTTATAAAAAATGACTTCAATAATTGATCTGCCAAATTCATGGAGCTAGCTGCATGCAGACTTGCAGAGGTCGCATGCAACTTGGAATGTAATTTATAGTGGTGGGCACTGAGGAGGTCCAACACGTACAATTAATATTCTGGTCCCTTCATGCATGGACCATACATAGTTCATAAGCAATCAGATCTAGGCGTGACATTTATTATTTTATGTTTTTTTATTGTCTTTCTAAACTTGCACGATGTGTAGTCACATAGTCCGAAATGTTCATTAGTTTTCAGAAAATATGTGAACAACTTTGATTTTTGAAATTTCACACCAACGAAAGAAGAATTCACGGAACATACCGGAATTGGTAATGGTAAGAATAATAGTTCCCCCCATCAAGTATAGGCTTCCCTTTCGTTGAAGGACGTATGGGCAAAAGGTGTACGTTTTCATTTCATTGCATCAAATTAAGAAATCTAATAGTCAAGATGCTGAAATGTATCTTCTTCAATTCATGGGCTTGTAGTTGAACATCAAGGTCGTTCGTGGTCCTGCTTAAAGTTGTGTTTGCATATCAAGAAGAGCTCCACCAACCCAACTTAAGTAGCCATTTTCCTGCTTCATAAAGCCCAACTACAGCACATCCATCATAAACACTACACCATGAGCTCTCAAGAAGAGCTCCACCGACCAATCTTAAACTGCGAAGAAGCCGAAGCACCAGAAGAAGCAGCCTCCGCAGCTAATGGCGTACTGGAGTCCTCTCCACTTGAGAAGGTGCTATCAGACACCCAGTTGCCGTGTTTCAAGAGGCTCCGGTTGGCCACATGGATTGAACTCAAGCTCCTCTTCCGCCTTGCTGCCCCTGCCGTCTTTGTCTATGTCATCAACAACACCATGACACTTTCCACCCGTATCTTTGTAGGCCACCTCGGCAATCTAGAGCTCGCCGCTGCCGCCCTCGGCATCAGCGGCATCCAACTCTTTGCCTACGGACTCATGGTACGTATAGTTTATCTAACAAAAGAACATTATATTATATTATGACTCTCACTTTTTAAATATCTATTTGGAAGTGTTTTCGTAGAAAACTGTGTCATGAAAATGAATTTGAAAACACTTTAAAGGGCTTACATAACAAGAAGTAGAAGAAAGAAAAAATCCACATTTAATTATTTCCAAAACATATGAATTTAATTATCTGAAAGCACTTTTAACACTTCAAAAAACATCTTCCGTAGTTTTAATTATTTTTGTTTTTCTTGTAGTTAGGTATGGGAAGTGCGGTAGAGACACTATGTGGACAAGCCTACGGTGCCCAGAAGTACGACATGTTAGGCATATATCTCCAACGAGCAACCATAGTCCTAACCATCACCGCATTTCCACTTCTTGCGGTCTCCATCCTATCCAAACCCTTATTGCTCTTACTCGGCGAATCATCTGCCGTAGCCTCTGAAGCCGCGGTTTTCGTCCACGGTGTGATCCCACAAATCTTTGCTTATGCCATCAACTTTCCCATCCAAAAATTTCTCCAGGCACAGAGAATTGTGCTTCCAAGCGCCTACATATCTGGGGCTACTATTGGGGTGCACTTACTACTTAGTTGGGTGGCTACGTACAAGTTGGGGTGGGGTTTGATTGGTGCGTCGTTGGTTTTGAGCTTGTCGTGGTGGATCATCGTAGTTGCTCAAATCGTCTACATTTTGACAAGCAGCAAGTGTAAGCAGACATGGAGCGGGTTTAGTTTGCAGGCGTTTTCGGGGTTGTGGGAGTTCGTGAAGTTATCGGCTTCATCGGCTGTGATGTTGTGCTTGGAGGTGTGGTACTTTCAGGTACTAGTGTTGATTGCTGGCTTGCTAGATGACTCTGAGCTTGCGTTGAACTCTTTGACCGTATGGTAAGAAATGAACTAATTTTTTTTTTGGCTAATTAAAAATAGTATTTAACATACACACCCATGACAACATTACAAAACACAAATAAACCAACTAAGATTAGAGTTACACAAATAAGGACATGCAGCCCAGACCCACACACTACAATTTAAGCCTAGACCCAAATTTTAAAGGTGCAATTACATAATCAGGTCTTTCTTTACTTTATTTACAAGTTTGCCATTATACCAACCCAAAAGTGTGTGCTACTAGATATTTGTGCAGTAGCAGTAGTGAATATTCATGCAATAGCAATAACGTGTATCCGTGCAGTAGCAGTAGTGATTATCCGTGCAGTAGCAATAAAAAATATCCGTGTAGTAGTATTAGCAAATATCCGTGCAGTAGCAATAACGGTATTATATATCACTATGCAGTAGCAACTATTACGACAAGTATGCAGTAGAAGCGATCATGACTACTATGCAGTAGCAACTATTATGACTACTATGCAGTAGCAGCTATTAAGGCTGCTATGCAGTAACAACTATATACCAAGATTAGTATGTAGTAGCAGCTATCACGATAAGTTTGCAGTAGCAGCTATCACGCTAAGTTTGCAGTAGCAACTATCAAGAGATATTGCACTGCTACTGCTACTACACGAATATATTGTACTAGTATTGCACGCTACTGCTACCGTTACTGCTACTACACACATATATGCTACAGGTATTGCAAGTTATTGCTACTGCACTGATACTGCACTATACTGCTACCGTTACTGCTACTACACTGATACTGCACTGCTACTGCACCGATACTGCACTGATACTGCTACAGTTACTGCTACTGCACTGATACTGCACTGTTACTGCACTGCTACTGCACTGCACTGATACTGCACTGATACTGCACTGATACTGCACTTCTACTATACGCATATATACTATTAGTATTGTACCATACTGCTACCATTACTGCTACTGCACTAATAGTACTACACGAATATCTATTTTTGTTACAAAACGAATATATGATATTGTTACTGCTACTGTATAAATATATGTTAAATGATATATGTTATTATACGAATATTTATTTCTGCTATTGCATTTACAAATGCTACTGCTACTGCACAAATATCTATTTATGTTATTACACAAATATATGCTACTGTTACTGCTACTGCACGGATATCTATTTCTGTTAATGTACGGATATCTGTTTCTACTATTGCATGAATATATGCTACAGTTACTGCTACTGCATATATATTTGTTGTTACTATTGTACGGACTGCTACTGCACGGATATATGGCGGCACACTTTGAGTTTTTTTTTTTTTTTGTGTTGGTACACACATTGAGTTCCAAACCCAAAACTTAGAAGAGGACAAAAAAGTAATTTAACACTTGCCACATGTAAACTTGTAAACAACTTGTCTTTATGTGTAAAAAAATTTACTTATATGCATGAATTAAAAGTTTGTGGACTTTGGAGAAAAATGAAGAGATGTCATGGGCTTTTCTATAGTTTACTAAATTAAAAATTCATTTCAAAACCGCAAGAAAACGCGGTAAGAAACTAATTATATCCTTAATGCAAACAAAAAATAACATATATACACTAGTTATCAATTGACTTTATTAAGTTCACTCATTAGATTTCATCACATACGAGAATAAAATATGTACGTGACTACACAATTTAGGGTTTATCGAAAGTTCGGAACTCACAGTTCCAATTTTAAATGGTAACAATATATTTTCTCTTAAAACTCAAATGAAACATGCTTTATGCAATTAACTCAAGTAATATATCACGTTGGCGGTGTATCTTTTCACTTAAGTCATAAGATGTGGGATCAACATGACATGCATTACATTTCAACGTTACTAAGAATATTTTTGATACTACGTACATGATCACAAAAGGACACAAGCTAATCAGTCGTCACCAAATTGTTCGTAGTATGACAAAATTAAACACATATTATATTTAAATATATATATGGGTCTCTCCGATAATGCCAACCTTCTACTATGGAATTATGAATAGCTACACAAATAACTTCCTTGAAATCCTTGCCTTTAATTATTGTGGCTAGCTAGTCTCTAATAACACTTACAAAAAAAAATAGTCTTTAATAACCTCTTTGTATTACCCAAAGGAAGAAACTCCTCACTATCAAGTATCAACATCCATGTCTGTCTACCTAATTTTCTATGGTACCCCTGGTGCATGCCTAAATATCATTTCTGACTAGCTAACTTGACTATACTGTTGGAGATAAATTTAATTCCTTTGCCAATACCATAATGGTCTACCAAAAGTTTCTTCCATGGCGTAAGGATCAATAGAGACCGTTCATAGTTTTGGTGCATGTCAAATCATACAGTTCACTTAACTTATTTAAAGACAGTAAACCAGCATTCTTAGCTTTGCTTTCCACTTGAAACCCAAAAAGGAAAAAAGAAGCGGAAACATCTACTTGTATATAGCTGTGTTCATACTTCATACTTGCACTTACATGTCTATAAACTAAATCCATGGTTTAATTCACCTTGTGCAGCATGTCGATAAATATGCTGTTGTTCATGGTTTCAGTTGGGTTTAATGCAGCTGTAAGGTAAATGATTAAGTCGATGATTTTCGAAATTATAATTTTCATTTTCGTTAATGAACTATTGCAAATATATGGAACGTACATATATGCAGTGTGCGAGTAAGCAATGAGCTAGGTGCTGGGAATCCAAAGGCGGCAGCATTCTCGGTTGTGATAGTAACACTGGTGTCGTTAGCAATTTCTATCGTCGAAGCCGCCATTGTGCTGGCACTCCGTGATGTAATCAGCTACGCCTTTACCAGCGGCGAAACTGTGGCCAAAGCCGTCTCTCAGCTCACTCCATATTTGGCCGTCACTCTAATCCTTAATGGGATTCAACCTGTCCTCTCGGGTTAGTTCGCAAGCATATATACCAATATAGTCTATCGATTTAAATAATTCCGTTCAAGCTAGGTTATCTTATGACATGCATCTTTTGGCAGGTGATGTATGACATGATATAGATGCCACTTCCATATAATTTTGTTGTCTTTCCTATGAGATAATGTGCAGAAATATATATACATGTCTTACATACATTGTTCATCTCCATTTGCTTATCATATTCCAATCGAACTCATATATATTATTCTTTGGTCAATTTAAGAATCTTCCAAGTGCAGAACAGTGTGCCAAATTTGGAAAGAGTATGTAACAAATTGATAGGTAGTAGATAGTCTTGCTTAATCGCAACACAGATGCCAAAGGAGCATCATCTCACACACACACACACACATATACACACACATACATATATATATATATATATATATATATATATATATATTAAAATAAAATATGCAATAACAAGAATTTAGAGTTTAGAATCCAGAGTTTATTTTCGTAAAAATTTAAATACATAGACAATATTTAAGGGGAGTATGTATCTTATACTTTACTGTGATCGAATTTCATATATTTAGTAATTGTTTATTTTAGGGGTGGCTGTTGGATGTGGATGGCAAGCATTTGTGGCTTATGTGAATGTGGGATGCTACTATGTGGTTGGAATCCCATTAGGTTGTCTTCTAGGATTTAAGTTTGACCTTGGTGTTGAGGTACGTATATTTATATACGTATATATTATATATAATAATAATACTATTACCAACTAATATCATGTAGAGTAAAATTCTCAAATGGTATCCAAACTATCACGAAATACACTTTTTGGTACCGACAAATGTTTAGGGAGTTTGGTGGTACCCAAACTATGTCTCCGTTAGCCTCATTAGTACCTCCGTCCAATTTTTCGTTAAAAAAAAATCATCAAGGGTCAGACAAAAAACATTCACTCTTTTTTGTCATGTGCACTTTGGTAAAATTATTCACTCTTTGTGTTTTTGGTCTGACCCTTGATGACTTTTTTTTTTAAACGAAAAATTGGACGGAGGTACTAATGAGACTAATGAAGACATAGTTAATAGTTTGGGTGCCACCAGACTCTCTAAGCATTTGTGGGTACAAAAAAGTGCATTTCGTGATAATTTTGGTATCATTTGAGGATTTTACCCTATTATGTATGCACTATATGGCACTTTACAGTCAAAGATAAAGTAAAGAAGCTAGACAAGGCAGAAAAAAAATTTCTCAGCAAAGAAATTATATATGGGAAAGTGAAAATGAAATCGATATATATGCATGCAGGGAATATGGTCGGGGATGCTAGGAGGAACATTGATGCAGACCATCATCTTATTGTGGGTAACATTTCGTACGGACTGGATAAAAGAGGTAATTACATATATGTAATTAATATTGATTCACTTACACTTCTTAGTTAAAGAGGCTAGCTAGCTAGCTAGGTGACATATGTTGTGAGAATTGAATGGAATTGTTTCAGGTGGACACGAGTAGAAAGCGTTTGGAAAAATGGGACGACTCTAATAAGCAGCAGCAACAGCCTCTTCTGGAAAGCTGATCAATCAAATTGATCGAGGAAGCCACAAGTTTCCAATAATAACAGTTTTCTAATAATCACTCTGGGCTCTCAATTCTATTTTGTACCAATTAATTTGATTCGAAAATTAACTTTGATAATAATTTACCCGTTCTCGTCGAGTCTTCACTGATAATAGGTGCTATTTTTGTACGTAATGATGCTTAGGAGACAATCGAGCATGTGTGTCTAGATTGCCCTTTCGTTCATGTTTTTCTGCCAAAGTTTTTATGAGTTGAGTTCGCTCCCTAGCGTTGACATAGTCCTACTGCTTGCTTCAGTTTTGCTTGCTACTCTGACGTTCTCTCTAACCTAGGATATCTTTGTTTTGTTGCTATTTGCTCTGTGGTCAGTCTGGAACTCTGGAAGGTGAGAAACCAGAGAGCTTGGCTGAACAAGTTGATTGCAATATTGGAGGCTTTAGTTTTCCATATATACTCGATCACAGTTTCATCTATTCCGTTCTACTTGTTTTCCCATTGTTCCCTTACGACTGCAGCTAGCGTGTGCGGCTGCCATGGCAGGCTCCACCTACGGGATGGTTAAAAGGGAACTCGATTTCGATAAAGCTTCTTGTACTGGTGGTATTGGTGTTGTTATTAGGGACCATTATCGGGATGTGTTGGGCGGAGTGTGCATGAAGGTTTTGCATGTATTCTCCTGAAACGGTTGAAGCTTTGGCTAGTTGTGCTGCTTGCGAGCTTGCGCTCAATTTCACCCTGACTCCAATTGCTTTCGAGGTTGACTCCCTTCGATCTGGTGGTACAAGCTGTTCAATCCACTTATCCATAGGTCCTAATACCTCTGTTTTGGGTAGGATTTATGAGGATATCTCATCTTACTTACTTGAACTCCCTGGGTCTACCATTTCGCATGTGTATTGTACATCAAATGTAGCAGCGCATAAGCTTGCTAAATTAACTTTTGTGTTCTAATCTACATATTTCTTGGAATGGGAATGCCCCTCTTGAAGTTAGGAACTTGGTTTCCACTCTTTGTATTCCTTAACCGTGTGGAATAAAGAGAAATTTTATTCACACATGACTAAATACTAAATACACACTCCATTATTAATACACCACCTATTAACTTTATTGAAACACAATTTATTAGATACACAACCTCAAACTTCTTAAATTACCATAATTTTAAATATACAACCTATTTACTAAATACACATCCCACATCCTTTTTCTAAATACACAGACAACGTCTGTTTTTTTTTTAAAAAAAAAAAAGATGCACGATCTTTGCATACCCATCTTGGATTTCCGTCTCGTTTCAGAGAATTTCCTTTGCATACCCATTTTTGCAGATCAATGGTTGATTCATCTACTTTGCAGACCCAACTAGCCTCTGCATGATTCATTTAGTTTGCAGATCAATCGTTGGGTAGTTTGCAGATCAATCATGTTTCTGCATATTATTCAAGCTATGATTGATCAAGCTAGTTTGCAGATCAATCATTGGGTAGCTAGCTTGAATAACAATTGAATCAAAGGGTTTTTGCAGATCAACGACGATCCCTATTTAAAAATCAGTTCTAACTTTGGAAGTTCATCCATGAGTGTGGGCTGTGTGGCCAACTGTTTCTGATTAGGGTTTTCAATCTTCACCCACGTCGTTCTCGTAGAGGAGAAGACACGCGGGATTGTTTATTTCAACTATGTTTCTTTAGTTTTAATATATAAATGTCTCTTTTGGTAATTTTATGTACCCACAAAGTCTTATGTAAATTGTAGGAAAAAAGGGGTGTGTATCTAGTATATAGAGGTGTGTGAATAAAATTTCTCTGGAATAAAATATGTCACCTTTCATAAAAAAAATAATAAGGAAAATGATTGTTGGCCTCAATTAAGGCCTAAGTCTTAGGCCTTAATCTGAGTTGGCATGCTATGTCATTTACACGTCATTTGTTATTTGATATCTCATATTGTGTAAAAGACTATCTTATCCATTCCAATCTAATGGCTCTAAATCATCTTATTGATTTTATTTTCTAATTTTAGAATAATTTTAATAAATTTTTCAAAAAGATAAACAAACATCTCCTTCATCTTCATCAAGAACGAAAGAAAATCTTCATGTACGTTCATCATGTTCTAAAATCTAGATCTCGAATTTTTCGGTAAACTACTTCGCACTATAATTGCTCATAGAGTACTCTTCTTTAATTTTCTAGATCTATCTAATTTCATAAAACAATTGTATTTTTTTCCCATTGGATTCGTGCAAGAATTTCATTTAGATTTTTTTAACATCAACCTTTTCCAGAAGGAAAATTGATATGAAGAAACCATGGAATCTAACATATAATTGAACTCATCTTAATTTGTTCCACCAATTTATATATATAAATATATATATATATATATAGCATTTCTAAAAAATATATATATATATATATATAAAATAAACGGTGGATATTCAATAAACGGTTTATATATATACAAACCCAGCAATCAATTTTAGGTTAATGGCTTCCCTCAAACAATATATTGTATATATGTTTATCATTTCTAGTTTGATTCAATGCATTTCTTTATTAATTCTAAACTAATTTAAGGCTTTCAATTCACTATTAATAATTGTGTTTTTCTCAAACCATCGGCTTCTTCAAGAATGTGCAGAGCTTGAAGAATATGGTGGTGTTAAATATACATAACCCTAAATAAAACATAAAGGAGATTAGGAAAAAAAAAACTCAGAGGCCATACGTACGTTCATATTTAGGTTTAAGAATTTGAGGGTTTATAATAATTATTTTTTTCTGCAGTTTAGATTTGTATGAAGTTTAAGCGAATTAAAATATAAAAGGGTAATTTTGGTTTTGCAACATTTGACATGGCAGAATAGGGTGATGTGGACATATAAATATAAATTTTATTAACTGACATGTAATGTCACGTAGAATTGAGGCCACAAAATTTAGACCTCAAGTGAGGCCTCCTAGCATTACCCAAATAATAATAGCTATAATCTCTGATTCTTTTTTTTTATAGAGAATTAGCTATTATCCCTGATTCAAGAATAATAATCTTTGTAGCTTAATTATTAAAGGCATGCAAAGCATGTAAAGAAGGGCCCTGATCGACGCGAACTGATGGAACCACCCTCTGATTGTATTGGTGGAGTAATATTATTGCATGAAAATAAGGAGGAAATCAATGAGATGATTAAAGGCGTGCATGCCAATATGCCCATGCCAGCATGCATGAAAGGTGCTAGCCTATGTGGGGAAACAATATATATCACACAGAGAGTGGCAAGCATGTACTTGATGTGAACTGTAATTTTAATTAACTACTCGTCTACTACTCTCAATTAAGTTACTGTTTTTTTTTTAAATTCTACAATAACTATTAGACGACTATAAGAGTCGAACTCATGACCTTTCACTTACAAATGATAAATTGATGTCACTAAACCAAATGATAGTGAGTATCTCAAGTTACCATACTGTTTGAGCAACATATTTAAACCCATTCCATAACATGGGCATCCATTAATCCCAGCCAATTACTAAAATTATAGGCTTAATTGCCAAAACACCCCCTAAACTTGGCTATAATTGTCAGTTTGCACCCCGAACTTACAATTGCTGAAATTTACCCCCTAAACTTGGCAAAAATTGTCAATTTACACCCCCTCCGTTAATTCTAACATTTTTCATCCAAATCTTGGTCATGTGCCACTCATATAAGGGCAATATAATCATTTCAAATCTAAAAAATAAATATATATTATTAATAAAAAACATTCATGCAAAAAAATTATTAAAAATGATTTCTCATGTGAGAAAAAATAATTCATACAACAAATTAAATAAATAATAATTTATGACAAAGTTTTTTTATATTAAACAATTTATGATAAATTAAGAAAATAATTCTAAATATAATCTCTCTAGAGAAAGAAATAAAAGGTTTGAAAGAAAATAAATATGTTTTTTGAATATATATTTGTATTTTTTGGCATATAATATATATTTGTTTTAAAACAAACAATTTAAAAAAAAATTGTGACCAAAATGACCGTATTACCTCTCACATGAGTAGCACATGATCAACATTTGGATGAAAAAAGTTAGAATTGATGAATGAGGTGTAAATTGACAATTTTTACCAAATTTAGGGGGTCAATTTTCACAATTGCAAGTTCAGGGTGCAAACTGACAATTATAGCCAAGTTCAGAGAGTGTTTTGACAATTATGCCAAAATTAAATAATACATTTACCAAAAACTATTTTTTATTTTATTTTATCAAACCTCGAAGAAAGGGGGCAAAGTTTATTAAAGGAAAAGAAATATGCAAATACAATGGGAGTTGACTTGAGGGAGTTGACTTGTTTGGCAAAAAAACTAAATAATTTTGAAACATATATGCTATCCCATAACTTTCCAACCAGGCAAACCCTCAATCGATCTCAGATAATGAATATTGGTATCACACTTCAATACATAATGGAGGCATGCAGCCATGTTATGGTTTGATTTAAGCATGTTAGATAGATCCATATATATTGCAACGAACATTAGTATAAAGGTCATATTCTCCGCAACATAAATAAGTCGCGGCCGGCCGAGTATACATATTAAAAAGAAAAAAGAAAAAAAGAAAAAAGAAGGTAAAACCAAATTAAGAACTATGCTATTACGTACGTACTATGGATAAAATTTGACAAAACAAACACCGGAGGTCCAAACCAAGCTAGTATTTCTGAAAATGACGGAGAAGAAGTTTAAGAGGTACAACAGCTAGAAATTTAAAGTGCAAGAGCACAAAGGTTGAAGGCTGGCAATGGCTCCTCTCCGCGGCCAAACAAGCTCTTGCAAGTTTTCAACTGCCTAAAAACTTGCTTATAAACGACAACTCTCGCTGCAGATATGCTTAGCAACATGCTCTTCCTTAACTTCTTCAATCTCATCCCAAACCTAACCTTCAATTTCCGTATTCTAATCCTCAAATTCGAAGGCCTTCTCCTATACTCGGCTTGCTGCATCACTTTGTACACCAAGAACTGCGCTCGTCGATGAATGACCTCTTCGGGGTCTTCCTTATCTATTTTCGAGTACCCATTTCGCTTCCTCGCATCAGCCATTGAATTTCCTTCTAGAAAACTCAGCAGCACTGTGCTTGAGAGAAAGAGAGAGAGAGGTGTTGTGTATCACTGTATTGTGTAAGCTCTCAAATGGTGTTAGATGAAATTTATAGAGGAGATTGAAGAGTTGGTAATGAAGGTGGGGTCTAAATAGGAGGTCATCTTGGTGATGAAGCAGAGCATGTGCACTACTTAATTTCAGTAGACGATTAAATTAAATTTTAAATAATGGAGGAAAGCGCTGCAGGCACTGAGCTGGCCTTTTACATCATCGATCGTCATTATCAACATGTTGTGAATTAATTAATTAATTAAAACCTGCACTCAAATATAAGAGAGGATGACATTAGAAAAACTTCGATCCTCTCATTAATTATAATTTGCAGTAGCTAGAAATGGTCACCAGATATTAGGTTTTTTGCTAGCAGATGACCAGATCGATATTAGGTTTTCGTTTTTAATTAGATTAATTATAACAGAACGAGGACTTAATTAGGTTTTGGATCAGATGCTAATGAGGAACAGAATTAATAGTTGATTAAAGAAATTAAGGGGTATGTAATGACAATCAATGTACGTAAACCATGTGGTTGAATCAATTGGATGATAAAAAAATGGTAATTAAATTGATGAATTTACATAGCAATTAACGATTGTGGGTTGTATTGGGAATGAAGTTTAGGATTTAATTAAGTATTAATTAGTTCACGCATTTACTTTAGTACATGTATACAGTACAACATTGAAAATTGTGTAACTTAATCATCAACAGCGTTTATATAGGTACATGAATGTGAGAGTGAAATTGTTAGAGATGTGGTCTAACTGTCTAAGACGTTATCTGATTATGTATATATGATGAGTAGTTGATCCAGAAATTACTCGTCATGAGGTCAAGATAATGAAGCCAGGACCATAAAACGAATGAATTAGGGTTGCATGCATAGGGCGAGGTGTGTGTTTTCCCTATAATCCATGCATGTTATGTTGCTTATTGTTAGACTTGTTAATGGATTGGAATCAGACTAGATTGACCTATATCTAAACTTATATGATTGATCGGATCATCAAATTCAAATCATATTCGAGTAATCGGATTTGACTTGTCAATTAATATTCATTATAATTAGTAAATATAAACAAGCACACCGTCAAATTAGTACAATTGAGTTTGGGAAGTCGCAGGCTGCTTGCTGGCCATGCCGGCGGCCATTAGTGGGGTGACCTCTGAAGTCAAATAGGATAGAGAGAAAACGTGAGGCTTGCCGTGTAAGGAACAGACAAAAACCTCCACCGGCGTGAAGGATCTTTGAAAATACGAATTGAATACACACATTTAATTATAGAAAAATTATTGAGTCAAATGATGAGAGTGGCTTTGAAATTTTCAAGAGGTTTCGCATCGCATGCCTTTCCATTTTAAGTCAACCCTAGCCTCGCCTCCACCGGCCTCGATCTGCCTGACAAGAACAACAAGAGTGACAACGTTATTATTATTATTATAATAATTATTATTTTTTAATTCAAAACTGCAAGTTATGTAAATGAAACTGAATCTGATATTAGAAAAAGATGACGTTTTTCAACCATTAATTGTGAGTATATTAGGACACCATGCTTGCATAATTGCGTTTAATAATTTGTCATCTTTGTTTGATAGGTCGTTTTGGTTCAATTTCATATGTCTTTCCATTCACACGCTTCTTTTCTTATAGTGATATAAACAATGTAGTTATTCATTTTGGTGTGAGCTAAGCTTCCAATTATTTCATGTAAAGAATTTTGCAACTGTTTTATTGAAGAAAAAGAAATGGAGTAAAATGATAAAATAATAATATAGCTAATGATACTTGAGTTTGGTAAATGGCATCATTCCAAAAACGTACAAAAGAAACAATCAAATTGTTTATCTAAAATAAATAAATTAAACTCCTATATATAACCAGAAGGAAAAAAAAATATATCAAAGAAAAAGCTGGGATTTGATACAATTAAAGTGAGAATATGTATGAAAACGGCTTCCGCGCGCACTACTAATTCTCATGTTGGATTGATGAATATCTATTATTGTTTATAGGCATACGTTTCATTTCTTCTGGCTTGAATTTCTTGTGAAGGCGAGTTGCAACATGATAACTAATTATAAAGGTAAGAAAATTGTTATAAGTTAATATATATATATATATATATATATGTGAATATGTACACCTCTAAATGTTATGATCGTATTGTGGAATGAACCCATAAATAATTGAGATGTTGGAGGATATTAAGATTATGTCATTCACTAATGAATTTAGTTGTAGTGTTAGGAGAGACATTGTTTTCTAGGAGTTGTGACTACTTTATCTTAAAAGAGTATGAGTAGAGAATTGCAGGAAATTAACTCTATAAACAGCAACAAAATTTAAATTAAAACATTATGACACAAATGAGTAATCCCCAGTTCCACACACACAACTTCTAGAGCCAACATTTGCAATAAAACCTTAATTTGTACCACTTACCACAATTAATCATCCCTCAAAACACCCTAGCACCAACATTCAATTCAAAAGCACCAGAAGGAAGAAGGTGTCAATGCAAGGGGGACTTTCAAATTATAAACCAATATATTATTTTTTCGTACATATTCTCTACATATTAAATCTTGTAACATGAGGTAAGAAGAGAGTAGCTAAAATAAAAAATACTATCATTTATAAAATTTAGGGAACTACCGAAAACAACACTTTACAAGTGTAAAAGTGACGATTTACACTTATAAAATGTTTGCAATACCGTTAACAAAAATATCAAGTTATGAAAAGTTTATAATATCTTGTAATAAATTCACAACATACATAAAAATATATTGATAACCCTTGTTATGAATCGGTTTCAAAATTAATTCGCTAAAGATTGTGAAAACATTTTCCAAATTGAAAGTTCTATTCTCATAACATTTTGCAAATATTTTTATGGGTAATTTTTCTTGGAAAAAAAAAATCTCTTTTTTCAACAATCCCTTACTCATAATAAAAGAAAAGCCCATCGTCTTAAACTAGAGATCTCAGAAGGCTAAAGCCCATGGCTACCAAATCGGTCCAAGACTTCCCTACTCCTCCATTCTCCGTCAAGCCCGATATTCCGGCCACCGCAACTCCACGCCCTCCTCAACCACCTCCGAACTCCGACGCTGACACCGTCTACATCCCCAGCTACTCCAGATGGTTCTCGTGGGACCACATCTACCAAGCCGAAATCCGATCTCTCCCGGAATTCTTCAACCACCGCTGGCCGGCCAAAAACCCTAACCTTTACAAGTACTACCGCAACCACATCATCAAGCACTACAGGTCCAACCCCGGCCGGAAGCTCACATTCACCGACGTCCGCAAAACCCTAGTCGGCGACGTCGGCTCGATTCATAGGGTTTTCAATTTCCTCGAGGCTTGGGGTTTGATCAATTACGCTCCCTCAATCAAGCCCCTCAAATGGGAGGAGAAGGACACCAAATCCGCCTCTCATGGCGCTCAGTCCCCCAAAGCCGGTCCCAAGGACTCATCAGCTCCCAACAACAAGGACAGGAAGAGGACCTGCAATGGCTGCAAGTCTCTCTGTAGCATTGCCTGCTTTGTTTCTGAAAAGGTATGTCATTCTTTCGCTACTGTAATTATTTGGGATTGAATTTGATTTTGGTACTGTAAAAATACTAAGACTTGAATATTTGTTCATTAATGTCGCATTGCTGGGGACAGTATGATATGACTCTATGTGCAAGATGTTATGTTCGTGGGAACTATCAGATTGGTGTGAATTCTTCGGATTTCAGGCGGGTTGAGATTAATGAAGAAACTGGGGATGGTTGGGCAGATAGAGACACTCTGCATCTGCTAGAAGCACTTATGCATTATGGTGATGATTGGGGAAAGGTTGCACAACATGTTGGTAGAAGTGAGAAGGAATGTGCGGCTCACTTCCTCAAGCTTCCTTTTGCTGACAAACCTATTGATGATTTGGAATCGGAGAAGTTGGATGGTTTTAGTACTATTCCATTGAAGGAGGGTAATGGTGATGATGAGTTTGGATCGGAGAGTAAAAGAATGCGTCTCACGCCTCTTGCCGATGCCAGCAACCCGATTATGGCTCAGACCGTCTTTCTGTCTGCTTTGGCGGGCGTAAGGGCTGCAGAAGCTGCTGCTCGAGCAGCTGTGACAACCCTTTGCGAGGCGGATTATGAAACAAGTAGAATGAGCGTTGGACCTCTGGCGTTGAAGGAAGCTGATGCTGCGGCGAATGGAGACACTGAAGCTAAACTAGATGCAATGGGAGGCGCTTTTGTGGATGCGAATTCGGAGCTGGAGAAGGAAGGGCTGGGTGTGGAGAGAGCAATTTCTGGGATTACAGAGGTGCAGATGAAAGAGATTCAAGATAGGATTGTTCGTTTCGAGGAATTAGATTTGCAGTTGGAGAAAGAAAAGCAACAACTGGAGCAAATGAAAGCAATGCTCTTTGTGGATCAGCTTACTCTGTTGTCTCATAAAAGATCTGCACCAAAAACCAAAAGCTAGAGGAGGGATGCAGTAGTAGAATGCAAAAACGTCTGTAGTTCATCAGTTCATGTATGTTTATATTTTCCCCCAGCAGAGAGCAATGTATTGAAAAATTGCATTATTCAAGGAGAGAACTTAAATTCTCAGCAGAGAGCAATTTCTCCTGTTCTTGTTAATACCTAAGAAAAACTGTTAAGTAGGCTACATTCTTCTAGCTTGAAATTTAGCTTAAGCAGAGTTGCTGTTTCTCTTGTACCATGGGTGGTAAAGTAAGGGTGTTTTACAATTTGGAACCTACAAAAATGGCACCTGCGAAATGTTTGGTTTCCTGTACGTTTGATTTAGGTTGCATAGAAACCATCTCTGCGCAATACTTTGGTATCTGAGTTACAGTGGTATCAAAACACCAACGCTGATGTTGCCTCTACACAAACCACTGAATTGTTCATTCTGCCAAAACTGCTTAGATTTCACAAAATACATGCAATGCTAATGCCAAAACTGGACAGTCCCGTCCGGACTCCAAACTCCGAACTCATCCGATGAACCTGAAGTACTCTGGTTTTTTATGCCAGTCTAAAAGTAAAAGCTACACCAAACTGCAAATGGTATCTTTGACACATTCATGAGCTTAAAACTTAAATTCATAAGATACACATTATTTCCAATCAACGAACAAAGTTCTGCCACAATATGTTTTGTGCACCTTAGTGCTTCTATCTCAATTAGTTACTATGGGCAATTTGGCAGCAGAGGATACACATTTACATCATATGTACATACTTTCCATATTCTAGCCATTTTATAACATAAAAGGTTTCTTGCAAACTACTCGGATTTTAAACCCGTTGACAAAAAGATCGAATTTCCTTGATTCATCTTATGTGTTGTTACAATTATCTACCCCACTGTTCCTTCAAGCTTCAAGCCAATCAGTTGGTTCACCTCAGACCCAAACTCATCAGGAAGCTCATTGAATACTGCCTGGCAAAAACCAGATATCATGGCAGCCATGGCTTTCTCATAGTCTATTCCCCTTTGCTGAAAGTAAAATAGCTGGTCTTCACCAATTTTGGAGGTACTGGCTTCGTGTTCTATGCGAGCTGTGGGATTCTTGACCTGTTACACGTACAGAAGGAATTTATTAAGGAAAAAACGAATATTCCATGATAGTTTCACATTATATGGGCACTAACTGGAAGAAAAGCTGCAACATATTGGAAAGGAACATAACAATTGTTTTGGAAAGAAAAGAATCGAAGTGACAATTAGTGCCAAAACAGCCAATTGGAATGCAATTGCTATATTTGTAATCCTTCACGCAATTAATATGCATGTAAGGATGTTACAGTTAATCCATTATCGATTCTCTATAACTTTCAACTTAAACCCACACTTCAATTCAAGGATATGCTCCTATGACTCTGTGAACACTCTAGATAATCAATGGAAGGGTAAGATAAAGACCAAAACACTTCCAATTGCTAGAACCTACATAGAGCAAATTTATTCGCCTTCTAGACAAACCCTAACTATTTTGTTAACCTTTTGGATAGCATCTCAAACAAGAAACTTACATACAGAACACCAGGCTCATCGTGCCTTCCATATTCAAGAATCAAATCAACAAAATCATCCAAGCAAAATACATTTGGAACTAGATAGGAAGACAGGCTTCAGCATAAGGGCAGAGTAACATGAAGCAATGCAAGAATGTCATCCAATGGGCAGATTTGTATTGCATACCACAACATACATGATCATAAGTTTATAACACCATACATAAAAGAGATAAGATCAAAGACAATTACCTCAATGTATGGGTAGGTGTTGGCAGCAGCGTTATCTCCAATAAGCATTGAATCACATTGTGAGGAATTTCGAGCATTCTCTGCCTGCGAAAAAACCTGCACAAGGCCCCGATAACAGTTCCTTGAATTCCCAGCTGATATACCCTTTGAAATAATTCTACTTCTTGTATTCTTTCCCTTGTGTATCATCTTTGTACCGGTGTCTGCCTGCTGATAATTATTAGTCAAAGCTACTGAGTAAAACTCACCCACAGAATCATCACCCTCCAGAACAACACTCGGATACTTCCAAGTAATGGCAGACCCTGTCTCCACCTGGGTCCAAGATATCTTTGAGCGAGCCCCTGCACAACGCCCTCGCTTGGTCACAAAATTATAAATCCCTCCCTTCCCTTCCTCATCCCCAGCATACCAGTTCTGCACCGTGGAGTACTTAATCTCCGCACCCTCAGCACAATACAACTCTACCACTGCAGCATGAAGCTGGTTTCGATCATAAGAAGGTGCAGTACACCCCTCCAAATACTCCACAAAACTCCTATCCTCAGCCACTATTAAAGTCCTCTCAAACTGCCCCGTCTCCAATGCATTTATCCGAAAATAAGTTGAAATCTGCATCGGACACTTCGTATCCTTTGGAATATAACAAAACGACCCATCACTAAACACCGCGGCATTCAAAGCAGCATAATAGTTATCCCCAGCAGGCACCACTTTCCCTAAATACTCCTTAACTAAATCAGGGTGCTCCTTAATCGCCTCCGAAATCGAACAAAAGATCACACCAGCTTCCTCCAAAGTCTTCCTATGTGTGGTAGCTATCGACACACTATCAAGAACTGCATCCACTGCCACATTAGCCAATCGATTCTGCTCATTCAATGGCACTCCTAGTTTATCAAAGTACTTCAATAATTCTGGGTCTGCCTCATCCAAGCTATTCAAAGCCGGTTTCTTTTTGGGTGCAGAGTAATAACACATATCTTGAAAATTAACCGGTGGGTATCGATTATCAGACCACTGGGGTTCTTTCATAGTCAAAAATTTCTCATAAGCCTTCAATCTAAACTCAAGCATCCAAACGGGCTCTTCTTTTATCTTAGAGATTAAGCAAATCGTCTCCCTAGAAAGCCCTTTCGGAATCGAAATCGAATCTATGTCTATGTTAAACCCAAATTTCTTGTCGTAGTCACGGTTACGAAGAAATTCCTCGATTGAGAGCTTACCTGAGTTGCTCGGGTCGGGGCTGGTGGTTCTCGGGTCGTACCCGACATCTGCTCGGACCCTGACCACCCGTTTCGGAGCAGAGGCTTTCTGGGTCGAGAACTTCAAAAATTCGAGCTTTGGGTGGAACCCTTTTGGGGACTTGGGCGGTTCTGAAGCGGGTTGAGGAGAGAAGCTGGAAATACCGTTGGCTAAGAGAGAAGCCATGGCTGTGGTTCAGAGTTCAGAGAGAGTTACAAGATGGAAGTGGAAATGAGTTTGTTTTTTTTCTTTGTAATATTCGTGGCCAAGATTACAATTCATAGCTGTCCCGTGTCTAACACGAACCTCTTGGGCTCATCGCTCTTGTGGTGAGCCCGCATTGTATTCTTTGGCCCAATATTTCTTTTCTTTTTTGGTTAATTTTGATTTTAGGCAATTTAGAATTAGTAAAGCTTTGGCTTATAAATTATAATTTGCAAATTAACTATTAAAAAATTATTGTCTAAAGTTGAAATCTGAATCGCAATTGAAAATTCATTCTAGATACCTTCCTCAACAGTTTCGATCACCTATTCAGATGAGTTTCGATCACTCACCTTGCTTTTTAGATTCGACTAATCCATCAAAATCTTAAAAAAAGTCTGCACCAGACTTTTGAGTTCGGATTTGCCAAATCCAATCCTGTTTACACTATAATTATGATCGAGACTAATTTATCATCTTTTTCGCAAACTGTGTTATATCCGTATTATCAATACCTACTACTTTTGTTTCACATTCCAATTGTACCACAACTTTTGTCAAAATTATCACTCATTTTTAAGTCTATAATAATGTTAGTATTTTTATAAGTAATTAATATAATACTGTTGAAGGAAACCTACTTTGTGTGTGCCTTGTCAACCTAGGATTAGATTAGGTAGTATAGCATATGGATTACATATTGAATAGAAGTCCTATTGGGACATGGATTGTACCCTTGTGTTTCTCTATATATAGAGGCACCTATTCATTAATAAAGATACTCTCTATTCCTATGCTATTTGCTCTCTTCTTTACTTTCTGTCTCGTGGATGAATGCACCTTTACTTAAACACGTTATCAGCACGAACCTCTAACCCTGAGATCAAAAACCCTAGAACCCTAACCCTAGGATTCTCCCGTGTTCTTCTTACTGCTGGACGACGCACGATCGATCGCAACTTACCGGACGATCGATCGCAAGAAGCTCCTGCCGAGAATCACCTCTTTCTTCCTGCTGCTCCTGCTTGCTACTGCTCCTCCTACCTGCTGCCTTTAATCTTCTCTATCTCCTAAGTTCAAGACTCAAGGCCAATCTAGAAAAAGAAATCCAAGTAAGCTTTTATAAACGTTGCTGCTTTATGAATTTATATTCACCTTCTTTTTCTCAAGGGACTTCCAACATCCCTCCTCTACCTCCCACCTTTCTATAACGTGGGATCCTTGATCTGAACTTATCCAAACTATGAGAAGCATTAGGGGAGTGATCGAGCTTCATATCGCTTGCGGTATGTGTAAGTCATGAGCACCTCTAATGTCATCATGCTATTGGTGATGACCTCAAGAGCCGAACTGTGGGGGTTCGAGCTAATACTCCGGATGAGGAATCCGTAGAGAGAAGAGACCTTGAACACGAAGTTCATTGAATGATTTACCTCCGGATGAGGAATCCGTAGAGAAGAAACGACCTATGGTTCATGACTTAGGCCCTACTAGGCTCACCTGCTTGGGTATGATGTCTAGGTATGTAATTTGAGATAAGTGGTATTAAGGGAGCTTGCTCACACCGACATCTCTTATTATGTATCTGGTCGTATCTGAGTAGAGCTACCGAAAAGGTTTAAGGTTATGACCATACTACACCAAAGTTTCACCTAAATCCAATACATGGAAAACGTTTCTTGATAGCATAGCTCAGAAACCATATCTGTTTTCGTGGGAGTTTAACTCCGAAAACTAACCTCAATTCTCTTGTTGTTTCAGATGGCAAATTACCTGAACAAGTTGGACTTCGCACCTTTGGATTCCACGGGCATTGGATACCATAAGTGGGTTCGCGATGTACGCAACCACCTGAAAGCTCAAGGAAGCATCTCTGCAATCCGTGAGCCCCTTGCAGCTGCACCTGCTGATGCCGCCGCCGCACCTGTGGAAGGTCCACTGACTGCCGCCGCCGCCGCTGCTGCTGCTGCTACAGCACAGGCCACCGCTGATGCTTTAGAGGCTAAGAATGCCAAAGCTATCATTCTGATGATTCGTCATATGGACCAATCTCTACAAGCCGAGTACCTCAATGAGGAAAATCCCAGAACACTTTGGGTTGCACTCGAAGAGCGGTTTGGCAACGTTCGTGAATCCCTGCTTCCTGAACTAGAGGTGAAGTGGCAACTACTGCGCTTCTGTGATTATGCCTCAGTCCTAGAGTATAACTCGGAAGCACTCCGTATCAAATCCCTCATGGAATTCTGTGAGAGGAACATAACCGATGCGATGTTGATTGAGAAAACCCTCTCTACCTTTCCCGTCTCTGACTTGGTAGTTGCAAAGAACTATCGCATTGAAGTACAGAATAAACGGATCACAAGATTTCATGAGCTTATCTCTGCTCTCTCTGTTGCTGAAAAGCACGAGAAAATACTTGTGAAGAATTATAATGCGAGGCCCGTGGGAACAAAGCAAGTTCCGGAGACCCATTATAATGGCGCCCCAAGGAGAGGCCGCGGCGAGCGAAACCCTAAGTCTAGGGACAATTCTGGACATCCTGGTCCATATGATCGCTTTGCTCAAGAAGGTAGTCGCCGAAATAGGCGTGGAGGAGGCCGAGAAAGCCACCCTAGAGGAAGAGCCGTCGGCCCTATGATAGGGACCGGCGCTAATGCGGTGCCACTAAGGGTAAGAGCACCACGCGTGAACAACGCCTCTCAATCAAAGGATTCCGATCAAACATCTTTGTGCTTCAGGTGTGGAAAGACTGGCCATTGGGCCAAGATCTGTAAAGCCTCTCAAAATGTTGCTAACGCATACAAGCTGTATCGCGAAGCCATGGAAGCTCACAACATTGAACAAGAGGATGACGAAGAGAACGTCGAATTGAGGGTTGAAGACTTTGAAGCTGGGAAGAGTGATGACACTCATGATTTCGCTTAAGTCCTTTATTTTCATTGTATTGTTGATTTAGTTTTAGTAAAGACCAAGTTGGAACTTTGGATGTTATTCATTTGGTTTATATCTTTAATAAAATTTGGAGTTGTTTGCTATACTCAATTTTAATTGCTTGCTATGCTCTATATGCTCCAAGAGAAAAAGAACTCTTCTGAGCTTCAAAGATATAAGAACCAATGAATTCTATGCAGAGATGCATGGTGAGAATGGAAAAGAATTCCTTTGCATTACCTCTAATGACTGCGGTAGAAAACGCATCTTAGAGAAGCTTATGTGTCTCTCTAGTGGCCTATATGCTACCACTATCCGAGCTATCGAATCAAACAATGTCATAAGAGATGACCTCTTGGATTCAGACACATTTTGGCTTTGGCACGACAGGTTGGGACACCCTGGTCGAGATATGATGATCCGTATACTGAAAACCTCACACGGACATCCATTCTATCGAGCTAATCGAAGCAAGAATCAAAGAATGATTCAAGGAGATGAGACAGCTATGAGAAAAGGCAAAATTGCCTCTGTCCGACGCCGTACGATCGATCGCACGATCCCTGCGATCGATCGTGACCTTCCAGACAGCGTCGTTGAACGAACCCGAGAGCTCGGGCGATCGATCGCACCATCTTGCGATCGATCGCAGGTTTCACCCTGTATGGTTTCAGGGACCAGAGAGCCCGGGCGATCGATCGCATGTCCCTGCGATCGATCGTACGTTCCTTCCTGTACGATTTCAGGAACCCGAGAGCACGGGCGATCGATCGCACCCCCCTGCGATCGATCGCAAAGACAAAAATCCTCTCTCTCGGATGAAACTAATTCCTCCTATGCTTCTGAGACCTCGAAAGTCAAACGCTCGTTTTGCAAAGCCTGTTCCTTAGGGAAACTTGGACCAAGACCGTCCTATGCAAAGGATTCTAAAGTACTTCTCCCATTCTTACAGAGAATCCAAGTGGATATCTGTGGACATATTCAACCACCAAGCGGGCCATTTATGTATTTTATGGTGTTGGTTGATGCATCGACATGCTGGTCACATGTTATGATGTTGTCCATTCGTTATGCTGCTAATGCTAAACTCCTAGCACAAATGATTCGCCTGCCGGCTCACTACCCGGATCATCCCTTTAACTTATCAGGCTTGATAATGCTAGGGAGTTTACATCGAAGATTTTCGATGACTACTGCATGAGATAGATGTTAGGCATCTAGTCTCACATATGCATACCCAGAATAGTTTTGCAGAGATTGCCATTAATAGAATACAAATGGTCACGAGGACATTGGTAATGCGCACCAATCTTCCTCTCTCTGCCTGGGGGCACGCAGTATTGCATGCAGCTGTGCTTATTCGTCTGAGGCCCATCACCACCCAATCTTTGTCTATGCTACAGCTAGTGACTGGGTACGAGCCAAGCATATCGTACTTACGCATATTTGGGTGTGTTGTTTATGTGCCTATTACGCCGCCACAACGTATTTATATGGGTCCTCAGAGACGAATGAGTATTTATGTTGGATTTGAGTCTCCAACCAAAATCCGCTATGTAGAACCCTTGACAGGCGATCTATTTGTCACTTCGATGAGACAGACTTCCCGTCGTTAGGGGGAGATAAGAACGTGAATGTTCAACAGGAACGACTGGAATTGTCGTGGCCTGTCCCCACTCTGTCTCATAACGATCCCCCTACTGCAGAAAGTGCGTAGAATTATAGATCTTTAGAAAGTCAAAGATTCTCTTCCTGACACTTTCTTAGATCTTAGTGACTAGATCATATATACCAGCTGCAAACATGCCTGCAAGGATGCAAGTGCCTGAACAAGGACTTGGACTCAAAGTCGCTATTGCAGCTAACCCTATGGGAGGGACAGCTGGTGGCGCCACTGCCAGTAATGGTGGTGATGTGGCTTAGGCCGTGGCTCCGCTGAGGAAGCGTTGGAGGCCACCAGGTTCGAGGGATTCGCGCCCTAGGAAACGGGCTGCGATGGCACCAAATAACCCTCTCATCATTGATACTCAAAATCCGTCCATGAAAACGTTCCGGATTATGGTTATGTCCAAAAGACATCTTCGGGGGACGCCCTGTCGCTAAGACCTATCCGTGGGAACCTAGAGATCTCGATTAATTACACTAGTGTACATGAGACGTGGGATAGAAACTCCATCACAATTGATGATGTGTTTGCATATGCTTGTGCACAAGAGTTCATTGAGAATGATGATATTGAACCTCGCTCCGTTGATGAATGCCGACGTAGAAGCTGATTGGCCTAAATGGAAATATGCGATCCAGGTTGAGTTGGACTCACTAACAAAGAGAACGGTATTAGGGCCAGTTGTGCCAATACCTTCTGGAATAAATCCTGTTGATATAAATAGGTCTTTGTTAGAGAGCGTAGTGAGAGAACGAGATATAAAGCTCGCCTTGTGGCGCAAGGCTTCTCACAACGCCCTGGAATCGACTACGATGAGACATACTCTCTCGTAAAGGACGTCATAACGTTCTGCTACCTTGTCAGTGGTAGTTTCCCGAAAAACTGAACATGCAGCTTATGAATGTGGTCATAACATATCTCTATGGGGATCTAGATATGGAGATTTATATGAAGGTCCCGGATGGGCTTCATCTAACCAAGTCAAGTGGCTCTAGACCACAGAGCACGTTTGCAATAAGATTGCAACGTTCACTATATGGATTGAAACAATCCGGACGGATGTGGTATACCCGTCTAAGTGACTACTTGATTGGAAGAGGGTATGTGAACAATAAATTATGCCCCTGCGTGAAAACAAGTTCCGGATTTGCAAGTACCAGTGAATACTTGAAATCCGTGTTTGAGATGAAAGATCTTGGGAAAGGATGCTCAGGCGATTTAATATGGATAAAGTCCATCCTGTTAGCACTCCCATGATTGGTCACAGTCTAGATCCAAGAAGGATCCGTTTCACTTAAGGGATGATGGTGAAGACGTTTTAGAGGCTGAGGTACCATACCAAAGTGCAATAGCGCATTATTGTACTTGGCACAGTGTACAAGACCCAATATCTCCTTTGTTGTTAACTTGTTAGCTAGATTTAGCTTTGCGCCCACGCAACGCCATTGGAATGACATAAAGACTATCTTTCGTTACTTGAAGGGTACGATTGATATGGGCTTGTTCTTTCCCTACAGAGAGGCATGAAAATATGGCAAAATGGGTGAGGAACCCGTGCCTTCTGCCGTCGGACGATCGATCGCAGGGAATGCCACGATCGATCGTACCAAGCCCCTGCCGTCGAGCGATCGATCGCAAGATGTTACGATCGATCGCACGAGTGCTGCTGCCCATTATTCCGAAAATCCTTGTGATGTTTTGGTGGGTTTTGCTGATGTTGGGTATCTCTCTGACCCATATAAAGGTTGTTCCCAAACTGGTTATGTCTTTACCATGGGTAACACCACGATATCTTGGAGGTCTACTAAGCAGACCATTGTCGCTACTTCTTTGAACCATGTTGAGATTATTGTTCTCCATGAAGCAATTCGTGAGTGTATATGGTTAAGGCCCATTGATACACATATAAGAAGTACATGTGGTTTGAGGTCAACCACTGATGAACCTACATCCATTTATGAGGATAATGCTGCCTGCATTGAGCAGATGAAGCAAGGTTTCATCATAGCCGACAACACCAAGCATATATCGCCTAAGTTCTTTTGTAATCAGCAATAGCAGAAATTCCTTAAGATTAAGGTTAATCAAGTCCGTTCTGAGGACAATGTGGCTGACTTATTTACTAAGTCACTGCCTAATTCCACATTTGAGAAGCATGTGAAAAGCATTGGTTTGCTTAAGTTATCTGACCTCCCATGATTGTGGAAATCAGGGGGAGACACAGACTTGAGGGGGAGTCTAGTGTCCATGCAAAGTTTCCAGATGTGAAGGGTGTGTTGTACTTTTTTTCCCTTCGACCAAGGTTATTTTTCTCCCACTGGGTTTTTGTTACTTGGCAAGGTTTTTAATGAGACAACGTGATGAGCACCACCTAGTGTTGACGCCACAAGGGGGAGTGTTGAAGGAAACCTACTTTGTGTGTGCCTTGTCAACCTAGGATTAGATTAGGTAGTATAGCATATGGATTACATATTGAATAGAAGTCCTATTGGGACATGGATTGTACCCTTGTGTTTCTCTATATATAGAGGCACCTATTCATTAATAAAGATACTCTCTATTCCTATGATATTTGCTCTCTTCTTTACTTTCTGTCTCGTGGATGAATGCACTTTTACTTAAACAAATACGAGCCTCTTAACACACGCTCTCGCGTGTGTCAATTTGCTTTTTTTTTTGTGTGTATATAATTAATTTTGTTTTAAATTTTCTGTTAACAATTTTATGTACAGTATATTTAAATAAGTTTTTTTTTTTTTTTCTGAAACTGATATAATAAAAATTTAATTAAAAAATTGCAATTGCAGATTTGACGATTTGTTGTTAAGAGTAGTTATTTACGTTTTGATTAATTATTTTTATTTTTTTTAATTTATCATTATGTCCTTTAAATATTGAATTATTTATTCTTAAAGTTTAATTAAGGAAGGGCAAATGAAACTCTACTGGGTAGTATTAATTAGTCTAAAAAAAATTTTTATTTTATTTTTAAAAAATTGCAAAATCATAAGAGGAAAATAAAAAAGGGGTAGTATTCCCGCGTCCGGATTAGGGGAAAGGGATTATTTCATTATTCACATTGCAGCGCCAGCAGAACCTATTTCCTTAGGGTTCGGGCGATTCTCCGTTCCCGGATAAACAGAATCTCACACCCAAACAGAGCCTTCCTCTCCCCTTTTCTATGCCCTAAAAAAAAAAACAATTCAAACAAGACTCTGCCACCATTGCCTCGGATTTTGGATTTTCTCGATTGATTTCGCTTCTCAATTCCTCGCCGGCCACTTGTAAGTTCTTCAAACTGTGTCGGATTGCAATTACAATTTCGTTGGCGTTGATTTGATTTTATTACTATGTTTGATCAGGGTAGCTTTAGGGTTTGATCTGGGGAACCAAAGATACACCCTTTTGTTTATATATCTGGGTTGGCTCGAGTGAGATGAGTAATGTAGTTGTAAATGAGGACTGATTCCATCAGAAAATTTCAATTTTGTTACATTTTTAAAGATTAAATCTTTTTGTGCTTCTGTGTTGCCTCTTTGATATTTGCCTTGTGGGTGATTTTTTTTAATTTTTTTTTTAATTTTATTGTTTTGGTTTCCAATTTTGTCTTGCAAAAATTTGGCATCTCCTTCCTTTAGGCTTGTTATTGTGTCTAATGTTTCCTTTGTTCATTCATTCTGTCTTTATCTGCTTATTCTAGATTATTTTGATTAAGAGATGTATTACTAACTTATCAGTACCCAAAAGGTTACGAATGAGAAATATCAAACATATGATGCATAAAAGGGGAAACACAAAAAGTATATCTAATTAGCGTTATTTGTAGTAGTGTTGCATAAATTCAAACCTTGATAGTATCATTAAGCACAACTAATTTATTTTCGTTAGTTTTCTAGTATTGATTTTTTTCCTTTTTTTGTGCTTCTGTGATTTATCTTATGGATTTACGTTCTCATGCTTTCACTCCGAGCCAAAATGTTTGCCTCTTTGACATTTGCCTTATGGGGTTAGTCTTTTTTCTATTTCTATTTTATTGTTTTGGTAAAATATCTTCTTCATTCGTGCTTCGTAAATCTTGTAAAACTTACTCTTAACTTCATACTCGTTCAGTATTTCTTAATCTGCTTATCATAAATAACATGAGAGTTTAAACAGTTATAAATGAGGAATATCAAATATATGATGCTAAAAGGGGAAACAATTATGTAACTGTGATCATGAAGGATATATGGAGAGATAAGGAAATTCAAATTTTTGATTAACATGCTTTGTAGTTGGTGCATAAAAACAAACCATGAGAAAATCGTTAAGTATAACTATTGTATTTTCCATAGTTCTCTAATATACTGTATATAGTTCTTATTTATTCCATTCAAAAGTTGTTCTTGCAAATAATGTATTGTTTTTATGGCTTATGTACCCCTGAAGCGCCTTCTTCGGGTGGTTTTCTGCTAACGGGAAAGTTTTAACTATTAATCATTTGAATATATTGGGAAATTTTTTGGTTTTTAAGTGTTGCATGTACAAGGGTGGAGGGGAATCAATATGCCATCTATTATTATGGTTTCATCTTGCCTAGGAGTTATGGGGTTTTATTTTTGTCATTATTTAATATTCGCTGATTATGTGAGGATCTGTTCACAACTTGCTTTTAACATGACATAGTAACTTTGTAGAAAATATGATAAGGTTGTTTGAAGGTGCTCCTTTATGAGTTATCCGTGCTTTTAGTGTGGGAGGAATACAAAAGCTTTTGATGATTTAGAACATTCATTGATGGAACTAAAGGGTCAATTGTTGAGATAGCTTCTCTGAGCAGTCAAATAGGGCTCCTACAATCTCCTTATACTCTTTGGTACTTGTATGCAGATTTTGTACTAGTGCAGTGCTCCTGTGATGCTCAAACTAAATAGATTTTACTTAAAACATCTTAACAAAATCTGGGTTTGTACGACTTTACAGGCGGACAATGTTTTCCCAAGCTCCCGGCCCATATTGATAGATATTTTTTCTTTATAAGTACAGTTGTTAATTCTAGCTCTTCAAATGGGATCTTTAAATGTGGATCTTTCCAGTTGTTAATAGGCTTCCTTATAAGTAAGAACCTTTCCCCTCTCTGCCTCTACACTTCATCCTCCGTTAAGACCGATAGTGACACAAGCGTGAAGGAGTCTAGGTCTATAACTCAATCCTTCAATCCTGGTCATATATTGGTGAGAAGTTTGAGATCTTGCTTCTGATCACTCATAATTGTTATATATATATATATATAAACATTACCTTGTACATAAATCAGTGGAGATCTGAAGATCATACATTTCCTTGTACCTCATAAACATTTCTTTGAATTTTGGTTTGATTTATACATAAAATACTCCTAATTTAATTCTTGTTTGATTTACACCGGTCCAATGGGCATGCCCATCTTAGGAAGACAGGAACTGATTCCTCATTTTTTGCTCACTGCTATGTTCCTCATTAAGGGTGAAAGTAGTTAAAAATGGATACACTGCGGGAGCTTCATTTTACATCCCAACCTGTGGTCTCTCTTTCAACTAGATACAACAATCCCTGATGTGCATATCTACTTTTACAAGTCTTATTGCAACATTTCCATGTCTACTCATTTCTTGCTGAGCAAATACCACTGTTCAGA
Organism: Rubus parviflorus; assembly: GCA_029955375.1. NCBI lineage: Eukaryota > Viridiplantae > Streptophyta > Magnoliopsida > Rosales > Rosaceae > Rubus > Rubus parviflorus. The sequence continues at coordinate 1,025,878 of JARGGL010000003.1, forward strand.
CTCAGATATAGTTCATAGAGTGTAACTCTTTTAAGCAATCATTGTCCTGTATTTAAAAATGAGTGATAAGGATGCATTGACCAATTAATTTCGTTGTTGTCATATCATATTGTGTTCAGTGACCATATGTTAATGCAGATAAGCAAGACTATAAAATAATTTTCTTCCTTGCAGGGGAAAATTTTAAAACCAGTGTGAACTCTGTCAGTTGGCATCCTTTTGTGCAGTATGAATCAGAGTCAAGGAACAAGCTCTTTATCTTCGCCAGATCTCCCTATGAAGCGGAAACGTGGACGTCCACGTAAGGATGAAAATTTAGTTCATGGAGAGAGCATGACTGCAATGCCTGGACCTGACAACTTGAAGAAAAACAAACAGAGTGCGGGTGCTAGCGATGATGTTGAAGATGAAATGGTGGGCCAGGTGGTTTCTGGTGTTATTGAAGGTTCGTTTGACGCTGGCTATCTTCTGAATGTTAAGGTAGGAGACACCGACACTCAGCTGAGGGGTGTTGTATTTCTACCGGGAAAGTTCACTCCAATCACTCCAGCAAATGATGTTGCTCCTCATGTTAAGATGTGCAAAAGAAAAGAAATTCCAATACCAGCTGTCAACCTGCAATCTCATCTTTATGGTTCTGCCCGCCCATCAGAGCAAAGTAATAGGCTACCTGTTGAGGTGAAAAAGCACATACCTGCAGTTCCAGACCAAATTCCACCATGTATTCAGTCTGGCATCCCGGAGTCTCTTAGAAGCCAATCTTCCTCTTTTGTAATTCCTCCGATTGATGATTTGCCAAAGAATGATGCCCCTACCTTGGGAGGTAAAGTCGTACCACAGCAGTCTTTGGAGCCAGGTAGCCAATCCACCCATGTAATGGCACCGTCAGAGAATGATGTAGTTGTTGAACAGGATAAAGTGTTGGAGGAAGTTGAACCGACCACAACAATGACAGGACCAAATGGTGTAGAGGTCAATAAAGAATCAAAAACAGAAACATCATCCGAACCAATTGGTGACATTCCTTGCATTGAAACAGTATGTAAGGATCCTCCAATTCAACCTCAGGCTGGGGTTTCTGAAAGCAGTGCATTGGTTCAGGACGACGTAAAGAGCCTGAATTTTGAACTCAACCAAATTCCTGTATTTGCTGAAGCTGCTCCTGCAATTGGTATCATACCAAGCGTTGAAACTGTATGCAAGTCTCCTCAAATTGAACCTCAGGCTGTGGATACTGAAAAGAGTCAATTGCTTCATGATGAGGTAAAGAGCCTGAACCTTGAACTCAATCAAGCTCCTGTATTTGCTGAACCTGCACCAAGTTCTGTCATACTGGGAGTTGAGACTGTATGCAAGGATCCTCAAATTCAACCTGAGGATGTGGGTTCTGAAAAGAGTGCATTGGTTCAGGATGTGGTGAAGAGCCTGAATGTTGAACCTAGCCAAACTCCTGTATTTGCTGCCTCTGATCCAACCAGTAAAGCAGTCGAGAATCTGATGGAAGAAGAGGCTTACTCAGCATCAAAGCCCAGCCAGATGTTTGGGGAAGAGACTGTTGCAGCGGAAGGATCCATTCCTTCAGGAGTGGCTGAACCTCATATCTCTACTTCTTCTGGTGCTGTTGACAATATGGAATGTGATATTGCAGATGCCATTCCACCTGCACAATCTTAGATCAGCTCCGTACGTAGCACCAGGCAATCAGTTTTTCCATTTCGGTCTCAATATATGCTTTTCGGACAATGTTGTTAATTTTTTCAGTTGTTTGACGGTTATCACTCCAGTATCTTGGAGAGCAATCTTGCAGATAATTTAGAAGTTTCTACCCTTGTTGTTGTTTCTCTCTTTTCCCTGCTAGTCTTGTTTTGCTTTCCGTAGTGTTAAGTATCAAATGCAGATTAAGTATGCTTAGGCGTTTGGATGATAAACATAATTGATTAGTAAATTTGAAAGCAAATCAGAGTCACCAGCAGAAGTTACTTAGAAACCTTCATTAGTAAACACTGAGACTTTAACTTTCCTACGAAGGTAAGGTAGAGTTTTGTGGTGCTCATCATCATCGATCATTATTTGTACTTTTGTGTTCCATATCCCTTTGATTCTCGTTGTCGATCATACAATAACCAATTGCCGATTCTGACGATTCGCTACTGCTTTGCAGATCCATTCTAGTATCATCGAGCTCTCCATCGGTTTGGGCCAAATGTTTTGGGCTTATTGGGATTTGGGCCAAATATGGGCTTATTAAGGATTTGGGCCCGTGTAGAGAAATCTCGGCCGAATTTGAGTCCCTTCTCACTTAATGTAGCAGATTGCAGCTCATTGTAGATGACATTTCTTCTAGTTTGCGTTGGGTATGAACCGTGAAGATACGGTTTGATGACTTGATGACAGAAACTACAAATAGAAAACTCAAATTTTTGATAGAAACTAAACATTTGAGTTGTGAAACCTCTTCTTTTGACCTAAAAGGTACCCAAATCTACCATTCAAATCGGATAGCGGATCGGTGAGTACGACGCGCGTCGGTGTTGTGAATGCAGATAAGGAAGGTAGCGATGGAGTCGCGGGTGAGGTTTCGGGATATGGGCTCGAGCTCGGCGGTGGCCATGGCCAGAGTGTCGCGGTCGGAGAGCTTGTTCTTTGGGTATATAATTTTCTGCTGTGTTTTTTACATTTAGAGTTCAGATCTGGGTTTTCAAATATCAAATCGGAAGAAAGCAACAAAGAGTTTGAGGTCAAAAACTAGGTTTTGTAAAAAGGTATTTGTTTATGCAGTGTTGGGTTATCTGCAATTGAGATTAAAAAAAGATGGGGCTTGTGCTGTGACTCTATGATGCAAGTGTTTTTTCTTTTTTCTTTTTTACTAATCAAAGGCTGCCATTTGTTGTTCATGGCCCTCTGTTTCTTTCTTTGACTCCTTGTCTTTGGTTTATCTTCCTCTGTGATGAAGCTTTACTCCCACAAGTTGTTTTGTTTTGGTTTCTTTTTTGTTTCCTATGCTTTGCAATGAAAAGAAAAAAAAGGTCTGGTTGTAGATTTGGGTGTGTTAAGGTGAAGATGGGGAGAAGATTTCTTAGACTAGAAGGATAGTTTAGCCCACTTAAAGTTGGCTGCAATGCTTGTTTTTGTGAGTGGGTACATTTTTTGCCCATAGGTTCATCTAATGATTAATTTCAGTTTTAATGATTGAATTGCCTAAACTAACAAAACAATATGTTGCTGGATGGTTTATGATTGTAGTTACTTGAATTTAATTATTGCTCATTAAAACTGTCTTGGGTGTGCTCGTTATTGATCATTATTACTTGAGTTTGTAACTTCAGTTTAATTATTGCTCATCTCTCTCTAGACACCTGTATACCAGCACAAGATTGTTTACTTTGCTTACCTAATATTTTCATGCAGCTTACTATTCATAGCTTCACACACTTTTCCTTAATGATATCTACATTAATTCTGTTCTATATCTGTATTTGTTTGGAATATTCATTCTGTTTTTCTCTTAACTTTTCCGAAATTATTGTTTTAATTGCAGAGAACTGCATCTTCCAGCAGCTTGGGTTCCGCCAACGGGAACCCGGTTGAAGTGAAACTGGAGACTTCTGGAAGTTTAATTGATTTTGACGCTGATATTCAACCTGCTCCAGCTGCAGCGGTTCCTCAAGCACAACAAACTTCTGTAACTCAATCATATTCACAGCCAGTAAATTCAGACAGCGACAACAATTGGGCCTCTTTTGATGTTGCCCCACAAGTGAAAGTGTCTCAAGCTCCTGCAAATGCGAATTCTTTGGAATCTCTGCTATCACAATTGTCTGTTTCAGCACCTGTTCCTAGTTATGTTTCTGGAACTGCAGGTAATACTGGGGCTTTTACAGCTGCAGGTCAGATTACTGCACCATTTGGTGGTAATTCAGTCATCACTCCTGTAGGACACGCAATGTTACCCACTGCTACTGGTTCTCATACAGTCTCACCAGTTACGAGCTTGTCAACATTCCCCCCTAGTGGTGCTCCAGTGGCAGCCCCTGGGTTGGCTCATATATTCCCAGCCAATGCTGGTAGTTTCCCTGCAACCGGTTCTGGGAAATGGCCTGGTATGCAGCATCAGCAACCTTCGTTATTCCCTGCTAATGGTATTCAGTCTGCCTCTCAACAATACATACCATCAGTTGGTGCCTTGGTGGAGCTTCAAGCAATCAAGTGAGCTTATGCGACATTCTTCTCAAATTTTTTTTTAGCATGTTACTATTTTGTATTTGTTCTTATTTATCATATTTAAAAAAAAAAACATTTTGTTACTAGTTTGTATTTGTTCTTACTTATCATATGCTTTTTTCACAGCTATGGAATTTAGCGCATGCCCCAAATGCACAAGTTCAACCTAGCAATCCAGCTACACAAGCACCACAAGACGTTTCAAGATCTAATCACAATGTTAGTACCATTGCGTCACAACCTTCAGCTGGGGATGTAAAATCAATTGGGAGAAGTGAACTTCCTGCGGTAATAATGTTCTTTTTGGGCTTTATTGACAACATCATTTACAAGGCAAAATTATACTTAATATATATATATATATATATATATCCTGTAGTTTAGCTTCAATTCCTGTAGTTCTGATTTCAGCTAACACCCCTGTAGTTTCTAACATCATCAATATGGTCTGAATTTACATTGTTGTCACATATGTTGACCAAAAATGTAGATTTAGAGTTTTGGACACATTAGCAAAATAAGGGTGAATTAGTTGAAGTTGGAACTGTATGGCTAAAAGTAAACTTGGGCCTAAGAAATAAGGACCATAAGTGTGTTACGCATACATATATATGTGCAACTGCATATTAAGAATGAAACCTGAATTGCTTGTAGGACCTTTTCGCTATGAACTATTCATCCTTCCAAACACCAGTTCCTGGATGGCAAACTGGTCCTCCTCATGGTATGGGGTTTGCTATGCAATACAACACTGCAGTGGTATTGTCTCAACTCTCAACTCAATGTTTTGAATATAATGAGTTAATTCTGTTCCACACCATAAGTTGTGTAAATTCTATATAAATTAAGTGCGTTTGAATTGATGTTTATTTGCAGCCCGTGCCCACTTTTCAGCAATCGTTAAAGTCAGCAACCCGTTTGATGTCAATAGTGAACCTCCTTCAGTTCAGGCCTCAACAGTATGTGATTTCAGTTCATTTTATTCAAGTCATTTAAGAAAAGAATAAGAAGATTATGGCATGCGCCTCATGCATGCTTGCCAGCCTATTAATTTTGAATGAGTTTACCACTTGGAAAAGGGAAGTTTGGGGAAGCAATCAATTTCAAAACAGGAAGTTCAACATTTCTTAGACTAGAAGGATAGTTTAGCCCACTTGAATTTGGCTGCAATGCTTGTTTTTGTGAGTGCATACATTTTTTTCTCATTCACTAAAAACTTAAGCTTTCGAGATCATATGGTTGTTTATGGTATCAGAACTTTGGTTATAGTAGGTCTTCGATTCACAATTTTCAATTCCCTTTCCGACTTTTTTGTCAATTTGCAACACACTGAGTGGGTCTGCACTTATGTGCTCCTTTTTGTATGTAATTGCCTGCCTCTTTACTTATAAAATGGGATTGTACACGAGGGTTGGTGTTAACTTTGATATGTACATTATTGGTCCTAACTAGCAACTTGGGTTTTTGGAGTCCAGTGGTTGTTTTGCTCATATCAACAACTCATCAGAAGCTTTTGTTTTAGCTGTTGGTGTTCTTGATATCTTCAATTGATGCACAAAGTTACTAACCTTTTGTGATGTGTTTTGCCTGTGATGCAGTTTCCTTCAATGGCATCCTCACAAGGAACGCTACCAAATGTGCGGCTTCCATCCGGCTTAGTGCGTATGTCTAGCCTTGGGGCACCCTCATCAGCTTGGATGCCTCTCCAGTTATCCTCATATTCATCTGGATTGCCTCTCCAAGCACCACCATATGCATCACAAATGCCTCCAAGTAATATAATGCTGCTTTTCCCTTTTTTCCTTGTAGTACATAATGAAAAATATTTATCAGCATTCATTTTCTTATTTTTGGAGTCGGTGCTGAATTTTGGTTTGAAAATCTCAGGTGCCTACATGGGGCAACAAATTCCTAGTAGCATGCCACCTTTCGGGTAACTATTATATTTTTAGCTTTGATTTAAGTATTTTCCACTACACATTTGCTTTGATAAGATTCAACAAAACAATAAGGAAAAAGAAGGTTGCTCTCGGTTTTTTCAGTTTCTCTTTTGTTTCAAAGAACAAAGTATGCCTTGTTCAGGGTAAGCGTTATCTTCTCGATGTCAAATTGCCGGATGGAAAGTTTTGGCTGCTATCTTGGTTGGTTTTAAGTTATCTGAGGCCGCTTAGTGAGAGAATTTTTTATTTTTTATTGGATCATCCCCTGGGTTGGGTCAAAAGGTTGACATCAGTTGTCATGTACAATTTGTTGCTGTAAGAAAAGGAAAGAGAGTATATAGTAGAAAAAGGGAATAAAGCCATAAAGGGGAACAGACTACGGTGGCCTGAAAGGGAACCTCGGAATCTTTTTTGCTAGGCAAGGTAAATATTGGTATTTGCAGCATTCTCTTGGGTGATCCCTGTGTTTAATTGCTTCCTGGGCTGCCCCTTGGGTTTTTTACCTTCCATTCTTCTCTGCTACGTTGTATGATTTTGCAATCTCTTTCATTGTGTTGTGAGCTCATTTAATCTGTGTAAGTTAATGAAACAGTAAGATGTTACGGTGGAGTTGAGTTTGTATGTTAATATGGTCGAGTATCTTTGATAAAAAAAAAGGTCTAGTATCTGAGATGATTTTTGTGTATGACTTGTTTTGGCCTTGGTGGAACTCTGAACCAAGGCATCTCTTTCCACATGAATATTTGTATCATGAAATTGTGGAAATTTATGAAGCAAAGAAAAGTCCCTCACAAAAGCAAACCCGAAAAAAAGCACCGAAAAAACAGCAAATATTAAAACCTGGGCTTCCGGCCCAAGTTATTGGGAAAATATTGATGGACCGAATTTTAATTGGCTCCGGGCCCAAATGATTGAAAAATATAAATAGGGCCGATTTTTAATGGGTTAAGGCGCAAGATTTTAAAAAAAATTCATCCCAGCCGAATTTTTAATGAGCTTCAGGCCCAAATTTTTGGGAAAATATTAATCTGGGCCAAATTTTAATGGCCTTCGGGCCCAAGTATTTGATAAATATTAATGGGCCGAATAAGAATGGGCTTCCGGCCCAAGTAAGTTTTGAAATTATTAATGGGCCATTTTAATGGGCTTAAGGCCCAAGTTTTGGGGAAATATTAATGGGCCGAATTGTAATGAGCTTCCGGCCCAAGTTATTTTTGAAAACATTTATGGGCCCAGTTTGGATGGGCTTCAGGCCCAAATTTCTTATGAAATATTAATGGGCCGAATTATAATGGGCTTCCGGCCCACAAGTTATTTTTGAAAATATAATGGGCTTGAGGCCCATGTTTTTGTAAATTATTAGTGGGCCGAATTGTAATGGGCTTCCGGCCCAAGTTATTTTTGAAAACATTAATGGGCCCATTTTTAATGGGCTTCAGGCCCAAGATCTTATGAAATATTAATGGGCCGAATTGTAATTGGCTTCCGGGCCCAGTTATTTTTGAAAATATTAATCTGGGCCAATTTTTAATGGGTTTCAGCCCAAGTATTTCATAAATATTGATGAGCCGAATCGTAATGGGCTTCTGGCCCAAGTTATTTTTGAAAATATAATGGGCTCCAGGCCCAAGTTTTTGGGAAATATTAATGGGCCGAATTGTAATGGGCTTCCGGTCAAGTTATTTTTGAAAACATTAATGGGCCCATTTTTAATGGACTTCAGGCCCAAATTTCTTATGAAATATTAATGGGCCGAATTGTAATGGGCTTCCGGCCCAAGTTATTTCTGAAAATATTATTCTGGGCCAATTTTAAATGGGCTTCAGCCCAAGTATTTCATAAATATTAATGGGCCGAATCGTAATGGGCTTCCGGCCCAAGTTATTTTTGAAAACATTAATGGGCCCATTTTTAATGAGCTTCAGGCCCAAATTTCTTATGAAATATTCATGGGCCGACTATAATGGGCTTCCGGCCCAAGTTTTTGGAATATATTAATGGGCCGAATTGTAATGGGCTTCCGGCCCAAGTTATTTTTGAAAACATTAATGGGCCCATTTTTAATGGGCTTCAGTCCCAAATGTCTTATGAAATATTAATGGGCCGAATTGTAATGGGCTTCCGGCCCAAGTTATTTCTTAAAATATTAAACTGGGCCAAATTTTAATGGGCTTCAGCCCAAGTATTTCATAAATATTATTGGGCCGAATCGTAATAGGCTTCCGGCCCGGCTTCAGGCCCAGCTTCAGGCCCATTTCACAGAATCAGGCCCAAAGGCCCAAGTCCTATCCGGCCCAGTTCAAAGATTATGGCCCAAAGTAAGCCCAAGCCCAGCCTCAGGCCCACTTCTAAGGATAAGGTCAAAAGGCCCAGGTCCTAACACAGCCCAATTCAAAGAATCAGGACACTGCGGCAAAGGCATTATTAACCATTCGCATTTCCATGAAAACAGCACTACTGAGGAGAAATATTCGAGAAGGCTTCCTGGAATTGTTAAAAACTCGGTGATACAAGATTACATAAAAAGTACTTCTCAAAAAACGGAGAAACATAATATTATTAGAAGTCTCTAGAGTCGAACGCAGAAAAAGCTCAACACTACACTCAACTATAACCCACTTGTTGCTGCTGTTGCTGCTGCTGCTGCGACTGCTGGTAATTCCCGTATCCAGCAGGATACCCTCCATAGTACATGTTAGGATCTTGGGAAACTTGGGCATATCCATATCCCTCGGGGGTTGGTGCATATCCATAATAGCCACCATTCCACTGGTTTGGATCCGCCTGAGCCTGAAAAACATCATATACATCAGTTAGGGTCAGCGTTGTCTGCAAATTCCATCAAGTTATTGTGTTCATGCATAGCACCTGCTGCTTGTTTGAAGGACTGCGACCCCAAGAAAGTCGGATATTTTGCCCACCAAGCTGAGAATTGTTTAACCCTTGCAAAGCCTCTTCAGCACGGCTCCTAATGTATCAAAAAACACAAAAAAGAACAGTCAGATTGTCTGGTATTCAAACCCACAAATATGAAAGCAGATCATGCGACAAAAAAAAATTAGAGATCACAAGCAGATTAGCCTACCTCTCCGCAAACTGAACAAACCCACATCGCTTGCCTGCTGGTATCTTAACATGTACAAGCTCACCATACTGGCTGAAAACTTGTCTCAAATGGTCATCGGTAACGTTAGCATCCAGGTTTCCAACAAAAATCTGCAAAAATCATTGAAGTCACAAATTGTTGCTCAAAAAGAAATTTCAAAAAAAGTAAATGAAGTACCCACAGTTGTGTTATTCGGATCACTCTCATTCTTTGCACCTGGAGAACTCTGATATGAAGCTGCATGTGAAAAAGTAAATTTCAAATAACAGATCTAGTCATATATGCTACCACATTAACACAATGAACACATGGGAAGTTCATAAGATCACAAATTAGCCTAGCTTTCCTTTTCTTCCTATGAAACAGAAAAATAAATTGAACAGAATATAAGCTTTCTAACACAATATCCTATGGGGTGCAGAGCAGTACCTCATGCTATAGTGCATAAAGTACTCAACATACAAAGGAAAATATCTCACTACATTAGAACAAATTGAAAATGCTTCAAAGTAATCCTCATTGTACTGCTTAGGTGCACTTGAATAGCGTTGTTGTACAAGTGAACAAGACTGATCAGAAAAAATAGCCTATATCCTAAAGCCATACAACTATTACCACCCTGATTAATGTGTAAGGAACCTGAAATGCATTATACATGTGTACGGAAATGAGCCAAAAAATAACATGCAGGATTGCAAGGCAAGGCTGTCAGTGCCAGCCAGAATCACTTAAAAAACAGTATCTGCATCACTGATGGGCTTAGTGATAAAAAAAAAATCAGGTCGTAAAAGACGTTTACATTAACACCAAAATCAAATAAAGAAAAAGAAACCAAACTCAACACAAAAGCAAATCAACAGTTATTTGGGAACTGGATGAATACGCATACCAAATTAGTAAGTAAACTGGATGAAACGCTCTACCAAATAAGTGATGCTAGAACAAGTTCTAGTCTATTCTTATTAAAAAAAAAACGAGCTCCAGTCTATCCAGTTTGAATAACTTCACTAAAACATAGTCTGTCCAATACCACGATAAAGACTAAATTTTAAGAAAATATTCTCAAATGAAAGCCAGCCTGCTCGTACAGTTCCTGGAAATTTTGACGAATTGAAACATGCACTACTCGCAGAATTCATTCTTGTGGACTATTAATCACAATTAGTCAATAAGGGACCACAATGGGTAGAATAAACGCAATTGGCAGAAGAGAACCATGCATAAGGAATTAAAAATGTAAATTTCGGTCACGTTGGTAGGACAACAGGAGAATTTCTCTACAAGTAAACTGGCCATTCTAGGGTTGAGCCAGAACAGTCACATGGTGTAACTTTACAAGAAAGTTCAGCCAACTGAACAAGCTGGAAAAAACAATCCAAGATGTAGCATAGCAAATGCCACATAAGAATAAAGGCCAATACATTAAATGTGAAACTGACCTAAGTGAGGCCACACACTAAAGGTTAACGCATTCAGCTGTTCAGTAGCAGGCCCCTAGATGACAGAGCCTCTTGACCCCCTGCTTGGAGACAACAGGAGTTCTATAAGTTCTCAAAATTTTAACATCATTTATCTTGCCCAGAATTTTAGAAATTAAAGGAATTAAATGACTTGAAAAGTAATGCTCATCTTTAGCTGAAAGGAAGCAACCTTAGCCAACTAAAAAGTAATGCTTGGGACACTGAATATCATACAAGAAAGGGAACACAAAACTATAGAATGGCACATTGGGGAAAAAAAAAACACAAGTCGTAGAGGAAGAAGCAACAAACAAGAAGTTGGCATTTCACAGACAAGCACAGCAAAAAGGCCACGAATACCACAACCATCAAGATAATACCTTTTGAATATTGCTGACTCCCCCCAGCATTTTTGTTTGCAGCTGGCCCAATTCGCATGGGTCTTGAAGAGCAAATAACTCCATTCATCTCATTCATTGCACGCAACTGTTCAGTCTCATCTGCAAACTTAACAAACCCATATCCCTTGGTGCGCCCAGTGAGCCTATCAATAACCACCTTGGCTCCCTTGCATGATGGATAATGAGCCTTGAATATCTCTTGTAGCGTGTAATCTGTCACATCAGCAGCCAAATCGCCCACAAATATTGTAAAATCAGGCGTATCATCAGAACGCTTCTCCCCTGCAGATGCCCAGTTCAATCTGAAATTCTGGCCACCATTTGGCATAGGGGTACCATTGTATGTTTGAAGCACTCTTTCTGCAGCAGCACGACTAACAAATTCAATAAACCCATAACCCTCGGATTGACTAGTTTGCTTGTTGCGGATGACTTTCACATTAAGAACCTGAAAGCACATAACAATTAATTAACAAACAAGTTAAAATATAATATTGGACGTAATACTTATATAATATTGCTACAAATTGGGTTCAGTCGATCCAGAGAGTCAACAGCTTTTAGTGATGAAAATGAGGTTTTCCAAATTACACTGTTTAAATACTTATTTTGTAGACACCAAATAACTTGCTATCAACAAAAACAAGAAAAAGAAACAATTCAAACACAACTCTCATGAAAAACTTCCTGTGGTCTAGTACATTCACTCTTGTATATCTTCAAGCATTTCCACGTGAGTCAGTCATCCACAATTCATTGTAAGCAATAACACCATCCCAAACACAAAATCAAACCCACACACATACGTCCCTTAAAAATTAACACCGATACAACAGCATAACACGAGAACGAAATACCAATAAGATGAGAAACCCAACTCATAAATATAAGAACTTTAGGTTTCATAATACGGTAACCACAGATCTAACACATAAAGATGGCAGCTTTGAACAGAAACAACAAAATCAAACAAGGGGAAGCAATAAACCTCGCCGGTGATCGCGAAGATATTGAAAAGATAGGTCTCTTCCATCCAATACTGCAAGTCGCCGATCCAGAGCGTGCGGACCTCGTCGGCGGTGGTGGGCTGGGCCTGCTGGACGTGCTGCTGAGGGGGTGGGGCCACATGTGACTGCGCGGCCCACATCGTCGGAGCCTGAGCCGTTGGCGGCGGAGGAGGTGGCATCATCATGTAGGGCTGTGCGGGTTGCTGACCGTACTGCTGGGCGGGCTGCTGGCCCATTGCTGACGGAGCCACACCGGACCCTGGTTGCATCATGATGATGTGAATCAATCTAGGGTTAGAGAGGAAGAGAGAAGGGAAACCCTAACCGTCAAGGGCGAATCGGTCCCGAGAGAGAGGTCAGGATAGAATGTGGCAAGTGAGACACAGATTTTAAATGGTCAAGGGATTAGGCCTTTCTAGGGAACAGGCACGTAATCCGTCGCGTGTCACATTTGGAATGGTTTTGGGCCTACTTTCGGCCCAGTTTTGATCTAGTGATTGTCTCGGCCCATTATTTTTTTTTTCAGAACCAAGAAAAGGTAGTCAAACAAGCTCAACTTTTTTTTTATCAAGGGACTCTAATGGAGTTTTTTTTTTTTTTTTTATCAAAGGGCGTCGATCCATTAATAGACTCTAATGAACTTAAGCATGACCCAATTTTTATATAATGATTTTCAGCTCACAATTTTTTTCAAACAAACAAATGAGTAAATGACTACGGTGTTCTAAGAAGCTATGGGATGCAGCCGCACTAGGTTCATTTGTCATACGAGCTTGAACACAAGCGTTGTTCGACTCGACTCTTTTGTAGAACAAACTTAAGTGACTAGGGTGAAGAAGATTTGGGGTTAGAGTGCACTAGGTTCGTTCGTCATAACCAACAAGGCCTTTTATTTCTCATCATATTGTGCTCTAACGTTAGTATAGTGACATAGTGTATCACATACTCCGCAACATAGTAAAATTGTTCGTTTGTTTTATACGCGACCTACAAGTAAGTGACAAATACTTGCCAAGTATAGTGTATCTTCCGCACTATACAAATAAATTCCTTCTCTTTTTGGGTCAAACGACTTCAGCTTCATTTTTACTTGGAGTGTTGCCGATAGCACCAAACCAGTTCAATGCTCCGGATCTGATTCTCTCTTAAACTCAGTCACTTGGTAACATTCGGCACCGAAAGAGAGAAATCTTGGGCCTTGAAAACTGGTATGGAGTCCTCATCTTTTCATTCATCGAGTGCTTGAAATTCACAGCGATCCCAATGTGCTTAATTCAGGGTTTTGTATTTGATTTAGTAGCTGTTGAAGTGATCTGAAGTCCCATATGTATGATCTAATGCTTTTTTTGTATATTGGGATTGAAATTCGTAGCATTTAGAATGCGGAAAAAAAGACTGTTGCTTTCTTGTGCTTGAACTGTGAAGTAAGCGTTAGAGCTCCTGGGTTTTTGTCTTAGAAGCAATTGGGAGTGAAGGAACATAATTTGTGGGGTACATTGCTAGTCTTGAACAGAATAATTGTAAATTAGAGTTATTGGATTTGCATTTTGTATTGGGTTACTGGTGTCATCATTAGAATCAGCAGTTAGATCTTGTATTGGGGTGAAAATGGATTTGCATTTGAAGAACTTGTTTGATAGATTCCAGGAGCAATTTGGTACTGGTCCCGGGCTTGGTCCCGGATCCGGGGCATGCCTTATGAATGTGGAAGGCATTGCTCCAAATTTTATCAAGTCCATGTTTAAATCTGCAGCAGCTCTATATAGGACTGATCCATGGAAGAGATTGTGCCCGGGGCATCTTTTTGGTGTCCGGGTTGGGAAAGATACAGATTGGTCTGCCAAGAAACAGCCTTTCCCCTGTGTCCAATTCATTGGAGGGGATGGAGGGGATATCGGATTTCACATGTTTCGGTCTCAAAATGATGCTAAGAGGATGACAGGCACAAGAGAAACAATTCAGGTTCCAAATGTTGAGCTTCTAAGGGTCACATATGAACGTGACTCAGTGATGCTTCCTTCAAATCGGAAAATGATCAAAACTCTATCACCGGAAGCTTCGGGGAATGACCGCTTCCCTGTTATTGATGTTGCCCGCTGCACGTCATCGGGGACTCTTAGGTTTAGGAATGCAACTCTTGAAGAGCTTAGATTTGTGTATGCATTCATGAAAGCCATAGCTCTTGTGCACCCGTTGCTTCAGGTAGACAAAGAAGGCGGTCCAAAGTGGTCGACGTTAATGTACTTTGAACCATTTATTGAGACCGTTGATGTTCAGTGGCCACAAGAGATGTCCAATGGTTATGATCTTGTTGCAGTTACAATCTCACACCCACCTGGTCAGGCATATGAGGAAAAGGCCAGTTCAACAGCTACCTCAAGGTCCTCAACCCCAACCAAGTATGCAGAACCATCAAAGGAGGAGACTTTTCTTGATATAAAAGTGTACTCAAATGGCAGCTTAAGGCAGTGTGCAGCATGTGAGAAAGAAATCCATAGTGATCAGGCTCTTTGTTGTGGACGGTGTCGTGCTGTGATCTACTGCAGTTCTGTCTGCCAAAAGCAGCATTTGAAGGAAACACATAAGACCATGTGTGGTCTTTACAAGGCAATGATGGAAAGGGAAGAAGAGCTGGCAATGAATATCTTCATGTTCCCATCTGCTGCAGACCATCCTTGTAAATGGCTTGAATCGTTGGGTATCCATCAAAAGGGCATGTGGCGGAGAAAGTGTAGTTGCTATTCTCACTGCCCATTCGGTCTTCTTCCTGTTAAAGGTGGACTGTGGGATTCTTGGGGAGGACTTGATGATGAAGAGTTTCCACGCGACTCATCTTTTCATCATCATGTAAGAGATGGTATGTCAAGTCCAATCCTCCTCTCCGGTTGGTCAGAGTACTATAATCTTCGGTCACTGCCATTGTCAAGCCCGGTTGCTGACATCCTCTCCCACCCATTGACAGTTTATTACATATTGACAACTCTCAACATAAGTTCAAAGAACTTACTTCTGAAAGGGAAAGAGGTGATTGTTCACTACATCGGGCCAGAGGGAGAGTTGGATTGGTTGCCAGCATTTGCCGAGGTTGGTCATTTGCTCAATGGATTGGGTAATGTACAAATCGTTATGGTCGGTCCTGAAGTTCCATCAAATTTGTCAGGGACAACTTCAGGAATAGGCAGCAGAGTGAGAGTGAATCTCGTTAGGGGTGTTTATCAGGAGGAAGCCACCTATCTTCCTTCACCCCATGCCATCGTCGCACTCAACTGCGGCTTGGAGGACTATTCAAGTTGGGGCGGAGCTCTTAGTTCGATAAAGTCCATGGGCATTCCAGCCTTCTTCACAGACCAATCTGAAATCTCCTGTAACGACGCCAAACAGGTTCTACGAAGTGCTGGACTCCATATCACACATCCTGTGACGCCAAACCCTTTCCGCTCACCAGTGAAACATCAGGGGCCTTCTAGCAATCTTCCTTGTTACAGCAATGGTTTTGTGCTTGGGGTAAATACATGAGTTGGGAGCTGCCACGAAGTCTGAAGACTCGACCTACTAATGTCTATCTCCATCATGAAGCTTGTCTGTTTAGCATTATTTGTTTTGTCCATTGAATTGTAAACTCAGTTTCTGCTGAAGTTGTGATTTATTCTGATTCTTCATATTTGAACCTTCTGTATGTCCTACAGAATTTGGTTTTTGATTATTTGTTCTCATCCCACTTGTATCAAAATTTTCTGTAGAGACAGTGATGTACTAGTAATACATGTATCAAAAGCATTCTGATAAGTGAGACCTCCAAGTGCACTGTTCAACGTCAACCTATATAAAGGGTCAACGTACATTGTAACCCCAATTAATCTTCTTATTAAAGCCCTAAAACCTTGATTAGATACATCATAAATAGATATAGTCGCTCTGTCAATAAGAAATTGGGATGAAAAGTTCACATAATCTTCCTCAGAAATTTGAGGCCTACCGTGCACCAATTAAACAAGGGCAGATATGCCACATCACAGATCAGATCTTTTTAATCAGCACCCCGCATATTTAGAAACTTGTGATGAACTCCCAAAGATAGAAGGGTGTTGCTGTCAAGGTTTGAATTAGCCAATTAAGGCCATAAAACCCTACTCGTCCCCCTAGTGCTATAAAAGCCAACCCAACCAACAGTACCAACTATCTTCTTCCTTTCCTTCTCTAATAAGCCACCGCCTTATCCCCAAATACTTTTACCCTGCAAAGTCATTATTTTCTCTTTTGTATTCATGGAGCTCCCAAACCAAACTTTTCACCCTTTCCAATATGTCTTCCCCTCTCATCTTGTTTATCCATATCACTACCTGAACCCAGAAAACTATGTGCACTGGACTGAAACCCCAGAGTGTCACATTTTCTCTGCTGACCTCCCTGGTAAGACTTTGAGATTCAACATGTTACAACTTCATCAACTTTTAATTTCTTGATAAAACTTTTTTGTTTTCTTCGTATGTTTCAAAACTTTGTTTTAGGTGTAAGAAAGGAGGAGATAAAGGTAGAAGTGGAGGACTCAATATACCTGATAATCAGAACACAGAGACTTGATGATAACGCTGATGATGATGATGATGGGTCCTCAACAGAGCCGGGCAGGACCTTCATGAGGAAGTTTCGGCTTCCGGGTCGGGTCGATATCGAAAGAATCTCAGCTGGATATGAAGATGGAGTCTTGACAATCACAGTGCCGAGATCTTTGAGGAGGAGTTTCTTTATTGAACCAGCTGACATGCCAGAAAGACTTGATGTTCTTGCAAGGGCTGCTTGATATCAGACTCAAGAGTTCAGACATGGCAATTGTTTTATCATAATAAGATGCTAAGGTTTAGTTGATGGATTCCACATTTATGTACAAACGTTTTTGACTGTGTATCTCAAAATTCCTATTATTCCAAGGGACTGCTTCAATTATCTAATACTTCCTGCATTTCACTAATCAAACACAAAAGGTTTTAAATATCTTCAAAACGACGGAAATATCCATCAAAATGATATTATAAGTATTGATATTTATCTATATTCCAACCGACATTTATTATTTTGTCCAATATGAATTACCCATATATAAACGCATAATTATTAACAGGTGCACAAGTATCTTTCACCCATTGTCCAAAAAAAAAAAAGTATCTTTCACCCAAAAAAAAAATCCTTCAACAAAGCAAAACAGTGCAATTCATAGGATTTTGTGGGTCAATAATTGTGCTGGCTAAGATATTTCTTGGAAATCAAGAAGATAAATTGTGGGCGGCAGTCACATGGGGACAGTGTCTTTTTCGTTTTCCCAATTCACCCATGTCATGTGCATTAAGATGATAGATAGGGAGTGATAGAGTTTTTGGTGCAAAACTGCAAATAGACTGACCAATGTTTTTTTTTGGCTAATATATAGACTGACCTTTCAAGCATGAAGAAAAATATCAGACCAAAAACAGTACTTCCTGCACTAATCATTTACTGCCTAGTCATTACCACCGCTTTTTACCATTCCTAAATGTCATACAAAATGCCTTGTCCTTTCCACCGAACTTGTAAATTCAATGGCAAACACACACACAAACACAGCCAATCCTAGCTAAACAAAGTTTTACACAAAGCCCTGCAAGTTCAAAAGCCTAGCTCTCTGTTGCCATTTTCAGAATGTCAACAGCCTCCCTCAGTCTTCTCTCTGTATTTTCTCTAGCATTTGCAAATCGGGCGTTCCTGCATTAAGATAGTGGTCATTAAGTTAACCTTAGCTGATATAACACAGATCATATGAATAACATCCCTAATTATCGTCGATTTAAGTATAATTGTGAAAGGAAGAAAAGAGAGATTCTTTGCTGAAATCTGACCTCTTCTCATTGCATGACTTCCTACTAAGTTCCTCCACAAGAGTGCGCAGCCTTTTTAAATGGGCAGGTGACTTGCGTACAGCTTCAGCACCTTTATGACTAGAGCATATCTTCTTCAGAAGTTCAGAAGCAATGAAATAACCTTCTTCCTTGTTCCTGAACATAAAATACATTAGCCATTAATTTAGAGATGTCAAAAGTCCCTCGCGCTCAATTTTGAAATAAATGGTTTACAAACCTTAGCAACTCCCAGAGAACAGTTTCTACAGACCCCTCACTATCAATTAGCACTTCAACCAGGTGCGGATAGCGAGCAAGGTTCCTTAGAGTTGACAGTGCGTGCTTTAGAACCTCCTGATCAGGAATACTTCGGCTGCCTGAGCGAATAAGCTTCAGCAAAGTTTTAATAGCTCCAGCATCCACAAGTCTTTCACAACATTTCTGAGAATATCTTGTAGACAAATCTATAAATACGATCATAATGTAAGTACATAGAAAGACGAGGTTGGTTTGAAATCTCACACATTAGTCTTAAACTACTTTTAACATCCCTGATTCTATGGTTAACTGACTATAGCATGTAAGCCAATTAATCAAAGCATTACAATGACAATAGTCTTTCACAGACTCATGTATGGTTTAAAACTATTTTCAGAAGCATGTTTTGACTTTTCATGAAAGGCGCTAAACTACCTGCATAAAGAAAGCTTACTTCTTTTATAGGTAGATAAAGAAATAAAATAGAGTAACTCCTAGTACAAGGCAGAAAGATGTAATATCACACACGAGGTTGTTGCATCACATTCATACGGACATATTTACTACTATGAAATGGAGTTCTATGTTCAACCATTGATACTTACCCAAAGTGGCACAAGTATGAAGAATGTTGCTGATACTTTTCATTCTTAGTAATTCTGAAAGTGCAGCAACAAGTCTGTTGATAATACGCATGCTATCGTTCACACTCGTCGCAGACTTTTGCACTCTCAAGCGCAAATCCATTAGCTGTTCCCTTGACTCTTTTTTCCGTGCCTGGTAGCCTCTCCAGTATGACTGCAACAAAATAAAAGAAATTAAGAACAAGAATGAAATATTAAAGGTACAAAATAGTAAACTGCAACAAATATAGAATATCTTACTTGTATCACAACACTACAATGCCTCTCTCTAGAAGCTTTTTGCCTAGCAAACCACACTCGAATATGAGACTGAATAATGCTTGCAGACTTTGTTCTTCGTTTTAGTGACAGGACACCCCTCCACCACCTTTGCAATTTCAACACAGAGCAAAACACTATATTTAGTTCAACGCTACTATAGAAGGCACTTGTGGTCTTTAAAAGACAACCATGGGGGATGACTGGATGTAGGGACGAAGCACCTGAAACAAACAAAAGCCATAAACAATTGTAACTACAATGCAATTGTACCTCACAGCGACCAAATGTAGAATCTGATAAGTAACATTTGTATGAACGAAACGATTAGAAAAAAATTACACCAATATACCTAAGAGATTACTTCGACTAATCTTCCCCCTGACTATCCGTTGAATTTCCACTGCAGCTTGTCTATAACGTTGAAATGCATGACGGCATTGCAGGCATCGAAGAGCACTTTGTATCTTCACTACAGCATTTCTTTGGCATAAGGAATAACTTCTTATCAACCAACCACGGCAGTATCTCTGAATTCATTTAAGCACCCAACTCAGATATTATATTTACACCATAAATGAAAAAAAAAAATACCACACTCGCACAGACTAGGTGTTCGTCTAGATAATAGAAATGTTAGGGAAATCGGATCAGTTGCAAACAGAAGATTCCCCTAGTTAACATAGAGAAAGTTTTTGTTTCTCTCTCTCTCTTTTTTGGAGGGGGTAATTAACTCGGAGAGGAATTAAAAAAGTATCACCCTCACCCTATGTACTCAGAAGAGACAGAGAACTACTTACTTGGATAGTAACAATGAGATGCCTACGTTGATCAGCTCCTCTTCGGGCAACCCATCCACGTACATAAGATTGAATGATAGTGGCTGACACAGTTGCAATTTTGTATTGCTGATAAGCCTTCCAACATCTTGACATCCGCAAAACACTTTGGATTTTTATTGCTGCTTGCCTTTGAATGTGAAACCTCCTCCTCAATAGCCAACTATGAAAATGACTTTGAATTTTAATCGCAGCAAAGTGCTTATTGTGAAGAGAGTGACAGACATAATAATTCTTCCAAGCAAGTTGGATTTTAACTGCTGCCCTTATTCGAACATCAAGTGCACCATTTTCCTGAAACATACTTAAGGATTTATGTATGAGAGTGTCCCCATGAATGTATCTCGACCTTGCAAGCCACCCACGTGTATATCTTTGGACAACAATAGCAGCATTTACTTGATCAGGAATACATGCATCACAAGTTATTATACTTCTATCCTGATGTCTTCGCATGATCCAATTTCTTGCAGCTTGTTGGATAACTAATACCGATCGTATTCTTTTTGCAGCATTTACTGGAAGTATTAGACATGAATTCCTCAGTCAGAAAGAGAATATGACATACCAAAACTTATGATATTAGGTCAGATGTAAAACAATAATTAAAAACTACTTATTTCTAGGACTCTTTTCTCCCAAGTAAAAGAAAAAGACAACAGGAAAATAAGTCGAGCAAAAAAAAATTGACTGTTGAGTCTGGACTCTGAAAACTGAGAGAAGGAAAGGAATAAAAACCGGAATATTGTGCCTACCTGATATTCTGAAGTCAAAAAGTTAAGTTATAAAACTTAACCACAGTTGACAAGTAATGATGGAATTTGTAACTACTAACAAATTAAAGAAAATGAAAAATTATATATTAGCAGAATATAGACGAGAATGTTCCATTTCTCAAATAGGACCTAGTAACCATCAGAAGTCACTATATGAAGATGATTACTGTATCATTGCACTAGAGGTCTTACTAATTACCTCTTGAAATATTAATGTCATCTTTGTTTGTAGAGAAGTTCTGCAAAGTAGAAGCTGCTGGATTTGGAAGTTTATGGTTCCTTTCAGCCATATCTTGCCACCAAGCCTGGATAGCCTTAAATTTTCTCACAGAATCTGTTTTTATATACAACCATTAGGTCAAATGACAGTTTCAAATTTCAACAAAGGAATAAAAGCTCTAGCTAGCTATATCACTTCGTGGAGAATTATATCTTTCGATGGCTGTAAACACATCCATAAAACAAATTTGTTAAAGAGTTAAAGAAGTTGAAAACATAAAGTTACCACTCCAATAAATAGAAGGCTAAATTTTTTAATGCATGTCTTATTACAACACATCTAATTACAAGGAGTTCTGTCTGATCATCATTTAAGAACTTTTCATATAAATCATCAATACATCCTTGCACATGATAGAAACCAGAGCTTTATTCAGAAATTATTCAAAGCTCAAAGCAAACGATAAACCATAATAGATACATGTAAAATTTCTTCCATATGCGGTTATCAACTTCAAGTTTTTGAGTTGTCTATGATTCTAGTACCACTAACCTTTACAGACTTCATGTTTAGAGTATTTCCTTAATGGTAACATATGGAAAGGGACGAGTTCTAGACACACTATCCTATTAAAACACAAACTACAAGAAGAAAAAAAGATACCTTCAGTACGCTGGCCACATGTTTCTTCTCGGATCTGTGCTGGTTCAGGTCTTACAGAGCACATTCGCTCTGGACTTTGACAATCACAGCCTAATAGTTTATGAAAATTTAACTGACCCTGAAAAGGAGAAAATCGATTTAAAGTGTGACTACAATGACAGCATCCAATTATCATTTTTTGGGGGGAGA
This sequence comes from Rubus parviflorus, assembly GCA_029955375.1. NCBI lineage: Eukaryota > Viridiplantae > Streptophyta > Magnoliopsida > Rosales > Rosaceae > Rubus > Rubus parviflorus. The sequence goes on from JARGGL010000003.1 coordinate 1,047,730, forward strand.
AGGTGGGTTGGAAACAGCATTAGAGCATCATCCACCAGAATACATAAGGCATTACCATGTTTTTCTTCATAATCAGTTGAGATGAAAGGAACACCAACAGGATCACGACACTACGATCATTAGGTACGCCATTATACTCAAGAATGTCACTTATTTGCAGAACCTGTTGAAATAATTCAAGAAGATTGCGTGTTACAACTTACAAAACATAAGATATATTTTACAATTCCCAACTTCAGTTCCAACAATATTCTGACCTGTTCTTACAAGTATTCATGTTATTATATTTGGCAAAACATAAGCTAGATAGAAAGTTGGATGATTGAATGGAAATGAAGCAAAGAAACTAGCACAAACCTCTGGAAAATTTCCCAATAGCGACATCAATTTCTGTGATAATAAAAAGTTGTGCACTGCATCTGAATAATCGGTGGCTAACATGATTGATTCTTCGTGACTTGATTTATTAGGATCCTGTCACGTATAATCAAACAGCAATGAAGCAAAGCAAACAAGTTATCTATATTCATAAAATCTGCAAGGAAAAATATAGAGCACCTTTGATGACCAAGCACAACAAAGTTGCTTGCGAAAGTAGTAGTCCAGCAAGCACCATATGGCTTTTCCATCAACCAATGACGAAAAACTGTCGATCTTGCAATCATACATTTCACAAATTGCCTGAAAACCCCAATGATGATGATTGTTAAGTTCACTGCAGTAAAATTTATGCTTTTCAACTGTGACTAGCTATGATACCCCAAATGATCCTCTATCATCCCATAACCCCCAAAAAGATCCCAAAATCAGCATGTAACAAACCAAAAGAAGGAACAGAAAAGTGTCGATTGTCCTAATGACAAAAACAGTGAGAGAATAGACCTAGATCTATAGTTAATCCCCAAACAAAGATGAAGGGCACAACACTAATAGTGAATCCAGTTCGTATGAACAAGTATACAAAACACAGTCCCTCACATATGACAGAAACCTACCACCAGGATTCAATCCCACGTTCTGGAGTGAAACCAAGGGGCTTACCAACTAATCTAATTAACACAAATGAGTCATGCTCATTCAACCATAAGTGACTGGATGAAGCAGAAGCTCATTATTCAAAATACACATACGATTGAATATGTTATCGTTTAGACTTTGACTTAAAATAGTAGTGAAAAAGAGGATAGAACATCCAGATCTGATCAGTTCTTCATTTCTTTTACAAACAAATGATCTTGTAAAAAGCACACAAACAATAGCATTCATAATCCATGTCAACTCTGATGAACATGCATGCATCTTTGCAGATTCATACTTATTAGATTGCAAAAGCACGCTTTTCAAGACCTACGATAAGAATATGCTAATAAATTTATCCCAAAAGCAGCAATACCTGAATCCAATTTAAAAGCATTTTCAATGGAGGGGAATCAACATTAATGAAGCTATCCTGTGAAATAGAAAGAGAATGAATAATGTCAAGGGTGATTCCAAGTTTCCAACTCTAAAACATGTAAAAGATAAATAAATAAAATAAAAATTAGTAACACAAAGGCAAAGAAGATAGAAATACGACCACAAATAAAAAAGACAAGAAACTGATCCACATGGAGACATACCATATTTCCCTGAATTTTGCAAATTTCATCAGCTAATGTTGTTTTCTTGACCAAAAGAGGTAGCTGACAAATTTATGCGAAGACTGTTACTAACAAGTACAAAACAAAAACTCCTAAATAACCTTCAATGCAACAGTTCTATAACAGATGGTAGAGAGAGAAAAGGAACCTGCAGATGAACAAACATTTTCCAAAGCAAGGAAATGGTAAGTTCCTTGTCCCCATCAGCAATATCATCTTCCACAATCATCATTCCATCATCATGTAAAACAACGCCAGCATGCCTAAGATACTGCAGGGCAGTGCCACAATTTGCCAGGTGCCTTTTATGTGTATCTGATGGAACAGCCATTTTCTGTTCATGCAATGGAACCTTGAAATCACTAAATAATATAAAATACTTGGCTAAATATCAACGGAACTCGCATATTCATTCAAAAATAAAGAAACAGAATAACAACCATTAGGATAGAGGAGTCATCCTGCAAAAGTTGAATGACTCTACAGAGGCGCAACCCATCTTGAAGATCAACAAATAAATCTGTAACTCGAAAGTCAAATTCCACAATTGGAGACTGCACAATGACAGATTTCATAGATGAATTACCGAATTGGGAAAATAATTTTGTACACTAAATGCTGAGTTGACTTGCAGCCTCAACCTCGATGCATAAGGGCATCAAAGCTTAAAAGATACTGATTTCCCTCAGGCCACACACATGCAACATAGAATTAACCACCTACCTGTTGATGAGATACTTTATATCCTAAAATCACCAGATGTGCTGAAATGTTACCTTCCCCAAGCATTATATCAGATGAGAGAAAATCTAGTTTCGAAGGACAAAAAAAATAAAAGTCAACCCTAAATCACAATTATAAACCATTTATCCAGAAACTGAAAAGAGGAGTGAATTAAAAATTACCATGGATCACCTGATGACTTGATTTTATACTAGAATGTACTCTAAACAATAAAGGAGAACCCCCATCCACTCCATCAATACCATACTTCAGAGAAAGACTGCTCTGAGATTTAGCTCTGTCAAGGATAAGAACAAGCAACAGAAACCTCTTCAATATGACATTTCCCAATGCTTCATAATAACCCGGTCTGTAAAGACCCTCAACCTTTTTGTTATAAGCATATTCTTTTGCTAGACCAGCATGTGCAAACATTTGCTTCTCAATGATCATTTTCAAAAATGTGACTTCTTCATCAGAGTTAACATCTCGGTCAGACAACAAAGAATCACCACCAAAAATAATGTACAATCCAATTCTAAGCCAAATTGGGTTATAACTCATAAGGACTTCAGTGGCCTTCTTTTTCAATCCAACATCAGTCACTAAAGGGCAATGCACCTTCATCTTTAACCTCCCTTCGTCAATATTCTGAGAAATAAAACAAACAGGCAACTTGGTTCAACTACCTAAGCAAAAAAGGAAAATTGACATCGTTTACAGTATTATGGATATCTGACAAGAAATGCTAATGGATTTGCCATTAAAATTTTCCGGAAAGCAACAAAAAAATGGCCTGTGAAATCCTCAAGAACACTTGTTTGCTAGCCAACAACGTGAAAATAACAAGAAACAACCTGAAATCTAGAGCAGGAGATAGTCGGATACTATAAATTTTCAGCAACCAAAGGAAATAAATCGAAACCACGCGTAAGAAAATTAGTATGAAGTTATAAGAATCCAAACCTTGGCTACTTGAATCATCGAATCAAAGACCTCCTTGCAACTCCACAGGCTCAAATAAAGTCGCATTCGCTGCGTCAAATCATCGAAACTACACAAAAGCTTCAACGAAGACTGCAATTTCAAATACTTGGAGCTCGAAAACGCTACAGCACTTTCGGAATCTTCACTACGCACGGCTCGCCACGAGGAATCTCTCTGACGCTTCGGGTCCCTCCACGCCGCGTCGACCCGAACCTCAATGCCCGACCCGCTATCCCTCTTCCCCTTCTGGAGCGTTTGAATGTGGTCCTCATCGACTGGATAATTGCAGCCGCAGGATTTAGGGTTTTCGAAGAGGAAATTGAGCCAGACGGTGAGAGACTTGGCGAGGGACTTGAGCGATTGCTCTTTTTGGATTTGGACCTTGCGAGAGGACTGTGACTGCTCGAGCTCTACGGCCTTGAGTTTGCGAACCGCCTTGGTCCGGGCGGAGTTGGACGGAGCGAGAGATGGCCGGCGGCGAAATGACGACCTAGTACGCGGGGTCTGTTTGGAGGCAGTGAAGAATTGGGGACAAGGGGACTGGAAATTGGAGATTCGGGAGGGGCGTTTTGGGGTTTTGTAATTTGAGATGTCTTTGAAGAGAGTGGAGGGAGGTTTGTAAGGTGACGGTGACGGACACAGCGGTGGTTCTGCGCCTTCCATTAAGAGCTTTGTCTGAGAAATGAACGCCAAGTTTGATTTGAATTCGAAATGAGGGAGAGAAGCGGGCAAAGGTGATGAAGAGGCTTCGAAGGAGCGACTTTACAAAAACAACCCTAACGGCTTGTCTATGTGTTCAAAGTTCAAACAATATTTATGACTTCAAGAAACCATATTTTTATGACCTTCAATTCGGCTCAAGCTTCTTCTAGCACTGCCTTCCAGTTTGATCAATTTGAGGGCAGTTGTCCTAAAAGTTTTTGCTTGTAATTTCTTTCTCAATCTAAAAAAGTTAGGCTCAAACTTGAAAAATATTTATCGAAACTCGGTTGTACTCGACTACTTAATGGTTAGACTCGAACATAAGTACGGTTCGACTTGACTCTTTTATTGAATAAGCACACAAGTTTGTCCGGACGAACACAATGAAAAGTTATAATAAAACAAATAAAGGATGTTGTTCAAACTTAAAAAATTACATAAATATATATATATATATATATATATATATATATATATATTTTTTAAACACCTCTAGCGACGAATCATTCGTCACTAAAAGGTGTTCTTAATTTTTTTTTGACAAAATAAAAAAGAAACTATTCCGGTACTCGTAAGGTCTCGCGTTTGATTTCATTAAGACTCTAAAATAATTTTAGAAATCCGTGTAAACCGGTCTTGAGAATTTCAAAAATACTATTTTTCAAAAAAATCATGTGTTACAATAAGAAAATTTTCCTCAATTTGACACAATTCACCCAACTATGCGAAAACCCGATTTCGATAAACAATGTGTAGCTAAAACTCGTTTGCATTGTTTTATCATAGAGTTCAAGAGACATAATAACTAAATCATTTTACATTTTTTCAAGATTATATATATATATAATTGAAACACCTGTAGGTGTTGTTAACTTTTTTATTTTATTTTAATTTAATTTTTACAAAATAAATAAAAAAACTATTCCGATACTCGTAAAGTCGTAAGATCTTGCGTTTGATTTCGTTAAAACTCTAAAATAATTTTGAAAATCCGCGCAAACTGATTTTGAGAATTTCAAATATATCATTTTTCAAAAATGCTGTTAATGCGCAAAAGGAAAAAGCCAAAAAATTTGAACTAGAAAAGCCCAAACATAGCCCACATGCCTTTGGGCCTAAAAAGCTGTACGCAGCACCAACACTATCTAGAATCTACCGGTCCAACCATGGGGGAATAAATGGTTGGTGCGTATGTTCCACTCGCTCTCTGATTCGCACAGCATTTGTCATGTTTTGTCTTCGTGGGAGCCCAAGACACAAGTGCTGTACGCGTCTCGTATATTTCCACTTTCTTGTTTGCATCTCTTCAAATTCTCCGTCTCTCTCATTTTATGCAAAATTCCCAAACCCTTTGGGTTTCAATTCACCTCCCGAGCTCCTAATTTCACCTCGAATTTGCAAAATTCTGCTTAATTGATTTGCAATTATGGCTCAAGCAGTTGAAGAATGGTACAAGCAGATGCCTGTAATCACCAGATGGTATCTCACTGCCGCTGTCGTCACCAGTATCGGTTGCTCCCTCGATGTATGTCTCTCTCGTTGAAAGTCTCAATCTTTCTCCAAATCTTTGGTTCTATGCAAATGGGTTTTGTTCGATTTCAATTGGGTTTTGTCTGAACTTTAGGAATTTCGTGAATTTAATGAGGATGATTGCTTTGAAATTTATTGCTTAAAATCTGGCAGCTGGGTTAAATTAATCAAGGGATATGTTGTATTGGGTTTGGTTTAATTTTTCATTAAATTACCAATCTTTTGGATTTCATTTGAGTGTATTCTTTATTGCAATTTCATTGTTCTATGAGATGTAATGGAAGTTTGGAGGTTAGGCATGTTTTGTAGTCATTACTTTCTCTTTAATACTAATGGTTCTTTGTTGTTCAATGGTTGAACCTCCCCAGATAATCTCTCCTCACAATCTGTACTTGAACCCTATACTAGTGGTCAAGCAGTATCAACTATGGCGCCTCATCACGAATTTTCTGTACTTCCGGAAGATTGGTAATTGTTACTATATCTGTTTGAAATGTTTGCGTAGTAATTTGTTGATGTTTATTTCTCCTAACATGATTGTGTCTTGGCATTGCCAGACTTGGATTTTCTGTTCCACATGTTTTTCCTTGCTCGGTACTGCAAGCTTCTTGAAGAGAACTCATTCAGGGGAAGGACAGCTGATTTCTTTTACATGCTCTTATTTGGTGCCTCTGTATTGACTGGGATAGTTCTGCTTGGAGGGATGATACCGTATTTGTCAGAGTCATTTGCAAAGATTATATTCCTAAGCAATTCACTAACGTTCATGATGGTTCGTAGCTTTTTCTTTGTTCGACTGTAATGGATTCCAAAACTCGGTATCTTTCTATTGTTTTTTAAGGCATCTTTATCTTTCCTATTTTACAGGTCTATGTGTGGAGCAAGCAAAACCCTTTCATTCATATGAGTTTCTTGGGACTTTTCAATTTCACAGCAGCTTACCTACCATGGGTCAGTATGCTTCTTGTGTTTATGTTGTTAAAACTCTTTTTTCATTGGGAAATGTTAGTAATTTAGCTTTATTGTTTAAATCGGCTATTCAACTGTTGGATATTAATCTCCTCTGATAACATGATCTTTGCCTCCTTGTTTACGAGTCTAATGTCTTCCATTTTTCCTCCAGTTTCTTCTAGGCTTCTCTGTCCTTGTCGGAGCAAGTGCTTGGGTGGATCTCCTGGTGTGTTATTTTTATTAAAATTATGCATTAGTATTGACATATCAATTTAGCATCTTATCATAGAGTAAACATCAAATACTGTCACTTGCTGTCCCTTTGAAATACTCTAGTATACTTATTGTTTCACAGATGATCTTTGCACAGTCAGTTTGTGTATAATTCATGCGCAAAAGGCTTATGATGCTAACTCACCAGCTATGAATAATGTATCATTAGAAAAATGGAAAATAACTTTCTCCACAACTCATCAAACACAAGTCCTTATGATGTTTTGTTAATAGACTTTATTTTAATTTCATCATACTTGATGAAAGTTGCTAGTAGCTGTAATTAAATTTAGCAATAACTTCCACCAAGTCCTTATGGCAGCTAAATATATTGCCTCTATTAACCTTTTCATGCATTGGTGATAACAAAGTGTTGTGTATGTTAACTTGTGCAAGAGTAGGCAAACAGTGGCATCTCAGAAGTTCAGTCACATTATCATTATAAAATATCCCGAATACAGTCTGTTGTTACTCTATAGATATATACACCCTACTCATTTGACTTTGGTAAGGTTTTTCATGCATTAGTCCTTGCTATTCATGTTGTTTGGTTTTGATTCAGGGAATGATTGCTGGTCATGCGTATTATTTTCTGGAAGATGTTTACCCACGAATGACAGGTCGCCGGCCCTTGAGAACCCCTTCATTTATCAAAGCACTATTTGCAGATGAGGCTGTTGTGGTGGCACGACCAGCAAATGTGAGATTTGCACCTCCACCTGTTGAGGAACTTCACCAAGATTGATGAAAACCTTCAGGAAAGACAGGTCGACAGGGCTTAGCTATGGTTGATCAGGATTTAGGCATGGCTTTCGCTTCTAGGATGGATTTTGTGCTTCTGTAATATAGAGATATACACTGATATGCTAATTACTTTTTGTGCATTTGTTAAAATTCAAAGCTCATCAATGCATGATCAAAGTGCTTTTTCTGTCATTGTGATTTAGTGTCTAGTTTCTTTTATTTTAAACTACAGAATTTCCACTGACAAATTTGCTTCGTCTCAGTGGTTTGCTTTTCTTATCTACTTGCATAGTTGCACGAAGCTCAATTCACAATATCCTTAACCGGAAAATGCATTGTATTCTAGTGTCCTTGCTCCTTTTTGGATGCATTTGGTTTGTGTAAGATTATCAAACAAAGCTTCATCAGATATTAGTTCTCATTTAATTTTTCACTTCAGTGGGATAACCAAAAAAAACCCTAGAAGCAAGGCAGAAAAATAAGTAGTTCAAGTAGTTCATTCTATATGACATCCATTGTTTTTTTTTTGTCAATATATGACATCAATTGTTAACTGAGGGTAAAGGTAAATATCACTTCAGCTTCAACACACCACGATGTGAAACTCTTAAAAAAAGAAAAGAAAAAAAAAAAAAAAAACTAGCCACAACATTAAAATTACATGGACGTTTTCTTTTGTCACCTGATCGTTTATGTTCTAAAATATGCCAAGAAAGAGATCATGAACACACCCTGATATGAAACTCTAAAACAAACAGAAACAACACCTACAACATTAAAATTACACGAACATTTTCCTTTTGAAATATGATCAAATAAACCTCTAACTGTCACAATCACCATGGAATTAAATTGAACTATCTTCCTTGGCAAAGCTGCAGAGAGCTGTGTAATATACATACATACATCTAAACAAAAAATTTGCCGGCAGCACCAGAATACTACATCTGGATTGTTTTATCTGGCTTACCCTCTTGTTGCTCAATTTCCTTAGCATCAAACTTCCATTCCGTAAAGAATAATAACGGGGCAAAAATACCACAAAGAATAAGGATGGACTGTGCTAACGTATTGGATGATACTGAGCTGATACTCTCTTGGGGGGTAATTTGCGCAAGATGTAAAGGACCAAGGCTGAGGGCAGGATCTCAACCAGCTGCAGAGGACATAGTTAAAATTTTGAAGGGGCAAAACAGAAAAAGTTAAAGAGAAGAGAAGACAAGAAAATTAGCTTGAAGTTTAAAAAAAGCTTGGTAGGCTACCATGTAGTAGATCACATTCAAAACAGGATGATCCACAACTTCAAGTGCTGCATCTTCATCAAAAGCGGACAACACATCCTGCATTGAAAAAAATTGAGTTAATGAATCGCCTGCAAATTCAATATATGATGATGAAAGAAGCACCTCATTAAGCAAACCAAGAAATCGGTAATGCATGTCATATGGAAAAATTTTACTGTCACAGGACTCTCATGTTAATAATTGTCCGGGACAGTCAAAAGTTGATACAATGTGTTTGAATCAGAACTACTATGTATCTGTAACTTGTTTCATGATAGAAGTAATCAAAATCCAACCCCTGTAGCCTAGCCTTGGATTAGTCCTATAGCCTAACAGTTATAACAAAATGTTATAGTTCTCTCAGTTTTAATTAAATTTGTGTTGTATTGTGAATGTATCCCAGATTCATGGAAAACACAAGTCTGTATTTCATATGTGGCAGCTTGCAAGTATGGAAACGATGTAGAGTTATTTATACTTGTTTCTGAGATAAAATCTCAATGCAAATAAAATTTTTGAACAGGACTGAAATTCCAGAGATTAAGATTAAGCCTTACCACAAAGCATCTTATGAGAAAGCAGGTGAAACATATGGCTGTTACAGATCCAACCTGCAATTAGAACCACTTGTTAGCCAATAGAACTAGTTTAAAGAGAATTGTTGTTTTGTTGTATCTTTTGTCTTTATAGTTCAGAACCCTAAAACTAGTACATGAAAACTGAAATCTAACAATATGTCCAGAGGATTCTCATTAAGCTATGTTTACAACTGTCAAAAGAGTTGCTCACAGGGAGATTCAGAAAAAGTAAAAGTTTCGAGCAATTATAATGGTATGATAGTTAAAGGTAGTTCAAAAATCACCACATCTCTGTGCATTTTGTGTGTGTTTTAACTGAAAAAAGGTTAATCCACTGCCATCAGCGTGTACACATTTAACTTGCATTCTGAAGAATAAACTTCACTAAAACAAACTTGACACCAACACACTGAATACATCTGGCCAAGAAGATTCACTGCCATAGATCTAGCAATCAGGTGTTCTAATCTGATAGACAAGATGTAAAGGTAGGGCACGAACCTCATGAAGTTTCTTCCTTCTCCCTTTAGATTCAATTGGGAAACGTCTCAGCATGAAAAATAATCTGAAGGCATTGTTTATAATTATCCACCCAATAAAATTTCACAGCCACAAAACAGCAGTAAATTAACAGAATGGACACACTCTAGATGCTTAAAGTACTGTATAATGCTGAAAGCTCACCTTCCTCCATAGATCAAGAAACCTAGTGCGGCAACAAATGACACAGCTGGAACAAAATGGACAATATTAGAGTATGCATGATTAAGAGAATAATTGGAGCCTGGGAAATCTATATCATGACTCGAAACAGGGCTTACCTGCAATAAATATCTTTCCAATGAACTCAACAGTGCTGTTGTCATCTATCCAGAGGTATATCCAGAGGCAGATCTGAAGAGAAACTCTCATTTATCATAAGGTAAATTATAATTGTTAAAAGTCCCTACAACACCAAACCACACTCTGCAGCTAAATTGACATTTGTCTATTGGCAAGGTGTTGAATACAACCTCCTCCATCCATCAAGCAAGAGCTACTTCCCATAGTATATTCTTAAACAAGCATGTGCAAGGTCCAGACCACTAGAACTGTATATTTATTAGGCAAACCAGAATGATCCACTTTTCTCTTCTATGTAACCTAGCCACAGAATTGGTAAAGAATTCAACCTAGAAGTGCAAAAAATTATATCTTAACATTCATAGAACTTGTTCTCTCAACCTTCTTTTGAAAGAACACCAGGGATGAAGCAAATAATTACAAGGGTCAAAGTAAAATGAGATCAAGGAGATTAGCAAACCAAAACTGGTTGGCAGGTGAACCACCTGCTCATGTAAGTAATACTCTGAGTAGTGGCAAATAATGTATCTCTTTAGGCATGTGAACTGTGCAAATGGACTCTTTAAGGATTTTCAGTTAGAAATTAATTAGCTGCTAGTAATGTTCATATAGACAAAAAAAAAACTAGATACAACATGTAATAATTACAGCTAGGGCTCTAGAGCAACCTCATGATGAAACATGAAAAGAAAGTGGAGAATGCAAATTCCAAACCAACACTTTAGCTGAAGCTCCCAAAAGAACAGACCAATAGACACATATGATATGTGAATGCAACTTATGCAGTATAGTAAAATCAGTACGATGGAGCATACCTGTATGAAGTACATTCCAGCATTGACTGAAATATAAACAATCCTGAGCTTATCTGTCGGTAAACTTCTTGCCTGCTCGTAATAGTAATTAAAAAAAGTTAGAGATCCAAATTGGTTAAGAGAAATGACCACATTCAAAAGTTCTTTATCTTAGTAGATTAGTAGAACTGATGTATCGGGTTCAAATAACACAAAACCAATACCGAATCACTGATACCATGGAAAGAATTAAGGAAAATGAGCACTTGCCTGGTGATATATCTCTGCCCAAAAGAGGACAAGAAGTGTGTACGTAGAGAAGAATAGCAGTCCAGGAAGATCCAATAAAACCAATATCAATACCTGGTTCAACATACAGCTGTCCAAGTTTAGCATTCATTGCTTGCATTTTATGTTCCATTTCAATAAACCAAATGGAGCCTTAATGTCCCCCTGAACCCCCAAGCAAAATCAGCAGTAGACAACAAATAAGGACACCTTTGTATCCAACAAATGAATGCAAGAATAATCAGTTTGTTTAGTCTTAGAAAGTTTATGCAAGTGCCAAGTAGGATAACATGGGTAGGTTTAAGGTTTGGACTAATTGAGCTACAAAAGACTAACCCTTGGGTGCAAAAGAAAGACTTGCTTGTGAAATCCAAAGACAATTGCGCGCACTGCAACAGCAAGAACCAGAACAGAGCTTAACATAATCACAGTAAGAAAGAAAGGGTAAAACGTATTAAGAGACTCCGAAAGTCCAAATGGCATTAATGCACCCAGTATCTCACCTCCATTGACAATGAAATTCATAAGATGAAACACCTTCTGCGTCGTCCAACCATATTCAGGAACTCTCAATTCAATCCTTATTAGTTGAAACTGTTCATCATAACACGCAAATGCTCAATTTGACATACTCATAGTCACTCTTCACAGTTTTCTAACAGTAACTAGTGCACTGAATTATACGCATCAACAGTGACAGTGACAGTGACAGGTATTGGCACTTGAATCATACAAACTATGAACTGCGGATATAAAACAATCTACTAGAATCATAATCCAAAATTGATTGATAGGATTTGCAGTGTTTAGATAATTAGTAATCGAAAACTCCGATCCCAAAACTCTACTCCAAATTCATAGAAAATCAGATTCCCGTTCCAATTAAGCACGAAATCGAATCATACACTAAACTGAATCATGTATACTAACAGATAGAGAGATAGAAAGAGACCAGAGCGACGAAGGAGACGAGGGCGTAGGCGGCGCAGAGGCCGTAGAAGATGCCGTCCTGCCACCGAGTGGACTCGTTGATCTCGTCCCACCAGTTCAGTATCAACGCCACGACCTCCATCGGCGCGGAGCTCAGTAGCGGTGACATTCTCGTCATTTCGGCGCCGAGCTCCTCCGAGTCCGAGAAGCTCCCGCAATAGTCAAAATGTTGAGAAGCGGAGGAAGCAGCCAGCAGCAACCAACTCTCACAGCTCACAGCGCAGTAATTCAATTCAGAATGTAAGAGGAGGGAGAAAGGTGCGGGTCTACCATCACTACCAGACGGTCCAAGATTTGAGAGAGTGAGGGTTAACGAATTAACCTCTCTCACCTAAGCTTCTACGCTCTCTCAAAGTGGTGGTTGTTGTAAAATTTTGCACTGCTTACTAAAGGCTTATTATCCTCTGCGCCCTTTTTTTCTTTTTTGGCCAATTATTACCCAATTAGGGAGCCTGAAAAAGTAAGCACGGTCCTCTTAGTTATGACTTACGACTTACGAGTTTTAAAATTTACTGTCTTCTTCAGTTACTGTCATCTGCACTTTTTATTTATTTTTAGAAAAAAATCATAAATAGTTACTCATTTTTCACCTATTCGACATTTTAGTTACCCACTTTTACAAAATATCACTTTGGTCACTCACTTTATGCTCTCTCATACACTTTGGTCATTCACGTGAGATTGAAGGGACGAAACTGACCTTGCAAAATAGGGCACGTGGCCACTCACGTGGTGTTTTTTAATGAAAAAGTTGACTGAGTGACCAAAGTGTATGAGATGGTATAAAGTGAGTGACCAAAGTGTCGAATGGGTGAAAGATGAGTGACCATTTGTGATAAAATCCGCTATTTTTATCAAAATTATAAGTGTATTTATTTCTTGTATTGGATGGTAAATAATTAGATAGTAACATTTATCGTTAATATTCTTTTTTTTTCTTTTTGAGAAATTGTGTTGTTAAGATTCTGTCTTGACTTTTAACTCATGCTTTAAATAATTAAAATATTTATCTCCATTATCATTACATTTTGTCAAATAACTTTTACTTGCAAAATGTTTTTATTCTAAATATATATATATATATATACAATGATTCTCCACTACATAGGACTATGTACTTTTAAAGTGCATAGTCCTATGTAGTGGAGAAAGCCTGTATATATATATATATATACTTTTATTAATGACCGATGAAATTACCATTCATATATGAACCCAACAAATAAAAATGATAATTCATTAACTTTTTAATATAATAAACACAGAAAATAACATTTTCGAGTGATTTAGTTGGTTCCAAAATATGAAGTCAACGACATAATTTGAGCTCATGTTTATAGATAAAAATATATTAGGATATGTCCACTAAATTTAATCCAAACAGGGATATCAATGCATTGTCCAAACCATTTATTTGATAAAATTCCTTTTTAAATAATAAACTTGCAAAATATCAAGCAGAAGCAGAATCAAAATCGTGGTTTGATTACTACCATAAACATTTCATGTTGTTTTATTTAAAAATGTTTTCATACATTTGATCCTGTTAAATAATGAAATAATTTAGGATTTTCTTAAAGAATTTTCGGATGACCATTTGAAGAATAAATAGTTTCAAATGTTATAATATTTACTGGTTAATTAGCTACCAATTCTTTTTGAAGAGAATAGTGGTTAATTAGGCGGCAAAAAAAATTAACCACGGGCGCCTAAATGTGGGGATTATTTATTTAGCTGCCTTTTGAATTTCAAAGTTCCAACAAAGAAATGGGAAGGTGTGGTGATGATAATCACGTGACGCAGGTGAGGAGATGCCACAGAAGATTCGCTTCATGGGATCCACGGCCCACGTTTGATTGGGGGCAGCTGAAATACTATTGTTACGTGCAGGTGACACGAAGTTTCTGGGTTGGATTACGTGGAAAGGACGGTTTTGGCGGTGTTGGTTTGCGCCAAAACTATTATTCAATTATTCAAGCTCCCAAATAAAAAAGTGACCACGATATTTTGCAATGCTCATGAATCCCACCATCTTCTCAATTTTGAATTAAAATATCTAATATAGTTCCCAACTCTGAAAATTTTTACTAATTCAATTTTATAGTGTGTAATATTGTTTTGTATTGAATATTCAAAATTCTAGCAATTTTTTCCTTATGAAATTAATGCTTGGACGTTGAAATTCAATTAAGTTGGCACATACAGTCATTCATTCATCGTAAAAGTTAATCGATGCGATATATCAAACTACATGAATTAGAGAACTCAAAAATACCCTAAGCAATACAATGCAAAGAGGTAATCAAGCTCATCCTCTAATCATTTTGAAATATATTCCGCTAGTTTGACTTATTTGAAATTTTTATTTCCAATTGGTGAAACGGTTAAATTTTTATTTATTACAAATATAATTGAAAATACATTACTACTCTTCCGTGTGTCGAACTCAAAATTTCTCATATACAAAAGAGAGACTAATGCTACTACACTAGCTAGTCGGTTTGATCAATCTTGACATTGGGTTACATATAAGACTAAATTTTTGTTACTACTTTGAACTTTAGGGGTCTAATCAGTTCAGTCCCTGCACTTCTAATTTTATCAGTTCAGTCCCTGTACTTTCAATTTTCATCAAATATGCCCTTCCATCAACTCTCCGTTAACTTGGTGGTGTGGCACTCGGAAAGACCTATTTGATGAAAATTGAAAGTGTAAGGATTGAACTAATGAATTAGAAGTGCAGAGACTGAAATGATTAAAGCTCTAAAGTTCAGGGTAGTAACAAAAATTTAGTCCAAAATTTTAAAAAATTGATTGAAGAAATAAAAAATAAAAAAATTGGTCTAGGACTCATGCATGCCATATTCTTCCATATATTTCCTAGATATCAAGAAAAATATTGAAATAACTAGAACGTTTCACAAACAAATTAAGCAATGGATTTCCCGTCTCCTGAAACAGATAACTGCAATTTCAATGACAGATTCCATTCGTAAATCTGTGGCATCATTATCTCAGAAAATGACTCACTGCCTACATCAAATGTTAAAATGAAATGGGTTCCCTAAATCTCTCCAACATCGTGTCTGCCAATGAACGAAAAGCCTGGGTGTGTGTCCATCCATTTGAAATCGAGGAGAAACATCAGGAAGCATGCTCCAAGAGCATGTGGCTAGTGAATAAACTTCAACTACTTCAACTATAGTTGGATTTCCATTAAAATCTTTATCTAAATCCTCTAACTTGCTGACGTGGCACTCGGTGGGGCACACTGGAGTATGACTTTGCGATGATGTGTCATGCCCAGTCAGCTCGGTGGTTGACATGGAATTAAGAGGCCCATATTTGCTTACGTGTTATTCCATGATTAGTGTAATACCCCGAAAAATTTCTGATTTTATTTTTATAAAATAGGTCGTGAAATTTGAAGTGAATTGGTGTGATTTCGTATTTTTAGGGGTTTTTATCGTAAAACGATAATTACGGCGGTAATTATAAGTTACGAAAGGTTAATTAAGGTAACTTTTTATCCGTTGAGAATTTGGGAAAACTTCCTTCATGAAAGTTGTAGAGCTCGTCGATACGAGTTCGTGGACATAAAGTACGTCGAAAACGGACATCGTATGAGAGAGTTATGAATTTCGGAAGTTTGAGGTGAAAAGAATTAAATTTATAATTCTTTTTCTTTGTCGGCACGATCTTGGCCATTGAATCTTAGAGATTCAATCTGGGCCGTCTATTCCTAATTAAGGATTAACTTAATTAATCTCTTTCTTTCTCTCTCCCCGATTCTCTCTCTCTCCCCGTGCTTTTCTCTCTCTCTCTCTCTCTAACTGGGTTTTCCGGCAACCCAGCTCCGGCCATCACCTACTCTCACCACCCCCACCAAAGGGTGCAGCAAGGACCAGCGGTCCAAACCCACCCGGGTTGGCCGCCAGCCGCACGGTGGTGACGCCGCACGCACGGGAAGAAACGGGGCCGAACTGTTCAACAGTTTCTGGGAAGTTTCCGGCCAAATCGAGTCACCTTACCTACTGGGCTTTGTAGGCCTTGCCTGGGGCTTTCTAACAACATAAAGTACGCCTCAATCGGAGTTCGGACGAAGGAGAATTTTGGATTTGAAATCCTAGGGTTTCGGAGCTATCGAGGTAAATTCGAGACTTTCTACTTTGAATTGGCCCTTGTGGCAGTTATGAAAGTTGTTGCTGGTAATGTGTAGAACATTGTGTTAAAATTTCATAGCAATCAGACGACGGTGGCGGCGCGTGGCGGCGCGTCCGGCCGGTCTGGGAGCAATTCTTTGCTCCGTTAGGCTTGGTTCGTCGATACGAACAACTTTCGTGTTTTAAGTTTTGTGAAATTAGATCGTTTGGTCGATGATCTATTAACCGGATTATCAGATCGTATAATTTACGAACCGAGAGATCTAACCGTTGGATGATCATCAAATTTGATCGTGTGGTTAATATTATTATTACGGACAGGTTGTGCGGTTGGATTGTTGATTTTAGAAGTGTTGGGTTTCGAGTGGGACCCGTGATGAATAGTTGACGTGGGACCCACGTTGACTGACAGTTGACTTTTGGTCAATTTGTCCTGGTTATCATTTGAAGACGCAGCAGGATTTTAAGGTGAGTAAACTCACTGATATTTGTGATATGATTGATTGTTGTGATTGATTTTGGATGAGAATTTATATTGTTTGATATTCTGGATCACCCTGGGATTAACATGCATGTTATGGGACGTGTGGGGTAAAATACATGGTATGGGACGTGTAGGTTCAGTATATTTTATAATATGAATTTTCAGGATTGAAATTGTATTTATGCATATGATATAAATTGTTGCATAATTTTAGTGTTGGCGTGGCGTGGCGTTTAGTGTTTGTGAATACATGAGATATTGAGTTCATTTTAGGTGTGGCGTTTGGCGTTATTTGTGAGAATACTAAAAATGTATTTTCTTGGCGTAGCGTGACAAAAAAGGGTCGCTAAAGGCCTTACAGTTAGAGCTCTAGTCTGTCTGTCAAACTGGTAGAGGCGTTCATGGGGGTAACAGGCATGTTATTGGCTTACTTGTGAATGCTGGCATTACTAACCAGAAATGGGGAGTAGTGTTTGTTTTGAAATGAGTCTCAATAGTATTCTCACTTATAATTGTCCAAAAGCGACATTTTATATGATTTGTGGTTGTGTGATTTTATTGGCGGATTGGCGTGGCGTGTGTCATAAATAATTGACATAATATTGATGTTATCTTTTAAAATTAAAGATATGAATTATTGGTGATTTGAAATTGTGGTTACTCATACCAGCTTCGCAAGCTGACCGGGTTGTTGTTATAACCCGGTACACTATTCAATGGTGTAGGGTTTTATCCTGCAGGTTAGGATATCTAGAAGTTAAGTTGAAGGACTTCTTGGAGTTGTGGTGATTTTAGTCTTCCGCTGTTTTAGTAAACTCTGTAGGTGAATTTACTTAATACTTTGCATAATGTCAATTTATTATGTAAATTATGGAATGTAATATTCGACTCTAAAGATGAGTCTGTATTTACATTGTGGTAGAGCATGAATGGAGGTTTGACACATGTTTAAAGGAAAAAAAATATTCATGTGTATTTGTATTTTGGTAATCCATGCTTCACGTTCCGAATTTATTGGTTATTTGAAGGCGAAAAAGCATTATTTAATTGTTGGAAATTCGGGGCGTGACAATTAGAGCAAAGGGTCCCACCCTTTTATATCTCCATCAAAAATAAATTTCTTCAACAAAATCCCCACTAGGTTTCAAACCCACATGCCCTTACTTTTGCCAACCTATGCTCAAACCACTAAGTTAAACTAAGAAACTTGTCATCGATTCTCAATATTATATTTATAGACTTATTGGTTCAAGGATAAATATGTTAAATACATTATGCAAAATATTTTTTTTATATAATATATGATTGATGTTGTGTTTTTTTTTGTGTGTGGAATATATGATGTTTCAAATTTTGTTTTTTAATTTCTTCAATATACATATATTTTTTATTTTGGACTAAGTTTTTGTTACTTCCCTGAACTTTAAGGGTTTAATCAGTTCAGTCCCTACACTTTCAATTTTCATCAAATATGTCATTCAGAGTGCCACGTTAGTCAGTTAACGGAGATATTGAACGGAGAGTTGACAAAATTACTTATTTGATGAAAATTGAAAGTACAGAGACTTAACTTATGAAATTAGAAGTGTATGAACTGAACTGATTAGACCTCGAAAATTCAGGATAGTAACAATAATTTAGTCCTTATATATATTGCATATCCATGTATTAATTTTTTTTATTATACAATAATTAGTCATTTGCGAGGTTAGCTTTATAAAATAAAAAAAGAGAATAAAAGGGAGAAAAATGTGAAATGTGGAAAAGACACGACCAAATGCTTTAGGAGAAGAATATGTCCCTTTCTTTGGACTTGGTTATTTGGCTACAGGCCCATACACGTATCCAAAAATAAAAGTGCCTATCACGAATCAATATAGGACATTGCCTCTCATGACTTTGACATCAAAATGCTATTTTAACTTCTTGAACTTTAGTTAAGCAAACAAAATAGATAAGAGTCTTCTCAAAAAAGAAAAGAAAAGAAAAGAAAACAAAGTAGATAGAGTTGCATATATATATATATATATATATATATATATATATATATATATATATATATATATATATCATTCCACCATACAAATTAGACGTCCTTGAAGATACAACCTACCATCTTTGACAAAAAAAGATACTACTAAACACCTAGTAGCATGCATTAGTTTACCCGCTAAATATATAAACGACGATACGGGTCAAAGTTAGTAATAAATGTTGTGGTGAAGTTTAATTTTGAGGAAAAATTTTAAGTGAGGACCTTATAATATAAATTTTATGAAGACTTTCAAATCAACGGTTGGATGAATGCTTTAAAGTTTATTTGAAATATTATTTTTTAAACATATTAGTCAATCGTTAATTTGAAAGTCTTCATAGAGTTTTTATTATAAAGTTCTCACTAGAGACACTCACTTAATTTTAATTCACTAATTAAACAATTTTGATTAATCATGTGATTTGGATGACTGAATTAATATTTAATTAATCATGTGAGTTGAACTTCCCACGTGTATAATTAAAACACTCAACACTTGAGTGCTGTCCCAACGTAATGGTCTACTTGCTAATTAATATATCAAAGCTTTGCCAATTATAATTAATGCTGGTCCCAATTTCTCAAGGGGAAGGGGTTTCTAGTTTCTACATATAACTAGACATCAATTAAGTGCATGTGAGTAGGCTACTCTGCTAATTCGATCGTGACAAGATTACTTCTTACTATTTTGATAGTGAAATGATATATTCTTGCATTTTGTTACTAGTTTAGGAGTAAATATCGCCCCTCATCCTATTAACTTATTAAGTGAATCTGGATGCCAAAACTGGATAAAACAAAGTAGGTTTCAGATTATGGTAATAAAAAGTAACTTGGTTGTGTTTGTTTTATATATAATTAATTAAGAAGCTCAACATTTATTAACCGGGGATCCGTGGCGCAATGGTAGCGCGTCTGACTCCAGATCAGAAGGTTGCGTGTTCGATTCACGTCGGGTTCAATTCCCCCTCTAACGCGGATTAATTTTTTTAATTTTTTGCTTTCCATTATACACAAACGAACTCACCAATCTCATTATCATCTCTCCCACACCCAATCACCCCCTTTCAGCTACTTTGCCACTTGCTGTCCCTCTGCTAAACCCTACTAGCTCCATCTCAGCCCCAATTTCACTCGCCCATGTCTCTAATCTCCCGCCTCCGCCAAGCCTCCCGCTTCCGCCACACGCGCCACCTCTCCACCACTGCCCAACCGTCCTCCAAAGACAAAACCCGATCTCTCCTCGCCCAACTCAAAACCGAAAAAGACCCCCAGAAAATCATCTCCATCTGCAAAGCCGCCACCTTAACCCCCGAGTCCCACCTCGACCGCGTCGCCTTCTCACGCGCCATCACCGCCCTCCGCGACTCCAACCACTCGGACTTCATCCGCCAATTCCTGGACGACCTCTTCCACTCCCGCCCCGACCTCAAAACGCACCGTTTCGCCTCCCAGGCCATCCTCCTCTACGGACATGCCAACATGGCCGACCACGCGATTCGAACGTTCAAGCAGTGCTCGGAAATGGGTATTCCTCGCGATGTGAAAATGCTCAACGCTCTGTTGCTCGCCTGCATTTTCGCTAAGAATTACGAGGAGGTTAATAGGGTTTATCGCGATTTCCCCAAGATTTATGCAATTGAGCCCAATTTGGAGACTTACAATTACGTCATCAAGGCCTTTTCGGAATCGGGTTCGACGAGCTCTGCCTACTCTGTTTTGGCAGAGATGGAGAGGAAGCAAATCAAGCCTGACGCTAACACTTTCGGGCATTTACTTTCGGGGTTTTACAGCGAGGAGAGGTTTGAGGATGTGGGAAAGATGACCAATTTGATGGAGAAGCATGGGTTTCAACCGGGGCTTGGTACCTATAACATTAGGATTCTGAGTCTGTGTAAGTTGAAGAAGTCATGGGAGGCCAAGGCCTTGTTGGATGGGATGTTGGGGAGGGGTATGAAGCCGAATGCGGTCACATTTTGCCACTTGATTCATGGGTTTAGCAAGGAAGGGAATTTCGAACAAGCCAAGAAGATGTTTGAGAATATGGTGAATAGGGGTTTCGAGCCGGATTGCAACTGCTATTACACTCTTGTCTACTTCTTGTGCAAAGGAGGGGATTTCGAGAGCGCCTTGCGGTTTGCTAAGGAGAGCATTGACAAGAATTGGGTGCCGAATTTCGCCACTATGAAGTTGCTTGTGGATGGACTTGTGAGCATTTCCAAGGTGTCTGAGGCTAGGCAGCTTATCACCCAAATGAAGGAGAAGTTCACTGTGAATCAAGATAGGTGGATTGAAGTTGAAGCTGGCTTGCCACAGTAAATCTGAGAGGAGGGTTTAGTTACATTACAGAAGGGAATTGGATTGAGATTAGGTAAAATCTGTATGGAAATTCCTGTTTTGAGGAAAACAACATTCTCGATCTCTGTATGTTTCAATAATGGACACATAATAGACCAATTGATTTTGTTGCAATTTACAAGTAACAAAATACTTCCAAATAGGTTTTACATTTGAACAAAGAGGCTTAAGCGGGAAATCCAGACTTGTAGCTCTTCTCTGCTTGTGAATTTTATCCTAAACTAACGTACTCGTTGCTCTGCAAGCCACGTTGATCTTTTCTCAATCAATTAACTCATTCATATTAGGATTGCCATATGATTCTCCTGAAAGAAACCATTGCAGCAACTCAAGAACCATAAACGAAGTTGGATAGATTAGATGCAGTAATAGGTAGATTCGAATGGAAAAAGACCACAATGAATGGACGTGTATGCCCAAGTGAAGAACAAAAACAAATCATTTACTTAAACTAGCTAGTAAATATAGGCGAGATCACATCGAGGACAACACTTCCTTGGTCAACAGCCTTTAAATCGATCACTTGTTCATCCCTCATATCTCTGGTTTCGAACTTGATGCAGTGTTGTAAATACTGTTGTGTATTAGTAAGCTCAAGATTCTTGTGACAATGTGCTTGATCTGCGAGTCGTTGATTCAGGTCGCTGGAAATCGTGGCGCTGTTTGTTCTTTAAATACCTCCAGATTGTGTTGAAATTCTAACGTTAGATGGAATCTCCACCAAACTCTCTATCACGTACAGTTTTACTTTTACCCAGCACTTGGTCTTTCAACAGTCCGGTCATATCCATCACCCCCACGTTTTGCCACACCATCAACAAATTTATAAGCACCTCATTCGTCTCATTACAAGTTAAATTTTCTCCCCGTGTTAAAAAAAAGAAGTTAATTTTGCTCCCAATTAGTCCATACTGTTTCATTGCTTCACAGCATGCCAAAGCTTTCGAGCAAATATACCACGGGGTGTACATTAGCTAAAATCTATAATCCTCATTATATAATTGTGAAATTCCATAATATAAATCCTTTGCTGTTTACAGTTGGGGGGAAAAAAGGCCGACTTCTTTCTTTTCTGTTAGTCTGATGCCTTAATTTACATCTACTCGGCACCTCAGTCCCGGCAGCTGAGTCTCAGCCAAGTCCCTTGGAGGAAATATGGGATCCAGCAAAACCTATGTTGTCTTTACAAATAATCGTAGCAAAAACTAGCAGTTTAGCTACTAGTACTCCATTAAGCTTAAAAACATCATAGGCCTATCTTCTGCATCTGAGAATAAGCTTACTCGATCAAAAGAGATGTCATTTCACCTTGATCATCCCTTGGTCCCCTTTTTCGCCCTCTTGTTCTGCCTAACCTCATCCTCGTTCAAGGCTGCCATTGCCACCTAAAAACAGTTGTGAACCATATGTAAGTATTATACATAAAACTTAGTCAAGTAACCATCATTCAGAAAACTTATCGACACACACACCCCAAAAAAAAATAAAAAATCCCATCATTCAGAAAAAGCATATGTGAGTGAAAACAAAACTGTATACCTTTTTAGGATTATCCAGGAAAGACCTGATGATGCTACTGGGAATTGTAATGAGATCCTGAATTATATTGACCAGATCTTGAACAACATTCGTCACATGATCCAATCCAGCATTTGCACTAGCCATCAATTTGTTCTGAAATTTTCTCAGCATGTAGATTCTCTTTGCTCTTTCTTTCTCTTTCTGGTACATTAATCTCAATTCCTTTAAAGAGGCTAACTGATTAGCGTCTCGTTCTTCTAATAGACGTCCAGTCTTTTCCATTCTGAAAGACAATTGATCTGTCTCCACTGAGGCTTCAATATACATGATAGATAAATCGGATATCTCGTTCTTCGAAATCATCTCAAAAAGCACAGGGACCAAGTTTTGTTCCAGCCACATCCTTATTTTCTCTCCACCTTTCTGGTAAAGTATTAGAAACAATCAAAAAGTGATTATAATAAACGGAAAGAGGGAATTCAAACATACATTCATTATTGGATTCTATAAAACAATATTTATGATCAGGTTCATTGCATACTTGAAAATGTTTATATGTGAGCTATTATCAGTAAAAAAAATTCTGAAGATGGATCAAGAAAAGTGTGAGAGTCTACAGGTAATGCGTATTAATATCAATATTTAAATAGATATGCATCCAAAGGAGTTGATAATTCATGGTGAAAAATTTACTCAGTCACTGTCTAGGTGTTCATGATAATTGATGGTGAAAATTCGAATTTGGTAGTAAAGCGGAAAGACTAGTGGAGAATGGTGCAGATGAGGCTTTACCAGCATATATTATATCCAAGGTAGGGATCTAACTGTAGAGATGCTAAATGCGCTATGGAACCTACGCTGATCTCATCAATGCATATGAGCTTTTTTACTTGGTTTAGCTAGCTATTTGTTTCATTTTCTAACATATAAAGGTATCGTTTCTCCGCTTTTTTATGGTTTCAATAGAAAAGATCACAATTTATGAAAGACATACAATTCGATCTCCAGGCCAAGCTGATCTCCGCACAATAATATCCAATGCAGCTTCAGAGGAGTAGATAATAAGGCCCTTCTGCGTCATGTAGACGGCAAGGTCCCTTAGCTGGAGCCTAGCAACAGCCTTCAACTGTTGAGAGGAGAGAGACCTAAATCCAATCACATCATCCACATATTCAAGAAATTGAGGTCCAAAATGATTTTTTGTCTGCAAAAGAGAAGATGCAAAGGTGAGTTGGGTAATATAATAATGACAGCCCATAAACCAAAGATTATAGATCGATCTTCTTAATCTTACCTCCCTCAGAAGCGATAGATAACAGGAATTATGATTTCTTTCCCATGCATCATCAAATAATCCTTCTTTGACAGGGAACTTTTGAACTTCATCAGCACATTTGCAATTCCACGGCCACAATTGATCACATCCGACATTTGTTGTCATGATGATCAACGTGTTAGCGAAGTCAACAGTATTCCCATGACCATCTACTAGATAACCAAAACCTATAATCTGAGTCAAAAGATCAATAATAGACACAGGAGCCTTGTCAACATTGTCAAACAAAATGACACCTAGATGCCTCTTCTTAACACCCAGCTCTCCCTTCTTGCCTGGCTCCATGTGGCTACTGGAACAAAATTTAAAAATGAAGCACAATTAAAGCAAGGAAAATTTCAACCTGAAAAAGAATTAACATAACAAAACACACCATTCACTTAACATTTTACCTAGAGAGAACACCAAGAAGGCGTGATAAAGAATTTGGTCCTGTGTACTTTTCTAGATCAAACTCGGTTAGCATGTCTTTTTTACCAAAGACTAGAGTGGCCAAAAGTTTGGCAATTTCTGTCCTCCCACAACCGGATCCACACATGAAGATGAAGGATCCAATAGGGCGTCGCGGAGGCCTCTGCCTAGATAAAGCAGCACTGACTGCTAGTAGAACATGTTCTTGTCCAATTACCCTCTTAATTGATTCATGGTTCTGAAGTAACAGTGATTCAGAAAGCAACTGTGATGGTGGAGCATCAATCAACAGGCTTGCTGCCTACATGACCATTCATTTGAAAACTATTGAGAAAAAAAAACAAAAGTCGACCACTTTTCAATTTTCTAGTAAATAAAGAAGACCAGCCACATAGATTATTATGCCTTCTAGTCAGTACAGGAAGCAAAATCTAGCACAGGAGATGGGAGTAAATTAAGAGATATAACTACCAGTGCAATAGCATGCGAGCTAACGGTCAGCTCATGCTTAAAATCTTTGCGAGTTGTATATAAAAGCTCAGTCACATGTTCATCAATCCATTGCAACATCCCAGAGAAATTGTTCTTTAATCCTCCCTCATTTAAATAGAAAACCAGCCCTTCGCGCATCCTTTCCAACAAAAGTGCCTCCCGAGCTCTAATGTCATATCTCTGCCGTGAAGTTTGTAATTGCAACCACTTTATCTCCAACTTGTTCCACATATCCTTTAGTTCTTCACGTTCCTTTGACACCTGAATCAAAAGCAACCCCATATTACATATTAGTTTGGAACCAAAAACTCAGAAGTCAGAAGAACTAGAGGAAAAGACCAAGGCCGCTAACTAGTAAGCACAACTTACACGATCCCTCCACTTTTGGGTGGATGGCTCTCTTTCTTTTTCGATTTCATTTAATTCAACAAGTGCACGATGCAACCGGTACTCCCCCATCTCTAGTTCATCCTCTCCTTCTCTGGAGTAGTCAAATTTATGCCTCAGTCTTAAACAAGCCTCCTCTACAAGCTCTACTACCTTCATTTGCAAAATAGCCTTCTCGGTATCATCCAGCAGTGTTCCTCCACTATTAAACTGAAAAACTAAAGAATAAAAAAGAAAACAAACAATGACAAATTAACAAACCCTCTCAATAATATGGTACTATCCACCTAATGAAGGAAACATAATGACTATGACATCAGTGGTGATACTAGTAAACTAACCATCAGGGTATTGCTTGATGATTCGACAAGCATGTACCACACCATCTGCTTCGATTTCAACACCATACTCCAGCTCCAACTTCTCCTGATCTTCCACTTCGAATTTCGTCAGAAACTCTTCCACGCATAGCTCTGCATCAATCTCTGTCATACCTGCAGCTTCACATCAGAAACACGCACACACACGGATTGGTAACCCCAAAATTGCATGCAACAAAATTCAAGAAAACAAAAACAAAAACTTGATTTTTGCATGCTAGATACTCCTAAAAAGTTGAGAAATGAGTAAACTTTGAATGAAACAAGACTTGTACTGAAGGTGAAGTGAGTGTGATTGGCTTGTTCGATTCATCATATCAATTCCAAGCCGCCCTCAATTTCCATGCAACAATATACAATTAGTGTAGCCAGAAAACAAGCAGGTTCAAATTTCCTACCTTTTTCCGGCAACGAAATGGAATTCATTAGGCTCCGTCTGCTAACCCCTCCAGAAATGAAACGCAGAATTTGGGGATTTTTTTTTGGTTGGTTAGAAATAGAAAAAGAAAAAAGCCCCAATTGAGAGGAATGAGGATAGAATCTAAAACCCTAACCTGTTACGTAGTAGGGTCAGAGAGAGGTCGTCGAGATCCCATAAAGCCCTTACGACTTCCGTACTTGGTATCGCCAAGCCAAGGAGGGAGGGAGACTGAGGTTTTTAACTGCCAATGCCCAACCGACCTAA
Organism: Rubus parviflorus; assembly: GCA_029955375.1. NCBI lineage: Eukaryota > Viridiplantae > Streptophyta > Magnoliopsida > Rosales > Rosaceae > Rubus > Rubus parviflorus. The sequence continues at coordinate 1,074,308 of JARGGL010000003.1, forward strand.
CCCGGCGTCCGAACCGGCTGTACGATTCGATTCATTTCGCAAACAAGTCAAGTCATTCGACCCGAATCCACATGTCGCAATCCCGAAAATGCCCCTAACACTCTCCCGTCACGTGCTAGGCATTGCATACGAGGTATTTTAGTTTCGTATTGATTGTTAAATCCATTTGATGAAAAACAGAATAAGAAAACGTGTTCTCAGAAAAAAAAAAAAAAAAAAACCTCCATCGATATATCCTCTAGTTCTTCATGGGCACGCCAGAATCGAGCGAGAAACCGCCGGCGAAGCGACCAGAATCCGACCAGGTCCCGAACACCGAACATCCGGAGGCGAAGCGTCCGAAGCTTGGTGATCCTCAACCGAAAGAGCTCGGTGATGATACTGGTATGCATTTGATTTATGTTTTTGGGCTTGTGAGTTGTGACACGAATATCATCTGAAATTTGTTTTGTGCTGCGTTTGGTTTTCTATTCAAAAGTGCTATCCAAATCTGAAAACATGAACGTCCAGTTTTGTTTTTTAACTATAATCGAATTGGATTTTGTAGACAAATGGTTGATAATGCTTTAAATTAAATCAATGTGCGAGATTGTTAACTTTTTTTTTTTTTAATAGTATATATGTGTTCTTATATGTCTAGCTTGACTAATGCGTTCTTTCTATTCATGTATTTAAGTTTGTGTAGCAAGAAATATTCGATCAGCAGTGAATGGCTCCTATATTGCCTTGAGCTCCTCTATTATATTAGAGAGGAAATATTAATGCCAATTTTTGTGTTATGAATTCCTTCTCTAGCCAACTCAGTTTGGTTTGTGCATGATGCATAGCCGACATAGAAAGCAACTTGCTATATATCTGCTGATGGGTTCATAGATTGCTTGCATCTGCAGCTAGCTAGGAAGCTCTTCTCTTTCATCAAAGATTCATTTTTGCTCTTATTAATTATTCAATGTCATGTGGTCACTGTACTGATTTCTTGCGTTTTATAATCATCATCAAACATTTTTTTTTTGGGTATAGGAATGGGATCCCAAAGCAGTAGCAAACGGAGAAAGTTTAAGATTGATTGGGACCTTTGTTATTGTCTGATCTGTTGTAAGGTGGTCGACCACAGCACTCCAGAGTGCCCCGACAAGTCAAAGGGATATGGAATACTTTGTTTTGTTTGTGAAGGCCCCTGTAAGAGTAGTAATGATGAGCACAAAGGACGACAGATGGAATGCATCAAGTTCTGTGAGAATTGTGGTTCGCAGGGTAAACACTGGACTGACGACTGCCCCTATGAAGATGACAAATATTTTGGTACTGTGACACCAGACATGAGCGATGATGACGATGGTTTCTTCTAACATGGGTGACCTTTCGGAGGATTCACACTTCTGCTGGTGCAATCCACTGTCACATGGTCTCAATTGATACGAGAGTTGTTGCAGATCCTAATCTTCATCTCCAATTTCTGATTTCTCAGAAAAAGGATGGAACTTGAGTAGGATTTGTGACGCCCACTTTGACTCTTGCACTTTGTTGTGTCAACTTAAGACCAATGTTTATTTATTTTATATTTACGGATTGTGTTGTTTATGTTGGTGCTTGTTGGACCTACGTTGTGAGCTATTAAATTTGGATAATTATTATATGTTATTTGTGTTGATGGTATCTTGATTAATTGTTATGTATTTGAATATTGTTTGATGAGGCAGGGAAAAGATTGCTGGTTTATTGTATAGCGTATGGACACTCCTGGAGAGAGGAGGAGATTGACCATCTTTAATTCTGTGTTTGTGGTCGCCTTATTAAATTTTATCTTCATGACTTTGTTCTTGAAACCCTATGCATGGGTTTTCAAACATGAAACACATGGTTGTGTACTTGTGTTGAGAGGGGAGTGAAAGTTTGGTTCACGGAACTTCTGCTGGGGCAATGCCCCATGGCCCATGCAGCTTTACCGACTAGGCGACTACTTGATTATATTTGGTCCAATTTCAATTATAAATTTCATGATTATTGTGTTTTTCGATTCTGCAATTTTTTTTATCCACACTCCACATCACATCTCGCCGATCTCATGATGTCAGTGAGGTTTGAACTCATGACTTCAACAGTGTTAGATTTTTAATTTTTAAATTTTTAAAGAAATGACAAAACTTTGTTCATAAGAGCTAAAGTCTCAAATACAATCCTCATGTATGGCCCATCTAGCTAACTGGTGTGCCACATGATTTGCCTCACGGTAAATATGATGATAAAAATATCCTAGAAGAATAAGAAAATGTCTGCCAATATCGTCATAAATACGGCCCAAATGTACCCAGAAAAGTCAGTGGAAGATAAGGCATGAACCAGACCAGGACAATTTGTCTCAAATCTGACCCCAAGCATTGCTCAATTCCAAATTCACACATAAAGTTCTCTTTTGAAAATGTAAAAGAATAGCAAAAGGTAACAAGTAAACTCTTACTTGAAAAGGGTAAAGCATGAACTTGCCAAAATGGTCTGGGCTTCAAATCTTGAGCTCTAATAGCAGAGCTAATTCAAGCCAAGTACTGAACACATTATATTCTTTTATCATACAAAAACATTAAGATAGTCACCCTAACTCAAAAGGAAAAGACTACTCTGATCAGGGCCGGAACCAGGATTTGTTAAATGGGGAGCCGAGACATAATATAAACTAATTACCATAAAAATAAAAAAAATCTTGCTCAACTTTTTCTTTAGATTTCGACTATAACAGTATAACGTACAAATGTGTGAGATATGAAAAAAACAAATAGTGGCCAACACTAATTAATGTTAAGCGCTTCGATGATATATATATATATATATACAAAAAAAAAAGTCTCCTTAAAACCTAATGCATCTCCAATTTTTTATCTCGTTATATATGATTGAATCTCATTAAATGAATTCGTTTTAATTTTAGTAAATACTTAATGAGTGGTTTTTTAGGTAAATACATAATGAGAGTAAATTACTAGTTTCCATGATTGTTTGATAATTTTGTATTACTTTCAAATTTTCTTATTTATCAAACTCTTTACTTTTATATATTAAATATATTATTAATGAGTACATTAATTAGTTACTGTGTAATTAGGGGGGTCCAATTGGCTAAGACTATGTGACTTGCATATAATTGTGTATAATATATTAGTTAATTAGCTGATTTGTTCAATTGCTAGGGGGGTCTGAACCCCTGTAGACCCAATAGTGGTTCCGCCACTGACTCTGATGACTAATTGGACAATAATTAATTATGAATTCTAATACTTCCTCCGATACCTCACCCACAAATAGAGGCACTTTGCCAACATCTTTTTCCTCGGAAATTTTTATATCCACCAGGTTGAACTCCACCAGGGTGATCTCAGCCCTTGATTGGCCAACTGTTCATCCAACCCTTACTCACTTCTGCATGTCAGCCGTTGGATCGTCCGGGTTGAAGTCCACTAGGTGGATGGACTTTTTCCCCATCAAGGATAACTCTCTACGGAAAGTCAAGTCATTTCAACCGAATCCACATGCTAAAATCCCGAAAATGCCCCCTAAGACTCTCCCGTCACGTGCTAGGCATTGCAGACGAGGTATTTTATTTTCGTATTGATTGTTAAATCTATTTGATGAAAAACAGAATAAGAAAACGTGTTCTAAAAAAAAAAAACCTCCATCGATCCTCCTCTAGTTCGTCATGAGCACGCCAGAATCGAGCGAGAAACCGCCGGCGGAGAGACCAGAATCCGACCAGGTCCCGCCGGAGACGAAGCCTGGTGATCATCAACCGAAAGAGCTCGGTGATGATACTGGTACGCTTTGATTTAAGTTTTAGGGGTTGTTTTGTTTTTTTGTGCTGCGTCCGGTTTTCTATTCAAAAGTGCTATCCAAATCTGAAAACATGAACGTCCAGTTTTGTTTGTTTTTTAAATTGTAGACGACATAGAAAGCAAGTTGCTATATATTTGCTGATGGGTTCATAGATTGCATCTGCAGATTGCTAGGAAGCTCTCTGAGTTTGCTCGTGTCTTATTTCTTAATAATTATTCAATGTCATGTGGTCACTGTACTGATTTCTTGCGTTTCATAATCATCATCAAACATTATTTTTTTTGGGTATAGGAATGGGATCGCAAAGCAGTAGCAAACTGATAAATTCTTTGAGAGAAGGTAAGATTGATTGGGACCTTCGTTATTGTCTGATCTGTTGTAAGGCGGTCGACCACAGCACTCCAGAGTGCCCCGACAAGTCAAAGGGATATGGAATACTTTGTTTTGTTTGTGAAGGCCCCTGTAAGAGTAGTAATGATGAGCACAAAGGACGACAGACGGAATGCATCAAGTTCTGTGAGATTTGTGGTTCGCAGGCTAAACACTGGTCTGACGACTGCCCCTATGAAGTTGACAAATATTTTGGTACTAGGACACCAAGCGATGACGACGACGATGGTTTCTTCTAACATGGGTGACCTTTCGGAGGATTCACACTCCTGCTGGCCGGTGCAATCCACTGTCACATGGTCTCAATTGATACGAGAGTTGTTGCAGATCCTAATCTTCATCTCCAATTTCTGATACGAGAGGAGGAGATTGACCATCTTCTGTGTTTGTGGTCGCCTTATTAAATTTTATCTTCATGACTTTGTTCTTGAAACCCTATGCATGGGTTTTCAAACAGGAAACACATGGTTGTGTTCTTGTGTTAAGAGGGGAGTGAAAGTTCGGTTGACGGAACTTCTGCTGGGGCAATGCCCCATGCAGCTTTACTGACTAGGCGACTACTTGATTATATTTGGTCTAATTTCAATTATAAATTTCATGATTATTGTGTTTTTCGATTCTGCAATTTTTTTTATCCACACTCCACATCACATCTCACTGATCTCATGTTATAGTTTTATCAAAGTTTATCATTTTACCAAAAGCACTAGCCGTCTCTCTTCCTTCTCTCTAGATTCTAGAGAGAGAAAGTAGATCTCAGTTCTATCTCCCCCTTCTCCCTTGCCTTGATCTTCTTGATCTGTGGCTTTGGAGTTGGGGGAGGGTCTCCTTCGTGTGCAGCTCTACCCGGAGGTGGTTTGTTCTGGGGGGTTGGTGCCGTTCTGGACCTGGCTTGTGCGGGTTCTGCTCTCGCCCGTGGGGGTTGCTTTTGCGGTGGCTTGGTCCTATCCAGCGGTGGTAGTTCGGTGTTCCGGTTAAGACGTCTTCGGCTTGGGATGGAGCTAGTGGTGATTACTTCCCTAGTTTTCTTGCGGTTTATCGGCGGCGCCACGATTGGCGGGGTGACTGTCTCATTCCCGGATTTGTTGCTTGCAGGTGGTGGTTTGGGGTTGGATCTACTCTGGGTTTTGGGTGGGGGCTGACTGGGAGGAGGGAACATTGATGTTCCTTTTGCTTCTGGGTTGAGGTGCGGCTACATATCTGATTTGGTGTGGGTGTGGGTGTGGGTGTGGGTGTGCTTGCTTCTGCTCTGTCAAGTCCAACGTTTTTTGTATTTCTGTTTAGTTTGATGGCTTTATTTATGTCCATTGTATGGTTCAGTTTTTGCTTCTCCCTCTCTTTTGAGATTGGGACGATCACTCCTCAATTGTCACCGATTTTCAATTGATCGGTGTCTACACCTGGCTCATGATCTGGTTCATTTATATCATGGAGTGTTACATGATATTCGTCTATTCGGCAGTTATTAATGCGGTGTTATTGGGTATTTGTTGCCTATGGAATGAGGCAATTGTTTGTCTATCAGCTCATGTTCTTTGTAATCTGACGGGTGTGCCGATTAATTGGCTACGTGGTAAATGTGATAAAAAGAATATCTTGAAAGTTCAAGAAGATACCTGCCAATATCCTCATAAATAAGGCCCAAATGTGCCCTAGAAAAAAGTCAGTGGAAGATAAGGTGTGAATCAGAAGCCATGCTCAATAGCCATTTGACTAGCTAGCCTCCCTACTATGGCCTCCACCTGTCTCGGATCATAAACATGTTTGAACATCCAAGGAACAATCCATCAGGAAAGAACCCTCATGGTCTTTGGCTACAACACCAATCCCTCCAACTCTACCGGCCTCATAAAAACGCCATCTAGAGTAATACTACACCAACCCACTAGGGGACAATTCCAAAGTGTACAAATTCTAGGTCTCCTCGAGGTTTGAGCATGGGCCTGTCGATAAGTATTCAACTAGGCTAAAGCCTGAGCTGCCACCTCAACAAGGCTGGACTGATGCTCCTCCCATAGGAGTGTACTCCAGGCTTTTCAAATAGCCCAAATAAAGACGTGTTAGTTATTCCAAATAACCAACAAGTTACAGCACATTGACCAACTTTGAATCTACAATTAATTTGCAGTTTTTTTTAATATAATAGAATCAAACAAGTCCTGATACATAGCGAATAACACCCATGCATAAAGATACATGAAGAGTTCAATTATTCCGAAAAATCAAATTCAAAAAAATTCTACAAATACAATTGAGTGTCTTGACGAGTTTTAATTATAGTTATATTTAATAACACATGGTAGCTGCATAAGATGGTAATTATATCATCATTAACACTAGGGTGGTGAGCAAATTCATTCTCCTATGAACCACTATAAATATCGTTTCTATGTCTTTGGTGTACGGAAGCTCTTCAAATATAACATCGCCACATAAGTCATTTTTCGGTTTCTTTTTAGTATGTTACTACTTTGTTATATACAACACACCTACAGAACTACAAAAATATAGTTTGAATAATGCATACTCAACGAGAAGCATAACCTCCATTCTCCTCTCGGACCAAAAAAAACCTCCATCCTTCTCCAGTTCTTTTGACCCTATCTCAAATCCGCCATGAGCACCCCAGAATCGGGCCAGAGACAGAACCCAGAGAAACCGCAGGCGAAGCGACCAGAATCCGACCAGGTCCCGAACACGGAACAACCGGAGGCGAAGCTTGGTGATCCTCAACCGAAAGAGCTCGGTGATGATACTGGTATGCTTTAGATTTATATTTTTGGGCTTGTGAGTTGTGACACGAATATCTTCCGAAATTTGTTTTGCGCTGCATTTGGTTTTCTATTCAAAAGTGCTATCCAAATCTGAAAACATGGACGTCCAATTTTGTTTTTTAAATTCTAACTATAATCGAATTGGATTTTAATTAAGCTGTAATCGAATTGGATTTTGTAGACAAATGGTTGATAATGCTTTAAATTAAATCAATGTGCGAGATTGTTTACTTTTTTTTTTTATAGTATATATGTGTTCTTATATGTCTAGCTTGACTAATGCGTTCTTTCTATTCATGTATTTAAGTTTGTGTAGAAAGAAATATTCGATCAGTAGTGGAATATTGGCCTTGAGCTCCTCCATTATATTAGAGAGGAAATATTAATGCCAATTTTTATGTTATCAATTCCTTCTCTAGCCAACTCAGTTTGGTTTGTGCAATTGTGCATTATGCATTGCCGACATAGAAAGCTACTTGCTATATATCTGCTGATGGGTTCGTAGATTGCTGGCATCTGCAGCTAGCTAGGAAGCTCTTCTCTTTCATCAAAGATTCATTTTCTATTTTTTTTTGGGTATAGGAATGGGGTCGGAAAGCAGTAGCAAACAGAGAAACTCTTTGAGAGAAGGTAAGATTGATTGGGACCTTCGTTATTGTCTGATCTGTTCTAAGATGGTTGACCACAAGACTCCGGAGTGCCCCGACAAGTCAAAGGGATATGGAATACTTTGTTTTGTTTGTGAAGGCCCCTGTAAGAGTAGTAATGATGAGCACAAAGGACGACAGATGGAATGCATCAAGTTCTGTGAGATTTGTGGTTCGCAGGCTAAACACTGGACTGACGACTGCCCCTTCGAAGATAGCAGATATTTTGCTACTGTGACACCACACATGAGGAATGACGATGGTTTCTTCTTACCTGGGTGACCTTTCGGAGGATTCACAGAACTAGTTTGGTATGAAATCCGCGAGGAGGAGAACATATCAGGCTGCTATCCTTCGAGGGTCTGCCAAGATTAATGTTTATGCATGTATTTAGTTTTTGTCTAGCAACAAAAATTCAGTAGTACGTACGTGGTTACTACTACATTGGCCTTGAGATGTTCCTTCATAACCTTACAACACAGTTCCACTTTCAATGGACTTTGATTCATATTTGTTTTTTTCTGTTTCAGTGAGTGATACATTGACATTCTAATTACAGGTCTTTATCCAAAAGAGAGAAGTAAGTTCTCACCTGTCAAATAAGATTATACTCCGTTTAAGACAAATTATCACTCGAGGAATGCCCCATGTAAGTCACTTAGCTGCACCATTGTGTGGCATGGAAAGCTGTATATTAAAGACGAATTCTCAACTATACAAATTTGGACAAGAAATTACATTATCCAACATCTGCGCATCTGTAAACATCTTCTCATTCCAAGATTTTCCTATTGCTCTACAGATAACTCAACTCTCATTGCTACTGTTCAAATTGCACAACAAAAATCCCTGCCAAACTCATTTGGTAACTTGCAAAACTCGGAAAAGGGTAATACAACTATCCAAATCAGGTAGCTTGTTCTTCAAAATTCTAAATGCCAAACGACCATTATTACGTTGGCATTCGAACTTGACAAAAGTTGTTGAACTCTGCAAGATTTGCTGTGATATTTAAATTAGGATTTCTGAGCAATAGATGCAGATTTCCTCAAGTGTTGTACTCCGTATGCCGCCGTGGATGCCATTGTTGTTGATGCCACTAACCAACTGCACGAATTTGAGACAAACAATGGATTCTCTGTGCACACATACATAACAACGAAAATAAATTACACAGCTAAGTTCTGCCAAGTCACCTCAAGTATGTAATGTATGACTGAGTTTCTTGTGTTCCAAACTCTGGTTGGAGGAGAGCTGCCGCAACTAAAATCAACTGGAAAACTGTGTTAACCTGTCATCATCCATAATATTTGTTAGGAAATAGAGGAAACCTTTATTTCACCAAACAGCAATCATGAAACCCACAGTGATTTCATCTCAATGTCTAGCCATGAGCACTTATGATAGTGTGATCAGTTGTAAAAGAATACAGCTTACCTTGCTAATAAAGAGAGGTTCAACCTTCTGGGGACGGGTTCCATCAAGGTTGAAGAAGTCGGACCAACTTTTCCACTGACAGAATTCAACATTGCCAAATGAGTAAGTTATTGGCCATAAATATTGATACGACGAATGAAATGATCTCACCTTCCACCCCAAGCTACTAGCTCTTTGATATACTGCACCACCAACGAGGCCAACATCTCGCAACACAATGATTCCAACAAGACCAGCTTCAGAACCCCAAATTGAACGAAGTTAGTTTCGTACCAAATTACAGTCCCTACCACATATTTACCAACTAATTAAAGTAAACCAATAAAGACTTGAGATACCAAAAGTTAAAACATGAAGCTAGGCAACTAAAGACAAGCAAACAAACTACTCAGACTCGTAGGCCCATAATGCAACTGTGAAACAAGAATATGTGCAGCATACGAAATATAGCTAAGATGGTCAAAATTATCCAGTCCAAATGAATATAGCTCATAACCAGATCCTAGAGTGCAGAGCACCCTTTTTGGACATTCCTTTCATCCAGCCTCTCTAGCCTAGACTGTGGCTAGTTCGAATTCCAGAGTAGTCAGTGAAAGAACATACAAGTGCGGCATTTGTGTTTTGTGTTGGGAGCGGCTATGTATGCGTCTAAGAGGTATTGAATAAATGTAACAATTAACAAAAAAACAGCAGCCTAATCATAGGTTTAACAAAACTGACACACATGCATTCATGCACCTCCTTCCAAGTATCAGAAAAGAAAAAAGGGACTACTCAGTACTTACGGTGAAGAAGATCCTTATGTACCATTGCCAAGGCAACGCATCCAATAAGAACCTGCATCATAATCAATTGGCATAGTATCATACATCTACTAGGTAGGTAATACAAATATCAGTAACCTACAAACAAGTGCAAATAGGAATCAGACCGGTACCGGTAAGCTCTATTAAAAAAGGGTTTACCTTGTCCGCAAGGGGATCGAGGTAGGAGCCAACAACAGAATTGATCTTCATCCTCCTAGCCATGTATCCATCCAACTACACAATATAAGGAAAAATAAATACACAGTCAAAATCTCAATGCAGAAGAATACCACTCATCATTTGTAGTTTAAATCAGTTTCTAGGCAAAGGTTTCATATTTACTACCCAGTCAGTTGCCCCAGAGACGGCCAACCCCACCATTGCAGCAGAATACCAGTCATTTATAATCATCCTGTATATCAGTGAGAAATTGAATTCTCAGAAATAAAAATAACGGCCAAAAAAAACAAACACATAGAAGCAGCAATCAAAATTTGATATAAATTCAAGTACATTTTAGTCCCTGAGGAAGTAAACTACACTATTCAAAGAGAAAAAGTGTACCATCCAAGCAAAGGACCAGAAATTAGCCGACTCATGGAGATCAAATTAGGCAAATTGACGAAATCGTCACTCGCATTCTTCAACCCGGGACGATCCGACACGGCCGGAGCTGACCCGGACGTCAATACGGGCGGGGAGGCTGTTCTCTTCCTTAGCAGATTAAAGTTCAAAGCTTCCATCTTTTTGAGAACGGCGGCGTTTCCACGGAGGTAGAGCGGAGTGGCGGACTGCGAGAGCTTCCATGGAGGGAAAGAGAGGAAGAGCGGCCCATGGAAGGGGATGATCCAAATGGAGAGAGGAGAGAGGAAGGTCCGAGAAATCTGAGAAGGCAAGCGAGAGATGGGGGACGAGTGATTAGCGTACTGAAGAGGGGAGGAGATCGGTGATACAGTGGCTGTGAGGAAGGTTCTGGATTTTTTAGGGTTTTGAATTAGGGCTTTCAGGGACCGGAATACCGCCATTGCCGAGCACGAAGCATTTTCTGAAGAAGGAAGGTTTAATCAAACATTTGACAGGTTTTGCAGGGGTTTAGGCATAGGGTCCGAACGACACGTCGCAGGTTGCGTGGCCTCTCTTTCTTTACTCTTTGGAATTGCTCAGTTCGTTAATTATTGCCAAAAAAAAAATTAATTTGGTTACTAATTTTTTTTTGAACATAGTTAATTTGGTTAATTAAGTAGAGCAGAACTGTTTGGGTCTGTTGTGTAGCGTACAGCTCCAATGATTGTTTCGTCCAACAATGTAGAGAACTAATTACACTGTTACATAAAAACTTGTTTGTTAAACACACACCTAGAAACAAACCTTAACAAAATTTAGTTTTGAGCTCAACTTATTGCCATTTCCTACGTCATACTTGTACACATGCGTAAGGATTGAGGATTCATAGAGATCGAGTTTGCAGACGAAATAAGGGAGATCAGGATGAGCTGCTTCTCTTGTTGCAAGGCCGATGACGATCCTCCCAAATTTGAAGTCAGAAAGACCACCAGAAGGCCATACTCTAATGGTGCCAAGGCATTGGACTCCTTTTTCGCAACTTTCTCCATTAAGTCAGGTATATATACATAAGAATTCTACATTGTCTTAAGGCGTTGATATACAAATGTAAATGAGATCCGTAAAGTGACGCATCCATACATTATATGGAGTTGGTCTACATAATGTATTGATGCATCGGTTTTCTCCATTAAATCGAGTAAACATATTGTAAGAATTCTATATTGCCCTAACACATCGATATATAAATATAAATCGGCTCCATAAAGTGACGGATCAATGCATTATATGGAGTTGCATGGTCTACATAATGTGTCGATGCATTGGTGCACCAAAGGGAAGCCCTTAGTCTTGTTTGACCAAAAGTGATTTTCGGCTTCATTTTCAAAAGGACAAAATTAACTTGTAAAAACAAGCTTCAATATGTGCAGGTAGCAGCAAATGCAGGAATTTAAACAATGAGATACTCAAGGTGGGAAAGGGAAATGCAAAGCAATTGGCTCGGCTTTTCATATTCGACGAGCTTGATGCTGCAACTGATGGCTTCAATCCTGCTTGTCTGCTGGGAGAAGGTGGATTTGGGAAGGTGTATAAAGGGTACATAGAGAGCATCAAACAGGTATCTTTCTCGCGCAGATCAAATTAATATTTGTAAAAATGTCTAGGCAATTAGGCATTACAAATTTGCAAATCATGTTTTTGATTCATTCTCTTTCAGGTTGTGGCTGTTAAGAAACTTGACAGGACAGGAATGCAAGGAAGTAGAGAGTTCTGTGCTGAAGTTATCATGTTGAGTCTGGTTCAACACCCAAACCTTGTCAATCTAGTGGGGTATTGTGCAGAAGGAGACCAGAGAATTTTAGTGTATGATTTTCTGGCCAATGGATCTTTGGAGAATCACCTTCTAGGTATGCACACATTTTATTTTTGTTGCATATATATGTTATTTCTTGAATGAAATCATATTCGAATGAAACTGAACCATACATTTTATTTTTGTTTAGACCTACACCCGAATCAGCAGCCTCTTGATTGGTACACCAGGATGAGAATAGCTGAAGGAGCAGCTAAAGGACTTGAGTACTTGCATGATGTTGCCAACCCGCCAGTGATTTTTCGCGATTTCAAAGCATCCAACATATTGTTGGATTACAAATTCACTCCCAAGCTGTCTGATTTCGGACTAGCTAAGTTAGGTCCAACAGGAGACAAGTCCCATGTGTCTACAAGGGTGATGGGAACTTATGGCTATTGTGCACCAGAGTATGCTTGCACAGGAAAGCTCACAAAAATGTCTGATGTCTACAGTTTCGGTGTTGTCTTTCTCGAGTTAATCACCGGAAGAAGAGCAATTGATGAAACAAAACCAGTGGATGAGCAGATCCTAGTCAGTTGGGTATGTTAACAATCATGAATTACCAAGGTCTTTTTCATTTTACAACTTTTTTAGGTTAATTGTCAAATGCAACCATGTTTATATTGATTCACTATTAATTTCATTATGCAGGCACAACCACTTTTGAAGGAGAGAAGTAAGTTTTCATCAATGGCTGATCCATTGCTTAGGGGGAACTTTCCGGTAAAGGGTCTGCATCAAGCTCTTGCAATTGCAGCAATGTGTCTCCATGAGGAAGCTGATTGCCGACCTACGATGGCTGATGTTGTGCTTGCTCTTGAGCATCTATCCATGCCAAGAAATGAACAAGTCGTCATTGATGATGAATCAAAACACAGACATGTGCAGGTGATGACGAATGTTCAATCTGTAAAACGAACAAGTTTCAAAGCAGAGCTAGATCTATAGCATTGGGATTCAGGGTGTGCACGCTGAACAAGTTGCAGTGCAGATTCAAGCTCAATCCATCTTTCATTGCATAAAGACGAAGAGGATCGTATTGAGTATATTTTCATCTAAATATCTTGTTCGATCAATTGACAGAGCTGAATATGTAGCCTGTATATATACTACAAAAGTTATGGTTTGCACTCAACAATGTTGCTATAGAAAGTCTAAATGTCACACTTTAATGCCCATTTTAAAATCTATTGTATCCGAAACCAACTCCTTTAGATATGTACAATTTTTATACTTTTTTTTGCTGCATAATGGGCTTGTATTTTCCTTTGAAATAACATATCTATAGCAAGCTCAACAATACAGTTATATAATTACAAGATGGGAACCCTGAGAAAGTAGAGGGGTTCATTGGCACAAGTCCTATAGCAAACTGGAAAAGAAAGCTAAGAACAAAAAAAAATATATCTAAATGCTCAAGTTGTTCATATCATCCTCGAGGGTCCTGTAATTAAACCCAGGAATGCCATGTAGCTCATTGCTTTCTACGACTTCTGCAGCAGAGCATATGCTCGATACGAACCCCCTGCTGCCTCTTTGTCTCTTCCATTTCCAGGTCATCCTCAAGAACCAGAAACTAGGCCTGCTAGAATGGCAAGCTTGCCTAGGCTTTGTTGAGGTTCCACGCCGGTCTAGCTCAAGCTTGCCGAAGTACTCAATCTCCCTTCTGACAAGTGATCCTACGGTGCCTCGCGTGCCTATTGCGACTGGAGTTGTTGCAGCCATTGTTTGAGTTTCAGGGAACTTGGCTTCTGTGGTGCTGGCTTTATAGTCCATAATTTAGATATCAGGTGAATAGTGATGTAAGAAAGAAGCTTGTGGGTGAAGAAAGTGGTGGCCCTGGGTCTTTTTCTTCAGGGAAGGAATAAGGATTGCTTTGAATTTGGAGCATCTCTGCTTTGATATTTATAAATCTCTTAATGTAGTGCTTTTATGGTAAAGCGGACACAGTGAGATTTTGCATCATTGGTGCTTCAGCTAGGAGATGGGTCGTCATCATATTATCCTTGTGTTTGCAATTAAACCATGCATAATCTGCGGATCAAATTTTTTTACCCTTTTGACTGCTGAGAGATGCTTTTGCACATTGTGAACTCTTCACCTGAATTCATTATCATGGTAGGGTCTGAACAAGGTTCTAATCATTTCTAAAACGTTTTCAGAAATCCAAACATCCTTCTGATTTCACAGATTGTACGAAATTCCGACTTCTTTATGCTTTCCTAGTTTCCTTGCAATCTTTCCTATAGGGCAAAAGAAAGAACGGATCGAGGTGAAGTTTTTTCACCTCTTGCTCGAGTGCTTTTTAGGTAAGTGGTTATAGGTGTGATACACATCTTTATTTCCTTTCTTTTGCTTTTAGTTATTGTTATTCTGTATGGGATGTGGAATGATGCAATTTTCTAAATGAGGATCACTTTTGTATATAAATTATGCCGGAGGCATGCATTTGATTCATTTCCATGAGCCTTTGTTCAATAGGTATGAGTGGAGTTGGAAAGTGAAGGGCATGCAATTGAATAAACTCACACAGTGCAGTGACCAAAATCATTACTTTTCATTTGGTAATGGAATAGTGGTCGAATAGTTTTTTCTTTTCTCCAGGAATGGTGGTCGGTCCAAGTTTGAAAGCTAAGTTGTTCCATTGAAGTAGTTCTTTGGAGGCCATCTATGATGTCACCATTTGCGTTTTCAAGCATTGCTTAAAGTTGAAGGCCATGACCCATATTCATCACACAGAATGAGACCACTCAGATGAAAAAAAGAAGAAGATTATACAAGGCAATGAGATTGTGCTAGAATTAGGTCTGTTTGAGATGACACTTGGCCAAAACAATAATAGACGTTACAACAAAAACAAACTATTATCGATGTCCTAAAAGAGTTGCTGAAGAAATGAAAACTTGGCAAAAGAGTTTATCAGAATGAAGGGGAGATGAGCCCATATACATTATAAATGTGGAACACCGTACTCGTTCATCTAACAATTAACAAAACATTTCTATTTTCTTTTCTGTTTGTAAGCCTCAAAATTGGAAGTTACCTCTTATTTTCTTAAAATTCACGAGCTCCTCTATGTTCTTATTCCCTTCTCTATTTTTCCTATGTTTTTTTTTGTTTAAATGTTAGGTTTCCATGTATGAAATTTAGTTACAATCTACTGTATACTGGGAAGATGACATGAATACCTCAACTTCCGATGTGAGGCAAGAGCATGTCGTAGAGCAACATCCACACTCGCACCCTCTCGAAACAGCGAGTCATACAATTGGCAGACGAATTGGGACACTTCTTCCTCACCATCATCCCAAAAGCCTGTAGAGCGGTCTCCATTTTCACTATCTTCCCAATCACTCACTGGACTGACAGGTTCAGCCTCCTCATCTTCAACTTCTTCATCTTCAGCCTCTTCCTCACCAATCTCAAACTTTTCAAGAACACTGAAATCAGTAGACCCGAATGTTAGCTGTGTTTCTTGGGGCTGTACTGAAGACGATATAACCGCTTTGGCACCACAGTCTAAAAATGCTTTGATCAAAGTTGGCGTAGGCCCATTTGTCCCTGTACAAATAATGATCCTGTCTCTCCAAGCTCCAACCTAAGTCATTAGGGACATAAGGCATCAATTCTATCACTTAGATAATACACCCATGTTGGATGTTTAACATAACAAACAGTAAATGCTTCACATGTAGTGACTATACCATCCAACGAACATCATCAGGTGTTAAATGAATAGAGGGAACAGTTCTACGAAACAAATACGCCCCAATTTCTTGGCCATCTTCCATAACCTTAAGAAAATGCCATCATTCAACAAAACCAGCATCAATAATTTGGCAACTTCTATTAAATACCAAAAACTACTGTATTTAATGCTAAAGAACATACTTGAGTTTGGCGTCCCATATAACGGTGAACGATACCTCCAAGTTGGAAGTATGGTCTACATGCAACCAAATCAGAAACAGTTGAAATATTGGCAAAAGATGATCCAGCCTTCTTGTGACGGTTTCGCATCACTGATAACAAGCTCAACTTGACACTCTGCAGAAAATTATCTGCAAGCTCTCCAGGTTCAGCAACCACAAATACATCATTCTGCCAACTGCAGAAATAAACACAAAGGGTAATTAGGATGACAACTTGAATTATATTGACTTGCAAATATAGGAACAAATTAATCAGCAGCATATTGACCTTAAAATCGAGCCAAGTGAGTCATTTTGAAGGGCCAAATGCACAATGCCCACTTGTGGCGAATTCTGTAACTTCTCATGCAATGACTGAACGGGTAATGAAAGCTGTCTAGGTCCTGAAGGAGACTTTGGTGGTGAGGTAGCTCCTTTTCCAGTTTGGCCATCTAAGCTTAGAGGTGGGACCATATCAATTCGGCCAACCCTCTGCGGACCAAAATCAGGACTATAGAATAGTGGGCTTGTTGGGACGCTTGCAGGAAACAAAGGCGACTGAAATGGTGTTGGGAATGTTGTTGCTGGTGCCGTTTTCACAAACCCTGATATTCCTTGCATTAGGGATAACCGTATTCCATTACGAGCACAAAATGATTCAAGTGCATGAGCATGATTCAAAGCTCGACCAGAATTGGGGCTATGTGAAGCTTCAACAAGTAGCACATTACGCCTCCAACCTAGAGATGGGCTTTTCACATCTATTACAGCAAAGTACCAATATAAGTTCAGTTTGTAAACAGCTAAAATGCATAGAGCGAAACTGAAGACAAGAATGTTAGCTTCAATACCCTCATTTGCCTTGGGGAAATGTTGGGATCTCAAATTCTCGGACCACTTTTCGTCGTTATGGAATGGCAGCAGTAGTCTCTCACAGGCATCCTTAAGTGCAAGAGAATTTTTCTGAATATATTCCTCAACTGAGGCTTCCAATTTCAGCCAGACCGCTGGATCAGTCTCATCCAGTTCCATATCACAACGTTCATCAACTGGAGGCGTAAAACATAAAAAACGCTGGTTGAGAAGTAGTTTTTTGTTTCACTAAAAATCACTCTTAAAGAAAAAGTTCATGGAGGAAAACAAGAAATAGTCAAGGTTTGATAACAATGATAGAGGACTATCCAGATTTTTCTGTCTGGGTGGAGAGAGAGAGAGAGAGAGAGAGATCTTTTACATTTATTGCCATGTAGACTTTATACTATTTCAGACTTGACGAATACCTGGGTTAAACCGAAAATATTGTATTCCAGGGAGCATGGGTAGCAATGTGCTTAAGGCTTCCTCCACGCGTTCCACAGAGCATGAACTTTCTATCAACACTTGCCCAGTATCCAGATAACGCCAACCACCTTTTCTCACCTACACTAGCAGATTTAATGTGAACAGATAAAGCAGAATAGTGACTTCAACTTGAGCAAAAAAATAATAATTTTGAGCAAAATTAGCAGCTACAATGTTATTCGTTTATTTTCCAATTTGTGCATCAAAATCAGTAGAGCTCCACATTAACTGTTTTCTCAGTGCTTCTTGCAGAAAATCCAGCAGAAATGGAACTTCCGAAAATGGTCCTAATACAATACAAGGGTCCTCAACACCTCCACTTCAATGGTGTTATGACCAGGAGAGGAGAGCATGAGGACAAGTTATCGGGTACAGATGAGCAGCATACACTTCTATATCCATTGCCTGTACCACCAAGCTGACCTTTTATCCCACAATTTATCTTGCATTCTTGCTCAATGGAAAAGCTTCAGCAAGACTCCCATAAGGATTAACTGAATGCTTGTTTCTCTTAAGGGCACAGGATATTGAAAACTAGAAAGTAGAAACTATACGTACAACAAACGAGCTCTGCCTGAATGTTATCTACAGGATTTCGAAGTGACATTTGACAAGGATGTTGGAGACTTTTCAAGAATGCAAAAAAATGTAACTGGTCACCAAAGTTCAAAACTAGACAATAAGACCAGAATTTCAGAACTGACTTCAAAAAACAAATAAAAGTTTATGATTTACCTTTGTTGGAACAGAACCACAGCCCACAGAAACTAAGCAATCAATTTTCGTGTCAGGCCATAAAAGTTGTGCTTCTCTAATGGAAAAGATTGTAGGATTGTTTGCCACTATTGCACCATCTTGCCAACGATGAATATCTATAAAAGTTGCAGGATATACAGATTTAAAAACTAAATCAAGAAATTCCTTAAGGGCCTAGAGATGATAAAATTTCCACAAGCTGAAAAAGAGAATACCATCTGAGAAATCATCAAGATAATATGGAGCAGCAGATGATGCTCTTATAGCTTGCCATATTTGATGCTTACAACTTCCTATAAAAGCACTGCGCTTATAGCCAAGTTCAGTACCCAAAGTAGCTGGTGCTTGCATGGTAATTCCTGAACTTTCTGAAACTGCAAGAGGTACTTCTGGTGTTCCCGCAGGGTACTAAAAATTGAGTTCAAGATACCATGTTATAATTTCAACAGTGAAGCCATGTTGTTTACATATAAAGGAACTATCTATCTCAAACCTGATAATTCCGGAATAAGAAAGGCTGAGCTGGCGTCACGCTCACCAAAGTTGATACTACAAAAACTTTGGGAATGTTTTTCACTGCCGACTCTATTAACAAATCTCCATCCTCGTCAGCACACATTTCCTTCAACAATCTCTCAAACTGATCTGCACTATGCTGCAAGACAATATGTTATAGCTATCTTTCAAAATTTATAGCATATAGGCAACAACAACATAAAAACTAATGACTATTCTAATGTGTAAACCTCTTTCAACTAGTACTTTGCTTCCTCCACTAAAATTCCACTCTTTCTGGAACTTATGAGGTACACAAAGATCAGACAATTAAGATTACAAGCAAACAAAAGTACGATGAAAAATTAGTCTTCCACAATACAAGCAGGAATGGGAGAGAGAGAGAGAGAGAGAGAGAGAGAGAGAGAGAGAGAGAGTTCCCTTCATCTCACAATAGCACTTTTTTTTCGAAGAAGAAGAAAATCGAGTATATATTAGAAATATGATTGTGCAAGAAATCCACACACTTAAATAAAACAAATGTTGCAATAAAAGTTAAGGAAATAAAGGCATATGTGATGGAAGCTACAAACAAATCAAACACAAATCATTAAAACATACTTTAGATCCATGTACAACAACTCTAAAACTCTGCGACGAACTTTTATAAAGCTGATCCAACTTCTCTCTCCAACTTGCAGCTTCATTGTCCTTTGGAGCAGGTTCAGCAAAAACAAGTTTTCCTGCAAATCTTATATCAGAACAGATAGATATAATTGATCCATGAGCAAAGCTTTGTGCTAATACAGCATTCTCACCAAGGTTTTTGTATATTTCTTCACACTGATCTAATGACATTAGCTTAATGCCAAGAGCAACAGCAAGCATGCCACCCGTTGATGTGCCGCATATGAGGTCAAACAACTCATGTATGGGTTTTCCAGTTCCCTTCTCAATTGCTTTAAGAATTTGCACAGTTGCCAGACCTTTCATACCACCACCATCCATTGAGAGTATGCGCAATCCTTGCTTTGGCACCTGTCTCCCCCTTATGGCACGTCGTAGATTTCCATTTTCCCCTACAAAAGGCATGACGTGACCCGTGACCAAGCCTATCAGCTAAGAATCTAAAAAAAGAAAAAAACAAAAAACAAAAGAGACGAACCAAGAATTGCCAAAGCACGAGCTGCAGCTTTATTCACACGTGGCTCAGGTGCAACCGTCAAGCGCATGAGAAGTTCACACAAACTTTCTGAAGTAACCAGAAGACGGCGATTCTCCAAACAGAAGGCCAAATTTCCTACTGCTAACAAAGCTAACCTTTGCACCTAATGAATGACAACCCTCAATAATTGACATACCATAAAAGGAAAGTACAACAACCAGTTCCTTAAGAAAAGTAGAGAACTTGCCTCTGGGGTTTTGTGGGCACATAAGAGTTTTAACGACTTCAATACATCCTTGGTCAGCATTTTCTGAGCTACAGCATCAGATGCAAAAGCCAGCTTCACCACAACTTGTAATACAGAAATTACTTCCTCTTGGAGAACAGACCTCAGTACCGTTTCAATGGGTTGCATAATGTCGGCTTTCATCAACTGCATTGAAACTGAAACATCTGCCGCAAGAGATGAAAGAGCAGAACATGCTTGTTGAACCTGCCAGAAGTCAGAACTCTTAAACCATATGCAAGAGAAGAGTAGATAAGCAAGTAAAACCATTTTCAGGACAACTAACCCACATACCACATGACGGTTGTCACTACTGATCATACTTATAAGCTGTCGCACTGCATTCTCATCTTTACCAACGACTGCACGGTTTCCTTCGTCTTGCATTATCTTTGCTAGTGCAGATGCTAGTAAAGGGTGATGACAAGAAGAAAAACGGAATATAAGAGCGAAAAAGGCGCTTAGCTTATGCCTAGATGCACCAAAATACGAACTGTTTTCCATCTGCAATTACCA
The DNA here is from genome assembly GCA_029955375.1 of Rubus parviflorus. Classification (NCBI taxonomy): domain Eukaryota; kingdom Viridiplantae; phylum Streptophyta; class Magnoliopsida; order Rosales; family Rosaceae; genus Rubus; species Rubus parviflorus. The sequence continues at coordinate 1,095,073 of JARGGL010000003.1, forward strand.
CAGAATTTTATTTTCAAGAATGCACAATCTGAAATTAGAAGTTTTAGATCTTAAAAATTTCTCTGGGTATTGTATTAATCACTACCTCTATCTGCACATTCACTGATCTCAAGTTGTCATCTGCCACAATCCTGATATTTGCAAGAGATAAATGATGAAGTTTGTGCAGAGGCAAGATTTCAGGAAGAAATTCAAGAGGGTTTCCAAATAGCCTAAGTACCCGGAGCTCAGCCATAGCCCTGTCATAGAACTGGAGGGAACCATTAGACCCAGAGAAATCACATATTTCACGAACATGGCTGTAATGGAGTGTGGGAAGAATGTGTAAGCTAACTTAATAATGTTGAAGTGCTGATGAAATGACCTGAAATCAAGCAGAGGCCGAATAAGCTTGTTGTGTTCCAAAGAAAGTTCCACTAATCCAACACACTGTCTCAGTTCCACTGCTTCCAAGTCCAACAAAAACCAAACAATTGAATACATCAACGACCTAACTCCAAAACTGAATATAGTTATGTTGCTCCATCTGAACTTGGTTTTCATCTAAGATTAGCGAGATAATGCTGATAATATTAATGAAATAATTTCAAACTTACCAGGTACTGAAACCAGCATGTTGTAGTCAACCCTGAGCACTTTTAAGCTTCTCAACTCACCAACTTCAGAAGGCAAAAGTGACAACTTATTGTTATCAAGGTATAGCTTCTCAAGAAGAGGTAGTCGAGTTAGCTCTACTGGGAATACCTACAAGTAGTATGCAAGCAATTGATATAAAAACTCGCTACTCATCTCAAAATTCCTTATTCGCTAATAATTACTAAGAAGAAAAATGCTCTTCCTCTAATCTCTTTTAACTCAACCAAGAAACAGAATTACACACTTGTATCTCTAAAAGCACCATCTAGCTGTAGTCTGCAATACTTGTTAAAGAAGTTTTAGTAATAGAGCGACACATCAGAGGACAACTGGACAAGGAGTTCACTCTAAGAACAGAAGAAAAAAAAATTAAACCTACAGTCGGAAAATGTATATACTGAGCAAAGCAGTGGAGCTTTCAATTAAGAGAATAACTAGTTTAGAAAACTAAGCCAAATACTGTAATATGTAAATTCAAGAACTCAAGAAATGCACCCAATTCAATCATAGCCTGATCGATTGTTTACATATATATATAACAATATATTATAACAAAGAATGTAAAGAAAGACTCACCGACAACCCACAGCCACAGAGACGGACCATGGTGACGCACTGCCAATGCACACCGCAAGCCGCCGCACCTTCGGCGACGGCTGGCATTGACGAAGAGAAATTGGAGCGCAACATGCGGGTCAAGACTCCAGTGCCATCATTTTGCTGACCCGACCCGGCCGTCTTGGTCATGCTCACGGCCCGCAATGGCTCTCTCCGCCTCACCACCCTCATATCCACACTCACATTCGCCTCCTCGGACTCCTCCGGCCTCAATTCAACGACCACCGTGTCCTGCGGCAATGGCAGAGCCACCATTAGCTGCGACTGGAGCCTCAGCGCCACCTGTTCCTCGTCGTCTCCGACGGACCAATCCAGATCGATCCGAAATCCCAATTCTTGATCTTGCGACACTACCGAGGAGGAGGAGGACGAAGACGTCGAGGACGGCGTGCTGCTCGAATTCTCCGCCGGTGGCGGCTCCTCCGTGCCGTAGGTGAGCGTGAGATGGAAGATCTCCGAGGGCCGCTTCCATCCCAATCCCCAAGACATTGTGATTGAACCGCAATCAGGCTCCCAATTCGATCTGATCGAACGGCATGAAGTCTAGCTCGACTGTCATTTGGATGAGAAATGTTCAAGGCGCGATCTTGATTATGATGTTGTGTGCAAGAGAGAGAAATTACGGGTCTTTTGTGTAGTTGGTGATGGTGATGAGCTCAGATTTGGATGAGAAATGGGGGTTAAAGGTTAGGGTTTTCAGAGGAAGAAAATTGGGATTAATGGCGGGAGAGAAGAGAAAGATGTTATATATGAGCTTCGGAGTTTTACTTTTACACAGAGTCGGACAACTGTGAAACGGAAACAAACTGAAGGGAAAATACACGCATACAAGTTCATTATTCTGATTCAGGAATTTTTTTTTTTTTAGGCCTCAAACGACGTCGTATGCTATCTTTTATGCTTTAACTTATTTCCTTTTCTGATAGTGTGTGTTTTCCTTTTCATTACATAGCAAGCAAGACTTTATAGGAGCAATAGTATGGGGAAGAGTATTTAATTATTTATGGATTCCTTCAATCTTAATCTCCCAACTAAATTTTTCCAACATCACCTGTTTATTTCTTTTCATATATTCTCGGAATGAGGAAAACAATATTAGAGTTTATATCAAGAGTGTGAAGTTCTCGTTACGTGAAATTTTGATTCTCGATAAATGATGAAGTTTTGATTCTCCGTAAATTTGTAAGTTATAGTAGCTAATAAATAAATTTATTGTCAAATTGGCCTACCAACAGTGGAAAAGGTTGCTTCCACAATATTTTTTTATTTATCTGACATAATTAATTCAAATATGACCACCGGCGGTCATATAAGCACCCCATGAGTTCTCTTGGTGCTTTAGAGTTTAACCTATCCTTCCTAAAAGTTCTTTCAAATTTTCAACGATACCGGATTATTCTAAAATTTGTAAGTAATAGTAACTAATAGGACTCCCGACGCTTACTAAATTTTTCAACAAAATTATGATCATCAAGCCTAAAAGCCTCAAAGAGACGAAATATATATTTTTTTTTCACTTTTAAAAAAAATTAAAAATATTTATATTTATATATATATTGGGAACAACCTTTTTGCGATGATTTATTCAATTTAGGTTGGTAAGACCTTTCATGAAAATGTATTTGGAGATACTTTCTTGAGGGAGACGAGGATATAACCATATATTTAGTGATGGAAATTCCAATCATTTGGTAACATCAAAGTCACTATATACCTTTAATGTATCAGCAAAGAAAAAAAAGGTCATCATATATGGATGGAAAAAGCACCAAACGTACATGCGTACCAAGTTTTTACTCGCAACATATGTCATAAAATTTGTCATATTGAATCAAGATTGTGCATTACTTGAAGAAAGGTAGATCTCAATAACACTTGATCATAGGACTTAAAAATGGGACACCCTGGTTCCTCTAAAAATCATCTACAACTATACTATGAGCAGTTCTGCATATGCCCCTAAATTCGAAAGGTAATCATTGGTCGAGCTTCTGTTCAGCAGAACTAAAAATCTCCTTCAATTCTCTCTTCACTCCATCATCAGCGAATATAAATTCAACCGCGTTTGTGGTTAGTTCAAATATTTGCCTTCTTCCAAGACCTAAGAATTCAAGAAAAGAAACAGCCAGTGGTTGTAAGCTCTCTGGTCTAATTTACATTACATGCACTAGTGACATCAATCAGACCTACCAAATGCAGAAGCAGCAAGGTTGTACTCGTTGGAAACACTGGTAGAAAACACCCCAGAATCATCGGTGCAGAGGACTAGAGGATGCTTTGCATTATAGAGATCAGCTGCATCAACAAATAAACCTTGTTACAAGAGACTTCAAAGAAAGACAGAAGCTCCAATCAGCAAGAGATATTTTAGATGGTTGTTTAGAGAAAACAAAAAATTCAACAGTTAAGATATTTCTTTAGATTTTAAGTCATAATAGAAGCAGAAGACCTAACCAAAATGATGAACATCAAGTGAAGGAATTGTATTGGTCCTGATGTTAGATGTCAAACAAATCTCAACCTGAAAAATGAAAATACAGGCACTTACAAATTATTAAATATACAAGGGTTTACAAATATAAAAGCAGCTAATCAAACCAACTAAAACTATAAAACTAACACATTTAAAGCAAACAATGTATACGCTTCACCAATGAACATATAAGCAACAGCATAGAAGATAAGAGGTACATCTTTGTACATGAGTAATAAACTAAAAGTTGCATTTCTATGGTTTCTTCTGATCATGTGTATTGGCAGGAGATGGAACTGACCAAAGGTTCAGACTTGAAAACTATAACAAAGGTCTTGATCTCCATTTATATTAGTTACACAACAACAAGGATATTTGAAGATTGAACTGGTAAAATCACCAGACAAAATATTTTGGTCTTGATTAATTCCTATATATCCTATGGCAGTCAAAAAGACCCTTCACTAAAAATCTGTTGCAACGAAGGTTATAATCAACAGAGTGATTGGTCAAACAAATTTCTTACCGGAATATTTGAAGATTTTAACTTTTCCCATTCTGCTTCTTTGAAGCAACAGGCATGGCCAATCCTCTGTGGTAAAAAATCTAGCATTGAATGTATCTCCTTTGGATTATGCACCTACAAGCGCTTGAAGAAATAAAGCAGTCAGGGTAACTATAATGGCAGGAGCAGAAAGCATTTGAAGAACAAGCCCACCTCTCCGCAATGAAGGGTTATATAAAGACCCTGCTCTCTAGCAAATTTTAATGCTGGCAAATATGTAGTCCTGCCACACATACCATATATGTAAGATAATACATGTAGTAATGAAGGGTTCTACTGCAACAAACTCTGGATAGTGAATAAGTACCATTCTCCCACAATTGGATTCCCAGATAGATCAATACCAACTACCCCAAAATCTCTCATTTCCAGTGCAAGATTCACCTACAGTAAATGAGTTAATTCAAATGCACTGTCCATTACAACAAAACATGCAGCTACAATTCATGACATTACAGTTTCCATTGCAGCCGCTGTGGTTTCCCGACGATCAATGCTCAAAAGAAGTCTCACGTAAATCTTTTTTCTTGTACTTCCATTACATGTATCATTTATAGGTGGAGAATTCCTTGGACTTCCAACATCAGCATTATGAGGCCTAAAATCAACATCAACTGCACTGACAGCTTTTATACCCTCCAATACTGCTTCCAAGTAAGAGCGTTTGCTCATTCCTATGGAATCATTTTTCTGTATACAACGAAACCAGTCATTTTCTTCATCAATCAAACATCTAATATGTTATTTTAGTAGGAATAATTCATCCCACACTTGGGTTAGTTTTAATAAATCACCTTAGGAGTTGTTCTTAGCTCCAGATACACAACATTCTCAGAAGCAAAATCTTCAATAACCTGTTTTGATAGAAAATTTAATATGAAGTATCTACATTGCAGTGTTTGAACTAAAAATTGGAAGAACTGGAAAGTTCTCATACTTCTTTGGTGATTCTTGTGATAATTTTGTGGTCAGTAGTAACAATGTGGATCAGGTCAAACAACCTGAACACTTCGGTTAAAGAACGGTCATCTGAGTCCAAGAATAGACAAAATTCTAATGTTAAGATTCATCAAAACTATTTCAATTACATTGTAAGCAAACATGTCACACGTCCAAAGTCCAAGTACTAATCAACTGAAAAAGTAAGAAAATGAATCATTTCCAATCTTTAATTCATATGCTATTAGTTGAGCCTTTAGACATGCCATGAAAGAAAGATTGAAAATTGTAACAAAAAAAAAAGATTGGAAAGACATAAATTCCCTTTCTTGAGTTTTATTCCCAAGTTTTTTTTTTCAGTAATAAATTAGAAGAAAGCAATATAATAAAACAAAAAAATGGGCATACCTTTCAGTATAACGTGCTCAAAATCTGAGAAAACTATGACACCCTTCTCACCCAAACCTCTAGCAAGTTCTCTGCACCAAAAAAAAATATTGAAAAAAAGATTGAACAAACAAAGCAAAGCTTAAAGCAGAAGATAAACCCACCACAAGAAAGAGAGAGATGGTGCTTACAGTAAAGTAGAGTCTCTGAGAGATCCATTGAGATGGGCATGAAGCTCCACCTTTGGCATTGACCCCCATTTCTCCATGGATTTCTTTCACTCAACTCTCTCTTTTCTGTCCTTATCTTTGCTTAAACTGACTGACAAGAAAGTAAGAAACTAAGCAGTCAATGACTGGGAGTTAACTCATAAAGTCACAAGTCATGTTTGGAGATTTTGGACTTGGGCTCAGGATATCACATTTTGGAGGCCCAATAAATTGTGGACGACCCGACCCGTACCCGGTGTTAGGACTCAAAATCTCAGATAAACCTCACCTCAAAATCAAGGCATCAAGCTGTGTTTTTTTTCTTTCAGATGGGCTCAATGAGTTTGACCTCAATTTTGGGCAATGGTTGCCGGAGTTTGAGTGCGCCTGTCGCCCTTGTGCGCACGTTAGCACTGACCCATGTTGCTCTGAGTGAACACTCCAGCAACTACCGGCATGTTAAAGTGGCTTGGTTTTCTCAGAGGTCAAAGAAGAAAAGGGTTGCTTGCGAGTCCTTGAAAGAAGAGGTTACTCACCCAACTGCTGCTACTTCTGTATATGGGTAAGGTAGAAGTTTCCAATATTTAATGGTTGCTTTTGTTTTTGGGTGTCTAAGATTTTGGCTTAATTTGTTTTTTTTTTTTTATGAGAAGGCTTAATTTGTTGTTGAAAGTGAAGCTTTAGCTGAAAAAAAAAAAAAAAAAAACACTGAGCAAAGCAAAAGAATATGAAAATGAAAGTTTGAATCTTTGTCATTGATGGGAATGCCTAGTTTTTTCCATATATTGCTTATATGTTATTGGTCTGTAATATATTGGCTGAAGATAGTAATGTAATGCAATTTCAGACTCACATAGGCATTTTGTTATGTAGCTGCTGATTTTGATCACATAACTATATATATATAATTTTTTTTTAAGGCTATGCCGTTGTATATTTTGCACTTACTTCTATCCTTTCTTCTCTTCAATGTGAACAATAGCATATGCCAACATTTTAGTGCTTACTCCTTTCCGTTTCTGACTTTGATACCATATCATTTTTCAGCTACCCTTATACTCGATTGCTTCCATGTCCCTCACAGAATGGACCTCCAAGAGTTGAACACTTGGTTGTTTCAGAAGGGGGTCCTGTTCTAGAATACATCTGTAAAAATCTGGATCTTCCTGCTCAGTGAGTGCTGCTCTTTTTGGTTCTTGTTATTTTTCTTTACTACATGGAATATAATTTCTGTCATTATCAAGTTGGAGTAAAAAATACAAAAAAATTTCATTCCTTGAAGGTTTGTTGCAGATCTCATCCATTTTGGAGCTGTGTACTATGCGCTGGTATGTCCACGGCCTCCTCCAACTGCAACCCCCGAGCAAATGAGGGTATTTAAAGAAGTTACAGCACCATCAGTACTGAAAAAGAGAGCTTCTATCAAAGGAAAAACTGTAAGAGAAGCACAGAAGACATTCCGGATAACACATGTAGACCAATTTGTTGAAGATGGAACATATTTACGTGTGCATGTACACCCAAAACGTTTTCCTAGGTAAAAGAAAACATTTGGCAGGTCTTTATCATCACGTTTGCTAGTGTTATTCTTGTTCACATCAGGATTTTGTTCAGGTGCTATGAAATTGACTGGAAATCAAGAATTATAGCTGTAGCTGAAGACTTTGTGGTTTTGGACAAACCTGCTGGTACAACAGTATGTATCATTATACAAACAGTCTTTTTAGTATTTTTTTGCGTTCAATATCTTTCATCTCGCATTATCAATTTTTTTTTAATTGTTAACTATGATTCTGTGGCAAATTTTGTCAGGTAGGAGGAACCACAGACAACATCGAAGAAAGTTGTGCAACCTTTGCCTCCCGTGCCTTAGGACTTACAACCCCTCTGATGACTACACATCAGATTGATAATTGTACAGAAGGATGGTACTGTATATTACATAAGTTGTTGTCCTACGTTATTGAGACATAGAGGGTGATTCTATTAACTCATTTGCAGTGTTGTCTTAGCTAGAACCAAGGAGTATTGTTCAGTTTTCCATGGAAAAATCCGAGTAAGTTTTGCAATTTCATGCATCAGCATATATTCAGGTTTAACTAGTCTTAGTTACTGGGAGGAGAGACTCCAATAACTTGTGAAGCTCTAGTCTTCTGAGGTCATTAAGTTTATTTTCTTTTCTTTTATCTAGGAGAAAAAAGTGAAGAAGCTTTATCTTGCTCTTGCTGCTGCTCCTGTGCCAATTGGAATAATTACTCACTACATGCGTCCAATTAATGTGGCTCCAAGACTCATTTCAGAAGGTAATAAGTAACAAGTCTATTCAAGTACTGGCTAGAAATTGTTTGGCATGTGAGGAATTTCAATTTGAGTGCATCAAGTACTTAAAGGTCTTTACAGTCTCATCATGTTGTTTTGCGTTTCCTTCTCTATTTTTCCTCTCTGGAGTAGAAATAATGTCTTAAGTATTCTAATCAGTATGTAACACTAGAAAACCAGTACTTGCTCATCACAGGTGATACAATTAGACAGGACTAACTGTTGTTTCAAATCATTTTGAGGAATATGTTTTTGTTTCTTTATAAATGTTAATAAAAAGTAGTTGAAGTGCTCACCCGATTATAAATCATTCTTTTAAGCAACAACTTAAAAGATATTTTCTTTCCAAGCTCAGTTGATGAAATATGTACTTTTTGAAACTATATGCTTCATAGGAAACTTTTTCTGTCCTCTGGATGAAGCTCAAAAGGTTGTGGTATGCAGATTCCATTGAAAGGTGGAGTTTGTGTCAACTTGAGGTCATGGAATGCAAGGAGGTTCCCTGGCCAAATTCTGTTATTGAAGAAAAACATGGCGTGGAAGACTCTGGGTGGCCTTCGAAAGGTTGTGCATATGAGTGTAAAATCAACCTCCTGACTGGGAAGACTCATCAGGTTAGGAGCTAAAGAATATTAAATAGCTATCATTCTGTTTTACGACTCTGATTTGGTACAAGACAGTGATCACTGTCTCAGTTTGTTTATTTGCAATCACTGAGATAACTACATTTATGGTGCAGATTCGAGCACAATTGGCTGCTTGCGGTGCACCTCTAGTTGGTGATTCCATGTACATGCCAGCTGCTATTGCAGAGATGGCAAATCCTGAGCTGAACCCGTTTGGCAAACATAATAAACATTATACCGGTGAAAGTGATAAAGAAATAGCTGTTACTGAGTGGATGGCACGGCATGGAAAGGAACCTAATGTTGCTATCGGTCTTCAAGCTTGTCAGATATCATGGGATGATGGCGAGCACAGCTTTGAGGCTAGAGCTCCTTGGTGGAGGTATTAATAAATTTAGAAGTTGGGGATAGGAATTAATTGTATGGTCTGGTATTTTCGTTTTGCTGGAGTTAGTTATCCATCATTTGTAAGATTTCTAGACTCATGAATTCAGATTTTGATTTGCGTTTCTGTAATCTTGGGTTGGATTATATCACGATTCTCCTGTGAATGTGAATTGCAAGAGAAGTAGAGTTTCGGAAAGAGTTTTGTACTACATTCTGGAGAAATTTATATGTGTATAATTATCAAGTAATTTTGTTGATGAGGCACATTGCCTGCAGATTTTAGAGTAATTAATCAAGAACACATTGGCTGTAGACTAATTACAAACTCAAGTCTAACAATGATTCTGCCCACTTGTTGACTGAGTTGCAACTTTTGCTAATATCATTGAATGGATTAGCGACTCAATAATCAAAACATTACCATCAAATCATGGATAAAATCAAATCAAATCATAGAAACATTAGAGATCGATTATCTCTGCCTGCTTAACGTGAAAAATATTAAATGAAAAGTTTGATCATATATGGAGAACAATCAAATAAAATCAAATCATAGAAAAATAATAGAGAATATCTGTCAGCTTAACTAGAAAAAATAATCATCGAGAAGATCAAATCTAGAAAAATACTAATCATAATCAAATTCAAAAGAGTTTATAAAACATTCTGTGAGAAATATAGAACATTCTGCCAGGATTTTTAAATGTGTATAATTTCAACATTAATCATGTGATTAATTAATTCTGAGGCGTGCAATCAGATTTTAGACTATTGTCCATAAAAAAAAACATATTTTAGACTAATTAATCAAGAACCCATTGGCTGTAGACTAGTCTAGTAATCTAGTTTAACATTTTGATTCATCTGAATATTTTTTATTATTGGCAAATTGCAATATCTTAACTGTTTTTCTTCGACATGCATCCAACTAAAAAAATTGGAAAGACTTGGTAGTCTGTCAGGTAGCCGCAATTGTCACTGTCAGTTCATACTAAGTTTGTGTTGAGGGTTAACGGTCTGTCTGGTAACCAAGCTGATATTATTGAATGAATTAGCGATGCAACTGGGAGTTATATTATTTCTTATTCCTAGTAGGAGTAGGTAAGGTGCATTCCCACATTTATACATTGTTCATTGTATTCTCTATAAATACGTCCAAGATGGAGACGATCGAATCAAATCATTGAAAAATATTAGAAGATTATCGATCTTCTCCCATCAAATTCACTAGAAAATATTGTTTGAATGATTGAGAAGATGAGGCAACGTGGGGGTTGGCTTCTTTGGACAGTATTGTTGATGCTTGTTCTGTTTGTTTTCTTGGTTGATGCTGGAAATTACAACACCCCAAGAAGAGCGCTGAGGAGCAACAATGTTTCTCCACAACAACATGAAGATGGTGTCAAGATACTAACAAATACTCCTAACCAAGTTGTGTTGGATAATGGCCTTGTCCAAGTCACTTTTTCCAATCCCGGTGGAGATGTTGTTGGAATCAAGTACAATGGAATTGACAACCTGCTTGAAATCAACAATGAGGAGACTAATAGAGGGTACTGGGACTTGGTATGGAACAATCCAGGAAAGAAGTTTAGTTATGACAAACTACAAGGAACCGAATTTAAAGTCGTCACGGCGAGGGAAGACCAAGCAGAAGTTTCTTTCATCAAAACATATAATGTGTCCTCCCCAAACGGTTTGTTCGTTCCCTTGAATGTAGACAAGAGGTACATAATGCAGCGCGGCGGTTCGGGGTTCTATGCATACGCCATTTTCGAGCGCATTGAAGGGTGGCCGGGTATGGAGATGGACCACACTAGACTCGTTTTTAAGCTTCAACAAGCCAAATTTCGGTACATGGCGTTGTCGGACACTAGGCAGAGGTTCATGCCAACACAAGATGACCGAAGAAAAGGGCAACGACTTGCGTATGCCGAAGCTGTTCTTCTACCAAACGCAACGAGCAATCCCATCTTTGCAGGAGAAGTGGATGACAAGTACCAGTACTCGATGGAGGACAAAGATAACAAGGTTCATGGTTGGGTATGTACCGATAACCAATCACTTGTGGGGTTTTGGATGATCACACCTAGTTCTGAGTTTCGTATTGGCGGACCCCTGAAGCAGGACCTCGCCTCCCATGTCGGCCCGACCACAATGTCTGTATTTTCTAGTACTCATTATGCCGGAGGTCAGCTTGGGATGAGTTTCCGACAAGGTGAGGCATGGAAAAAGGTTTTCGGACCTGTCTTTTTGTATCTCAACTCGGCTGATCCAAACAATGGTTCTACCACTACACTCTGGAACAATGCTAAAGAGCAAATGAGTGAACAAGTCAAGAGTTGGCCATACAATTTCACTAGTTCCCGAGACTTTCCATCTTCCGATCAACGGGGACTAGTTTCCGGTCGTTTACAAGTAATTGATGAGAGCAACCTTGTTCCGGCGAGCTCGGCTTATGTGGGATTGGCTGCACCCGGAGAAATAGGATCATGGCAAAAGGAAAGCAAGGGTTACCAATTTTGGACTCAAGCGGACGAAAAGGGTCAGTTTGTCATCAAACATGTTCGACCTGGGAACTATAGTTTATATGCATGGGTTACAGGGTTTATAGGTGATTACAAATATGAGGGTGAGATTACCATTAAACCAGGAAGTCGAATCCAATTGGATAATCTTAGGTATGAGCCTCGGAGAAGTGGTCCCACTTTATGGGAAATCGGCATCCCTGATCGCACGGCCGCCGAATTCAACATACCGGATCCTTACCCAACTCTCATGAATAAATTTCACAACAATAACCACTCGGACGACTCGGACAAATTTAGGCAATATGGTTTGTGGGCCCGTTACGAAGAGCTATACCCGGACCATGATCTCATCTACACCGTCGGTGTTAACAATTACCATGATGATTGGTTTTATGCTCACGTAACAAGGAATATAGGAAACGAAACGTACGTAGGGACTACATGGCAGGTTAAATTTGAACTACATAATGCGACTCATCCCGGAAATTATACACTCCGATTGGCATTGGCCGCGGCCACTTTATCAGAATTGCAGGTTCGGTTTAACAATCGGAGCGTCGCGCTGCCTCTTTTTTCGACAGGGTTGATAGGGAAGGACAATGCAATAGCAAGACACGGAATTCATGGTTTGTACTGGTTGTTCAATGTTAATGTACCTAGCACTCTACTACGTGAAGGAAACAACACAATGTATCTTACTCAGTCAAGAGATGGATTTACTTTCCGAGGAGTCATGTATGACTACATAAGACTAGAAGGACCTTCATCACAATAGCTAAATACTGGTTGTACTGTACTGTACTGTACTGTACTGTATTGTATTGTGTGTATTTAACTTTGAATACTGGTTGTTGATCAATTTGTATGTTTGTATCATTTGTATGATTTCAAGAATTACGATCGAGAAGGTAGAATGTGCTTGGATTATAAACTGACATTGTTACAAATATAATCCTCCTATATATTTTAGTTGTTGGCATACACTATGTTTGAGAACTTAAGGAATCGCTTTGTTGATTATGAGCACATTGATCCCCTTAAAACGATATATATAATACATTTTCTAGCTTGAGAGCCATTTTCATTTGCTTCTTAATCATTTCTGGGTACTTAAAATCTGCAGGGTGTGATTAGCAATAAACTGTCTGTACCAAGCGGCAGATAGTCTTGGAGTTCTCTTGAGAGTGTCATAATCAACATGGTGAAGTCCAAACTGTAGAGTATATCCACTTGTCCACTCGAAATTGTCGAGCAACGACCACACGAAATACCCTCTTACATCTGCTCCTTTAGTTCTGTCCATATTTTAAAAAATTCAATTAGCCTTCATCACCACATTTGAATCAATTTTGCATAAGCAATATTGTGTTAAGAGTTTGTTGTGCATAATGTGAGTGAATGTATACCTCATTGTTTCTGCTAGTGCCTGCAAGTAACTTTTCAAGTACTCCACTCTCTTGACATCATTGTACAATTCTTCATTGGTGGAAGTTTGATTCTCCTTCTCACCATACCCTACAAGACCCACTTCAATTATATCAGAAACTTTTCTTATAACAATAATGTGTTTTGTTCACTTTTTAATCAAAGATTTTTGACCTTACCATTTTCTGTAATAAACATTGGTGTATTATTGTATCTTTCTTTTATGTATGTCACTATCTTGTCCATTCCTTGAGGATAGACATATAGCCAATCAACTGCAGTCTAAATCAATAAAAAGTTCAGGAAATTTTCAGAAGAAAAGTGTAGTGGCCGGTGATAATTGACAAGATGAGATTACATACTGGTTCTCCAATGTAGACTCCATCTTTTTGGGGAGTTCTCAAAGCAAAACCCTCTGTCCTTGAAGCTCCTGGTCCGGGTTCACATGGCGAAAACATACAGTCTTTTGAGTAAAAACTGGTATAGTGATTGATACCGATGAAGTCTAATCCATTCTTCAGCATCTCCAGATCAAACTTCGAAAACACAGGCAAATCAGCTCCTAGGAGCTCTTGCATTTCTGCAGGATAGCTTCCATGCACAATTGGGTCTAAGAACCTGCATTGAACATTTTAGTTGTACTAGTCAGACTGCGCGCGCTTTAGTATGGATGCATAGCCTGAGAAATATGAGAACTTCTTACCAGTTGATATAGAAAGACTGAGCCCTCTCAGCTGCTAATTTGTCTTCTAAGGAGTTGCTGATGGGTTCATACCATAAAGCATTCATCACAATTCCAATGCTACCTCCTTGTTTTTCCTGAGTGAGTGTAACAGATCGACACTATTATCGACTGAACTTATGCGTTAGTATTGAATCTAAGACAAGACATGTACGTAATGAAAACCTGATATTTGGTTCGGTATATATTCACAGCAGCCGCATGGGATAAAATGATGTTATGAGCTGCAATGAAAGGCTCTATTTCTGAATCTCCACTAGTACAGTTCCCAAATGGGAAAGAGCAACGAGATGGTGGGTAAATCCCGGACCTATAACCACGAATGACCACAACATTGGGCTCATTGAAAGTGACCCAGTACTTCACTCTGTCTCCAAAGAATTTGAAACATGTATTTGCATAATATCGAAAATCCTCCCTGCATGTATTGTATCATTTAGTGACCTCCAATCCCCATTTGAAATTGTTCTTGGACTACATTAGATGTAAGGGAGCAAATGCTGCTTACTGCACTTCGGGACTTAGCCACGATCTATATCTGTCTTCTAGTTCCTGAGGTATGTCGTAGTGAGTCAATGTCACAAAGGGCTGGATCCCTACAAAAGGATACAAAAAATGTTCAGAAAATACATATCATATTTGTGCATGAATTACAAGTATTCTGCCACACTTGGGTAATGCAGCAACTTATTTCAGTACATAACAATGGTTAGTTGGTTACAGAAAAGACCTCTAAGCAGAAGAGCGTCGATGAACTTGTTATAGTGATCAACGCCAGCTCTATTCACTTTTCCAAATCTTCCTTCTGTTTCAAAGTCATAGTAAAACTTGCTTAGAGATGAGAAGACTGGATGCTACAGTCGCATTGGAAATTTATAAGGACTGAAAAAAAAATCTTACTGGGTAAAATTCTTGCCCATGATATAGAAAAACGGTAGCTGTTGACTCCAATGGAATTCATGAGATTCAAGTCTTCCTGTTTTCTCATATGAAAGTAAAAATTGAAAACAGAAAGATTGGCACTATTAACACATACAAAAGGATGAATCGCCACTACAAACATGTAAAAAAGGTCTCTGAATATAAAGAACAACAGAAATGAAAAGTTTGTCTTCATCTTTAAGAAGAAGCATGCATATAGGTCAAGTCAAGAGCCTAACCTGATAAAGATGGTACTGATCTTCAGCAATGTCTCCATTAGTTCCGTCCAGGATATTACCTATATATGACAAGCCGAAATAACTCGTTTACCATTGAATTTGAATGAAAATGCATCAAATTGACGAATAAATTAAATGCGAGCAATCAATCTAACCAGGCGTGTGAGTAAAGACATCCCAGTTATTGAGACCTTTACCATCATTCAGAAAAGCTCCTTCAAACTGAAAGAGAAAACTGACAGTAGTACGTTAATTACATCTATAACTTGAACAAAACTGAGTTTCTGGATCATGACAAGAAGCCAGTCTACCTGGTAAGAAGAGGATCCAGTTCCGAAGAGGAAGTTGTTTGGTGAGCTTCCTTTCAAGGATATGTGATTACATGACACCATGAGAATTAAACACAACATGATCTTAATAATCAGGAAAGCATGAAATACTAATAAAAGCTCCATAACAATGAGTGAAATTCTGCAGTTACTTCAGAAACTTAGGAATCACAAACACGAAGAGGCCTCTAAATCAACACTGCCCTTTTGATGCAACATTTGTTGTAGTAGTCATATATATCTGAACCAAAAGGCCTCCAGTAGTACTGTTGGTTTTGCAAATAGTACTCAACAAAATGAGTAGATGTGACATTAACGGGTGAGGAAAATTTGAAATCATAGTTAGGTTGAAGAAAGCTGCACGATTGGAAAACTGGGAAGCACAACCAATAATAATGGCAGAATCTCCCGAGTCCTGGCCTACACATGATGTAGCACAAAGTAGCATAATAAGGATGGATTCCCTTATCATTCTGATGGATCCCCAAACCAAATTAGTTAACCAATCAAGATGCAAGATGGTTAAAATATCTAGGCAATCAATTCTTGCGCTCTCAAAATCAATACGAGATTGTCAATTTGTCATCCAGTAGATCGACTAGGGCGTCTGTATATCATTGTTCGAAGTAACACTTATGTAACACGCACTAGGTCACAATCAAAGTATTTATACTAACATGGACAGCAACTCAGCATTATTGGTGTGGAAATTCTACCTAGTAAAATAGTTGCTTGGTTGATAGGATGTAAAATAAGTGATTTTTGTTTCTTAATGTAAATTGCATATTTTATTTTTAAGAAACAAAAATCGCTTATTTTAAACGATTTTGGCAGTTTTAGAAGCTACGAGTCCTACTCGATAGTGTTTGTGCCTCATGCCCTATCATGCATCATGTCCTTGTCTGTGTTGAGTTGAAAGATCTCACAAACCACCATGCCAGGCTTATTCTTAACAGTTTAAATTATTGTATGCACACATCAATTTGACAAAATTTGAAGTCGCAACTCTTATTGTACCCCAAAAGGTAATGGGCCTCAACAAACATTGTTCTTATTCACTACAAAGACTACAATACAATTCCTCAACAGGTGAACATAAACAAACCTACAATCTAACCATATGAACCAAATCCATGGGTTCAAGACTATGATCGTGATGACACAAAACCAATGAAGTTCAGTTTGACCGGGACCATACTCATATACCAGTTGATTGACTGTTCAAAACTTCCATATATCTATAGCCAGACAAGTCTCGTCATCATCTATGTTACATGATACCTTTAAAATCTTCAAAATTTCTTACTTCTTGTTGCCCTTGTTACCCTGCACACAAAGTTAATGGCAAATTGTAAGCCAAATTGGGCCAATCTACTAACTGCAAGGAAGATGCTAACTTTCACAAGGGCAGACAAGACATGATGTCAGGACTTTGAAGTTGATAATTTAACTAGTTGATTTAAATGGCACATTAAACATTCCAAGTTCATTAGCGTCCATACTAAATGAAAATGTAACTGCACTTCAACTTGGGGTCGTCTGCACATGAGATATCAAAAGATAGGAAAGATTGCATTTTGATTGCCCCCTTATTCTTTTGTGGCCCTTGAAGATGTTACAAGGCCACCTTCTGGTGTTCTTTGTCACCATATGGACAAGTGGTATGAAGAATGCAAAATGAAAACAAAACACAAATTTTGTCTATGCATAACATTAGGCATTTTGAACCCCCATATATTTAAAGATTCCGAACAGATATGGCACTTAAGATTGCATACTGAACAGTCATTTATCCTATGTGAAAGTAGAACTTACATTTATGCCACTTAAATTACAAAATCTATAAACCTTACGTAAATAAGGTGGTGAATATACCTGTGAGTAGAGGAAGGTGCCAAGAACTGCGATGGCTGCACCAAGGCAATTGACTGGTTGAATAGGTGTGCGGAAAATGATGATGGATGAGACTATGACCGATATACGTTTCATAGTGTTTCCGATGCTGAATGTTAAGGGAGATATCTGATCGAGGGACATGTACGAAACCTGATTATACAAGTGATAGAAGATACTCTGAGCCGCCACCCACCTGTTTTTTACAGATCGATTTCATAAGTTAGATAGTCCTTTCAAGATCCCAATTAGCAGATAATGAAAGCTCGGTTTAGAGGCCATTGTGTACAAGTAACTACTGCAACTAAATGCACAAAAACAATCACCTTCACCTAGCTGACCTTACAGCAAGAAAATTCAGAAGCACAATTGTGCAAGTCATATCATCCCACTTTCCACTCTTCCACATTTGTGGAATAGTATGCTTTTCTAATATTCTATATTTGAGAAAATAAAGTACTACTTCATTGTCTAGATTTATATTAGATACAAAGAACTCGATCACTCCTCTATGTCTATAACCATGCAAGATATCTCTTTTACATTCAAGTTTGAAATGGATCAGGCATATCAAAACAAGCAAACCAACAGTTATAAATACAGATCGAGAGTTGTAGGTCATTGTATTTTACCATACGAAATTGGGACCAATCTGTGCAAGAGCTGTCTTCCATCCAGCTGCCCATGCTTGGGGACCCTCGACGGCAATGGCAAACGGAATCAGGATCAAAAGAGACAACATAGACAGACAAGCATAGTAGTTCATGCCACTGACAGACTTCCCCTTCATCCCTTTCTTCGAAAATATGTTTCTGAACACGAATGCCAGATTCGATATCATAGCCCCCATAAACCCTGATGCACAAAGCAGCATAATTTGGTACTGATCAGTAAAATTAATCAACACCCACCAAAAAGTACTACAACCATAGCCATTTAACACCCTTCAAAAAATTTCTTTTGTAACATCAAAATATGGTGAATGCAGAGTTCCATCAATAAAAACTTTCATAAGTCAACAAGTTTTCTCACCAATCATGTTGAAATTGATCTCGGTTACAGCAGCAAGCGCACATCCTCCGATTATTGGCAAGAGTGAGAGGTAAACTGATGTAGGAAACGTTTCGCCTAACAAGAACCTCGAAACCAAGACACTGAAAGCAGGTTCCCCACTCTTGATGATATGAGTGAATGAAACCGCAACATTTGCCATACTCACAGTCGCTGCTACATGCCCAATTGAATGTGCCACTGCAACCTATACACACATAATCAACCAATTCAAATAAAAACCCATAATTTCAAAGCCAAAGTTCCAATCTTTAAAGATCTGTAAAGCACCATCTAAGTTTTGCATACCGGAAACAATGTCTTCCAAAAGTCGGTATCTGTTTTGGGCGCTTCGGCAATCCCAACGGCCCAGGATATGAGCATCATTAGAGACCCAGTTGCCAGTGAGAGTGTGGAGGTGAGCCATGGAAATGGAAACACATTCAAAACCTTCTTGTTGTAGATGTTAAACACCACGTTCAAAGCCCACCAGGTCGCAAAGTAAATACTAATTTTGAGTGTCTGAGCGGTCTCCTTCCGAGCCTGGTGGTCTGGCAAGTCGATGTTAATCTCAATCGGGTGTGATCTGTCTGCCTCATAGACCTTGCACTCTGTCAAATCACCACGCTTCTGGGTTTTGGCCACCAATGCGAAACTCTCAGCTGAAGAAATGTAGAGGGGTTTGTGGGAAGAGAGTGAATGGGTAATGCTCTGTTTTGCATTTTGAATATTGGGTAGGGAGCAGAATTCTATCTTTCCCAAAGAACATTTTTGGGTTGAGAACTGTGAGGATGTGAATGTTGGGGTTCTGAGTCTGACCGAAGAGATCATCTTTGCTTATGAAGAACCCAAATTTAATCCAAACAGAATGGAGATTTTGGGATCGTTTAAGTGCTTGAAAAAAGTGAAGCTTTGTTTATAAGATGGAGATGGAAGAGAGGTTGGTGGGTTTGGAGATAAATCAGAGAGAATGTAGGGTGAGAAAACCGGAGAGAAAGAGAGGGAAAGTGTGAGTGATTATAAGGAGAGCTTTGAAACGGTCTTTCCTGAGGAGAAGAGCACCAGGGTTTATATAATGAGGGAGTTTTGACCGCTCAGTGTGCGAGTTTGTGGGCTGTTTCACACTTGCTCCTCGGATGGTGACAAACTACTAGTAAGATTTTTCTCCCTAAAATTAATTAAATACCATGTTTATTCTTTATTCTTTAGCATATTAGAGGATTCCAATTTTTGACTCTCAATTCTTCAATACACGGCGTGTACATACACGATACAATTTGAGTCATTTAAATCGGTTCAAAAAATTGAATTAGAATTTTTTTTCCTAACTTTTAGATGGCTCAAATTGCATCGTATATGTACTGAAAACTCCGCTCATATGGTAATGGTAACAAATGCTACATTATTACATAAATAAATATAGTTTTCTATACCAAATAAAAAAAAATTGTATTTTTTCTCCAAAAATGCTTTGTTTTCAATTTCTGAAGTCCCGAATATAGTTAACTTAATTAACTAGCATTTTAGTTTAATAATATTTCTCTAAATTTCATTACAAGATATCTCGAGTTCAAATTCCTTCCTATAATATATCATCCTCCTAACTCTTCCTTTTTGAGAAGCTCCTAACTCTTCCTTGAGAATTGTCTCAAGGAACAAAATTACATGAAAAAACAAATTCTCTTTTTAATAGCAACTCAAACACCAACTAAAGGATCATTGTCTTTAATTTTGAATTGTAGATTTTTCTTTGATCACATTTTAATTGTCTGCCCAAACCCCATAGCAACTTCAACTTAGTTGATTCATTCAGGGTTGTCAGCTAAAGAACTATACTTCACTTTGATCTTTCCCTCCTTCTCTGACCCCCCAAAAAATATCAGCCATCATTATTTGGTATATAAATAAATAAATAAAATCACCTTGTTCTTTTCCCCCCACCAACTTCCATTTTAGTCATCTAAGTTGATGCAACCACACACAACATCTGTCCAGCACTCTATTCTAGACCGCTAATGCATTACAAGTCCCATTTTGATCTACATGTAGACGACAACGTTCTGAGTTGAATGATTGAATAGAACCAAAAAAGATGGATCTTACTGAGAAAGAGATGGACACCTGTGGCCTTGCTGTTAGGCACTTTAGGCATGAAGCTCAAACTTGCATGCAAAATCAGTCTTTGTTTATTTGCATGTAACATTCCCGATGCTCATTTCCCAATGTTGCTTTCAGATTTTCAACGATGGAGAAAAAATTCAATTAAAGGGTACATTTACTGACGGCTGAGGCAAGGACTGGTAGGGGTCGTCAAGAATGAGAGGTCGTTTTTATGTTAGGTGGCATAAACATTCATACAAGGTACAATGCTTCTATGCACGTGACCCTTTTCCTTTTTGGGCTCTAATGCACGTGACACTAATGCAGGTGCTTGATATCTGGCAAGTAAAGCCATCCAATTTTCAGGAAGTACCCTTGACTCATTGGTTATGATCTGGTATGTTGAAGACTAGTTATAGACTATTCTGCAAAAAAATTGCATTTGCTTTGAGCCCATGTCTTTGCAATTGGCTGAAAGATATGAAATTGGGAACTGCTCAAACTAAACCAAACACTAGTTTCTAGTTTGAGTCGTAAATCAAACCAAACCGCTATGTCATGCTCGGTCTGTCTCTGATTTGGCTATAAAACAGAATTTAACCGAACAATGTCCACAATGTTACATAATTTGGATTACAGAAGTTTATGAACTAAGACAGCTATGAATCGATTTTGCTTCCTTAGAGTCTTAGACCAAGATTATTGGCTTCTGCAGCATTAACATCTCATCTTGGTCTCAAGTTCAGATTCTAACTCTTTGAGTCTTGTGCTCGATGACTTCAACTCATTCTCAGCAATAGTATAGAAGTCAATCAGAGAATTCAGAAGACAAAATCCAACTAAGATTGATCTGAGCAATCAGCACGCAAAATACAAGCAAAGAATTCAAATCTGTTAACGCTGCCAGTGAAGCTGCACATATACTTAAGCCAGTATCCATTTTGATCATTGACAAAATAGCACAGAAGATCCTTGCATATCAGCAGTTTCAACAGAAACAACTAAATGACTCGAACAAAAACAAACTAAATGACTCAAACAATAACAACTTCACAGCTTTCTGATACTCTGGGGAGATCTAATAACTGTTTGTAAACATCCCTTTTCCTCTCTGGCCCCACTTCAAAAGTCTGTGTATGAGAATCCGTGCCCCAAGTTATAATCATTTTCTCCAAAACCATTGCTTTCTTTAGCAAAACTTTTAACGCATATATGTGGTCCTCGTCTCCATAAAATTCATAGACTTCAATCTTTTTAAGATGTGAGAAGAAGCATGGAGGCAGTGGCTCCAACAATCCATCTATCGCATCATTTGAGGACATGTTAGTGGCCTCAATCCCCTAAGGCATAAAAATTCAGCCACTTTAACAACATTACAGGAAAACACATTACAAGAGAAGAGACTGTAGTGTTTATGAAGTTACCTCCAAAAAAATTAAAGTTTGAAGACGAGGACAGTTGTGGAGCAACGACAAGAATGCTTTGCTACCAATGTTTACTGCCATTGCTTCAAATACCAAAGTGATTAGATCATTGAACAAGGGTAGCTGGGCAAGAAGTTCTGATGCATCAGCTAGAGCCAGCTAAGACACAGTGAAGCCAATAATCAAGACCAAGTGATTTTAGACAAGCTATTCACGGCACAGAATGCTAATTTAACAAGTGCAATTTGTAATTTAAACCAATTGATATATCAAATAAATAAACAATTGTAATCAATAAAAGAAAAGCAAACGTACCTCAAAGGTATGATTACAGATAGTTAGATGCTTCACACTAGAGAGCCCTCTAAGAAGCTTATAAAAACGGTAAGCAGTACGTCTCAATCTCTTGAAGGGATACTCACAAACATGAATCTCTGCCTTCTTTAGTGAGGATGAATTATAAAAGCAACATTCATTTAGGAACTCACCCACGTATTCAAAATGTTTAAGATTATCTCCAAATACCATCATCTGACAACCATCAGAAGATTCTGAAGCTCTGGAAATTTCCACACCTCCTTCAGTTATGGTCAAGATCCTAAGCTTGGGAGCAAAGATACTCACAAACTTGATATTCATCCAATTGCAATCTGTTAGAGATAAATCCTTCAGGACTGGGAAACCAGAAAATAACTTCTGGGTTAAGTAGTCATCAGAAAACACCACGGACTTGAGACTCAAGCTCTTTAGACTTGAGAAGCAAATAGTACGAGGAACCTTGAAAACACAGGGCATATCTAGATCTAAGACCACTAGTGTTGCAGAAGTAAATAAGGAATCAGGCAATAGAACCGGTTCCTGTATGCTATCCAGGCTTATAGAAAGCTCTTCAACGTTGCGTCTTACAATAGCAGAGATCCACGCATTAACACGATATGAATCACCTAGCACTGCAAAACCAAGACCAAAGGCTTCTATATCAGCAGGGCCACGAAGAAGAAGTGCTCTATCCACAGCATTCACCAAGAGAGATCTGTTAGTAAGCGGTCCTTCATAAAAATCAAGATACGGAATTGATGTCCACTGGTGTTCCCATCTTTTAGACAGTATGCTTGTTCTAATAGCATCTTTTGTTGGGAGCAGGGAGAGAACTTTTAGAATAATGACATCAGGTAAATTGGTTAAACTCTTGCTGCCTCCGTCCAATTCTTCTCCTCCATCCAACTTCTGCCTTCTGGGGTTTAGTAGTAGAGCACTTGCATCCATCGTTCAGATACTTGTCCTACTATACCAAACAATCTGTCAGATCAGACATAACTCGAAAATCTATTACAGGCTACGGTAGAAAACATCTTAGATAAAGGTGCAAACATTCAGCTAAAACAGGAATCACTTCAAAGGACCTACAACTTTTGACAATTTTGTAACACTTTAACCTGAGTTACACAACTATAGTCATCCAAAACATATTTCTCCAAACGGCAACAATTATCTAGTGGATTACAACTAAAGTAATATTGGCTGTCCCCCCCCCCCCCCCAGGAAATTTTTTTTTTTCCGAAATGCAATATTCTTCTCTAAATCCCCATGGTTTGCAGTCCTATCTGCTTTTTGTTCCCTAATACTTTAGGGACAAGTAGCACTTACATTACTGCAATGTTAGCATTTTGGAGCTCAGTAATACTATATCTTACTTCTCATGTTATTCACACAACACAAAGAGTCAGATACATCAGTACTGTACTGCCATCGTTTCGACAAGAAAGCTTGTCCCCACAGCCTTTCTATTAGAAAAAGACAATGGAATTCGCAAAAGTTTATCATCACATTCCATTTAAACCAATTACACAGCCCTAATTCGAGAAACTTGTGCCAATGCCTGTATATGGGCTGAGGCTGACAACAACATCCATATGCATCTAATCAATCAAAAAAAGTTTGCACCTTGAAAGCTCAAACAATTAAAAATACAAACTTTCTTCTTGCTCCAGAACTAACCTGTTGTATGACTCTACTACAAGTCTGCTGCTGGGCTCTTTCAGTTTGAAGGTAGAAATGAATTCAATCCACCATTCTAGTTTATCTCACAGGAGAGAGGCACTGGGTTTTAGGGTTTTAAAGAGCGTAGTTTGTCTGAATAGTGTGTTAAATTGGTTTCCCTATTTAGGTCTGTTTCAAAAATTGAATTGACCTGTAAACGGCTTGTCGTTGGTGCGAGGAGAAGTAGAATAATGAAATAATAAAAGAGAAGAGAAGCAGCATGAGACGAGTCACGAGGAAAGTGGCAGTTCAGAACCGAAACCACACCGTATTCTTCTTCTTCTATGGTGGTGGGAACAAACCCTAATGCAATCCTCACCCTTCCGCGGTGGGACAAAACCCAGCCAATCCTAACCCCCCTCCCCGAACTCACCTTCTTCACTCACTATTCCAACTTCCATGGACTCGGAAAAGCTCATGCTTTCCCGAGATAACCCTAGAACCCTCGCTTTTCCGGCCACAAAGGCCATGCCCAATGACCTAGCTCAGAAGCCGCCTCCGACTCCGATACTGGACCGATACAGAGCTTTGCTCAAGCAGCGAGACGACGACCTGAGGGTTTCGCCCGAGGACGACGTGTCGCCGCCCAGCACCGAGGAAATTGTGCACCTTTACGAGATGGTCTTGTCGGAGCTCATATTCAATTCGAAGCCCATCATTACCGATCTCACTATCATCGCCGGCGAGCAGAGAGACCACGGCAAGGGCATCGCCGACGCTATCTGCGCACGGATTCTCGAGGTCTGTTTCGGTATCTGCGGGTTGCTTCTGCTGAATTTGTATCCCAATTAGCCCCAGGTTGAACTCGTGTAATTGTTTGGGGCACTAGGAATTGTAAAATAGCGATCTTTACAAATTCTAAATGTTACTGCGCGGCTCAATTTCGTATTTTTCTCTGATTGGTTTCTTAGAAATTTATATTTTAGATTCTGGATGGTACTCAGTTCAAAGTTGTAAATTTTTTTTTCTCTCTCTCTCTCAATTTCCATGTTGATTTGCTCTTAAGTTACAGAGAAACTTGGTTTGATAAAACAAATAACCAGTGAAATTTCGTTCCCAAGTTGAAGCCATACTCGAATCAACAACCTTAGCACTACACAGCATTATCCAAACCTTAGCAGTACGCCATGGCCAAATAAATAAAAGACTAGGATCAGTGCTAATTTTGTGATAAAATTTCTAAGATGCAGCTCTGTTTCGATTGTAAAACTACAATCGAAGATTAAACTGCAGTTGAGTTGGAATGACTCCCTGCCACAAAGTCACTTCCAAATGCTGTATGTAGTAGTCAATTTTGAAGATTGCCTTAATTGTTTAATACTCGTCTATTGCAGGTCCCAGTTGAGCACAAGCTGCCTTCTTTATATCTTTTAGACAGTATTGTCAAGAACATTGGCCGAGACTATGTCAAATACTTCTCTTCCCGTCTACCGGAGGTGATCTATTCTAACTGCAAACTGTGGTGTATTTTTGTTTCTCTGATTTTATAGTTATGTTTATAAATTGTTGTTGTTGAAGAATCACATGACTCTAGTTTCACATATTTGCACAGGTCTTTTGTGAGGCATACAGACAAGTTCACCCCAACCAGCATTCGGCCATGCGGCACCTCTTTGGCACGTGGTCGACAGTATTTCCACCTGCAGTCCTTCACATGATTGAAGTGCAGCTGCAGTTTTCTCCACAAGTAAACCAGCAATCATCAGGTTTACCTCCTTTGAGAGCCTCTGAATCTCCTCGGCCGGCTCATGGCATCCATGTCAATCCAAAATATTTACGTCAGTTGGAGAACTCAAATGTAGATAGTGTAAGTTATCCTGTGAAATCTTTCTCTTTTTATCTTCTGCAAATACATGGGTTAACTTCCCTAGTTTAAGAATTTTTTGGTTGGGGGATGTATAATTCAGTTTATTTGATAATTCTTCAGTTTTACCACCGTTATTCAAATATAAGTAAAAGATATAGGAATATACATGTATATAACTATATATGTCTGTTATAAGTATTGTTATATGCTTGGGCCTGTAACTGGAAAACCCCCTAAGTTCTATATGTATTGCTTTCAGTCACTGAATTTGTGTACATATCCAGTAAACAACTGTTTCATATGTAAACTATCCTGCATAATATTCAGCATGCAATAGGAACTTCAAAAGTGCAATTGTGTTTGAAAGTATGCTTTTGCCCTTGAATTGGAAAACCTGCTAGTTCTATACCTAATGGCTTTCGGTCACTGAATTTGTGTACCTAACCAGTAGATAACTGCGGCATGTGTACTTCGTTCATAATCCTGTATAATGTTTAGCATGCGATATGAACTCCTAAAGTGCAATTTTGTTTGACAAAAAAAATGCAATTGTGTTTGAAAAAAGTATGATTCTGATCTTGCAATGATTTAATTGTTGCAGGTTGGATCCAAAAGATTAAGCTCAACAGGAACTATGAGTCATACAGATTTTTCCCTTGGGTCCAATCGGATGCAGCCATCTTCAACTGTCAGACTTGCAAGATCTTCGTCACCTTCAAATATTGGCCTCGATGAATATTCAGTAGAAAATTCTCCTAAAAGGTTTGTCGAAAGGGCATCTCCATCTAATTCTGTGTATGATTATAGAGCGATCAGAGATGAGGAGCCAAATGAAAGGCGGAGAAAACATTATCTTGATGGTAGTCAGAACCGGTTAAATAATGGACTTGAACATCAAAGACCAAGGGCTTTGATCGATGCATATGGAAAAGACAGTGGGGATAGAAGTTTAAATGATAAGCCTCTGCATGTTGGGCGGCTTGGTGTAAATGGTCTAGATCACAAAGCAACTTCAATGTCATGGCAGAATACTGAGGAGGAAGAGTTTGATTGGGAAAATGTGGGCCCATCTTTAACCGAGCACGCTAGGAGTAATGATTTCTTGCCTTCAACTGTACCACATTCTAGAAGCTACAGGGCTAGGCCTGGCCTTGGAACACTGAATGCAAGCTCCTTGGATTCTGATATTGGGAGTACTTGGTCTAGTCAGGCATATCTACCTTCATCCGAACAGTCCTCTGTAGTTGCTGAAGATCCAGTCCCCCCGCTTTCTGTATGTTCCCTTTACTTGTTTGTGAACCATTTTTGTTTAGTTAACATGGAAATCACATGAAATTGACGCGTGCAGAAATATTTTATTTAGTTATTTGCATTTCAGTTTTCCATAATTGCTTATTTGATGTGTCTTGCCCATTGGGGCCTTTCTGTGTCATCTGTAGTCTGAGTTTAACTAGTCAGTAATTTGTGTGCCAGATTCCAGGTTACCTTATTTGGGGTACTTGTCAAATGTCTTTGTTGGATTCTTATTTTGTACAGTGACTGTTTTCATGTTTACAGCACAATTGGATACTTACCTTTCCTAACCTTGAAATGCTTATTTGAAAATCTGAATCCTTTCCTCAACTGAATAGATACTAGCACCAGAAGATCTAAACAAACAGTCTCTTTTTCTTTTTCTCTCAGGCTATGACTACTAACTTAACTTTTCTTTAAACTAGCCAAACCTCTGCCATTTTAGGTTTTCCAATGATCAGTAAAATATGGTAAAGTACTGTCATATGTTTCTTCCCTGATCCCTCTATAAATAATATTTCTGCTCTCAAACTTTCTTCTCGAGTAACATGAAAACTGATTCTGATGAATTTGAGCTCATCTCTTAAAACTTTAATGTTGTTCCTGCAGTTCAGTCGTGGATTCACGGGTAGATTCCAATCCGAGATAAATCATAATCAGGGTTCTCGCCACCCTCAAGAAGCCTGGAATATGCCTTTCCATCCCTCTCAGCCTTCACAGTCTCTTCTTAATGCCAAAGAAATAGGTAGGAATTTCCAGATGCCTGGTATATCTCCAGGT
This sequence comes from Rubus parviflorus, assembly GCA_029955375.1. Classification (NCBI taxonomy): domain Eukaryota; kingdom Viridiplantae; phylum Streptophyta; class Magnoliopsida; order Rosales; family Rosaceae; genus Rubus; species Rubus parviflorus. The sequence continues at coordinate 1,122,806 of JARGGL010000003.1, forward strand.
GGTGAGAAAGTGTCTACCGATGTTGATGCGCGACTTCACGGGCCAATAAATGTTGCATCAAGAATGGGTTCTGGTGCTGACTTTGTTAATGCCGACTCTCTGTCAGTTATACCAGTGTCAGTGGGTTTAAGGCCTCCGGTAAACGTGCATAATTCTCACCCGCCTCCTGCGCACCCAGTTTTTCCATTGCAGAACCAGAGGAGTCATTATGGTTTCATAAATTCTATCGATACTGTCAAAAATCCAGGTCCATATAAGTCTTTGTATATGCCTGAGCAGCAGTTGGACGGTTATGAAAACAAGGAGTTGGGATTGGCAAAGCTAACTCAGTTGACTAGTCAGAATGCCAGACTCATGCCTGTTAATCAGCGAAACCAGGCTCAGGTCAGTCCTTTTCAACCACAATTTCTTCCACGTCAGGAGCCACGAGAAAATTATTTCTCATCTGCAGAAACTTCAGTGCCACCTTATTCAGTGGTACCACGCGGATACAATTTGCAAGGGCAGGGTGGTACTGGTTCGGTTATAGCAAATCCTGTACCTCGTCTACAGTTGGGCTTACCAACTCACTATACCCCAAACAATGCTTTGCATCATTTGCGAGGGGAAGCCTTGCCACCTCTACCACCAGGTCCCCCTCCACCCGCACAAGGTGTATTTCCTGTTCAAAAGGCTGGTCCAGTAGTCTCTAGCAACCAGCAAGGGAGTTCATATACTGGTTTGATTAGTTCTCTCATGGCTCAAGGTGTGATCTCATTAACAAATCAAAGTGCACTACAGGTACTTGACTTATATCCTATGTAATTCAATTTTGAATTGTTGATTTTCTACATTCATATTGGGTCCTATCTCAACTAACTTATGAAATGTTTAGGATTCTGTAGGAGTTGAGTTTAATGCCGACCTTCTCAAGGTGCGCCATGAATCTGCAATAACTGCTCTGTATTATGATCTTCCAAGACAATGCACAACCTGTGGCCTCCGGTTCAAGTGCCAAGAAGAGCACAGTAGTCATATGGATTGGCATGTGACAAAGAACCGGATGTCTAAAAACCGTAAGCAGAAGCCCTCTCGTAAGTGGTTTGTAACTACCAGCATGTGGCTCAGTGGTGCAGAGGCTTTGGGAACTGATGCAGTTCCTGGATTTTTGCCTGCTGACACCATTGCGGAAAAGAAGAGTGATGAAGAAATGGCTGTTCCTGCCGATGAGGATCAGAATTCATGTGCGTTATGTGGAGAGCCTTTTGATGATTTTTATAGTGATGAGACGGAGGAGTGGATGTATAAAGGTGCTGTGTACTTGAATGCACCTCATGGGTCAACACCAGACATGGATAGGTCACAGTTAGGGCCGATAGTGCATGCCAAATGCAGGCCGGAGTCCACTGATGTATCCCCTGGAGGTTTTGGACAAGATGAAGGGGTATCTCTCTATATTTCTTTTCATTGTAGTTTTACTTGTTCATGGTTCACATATGTTTTTCAAAAGAGTCCAACTTAGCACCTCCCCCCTCTCTCTGTTTTTTTTTTGTTCCTTTCATTATTTTTTGTTTATAATGTTCGGCACCAATAAGGATTTTGATCTTTGGAAGTCTGCAGTTTTCTATTTTATTGTATTGTTCGTATGCCTGTATATGATGTTAGTAATTTACAAAATGTTGATTTAAGGTTTACAAGTGATATCCTGAATTGAATAGGGTGTGATATAGTACTTTCAGTCTGTAATCTGTATGATACATTGGGTTCATGCTGTGCTGTAAAACTCTATTTATTTTGGCTTTTGATTGACTTGCAGGGAACTATTGAAGAGGGTAGTCAAAGAAAACGTTTGCGGAGTTAACATAGTTAGGAGGACTTCCATGTCCACTGTAACTTAATACGAGTTTCTTCATTTTTATGGTACTCTCTTCAACTATTTTTACAGTATTGTTGGAGTAGCAGCACATTGGCTTCAAGCCAGCTTGTACATGTATAGTAGAACTTGTACCATGGACATTCTCATGCAGCAGAGGTCACAATTTCTCTTGCCATATTGTTATCTGGCATTTTTCTTTTTGCTGTCAAAACATCCAGAATGACAATAAAATCGACAGTTATTGTCTTTATTGTAGGTTTTCTTTGTTACTCTCTTTTAAATATGATGAGGGTAGTGGTGCTGTTTTTCTTTGTAGCATGTTCAAGGGAGGGAGAGAATTATTGGATCCATTCTATTGAATGGTTTTGCAATACATATTTTGGCCGTCTTGCTTGTACATTCTGCAGGGAATGCATAGTGGAACTACCTATAAACAAAGACTTTCAAGGCTCGAGTGCACTGTGAAGCTGCTGATGCCCTCTGTCAAAATTTTCTTTTTATTTTGTTTTTGCTTTCATTTGTGGTTTTAGGGTCATGACAATATAACTTATATTTTGGATAGCAATTGTGGTGAAGTTCCTGGAGTTTCCAAATGCTACTGTTCCATTTTGTTCTTCTTTTACTCCATAATAAACTGTACTCTGGATTCTGCTGCAGTTTGATTAATGAAGTTCTATTTATATCAGTCTGTATATGCTTCTTTCATTTGTTACAATGTTGCATAGCTCATGGAATATATGTTTCCTACTAGTGTCATCTCTCATTTACTAATGGTGCATCAACTCATTGGTGGGACTTATGTTTGTTTGCTCAAGTATATATTGATAAACCCATATCAGGAGTTATGTCAAGTGGTATTATCACTGTTATGAAATATGTTTTTGGTCAAGATGATTATTCACTTATTCCACTTACATAATCGACCTTGGGCATGAGGGCAATGAGTTGGGACACCATGGAAGAGTCGGCTTAAAACTATATATGTACCTTCGTTCGGAGCCCATAATACATGATTTCACGAGATGAAAGCAATTCATGGCTATGCCATATTGCCATAACCTAAGGGCCTTTTTCTCCCAAAAAAATAAATCATTTGTGAGTTGTGACTTGCAATATGCATTTAAAGGTTCACTCAGAGAAGTAGGAATGATTTTGCCTAGACTTAGGCATGTTTTTGCCTAGACTTAGGCATGTTTTTGCCTAAAGAAGTAACAGTGGGCTCTTTTGCTCTCTACAATAGATTTGGCAACCCAAACAAATTTAGGATTGAAGTTTTAAGCCACTGTGGCACTCGCTTGGGTTCATGCATCTTTTAAATGTCTTGGATGGGCTTTCGCAACTCCATTGTAGCAAGGAAATCAAACAAAATTAGGATTTGGCACCGGTTTAGAATTTGATCTATTTTGTGTCAAAATGCCTTGAAGCAGGGAAGGACACATCTATTTATGAAAAATCGCATTCATTTTTAGAAACTTTCTGCGTGGGTGCTAATGAAAATGTCCTAACCTTATGTAAGTCATATAAATATGTATGTTATATTGGAATATTAAAGAACTCATTAATAAATAATTAAAAAAAAAGTGTAGCTCAAGTCGGTAGTACTTTCCTAATTATAATTTATTTTCTTATCATTTTACATCAATATTAAACCCAAGGCTTACTGTGCCCTTTTTCTCTCAAAAAAAAAAAAGGCTTACTGTGCCCTTTGTAAGTGAGAAATCTTCATGAGTTCGACTCATGGACAACTAATTATTGTGCATTTTCAGTTGTTATAAAAAATGTCTTCAAATCATTTTCAAGAACTGCTTCTCAATTAACCAGTTCGATCTACTCTCAGTTTTGGTCACGCAACATTCATGTATATACGTACTGGAGCCACTCAGCTCTAGCTCGCTCATAGAAGTAAATTAAAGTACAAATAAAAGCAAAACGACCTTTTATATTCATCATCACCATCTAATTCCGTGCCTCTGGCTAATGGTATTATATATACAAGAAAGTGAAGAAAAGAAGAAAGAAAAGGAGAAGAAGAAGAAGCTAACTAGAAAAAAAAAGAAAAAAAGAACAAGAACATACACAGGTATTTACTATTTACTGCATGTCTGCAAAAGCTAGCTTCAGCCTTCAGCTGTTAATTCTCTGCCATTAATTGCTCAAAGATACCTAGCCACGATATCAACTAGCTCAGTTCCCATGCATACTGATGATTCAAATTTTCTGGTCTTGGTCTGTTGTACGTCCTCTGTCGCATATAATTGACACTGATCGTTCTTTTCTGACAGTTATTGTAAGTTTCTGGTGGCGAATTTCATTGCCAAAATAAATAGCCACAACTTTTCACAACCATCGATTTTAATTAAAACGTACTGTATATATATATATATACATATAGCTGCATGTGGTATTCTTTAATCTTTACTGTACTAGAACAAACAATACGCAATGATAGCCTGTACTTTATTTGATTTTTATAGATATACATGTATTAATGTAAGAAATTAAGAACCATAGCTAGGGTTTGATATTTTGTGGGTCAGAATTATTTAATTTTGTTGGGTGGCACTGGCACAGAATCAATGCTATTGTATTGTTTTGTAATCTGGGCAGTTGCCAGATTAACTTTTTCCAGTACTTCTACGGCCATGAAGCATTGGCTACATTGATCGTATAGTTCTAATAGAACGAAATTAATCAAAATAATAAATTATCGATCAAATGGGTTATCTACAAACAGGGCTTGACAATATTATACCTAAGAAATGGAAATGGAACCCTAAGAAAATTATGGATTTAGGATTTTAGGGTTTAATTAATTAGGATATATATTTTATGTTCTAGCTAATGGATCTTTACTTTGGACGAATACAATTTTCAGGCAGAACTGCAGAAGGCTTTCTTTAAAGATCAAAATGGCTTAGGTTGCACCATTTGTTCATAAGTACGTTCCAATCAATTTAAAGAACTACATCAATGAGTTCTTATTGGTATTCTTAAAAAGTTGTTATTAACTCGAAAATAAAACTCAAGCATAAGAAATGTACAAAAATGATCAATAATTTTTTGGAAGTACCAATAACATTGTCATAAATCCCAAGCCCTTGTGCTACATTCATGCGTAGATGCACAAGTACGTGCGGAGATATCCATGGCGATCACCATTCGATTCAAATCTCAATTGAAGTATTTTATCTTTTTGAAATCAATACTACTAACCTTTGGATTTTAATTTTTGAGCGATTGGTGATCCTGGGTTTTCATGATTAATATGATACATATATGTAAGCATTGCATATGAAGAATTGAATGCATAGAGACAAGGAGACAAGGAGACAAGTGAAATCTGAGATAAATAAATATGAGACCAAGCTTGCAGCTGCGTAAAGCTTCTCGAGTTGGTGATGTAATAGGGAGACCTTATTCCATCACAAATGATCGAGTCCTGGTGTTGGATATAAATGATGCCTTTTGAGTTTAGATATGTATATAGTACCTCAGCGTACGTAGCTTATAAATAGTACCACCTATTTTAAGGGGTCCCTGTCCTGCAAATTAAATTTCTGCTCTATATATATACGTATATTGAATGAGCTCAACAACCGCTTGGTTAAAACCATAAATTTTACACTGTGTGTGAATCGAGGTGGTGGTACCTCATTTCAGTGAAATATATATTAGGAAGAATTATGTGGTAGTACCTCTATTCAGTACTCTCAGCGTTGTAAATATATTAGGAAGAATTAATATATAATGTTGGCAGGCCTGCAGCTGCTACACTGTACGTGATTCAGTAAAACCTCACACATATGGTGAAGTAGCTAGAAATTTGCAGCTGAGTAAGTTCAAATTGAAGAGCTCTGATCTTCAACTACTTGCCATTTCCATTTCAAATCATAATCATTGCGATCTGCAGATAGATATATACTTGCATACGTAGTGTGTATGCGGTAAGGCTCTTCAGAAAGTTGAAATGAGAATACTCTGAGTTTACAGTCAAAAAAATTATGTACATTACCAGGAAAGCAATCATGCATTTTAGCCTTCCTTGCTAGTTCTGGCCTCAACAGGAAACCTATATGTACATATGCTTAGTCCTATAGGTACGTAGGTAACGGAAATTTAAAGGATGACCAATAAATTGGCATGGTCTTTAAAGCTTGGACGAGCTAGATCAAGGTGTAATGAATCGAGCTATATGGTACATCTTTTTGATGGAGGAGGGGTACCAAGTACTAGCTTTATTTCAGCTAAGAGAAAAGTATTAGCTTTATGTTAACATATATACAAACCCTAATCAAACCATTCATAACTAGTGAGTGATCGATTCACGCCATTCTAGTAAATTATCTTAGGATTAATTACAAAAGACCCCCTCAACTATAGGGTCATTTTCAGTTTCATACCCAAGTATCAAATTTTGTCATTTTCATACCTCACGTTTGATTTTGCTAACGAATTTATACCTGAGAGGTATTAATTTGTTAATTATTCCACTAACGATTTCATACCTTCAAGGTATAAATTCGTTAGCGAAATCAAACGTGAGCCGTCGTGAGGTATGAAATGACAAAATTTGATACGTGGATATGAAATTGAAAATGACCCTATAGTTCGGGAGATTTTTTGTATTTAATTCATTATCTTATTACTCATACAGCAAAGTACTGCAGTAGGCAACCATATATGATGATGCATGTAGTGACTTAAAGATTAGTAGGAAGATGATCGATTTCTCTTTCTTAAACCAAGCATTCATACAAACAAAAACCATTCTGAAAGTAACCAACATTAATCTGAAATTGAAATCACTATTCATAAGATTTCAAAAGTCCAACTAACACCTCTTTGAAGCACAAACACTAGAAGGAATGCAAGAGGCTTCGATCGTACATACAGTTATGAAATTACCACCCTAGGGCAAAAGTAAACCCTAATGCTAAACCTAACCCTAATTAACACCTAGACAAAACAGCAGCGGTGAAGGAACATAGTTATTCTAACTTTGTAATCAACAATTAACAACCTTAACGCCTGAGTTCACTTTGATGTTTTTGTTAGGGGAAGTCAATACCCGAACCCACTACCCTTGTGGGGTGGTGACTTGCTTTTTGGCTTTGCATTCTTTGCCTCAACAAAACACCAACCAACAAGGATATTTTAAGGTGCGTTCTTGACTCTTCCCTAATTAGTTCTCAATTTCTCAGTAAATTCGACCACATCATTTTTGCTTTCCTTCTTCTCTTTCCCACTGCAATTGAAAAAAAAGAAAAAAAAATATTGTCAAGAAAGGGAAAAGAAAATTCCAGTGTAATACATCCAAGATATTGCTCATGAGCTCACCTTATAGATAGATCTGTAAGGCATCAATTTCCATGATCATGGATTCTGATCACATGTGACCGCAGCTCTAATCCGCTCAACCGTGCACTTAATTAGATTGTTAACAGTGGCCACAGATCCGAGAGAGAGTTTCGCAGTAGGAACTGAATCAACTAAGATCTGGAATGCTACCGTCAGTAGAGACCCACCCGAACCAACATCAAGAATTCCTCCAGCTCCTCCAGCAGGAGGCCCATCAGGTAGAATGGCAAAACCCGATGGCAGAAGTGCAACATAATCTGGGTCTCCTCCACTTAACACGACATTCATGGCCACAATATCGACAGGAGCATATATCACGTACGACCCTGTTGAATCTGTACAACTCTCCTGGAGTATCAGCATGTTGCTTTGGCTGGAATTTGCACTCTACAATAGTAACAATACCAATATCAATTTTCCACATTAACAAGTTACTTTAGTCACAAGCCACATAATCTTTTAAGACAAAGTGTGATATAAGCGAATATATTTTAGACCACATCAGTGAATGTACAACATTGTTGCATGCGTGATTCACTAATGTGTTCTAAAAATATAGTCCCTCTAACACTACTCTTTAGTAAAAATCGCTTAAAACTTACATTTACACGCAATAAGGAGACACAGTTGCCTGGATCACGACCATTAGCTATGTGTGCCATCTCTTGAACTAGGCCACCATTTGAGAGGATATCCCACTAGAAAATTATATGACAAACACACATTACATGCATATACATATGAGCAATGCGTGCCCTCATGCATGTTAATTTAAAATGGACAAATTAGTTTAATGTGTCTGCATATGTACCTCACTCCGAGAGTTCTCATCTCGGAGGAAATCGAAGACTCTCTTGGGAGGAACTGGAAGCCAGAAGGAAGTAGCAGCACTTAGAACAATGCCAGGAGGCCTGCCAGGATCATCCATGCTTTTCCTGGTCATGACCCTCACATCATCGGAACCTGTTGCTGATAATGTTGTCCATGCATGTGCAGTAGAAGCACCAACTCCAGTGCAAAAGCTCAACACCATCCTCTGCGCCAACTTCAACATACTTTTCCTCCCTTCTGCACTAGTTATCACTGTAAGATCACACAAATAAATTAGTGTAGTATTATAATCATGTTGCATGTATTAATGATTATTTATCAAAGCGAAATTAATTAGTAAATGTTACGTACCACAGATATCTCCAGCTGGAATATTATTGGCCATTGAACTTGCAAGACGTTCACATTGTCTATCAAGTGTAGCAACCCAACGCTTGGCTCCAAATGCAAGACCAGAGTTTACTAGAGGTCTGTATATGTTGTGAACAGCTCTATCATCAACTTCAACATGCTCCACCCATATAACCTAAACCAAAACCACATATAATTAATTAACCATGATCGAGTACACATATTTATTAGTTAAGAACACAAATAATTGTGAAATATGTATTACAACTTGTTTAGTTAAATGAGAAATTAACGTTACCTTGGAGTAACCATTAGGCAATTCTTGGATTAAGCAACCGGATGGCCTTCTTCGACTTCTTGAAATTGAACTAGGGCGTAAGTTGTCTAAGGAGACATCAACCACTGCCCAAGTTCCATCAGTATGCTGCTTACAGTACCTTACAAAGTAATTCTCACGAGTTGGAACAAGCGGTGAGGGCACTTGAAACTCAGCTGACATCTATAACAAAAATAATTATAAAAAAAATAATTATGACGTTGATTCATTCCAGATTCAAGTTCAAAGTAAAGTGTATATATATATACCACTTGCAAGGCTCCATTGTAGTTTCCAGCTACTCCAGTTGATAGGATATCAAGGGTCATTGCTCTTGAAACAATGCCACAAAACACAGTAGACCATTGGTTCTAAAACACATGACAAATTCGTAGATTAGTTTAATTAATCGAAAGTATATAAACTAAAAGATTAAGAAAATAAACTTATGTTCTTACCACATCCATGAGAATCTCAACAAGGTTAACGTGATTCATGATGACCAAGGCTGATTCTCTCGAAGCTTCAGACTTTAAACCCAATGGTTTAGGGCCAATGCCCCTAGGAAACGTCCTCAAGTATTCCTCTTCATTTAGAATGTCATGATGAGTTGATGAGCTGTTGTCATGAGCAGAAACCCATAAAGGGTCTCCAGCTTGAGCCATTCTAATCAGTTCTTCCATGGCTGCCACGGCAAGCTCAACAATCAAGGGCTTGTCTGCCTCAGTAGGCACTGAAACTGATCTGAGAAGGTCACCAGATCCATACATTTCTCCTACATAACCCGACTGAGGAGCCCCGAAACTCCCAACTGCGAGATCAAGGGAGCGGGAATGCCCATGAGAAGATGAAAGGTGAGAAAATGAGCTCGACATAGGCTTGCCAACATATTTGGCAGCGATTGAAGATATCCTATCAATCTGCATCAAGCAATAAACATAAGTCACGAACATATGTAAAACAATTTGTTGGTTTACCACTATTTTAAATCTCAAGCTGTTAGAATGTGGCCAAAAAATGTTTTATACCACAACATATTTTATTTAAGTTTTAATGACTACCTCTTCACGTAAACGAGCATTTTCGATCCTCAAATGTTGCTCATCAAAGGACATCTCACCAAGAGCAGCCGGACCTCCACAGTTGGGGCATGTGGCATTGCTGAGGGCTTCCTTGTATCGATTGTTCTCGGCGCGAAGCTTGTCATTCTCATTTTTCAAAATTGAGTTCTCATGCCGTTCATGTTGGGCCTATTATGAACACATATAAGTGGAACTAAGAGTATTAGTCAATTATCCATGTCAAAATTGATATACACAAATTAAAGTAATCAAAAGCTAAATTATTGGAGCTTACTGTCTGTAGAGGCTGCATATATTACTCAATTACTAGAAGTCAAAAGTTAATAGCAATAATTCCTCAATGCAGAATTAACTAGAAGTGGGGTTATAAGAACATTAATTTGGAAGTAATTGACTTTTAGAGAACGTGTGGGGTTTTACCTTCATTTGGGTTCTCTTATTTTGAAACCAGAATTTGACTTGCAAAGGCTCTAACCCTAGCTCACGGCTTAGCTCCTTTCTCTGCTTGTCATCTGGGTGAGGACACTCCTTGAAGAATCTAATCACCAAAAACAAATCAAGATCAAAAACCCTAATCACCAAAAAAAAGTTCAAAAACGCCCTAAAACTGAGGAATCTTTCTTTCTCTCTTACGCTTCCATTTCCTGGATTTGGCGCTGGGTGTGGCGGTGGTAGCGTTTTCTTTTGGGGCGAGGTTGGGAGGGATCTAGTTCATCTCCAGAGGGAGCATCCGTCGTTTCGGTGCCTGATTTGGTCTCAAAATCATCGTCCCGGCTCCTTCCCATATCACTCTCAGAGCTTTTGTGGGTCGACATGTCCAGCATACTCATATGGTGGGTGTCAAACATGCTTGGCTGAAACATTTCTGCCAAATCCCTAAAACCAATTCACAAAGCTGAAGCTAGCAATATATATATGTGACGTCAATCTGCCAAGAAAAACATAGGTGTATTAGTCTGTCAGTCACATAAGAAATAAACCAGCTATGGCACTAATAAACATGTAATACTAAACAACTCAGACAGCACAGAGAATTTAACACTGTAGAGAGGTTTGGAATTAACATTTACCGTGGGTTAAAATAGCTAGCTAGCACAGTGGTTTATTTGGTAGAGAAAGAAATAGAAAGAGGTGGGAGAAATGAATAAGAAAGAGAGCAGAGGATGAAATAAATGGTAGGGAAACAAATTTAAAGGGAAAATGATCTGTATTCCACTGTGGAAGTTGAAATAAATGTACAAGATAATATACAAGCTGTAAACCATGTATATACAAATATTCAAGTCTCTCCCCTACCCCCACCTCTCTCTCTCTCTATCTAAACAGATTAGCGTTTCTAACTTTCTACCGAGAAGGATTTTTCTCTTGTAATGCATCCCTTAAAACCTCATTAGATTCACAAAATAAAAATATATATGGAGATAGAAAAATGAAGAAAACCCAAATAGTCAAAGTTCTTAACCACTGGTTAATAAAAAGGAAAACTGAACGGACCTGTATATGTAATGATTAGCTGAGGAGGGATGACTGAAATCTTACACCAATCACTTTCTTCTACTTATAAGTCACTCGCCGGAAACATTTTTCCGACAGATTTTCAAATTTGACTCTCTCGATCTTTTTCTCTCTCAGACAAAACCCTAAACACCTTTCGATCTCTCTCTACTGGAAAAATGAGAATGGTCTTGTGGACTGTTTGAGAGAGGTGGGGGTGGTTGGTTTGAATTTAACAGAGATGCTCTTGCAACCCTTGTGTCTGAGCAAAGCTAATGAGATTAATACAAGTGACAAGAGGGCAGAAATGACCTCCAGAAAGTCATTACCTTTTTGTTCTTACGTGCTAAATATCTGGATAATCTTTCGCAAAGATTATAACGCCCCACACCCCAGCCGCTTAATTTTCTTTCTCTAGAAAATAATAACGGAAGATTCCTCAACAAAAAATAAAGTTTAAAAATATCGAGAAGCAAGGTCTTGGAGGAGAACTGACCGTTTGAGCCTTTGAGGGTCAAGACTAGGGTCAGATCTGTTCCTAAGGCATTTTGGGCCACCGGAGGGAGTGGTGCTGCTGGGGATTTTGGTGGTGGTGAAAGTTTTTGAAGGGTTTAAGAAGATGAGCGCGGTGATGAAGAAGAGACACACAGAGAGAGAGAGAGAGAGAGAGAGAGAGAGAGAGAAACGGACGAGAAAAAAGAGGAGATAGAATCCAAATAGTGAGTTGGAGGAGAAGAGGATACAGGTGACTACTATGAGAGAGAGAGAGAGGGAGAGGAGTTATTGCAGAGCGTATTGAGAGGGTGCAATAGCATTTATGGAGGGAAGAGGTGTAGTAAATGCGAATACCATAAGATAGAGAAAGAAAACGAGAGAGAGAGAGAGAGAGAGAGAGAATTTGGTGGGCATCGATCTCCTGCTTGGCATCGATCATCATCATCGATCCTAGCTTAACTCATGTTTTAAACTTCGTATAGGGAGTATGGTGAAATGAATTACGACTGCATATCTGCCCTAACTTTCAACCGTTTCACTGTCTCAGTCACTTTATAGTGAGTACGTAGTTTTTTTTTTGGTCGTGAATAGTGAGTACGTAGTTAGTGACTAACTTCAATATTCTTTTTCATGGACTATCCCATAATCAGCTTCATCTTCATTAACATATATCTAACTTGTTGTGCTGTAAATATATAAAACTTCTGGTATGATCATATATATTCATCTTCATTGACGTCTAACTTGTTGTGCTGTAAATATATAAAACCTCTAGTAAGATATCACTCCGTATAAATACTATTTTGGGATGGAGGAAATTTGGGGCAGTTAATTATTTTAAAACATTTCACTTGACTTTCCAGGTTTTTAGCAATCGTGAGTAAATAGATTAATGTTTAGATTACTTTAAGCGATGAATGATAACCGGCAGAAAAATAAAATACTAGCCACCTAAACAATAATTAATTTATCATAGTCGATTTCTCGGCGGTGTAATCGGTGTATAATATTTCTATTTGAGTACGTATCATATTTTGGTAATACAAAAAATGTCAAGTGGGGTGATTATCATTTTTCTTTTTTAGAAAAAATTATACCGAAGATTTATGCCATTTTCTTCGATTTTCAAAAGTTACTACAAGATGGTCTCTCGAGTGTTAGCTTAGCCTAATTTACTACTATTTGTCCTTCATCTCGTACAAACAAAAATAGGTGGCTAGTATTTACAAGGGTCTATATTAGAAGTTTTAGTTTTTTTTTTCTCTTTAGTTTTTTTTTTTTGGACAAATTTCTTTAGTTATATCGAGAATTAGTACAATTATTTGAGAGCTATTACATGCAATGGAGAGTAACATCCTTAATTCCCAATATAGCCCCTAATATATTTTTATTTGTAACAAGATGAAGAACAAATAGCAATAAATTATTAGGCTAAGCTAACAATCGAGACCATCTTTCGAGTTAGTTTTGGAAATCAAAGAAAATGGCATAAATCTTTGGTATATTTTTTGTTTGAAAAAAAAATGATAATCACCGCCTTAACATTTTTTGTTTTATCAAAATATGATTCTTTAGTTATATCTCGTCTTTATTTACAACGGGCTATATTAGGAGTTTTTTTTCTCTTTAATTATATATTGAGAATTAGTACAAATATTTTGTAGAGCTATTACATGCAATGATACAATGGAGAGTAACATCCTTGATTAATTCCTTTCTCAAATCTCATTCATCATTTAGCTTGGAGTGTCATGATATTTCTCTTTTTTTAACAAGAGGTTCCAAATTCATATCTCATATGCGTAAAGTATGTACATAGTCCTGGTAAAGTATGGGGTGAAGTGAAATTGGTAGGGATGGGGAGAACAAAAAATTGTATGCGTAAAGTATGTACATAGGTAAATTGCATCATTTTTCCTTTTTATTCTTTTTTTTTCTAGGGAACCTTGGCCGAAAATTTAATTCATTGCATATTCAGACTTTTAGTCCCAAATCAGATCTTTTTGACATAGTAGAAGTACATAAATCTCAAATGATTCATTGTATCTAATTATATTCTTAATATCCATTGAATTTAATCATTCAACTACGTTGCATTCTTGTAATCCTCTGGCCTATTGATGCCTTGAGTAGTTGAGTCTTTAGGGGCTGTTTGCTTTAGTCACATTTGCATGGTTGCTAGTTTTAAATATGTAACGTCTCTGACTTTTTTGCAACTAAATAAAAGTTTGTTGTTTCTCTCAAAAGTAAAAATACAGTGAATTTATTGCTAAAATACATTGAATTTAATATTCTTATAATTCTTCTAACCCAAAGTATAGAAGTAAAAAATGAATTAACAATGTAGCATGCGATTTGTCTAAAGTATAAGTACCATAATTGAGTTTTCTTGTAATGACCGTGCGGTACTATTTTCTTTTCGTTAAGTGTATTTGTACCATTTGAACATGTCAAAAAAAAATTATGAGCTCACTTATTATTTCTTAATGTTTTGTGGTACGTTTCGTTTCTCAATCAAATATAAGTGAATTTGTGATTTAATTAGAATATGTACTTTTTTTCTTATGAAATTTCCTCTAGTAGGCATTAAGAAAATTGACTTCAATTTAAGACGGTTTTTTGTTGTATAGAAACAAACATCTATGTGATAAAGAAATAAAAAAAACATCTCAAATTGGATACATCAAATTATCGCACTTATATAAGTAAGGAAAAAATTATGTAGTAAAACCCAAGTTAAACCTCCGTGTCCAAACTCTCACTTATAGGCATACATTCGGAAGTGTAATTCCATGATTTGAACCGTTGATCTTGTAAAACAATCTTTATAAATCAATTTTGCAAAAAATCAAAGTAAACAAAGATCGTTTATTCATGCAATTGAATCAAACAAATTGACGGTTTGTCACGAGAATGTTAGCTTTTACCAAAATCGCACATTTGTTTGATATAATTTGTTAATGATCTCCTAATTTGATTATTTTTTGCAAAATTGATATATAAATATTGTTTTACAAGATCAATGGTTCAAATCATGGAATTACATTTCCGAATGTATGCCAATAAGAAAGAGTTCGGAACAGAGGTTCAACCTGGGTTGGACAAAAGTATTTTCCTATAAGTAATGTGAAACATATTGGCATATTATATTTTTGTAGTACCATGATTAATTACATCATTGATGTAAACAATCAAGAAAGCCTTTTGTTCAAATTGATATACGTGGGCAATCGATTTCAAGAGGTTCCTAATAATTAATTTTTCTTTTGAAATGAAAGCAAAACAGAATTGACACAAGGTGATGGATCGAGTCCATCCAGATATATATCCTTCAAATAATTTGTGCGCTTTAACTTTAGGGCAGACTTAAGGACAACCCTTACTAAAGGAAGAAAAGAATAAAAGCTTTTATCCTTATCTCTCTTGGCCATTCTTTGAAATTGAGCTTCGAGTTTTTATAGCAAACCATATTTGCTCTAACTTCTTGTACTATTACCCTCATATACATAATTACAGTTGCTAAAGGTAGATGAAATATCTTTTCAAGAAAGGAAAAAGTGGAAATTTTAATGCTATGTTTTTTTTTGGCCATAATTTTAATACTATGTTTGGTATTTAAATTTTCCAAGTGATATGAAAAATAAAATAAGCATAATTAACGATCGGGCCAATTTTTTTTAATTGACTCATTTAATCATCAAATATTTTTTATTTCCGTCCAATTTTTTTTATTATCAGACATTATATTACTGTCTAACAACAAAAACTTCCTATTGTAAAATACAATTTATTGTCATATAATAATTTTTTATATATCATGGCATTTACTTCTTTTTAATATTTTTATTTTTATTTAGCTCATATTACAACAATATAAATGGGGGTAGGAGGATTTTATGCTTGAAATTGTCCGAAAACTTAAATTTATCGTCAAACAGTTTAGATAGTGAATTGTCTGACAATAAATTTTTTTATCATCTATTTCTTACGCTCCTAGAACTACGAATTTCGTAGTTCACAGGCTTGCCAATTATAGTTTTGATTCAGATATTCAATTTGATTGTTTTGCTAACGCTCCAGACTTATTATGGATGTCTTTCTTTACGATTGTAATCGTATTCGAGTCTTCAATAAAATTATGCTTTATTAAAAAAAAAATTAAACGGATATTTTTTTCATGTTTGGATGGGCCAAATTTCCTTCTTTTTGACCTTATTGGTAAACCCAATAAAATACATTGTTCTTATATTATTTGATTTACAAACTTTTGGTAGACAAAATTGAGATCCCTAGTCGTACTCATGGATAAATTAAATAAATAAAAAAGTTTACTAAACTCAGAGGCATACTTTATTTTTTTTTATTTTTTTTATTATACAACTATTAGTCGTCCATAAGTCAAACTCATGACCTCTCACATACAAAAGAGAGACTTACGTTAATAGACCAAATGATCATGAGGCATTTTTCTTCTTCTTCATTATATGTTTTCCTTTTCTTTTTTTTATAATACATAATATGTTTTCCTGTTGCAAGTAAAGTAATCTAGGCGTCACAACCAAAACCAATTGGCAATGGTTGGATAGGCCCAAATCCTTATAAACACATTTGCAAGGTCCCTTTTCTCCAATGTGGGACAACACTATACCATGATAAAGTAATCTGGGCGTCACAACCAAAACCAATTGGCAATGGTTGGATAGGCCCAAATCCTTATAAGCACATTTGCAAGGCCCCTTTTCTCCAATGTGGGACAACACTCCACATTCTCACAGTCCTTGCTCTTTTTATCAAACACACAATGCATTAATGCACTTCAACATCTTATTTACATTAGCAAGTTAAGAATAACCAAGATTCGAGCAAGAACACTGCTTGCTAGCTAGTCCGAATGGAAAACGTACAATTAAGAAATGCTAATCTATAATGTATTTCATATTGGCAATATATAGATTATAGCATGTTAGCTGTGGCAGGTCATTTGTTGACAATAGCACATACGCGTACGTACGTATTTATATATTGAACAACATTGAATTAATTCATTATGCCTTGTTTTAAATGTTCACCCACTATATATATTCAATTCAATGACATTTGCATTCAATACATCTCTCATTTCTGAAAATTAAAATGGTGGGTCACAAATTTTTCTTTGTGATCGATGTTCATGTGATCAGCTAGGGACTAGCTACATTAATGGGAATCCTAGCTACAACAAACATCTTAATCATTAATTATAGGCTAGCTAGCTTGTATAAAAGCAAGGAACAAATCTCTCAAGGAATAAATATTTCAATATCATCATGCATATATGTACTTGATTTTTTCAATAATGAACGTAGCTTTTCATTAATTAATAATTCACACATACAAATTACAAACTGTTCAATTTTGTTCCATCAACTTATTAGCTTTAGGTGGTATGGTTCTTGAAGTTGTGAGAATCTAAATGGGCTATAGCTTGGGAGTTGAAAGATAAGTGTTTTCATATAAATTTACACCAGACTTCTATATAAGGAGTTCATCTAATAATGAAGACTGAAAGCAATACAACAACTTCCTTTATTTCCATGGCAACAACTGGATAATGGACATCAGAAAATTCTAATAACCAAGGCCAGAAAATAAATGAATGATTGAGATAACTAGTATAAAGCTATATATATTTCTTTTATTTTTAAAGATATAATCAAAAATTAAAATATGATAATCAACATAACATGCATGTTAAACTGCAGCCATATATATATATATATGTAATTACCAATGAATATATATATTACTTTAACTTCACCCACGTCTTGCAAGTGGAATCGACGCTCTGAGATCCAACAACGATAGAGATGTTGCAATCGGTATAACTGAGTGCCTTCTTCTTAAAGATCTTCAACATGCTCCCTTTCCCATGCACGATAGTGTGTGAAGTAAAATTCAGTACCCCGACGTCAAGCAAGTCCTTTCGGAAGTGGGAATCAAGTATCAGTTTGTCTGCTAAGATGTCCAAGGAAGCGGTGATGTTATGCTTCTTACGAGCTGGAATCATACCATCTTCGAATGCAGCTTCAGCGATAACATTGCCACGATAACTGATATGAGCTGTGCTATTGTCATACTTAAAGCTTCCGTAGTTTCGATTGTTCACAGTGATCAATACTCCTACTGATACATTTACCCTTATCGCCGGAAAGACCACCACGTCGAAACCTTCTAGGTTAACCGGCCTAGCCACAATTTCAGGTTCTTTGAGTTTCAAGACGGTAAGGAATAGAACGACTAGAACCACTAAGATGATGATGAAGAGAATGCCGGTAACAGTAGCACATATTTTCCAGCCTTTGTGAGAATCAGCCATGACAGTTAAAGGAATAAGGATTGTCTAATTAATTTGATTCGGAGTTATGATTGATTGGTGTGTCAAATCTTTGTTGCACATTGTAACGACATTGATATATACAAGGTCGTTATGATTTAAACAAGAAAAGAGGCAGTAGTATTGATTTATTTGGGGTGCATATTTTATTGATTGGAGACAAAATATTGGATCGCAGGGTGTACGTTACAATGAATTTGGAAGACGGTTGAATTAAGGCGTCATTGTTTTCATCTTTTGTTTAGTACTGCACAATGGCTTGTTTTTGTTTGTTTTTTTCTACGTTTCCGCATTCGTTTGGCCCATGTATGGTAAATACTGTGTCATGCATATGACAGAGACCAACTCACCTAAATGTAGTTCTTTGCAACAAAATTGCTATAGTTATCTTAATTGCCATATCTATACTAATAGGGTTCCAAGTAGTTCAGAATGTGTTGAGGCGACTCTTCAAACCACATCAGCATCAATATCAACTCTCAATATCAACTCTATGATCGATTATGGTTGTGGTGAGATCAAGTTCGTCAAAATTATATCATGTCATCAATTAACGGTTACATTAATATCAAAGCAATAGAGGTTGAAATTTGTTACCATTTTAAAACTTTAAGGTCTTGTATGTTTCACGAATTAGAAGCTTGAGAATGAAAAATATTTCACTTTTCATGTTTGATATGTACAAATTAATAGGAAATGATTTTCTGCTGCAAGATAAAAGAGAGGAAAATCGAAACCCTTCACCGTCTTTGACTTTGTTTTTTCTCCCTCATTTCCTAGGTGCACAACATTAGTTGCAAAGTTTTAGGACCAACATATCCTTACTAAAATTGTTAATACCAGTTTTATTTGTGTAAAAGATGTAGATGTTCTTAACAAAAAATAAACCAAAGATATTATTAGAAAAATGATTAACCTCAGTTTCACCCACAATCAGGCATAAATTTTCTATTTGTAAATGAAAGGTCCTGAATTCGATTCATGGACGACCAATTATTGTGTAATAAAAGAAATAAAAAACTAAATTTAGTTTCCTATTTATGCATAAACCAAATACTACAATGGACTCAACATTACCTAAAATAAAACTTAAATAGAAATTAATTTGTATTGTACAAGGAAGTCCTCTAGCTTGATTTTCTGCATCTATATATCTTAATGTTATGGTTAATTACATAGCAAAAGTCAGAATTGAAAGGAAAATTACAACTATCAAATTTACATGATTGCGGTTTCCATATGCTGGAATTTGAGTGGGAAGCGCACATTCTTCCCCATTGAAAAACACTTTTGCAGGAAAGCCATCCCCTTTAGGTACTTCTATGCCCGGTGTACGAGCCTTTTTAAAAGAAATCACAGATTGTTGCTTTCCAGGAACCTTAGGACCATTAGGTTTTGTTCCATTTGTCTCCATCACCAAAAAATTCAAGCCCTTTAAGCCTTGGAAGAAGAGGATGTTATTCAGATTAGAAAGTCTGGTCCCATTGAAAGAGTAGGCATTTTCATAGCCACGTCCACCACCCTTCTTCATTTCCACTGCCGTAAACCAATCTTCGAAATTCATTGGCATCCAATTGAACAATGTGACTCTAGCTGTCCATCCATCCTTGAAATCTGATAACACATGCCAATTGATGCTAATTCCACAATTGTCACCACAAGGTAGTGGCTTGGGCACATGAAAATGCTTGATTTTCGCCCAAGCTACCGCCATGGCTGACCTATTTTCAAACGGTACAAGAAGAGCTTCAGGAGGTAGAAACATGGCGCGGGCAGAAGGGTTGCATTTTTTAGTGTTAGTACAACCACAGGCACATGTGTTGCAGGGTATGACAGATTCGTTGTAGTAAGCAGAGAATGAAACACAACACTTATTTTTCTTATTTTGAGGCCTTGTCATGTTGCAAATCACTTGCCAGCTCGCAATTGCTAAGCTTGAAGCTTGAAGACCACTAGGGTCTGGGAATTGAGCAGGGTCGACCCTAATAGGTTGCCCGCATTTGTAATCAGGATTAATTACCCCAGAAACTTTCCATTGTTCCGGAGGGTACAGCGTTGTTCGATCCAAGTCAGGAGGTAGTTTGAACACTTGCAATTGAAAAACAGACTTGGATTTGGTTGCGTCCATTATGGGAGGCAAGAGACTACCATTTCTACAACAATAAGGTATCTTTCCGACTTGAGTGTCATTCGCTCTCTCCCGGGGAAGGTCAGTGATGACAGGCTTCTTTTCGCAGTTCATAACCTTCGAAAAATCCATCTGTTGGTAGTATTGTCCAGGAGCACCATAAATGCAAGGCAAATAGTCTATTTTATGTGTATAAGCTCCTTTCATATTGTATATGAATTCCCCTCTCATCCATTCCCAGCTTATGTTCCAATGGTCCAAACGTCCCAAAGGGCTAGTGTTCTCCATTGTCACCTGAGCTTGATAATTGTTCCCATATGCTTGAGTTATATCATAAGAGATTGATAGATCACCTTTTTGGCGAGGCAAGAACTTGGTTGTTCCCGTACTACTGACCTTGCTTTTCGGATTCCTAACGCAACAAACAGACATTGCTGTCTCTGTGTACGAAAAAAAGAAAAAGATATGATTTTATACATAGGTACGTATGTATATTAAGCTAGCGAGTGAAACAACAGATCGAATATACTAATCTCAACCCTCTCCTCATCAAAGGAGGGAACCAATTAAGCAAACTAAATGCAGAAACATATTCATAGCGCGCAGGTACATTATTATTCAAACATGAACATATATACGATTGATTATACTCACTGCGCTTGGTTGGTGAGGGGCACTTGTATCCATCGTTAACGAGGCGTATTGTTCTAGGCATTGGGGTCACAGATGGCTTAACCCCGAATTGAGTGCCACTTATTTGAATTTGGGCTTGAATTTGGTTATAATCTCCGCCTGTGCTAATTGAGGTTTTCAAATCTGTCTGTTGGGAACCAGAAAAGTAAGTTCCATTTCCAACCTGAGCCGGGAAATCATCACCGTTCAATAGAACAGCTCCATTTGCAGCTACTAGAATCTCTTTGTGCTGAAAACCGATATAAATCTTCCACGCCTTGAGTTCGTAAGAGCCCGTGTTGATTATGGTTGCGGTGGAATTGAAGGCCCATGCTTGTTTCTCTGCATTCTTGAGGAGAGGGTATATTTTGTGGCGCGAAATGAAGTAGTAGGCAAGAAAAATCCCATCGCAATTGTCTTGTGCTGGGGGTGGTGCAGCTGGTTGTTGATCATCATCACCATAATCTTGAGCTATGGTGAAATTCGAAAATTCAAAAGCTAACAGGATGAACATGGGTATTAGAACCCTCCAAGCCCTTTTGATCATGTCTTCAATTTTTTTCACAATTATTAGGAAGATGATGATGTTAAGCTTGGGTGCTATATCATAATGTTATGTGACATGGGTCTGATATTGCTAGCTAGGAAGTATGTGATTGAGAATTGTTTCTAATTAGCTAGCTAGTTAGCTTCTAATGGAGGATTTGGCAGATATATGATATATATATATACTTGCGTGGTAAGATTCCTAGCTAGATTATTTCAATCTTAAGAGTCAATGGTTCAAAGACCAAAGGAAGGAAGTAATTGAGAAATGGGTGCCAAAGGAGAAACTCAAAATTGAGAATTTGTGCGAAATTGATAAATTTGTGGAGAATAAGTTAGATGAAACCTCCTCCCCTAAGTTAGTGCTGTATTTGGCAAGACAATTGTTAGCGGTTATTTGAGAAAGGGCGAGAGTCGAAGTCGAACTACCATAAGTGTGGCAGTAAGTGTTTTTACCATTGAAATTATAACTCACGACATAATGATAATAAAACTCTTCGAGTTCTCTTTTTCTTTTGAGAGTTTATGTTTCTTGGTTTGGAGAAAATTATCTTAAAAACTTGTTTTATCGATTTGTAGTAAATCTATAAATTGGGCCGGCCGGGTTGGCTCGAGCAAGGCAGAAGCCCGGCCCGCTTAAGGTTTTGTACATCATAGTGTTGACTCTTTTTTTTTTAGTCAAAAAATTGAATTTACCTTATTTTTCTCAAGCCTCAGAATTTCGGAAACAAATAAAGGAAGTAGTCAGGGCTTGGCCCAGGTACAAATGCAGCCCACCCCTTAGCCCTCCATTTTGGTTTTTGGTAAAGCCCAAACAGTAAATTTAAAAACCAGTTTCTTACATTAAAACCAGTTTCCTTTCCATTTTTAGAAATGAAATTACTCAGTCTCACACTATGCGTTTATCACCAAACAAAATGAAAATCCCATTTCTCCTCTCGCCTCTTTCTTCTTCTTCTTTGGCTGATGAAGCCCTTGTTGGATTCATACGACAGTGGATAGGGTTTAATGATGAAGCTCATCGGGTTTCTCGTTTTCTATATGAAGATGGCCGGAGAGATATAGTACTGGGTAAGTCCCTCACATTTAAAGTTTGGGTTTCCTGCAATGCAATTTATGAATTCAAAACTGTCACTCTATTATAAGATTCGGTTATCTTTATTGTAATTATCATATGGGTACCTGAGATCTGGTTAACCAAGGATTTTGTTTTGCTTCCGAAGCTTTTCTAATTTGAAATAATCTAATTCATATTGTTCTTCAGTGTCGTAAATTAAAAAATTTGTATGAAATCGGTGTGCAAGGTTGGATGATAAGAAATCGTCTGTGGTGAAACAACGTTTGCTTGGCTTTACCCTGTGATTTTTTTTCATGTTTATAAGATTGAAATATCATTTAGTTATAATCTGCATTTAAATCCTTGTTTGAGAATGGATACCTTGCATGTTCCATTTGTGAGCGCAAAGTTGATGTATATTTTGTTCTTATTTGAGAATGTATGAGTCTGTCTATTAAAAACTCAAAAAATGGAAAGGAAACTGGTCACTGTCTCACACTCTCACACTATACGTTTATCACCAAACCAGTTTCCTTTCCATTTTTAGAAATGAAATTACTCAGTCTCACACAGAGTTTAGAAAATATTATCGATGGAAATCAACTGGTCACTGGCCCGACATGATTCATTAAGATACGATTGTGAATGCATTTATTGTAGCTTAGCAAAGTAATTTAGAGCAAGTAATGCTTTGAAATCTGAACTTAGGAAGGACAGTACTGGAGGCATGGTGGGAGTCTGAATTTAGAATTTGGGTGATTGGAATGGCTGGCTTGATTTGGGAGCTCAGGCGCAGAATTGTTAATCTTAAAACCTTTAATTCTAACAATATGAATGGGCACTTTCTTTTTTTGGGTAGTTTTTTTCTGAACAATGTGTAACAATTTGTTTCTTTTTGCGGACTATGCCAAAATTATTTGACTTGGATTCTTTTATATCCGTTTTTCCTTTTGAACTGGTTGCTTTTTCTTGTTGAATTTGTCAAAGTTGTTATCAATAAGCTACATTGTTGGCTCAGTGTCAAAAGTAGTCAAATTCTGCTAGCTCCTTAGTTGTGTGTGTGTGTGTGTATAATGTATATGATTTCAACTTCTGCTAACTATATGCACAATGGGAAACCATAAGTAGGAATTAGTAGTAGTTTTGGATTAGTTAAATTATGAATGGGTTAATGAGTTTTCTTTGTTACTGCAACGCGCCAACTGACGAAGAAGAAAGTGTAGTTGCAAATCCTTTGTGAATGTTGATACTCAAACTAATGCTGTGAACAACGAGTCCCGGATAACATGCCCTGCTCGTAATTTCACAGTTGATATTGATTTATTAGGGTACATCTTGAGGTGTGATCAATACCTTATTGCTATGCCATTTACTTTTATCATTTGAAACATTCTAAACATAGAAGTAAATGAATTCCAGATATTTAAATCATGCAAACGCGTGGGCAGATGCAATCCAGAGGCTTTTGCCAATTTTTAAAGCCATCTTTGATCTTTTAGTATTCTTATTGCTTATTGTGTAACCGAAGTTGTAACCAACTGATTGTTGAATTGGCTGGTGATACTCTGACAGGATGTTAAACCGTTGTAGTGTTGACCGAGAAGGAGAATGCAAAACCTAGTTCTTCTACAGGGTACAGAGCAGTTCTTTTTGACAACGTGTGAGTTTGGATGAAGGTACTATTTCCTTTTTCTCGTTTCTTTTTTGATGCTTATGGGCGGAACTCAAAAGCAAGTTGGGATGGTTTCTGCACTGCTTAATTGTACTACCTTACACAAGGATCCTCTGAGTTCGTTTGAGTTAATACTAAATTTTTTTTTATTGTGCAGGTTATATAAGATCTTATTGATCAGAAATGACGCATGGGATTTGTTATTTGGGCATTTTTGAAACAGTTTTTGTTAGAGAAACAATCATAAGTATGAAATATGTACATTTAAAGAAAAAGACTAAAGGGAAAATGTGGTTTTATTTACAATGTCCTTGCATTACATTTACTTTCGTAACTAGTGTTAACAGTAACTGTAAATTTGTGGCTAGTGTAAAACTGAGTTTTGAAGAGTGTAAAACTGAGTTTTGAAGTAAAATGTAAACATGTGTAAAGCTAGAAACTTTAAATGCTATCTGGATGGTCAGGAATCGTTGAACATTTCCACTCAATCAGTTGCCGGAGGGTTGTAAGTACCTTTTTGCTACGATCTTCTTCCCGTTGATATAAAAGATTGGAGTGTGTTGGACCAGATGGTTAACGCTGACGAAGAGTAAAAAAATAGGTGAGCGTGCAGAGGCATTTGATCAGCCCTGACCTGTTGAAACCTCACGACCTCCAGAATTGGACCTGATTTGTTATTGCATCAAAAAAATTTGGATTTGGTGGCTGACTTTTTGGGTTGCGTACATAGGTCAATTCAGACTTCTTTGATAAGAGAAAAGACCCGTTGACTCCTCTTGTAGTGGGTTAATGGGTTTTATACGGGACTTCTCAGTAGACGTGTCGACGTGTCATCGCAGGAAGTATATATTAGACTAAGAAGAAAAACTCTATAAATGAATTTGTTATAGATCTTTGTACTGAGGGGTAAAATTGAAATACGGCAAAAAGAATGAGATATGATTTAGTAGTATTTCATGAGAGAGTCTTGCACACACCAAAGTGCATATTCATCCGGGCAATCCAACGGTTGACATGAAGGGGTACGTAGAAGATCCAACAGTTTGCATGTATGAGATATGTACGTCAGTACGTGTGGTTGAAATTTTCTAGTTTTCCGATTTTGAAAAATCGTGTTATATCATTGGTGAGATTTTGACACAGGCAAAGTTCTATAGAAAATGAGGTCGACATGGTTTGACACGTTTGAAGGTGCTCCTGACATGTCAAAACGTGTCAAACCTTGCCAACCTCATTTTCTATAGAACTTTCCCCGTACCAAAATCTCACCATTGGTAAACAATGATTTTAAAAAAATGTTATATTAATTGACGGAAGTCAAAAAGTTCAAGTCGTTTTAGGTGTGTGCCATAATTTCAAGCATTTCATGACGGCAAAAAACCTTTTTTAACTAGGTTTCTTATTGCTCTCTATACCCTAAAAAGAACTTATCCAATTGCCTCGTTCAAAAGTCTGTTTCATGATGGATTCTATTTACTTCTATAAATAAGCAAGACGAACTAAGCAAAGAAGGATCATAATCAAAACGCCATGGACGTCGTCACTGTAATACGCCCTCCTTTACCTGACCTCGTTATCGACCAAATTCTAAGAATCCTTCCCACTAAAGCTGCTGTTCGCATGAGCTTTCTTTCCAAGCAATGGGATGGTGTTTGGTGTTCGGCCCCCATATTGGATTTCGATGAGGGTGATGAGCCTGGTAAGTATGACAACGACCACATCGATCTTAACAAGATACTTGAACATAGAAAATTCATCAAAATCGTGGAAAGGTGTCTGAAATTCCGTGAGATAGACCAGCATAAACAAGACTTATTATATAAGTTCAGGCTTCGCATGATGAGGTACTTACCTGGAGACTATGATATAATCGGTAAGTGCCTGAGTTTTGTATTTGAGAGAAGCATCAAGGAGTTAGATATCAGTCTTAGAATTAGTAGATTATATTGGGGATTCACTTGGCAGGATCGGTTGGAATTCTACTTCTGCATATCATGGATGACCCTTGTTAATGCAAAATCCCTAACTGTTCTGAATTTGGAGTACGTGAGAATAAAAGATCTTGAAAGTTCTAAGCCTTTAGATACAAGACTTCTACCCAACTTGAAAACTATGTCCTTGAAAAACGTGCACTTTGATAATCATGCTCTCTTCCTTTTGATTTGGGAGTGTCCTTCCATTGAGGATTTGTCATTAACTTCATGTTCATTTGAATCCTGGGAGTTTCATGTTTTAAGTTCAAGTCTCAAATCATTGGAAGTTGAGCATTGCAACGCTCGGGTTATTACCGTTGATGAAGCTATGAATCTCGAATCTTTTACATTTTCTTCAAATTCTTCGCTCCTTGAGAGTATTATCTTGAATGAATCCTACAACTTGAAATACATCAAGGTACATGCTGAGCACTTGAAACAATTTAGTGTAAGTGGATGCCATGATTGTTTGAAGGCCACAATCAATACTCCAAATCTAGTTTCTTTCATTTTCAAAGGGTTTTTGAAGTCCAAAGTTTTTGTGAAAGCTCCAAATTTAAGGGCAGCGGACATCCTTCTTTGGGACCTTTGGGATGGAGATTTACTTGCCTTTAACGGGCCATGGAGACATTTTCTAACACTGAGAGATTTTCTTGAAAAATTTGGTTTCTCGGAGAAAGTCACCCTTTATATTCGTGATTTTAAGGTATGTACTAATATACAGGCTGCATGCATGTGCATCTATTCCAAGTTTATTGGTGCAATTAATCCTTACATATTGAAGCGTTCCTTTCTTTTATTTTTCACTTTGTTAATTTTGAATTTTGTAGACTCTCATTTTTCCGGAAGATTTCAGAAAGAATTTCTCTTCACCATTGTATGGAGTCAACCATCTCTTTCTCGTGATGCCGAATTCTCCAATGGAGGTGAAAGATATTTGTGATTTCCAGGACTCATTGGCTTGGATAGCACCTTCTACAAATAAATTGTCTTTTCGACAACATATTTAGTACCAACTTGGTATAATTTTATATCCCAAGCTTTATTTATAACCCCTAAAAACTTGTTTGCTTGGTTGTTGTTACAGAAAAGATTATACTCGTAATAGATTACCTCAGTTTCAATCTATGTCGGACTTTGTAAGTCTCATCTCCTGAGACTCCTCACCATTTATTTGGGTCTTGCATTAATTTATCACACTTTTGAAGTGTGGAATGCTGTTCGATCATACTCCTGATCACATTATAATTACTGACTGGATTTTTCACAATTGGAATGCACATTCTAATCTTTTGATCGAAGACGTTATTACTGTGCTAGAGGCAATAAGTCATATATATCAAGCATTATTTGCAGGAATTCGGGGATGCTAATAGAATTTACATGGCCAAGTTCACCATCATACTTTTCCAGAAGGGAACTTGATTTTAGGAAAATAATTTTTTAAAAAAACCTATGATTGACTTGTCCCGACGAATAATGCGTCGGCACAAGTCATTGCCCCAATTTTTATTTCTTGCTTATTAATTGTTTTTTAAATCCTGCAGACACCACATGATTCCAGAAAGTTGAGTGATCTTCTAACTTTTCTAAACCAATTTAAGAAACTTCACTCAATTTTGAAACCTTGTGGGCTTCTAGGAAACTATGAGAATGCCTAAGCTATAGTCCATGTTTTTTAAGAAAAATAGTCTTTTCAAAAATTGGAGAGATTTTTTAATTGTGTGCTCAAGGAATATTGGGGACTCAAATTTTTTTCTTTAATATGTTATTCCCTTGTTGCGACCTTGATTTTACAAAAATAATTTAAAAACAACTTATGAATGACCAGTCCCGACGACTAATGCGTCGGCAAAATTATTTGGCCCCATTTTTTATTACTTGTTTTTTAATTTTTTTTTTAAGTCTAACGCAAACAAAAGATTAGACGGTTAATTGAGAGATCTCTTAACTATCCCAAACAAATTAAAGAAACTTCAATCGATTTTGAAAACTTTGTCAGCTTTTAGGAAACTTTGAGAATGCCTTGCTATTATCCACGTTTTTGAAGAAAAATAGTCTTTTCAAAAATTGACGAAATTCTCCAATTGGGTGCTCAAGAAACATTGATGACTCAAATTTTTTTATGTTTTATCCTCCGGTTGTGACCTTGATTTTAGAAAAATAATTATACAAAAAAAACTATGAATGACATTTTCCGAGAATAATTCATTGGCAAAGGTCTTTGGCCTTATTTTTTTATTACTTCCCATTAGAAAGGTTACGGGAAGCATTAAACTCTGAGTTTAATTTATTTATTCATATTCTATAAGGTAAGTTTGTTATAACTTCTTTATTATGAGAGTTTCACCAAATTTTTTTTTTATCATATAACAACTATTAGATGACAATGAGAGTCAAACTCATGACCTCCCACGGTCCCACCTATGAATGAGAGATTGATGCCACATTGCCACTAAACCAAATGGTCGTCGGCTTCACCAAACTCCTTTTCATGTTTATTTCTCTTATTTGTTGATTTCTCTTGTAAAATTTCTTAGTTATAGACATAAAATAATAATATTAAATCAAATTGGGGTTCAAAATTACGTTTTATCTACAACCGTTTAATTTGTAAATTACTTTGAATTCCGTTGTGTATCTTTTTTTTTTTTTTAAATTGGACCGAGAGGAATTTTGTGGCAAAAAGAATGAGATATGGTTTATTAGTAGTATTTCATAACTACAGAGTAAAAAAAACTTTTCCAACTAGGTTTCTTATTCCTCTCTAAAAAAAGAAAAAAATAGTATTTCGTTCAAAAGGTTTTTGTTTCATGCAGGATTCTAATTTATAGAGCAATATATAAGAACTAAGCAAAGAAGGATCATAATCATATCGCCATGGACGTCGTCACTGTAATACGCCCTCCTTTACCTGACCTCGTTATCGACCAAATTCTAAGAATCCTTCCCACTAAAGCTGCTGTTCGCATGAGCTTTCTTTCCAAGCAATGGGATGGTGTTTGGTGTTCGGCTCCCATATTGGATTTCGATGAGGGTGATGAGCCTGGTAAGTATGACAACGACCACATCGATCTTAACAAGATACTTGAACATAGAAAGTTCATCAAAATCGTGGAAAGGTGTCTGAAATTCCGTGAGATAGAACAGCATAAACAAGACTTATTATTATATAAGTTCAGGCTTCGCATGATGAGGTACTTACCTGGAGACTATGATATAATCGATAACTACCTGAGTTTTGTATTTGAGAGAAGCATCAAGGAGTTGGATATCAGTCTTAGAATTAGTAGATTATATTGGGGATTCGCTTGGCAGAATCGGTTGGAATTCTACTACTGCATATCTCGGATGACCCTTGTTAATGCAAAATCCCTAACTGTTCTGAATTTGGAGTATGTGAGAATAAAAGATCTTGAAAGTTATAAGCCTTTAGATACAAGACTTTTACCCAACTTGAAAACTATGTCCTTGAAAAACGTGCACTTTGATGATCAGGCTCTCTCCCTTTTGATTTGGGAGTGTCCTTCCCTTGAGTATTTGTCATTAAATGCATGTTCTTTCGAATTCTCGAAGTTTTTTTTTTCACGTTCGAGTCTCAAATCTTTGGAAGTTAAGCACAGCAATGCTTGGGATATTACGATATTCTATGCTACGAATCTCGAATCTTTTACATTTTCATCAAATTCTCCGCTCCTTGAGACTATTATCTTGAATGGATGCTGCAACTTGAAATATATCAACGTACATGCTGAGCACTTGAAGCAATTTAGTGTAAATGAATGCCGTGATTGTTTGATGGCCACAATCAATACTCCAAATCTAGTTTCTTTCTTTTTCCAAGGGTTTTTGAAGTCCAAAGTTTTTGTGAAAGCTCCTAATTTAAGTGCAACGTTCCTTATTTGGGACCTTTGGGACGGAGACTTACTTGCCTTCAACGGGCCATGGAGACATTATCTCACACTCAGAGATTTTCTTGAAAGAATTGGTTGCTCGAAGAATGTCACCCTTTATATTCGTGATTTTAAGGTATAAACAGACTATGCATCTATTCCTAGTTTATTAATCCTTACACATTGAAGCTTTCCCTTCTTTTATTTACTTTGTTAATTTTGAATTTTGTAGACTCTCATTTTTCCAGAAGATTTCAGAAAGAACTTCTCCTCACCATTGTATGGTGTCAACCAGCTCTTTCTCAAGATGGATAATTCTCCAAAGGAGGTGAAAGATATGGATGATTTCTATGACTCATTGGCTTGGATGGCACCTTCTACAAATGGATAGTCTTTTGGACAAAAATTTTAGTACAACTTGGGTACGTATAATCTAATATGAGGATGCTAATAGATCGAATTTACAAGTTCAAAATTAAAGAGAAATAGTTGTTTGATTGGTTGGAATCCTCCTAGTTCAGGAAACTTTCATAAATCAACAAGATGTCTGAGTTGTTACAGAAAAGATTATACGTACTCGTAATAGATTAGCTCGATCAGTTTCAATCTATGTCGGACTTTGTCCATTTTGTAAGTCTCATCGTGAGACTCCTCACCATTTATTTGGGTCTTGCATTAATTTATCACACTTTTGAAGTGTGGAATGTTTTTTATACTCCTGATCACATTATAATTACTGACTGGATTTTTCACAATTGGAATGCACATTCTAATCTTTTGATCGAAGACGTTATTACTGTTCTAAAGGCAATAAATCATATCAAGCATTATTTGCAGGAATTCGGGGATGCTAATAGAATTTACATGGCCAAGTTCACTATCATACTTTTCCAGAAGGGAACATGCTTGCAGATTATTAGTTTGTTGCCTTAGATTTTGAGAATAGCCGCATGTGTTTGGTTTAATAACTTTCCCAATCAATTGTTTCAGTTTATTCGATGATCTTCGTACGTTGTACTATTTTTTTTTTCTTTCTGAAAAATGAATACTTGAAGATGTACCAGTATCCATCTAGTTTCAATGTGCGGATTCAATCATTCATTCATGGATAGTTCTAGTTAAAACGAATACTTGTATTCTCGTTTGATAATCTGAATTAGCAAAGCCATACCAGCACAACTAAATCCTTCACCTCTCTGCATGCTTATTACATTAATGTGAAAGCAAAAAAGTCGGTGTCTTTCTAAACTGGTGTCACCCTTTGGACAATCATCTTCCACTCTTTTAATCACATCTGTTTCTGAATTTCTCCCAGAACCTAATTGCATTTCTAAGCTATGTCCCAATTTTTGGATCTTCATTCTTTCGCCATTGTGAACACTGCAGAGTAACGGAAACATGGGCAGGGCATCCAGAGTCTTTACTATGCACATTAACTTTGATCAACTTCACAATCTTGAAGTGTTTCTATATTAGCAGGTTTGGCGTTGGCTCCATTTGCGTATATGTAGCCTTTGGCGTCTTTGTTGGTCGTGACGATCTCGATGATGAGGAAGAGGAAGACGAAGATTTGACCTTTTTCCGCTTTGGTTTCTTGGGAACACTAGCAAGTTCATTGGGAGGAAGGTCTATCAAGTTGGTTGATGGTTGGCGTCCCATGGATTGCTCAAAATCTGTCACAAAAGAGAGCGAAAACTGTCATTGAAGTGATCCTAAGTGCCATAATATACAATAATAGTCCGCACCAAAACAAGATTTGACACTACAACCACGCCAACAGTACTACTGGGGAATGTGATAGGTACTCATAGATGTAAATTTATCATCATGTTACAATCTTTGAAAAATGAAACTATGCCATAAGAATTGAATCCATTAGCTGCATTACTATAAAACAATTTAAGACCCACCATCAATTTATAAATAGCTATAAAACAATTAAACAGAGATAACAATGTTGACAGAGCCCTGTGGACCACCATTACCAAGAACTAGTAGAGTATTGTAAAGGGCCACGAGCTATCATATTCCTCTAGGTAGGAAAGTGGTGTCTCGTGACAGAAGAGCCAAGCCCTCCAGTTGGGGCAAAGAATCTTGAGAACTTTTCCATACCTTATTAGCATCCATTACCAATAAACTAAAACAGACGCTGATCACATTTCCCCCTAAAACTATTTATCCCGTGAAAAAAGACCCTACTAATACTTGTCTGGTTAGAGTATTGATGCTGCACATGATACAAGCCATAGTTTAATGGAACATATTGGACAAACCCTTCGAATCATGTATACGACACTATCAGTTTCTGCATTATTTTGCATTCTATCTATTATCTACTAGCCTAACCATACATACTAGTCATGCATGTATCAACGGAAGAAACATCAGAAACTAAATAGTGAAGATAAGCATACCTTGAGAGGCCCAAGGGGAAGGAGCCATGCTGGAGGAGTCCCTTCGATCACCGGTGTTATTGCGACCAAGAGTTGAGAAATCAGGTCCATTTTTGAACTCATTCATCTGCAACAACACAATGAAACAATTAAGAAATGAAAGCACACATTTTGGTTGGTACCTTTTGTATAATCAAGTATGAAAATGACGAAAGATGATTCATTTCTTAAGGTTAGGCTACGTACCCAACTGGGTGCACTATCAGATGGACCATCCCACCCAATGTGAGCTACATGTTTCACATCTGTTGGGAACCCAATTTCCATTTCACGCTCCTTCACAACTACAACAATACCCACTTGCCCATTTAGCCCCAAATCATCATCAAAACCCAGTTATTGCATAGATATACAAGGTAATAAATACCCGAATAATTAAGAGTTACAGAGAAATGAGAGAGAAATAGAGTTACCAAATATTTGAGAGATGTATTTGAAAATCTTGGCCATGGTGGAAACTAGAAGCCCAAATTGCGCAAATGCAACAGCTCCTTGAAGAATGAGGGAACCAAACACCAGAAATAAAGATTGGGATAGATGATGTCCCTTTTGCCTGCCACAAAGTAAATGTACTTAATGTGCTAGCTTTTGCTTAAAAACAATTTTCAAATGAGAAAAAAGGTTAAGAGCAGTATCAAATAAGGTTCATTGCATGTGATCTGGGAACTTTCTAATCCCTGTGAATGAGGATTGGTATCTGATCTATATGGAATATAACAGAGACATGAAGCATTTATGGAAAATATAAGAGATTCCAATAATTCTGTAAAATTAGACAGTGCATTTGCAGACCCTGTATATCAATCAGCATTGATAATAGGAAATAGTGATATGGAATTAAATAACATACCTTAATAAGAGGATGATTAGGATGGTACAAAGAGGAAGATTGATTAGAGAATAAGCAACTTCTCCTTCACATCCAACCAAGGTAGCCAATTACCTCCACGCTCCATCTTTATCTCCAACTACTCTTGAAGCTCTCTTAAGGAAGCTTAGAAACAGTACTAATTGAAACCCAAAAACAATGAGAATAGGAAGAAACAAAACCCAGAAAGAACGGTGTGATGGGAATTTGTCAAATTTGAGAGGAACCAACAATTTGGTTAGAGAAGGAAACAAAAAGAAGGAGAAGAGGGTCTAACCGAAAAAGAGGTGGGATTGGATAACATATAATGGAAACCTCAAAAACAGATTAAGGGTGTGAAAGAATAGAGTGGAACAAAATTGAATAGGAATTGGGTGGTGCTCGTTTTCTTTGGTTTGGTTTTGTATTTGAGAGGCTCCCTTCCTCTGAAAAATGCAAGAGCCTTCCAAATATGCAACAGATACTTAAATTGCGGGTGAAAATCTGAGACACACACACAGAAAGAAGCTGGTATTTGTTTTGTGCACTGTCTGTCTGACTAGACCAACTTTCAAAGCTGTTTGGACCTATGTGTTTAGTCTAATTGGTTTAGTTAACCTCTCGTTTAGTTTGGATGTTAGCATTAAATTTAAGGGTAAATCCATCTTTTGATGACAAAATCGCCCATGTAAACTAACTAGTTAACCAATTTCACCATTTTGACCCGAGTACTCCTGCGTTAATATTTCCCTCCATTCGTTTCTTCCATTAACTCATTCTCGCTAAATTTTACTTTATATTTTACCATTAACAAAGTTGAAGATTCATGATAGACGAAATTAACATACATAACAATCAGGACAATATTTTTAAAAAAAATTAAAATAAAGAAATATCTTAATTAAATATTCAAGGGTACATAATCAAATCGATTCGAGTTTAAAAACGATCGCTAAACTTTAGCATTTTTCTTAAAACAAACTAAACTTTAGAATTTCTTTTTTATAATGTGGTTTAGGTAACAAAATCAGTTGTTGTACCAAAATATGATGAATTAAAATAGAATGATAAGACACATTCCAAATTGAATCTTTTCCTTCCTCTGACCAAAAAAATAAAAATTCTTTCCTTGAATTGCTAGACATTGTTAAATACAATTTTTCAACCAGCTGGGTATGAGCTCTCATTCGATATGCAAATGTCATGCAC
The DNA here is from genome assembly GCA_029955375.1 of Rubus parviflorus. NCBI lineage: Eukaryota > Viridiplantae > Streptophyta > Magnoliopsida > Rosales > Rosaceae > Rubus > Rubus parviflorus. The sequence continues at coordinate 1,157,411 of JARGGL010000003.1, forward strand.
TAACAATTATTTTTATAACCTCAAATTTAATTGGTTTCCATTTTTTTATATTTCTTTTGTTTATTAGAAACCTTTTATTTTCATGTACTATTTTATTCTCACCAACTTTGTGAGCGTATCAAATTGCAATCATGCTGTCCTTTATTGGAAATTCCCTGATATATGGCTTAGCTGTTTTTAGATAACATGTTAAGCCTTTGTTGATTGTTGGAAGCACGTTTATTCTGGGTTGTTTAATCCTTCAAGTTATGCAAACACAATCTAAAGCTACTACTTCTCTACCTCATATGGGAAATGTGCCTCCTCCATATGGGAATGTGGTGCTGCTCACCTAGAGACAATTTTGGGTCTAATAATTTTTTCTATTTATTAGTAATGGAGATCTCTAACATTATCCTCCAGATGCTTTGTATATTCAGAATTTGGAACATTATTAAAATATATGGTGATTGGTTGACAGTTTGACACTTAATTTTGATGAGTAGACAACTAATTGAAAATGATCAAAGTCAATTTTGATTTGTTGACACTTGCTTCAATCAGAAATGGGATTTAGTGCCGTTTAGGGTTACGCCAATTTATCGACTTTCTATTGCTCTAATTAGATCGGTAATTGATTTTCTAGACTTTTTTCGTGATTAATTTTACCTGTACTCGTAATTTTAAATTTGAAAACTAATTCGCGACCTTGTTTAGAAAATTCGAAAAAGTTTGCTTTATCTATTTGAATTAGTACTGTAATGGAAATGTCTTAAGAGTAAATTGATACAACACTAATTATTATTATTAAGGATAGAAAATGACGCTAAGCCCTTAGAAAATGCCACAACAAAAACAACATATTTATTGAAACAAAGCACAAAATAGACAGAAGGCTGAATCATTTGATGGGCCACAAATGATCACAGCCCTTCTGTAAAAGAAACCCCGGTAGACTTCAACCATGACCCACCTTGTATGAGCCCAGCAACGGTGAAACTTTGGGCCTCTGATGTGTTTTTAATGACATGGAAACCGGCCCAGTTTACTCTCTTGCTAGTACCCGCACCGGGTCCACTATTTGCATATTCACCGTAATATAGTGTTTTCAGAGCAAAGTCTCCACTCCATATAGACCACCCAGTTGGATCAATGTGGTCACCAATGGTGGACTGCATCACAACGGTTCGAGAGTACTCCTTCCATGGACGGCCCAAATAAGATCGGACCGTCCCCTTCACCGGCTCCAAGTCGGAACTTGCAATTACTTGGCATTTTTGAATAGAAGTCCCAGTGTTTTGGTTAGGGTCTGTACGACCTTGTGCCGTGACCATGTTGTTTTTGTTAGGGTTTTGACAATTACAGAGAAATGAAGCAGAAAAACGAGAGCAAAGAGAGAGATAATGAATAGCTGTATTGAAGTCGTAACTGAGTTTGTTACAATCAAAGTAATATAAGGATTAACAGAACCATTAGATGAAAGCCACGTGGCTAATTACCAACTGTTGAATAAATACATGTAAACATAACTAAATGAGCTGGACATGAGCTGGAAACCGTTAGCACTCGTCACTGAGTTACCTCACTGAAGTGCCTGAATATACTTGACATTCCCCCTCAGCCTGATGTGGGGGACCTAGCATCAGGCTGCGACAAAGACTAGAGTGCTGAGGTGAGCAAAGTCCCTTTGTAAGAATATCTGCTAGTTGCTCTTTAGAAGTGACAAACTTGAGACGTAATGAACCGGCCTTGACGTGGAGTACGTGTGGCCACTTGGCTTCACACGCGGGCAAACCTGCAGCTCTGATACCATGATAGGGTTTTGACAATTACAGAGAAATGAAGCAGAAAAACGAGAGCAAAGAGAGAGATAATGAATAGCTGTATTGAAGTCGTAACTGAGTTTGTTACAATCAAAGTAATATAAGGATTAACAGAACCATTAGATGAAAGCCACGTGGCTAATTACCAACTGTTGAATAAATACATGTAAACATAACTAAATGAGCTGGACATGAGCTGGAAACCGTTAGCACTCGTCACTGAGTTACCTCACTGAAGTGCCTGAATATACTTGACAGTTTTGTCCACTCGAGGGCTTTCGTGCCACTATTTTACAGTTTTGAAACACTACGGCTGCATTTCCAAATATGAAGTCTACGGTACCTGAAGAAGGGTATGGAAATGAGTTAGGAACTTAAGACAAAGGTATCTAGGGGATACACATACGTACATTCCAACATAACCAAAATGAAGTCGACCTGTGATATAGGAGTCTCGGTAGAACTGCCTATTGGAGTGGGTATAGAGAGTGTCTTGGTAAGCGTCAATACGACACCGATTGATCACGGATTGATCAGCTCCAACGCGGAGTGCAACAGCTTGGTGCTTTTCCGGACCAGCTGTGTTTTGGAACCACATGTCCTGGGCTATAAATCCATCACCAACAGCAGCTGCATTGGCAGATAAAGGTTGATGATGGTAGATATATGTATTATTGTGTAGTAATGAATTAATGTAGGGTTGCTAAGTGGTAAATGCAGATAAAGATTGATGTTGGTACATATGTGCCAAGTAATTGAGTGTCCATAATGATCGACTTCATGCTCTAAAATTCACATTCCGCCTAAACTCATACAATTTTAGACAATTATTGGCCTCAAAAGTTTAAGTTGTCGGAGAATAAATTCACCATATATATAGGTAAAGATTCTTACCTAGAGTTGCAGAATTGAAAGTGGTTGATCCATCGACAACATTGAGGCTACCAGTGATGATTGTGCTATCCATGCCATCTCCAACAATCATCAAATTCTTCTTATTCTTCCCAACCTCAACATTTTCCTTATAGGTTCCCTTTTTTACATAAATGACGTACCTGGTTGTGCTCTTATCCGGTGCTGCTGCCACTGCTTCTTTCACAGTCTTGTAGTTCCCACTCCCATCTTTTGCCACCACAACATTGGCCTGAACTCCCTTCGGAAAATCCCTCGACATTAGCCTCCGGTCCCTGCTTGTGACCCACGTTGGGAAATCTCCAATATTCGGTGGCTCATCTTCGATCATTCTCTCTTTTGATGGAGAGATTGCAACCAACATGGCTAGGAAGGCTCTTGACCTTGATATCAGGTCCTTGAGCCTAGGCTCCATTATAGTCCGGGCTGATAATCCTTCTAGTCCATCCAAGCAAGTGACATGGTTTGTGAGTACGCTGCTAAGCCATGTATGAACATCTTCCATGGTATTCTTCACCTTTAAATTTTGGAGGGCCACTATAGAGTCCATAACCCTGTCCATGCTCACATCCATCAGCTCCTCACAATCGATAAAAGCCGCTCGATCTTCAGGATTGTTGATCTTAGAGTAAGCATCTTTCGCCGTCTCAAGGGCTTGTTGCAAGTGTGGTGTGGATTCTTCTAGGAGCCCTTGTAGTAGGTTAACATCAGCACTCATGGCTCTTGGAGGAGAATTAGAGGGGTTGGTTCTGATCATAACTTGGATGGAAACAATTGTGATTGAGCTTATAATAGCAGCCAAGGAGAGGATTATTAGATAGAGAAATTTGCAGTGAGAATTAGTAGCTTTGGGAGCTTCAAGCAGAGGCTGCTGAATTGCCATTCTTGCTTGTAGCTAACTGATTAAGCTCTACCTTAATTTGCTTGTATCTCTTGTCCTATAGTTCTTAAATAGACAACAGCTTTATTTTTTTTATCAAAAATAGAAAACAACTTGTTCTAAAGGATAATAAATTAGGCAGTGATGATAATGTATTTTAAAGTGAAAGTGCGTGTCATTATGGAAGAGGTAAAGATCTTAATTACTTAACCGGTTGCATTGAAGAGAGTATAGTTTTGCTTCTTTATTAGCGGTTGTATACAATTATGTGTGAAAATGTATGTTGTTTTACAAATTTGAAAAAGGCTTAATTAGGAAAGTTAATTAGATGGATATGAGCTTATCTTTTACTTTGAGGTTTAGTGGATTTCGTAACTTAATTAAAAGCTTCTTTCTGGATTAGTAATCATGGGTGTCTAGACAAAGAGAAAGCATTGTTCAACATTTGTTAGAAAGTCATGTGGGAAATCCAGCACTGGATTAAAGATGGTGGCATTCTTTATCCTTCTACACTAGTGGAGTCTCCATTCACGTTTTCTGAAGGTAGAGAAGTGATACTTTTCCACCCTTTTTTAATAAATTTGATTAATTACAAATTTATTCCTTTGTTTGATTACTTTTGAGAAAGAAGAAATGATCGAGTTTCTCAAACATGGGGCTTTGCTGCCGGTTGGATTAGCTTGGAAATGCTGGATTAGTTTCCTCGAGTATAGCACTGCCGGTTGGATTGCTAGTTAATACTCGAGGAAACTCGTTGAATTGATAATAGCTTGGTAGCTTAGTCGCAGTGCTACCATGTTAAAACTTACATTTTCTATCATCTCTTTTACACCCACTTTTAAGACCACATTTCGAAATCCTCTAGCTTTCCATGTAACCAGAAGATCGATAGTCCTTTGGAGAAATTTTTAGGAGTTTCCATTTTCATGTATTTGCAAGACATTAAAGGGATTGAAGACAACAATTGCTATAGGAGTTTTAATTCCTTTCCTTTGGTAGTTCAAGTCTAATTTTTGTCTTATAGGAAGCCATGAAAAGTTAACAGAGAGATCGAGAACATATTTATTCCTTCACTTGTGCAAGTTACAACAATATGATATTTCAGCAGTAAGTTGCAGAAACCCAATGGTTGAGTTTGAACAAATTTTAACCATAATTGAGGCGAAATATATCATTCTGGACAAAGAAGCTTCCTTGTGGAGTTGGAATCAAGTGAAACATCTGCAACAGTAGTACAACAACATTTTAATGCAAATGCAACCAAATTACTATTAGTAAATGTGTCATTGTTTCTGTGATCAACAGAGTTTGTGCAAATTATAACCTGGCTGAATCTTAGGTGGTGTTCTTCCCCCGGTAGTTGGAGGCTGCCGCTGACAAAGACCACAATGCCACCGGTTGTCGATGATGGCTGGGAATCGATGGTGCTGATGAGATGTTTGCATTGATCGAACGGCAACTGATTAAGCTTCGAAGAAATATCGTCAGCTCCAAATAACTTTTGGCCCTCAAAGCTCAACATAGAGGTTGGTTGATAGAGAGAAGAGAGGGAAGCTCTATCACTGTCGAATAGAAGGTAATAATGATCCACAAATGCCCTCCCCACCATTTCAACTTGTTCTTCCATTTCTTCTAGCTTAGCTCCCTCTCTGTTTGATCTGCGCACTCAGAACTCGAATATAAGGAAGCTGGATTTGCCAAAAAGGTACATAACATGTCACTAAGACGCCTCTAGAGAAAAAGAAGAAACAAAAATTTGTCTTCTTAATTAGTACTAGATGACTATCAAGCCCTTAAACCTTGACCATTGTGGCATGAAAAGGGTTAAAACTCAGGGATACTAGGGTAATTGGGCAATTGGAAATGGGGAATCAACACTGCTGCATTTCTACGTTTTGTGGGACTTTTGTTAGTGCCGAAAGTATGGAATCATATACTTTCCTGAACAACCATTCTTTCCAACAGGGAAGCCTTACATTACCATCTGCATTATTCAAGACACCAGGTTATTAAGGGGTAAAGGGTTGTAAATTATATATTACCAAAGTTTGTTTTTTTTAATCAGAAACTGGATCTCATTGAACTTGAAAAAACTACGAGGGGATAGCACCAAGCACACTACCGAAAATTCTAAATATGATCATCAATAATGATAGATTCTAGCAGTTTACTCACTCCTTGATAGATTTTTTTTTTCCTTTTATAAAATATTACACTGTTGGCAAGCCAATTCCAGAAAATTTCCTTCTTTCATATCCTTCGAGAGAGGCCAACGTCATTGCGGACCGTACTTCTTGGCTCATTGTTGGTCATCAAGCGCATGATCATTTAGATTGGCAGAATTGCATTTCAGTTTGATCAACGGGGTGTTTGTTTTTTTTCTTCGATACAGAACAGGGAGGTTATTTGTTGTGTCATTGGTATGATGTAGAAAGGTTGCAAAGGTTTCTTGAATGCGCGCAAGCAGAGGACATAGAAGACATCTTCAATTCCAGAACTCAATACTTAAAACGTAAGCAGTACAGAACTATTTACCCTTCAACGATGTTTCAGAGACGCGTAGTATACACACAAAACAAACTTAATGAACATTCCAACAATTCAATGCGAACCACAAGGCTAGATATTGAACCAGTCAACCAGTTAAAGCTTAGACGAGCATACGCACCCTAGGCCTGGCAAATGGGTTGGCAACCCGCCAACCCGCACGAAACCCACCCGTTTATAACCCACCCGCCACGTCCGTTAAAGATTCGTGCTACAAATATGTCAACCCATTAACAACCCGTTAATTAATGGGCGGAATCGTGCTAGCCGGCGGAACCCATATTCACCCGTTAAGGACTAAACCATTCAGTCTCTCACAATTAAGTCACAACCTCACAACCTCAACCATTCAGTTTTGAAAGTGAAAGCGAGAGAGGTGTACCGATCCGAATTAGGACTTAGCCAGCGGCGAGCCTTGCCGAGCTTGGAGATGGCTTCGCGCCGAATAGGGCTGATGAAGGCATGGTCGAGTACACAGTGAGACTGTGAGTCAAGGAAGCGGAGGAGACGAAGCCCAAAGATTTGAGCCGAGGAGAAATCGTTCCTTTCGATGGCGAGTTCAGCTCCGAAGAGGAGAGATTGAAGCCTGTTTAGGTTATCGTCGACTTGCTTTCTTCAGCTAACCTCTTCGCTGGAGTTCAGTTCTTGTTTTTGACGTTAGAATCATGAACTGGATTTTGATTTGGGGATGATTTCCCAAAATTGGATGTGGATAATTGACTGAAAAATTCGGAAAATTTTAATTCTTGATTCTCGATTTCTATTCCTCCTACTGCTCTCATACAACATTAAAGTTATTTTGATGTTCACAAAATCAAGCAGAGAGAACATTGATCTCACAAAATCAAGCTCTGCTGCTTTGTTCATCGTTCTGATTTTGGGCTATATAGCTCTCATACTTTAGTTTCTTGTTTTCTATTTCCTTCATATTTTTGTAAGATTTGGAATTGTTTGTAGACATTGGTATCATATCAAGACCCGATTTTATCAAATGAGGTATCTGCATGTTTGATTATTTCTGTGTAGGATTTGATGCTTGTTACAGGATTTGTTCAAGTTCAAGTAATTGATTGGCTTTGAATATTTAAACGGGTGTTAACGGGTTCCAATAGGTAACCCGCGAACCCATCGGGTTTAGCCCGTTAAACCCGTTAACTTTAACGGGTTATAACGGGTTTAACCCGTTAACACCGCAACCCGTTAAAACCTGCCCACAACCCGCCAAACCCGCCCATTTGCCAGGCCTAACGCACCCCAACCCCCTGATACAAACCCTAAACATATACGCTCCACCCAAAAGTCTGAAACTGCTCGAGACCAATACCACTAGATTACAACAAAAAGATGCCTTGTCTACAGTTCTACACCACAACATGCTTTTGGCTAAACACACCGAAGGTTCAGTTTCCTCAATGAGGAACATACTAGGCAGTGCTTGGCTAAGCAGGAGACTAGCTCTAGCTCCAACTTAGCCAAGAACCTCCCAAACAAGTTGCTCTAGTGAAGATTCAAACCAAAAAGAATACTGAAGATTCTATATAGAGTAAGATTTCACCATATTGGCTGAAATGCTGTCAGGATCGCTACAGAACATAGAACCATAAGGAGTCTGGGTGGAAACTAAGAAAACACTAGGTCACTGGCTAATTAAAAGATGTTAATCATCCAAAGCCTCTCAAGTCGGTACTTCTCTCCTCCAACTGTTTTTCATACGGATGAAAACATCTCTTTCAATGGTTCCCTTGGCATTTAGAAAACTTTACCCCACTGCTTCAGTAAAGTTCTAAGCTACCAAAAACCCTATACCAGCAATTATTTTCAATGACCAAGTATATTGCACTATGAATAAGCAAGTATATGCTATCACGATTCACGATAGCTAAATCATTAGCTGAATGAGGTTGGTATTCAAGCATACTAAAAAGGGGAATAGTCCACTAAATATCAAAACCTAGCACAAGCAATTTACATTCCACTCCTCAAGGTTATAAGCAGTGGAGCCATGAATCGAGCAAATCGAAACGGAGCCTTCTTTAAATAGAAGAAGTAAAACACTGTTCATATAGAGATGAGATAGCACTATAGCAGTTTGCAAGCATACTCGTTTATGCTAGTTTTAACAAGACTTTGGGAGCAATTTAAAGCCTAATACAACATAAATAACGAGACATGCCAAAGCATGTTACCAACATCATAAACACAAAGCATGTAATCAAAATCAGAAATTTTACTAGCACATAGTTTTAAGTATTCAAACATCCTGCAGGCTGCCAAAGCAGCATTAACATATCAAAGTAGACATCTTTCTCTGGAATTCAATATAAAAGTTTTCACTAGCATAAAATCTATCACCTTTTATAGAAAGCCCAAATGGTGAAATTCGCATCCTCATGAAGCTCAGTTCCAGCTCGAAGGCCAGAAAGCATGGATACCATAACCGGTCTTCCAATTATCCAAGTACACCACCTTCTTCACTGCCCAAAACGAAACAAAGAGCGCTGCAACCATAGCAGTTCGCTGCACATTGACATTCCTCACTGTAACAAGCACGCGTGTAAGGAATGCCAGCAACAACCCAACAATGGTGTACAAGAACCCAATGGCGAAACCCTCTGTTCCGAGCTGCATTCCAGAGCCCTGGTAGAAGAAAATGAGCTTAGTCGGGTCATTCCGGTCCGCCAAGAACATGGGCATCTTCCTAATGATGTTGTGCATTGCGCCGGAGACGCTGAAGAAGTAAACGAAGACTGCCCCAGTCAACCAAATCCTGGGTTCGTGAAGCAAAGTCTTGCCGTTGATGATCTTCTTCACGATAAAGGGTGTCCAGATCAACCACGCGGCGATGGCGAGCATAATCTGGTTCCTGGAGAACATCGGAGGCCGTTGAATCGGACCCACTGCGAGTTTGGTCTTGGCCTCGATGAACTCGGACATTGACTCGGCCAATCTCGCGAAATCGCCCTGCTCCATTTGCTGGGACTCCTTCGGGCTCTGATTGGGTCCGATTAGCCTAATGTGGGGAAGCGAATTGACTCCGAATTGGCCGAAGCTGTTCTGGGAATCTTGAAACTCGATGTCGCAGAAGAACAATTTTGAGTGAAATGGCGAAGATGGGTCTGCGTTGTTTTGGACGAACGACGAGGCAACGAGACCGAACTCATTGCGGAGGTCCGTGAGGTGGAGCTCCTGCTTTTCATGGAGCTTTGCGGCGTCGAAGAAAATGAGGACCCAATAGGGTCGTGGGGTTTCGGTGGAGGTCAAAAAGCGAGAGACTGATTGGTCGTTGAAGCGGATCACGCCAGATTTGGATCGGGCCTGGAGGGATTGGAGCTCCGAGACGAGGTCCGAGCTGGATTGGGATGAGGCGGTGAGGAAGAGGAGGGTGATGATGAGGAAGACGAGGGGTGATTTTGGAATTGGAGCCATTGTTAGGTTTGGGGTTTGGTTTCTCCTCATAACAGAGAGGAAAGGGTTTTGCTTTGTGCAAAAGAAGAAGGCCTGAAAGAGAAGACTTGATTTTTAGTGTTGACTCTTGACTCTCAGAAGCTTACTGGAAGTTGGAATCAACGGCCCAGATGCTTTTGAATCTGTGATTGAGCTCGTGTAACGACATGTCGTTCAACAACGAGCAAAAGGTTTGAACTTTGAAAGATTTCATTATGTTAAGACTTGAATTTTCAGGGTCTTTATCGGTTCCTTTACATCAGAAAACCTGCGAATCATGATTGCAAAGCGTTCACTGCTCATTCAGTTGTGTCTTCTCATGTAAGGTTTATAAGTAGTTGCAGGAGGTTTAAGCCCCATCTTCAAGATTTCATGGCCTTTCTCTGCTCTTTTACCCAACAAAGCCCGCGAATCATCATTGTAAAGCTTTCACTGCTCGTCACGGTTTACTTGAATCCACATATCAAACGTTTATAAGTAGCTGTAGGAGGCTTAAGCCCCAATTTCAACATTTCATCATGAATTTTCATGGCCTTTCTCAGCTCCTTCACTTGACAAAGCCCGCGAATCATGATCGTAAAGCTTTCACTGCTCATCAAGTTGTGTCTTCTCATGTAATCAAACACTCTCACTGCTTCTTCAACCCTCCCTGCTGCAAAAAGCCCACCGAGAAGTACGTTGTAAGTTGTCACATCCAAACTGCCGTTCAGTTTTTCCATCTTATTATGCAATGCCATAGCTGAATCAATCCGTCTTCTAGAGCAGTAATGCCCTACTAATGAGGAACAACAAGTCAAATCCGGCAGTAGCCCTTTGTCCAGAACTAAATTCAACAGATCTTCTGCTTCTCTCCATCTACCCCTACCACATAAAAATGATATAAATCCAGACAATTCTGATGCACAAGGAGTAAACCCTCTTCTTATAACATCCATTAACAACTCAAACCCTTCCTCAGATCGCCTTTCCTTCGAAAGAACATTTGCAAATGCATAATAACTACTATCATCCACTACAATGCCCCTTTCACAAATCATACGATAGACCCGAATTGCTTCTATTATTCTCACTTCTTTAGTCAATGCCTTCAGCATACATCCATAAGTAGCATTCTGCAATTCAGTTTTTTCATCACATGCTTTCTCAAAGAACATCTCTGCAGCATAAGTTTTGTCCAAGTCACAAAGCTTCTTAACTATTGAATCGTATTCGGATACAGGACTCTGGGAAAGCAATTTATTCTCTACCATAATCCTCATTACCCTTTCAACCACTCCCACATCCCCAAGTTTACATGCTCCATCAAGAATAGAGCTATAGGTACTAAAACCAGGGTCCAATTTTCCATCACTCATCTTGTCTAAGTGGTAAAATGCAGCATCAAAATTCCCACTTTTGCTATAACCATCCACAAGAAGATTATGAAACGGAGAATCACAAACACCCAAATCCACAAGTCTAAGAATTCTTTCAAATTTCCCATCTTTACAAAGAAACTGAGCAACCAGTGACCATGTAAATTGGTCTGGTAAAACCCCATTTCTGATCATAACCCCATAGAAACACCAAGCCAATCTAATCTCATTTTCTTGCCTCATAGCATTAAGTAATGCATTGCAGGCTAAAACTGAAGGCACACAACCAAGAACACTCATTTCTTTATATACTTCTATGCCTTCTCTATACAAACCCTTTCTTGAATAGCAACCAAGTACAAAACTTAACGCAGTGGATAGAGAATCTGTACCTTTACACGCTTGTGTCATGGACTGTACAAGCTTGGGAACAGGGTGGGTCTGAATCAGTGAATCCAAGATGGGTTTCGCGGGTCGAATAAGGCCCGACCCGAGTGAGAGTTGGATGATTTGGCAGTGGGATTTGAGGTCTGGTTCGAAGCGTAAATTCGACTTGGCCCAGTTGAAGAAATCTAAAGAGAGTTGTGGGTTGTTCTGGGTTTTGTGGAGGATTTGAAGAAAGAGAGGAGGGGTTAGTTTGGAGAGGTTGAGGTTTTGGAGGATTGGGACCCAGTTGCGTCGTTGTAAGAGAATTGATGAGATTTGGGAAGCTAGCTGAGCTTGTTTGATTTGGGTTCTCCAAGTGTTTGAAGTTGTGGAAGTGGTTGTTGAATAAGCTTTGCGAAGAAGAAGCAGCATTTGGTGTTGAAGTGGCTTTGTTCTGCTTCAACGTTTTGCCGCAGAGAAGTAGACTGTGGAAAGAAGTCGAAATATGGGCTTTGGGCTTTCAGATAAAATAGGGCTCTGGGCTCGAAAAGCAAGATTTCTGGGTTGGCTGGAATTGAGTACAAAGTAAGCCCAAGCCACACCAAGAATTTTTCTTGAAGAGAACCAAAAAGATGTCAATGACTAACCTGAATTTTCATGACCCACATACTCCAAGTCCATCCTGATTAGCCAGAAAAGACTGAACAAGGTATTTTCTACCTTTCAAAATTAGCCAATGAAGCCAAAAATATTTAACAAATGAACAGCTGCCTTTTCCATTAATAATAATCTCCTCTATTATTCCCTATCAGTTGCCGACCTAGCATGTAAATCTATCCAAGTCAATGTTTCTAAGTTTCTACTGAAATCTACTACTATTGATTATTATACTTGTAGCTTGGTTGCCCACATGAGAGTGTTTTTAATTTTCCAAGTCGTCTTTCTAGTATGATGGAAAAACTGGAAAGTGGAAAGACATTGTTTATCATATTCATTGCAGGTTTGTAGCATATCTTTCTTTTTTATTGGTTGTGGTGTTTAAGCATCTTGGTCATGTTTATTACCAAGAAAGCAACCTCTAATTGGGGGCAATTTTCACTACTTCCACTAAATATTCTTGTTTAGTGTGACTTACTGTGTATATTTCCCACACAAACAAAAGGAAACCGACAGAAAAAGAATCCCAAAGTAGTGTGGAAAAGATACTACGGAGAAATCTTAGGCTTTTTAGGGTGCTTTTCCTTGTTTAATTGACCAAAGCTGATTGCAGCTTCATTTTAATCTCTCCTTTAATCCTTCTCTGCTCACTGTAAATAGGGACTTGACATCGATCTCTGTCTAAGATTGTTTTTCACTGTTATATTTGATACTAATTCGTAGAGAATTCCTACCATGCTTCGGAGTATCACTTGCTCCGAAACATGGTAAAAGTAAAACGACTCTAGTAATCAACGGTATAAGTTGCTGCATTTACCGACAACCAAATCCAGTTGTCTTAGATCCAAAAACTTTCGATTATTGAATGATCAATCACATTCCATCACGTTCCTATATGCAACACATGACCCCACATCTATTTTTCATTCTCCCAGTTGCCAAAGTCCATTGGATAGCAGCCTGTCTTCTTCAGAATGCTTTCACTCTTGGGGTTTTTTCTCAAATTTATTTACCCAATTCTCTTTTAAGTCAATAAGTTGTAGTGATTTTTGGGCATTTTAGCCTTTGCCATACATAAGTGATAAGTCATATGCAATGATTAAGTAGACAAAGCAATGTGAATACTTTGGCTTCCTGTTTTAGCCTTTTCCCCAAGTCATTTTCAAATGGTGACCACCATTTATTAATGCACCGCTCTTCTTCCTCCTGAGAAGACAGCTGAAATAAGCTCCCAATCTCAGCTTAGTTCTCTGCCTCCAAAGTCTTTAACCCAAAATGAAAACAAGGGCATCTTCTCCGATGCCCAATATTATTCTTTACATTGCTGTTTTCATGGCTGCTGCTTGTTGTTCTTCATCTGTAGCAGCTGCACCATCAACTTCTTTCGAAGATAATTTCGATATAATGTGGTCTGAGGACCATTTCAAAACCTCTGCAGATGGGCAGATCTGGTATCTTTCCCTTGACAAAGATACAGGTAAAAAGATTGAAACTTTGAATATCAATCATTGCAAAGACTAGTTTCAATTTTTGATCAGTACTAAATCAAGTAGCTCTTATTGAACAGGTTGCGGGTTTCAAACGAAACAGAGGTACAGATTTGGCTGGTTCAGCATGAAGCTCAAGTTGGTTGGAGGCGACTCTGCTGGAGTTGTGACAGCTTACTATGTAAGTCCCATATTTTTACTTCATTCATTTATGGAAGTAAATCATACTATGCTATGTCTGTGTTTGTGTTTGTACAATTGTACTTGCTTTTTATGGTAAAATTAATGTAGTTGAAGCTATTAAAATGGTGCAGATGTGTACTGAAAATGGAGCAGGGCCAACCAGAGATGAGCTAGATTTTGAGTTCTTGGGGAATAGGAGTGGACAGCCTTATCTGATTCAGACAAATGTTTACAAGAACGGAACTGGTAACCGTGAGATGAGGCACATGCTTTGGTTTGACCCCACTGAGGATTATCATACCTATTCAATTCTTTGGAACAATCAACAGATTTTGTGAGTCTCTCTTGGCCTTAACAAGTTTCTCTTTTATAGCTATGATCCATCTATTTCATCATCCAGCTCATATATACCTTTCAATTTATATCTGCTGGCACTGTAGCATAGTCACATGCTGCTGCAACTCCCAAAGAGACGTAGTGTGTCTGTCACAGAGTCACATGCTCCTGGTTCTACAACTACTACTATGTATTAGTACCATAAATCTCTGAATATTAAGCACTTAATTAAGTAGCATATTGATGAAAAAACATACACAAAAATTTATCTTCATCGTTCATCACTCATGCATTTCATCAAGCATCTTGCTTAATATTTAGACTACACACGATGTTAAATGTCAAATATTCAACCAGAAACGGAAATCGTAAAATAAATTGACACATTGACACGAAGAAATTCATTCAATTGTTTAGTTATCTTATTTCTAACACAGTCTTGCAATGGATTTTGCCTGCAGGTTTTTTGTGGATAAAGTTCCCATTAGGGTCTTTAAGAACAATGGCGAAGCAAACAACTTCTTCCCCAATGAGAAACCCATGTATTTGTTCTCAAGCATATGGAATGCAGATGAATGGGCAACAAGAGGAGGGCTTGAGAAGACAGACTGGAAAAAATCACCATTTGTGTCTTCATACAAGGACTTCAATGTTGATGCGTGCCAGTGGGAAGATCCATACCCTAAATGTGTGTCCACAACAACAGAGAACTGGTGGGATCAATATGATGCTTGGCACCTCTCAGATTCTCAGAAAATGGACTATGCTTGGATACAAAGAAACCTTGTTGTTTATGATTATTGCAAGGATTCTGAAAGGTTCCCAACATTGCCAGTGGAGTGTCCATTGAGTCCATGGGAGTGATATTGTGAAATTCTGTAGTTGAGTCTAAGATGTGTATTTGTATGCCATCATTGATTTTTTTGGTTATGGAATTTTCTATTAGATTTATTAAATTGAATTTGTTCAATAAAAATATTTATTTCAGCCCAATTATACCATGTAAATGATCTTTTCTTCTCCGAGTATGAAAAGAAGTGGAATAAAGACATCCAAAACTAATTTCATGACATGTTTACTGATCTAAAAATGAAAACTTCATGAACTAGCGACAAACTCCTCTAATATTTACTTATTTGCGATGAAGGATGAAGGATGAAGAAATCAAACATTCATGAAGAAATAGAGATAAGATTACATATTTCCTGTTCATAATCTAATTCATTAAGAAAATAAAATTTTAGCTTAATGTTTTATTTGTACCCCACTCACACTCATGAATTGAAATAATTCTTATTATTTTCATATTCATTACGTGGGAAGAGAAACGACTCGAGATTAATTATTCTTTCATCAATATGAGTTGTCAATCACTATGGATTTACTTATGAATTTTGTTATGATGCCGACTTATTTTTTAGTTATTTGTGTTAAGAAAAGTTGAAAATTCATGGATTTAAAGAAAAGAAAAATTGAAAAAAAATAAAATTGAGTCGGCATAAAATTTCACGGTTGCGATTAGCTATATACCCCAATTTTTTATAAAAGGACGGTCGAGATCAGCCAACTCATATTCTCATAATGTTTTATACCGCAAAGTGAGATTCACAGGGACTTTTATAATTGGTTAGATTGCCGAGCCTAAAACGGTGAGTTGAACTGCGAGACCAACGAGCAGAGGACTCCCAAAATCCCCAAAAGTTCAAATTAGGGTTTCTTTCTCCGGAGTGAAAATCCCAAGTCGAAGGGCAACAACAAAGAATGGTGTGCGACAAGTGTAAGTTTCTCTTAATCGATAATCAAATTCTCTGCAAAGCTGTTATCTTTTTTGGAAAATTCGAAATCTAGAGATTGAAATCAAATGACGCAGTTTCTGAATTCCGATCGATATTCTAATTATTTTCAATAATTTGCTGAGTTTCGTTGATTAAATTTGTTAATATATAGGTGAGAAGAAGCTTGCAAAGGTGATAGTGCCAGACAAGTGGAAGGAAGGTGCCAGTAACACCACCGAAGGCGGCGGCCGTAAAATCAACGAGAACAAGCTCTTATCCAAGAAGAAAAGGTACCATTTTTTTTTTATTTGATTTTTTTGCTTTGCCCAAGTACTAAATTTGTTGGTTATGTGTGTATATGTGCATATGTCTGTATTCTATTGGCAATCAATGACAGCTAGTCTTTGTATTTGCAACTTTAGCGCTTAAGATTATAGAATGTTTTGTGATTTCATTGAACCTTTTGTTTCTATCTGGGATTTCGCTTATATCGGTTTTTGGTCTATGGCCATGATTGTTCTAGATCAAGTTTTTAAACTATTGTTATATGGATGTTATATGCTAAATATATATTATAAGTAGATATAAGCGAAATCCAAACTTGATCTAGAACAATACAGAGAATAATGAGCAACAGATAGATGTTATTTGCTAAGTAGGTTATGAGATTGAGGTATTTGCAAATTGTGTAGAGGACTTGTGCAGTTATCCCAGAGATACATATGTACAGTATCTGAGTCATATAATGCGATGTCGTTGACCAGTTGATGAGGTTAAACATTCATTATACATGTGTACAATAACAATATAAGTTCTCCATCAACCACTTATTAGTTATTTCCAATGCAGATTGTTTGTTTAGTACATGTGGTCATATGCTAATTCTTTTTGTAACTGGATTCTGATGCTTAGGTGGAGTCCGTATGGAACTACCGGAAATACCAAGTGCATTATTTGCAAGCAGCAAGTACACCAAGATGGTAAATACTGTCACACCTGTGCTTACTCTAAAGGTAGTGTTTCTGTTTGTTGATCTAGTTGGTTTGTCAGCTTTGAGTAATGCAGGAAAGTCTGATGTATGCGATTTTTTTGTTTTTTGCAGGAGTTTGTGCAATGTGCGGTAAACAAGTACTTGACACCAAGTTTTACAAACAAAGCAATGTATAATGCAAACCAAATGTTGGTTGACTCTGTGTGCACTTTGATTCATAGCTAAATTGTCTATTTGATATATGGTACTGTCATATCTGTAATCCGGAATTGCAATGTTAACCTTTAGTTATGACATGTACTGATATTAATCTTTGATCATTGATGTCTTGTATAAGCTATCTGATTACGCTTGCGGGCTTTTCAATTTTACATAGGTATATGAATGTATTTTGATTAAAGTGAACATAGGGCTTATTTACTTTGGCTTACCGCATAGCTCTCTATACGATATTACAAGTATATACATGTTTACCTGTGTGTACATAGGGTGCCTATTTGCTTTTGCTTTCAATTTTGTTTTGCTTGTCCCTTGTGCTGTATATAAAATTAGGATGCTTCTCAAACAATACATCTTATATTGCTAGACTATTTTACGATTGATAATATACCTGTACGAGTATGTGAGTGTGTTACTTTCACACAACTAAGTTCGGAGAGTTTGCTATGTGCACGATTTTGGTGAATGTAGGAAGAGCAGATTGCGTGAGAAAGGAGATAATCTTTGACATTGGCATATGTAGTGGGGAGGTTACCTTGCCATGTTTCCTCTATTTCTCTCCAATTATTCCTCGATCACCTTATACTATGTTATATCATTCACTATGTTATATAATATGCTCAAAACGAGAGCTCACCAACTAATTAACTAAATTAATTGTGTGACTTTGCTTCTTTAATAAAAGATTCTCCTTATTGGCTACTCTACTCAATCATCCAGACTAGGGTATAGTTTATGAAGGAAATAAATTTTTTGGCAAATTATTCATTGTTGGTGCTGAGGCGAGGGCTGCGAGTTTTGAATCCATTGGATATAATGATATATAGAAGATAATTGTGCTGTAAAACTAGTTGAACTCCCTTCCATAGATGTAACTGTTGTAATTGAGTTTAAAAGTACATGATAGATTCTGATGTACTTGATGCCAATTGTTTGGGTACATAATTTGTTCCCAAATGGGTGTTGAACTGTTACGTACTTATAGTCAGGAATTTTGAACCAATTCTAACATCTGGGTGTTGAAATCAGACTGAGAATTTGCAACTTTCCAAGACTCGTAAACCAATTATGTGATCAAAGGTCTTTGGCTTTTGATTTCCAACCAATTTCTGGACCCTGCTAATCAGGAATCATCGTTTGAAACCTGATATATTTCATTGGGGAATGAGGAGAGGATAGGGCGGAGACAGTTGTGATCTGCCCCTAACCCACCCCAACTACACAAACGATAATAAACTAATGAGAAAAACGACAATCACAATATGATCATCGGGAGAGAAGGAATTGATTCTAAATAACACTCATTCCCATCCCAATCGCCAATGCCAAGCTTGGGGTTTAGGGTCTAAAGCAAAACATCGGGAGAGGAGGACAAAAGAATTCAGATAGCTGACATCAAAGGTAAGAATATAACCTGTAAAACATGTAAGCTTCTACATATAGCCAAGAATCAAAACACAACCCACCACCAAACCAAATATCTGCTTTGGCGTCAAAAGGACCTCGAGTGTCCTTGATCACAACGAAGAGCTGTATCATGCACTCATGTGCAATCAAACAAACAGGAATATAAATGCAAATTATTACACACAAGTTCCAAATTTATTTATAAAACCAACAGTACCAGGAGATTAAACTCGTCCAAATACCTCAACAGGGAGGCAATAACAAACATGAAAGTAAAAATACTAACCTCAGCAAGGAGGCAATTAAAGTACCATGAAATTTAAAACATAAAACACTTCGCTGCTGCTTTGAAACCACCATTCAGAGACCACCACGGAGACGGAGGACAAGGTGAAGAGTCGACTCCTTCTGGATGTTGTAATCAGCCAGAGTCCTTCCATCTTCCAACTGCTTGCCTGCAAAGATCAACCTCTGCTGATCTGGAGGAATCCCTTCCTTGTCCTGGATCTTGGCCTTGACATTGTCAATAGTGTCCGAGCTCTCCACCTCCAAAGTGATGGTCTTTCCGGTCAAGGTCTTCACAAAGATCTGCATGCCACCCCTGAGACGCAGCACAAGGTGAAGGGTAGACTCCTTCTGAATGTTGTAGTCAGCAAGAGTCCGCCCATCTTCAAGCTGCTTCCCGGCAAAGATCAACCTCTGCTGGTCTGGTGGGATCCCTTCCTTGTCCTGGATCTTAGCCTTGACATTGTCAATGGTGTCCGAGCTCTCAACCTCGAGAGTGATGGTCTTCCCTGTTAGGGTCTTGACGAAAATCTGCATACCACCACGGAGACGCAAGACCAAATGGAGAGTGGACTCCTTCTGAATGTTGTAATCAGCAAGGGTGCGGCCATCCTCAAGCTGCTTTCCTGCAAAGATAAGCCTCTGCTGGTCTGGTGGGATACCCTCCTTGTCCTGGATCTTAGCCTTGACGTTGTCAATGGTGTCTGAGCTCTCAACCTCAAGGGTGATGGTCTTTCCGGTCAAGGTCTTGACGAAGATCTGCATACCACCACGGAGACGAAGCACCAAATGAAGGGTGGATTCCTTCTGGATGTTATAGTCAGCAAGGGTACGGCCATCCTCAAGCTGCTTTCCGGCGAAGATAAGCCTCTGCTGGTCTGGGGGAATGCCTTCCTTGTCCTGGATCTTGGCCTTGACGTTGTCAATGGTGTCAGAGCTCTCCACCTCAAGGGTGATGGTCTTTCCGGTCAGGGTCTTCACGAAGATCTGCATACCACCACGTAGACGGAGGACCAAGTGAAGGGTTGACTCCTTCTGGATGTTGTAGTCAGCAAGGGTTCGGCCGTCCTCAAGCTGCTTGCCAGCAAAGATCAGACGCTGCTGGTCTGGGGGAATGCCTTCCTTGTCCTGGATCTTGGCCTTAACGTTGTCAATGGTGTCAGAAGACTCCACCTCGAGGGTGATAGTCTTGCCGGTGAGGGTTTTCACGAAAATTTGCATCTACAAGAGACAAAATAACATAAGAACTCGATTCAACATAACAAATTTGCTGATCCATAGTCAAAAGCTTGAAAGATTTGTGATAATTTGTAAAAACCTTCCTACCCAAAACAAACAAAATATCAACTTACAAACCCTAATTCCTTCCGATATGCTTTGACAGAATTTTGCATATACACAAACGCAATTCAAAATTCCCTTACAAAATTCACGAGTAAAGAACAATAACCACAATCTAAACCTCGTAAAGGAATTAATTTCAATTATCAATTCAAGATTAAGATTTTACTTTACCTAAGCAACAACGTGTAGATCTACCAAAATCGAATAACAAAAAAGCCCTAATCTGTATATGATTCATCAACAATAACATCACAGGTGAACCTACCATGTATTTTGGATAGATCTAAATGAATAATCACAAGCTCTGAACAGAATCGGTAAAAAAACCATCACATCCCTTCGAAGTTCCACAATTAATTAACAATTATTATTTTAATAGATCCAAATGATTGATCATAAATTCTATAACAATCGGTTCAAGAAAAAGCCCTAATACATATAGAAGTCATCATATTCCTTCAAATTTCATGAATTCATTAACAGTAACAACACATGCAAACCTAACACATAGTTTTCACAGATCCAACTGATCGATCATAAATCTCAAAAATCAAAAACAAAATTAGGCAGGAGAGAAAGAGGAGACGACGATACCTTGAGAGAGATTGAAAGGGATTTCAAGTGGACTGAAGCAAAGCGAAACGAAGCGATATAATGGATGAAGAATTGAGGAGGCTGAGGCCCTTTTTTTATAGCAGAAGAGATGGGAGAGTCGGTCACGCAAAGGAAGAGGCGTGACGAGGAGGTCCAATTATTTCGAGACACGTGTACGGATGAGATGCCGATGACCCGGCTTAGACGGCAAGGTTTGGTATCAAGTCGTTTTCGGAGATAATATCGAGGGAAATTACCTCATACGACTCAATCATAGCCTTTTTAGTGGAGGATAACGGGGTCCTCACGGCGTTACCTTTCACGGTATTAGTATTTTATTTCTATTTTATCTCTCCAAAAAATATTAAATCTAATTTAAATGCAAGTCTAGGTATGAACTTTAACTTTGACTCCTTTGCAAATGCAATAGGATTCTTTAGTTTCAATTGAAGATGGTTATGACTTATGAGAGTTTGGAGAACTTGGTAAGGGTGATCCTTTATTTGAACCTTAATTTTTGCCATCATAATAAGAACAACACGACTTTTATTCATGATAATTTAAATGATCTAATCTAATATAATAGTGTCAATTGAGCAAATGTGAGTACATAAAAAAAAAAATTGTGGTCTAATAGTCTAATAAAGTAATATTTACAAAATAAATCATTTTCATACATCTCACAATATACATAAAAACAAAATAACATGAGAAATCAATATAATTGGTATGTTTTTGAATAACCCAAAGTACAAACACAATGTCAAATGAACTTTCCCACTAATTATGCAAGTCAGCATGATTAACAGGGTTAATTGTGGTATACAAGAGGTGTATTATATTTCAAGTGGTTATTTTTTTAGAAAGTGTGCAAGGTATGACTTTAGCAAATTAGGACTAAATGTAGCAAATTGTAATACTTAACTATTTAACATGTAATCATAGTCTTAATTATTCCCCATCTTAACAAAAAGAAAAGTCATGGTGCCTACTTTTATACAATAAAAAAAAAAGACTGGTATTTCTAGGCTTCTAGGATCCACCGGTGACGCTCCCATTAAAGATTTCAATAGTATCACCCTGGCTGACATGGTGCCACCTAAACGACTTGTCGTCGTCCATCACATTCTGTTTATAGATAAAGAAGTAACTCTCTTGCGGCAGATGAAAATGTAGCCTCTGGTGCAACTTCTGCAGCTCCTTCCTCAGCTCCCCTACATTATCTGATGCGTTCACCTCCACCGGAATCTTCTTAGTCCCGCACTTGGGCAGCACCATCAGCTTCAACTTATTTTTTGACCCCGGGGACACCACCATTGCCCCAGCAGCTGAAGCAGCTGTTGGGGATGGTCTCAAGCTCACCTCAATCTCTGCATTGTCTGAAAGCTCACATTCACGCAACGAGCGATGATCGTGTAATTCGTTACCGGTGTAATGAAGCACCAAACGGCTGAGAGGAACCGGCTCCATGCCTTGAATCCTTTCCTTCAACTTGGTGACGGTATCGTTTAGGTCCATTTCTATGGGGACATGCATTTTGGACGTGGGAGTCTTCACATTGAGCTGGATTTTCTTGGGTGGGGATGAGTCTTCCAGCTTGACATTGGTAGCGTGTTTATCGGATTTGGAGGCAATAATGAGCTGAATCTTGGAGTTGTGGAGGATTTCACAGTAGGCAACGTCGTGTTCGTCATGGAGGACTTGGCCATTGAAGACTAGGGTTTGCTGGGAAATGGGTATTCCTTGGTATTTCTGAACCTTTTCTTTGATCTCTAGGACAGTGTCGAAGTAACCGACTTCAATGGAGAAGGAGGGTCTTCCTCTTTGGGGCTCAAATTCCACATCCATTTGGTTGTGAGGTCAATCATTTCGCCTATGTCTATATTTATGTGTAACTGTATCCGATATTATCTTGCATTTTGATGAGGGTTTAAATTCTGGATTTATGATAGAAAAAATCAAGGAACGTTATCCGTCTAATGTAATCTTACGGATTTCCAGGCTTTAATATTTGAATGTTATAGTTAGCTCACCTAGCTGTTACGGTTGTGGATTTAGATTGTAACAAAAAATTCTTATCCAAAACTTTTACCAAGAACAGGTATACTTATCTTAGAGTAAATGTAATTCAAAATTTCAAATTACTCCCATATACGTTTCTTCTTCCCAAGCTCTGGTTTGATACCTATAGCCTATAGGCTCTCAAATCTTGTCACTGTTCAAATTGGCCAACTATGTTGTTCTTTTTTCTTAATTAAACATATGCTTAAACCTATTGGCTATATTTGATGATGACATCTTGTATACTTATGTAGCATGGTTCTGAGGATGGTTTGGAGGTATTAGGAAGCATAAGAAAATACTGGAACCCATCAAAATATGAAAAATTGACGAAAGCTATACAAGAAGTTACATCCATTAGAGGTTTCTTCCTCGGCAGCTCACAATTGAACAGTTGAGCTGAGAAAGAAGCCAGGGACATGGTAGTTAAATGTACACAAGATCTCAAGAATCTTGAAGTGCTGCTGCATACAGCTGAACCTGCCGCGGCCAAACTTGACCATAAACATCTTTCTTGGTATATCGCCGGTCCCATGACCAAGGAACATCTGGTGAGGAGATAAAACGAAGATTCATATGAAGAATGGGAATGGAATGTTACTAAATAAATGTAGGCAGAGGAAGTAACCGACCTTGGGTAGTGTACGGTTGAGGAGGGAGTTCATAAGGCACAGGCAATGTGATTACTTCAGATGATGAATCTGTGTTCCTGTTTCCTTGCCAGTTCAGAGTCACTAGTTTATTTCTCCCCGCTTCCGAATTTTCAGACTGCACACATTTATCCTGAAACTCAATCGAATTAAATATTTCTACTTTCCTATGTAAAATGGCGAGGGTGTAGCTATTACCTTGGATGGAACCCCATTACTGGTACAAGAAAATCCAGAACTTCGTGTTTTATATGGTAGAAACAGCACCCCAAGCTGTAATGATCCAAACAAGGTCAACAAACATATAATATCAAAGCTTTGGTAGGAGCAAGAATACTAGTCGATTAGTATAGAATGGGTAGAGTATAATTCAAATGAAATATATCCTTCGACATATTCCTCTAGGTTCTCATACGAATAGGACCTGCAGTGACTATATTCAAACAGCTTGAGAAATTTCTTTTTCCAAAGATGCACATCTCAAGTTCAAAATTGGGCAAACTAACTGAGCAAATGCCAAAGAAATTTATTCTCTCATTGGCTTATATCCTAAGACTATTGTGAAGCCTGCATTCACTAATATTAAATCCGAGCTTCTAGATTATATGATTCTGATATACCTACCTCATAAGAACGGATCATGAATTGAGAATTATTCTTCTGGAGAGCTCCCCAGGCAGCTTTGCTAAGATTTGCTGATGTTAGCAAAAACCAACTGTAGGGAAAATGTAGAAATTCAAAATTACTGCTGGAAATGAGCATGACATGCAGGGTAGGGTATGCGCTATTTAAAAAATAATAATAAAACTAAAAAAAACATAAAATTAAAAACAAAAAACCCCAGAAAACAGAACCAATAGGTCTGAAATGAACTCTTACGCAAGTTTCTGACCATTGTAACGAGTGAACGTCTTTATATGTGGCATTGCACGACTGAAATGAACAGGCAGAAGTGTCGGTGTAAATTTATAGAGTTTCTAACTAAGCATTTCAGAGTCTAAGATACTACTAGAAAGGAAAGAGATACCAGCGGCCAGTGTGGCTTGCCATCCATCTTGCCCAGTACTTCTTCAAGAAGTCTTTCTCCACATTCTTTACTGGACTTGGAACGGCATTTCCAGCAGCATAACCCTGGCAAAGAGTGTAAGCCAATAACAGCAAACCAGTACTCACTTATCAGTTGCATAACCGAAACCAAGAAGCAGAATATAGAATCTAATTTACAGTGAAGATGTTGGTCACAGAACAAGTCACTCCTTCCAGAAAATATTGTGTGCATATTAGGCTTTAGAACATCTACACATATGGTTGTTCTCTATCATAAAAATAACTTATAAGGACTAATCCTTAATTACCATTCTATAGAATTTTGTTATTGTATATCCAACATACAACTGTTTTCAAGTTAAACCTTCACCCACAAGTCACAACATGAGGTCTATAGAGACCTGAAAGCAAGGTCTATTCCAAAAGGTTCACAAAGAATGAGTCAATGACCTACTTGATAGTACCTCTATAGAGCATCTGACATCTTCTACTGTAGGCCATATTATAAGTGGCTCCCCAGGACCGAGAGGAGTTTTATCATCCGAATAACCTGATGACATGGAATATGCAAGCTCAGCCATCCATTTCTCATCCAAAGAACCTAGGGAGGAGAACTGCAACAAGGCAAGGATACAAAATAAATAAAGCTTTTGTCTAATGAGATATGCTTCGCTACTATTTCTGTTTTTCTAATTATTACATTCCATAAGCAAGGCAGTCTTCTTTTGTTTGAACCAATAGGCAAAGCAGTCTAGAGCATAAGTTTTAACTCATGCAGACTGTTTCATTCAATATATCTTGCAAAAGAAGCAACAAAGGGAAATCAAACCAAAAGCTAGGCCCAGAATCCCAAAAAATGGAGAGGAATCAAATGAAATAAATATTTGTGATAACACTAACACATTGCTTAATTGCTGCACCAAATCAAAAGAAGCACTCAGCGATGACATCCACCATCAACTACTGCAGGTACATTATATGAGTCAAGAAGTTGGGTAACCATACCTGATAAGCAAGAGGAGATTTCCGAAACTCTTTATCAAAAGTACACTCCTGGAGAACAGTACGTAGTTTCATATGTCCCCATTTTTTCATGTTGTTACCGGTATGATATCCAGGGACAGATGCAATTAGCCTCACCTGAAGATCACAGACACAGTCAAAAGATACACTAACCTCAACCAGAAATTACATATCATTCCACATGGCCTAATTTAGCATGCTTACCAAATAATTTATTGGACATCATACAATCCAAAACACAAATAAGAAAAAATCTTAAGAGGTTCAAGGAATAGAAAACACACTGCGGCATTTCTGTAATCGAATTTCTTGAAAAATGCCGGATTTATATTGAAGGTTCCCAAGGTAGCCAAATTAACAGAAAACTCAGGCCACTGTTGACATTCAACAAACAAAACAAAGAAAATGAATTAGCATCATTTAAAATCTATGAGTATGCATCTAGCCTAAACAATTTGTGCTCTCTGAGCACAAGGCCACATGCATTGCAAACCCAAATTCTCATTTACATTACCCACAAGACACCTTGAAACTATAGATATAGGATAATGGATAAAGTCAAGATTGTAAGAGGATACCTTCAGTGCACTGAGATAGTCAATTAAGTCATTTTCAAATCCACAACCTTTGCTTGGATTACTTTGATCTTTCCAGGGAAAATCTTGCATCCACAAACCTTGACTTTTGTTGTTCCAATCAACAAATATTAAATTTGCTGTATGTACAATTATTCTCACTCCTCGAGGATAAACAAGAAGCATGGCCTTTGAATGGTGTGTCCCAAATGAAATAGGCAATGGTGGTTTGTGTAGAATCCAATTAGCAGGTTTCTTTCTCTAAAACAGAGAAGTAAGAGATTAAAGTCCTTGTGCCTCCCAAAAAAAAAGGTCTAAGAGCATGACAGATATCAACATAGATAGAGCTAAAGCAAACCTTCATATAATCCAGTGTACCATCACCCTCACCATGAATAACCAATACATGCGGGATTTTTGAAACTGTTGGACATGCTAAATCCAGTGAAGAGAAAAAAAACAGAAGAGACAAATAATCAGAACCAAGCAGTGAAGAATAGAAAAGATGCTACCAAAATGCACTGATCAAAATAGCTTATACATGATAACATAATCTACCATCTAAAAGTACAAATATACATCTAAGAGTATTGAAGTAGTATATATGTTTGGCATATATATAAGGAAGAAGGCCCATATTTCAACAGGCAACACAATCAAAGGGATCAGGACAGCATACCAGGTATCAGCCAATCAAGGTCTACCATGTAATTGGAAAGGACAGCAAAGAGGATGTCTCCCTATAAAAGAATTAAAGTAGTTAACTTTCAATCCAAAACCAAAAATTCCTAATCAATCAATTTTTATACAGAATGTTTTGCATGCTGAATGTGAAACTATGGAGTGCATAATGGATGATAACACACGGCAACGCATGAAACATGAACAAAAGCTTAAAGAGGTATATCAACAAGCTGTGGTCATTACCTGAATCACATCACTTATAGAAACACAAGAGGTATTTGCCCACTGGGGCAGTCCTTGCACATTCAAAAGCCGAAATGTATGTGGTAGTTTATCATTAGGAACACGAAAATGGCGTATCGCCTCCACACAACGACCACCATCGTCCCTCTTAGACTGTGAATTCCCCTGCTTCACATCCCCCAAACTGCTTCCTTCCACCTCACCCTTCAAAGTCAAGAAAAATAGGCATTTCATTGGCCTCTTATAGTCACATTTCCCATAATCATCAAAAGCAAATTTACACCAAACTAGTTAAACATCAAAAAGAATGACACCTTAAAACGCTTCGAATTTGAATCATTCTCTTCACACCCTAATTGATGTGACCGCTTTCGACTCAACTCCTCAACTTCAACAGCCTTCCCTTCACAATTTGAACCCTTAATATGGCTATTACCAGACAATTTCTTATACTGAAACAGGTACTGCCCTGGAATCAGCTCTATAATATCACCATGGCGAATCGTCACACTATCTTTGTGATATAGTTTCTTCCTATCATTTCCAGAAGTAACAACAACCGGATTGCTTCCCTCCTACAATTATTAATCGCATTCATTCACTTAAAGCAATGATCTTTTAACTACTAAACAGACTAAAGCAGCAGTGAGGGAGTCATTTGGAGGTTAGTTTAGTAATTTACCACGACCAAATTGGCGGAGGCGTCAGCAGAGGCGGCGACGGTGAGAACGAGGTGGTTGCGGCTGAGTCGTTTGTCTGTGAGGGAAGGGGTGCTGTTGCGGCCGATGCAATTTATGCCCTGGGAGAGGGGTATTTTGGGGATTGAGGCGTCTTCTTGTACATAGTTGCTTAGAGGAACCAAGTGTCCTTGCTGCACAGAACAAAGAGAAAAGTAAGTTAGGCAAAAATGGATGCTGATAAATTGAGAAGTGAGGATTAGAGAGGTGAGAGAGTGTGAGGGAGAGACCAGAACGTCAGCCATTGGTGAATGCTTGGGTGCATGAGACCAGGAGGAACAGGAGTGAAGGAAAGAAGGAAATTTTGATTCGGTGTAGAGAGAAGCAGAGGAAGAGGACTGTGTTGGTGAATTTGGAGGCAGCTATGAATTTTATTTTATTTTTCATTTTTTGGATCAAATTGTTGTTTGGGCTCTTTCCTTTGATTCTTAAAAGTCCAGCTTGTATTGTGTATTCCTCCAACGGCGATAAATTAACACCAACTCCACGTAGTTATAGACTAGCTCCTTAATGGTATATCGACACAACAATATATCTAAAAGAATTTTGCCGATAAAACTTAAGATAAGTCAAGGTTCGATTTACTCCAATATAATTAAAAGATGAAGAAGAAAAAAAAATTTCTCCAAAGAATTTTGAAATCGGAGAGTTCAATAATATAATATGCTTCATGGGTTTTACAAAACCTCAATCCATATAAACCTCGCCTTATAGGTTTTTCTATACCAAGTTTTCACGCCTTCCAAAATACGATTTAGTAGTATAGTGGCTTGCAACTAAAATCCTAGTTAATACTTAATACTCTGCCTTCATAAACCAACTCCACCACTCAGCTTCAGCTACTTTTATAAAACTTCGGTCAGCTCTTCACATCTTGGTTTACTTTGCCGAAAAAGTATTGTCAGTATTTCGGGAGCAAAAGGTAGCAAAGGCAACAAAACTTGCTATCTTCTGCGCTTGGATTCTTTTCGCATCTCTGCAAGGTAGCTCTCCATGTTCGAACTTTCCCATAAACGTCTATTGATAAGATCTTCCTTTCGTGAGTCATCTGAAAAATCAACCCATTATTTGGTAAAGATTAAGTTAGATTGTAACAGTGAAGAACTGAAGAGTATGTATAGTCTGAAACTCAAAACCCAAGCCTTTGAATGGAAAAGATTAAGTTTGAACATCATAAACAGGTTTTTGATGTTGTAAGCATCTTGTATGAATGTATGATAGTGTTTGTGTAGCTAAACGTCCATTTGAAAATAAACAGATGATGAAACAAAGCTCATAGTCTCATACGTCCATCCCCCAATGGTGGTAGTCTAATGGGATCTTAAAGTTGATGACCCTTCTACCAACTTAAATCAAAAATCAAGACGCACTTAACCCCAACCAAATATATATTTCCTAATTTCCTTTACCCTTTACAAGAAAAAAAAAACATACGAATTGAAGTTTCTTACCAACATTTCTCCATGCATCAAGAGGCGCACTGAGGGATCTCTGTGTCAGGTAGGAGGCATCATCCCATGTATATGGAGCTTGTTTCACCTTGTATCTCCAGAACCAACAGCCATGCCATAATAACAGCTGAATCCACGAAAAAACTAATTGGTAATCCTTACAATAATTAACGTAAAACCAAGATGCACAAAATATGTCAAATATGAACTACCGCCATGGACATTATTGGTTAATACTCTTTAAAATTTCAGCATTTCTTGAATGGCAAGATGGGAATCTTAACCTTGCCAATAGTGTAGGGTAGCAGTATAAAACGGACACCAAGAAGATCCCACATGGAGGGTTGCTCAGCTCCCTTGATCTGCAACTCAAGATCTTTGCTAAGATCTTCATCCATTTTCCTGTTGACGAAAAGTCAGCATTAGCCTAATTGATTAATACTCAAAAGGAACGAAAAAAAGTTTAAAAGTACAAGATATTCAAAACTCCATACACATGGGCACACAACCAAGTTTAAAAAGAACCATGCATTTTATTATTTCAGTTTGAAATTGATCAGAAGTTTATACTTGTTCGTCTGCTTGTTACTCTTCTTCTTATTTGTAGTCCCCCCACTACGCTCAAGTTCCAATTGCCGAAGTCTATTTTTGTAAGCAGGAGTCTTTTTAACCATGTCTACAGCCTACAATGACATGAAACATACAAAATGTCAAGAAAAAACTGAGAACTTTTGCAGCCTTGGATATCATGAAACAAATAATATGAATAAGTGAATAACAAAGTCCTGTAAGAATCCATCAGAAGTACAAGCCTTATTGCAATTGCCAATAGCATATTCTCAGAGTACAACAAGAATAGACTATAATATCTAGAACTGACATCTGTAAACGACATCAGTTATCAGAACACGTGTATCAAGGGCATTTGTGCAAGTTTTCTAAGCCTAATATATTGATATCCAGAAATCAAACATTACTGCATTGAGACTGGAGTAATGTAATGTTAAAAACATATTGATTTACCACGGTACCTGATTATACCTTGTCCACTGATTGAAATACTGAAATGCTGAAAGAACCAAAAGAAAGCCAACCAGGACAGCACGAGGATCCTATAAGATCATCAGCATGCAAACATTCTTAGGAATATAAGTAAAATGAAATTGGAGTGTCAACATAAACTAACATAGTCTGTTGAGACTAGGCAGAATATCAATTCATGATTTAAACAATGAAATTCTCTCACCGTTTTGTGACCGTAATATGCTTGATAGTAGCGAGCTGTATTGTAAAATACCTAGCAAAGAAAGAAAAAAAAGTGATAGGATTATTATTTCCACACATGTCTAACAGCTCAGAAGACTAACAAATTTTAACAGCAGAAAACTCAAATTCCCCATTTAAATTGGAATTATGGCATAATGAGTAATCACTAACATCAAAAATTCTTGTTTTCTGCACGCAACATCTTATATTGAAATATACCAGGATTAGTAGATAACAAACTCAAATAATCGGACACAATAGAACTGCAACCAAACATAATGATGAAGACCACAAAATGCTCCACCAGACTTATGAACAGACAATGGGACTCTTGACATTGCACTTGTTATAACCAGGTACTTATTGTTTATCAATAGAAGTACGGAATTGTTCAGAATTGTTATGCAACAAACTAACAAAGATCTAAGAAATAGCGACATAACTAGTAAAGGTCATCATATCTCTACCGAGCAGACAATGCATACTGCATAAGTAGTAAAGGTCAAATATTTATTACATTTTCAGCCTTTAACTCGGTGCCGACTAAGTTGTTCATAAATTTACCTCCTCTGGATGTGCAATTGCATAATCGTACTGCTCCCGTGAGGCCTCGTCCTTCAGAATCTGAAATGCAGCAATTACACCCCATTATCAATGGCACATAACAAGTCCAAAAAATCAAGCAGCTATGTATCAATTTCAATTTCAAAATGAGGCATCATTTTCTATAAAATTACATAATCCAAAGTACCTCATAAGCATTTGCAATTTTAACAAACAGCTTTTTCGACTCCGGATCCGGGTTTTTATCCGGGTGACTGAGAATTGATCACCAAAATGTGAAACAAAAAATTAAAACCTTATTCAATTACAAAAAAAATCAGCGTAAGAAGTAAAAAAGGGTATGAGACTCACTGTTTCAAAGAGAGCTTATAGTAAGCTTTCTTGATTTCCGAAGAGTTTGCGCTCTGCGTAACCCTACAAAAGCAGGTCAAACGTCGGTAAATAAACGTTAAAAAGAGGGGTAATTTGGGAAGGAGAAGGAAAATTATGGAGAGCAGAGCGGAGCTGAACTGACCCGAGGAGATCGTAGCAGTCGTCCTCATCGCAATAGATAGCCGTTGATGGAGAGATGAGAAGGCACAGCATTAGAGCTGAAACGACCGCGAACCACCGAATCGCTGCCGGTGGCGCCATGGCAACGATGGAGCTGTAGATTTCTCTGAAATGGTTTTCAGAGAGCTACCAAAACAGACTCTGCTTTCGAGTGTTTGACAAAAAGTGAAACAAATACACGCAAAAAACTTAGTCAACAGATCTGGAATTCAAGAAGTCTGAGCCGTCGGATTTGCATAACAATCATAAACTTACAACTAAGTAAACTACGTGTCGCTACGTATGAGTCGACTAGATCGAACTTGGAATTTTTTATAGGGAAAAAATCACCTTTAGTCCCTGAACTTTGACTCATTCAACACTTTCGTCCTTGAACTTTGAAATATATCACTTTAGTCCCTGAACTTTGAAAAAGACTATCACTTTCGTCCCTGACCGAAGTTTTCACCGAATAAACCTCCGATTTCGGCTAATTCGAACGACAACACATACTGGGCTTTGAAGCCCTCCTTGAGGCGAGTTCAACGGCTTTCGGCCACCACAGGCTTTCGGACTAAATTCGAGCCATTGTAGGCCGAATCGAGCTTAACCCCAATTATAAAAGTTACTCCTCTCATCCGTGAAAATAGGTTTTGCACCATTTTTTTCTGGTCAGGGACGAAAGTGATAGTTGGTGTTGAAGTTCAGGGACGAAAGTAATATATTTCAAAGTTCATGGACGAAAGTGTCGAACGAGTCAAAGTTGAGAGACTAAATGTGATTTTTGCCCTTTTTTTATACGTGCACACTTATGTAGGCCTATAGGGTGTTCGATCAGTTCGGTTTTTCGTTACTAACCGATGGCTTCAGTTTTGTATTTTTCAATATCGAAACCGTACCGCTTCGGTTCGGTTCGGTTTTGGTTAATTTTACCCACATTAATTTTAACAAATTGAACCATATTTTTTAACAAAATATTTACTTCTTCGATTTTAATTTTAAATAATTAGTACTAATCCTAATAAAATTAATATTCACTATTTTAATTTGAGCCGAATATCATTGAAAGACCAAAAATACAAGATAAATTTAAATCTTAAAAAAAAACTACATTTACAATAGGAAATTAAGGTAGTACTCGAAGAAATTAAAAGTTTTAATTAGCAATAAAAAAATTAAACACCTATGTGACTTAAAGTATAGTTAGAGTCAGAGACAATGATTTGGTGTTTGAGAGCCTACAATAGAAATTAAAGCTAATAGAATCAATCACATATAATAAAAATATAGATTTCAATTAATTATATTCTTGCGGTTCGGTTCGGTTTTTGTCAGTTTTTCTTAAGTTCTAACCGAAAACCGCAACGCAAGCATCGGTGCGGTTTGTCGGTTTTCAATACCAAAAAGTTCACCCCCCTACACTTATGTATCGGCTCAATAATAATTTCATTGGCTTCCGACATAGAGTAATGGTGTTGCTCATGCTATTGTTTGCTACTTTGCTATAGTGTTTGTAAGCGAGCTAGATCTATATTTTTTGTTAGAGGATTGACCTAATTGGCTCATAAATGAAATTTTATATGATTTCATTTGTAATGTCTAGTATACGGGGTTCTGTTCTATGTCCTCCCGGGTTGTATAATTTGGTTTTGATTGATGATATAGGTTTCAAGTAGCTTGGAGTCTGGTTTCCCTTGTCGAAAAATAAAAAATCTAGAATTTCAACAAATTTATCATTTATCGGTATACATATAGATTTGTACAGCGCGCAATAGCATGCTTCGAGT
The DNA here is from genome assembly GCA_029955375.1 of Rubus parviflorus. Lineage (NCBI taxonomy): Eukaryota > Viridiplantae > Streptophyta > Magnoliopsida > Rosales > Rosaceae > Rubus > Rubus parviflorus. The sequence continues at coordinate 1,190,614 of JARGGL010000003.1, forward strand.
TTTTCTATTTTTCTATAAACAAAGGAACAAATCTTACGTGAGAAAATGTGGTACATACAAAGAAATTTTGTCAAGCATAAATGTTAACTGGGCTAGCTCATCAAAATTAGCATTTGTGAGCAAGGTTCGTTCTTAGGTATGAATTAAACTTCCTTGGTGAGCTCCATACAAACAAGAACCAACAATAAAATGAGATGACAAAACTTTTATATTTTCAAATTAAGGAAACATTATCAAACAAATCTTTAATCATACAATAGTCGATTACAATACATTGACTAATTAAACAAGCTATGCTAGTAACAAAAAAAAAATACAAGCTATGATCACCTTTTCATTTTCTAATATAAACCCTAATTAAGCTTAGATAGTATAATTTTTATACCGCTTCATTCCCCACGCACAGATAGATAGCCTAATTGTTCTAGCAAAATTTATGTGTAGTGGCCTAATTAATACTTACTAGCTAATTAATTAAACAAGAAACCTAGGAAGGCCTATTTTAGAACCCAATTGTTTAACATCCTCTTGCACTTGGTGTCGATATTCCCCAAAGCTGAATTTTCTATAAACCGAGGGCTCGCAACAGCTCTCTATCACGGTGTCATAAGATGGACAAAAGAAATATGCAGTAGAAAATCGTTCCACTTGCAAATTCGTCACAACTCGATGTTGAACACTCTTGTACACATTGTTGCTCCATGCCTAGACAAGGAAAAAAAATAATGAGAAAGTCTCGACTTTGTTAGCTTGTATTATATAAACAAGAAAATCTTCTCTTGTTATATTGTCAACCTATCAATTTAACGTTCTTAATTATCGTCTTTTCAGCGAAAAAAAAAATATTCTTAACTATCGTTTTAAAAAAAGACAAGTATAGAATTGTGGTTAAACTTTTAGCTAGTGACAATAATTTATGCAATTAATTGGTGATCACCAAACTCTCAACCCCATCTGTCTGATTTTACTTGGGTGACAAGGTGTGAAGTGGCAAATTCATTAGTGTTCTTATCAACTATATTCAAGCAAAGGCATATATATGTATATATATACACTAGAAATATCCACACACTTGATGGGTGTGGGAGTGGAGGCAGTTACCTAAAGAGTGTGTAGTTATGCAAATGATTTATTTATTTATTTTAATTTTTTTTTCAATTTGTAGTTTGTCGTTTTCTGATTACTTGGTTTACAAAATATTTTAATATATGAAGGGTATTAACGTAAAAAAAAACTGTTATGATTGACAAAACCTCTTTCTTAAATATAATATAGATATATACTATACACCGTGTATATATACTTACAACTTGTTGCTAGAAAATACCACGCATATATGTACATTTTTATCAAACAATTAGAACAAAATATATATATATATATATATATATATGTTAATATAAATTAGTGTTACCTGAAATAGATCTCCAATGTTGATGATTAGAGCTTCTGGATTAGGCTTGACTGCGATCCATCGATCATCTTTGATCAATTGTAATCCTCCGACCTGATCTTGATGCAATATTGTGAGGAAGTCACTGTCAGTGTGTGGCATCAAACCAAACACCTCCGAAGGGATTGGACATGGTGGATATCGGTTCATCCGAAGATAGCAAGTACTCGGCAAACAATTTTCGTGGAAAAATGTCGATTTGTGACCCAATTTCTCAGCCAAAATTTCAGCTAATTTCAGTGCCAAACTAGAAACTGTCGTAGCGAACTGTTCCATTGTGGAGCTGGATTTATATACATGCAAGTGGAAAAATATAATTAGTCACGAATAAGAAACACAGATCATATTGATCAATTAACTGGGTACTTAATTATATACAAATATCAAGTGTAAAGGGAAAAAAAAATACTGCTTATATCATCAGATAAATTACTTGGTCCCAAATCTTGCCTGTAGTGGAAGTGCGAAAGCAAAGAAGGCTTTGATGATCCTAAATGAAAACCCTAAACGACACACTGGAGTAGTCCAATTAAGAGTAAACCGCATAAACACCATGTGTTAATTTTTCATGATTATCCTCTTCAATAAGTACTTTATTTATTGTTAAAGAACTTTCGGAGCATTAATTAACGCTAATTATTCAGTTTCTATAGGGGGTAATTACATATATATGTATATTAATAATTAATTCCATTCAATCTGATTCTGCAACAAGGAAAGGTATAGAAGCTTATACAGTGAGGACAGGCTGACAGGCCAGCAGAAAGCTCTGGCTATCTGGAATATTTTGTCGAGATGACAGGAGAGCAATTATGGCAGCTGGCTGAGAGAAGCAGCAGTGCCGTACCTGTTGTGCTTAGAATTATTCGTTGTAGCTAAGATTCCAGATTCTAGAACAAATAACATACATTGCACACAGGACATGTGTACAGGACGCGACCTTACTGGAAATTGGCCGGGAAGTACTGGAATCACAAGATCAATCTGTAAGTGATGACTCATGAGAGCTTGTGGTTCCTAAACGATCAACTGCATGTGAATCCAGTAGAACCTGACTACTCATAGATAATGAACGGTCGGTTTCATCAACTTTTCCATTTTCCATCAGACTTATCGTGAGTCATGACTGTAAAAATCAAGCTCAATGAGCAACAAGACAGTAAATTAACCTGACTGGCTAGATTGTTTACTGTCCCTGCATGATATGTATGTGCGCAATTAGCTCATTGAGGACCTGTTTTCTCTAAACAAAAAATCTATCTTACCACGTTGAAGACTTTATTTACCTGAAAGACAACTAGTATATATGTACCGCAAAGGTACGATCGAAATTATGGTACAAGTCCGCGGGAACCAACTAGTACTACACAAAATGTAGGCTGATCACATATATTATGTAAAATGCTATTATCTTAGTAACCATGATGAATCATTGAAAATTAAACTGACAAAACTATTCATTAATTTTAAGAGTTAGATCACTGCTTAGAGTTGGAAACCCTTTTTAACGCGATCTATCTAGATGAAGCCAGAAATGAAATGAAGTGTTGAAATTAAATTAACTAAAAGGGGGTATGAACACTTGTTTATTTGATCGTTGATTCCAAAGGCGGTTTAGTGGATTATTCCTATGGTAATTTTGGAGTTGTAACAGGTAAAAAAACATCTCAAACGCATTTCTAATTATTTTCTAAGTTACCTGAGATCATCGAAACCAGTAGCCGATGAGGTAGAGACTTTGTTGAGTGGAATGTGAAAAGCTTCAGACCACGATAACTGTCTTAGGCTTGTAGCCGTAGGACTTCCCCAACGGTAAGTACCTGCTGAAAAGTTCAAGTACTTGTGTTCTTGGCTCTTCTTATCAAACGATTGCTTGAATATTTTCTCTTGCTCACTCTTCATCTTCTGCAAAAGCTCGCGTGAAATCCCATGGTTCACAACCTGAAAAAAACCCCACTCCTGCGATGCCCTAGCTATCTCCGTCTTGCACTCCTCTCCCACGGAGACCCCGAGCTCTAGCCGCCTCAGATCAATGAGCGGCAGCTCGCATTCCTCGACGATGACAACATCCTTCATCGTCTCCTCGGAGTCTTTGTTGTTGTTGTTGCTGCTGGTGGTGCTGGCGTTGTCGAAAAAAGTCTTGTAGGCCTTGTGAAACGGTGGGTCCGAGTCCATGCTTAGGGGTTGAAAGCTAAGATCATGACATAGAAGAATAGTGGCAGCAGTGAGAAGGGAATATTAGAGCAGCGATTGAAAGAGATTAAAAAGAAGTAGCTAATTGCAGGTAGTAACAAATAAAATTGGGTTTCGTGTTTAACTTGGAGATGGAGACAATGAGAAAAGAGATTGGGACAACACGCGTTCTATTGTTTGATTATGTACGTTGCCTCTAATTCGTCGTCGATGAAAACGTTATGGCGTTAATTAACTTTCCAATTCTTGGACTTTAGACTAAAAGTTGAGTCGTCTTTGTGCTAAGCTAGCAACAATATATATAATTAGGAGACATGGAAATTATCTATTTTGCTTCAGACTTTTCCTCATTTGCTTGATTATTTTAGACTATAAATTAAGTTGCTAAAATGTTGGTTTAGGCTTTAACACTTGGGTTTTGGGATCCGTAAGCAATGAATATTAATGTTATAAAAAGGTCACGCGTTAATCAAAATTAATTCATCTAGTGTGTATCCAGTGTCAAAAATATAATGGCTAATTAGTTGCAGTTTTAATAAGCTTAGGTATATATGTCATACACGAACTACAATGAAGTATTAGCGGAGTATATTACGTATACGCACCTATATAATGGTGTCAATGTTTAAGCTGCAGTACAGTACAGTACAGTACAAACGAACTTGGTTGCCTTAGAGATTTTAGGGTTTACTTTTTGGTTACCTAGCTAAACTTGACTGAGCCCTAATATGCTGGAAACCCTTTGGCTTATAGAAGAGAGAAGCTGAGAAGATATAGTCATATAGCTAGGTTCGATATATATAAGCTTACCTTATTAAAGGGTGTGGCCACTCGGAGATGTTGCGAGGAAATCCCTCTGCCTTGAGGTTCTTAATCTTTTTACAGGATTACCAGAAAGAAAACAGAGAGAAAATTCCATCAGTTCCATGTGTAACTTTATACAAAAACCAAATAAACCTTTTAATTTTTAATTTTGTTTTGGCTAGAAGTAAACCTTTTAATTAGAATAACAAATTAATAGGATGCTTTTACTAGGAAAACAAGACTGGTCGTACTGGTCTGGTGACCACCGACTTATGTATATACGATTACAAGAATTCATTATTTTGCAATTAAATAATGACCCAAAATGCAGTAATCAAAAAACATTTCACTGACCACCTGTTCATTCCAGGTTTTAGCAGTTATCTAACTTATCTTTAACTTGGTCTTATTTTCTTTTCATATGATTCAAAATAGGTTCTTGAATCCTTCCATACGTACATCAAGAGATTCATTTACTTTTCTAAGTAGCTAGAGTTTTTTTTTTTTTTTGAAACCAAAAGATTGATAGCCTTTTATTAAGTTCAGAGATAAGTACAAATTAAGTATATAGAGAGTCAAAGAATTATTCACTCACAATCTAGCTAGCACTAAAGGCTGAACAAAAGTGAATTACTATGAGTATAAATTGATAAATAAAGTTATGCACTTTCACCATCCAAAATTAAATGTTTATAAATTCAGTACCTACCACATTTCCTTGGGGCCATACCAACTAACCATGAGTATAAATGTTTAAGAAAGGTATATATATAAATTGCACGCACAAGATATAATTTTTATCTCTCACTGATATCATCCAGAGAGAGGTCAGATATGCCCATATGATCTGGTTTGTCTATGGTCTGCTAAGCACAAAACAATAATCGAGCTGCATAAAAGCTTCGCAAAACATTGTCCTTGATCCTATATATTGAACAATCCTATATAAAAAGGCTGACAAAACGAGAGAGTAAGAATTGGAAAAGAAGATCGATCGACCACTATTTCTAGAGTATTGTATATCATCGCCTCAGCCATGGAGGATGGCCGAAACGAATATACGAACAATTATGCTTCCATCTAATTGATACAATCGTTCAAGTGGAGAGCATACAAAATTAATGCACCTTCATCACTCATCATACATGCCCATGCAATTACAAGACAGATTAAGGCATCCTTGGGAGAGCTTTTAGAAGGACTAAAAGTACTTAATTTGAAAATTAATAGTCAAAATAGTTTTTACTAGCATTTTGATAAATAGCTCAAAGTGCTTGTTTAATTTAGGTTTAAAAACAGTTTCTCGTGCTTTTAGAATTAGAAAACACTATTGACACAAACACAATGGAGGCTTTAAGTGAAAAGAGAATGGAAAGATCGACATATTTCCTCTTAACGCGCTCACATCTTTTCAAGCAACCAAAAATTGATCAAACATGCATGTAATATATGCTATATAGCTCATGATAGTAATTAAAGTGCAACTTACTTTAAAAAACTTGTGTGTTTCTAACAAAAGCGATAAATTTCTCGATGTTATGAGTATTGAAGTGCCCAATTACTCATAGTACGTACTCTAATTCAATTACCTGGTCTAGACTCTTCAATAACATAGCTGCAGAGTAGTCCACCAATATGAATATTGCATTATTTCTTCTTTAATTGGTGTATTAATTATGAATTTATGATCACCCAGCTCTATAAGTACTTGCCGTGGCTGTTGTACATGCCTGCAGAAAAAGCCAAGCCAAATATTATCGCTTTCGATCTGTAATTGATAGACATAATGATGCATACTCGATCCTCAAGATCGATTGACCCGTGTAAAACATGGCATATATATCCACTGTTTTATTGGCTTAACAATAAAACCAAAAGCAATTTCGTGGTTGGGAAAGAAATGTAAAAGCAAAAGCAACCAAGACGGATAAAGATCATTGACTAGCTAGGTTGGAGAGTACGTACGTGAAAGATGCTCATCCAATAAGAGAGAGTAATGACTCTATGCTTAGCTAATTAATTAGTTAACATGCATTTTAAACTAATTAAACAACTTCTACAATAAGTAATTAAGGAAGAAGAATTCAAACTAGAAAGCAAACATTTTTTTTGATTGAGATCACAGCAGGATTCGAATCCGGGAGGGGGGTTTCACACCTAGAGGCTCTTACCAACTCGACCACTACTCGACCACTAGTGGTGATTAACTATAAAGCAAAGATAAAGAAGAATTATATCAATTAATATCAAACATGCTACATACTTAGAAATATTGGAGATCGAAGATCGTAGTACATGAGGATGACTTGGCTAATTTGGGAGAAAGAGGGAGATTGAGAAGATGGAGTGGTGGTCCTATATATAGAACTATGAATGCTGGAGTCCCTGGCCTCCATGTTTTTTCTTATTTTCATACGGTAGAAGGCATCAATCATCGATCACTACTTTTGTACTGTGAAGATAATAAGAGGATTGAGAATCTATGCTTAACAGAAGAACACGCGGCTCATGGTGGTATCAGATAAAATATATATCTTAGGTCGGCATGCATTGATCTTTTCTTTTCTTTTTGATTAATTTCCTTCTTTTTAATTTCCAACCATACCATGCATGCATGTGATACAATTAAACCACGATTCTGATTTCTGAACCACACCAAATTATATCTAGCTACTTAATTGCATGCGTAAATATATGGATCGATCATGAACATCTCTCAGATTATCTCTTAATAATTATTCATTCTTGTTCCAATTAAGAAAATCATATGATTTGGTTATACTTGATCAATTTTTGATCCACCAATTAGCTATTAGTAGGACTAGGATCCTCTCCTCACGGATCCCTCCTCACCTTTCCTCACCAACCCATCTTAACCATCCATTTTCCAACTGACGGTCAAGATTTGTTTCATTTTTCTATTTACTAAAATTAATCTAAAACTTTAAACCCAAAACCCCATACCCAAATCTATACGCTAAACCCCATACCCTAAGCCCTAGGGTATGCAGTTTAGGGTATAAGGTTTGGGGCTTGGGGTTTGGGGTTTGGAGTTTGGGGTTTGGGGTTTAGGATTTAGGATTTAGGGTTTGAGGTTTGGGGTTTGGGGTTTAGGGTTTAAGGTATAGGGTTTGGATATGGGGTTTAGGGTTTTGGATTAAATTTTAGCAAAAAAAAGTAAAACAAATCTTGACCGTCAGTTGAGAAATGGATGGTTAAGATGAGTTGGTGAGGAAAGGTGAGGAGGGATCACAATCGACTAAGATATACAGATGAGTAATTCATCGATCATAATCGTGGCTAATCACACCCCGTTATGTATCTAATCAGTCATTCCTCGATTTATAATCTAACGGCTAAAGGATAACTTCTTGTAAATGATTTCAATAATTAGAAAACTATTTGTGTCCTGTTTAAGTAAAGGTGCATTCAACCACGAGACAGAAAATAAAGAAGAGAGCAAATAGCACAGGAATAGAGAGTATCTTTATTAATGAATAGGTGCCTCTATATATAGAGAAACACAAGGGTACAATCCATGTCCTAATAGGACTTCTATTCAATATGTAATCCATATGCTATACTACCTAATCTAATCCTAGGTTGACAAGGCACACACAAAGTAGGTTTCCTTCAACACTCCCCCTTGTGGCGTCAACACTAGGTGGTGCTCCTCACGTTGTCTCATTAAAAACCTTGCCAAGTAACAAAAACCCAGTGGGATAAAAATAACCTTGGTCGAAGGGAAAAAGAGTACAACACACCCTTCACATTTGGAAACTTTGCATGGACGCCAGACTCCCCCTAAAGTCTGCGTCTCCCCCTGATTTCCACAATCATGGGAGGTTAGATAACTTAAGCAAACCAATGCTTTTCACATGCTTCTCAAATGTGGAATTAGGCAGTGACTTAATAATAAGTCAGCCACATCGTCCTCAGAACGGACTTGATTCACTTTAATCTTTAAGTAACTTCTGCTATTGCTGATTATAAAAGAACTTAAGCGATATATGCTTGGTGTTGTCGGCTTTGATGAAACCTTGCCTCATCTGCTCAATGCATGCAGCATTATCCTCATAAATAGATGTAGGTTCATCAGTGGTTGACCTCAAACCACATGTACTTCTTATATGTGTATCAATGGACCTTAACCATATACACTCATGAATTGCTTCATGGAGAACAATAATCTCAACATGGTTCAAAGAAGTAGCGACAATGGTCTGCTTAGTAGACCTCCAAGATATCGCGGTGTTACCCATGGTAAAGACATAACCAGTTTGGGAACAACCTTTATATGGGTCAGAGAGATACCCAACATCAGCAAAACCCACCAAAACATCACAAAGATTTTCGGAATAATGGGCAGCAGCACTCGTGCGATCGATCGTGACATTCTGCGATCGATCGCTCGATGGCAGAAGCTCGGTACGATCGATCGTGGCATATCCTGCGATCGATCGCCCGATGGCAGTAGGCACGGGTTCCTCACCCATTGTGCCATATTTTCATGCCTCTCTGTAGGGAAAGAACAAGCCCATATCAATCGTACCCTTCAAGTAACGAAAGATAGTCTTTATGCCAGTCCAATGGCGTTGCGTGGGCGCAAAGCTAAATCTAGCTAACAAGTTAACAACAAAGGAGATATCGGGTCTTGTACACTGTGCCAAGTACAATAATGCGTTATTGCACTTAGGTACGGTACCTCAGCCTCTAAAACGTCTTCACCATCATCCCTTGGGCGAAACGGATCCTTCTTGGATCTAGACTGTGACCAATCATGGGAGTGCTTAACAGGATGGACTTTATCCATATTAAATCTCCTGAGCATCTTTTGGGTATAAGCTGATTGATGAATCAGAATCCCACTACTACGGTGCTCAAGTTCTAAACCGAGACAAAACCGTGTTTTCCCAAGATCTTTCATCTCAAACTCAGATTTCAAGTAGTCAGCGGTTTCTCTTAGTTCATCAAGAGTGCCTATAAGGTTCATGTCATCAACATAAACAGCTACTATTGCAAATCCGGAACTTGTTCTCTTAATAAACATGCAGGGGCATAAATCATTGTTCACATACCCTCTTCCAAGCAAGTAGTCACTTAGACGGGTATACCACATCCGTCCGGATTGTTTCAATCCATATAGTGAGCGTTTCAACCTTATTGCAAACGTGCTCTGTGGTCTAGAGCCACTTGACTTGGGTAAATGAAGCCCATCCGGGACCTTCATATAAATCTCCATATCTAGATCCCCATAGAGATATGTTATGACCACATCCATAAGCTGCATGTTCAGTTTTTCGGAAACTACCACTGACAAGGTAGCAGAACGTTATGACGTCCTTTACGAGAGAGTATGTCTCATCGTAGTCGATTCCAGGGCGTTGTGAGAAGCCTTGCGCCACAAGGCGAGCTTTATATCTCGTTCTCTCACTACGCTTTCTAACAAAGACCTATTTATATCCAACAGGTTTTATTCCAGAAGGTATCGGCATAACTGGCCCAAATATCGTTCTCTTTGTTAGTGAGTCCAACTCAGCCTGGATCGCATCTTTCCATTTAGGCCAATCAGCTCTAAGTTGACATTCATCAACAGAGCGGGGTTCAATATCATCAGTCTCAATCAACTCTCGTGCACATGCATATGCAAACACATCATCAATGATGATGGAGTTTCTATCCCACGTTCCATGTATACTAGTATAATTAATTGAGATCTCTACATTCTCACGGGTAGGTTCTAACGACGGGGCGTCCCCCGAAGATGTCTCTTGGACATAACCATAGTCCGGAATGTTTTCATGGGACGGATTTTGAGTGTCAATGATGAGAGGGTTATTGGGTGCCATCACAGCCCGCTTCCTGGGGCGTGAATCCCTCGAACCTGGTGGTCTCCCACGCTTCCTCAGCGGAGCCACGGCCTGAGCCACATCACCACCATTGCTGGCAGTGGCGCCACCAGCTGTCCCTCCTATAGGGTTAGCTGCAGTAGCGACTTTGAGTCCAAGTCCTTGTTCAGGTACTTGCATCCTTGCAGGTGCATTTGCAGCTGGTATATGAGATCTAGTCACTTTAGCAAGATCAGAGAAAGCGTCAGGAAGAGAGTCTGCGACTTTCTGAAGATCTATAATTCTACGCACTTCTATTTCTCTTTGTGCAGTAGGGGGATCATGATGAGACAGAGTGGGGACAGGCCATGACAATTCTTGTCGTTCCTGTTGAATGTGTACATTCTTATCTTCCCCGAACGACGGGAAGACTGTCTCATCAAAGTGACAATCCGCAAATCTTGCGGTAAATAGATCACCTGTCAAGGGTTCTACATAGCGGATTATAGTTGGTGACTCAAAACCAACATAGATGCCCATTCGTCTCTGAGGACCCATTTTAATACGCAGTGGCGGCGTAATAGGCACATAGACAGCACACCCAAATATGCGTAAGTGCGAGATGCATGGCTCGTACCCAGTCACTAGCTGTTGCGCAGAAAAGGGTTGGGTGGCTGTGGGTCTCAGACGAATGAGCATAGCTGCATGCAATACTGCGTGTCCCCAGGCAGAGAGAGGAAGGTTGGTGCGCATTACCAACGTCCTTGTTACCATTTGTATTCTCTTAATGGCAGCCTCTGCAAGACCATTCTGGGTATGCACATGTGGAACTGGATGCTCAACATCCATCCCAATAGACATGCAGTAGTCATCGAAAGTCTTCGATGTAAACTCTCCAGCATTATCAAGCCTGATAGATTTGATAGGATGATCCGGGTAGTGAGCCCGCAGGCGAATTATCTGTGCTAGGAGTTTAGCATAGGCAGCATTACGAGTGGACAATAGCGTGACATACGACCAACGTGTCGACGCATCAACCAACACCATAAAATACTTAAATGGTCCGCTTGGTGGTTGAATAGGTCCACAGATATCCCCTTGGATTCTCTGTAAGAATGGGAGAAGTACTTTAGAATCCTTTGCATAGGACGGTCTTGGTCCAAGTTTCCCTAAGGAACAGGCTTTGCAAAACGAGCGTTTGACCTTCGAGGTCTCAGAAGCATAGGAGGAATTAGTTTCATCCGAGAGAGAGGATTTTTGTCTTTGCGATCGATCGCAGGGGGGTGCGATCGATCGCCCGTGCTCTCGGGTTCCTGAAATCGTACAGGGTGAAACGTACGATCGATCGCGGGGACGTGCGATCGATCGCCCGAGCTCTCGGGTTCGTTCAACGACGCGGACTGGAAGGTCACGATCGATCGCAGGTTTCGTGCGATCGATCGTACGGCGTCGGACAGAGGCAATTTTTCCTTTTCTCATGGCTGTCTCATCTCCTTGAATCATACTTTGATTCTTGCTTCGATTAGCTCGATAGAATGGATGTCCGTGTGAGGTTTTCAGTATACGGATCATCATATCTCGACCAGGGTGTCCCAACCTGTCGTGCCAAAGCCAAAATGTGTCTGAATCCAAGAGGTCATCTCTTATGACATTGTTTGATTCGATAGCTCGGATAGTGGTAGCATATAGGCCACTAGAGAGACACATAAGCTTCTCTAAGATGCGTTTTCTACCGCAGTCATTAGAGGTAATGCAAAGGAATTCTTTTCCATTCTCATCATGCGTTTCAGCATGGTATCCATTGGTTCTTATATCTTTAAAACTCAACAAGGTTCTATTTCCTCTTGGAGCATATAGAGCATTAGTGACATCAATTAGGGTGCCATTAGGCAAGAGGAATTGGGCATGTCCTCTTCCTTGCACAAGATTAGATGGTCCTGCCATCGTAGTCACAGATGAATGTGAAGGCATCATGTCAAGAAACAATTGCCTATGACGCAATATGGTATGCGTGGTTCCGCTATCGGCTAGACATTCAAGTTCTCCGGAATTCATTCCTAAATAAGAAAGCTCATAATTAAAATTGAGTATGCAAACAACTCCAAATTTTATTAAAGATATAAACCGAATGAATTACATCCAAAGTTCCAATCTTGGTCATTGACCATAAACTAAATCAACAATACTAAGGAAAACAAAAGACTTAAGCGAAATCAGGAGTATCATCACTCTTCCCAGCTTTAAAGTCATCAACCTTCAACTTGACGTTCTCTTCGTCATCCTCTTGTTCAATGTTGTGAGCTTCCATGGCTTCGCGGTACGCTTTGTATGCATTAGCAACACTCTGAGTGGCTCTACATATCTTGGACCAATGTCCAGTCTTTCCACACCTGAAGCACAGAGATGTTTGATCAGAATCCTTTGATTGAGAGGCGTTATTCACGCGTGGTGCACTCCTCTTGAGTGGTACGGCATTAGCGCCTGTGGCCTGCCTAAAACCGGCGGCACCTTGTCCTCTTGGGTGGCCTCCTCGGCCTCCCCTTCGCCTAGATTGGCGACTACCTTCTTGAGCAGGGCGACTATATGGACCAGGACGTCCAGAGTTGTCCCTAGGATTAGGGTTTCGCCCGCGGCGGCCTCTCTTTGGGGCGCCATTATAATGGGTCTCCGGAACTTGTTTCGTTCCCACGGGCCTCGCATTATAATTCTTCACAAGTATTTTCTCGTGCTTTTCAGCAACAGAGAGAGCAGAGATGAGCTCATGAAATCTTGTGATCCGTTTATTCTGCACTTCAATACGATAGTTCTTTGCAACTACCAAGTCAGAGACGGGAAAGGTAGAGAGGGTTTTCTCAATCAACATCGCATCGGTTATGTTCCTCTCACAGAATTCCATGAGGGATTTGATGCGGAGTGCTTCCGAGTTATACTCTAGGACTGAGGCATAATCACAGAAGCGCAGTAGTTGCCACTTCACCTCTAGTTCAGGAAGCAGGGATTCACGAACGTTGTCAAACCGCTCTTCGAGTGCAACCCAAAGTGTTCTGGGATTTTCCTCATTGAGGTACTCGGCTTGTAGAGATTGGTCCATATGACGAATCATCAGAATGATAGCTTTGGCATTCTTAGCCTCTAAAGCATCAGCGGTGGCCTGTGCTGTAGCAGCAGCAGCAGCGGCGGCGGCGGCAGTCAGTGGACCTTCCACAGGTGCGGCGGCGGCATCAGCAGGTGCAGCTGCAGGGGGCTCACGGATTGCAGAGATGCTTCCTTGAGCTTTCAGGTGGTTGCGTACATCGCGAACCCACTTATGGTATCCAATGCCCGTGGTATCCAAAGGTGCGAAGTCCAAGTTGTTGAGGTTATTTGCCATCTGAAACAACAAGAGAATTGAGGTTAGTTTTCGGAGCATAAACTTCTCCCACGAAAACAAATATGGTTTCTGAGCTATGCTTCTAAGAAACGTTTTCCATGTATTGGATTTAGGTGAAACTTTGGTGTAGTATGGTTATAACCCTAAAACTTTTCGGTAGCTCTACCTGGGCACAACTAGATACATAATAAGAGATGTCGGTGTGAGCAAGCTCCCTTAATACCACTTATCTCAAATCACACACCTAGACATACCCAAGCAGGTGAGCCTAGTAGGAATTAGGTTATGAACCATAGGTCGTTTCTTCTCTTACGGATTCCTCATCCGGAGGTAAATTATTCAATGAACTTCTTGTTCAAGGTCTCTTCTCTCTACGGATTCCTTATCCGGAGTATTAGCTCGAATCCCCATAATTCGGCTCTTGAACTCACACCAATAGCATGATGACATTAGAGGTGCTCATGACTTACACATATCGCAAGCGATATGAAGCTCGATCACCCCCCTAATGCTTCTCATAGTTTGGCGAGTCTCGTATATTATCCCACGTTATAAGAAAGGTGGGAGGTAGAAGAAGGGAGGTTGCAAGTCCCCGGAGAAAAAGAAGGTTGAATTAAATTCAGAAAGCAGCAACGTTTATAAAAGCTTACTTGGATTCTTTTCTCGGATTATCTTGAGTACCTCTTCTTCGAAGTTATATATCAGGAGATCCAACGGTCGTAATTGGCTGAATTTTTAACTGGGGGTATTAGACTCACGGAGGAAGCTCTCGTCCAAATTTTAGCTTAATCCAACGGTGGAGAAGGGAGAAAATCGCTATCGAAGTTGACTGTTCTGTGCAGGCAGATTCTTGAACTAGAGGAGATTGCACGGAGGTACTATTCACGGGTACTGTTCATCCGATACTGTTCACGCACACTGTTCCCGACCACTGTTCATCCGGCACACTCTAGGGTTTTGAGGTTTTAGGGTTTTGGCGCTAGCAGGATGCTATGCTCAAGAGTTTTGGTTTTTGATTCAGGGTTAGAGGTTCGTGCTGATAACGTGTTTAAGTAAAGGTGCATTCAACCACGAGACAGAAAATAAAGAAGAGAGCAAATAGCACAGGAATAGAGAGTATCTTTATTAATGAATAGGTGCCTCTATATATAGAGAAACACAAGGGTACAATCCATGTCCTAATAGGACTTCTATTCAATATGTAATCCATATGCTATACTACCTAATCTAATCCTAGGTTGACAAGGCACACACAAAGTAGGTTTCCTTCAACATGTCCATAATTAATGCTAATTGTCGATAAGAATGTACAGGTCTAATTAGTATTACTAAACTCATTTGCAAAAATAATAAAAATAAAAATTAGTATTACTAATCTAAATTTGCATCCCACAGAGAATTTTAGTCCCTTTAATCCATAACAAGATCATTCCTCGTTTGGTTTGCTGAATTGAGCCCTTAGAAAAAGAAACTCAATCTTTTCTCATTTTTAGTATGCATAAGGTAAGGAACAACTTTCTTATATGAAAAGAAAATAGGAGAAAGTTAACATTCTCATTACAACCGTTCATTTGTTTGATGAACTGTTTTTTTTTTTCAACCCATGTATTTAATCCGCTAAAGTGTCGCTATGTTATTGGCCCGGACCACCACTTGACATTGTCATCCATCTAATTTGTTAGGGAAATACTCTCATCAAAATGAGTTTGGACGGGCTCATCCAATTTCTCCCACCTTAGGCATTATAGTTTCATAATCCAATCATTCATCTTATAAATCACTCTTTAAAAATTATCTCTATAAAAAATCAATGAATTAGGAGATCATTTGTTCATCCAGATATATCAAACAAATGAACGGTTGTAATGAGAATGTTAACTTTCACCAAAACCATCAATTTGTTTGATATAATTGGATGATCAAACGATCTCGATTTGATTAAATTTTTGAAAAAATGATCTTTAAATAGTGATTTAAAAGATGAATGGTTAGATTATGAAAATACGAATGAGAAACATATACATTTGTACACACACATGATCGATCTTTTCCAAATTGAGGAGTTTGACTAGATCATATAGATATGAATGACACAAGGCCAGATATTAAGGGAGTCATGGAAAGCCGCTTAATTAATTTTTCTAGAAAATCAAGAACGTACCCTTGAGCTTCTAGATTTCTTTTTATCTCACCAAATCAAATTCTCTGTCCTAAATTGTCCCACGTTGACCCTAACTCGATCAAACTCTGCGTGCCAATTTCCTTCAAAGCTCCTACACTAAAGTATACGAATTCCCAGGGAATTAAAAACCAGCTAGGTCGATATCTCTAATTATAAGATAGAGATGATCGAGATTCGAGAATGTAAAGATGAGAATCAAATGAAGTGGTAGCCCTGGTGCGGAATCAATTAAACACTTATATATATACATACACACTATGAAGTGGTTTCATCCCTCTTTTGATATGACAGTGATAGTTAGTTTAAATGCTTCAACAATCTCAAACTAAAACGTAAGTAAAATGAGTATAAGTAGTTTATCAGTGATTATGTAATAAATAAATAAAAAATATAAGTTGTTTTTTTTTGTTTTTTTTCAAAAGACTGCTTATATAGTGCATTCGCCTTATGTTGGGTTTGACTTATATATATTTGTCACAACTTTGAAATGAGTTCATTAACTTGACACGGTGAAAAACATTTGAGGGCCTTATTTCGTATACTCATAATATGAAAAGCAGTGTGAAATCAAGACTTTCTGAACAAAATGATGCATTATGAACAAACACTTTGTACTCTAACAAAAAAAAACATAACTTTCATTTGAGATTCTCAAAACTCAAGATGATAATTATACTCGTAACTTTATACTCATGATAATTATTTTATTTTATTAAAAGAGTCATGAAACCAATTTGTGTTGTGTGTGTTTATAATATATATATATAAGTGAAAACAAGTGTACAAAATAAGATTTCACATGCACTCTAATCAAAAAGCACAAAAGCTGTGTTTAATTGGCTTAAAATATCTGTCATATATATATTGTCCTAAAGTTTCATTATTACAAATTCGATTCCATAATAGTAGTCCTAAAGCACGTACAGGGAAGATTTTGGAGGGTTATGTAGATATTTTCCATTTATAGGCGTAAAAGGAGACCTATTTGTAGTGATACAGAAGTAGTTGTAAAGGAAGAACATCATGTATCTGCTACTCTGTTAGGTGAAAGGGACAAGGACGAAGAGAGACTTGGAGGAATGAGAACCATGAATGAAATTCTAGAGCAGAGTTGAATACGAACCAGACGAAAGTTTGGCTTCAATTCCTAACCCCAAATCTAAAGGACCCAAACAAGGCACATGATTAGCACCGGACCCAGCGTCCGTTTAACTGTAACCTCTGATTCCCATGTCGGCATGTACGTGGCAGAATCCAGTGTCACATGTAGCTGTTTATTTTATTTTTGGGTGTTTTAGGTATTTAGATGCCGTCGGCAAAACTATTCATCGATCTGGCCCTAGAATGCATGTGATTTGCAGTGCAGTGCTTGGAAACATTATGGAATATGGATGGAAAAGCTAGGAATGACACTCGATCACTGGATCGCCATTATTAATTTCTAAAAGCTAGCAAGCCCTATGTATGTCTGTAAAATATCCTTCCTTGTTTCTAATAATATGGAAAGTATTAAATTCAATCTTCACATACTACAGCATCTCACTTCCAGGAACACTGTTGTTCTTGTGTTCGTGGCTAGTGAGCAAAAACCAAACCTTTCAATTTGGAAACATGGGCTGCTGCCAATCCATAATGCATGTTAGCATATTAATTATGACGAAAAAATACGTATATATTTTATTCGAATCATGTCATTTCTTCTTGGTTGGAGCGTATATATTATTTGAGAGAGTATTTTAATTTGTTGCTTGCACCGGAGCTGCGGAGCATTCTTCCGACCAAAGATAGATCGGTGACAATTAATGGGGATGTGAACTGACTTCTTTGTGATCACTCTAGCTAGATAATCTATCTTTTCGAACTTAGAGATATAATTTCTTTTGACATTGATTATAGCTAGCTAGGGGGTAATTTTCCTTTTACACCATGAACGATTTGGCTTATAGAATTATGTAATATAAATTGAGGCCGGCATCCGCAGACGTGCCTCCTCTAAAAGTCTAAAACTGACCCAGATTTACATATATATATATATATATATATATATATATATATAATATCTCTCAATATGATCCTATCATAGTATATGACCGACCTAGCTAGGTTCATGATTTGATAGGAGCGCATTATGAATTTGAATGGCAAATATTTGTCCCCGTCGGTCTTCATTCATTCATAGGCCCATTTGATCATTCAACTAATTAACTGATCCAATAATCATCCAACAATACAAGCTAGTACTAATCGATCTACAGGTCCATGATATTCATGGATGCCGGCCCCACGCCGACGGTGGATAAACCATACAATCATAAATGTGGATGGAGGCAGCTGCGCGCTGCCTGCCAGTAGCTAGCTGAAGGTGTTGTGCTTGCTGCATGCGCACTAGTGCAGTTTCTACTGTGAGCACTATGTATGTAGTGAAGACAATAATAATAATAATGATATATATGCATGAACGATGGTCGTTGATCGAGTTTGGGGTAGGAGCTACGAGCTAGCTAGCTTCAATTCGCATGTCACATCGTTGTACGTTGGAGGCCTTTTTATCAAGATTCGCTCCCTCGCTCAATCATTGTCACTTTTATGATCGAATTCAAGCTCTGCTTGGCCCAGACTCCGATATCCGGAGGATGAGAAAGTACTGTACGTGAGGTCTTTTCAGATTGTCGTCCATCACGTCTCATAGCGACGCGTATGGCACCTTTGGCTCCTACTATATCGTAGACCTAGCTGCTAGGCCCTCCCCTATCATCATTTTGATGCATTATTGGAGAGTCGTAATCGATCTTCTTATTGCATGTTGCTCACTGCTCATCTGTACGTACGTCGATCTCTCCGGCCATATATCGATCTGTAACTAATTTCTTCTTCTGCTCTCTCTCTCTCTCTCTCTCTCTCTCTGAGTCTCTGATATATGGATGGCTGATCCTTCGCATATCATTGAGTCGTTTTCTAATCCTACAATTAATATATAAAACTACCTGCTCTTTAACCTAATATATATTTTTTTATTTATTGGATGAAACCTCTCTAACCTAATCACTACATGCACATATAATTACATAAGTAAAGACGAGCAGTCAGACTTTTGAAACTTACTGTGGCCGAGGGAACATTGGCTTGGAGATCGATCACTATAACAATGGCCTTAATAGACAGTACATATTACTGTTCAGCATGACCTATCCATCTTTTACACCCATTCAGAACATGAAGAGTTATCATGCAAAAAATAAATAAAGTATCCGACCAATTTTAATCATAAATACTTAACTGCGCGCATATTCTTTATCTTTTCATTGAAGAATTGGATGTGGACCTTATTACATCAGTTCTCACATTTTACATTTTCACATTTGTATGAAGCCTGAATTTCATGACAGTATATATATATATGTCTTTTCTAGATTTTCAACAATTGACAACTCACCATCCTACATTTTCTAAATATTTCAATGTTGTTTTTTATTAGACTCTTTGTTAAGGGTGGGCACGGTACAGGACGGGCCGAGAAGAACACTATCCCTATCCCATTCCACGAAAATAATTTCGGGACGGGACGGGATGGGATAATCTCACTTATGAGTAAAACATTAAATTTATTATTTTAACATAATCCATTATCATTATGTAAGCATAATTCATATAATTTTAACAGCTCATAATTAGTCTTCTCAAGTAATCAATAAATCGAACACATTCAATAACAATTTATGACCAAATAACCAAATCATAGTGAGAAAATTACAAGAATAGACTAGAAAATTACATTTTATGAGGGTATAAAAATTATTGGGAGTGGTCAGGTCTATACTAGATGTATAGACTTGACCAAATACCCAATCACATTTAGAAATATATTAAAATTTTAATTTTAATTAGGTTAGTTATTATTTTGGGACGGGACGGGATGAGAGCGGGATACAATCTTCCGTCTCACATCTATCCCAATAATTTCGGATCGGGACGGGATGGGATCATCCCAATTACTAAAAAATAAGAATTAAATCCCGCGTCGCCGCGCGGGACGGGACGGGACGGGATCTTAAGAGAGATTTTTCTATGTGACCGTCATGCTATGTCAAATATGTAACTTTCCAATAAAAACCTGTCAAGTGGAATTTTTTTAACACCTCAGCATTGGGTAGACCCCTAAACCCTAAACCCTGAATCCTAAACCCTACCCTAAAACTCTAAGAATCCGTGTCCAATGCTGAGGTGTTAAAAAAATTCCACTTGACAGATTTTTATTGAGAAGTCACATATATGACATGGCATGACGGTCACATTTAAAAATTTCTCCGAGATTGCGGGATTTAATGCCCACCCCTACTCTTCATTCAACTTTCGTTAAATAATGATGTGACAAAATGGCTCTCATACGTAGCTCGATCCCATATTGGACATGTAAGTGGCACCTAATCATTTAACAAAAAAATGGATGAATAACTCTATGGGTAGGCGGCATTGGAAGATTTTGAATAGTTCGAAGTAGTTCTACACTGTAAAAATTGAAATTAAGCCTGCATATATAGAGAATAGAATGTTAGTTTAGTGAGGGCATAGCTCATGGTAATGAAATGCAATTTGCTGTTAGTATTAATACATTGTTTCAAACCTCCCATACAGTTTAAAAGTCTATCATTGCATAGAATTAATTGTCTTCCAAATATTAACTTACCTGATTCCTATTAAAAAAAAACTTACCTGATAATTAAGCTAATTACGTAACTTTCCGGAGAACATGACTCGAGGTTCTCTTCAACAAAGAATGATTAATTGACTTTGAGCTTGCCGGCCTGCTTTGATGCTTTCTCAATGAGTGGACAAGTATTACATTCACTACTCGAATGGGGCTAACTACTGCCGAGGCCCTGTAACCATCCATAAGCCCATGGAGCCTATAGCCCACTACCAAGTGTGAAATCAAGCTAGTGGTGTAGTGATTCGAGACCCAAAACAAAAAAAGTGCGCCGAGCCGAGCCTAGTCGAATATTAAGACGTGACTTTGATGTTTTTATTGAGCTCAAGCTCGAGTGCATAGAGGCATTTATGCTCACTCAAGCTTGAGATTAGCTCGTCTATTGAACGTCGTCAAGTAAGAAATGAAAATCTTTCTTGGAACGGGTCATCGGTAACTTCTCAATTCCCCTAGACAATGCGAATTATTTGCAACTCCGTTCCTCAACTCAACTACTTTGTCCGATCCTTCCTCTCATCCCTATTTCTCTCTATTTCTTTTCCCTTTTCCTCATATTTGTCTCTTTTCTTTCCTTTATTTTCTTTGTCGTAGTCATTTTAAATTGAATTCACTTTCAAAGTCTTAAAAATTAACAGCGGTTAAAACGGTTAAAAATGGAACTCGAGCTATATCCAACCGATTCACCTTGTCTCAAACTACTAGCGATCCCGATAAAAAAAAAAAACAAACTTCTAGCGACCACATGAAACCTTTACGTTGAAACAAAAACAAAACACAGCCAAAATCCCAAAAATGTTGAAGAATAAAATAATGATTACTTCTTTCAGCTGGAGTCTCCCGAACCTCCGTCTCGCACCCACGACCAGTTATGCCAAACCCCAACGTATACCCAAACCTCCAAACGCCTCCTACGAACCTGACTCCGAGCCACAGGCTCGGAAGCTCAAGGGCAGCCCTCAGCTAGCCCGATGGTCCAGGGCACGGTCCTTGCGGTCGGGTCGGAAATTGGACCGGGCCGGTCAGCGCACACAGTTGCTGGACCCAAACCCTTCTCTACAGCTCAAAGAGCGAGCCTTGCTGGAGACGAAAGATACTACTTTAACGGCAAGTGACGGCGACGATGACGTGGACATGACGGCGGGGAAGTCGATATATATGGTTTCCGACGGAACTGGGTGGACGGTCGAACACTCCGTTGGCGCAGCGTTGGGCCAGTTCGAGCATTGCTTGGTCGATCGGGGCTGCGCTGTAAATACCCATTTGTTTTCTGGGGTAAGTAATTGGTAAAAGTTCATTCCTTTGCAACTTCAATTTCAGTTAAAAATGGAACCCTAAAATCATGATTGTAATGCAATTGGGGGTGAACTTGTTCAGATTGATGATGTAGGGAGGTTAATGGAGATTATAAAGCAAGCAGCAAAAGAAGGAGCTATGGTTGTGTACACATTAGCTGACCCATCAATGGCTGAGTCTGCTAAACAAGCCTGTAACATTTGGGGCGTACCCAACATAGATATGCTAGGTCCAATTACACAGTCAATAGCTTCGCATTTAAATGTGTCACCTTCTGGGGCTCCTAGGAGATTTCCTCTTACAGATGAGTACTTTCGTAGGATCGAAGCAATTGAATTTACTATCAAGCAAGATGATGGGGCATTGCCCCAGAACTTGCACAAGGCCGACATTGTTCTTGCCGGAGTTTCGCGCACCGGGAAGACCCCGTTGTCGATTTATCTGTCACAGAAGGGTTACAAGGTGGCTAATGTGCCTATTGTAATGGGGGTTCCTTTGCCAAAGACTCTTTTTGAGATCGACCCTGAGAAAGTTTTTGGCTTGACTATCAATCCCCTAGTGTTGCAAACGATTAGAAGGGCGAGAGCTAAGAGTCTGGGGTTTAGTGAAGGAGTGAGGAGTAACTACTCTGAGATGGATCATGTTCGAGAGGAGCTCGAATATGCGCGAAGGATTCTTGCACGAAATCCTGTCTGGCCAATAATTGGTGAGAAATAAGCATAGTACTCTTTTCAAAATTTTCACTTTTGTTGTAGTATGATCTTCTTTGCTATTTCGTATTTTCGTTCATAGTTCAATTTGGTAATGTGAAGAGCTTAAGATGCATCAATTGTTAGCTAACTTAGCTCATGCTATGTTGATTACAGAAGTAACAGGAAAAGCAATAGAAGAAACTGCAGCTGTTGTATTGAGGCTTTATCATGACCGGAAGCACAAGTGCTCAATGCCGAGAATATCAAAACGTTACTGAAGACGATAAGTCATTCTGCTAGAGTTGCAGAATGGTAAAGAGTCATCTCATGCATATATATAATGTCTAGCCAAGAGCTGTCTGAAAATTTGTTGCCATATTTTGAGGTAAAAATTAGGGATTAGGCAGACTTCTATCATTTGTCATACTTATATAGCCATGATACTTGTATATAAACACACTTATGTATTGATCCGTTATAATGCTAGTCCTCATTTCAAACTGTATGCCTGTCGTCATTTGCATTTTATCGTGATTAGTTAGAAGAAACCAATGGCGCCTTCTGAACTATCCTCATGGTTGCCCTTATAACCTTCCATGTTACATTTGTTGCTAAATCTGCCATGTACTTTGGTGAGGATGATAGAGCCAGATGCCACTCTACTAGTGTATACATAATGATGTAAATTTGGGAGGCAAAGACCATGTTCTGTATATGTGGGCTTGAGCATCCAATTCTAATGTAGGATCTCTTAGGAAGCCCCACTGGATTTTCCAAAGTGCCAGTGTTAGTATGGATATTTACTTAATTTCATGAAGTCTTTGTTTCCAATTGAAGTCCTTCTCACTAGTTAGGTTATGGATCTTAAATTCTTAATTGATTGAAGCAACTGTCATTTGTATGTCAAAGTAGCAGTGTAATTTTAATATATTTTTGAGTGTTGGTACTGGAACTATGGAGCAATGGAAAGTGTAGCTGGTAAGTATCACAGAAAACCTAGTAATGCGTGAAAAACTATACTCTTTAATAAGGTTGATGAGGCTGACAGATTCTTTCTACATAGGAGTAGATGAGAGTAGGTGAAGAATAAATTAGATTTTAAGTGCGTAACCAATGATAAGAAAAGTCATTATTGGACTATGTAGGTTATACAAATATTTTAGGTTTGTATAGATATCTTTTGTAAGGCTGATTTCAATTTCAAATTTTCAAGGAAAACTTGTGCACATAG
Organism: Rubus parviflorus; assembly: GCA_029955375.1. Classification (NCBI taxonomy): domain Eukaryota; kingdom Viridiplantae; phylum Streptophyta; class Magnoliopsida; order Rosales; family Rosaceae; genus Rubus; species Rubus parviflorus. Next base: position 1,214,365 of record JARGGL010000003.1, read on the forward strand.
AGAACCTTTGTAAGGAATTGATTGCCAACCTTGTAAGGAATTGATTGCCAACCTTGTAAGGGCAGACTCGGTTACCAGAGTCAAGACTCTTGGTGCACCAAATATGGTAAATCAATCATTCATATGGCAAAAAGGCCCAGGAACACATCATGAGCATTCATCTCTATCCCAATGATTGTGTGTGGGGGTTAAACTTAAAGTTGGTTCTTATTAAGAGTAACTAACAAAGTTTAATACCAATTGGTTGGTTTGTATCCTCTCTAGCATTTGCACCTCAAGCTTAAGATGATATTCTCCATAGGAGCTTCAAAGATTGGTTGACACTTGACAGTGTGAATTTTGGTGATGACTTGTAAATCTTATAAAAATGGTGCTTTATTGGGAATCATTTTATCTTTCTTTTTGGCTTATGTTGCATATGTGTTAACAACTAATGTTGTTTTCTAATGCTAGGCAAAATAGGCTTCCAGAAACAACCAGAGCAGTCCAAGTTCCACCAATGCACTCCTGGTCTGCCAAATACTAGTTAAAGAAAATGCTTCTAGTGCGCATGCTGCTTCTTCCACACCACATTATTATTACTTCCAATCTCACTCTCTCACATGGAAGCCACAACACAACAAAAAGGGCCACAGTCGGTTGAAGTTGGATTGCCAAAAGGGCAAGCAAAATAGAAGAAGGTATGGGAATGTAAAAGAGATGGAGAGCAAAAAAGCAACTTTACAATCCTCCACTAACCTGTGAGAAAACAATATATTACAAAAGAAGAAACCATCATGTGTTTTGAACTTTGGATCTCATCCATCTACATAAATAAAAAGGAAGAAGATTCGTTCTCTTTGTCAAAGTGGAGTGTGTCCTTGTCTTCACTTCTAAAATTCTGTACAGGGCCTGCACAAATTGGCTTTGGGATTTGCTTTCTGAACACACCATGATGGAAATATTGTTAGCTTTGTCCATACTTCCAATTGAATCATCTCTTTCTGTTCTGTATGTTACTATGTTGTCCCAAATTTCCCATAAAAAAATGCCATTTTTTTCAACTAGTTACTCTTCCATGTGGGATGGTTTTGTGTCTTCAATTCCACTTCTAACCTTACACCTTGTGTCATTGCTGCCAATCAAGACTATTATCTTCTATATTGTACTTGCCAACTGTAAGTGTGAAGTATATCAGCAAGATTGTTCCAATGCTTGACCTGGGACAAAAAAAGAAGACACCCTTTTGAGTTGAATTGGAAAAAAGAACAGTAGAACACTATCAACAAGCTGCAGCTATAGAGTTTTGAGTAAACTTACAATGTGGCAAAGAAGAAGAGAACCCTCTTGGGATCAACGGCCCAGGACGAAGAACGCCGGAAACTATTTCTCCGAACAACGCATCTGCCATCGGTGGTGGTGCCAATGTTGGCCGCTGTGATGGTGATCTGATGGTGGACTTGCGGGCTGCCTGGGTGATCTGCGGTCCCTGCAACCACCGCCGGCTTATCGGGTGTGATAGGCCCTACAAAAAAGCAGCAGCTACAACTCAATAATTTCATCATAACAAAATCTGCATACAGAATTGGTTACCCATCTAGAATTTTCACCACCAAATTTCCCAGTGCGCCTATGGCCCAAGATTTTCCTTTGTTCTGTACTTTCACCAAACTCATCAAACTACAGTTACTGTAGCCTCTAGTTGACCCAGCAAAATCTGTTTGTATTTCACTGTCACAACTGCAATTTACTTACCCCAAGGGCCCCAACAAAAAATTATAAGAGTTGGTTCTGCTATGAATTATGGCTGTGGGTTTGTTTATGATTATCCTAAGTTCCTAACAAATCTCCAACTAACAAGATTAATATATCTCAAACTCCACCAATACAATCCAACTTAAAATGAGACGTTTTAAATTTCAATAATGACTCATACATGATCTTAATATAACAAATCACTCACAAAACTATTAAGAATCTGCACTGGTTTTATATATAATAGTTGTCTATGTGAATTGATAAAAGCCAAGTGTGTTGGAGTCACCAACCTCAATGTGAGGCTGGCACAGGTTGATGATAGCTATTATAGGCTTATAGCACACACTAAGGTACGGTCAAATTTCCATTTTGTTTTATCGTTTACAATAGCCAAGTACATTTCAGTCTCATATCTGGACCAAAAAAACCCAGGACCATTAAGCAGCAATCACACTAAGACACACAAATTATTACTTTTTACCTAAACAAATTGATGCTTCTAGGTAAGAGGATTAATTAATCAATTATTACCTTTGGGTGAAGTTACAGCTGAAGCTAAAATATCTCTATCATTTGAATTTCCATTAGAGCTTATCTTCTTCTCCCCAACTCTCTGTGACCATTTCCGTGAAAGATTTCTCTGCAACTTCATCATCATAAAGAATTGTCACCAATAATTACTCACCATCATTAATTCTCCATAAAAACAAATAAAAATGTTAGAGGAAAAAGAACAAGTTGCAATTTTTTCTTTTAAGCATCATTGCTTCAGAAACACATTCATAACTGGGAGCTCAACCTATAAAAAAAATGTCACTTTTTATGAAAAAAGAAAAAGAGTAAAAAACTCAAACCTTTATGGAAAAACAAAGTTACCCAAATAGATAAATGATGAAGAAATTACATACCGAGATTCTAGAATTTGCATTGACATCTTTATCTGTGATACCATGGTTGAAACTCTCCATGTCAATCACAAAGCTATCAGATTTATCAGCTGTGTAATGAAACCCGTTTATATGATCCGAAACCGAGATTTTCTGGGTACCCATTTTCTCTTCTAATCCATAAACCTCATCGTTGAGAGCCAAATCCTAAAACAAAATCAAGAAGCCCAAAAACAGAGAGAGACAGAGTCGGTCAAATTCAGTGGTTGTGAAATTTGAGAACCCAATGGAACAGTTTACAAGAAATGCAATTTAAAAATGATGGAAACCCAGAAAACTAGTGCTCACCAACGTTGGAATTTCGGCCATTTCTGTCACTTTATATAGCTCAGAGGAAAAGAACAGAGAGATGAAGATGCAGAAGAGAAAGAGCCTCTGGCGTACCAAATAAGACAATCACCAGCCAACACCTGATTTTGTTTAGAAAAGAAAATTTAAAAAGAAAACGAAACCCAAATAAGTCAAAAATGGAAGATTGAAGATGAATAAACAAATGGCAAATTAAACAAATCCCGTGATTGTTTAGAAAGAAACTGACTTGATGCCATATGAGACTTTCTTTGCGATTGACCCAATTGGTTGGAAAAAGAGATCTTTTCTTTTTTTACACGCCTGGAAATGTGACAGATATTTCTTCTTGTTCTCTCATTCTTCAACGAAATTCTGTAGCAGAACCAGAAGACAAACGAAGAAGAATCCCACAACTTGTTTTTCTAGAAGGGGTAGGTTACACTCTGTTTCCGATGTTGTTGAAGAAAGTGGAAGAGAAAAGAAGAAGAGGGCACAGAAAATCACAGAGGGGGAGTGAGTGAGAGAATGTGATGATGTATTATATTATGTGAGAGTGATTGTGTAAAAAACGAGAAACATGCAGTGAGGATTGGAATGTAACAAATGCGATCCTCTGCTGTTTTTATACGAGATGAGTTGGTGTTATTCAATCTAGTTTTGTAACGTTTAATTTTAGTGTTTATTGTACATTATTATAATGAATTATAGGGTGGGGATCACAAAGGGGCAAGTCCATGGTAATGCTGTAGACCTCTTGATTAATAGAACAAATTAAACATATTGTTGCGATTTTCTAATATACTCCAAATCGGCAAATCATGTATGAACGTCTTTTCATCGTTGGATTTGTTTTTATTAATTGATCAAACGACAAAAACAACGTTATGTATGCACTATATGAATGTATGATAGAGTTTTTATATCCGATTATTTATCTGTTTTTCAAGATCTTATCGTATTCGATAACTTAAGGTTGTGATAATTAATGATTAAAGAGACGATTAGAGCATTTTTAGCAATACTAACTATTTTTAACTAAATTTTAGCTAAAGTAGCTAAAAAACTATTTTGACTAGCTAATTTGAAAATACGCACCAATGCTCTCTACTTTAGCTAATATTAAATTTAAATTATTTTATTAATGAATAAAACATAGCCTAAGACCCTAAGTATATTTAATAATTACACAAGACAACTAAAAAAAATGTTTTAAATTAACAAAAATAATAGAGAGTCTCATCTCGCTCTCTATATTTATGAGTCATATAGCTAAAAGCTAAAATGGAGAGCCAAGGAGGCTGGTGCAGCTGCTAAAATAGCTGAAAACCTAAACATGCTCTCTAAAATAACTAAAGAGGATAGAGAGTCTGCTAAAGATGCTCTTAATTTCTAGCTAATTCTAATATAAATGGAGAGATTAACTTGTAAAGATAATGAAAGGATGAGTTCTTGTTTTTTTTTTTTTTTGTAAATGATGTAACCCTTTGAAGAGTTACTAAACCACCTTCGGTAACAGTGGTAACTTATGTGTGTAGAATTGAGGACCAGCCACCGCTTTGAAGAGTCGAAAGTAAACCACTCTAAGTAACTTGTATTTACCAAAAAGCTGGTGTCATAAAACAGTAATTTTGTTCCTCCGTTCCCTTTCTATTTGACCTTTGTGATTAGCAATTTAGCACACCACAAAATTCTGCATTTTATATTTTTATGTAAGTTATGGTTAGTTTGTTTTTTCTATTGGTTAATTTGCTTTTTTCTTGTTTTTATGGTTAATGAGAGCCTCCGTACTTTAAATGAGTGTGGACACCCTTACTTAAAATATAAGGTGCGGAAGCCCTTAGAGAAGACCTATACATATATAAATATATATAGAGACTAATTAATTTGTTAAGATTTACCTATTTGAAGGGATCATAATATCTCCATATGTGGTATGATTTCAACTACTTACCAAAATGAAGCAAGTGGGAAATGGATTATCGAAATCTTGACCGAAAACTATTTATTTGGATTGTTCTCTTTGTTAGTATTGACTAGGCAACGTACTTAAGGATAGACTTGATGCCTAGTGTTTTACGGTTTCATTTTCAATCCAAACTGCGCGTCATACAATAATGCACCACTTTTGCAAATACATGCATATCCTTCCTTGACTAATTGCACCATTTTCGTATTGCTCAAAAAAAAAAATTGCACCATTTTCGTAAACATACATGAAATTCATTGAATGAGATCAAAACATACAAATTCTACTGAGAATAAATGCTCACCACCACCAGAAGTTACGAACTCCATTTTATGCATGCAACACCCTAAAATTGTCTTTTCTTTTCTCTTTATTTCATGGACGGGGGCAATGCCACTAAATAATTTGTTTACATATATGCTTGAATTAATTCAATATTTAGACAGCTTTCAATTCTCTTCCCGAGCTACAAATTGATTAACATATAAAATTATCTTGGATTTTATGACAATTTGCAGTGTGTGAAAGATGCACAAAAATGAGGCATTTAATTGGTTTTATATGGTTCGTCCAAAAAAAAATTGGTTTTATATGAAAGAAAAGAAAAATTAAATGTTTGTATACTATTAAGTATTAACCCTAGTTTGTAATCTACACTATTAGGTAGACGGTGGACCAATTAATATTAATTGCAGTCGGAATGTTTTTTAATCTTATAATGCACAAAAAGCCCTAATGCTTTTTAGAATTGAAGGCTCCACCAGCGTACGTGGAAGTTAATTAAACTTTAAATAAATGAAAGAATATTACAAAGAGAATGTTGATGATGATGATGAAACTCCTAATTAAGCACATGGTGAAGCAATTAAGCTAGCAGAAACAATTATATATTAAGCTGGCTGGGTGCGGCGGATATCCGGGTGGCTACCCTAGTTAAGATAGCTTCTGAATTCGGCTCTCTATCTTCCATACATTGCTTGTGGAATGGAAATCGTGTCAATTTTTGTCATCATCCATAGAGCAAAACAGTTTTGAAACAACTTGTTTATGTTTCTTGTAATTTCTTTCAAGGGAAACTTTATTTATTTTTCTTTTTCTGTCAAAGGAAACTTCAAAACCTAACGATTTTACTTAATGTATAGTTGTAGCTATTTTTTAGAGATTGTTGAAATATAACGAGTGAAGCTCTTTTTTTTTTTTTTGATAAAAGAGTTCCGGCCACCCTCAGACATTCATTAATGAAACAATCGATTTGATAGAATGGGCTAGGTCTAGAAAATATTTTTTTTATTTCTTTTGTAATTAGGAACTTAGTATAATTAATATTAAATTTTTTGAAATCAAACCTTAAGTATATATAGTGGTAAATTCTATTTTAACACTAGTCATATATGTGCTCAATCAGTTTTCTCTAAATAGAAAAGTAATGATATTTTCACTAGTTTCATTTTCATGGCTAGAAGTTAGAACAAATATGTGATGAAAGCTATTTAGTCTTTTTTTATCTTTTGTTCTATGGGGTACCAAATATGCAATACCTTCTCCTTATCTTACATACCAACCAAAATAATTTATTTGCTTCTACAAATTAATTAGTGAATGATCATCAACTTGTTGTGCAAATTAAGTAATAGTCACTCTTGTGAACGTAGTTATCCAATTACTCTAGAAGAATAATTCCAAGCTAAATTGGACCTTAGCTATCTATAACCGTCCCATTACTTTCAAAATGTGTATTATGTGGCTTTAGATTTAAACTTGAATTGACTTTCATACCAAGTTACCAACTAATTGTAGCACTTGAGATTGACATGCTACGATTTCAGTTATTGGTGATTTGGTGATGGTTGCATATGCATGTATCCGATAAGTCCAAATTAATTAACCCACTATACACATAATGCAGCTATCATACATATAGATGCAGCTTCAATTCAATTATGAGGTTGATTTTTGTGGCAGCAAATAAAAATTAGTCACCTGGCACTGTGGCTGAAAAGCAGCTATATATAAATATAAATATTTATACATATATATATGCATGATTCCATTGTAGCTTTCATATATATTAGTTTTGTCAGCTTACGATTAAATTCCATTTCGATTTCTTCTGGCAACTTGTAAGAGTTGAGAAAGACGACCTAATTTTACAGTTCCAGACATTGCAGGCAACGTATCAGATAAAACATACCTAGGAAAATAAATCCCCCCACTATTTTCTATTTTGACATTTGGGGAAAGTTGAAGTCGATCCCTAGCTAGCTAGCTACCCTATAGCAAAGTAGCAAGTGGACTAATTAAATGGTGGTCACTATCTAAATTTATAAACGTAGCCATACGTAGAAAATCTATCTTCGATATTATTCCTTTATTTGTTTTTTATGGACAACTTATATCTTGACGTAGAGCACGTGTAGTCACTTGACTTTACACATAGACGAACCTGCAGCTCTGATACCATGATGAAGTAATATGGGCGTCACAACCTAAACCAATTGACAATGGTTGGAGAGGCTTAAATCCTTATAAACACATTTGCAAGGTCTATTTTCTCCAATGTGGGACAACACTTCATATTCTGACAGCAACTCGAAGCATAAATTGAATAAAGAATGAGGTGGGAATTAACGTTTATGGCTAGAAGGGAAGACTAAACGGTTTAGACGTGATATTGTTATCGATCATCTCAAGCCATACATGAGAATTTGGCTCTTAAAAAATTTAAGGGGTAAAAAAAAACCTACTAGTGTACATACACAATCGAGGAGTAGAGCGATTTGATTTGCATTCTCATATGTATAGAATGTGATATTTATCTTTGTACAATATTTGTCGTGTAACAGCCTATTTTTTAAAACGTAATGAATTAATTATGAACGTTTTATAGGTCGGGTTAGTGTTAATCCTAGCTACATACCTTTTGACCTAAAGGGATGAAAATTCCTTAGTTTAACATAATGGTTGACAAACCAACAGGAGGAGGGAGGGGAGGGCCGAAGGGGTATTGGTAATATTGGAAACAAAATGAGGTCTCGAAGATAAATGTTTAGTTAATGTTATACAATTAAAAAATCGATTAAAGTTAAGTATAGTTATAGACTTTATAGTGCTCAATTGGGGCAACCCCCCCGCCGCTACTTGTGTACTATTTGCCTTTCCATAAGTCAAAAGGACGTGGTGTGTAGTTTGGGAAGGCTCATTCTAGTTTTGTGCTTTGCCTTCTCTTCCACAGATGATAAATAATCATTTTGAAGTTGGAAGTTTGATTGGTCTCTATCAAATTTACTATGCAAATTAATTAATGGTTATGAGAAGTGTTGTCCATTCAATTCCAAAGTACCAGGAAATATAGAATGTGTGTCTCCATATATTTTGTTCCTAGTTCCTAACCCATCCTTAATTCCACTAATGTGATTTACAAAATATACCGATGTCCAAATATTATCAAGGCGGCCAACTATATTATGATTATATGTTATCTTCCTCTATAATGGGTCGGTGTATGGAAATCCCACCACACCAGTCAAAATCTATTTTTGGTGATATTCCTTGGCCACTCGGAAATTGACACATTGGTTTTCCTTTTTGTTTCTCGATCACATAATTGATATTATTAAAGCGTAGTTTAAAACCTTACAAATTAATTTGTTCAAAAGCATGGTACACAAAGCTGGCCGGTGATATATAGATACGTTAAGAGATGCATGGCATATATGGGGTACTACTGGCGGGTGTGGAGGTGTCAAAATAAGGACCCCCACAAACCTCATAATACATAATAATGACAACATATATGAAATGTGAATCATAGATCCAACACGTACAGTTTATTTTGTGGATGGTGGAGGAGAACCGCGAAAACAAAACTTGTTTATTCAAATATTGGTCGTTGGTTGAGTTCTAGCTATTTGTTGGGTTGCTAATTATTTGCTCTTGGAAGTTCTAGCCTACATAATCTTGCATATATAACAAAATGAAAGAATCGTCATTGGCTGTGGGTACGATGTTACATGTATACATCGATTAGCACTTAATTACATAATTAGATGATAGTGATTAATTCAGACCAAAGAAAAGATGATAGTGATTAGTCCATCGTCTCACTATCATCGCACTCCTATAAATTTTGTTGGATAATTAAATAACATGTGCCGAAAGTTTTGTTTCAAATTGATGGCTTAATTAGTTTTGACTAATTTCAGCATTTTGCAGCTCCAAGGGGGTGGAACTGTTGCAAAATCGTGCATGGCCAAATATATCGAGGGTTGAGCATAGGCACTCCATCTAATTGGAAAACAATTAACGGAAAAATTGACTAATGAGTTAACGACTGTCTATGATTGATGGAATTTGAGTGTTTAATGAAAATAAGATATGTAATAAAATTAGACGTGTAGAAGAACAAATGATTTTCAGGTGTTAAGATCATAGAGGTAAAAATGAAATTAGCTGTAGAACATATATCTATATATAAATTGTACTATATGGTCAAAAATAAAAGGAAGTCATACAATCAATTAATTGTACAACTATATATACGCGAGCAATAGATAATTTTTCTAACTAGTTGTTTTTAATTATTCAATCTCTTGGTGATCGATGCCAATTAAGCTTAATAGTATAGTACGTACCTAATTAAGTAATGTCTAATATAGTTTTTGCTTAACAGGGGAAACAACCAAGTCGACCTAACTAGAAAAGCTAAGCTGTAACCTCTCCTACCCTACATGCAGATATTAAGATGGAAGAGTTGAGAGTAACCCAGAGACTAGTACTGCAGTACTATATATAGAACTTCTGTATCCTCGTCCTGGCCATGTTCATCAAAGTTTGAACCAACCATATTTTATCTGGCCAAGAAAGCAACTTGAGAGGGTATATATGCAGGAAATTAATTAATTTAGGAAAATAAATTATAGATCGAGATATATTGGAGTTGGGGACAATAAAAACAGAATTGGAAAAGTGACAAAGTTACAAGACGATTTAAAGAGAGAGGGTATAAAAGTGGGCTCGATCTCATGCAAATTGTCATATCTATACAGTACGTTGATCCATCTGTTGTGATTACAATGTTTCTGTTTTTTTTCGTCAAATGTATAAATCGTGTTACGTGGTCTTGCAATTCAAGTTTTAGATGCCAAACTTGAATATAAATTCACATAAATCCCTCATTCGAGTATCGAAAATTAATTTAGATTGATATTGATATTCTTTGACGAGACTTTCTTTAACACTTATATATTTTTTTTATACAAATTATTCTTTTAGGTGATATATATAACTTGGTTGTCGATGTTGTAACTAACAAAAGATCGTTGTAATTGTCCAAAAACAAAAAACAAAAGATCGTCGTTCAGGTTATAGGGTCCTCAACATTACAAAAATAAATTATCGTTTCAGAAACCAGATCGATCGTTGATAAAGTAATGGTATGTACGATAGTAAGAGCATCAATTAGCCTAGTCGATCACTCTTGACAAAACTCTTGACAATGACAAATGATCACATGTGTATATGTGTCCGTTTGTGCTGGTCATGAACAATATTGTATTATTGGAATGGGCTTGGTTTGGTTTCAAGGGGGCTGGCATAGCAAGGTGTGTTTGAGTAACGACGTTTTTGAGTTTGACGTGAGTGTCATCGATGCTTCACATCACCTATATGGCTGTATATTACAAAACACTTAATTATTCTATATATGGCTTAGTTTTCCTAGCCATATTGTCATAGATAGAAACGAATAAGAAGATGATGATTGTTATTAAGAAGTATACGCAAAAATTTGAGATCAAATTGACCACACACTGTATGCATATGTATAGTTAGTTGATCAATAGTTGTCTATTGGATCCATCTGGAAATTTGCGTGGGGTTTTAACATATCAAGAACTGTCTCTTGTTGCAACTACCTAAGGTGGAGCCTCATTTTTCATATATATACGAATCCATATCTTTTCTGTTCGATCGTGAGGGGAATGTATATAAGTGTAAGATATTAATTAATTATAGATTGAATTGGTTCAATAATATCTCCATTCCAGCCTAGCTTCTTCCGGTGTCATCTAAGTGCCAAACTAGAAAAATCATATACTAAAAAAAAGCTTGTCCAAAGTACTTTTATTTATATATATATATATTCTGCATTGTATTTTCATATATGACCATTTATTTTTAAATTGACTTTTAAAAATAATCTATACAATTAAAAAGTCAATCAAACTAGAGATCGTTTGATTATTTATTCTATTATATCAAACAATTGAGGATTTTGGTGAAAGTTAAAGGTAAACATAAAATGCGCGCTTTGTCATTGCAAAATTTCAAAGCACATTGAATTTCTTCGATCTTGTAGTGTTAGGTTGTAGTTATTTGATGTTTGCATGTCCTCTTTTCAGGTTGTCGTGACAATACCAAAATCTAATAGATCAAAGAGAAAATTCATTGTTAAAAATGATAAAATCCTCATATAATTAATCCGTGAACTTTAATTTGGGCTTAAATATAAAATCCCCTAATAATAACTTAAATCTAAAATTTAATATGTTCTCATAACCTTTATATGTAGTATAGCATTGCATGTCTCAATAATCAATATCATGGTTTGTTTTTGCCTGGTTTAGTATAGCATTGCATGTCTAGGTATCATGATTGGTTTTTCGAATTCCCTGGTTAAGTCTTTGTTAAAATCAGCAATTAAGAAGCTTTAATTCTTTAGGACATTCAAATTTCCAGAACATGTATGTGTGGTGGTCGGTCGTGTTTTCTAGAAATATAAACGTGTCTGACATAAGGCCGGCCGGCCGGCGCAATGTACGTAATTAAGAAACTTTGTCCATAATTAACAGCTTAGAGTACGTTTTTGCCAAAAAAAAATTAACAGCTCCACTCATAAGAACGTTCCAGCACAGATCAAGTCTATTAATAAAAAACTATTAATGTCACTAACAAAACAGAGTGTCTTCTGCCCACCAAGGTGGACCTTCACTATCATCGTGCGCGGCACGTGGCCTTGACTCCGTTAGTTAGTCGTCATCTTCATCATCATAATACCAGTCTGCTTTTATGTCTCCAGCTTCTCCATCGATGATCTGTATTCAATACGTACACTCCCAAGTCCCAAGTACACAAGTATAAATCAGAGAGACATTAAACCCAAGCCAACAAGCTAGCTGGGCTACTTGCATGAACATGATGATGATGATGATGTATAGATCTCCGCCGCTGCTAGTACCCAACCAAACCAAATGGGATCTGGGTAGCAAACCATGCAGATCTCCAAATCCGATTGGTATACCCAGATCCTTTGACCTCTTTCACCGATATACCCAGATCCGATTGGTCATTCTTAGACCTCCTTCACCGATATACTACAGCTTCATCGATCCATCAACGGATCCCCAACTATCCTTCTCAACGCCGGCCGAATTTAGATCGAAAATTCCACAATTAACTCTCCCTTTCTCCCTCCTCGACAATGTTTCGGCGAAGCGCACACAACTCTAACGTTGACTGGCGTTGCAAAAGTAAGTATGATGTCACGGCTGAGATTGAACGAAATTATTGAACGGCTGCGATCTGATAATCGCTATTAAAATAATAAGCGCGTGTAAATCACGGACGCAATGGATATCCACCTTGGTGGACACAATACTTTTCGCATTACAACAAGTGAATTAAAAATCAATCATTTCGTCATCCGAAGCAAAGTAAAAGTGTTCGGACAAAGACAAATTAACTGAATGCGTACGACATTTTCCATGGGGTTGATTTTTTGTTGTTGTTGCAAATATTGCTTCTGAATGTAAATCTAAATTATAAATCATCCCGATCATAGGATGGAGACATATATTGTTTGATGGATCCCAAGAAGATTGGTTTAGTGCTGTATTAATTAACTTAGGGATCGATCATTTAGTAGTATTTAACTACTTCTTGAAATTAAAAGGACAACGTTGGACTTGGCGGGGTTATTAGGACACTAAAAACAAACATGAATTCGTTCTTTGCTTCCACATTACGAGATTAATGCAAGTAATTAATTATTGTCAATCAGCTAGCTGGAGTGGCAATGTTGCCAAATTCCGATTGGTTTATGAGCTTATTAATTAATTGTAGCAGCTGGTAAACTGTCAGCAGAAAATTGGGCTATAATTGATTCAGCTCGTCATATAGCACATGCATGGTGCTTTCAATCTGTTGCAATTTCATACTCAATGCAAATTTTTTTTGGTCAACTCTTCTTTTGAGCACGCCATTGCTATATATATATTACGGATCGATCAAATGCAGCTTAATTAATGCTCATATTCAAATACTATCCCACGAATCTACTAGGGTTTCTAATTTTCATCTGATTATTGTTAATCCTGAGTAGTTATATGAAAGATTCAAACAAGACACGTGAACGGTCGAGCTATTTCAAAAACCAATAAAAAGTCAATTAGCCAAGTAATGACAGCAACCCTCAGCGGGTATACTAGTACTATATAACGGTGTTAGCTTAGTATTGTAGCTACACAAGACACCCAACTAGCTAATTCCTAAGAAGCTCCTTTGTTTCTGTGATTCGGACATGGCTACTTCAAAGCTTATCTTCTTCCTGATCCAAGTGATGTTTCTGCCTTTTGTCTTTGACTTTGCAAATGCACAGGGACTGAAAGTAGGGTTTTATGCAAAGTCATGCCCGAAAGCCGAGGCCATAGTTAAGAAGGTTATCGCTCAAACCATAGCGGTAGCACCTTCACTCTCTGGTCCTTTGCTGAGAATGCACTTTCATGATTGCTTTGTTAGGGTACGTAAAACTCAATCATCCATTTTTGTTTTTGTTTAATTTTTAGTTTTTTTTTTGTTGCCTGTATAATGATTATTTGACTGATCACTAGATAACGTATTCTGAATATGCAGGGTTGCGAAGGTTCAGTGCTATTGAATTCTTCGACGAACCAAGCCGAAAAGGATGCAATTCCAAACCTAAGTCTTCGAGGATTTGGAGTCATTGACAGAGTTAAGTCTGCGTTGGAAAAAGAATGCCCTGGAGTGGTTTCGTGCTCTGACATCTTAGCCATCGTAGCAAGGGATGTTGTTGTCGCGGTAAGTAGTATAGGTCATTCGGTTGTTTAAGTTTGATATACATTGTTGACCCTATTTCTTAACACTGACTAGCTACTTGGCGTGGATCAGGACATGGGAGGACATTGGGATGTTGAAACTGGACGAAGAGATGGTAACGTATCAAACATGATAGATGCCTTGCGCAATCTCATACCACCAAGTGCAAACATCACTACACTAAAATCAGGCTTTGCACAGAAGGGTCTAAGCGCTAAAGATCTTGTAGTATTATCAGGTATCTTCCTAAATGACCACCATATATATATATATAATGGATCACAAGTAGTACGTACTGAAATTATTCGATTAACTTCACTAACTATATGATTTACTTGATTAAGGGAGTCACACGATTGGGATGTCTCATTGCTCTTCCTTCAACAACCGTCTTTACAACTTCACCGGAAAGGGTGATACCGATCCCACCTTGGATGCCAACTACATTGCAAAGTTGAAGATGAAATGCAAGCCCAACGACCAAAAGACTCTCGTGGAGATGGATCCGGGGAGTTTCAAGACATTCGACGATTCCTATTTCACTCTTGTGGCTAAGAGAAGGGGTCTCTTTCAGTCAGATGCAGCTCTTCTTGATGACAGTGAGACCAAAACTTACGTTAAAAACCATGCCACACCTAAGGGAAAACCAAGTTTCTTGAAGGATTTTGGCGTTTCCATGGTGAAAATGGGTAGGATCGGAGTTCTCACCGGGAATGCAGGAGAGATCAGGAAAGTGTGCACCAAGATTAATTAATTAATTAAGGATCATTCGAAGATGATCAATTAAACTTATCTGCCCTGCTCCATCATGATTTAGGTTAATTGTATTTGTATGTATTCTTGAATATTTTATGTACGTCTTTCCCAAATAATTAATTATTCAGGCCAGGCTGGTATTGGTTTGAACTTTGAAGTGTTCAATTAATAAGATAGCTAGGGTTTTATTAATTCGATCAAGTGAGATTCATTAATTTAGCTATTTAAGGTTATTAAAGAATCAAGTTAATATATTATTAGGGGAGTTTCATACATATATATGTAGAATTTATTACATTTGATCATTTATTTAAGTCGTTAATTATTACTTTCCTTGCTACAGATTAATTAGCATTTTTTAGTCTAATTTATTGATAATTTTAGTGCAACTCGATCATTTGTATCTTTTCTAATATATACTAATAGAAGTAATTAAAATGACGATAAGAAAACAACCAAACTAGAATATAGCTCTTGGCCTAACCACATACAATCTATCCTCCAATAAAGTAGACTCAAAAGTATGAGGAGAGAATAAAAGTAGTTACAATGTACCAAATATACCACATGTAACGTTAAAGTATAATTGTCATTAGTATCTTACAGCAACGTACCCCTTAATTTAGGGAAATCTATTAGTACCAGCTTTTAGGTACTAATTAATGCCCTACAATCTTCAAGTAAGTTTCTAAAACCTTTGTTTTGATCATTCCACTACAGCGTCTAGCATCTTTATTTTCATCCTTACTTCCTTAGCATCATTTTGGGTCGTAAACCAAGATAATATGCTTCCCAATTAGACATTAAGTATATCAATCCAATCAGCGGTATAAAAAAAGTTACATATATAAACATTGAACACCAGCTGATCACAAGATCATGCATGCATTCGATCTCCAGGAGAATCGTATATATACTTTCCACAATTCTCAGGGCACCTTTTTTTATACCTTTCCCGTATACAAGTTTATGTAATATTGTTGATGATATAGTCCTTCATAGTGTACACGGTATATAGAACATAAACCAATTGATATAAACTAACCATGTCTGTCTGTCATTATTCTTTGCTCTCCCCATGCAAAAAGACCCAAAATGCTTTAACTTCCCTTCACTTCCCCGTCACCTTCTTCACTACATAAATATATATAAACGCTTCCAAAGTACCGTATCCTATTCAACAAATTGTTCTCTCCAAAACCCTCTTCCATTAATCCCGGCCGGCCTCTTTCGAACTATTCAAAACATGTACTCCTCCGGCTTGCCGGTGTCAACCCCAGAGCCCAAACCCATTAGGCGTCAGCACACTGCCCGGTACTACGCCCACCGGGTCAAAGAAAGCCTCACCACCCGGGTGTCCAAGCTTATATGTGCCATTTTCTTGACCTTCCTTCTTCTTGTTGGTATGATAACTTTCATACTATGGCTTAGTCTACGTCCGCACCGCCCCAGATTTCATATCCATGCCTTTTCAGTACCCGGTTTGAGCCAAGCAACCGGGTTCGAAAATGCGGAGATAACGTTCAATGCCACAGCCCGTAACGCGAACCATAATATTGGCATATACTATGATTCGATGGACGGGGCCGTTTACTATAAGGACCAACGGATCGGCTCAATCGCGTCGTTATTGCCACCATTTTATCAAAGTCCCAAGAACACAACAATCGTACAGGGGAAGTTTAGTGGGGCCAGCTTGACGGTGAATAGCCAGCGTTGGACGGAGTTCATGAACGATCGGGAAAAGGGGACGATTGTGTTTCGCCTAGATTTGACGTCTAGCATTAGGTTTAAGATTTCCACGTGGACTAGCAAGCGCCATCGGCTTCACGCCAACTGTGAAGTTGGTGTTGGCCAAGATGGCTTGATCTTGGCCAGTTTTAAAGATAGGAGATGTCCTGTCTATTTCACT
The DNA here is from genome assembly GCA_029955375.1 of Rubus parviflorus. Classification (NCBI taxonomy): domain Eukaryota; kingdom Viridiplantae; phylum Streptophyta; class Magnoliopsida; order Rosales; family Rosaceae; genus Rubus; species Rubus parviflorus. The sequence continues at coordinate 1,231,085 of JARGGL010000003.1, forward strand.
TGAATTGGAGAAATCTTTGTTTTTCCTTTTGTATTTGATTTCTAGTTCCTTTTGGGGTTATTGGGTTTGATTCGTTTGAATTTGCATAGTGACAAGAAGTTGTAACTTCTTTTGTTGCACATAATGTTGCATACATAATCAATTGTTTCAATATATGAAATCTACTTAATTAGTACGTAATAGTAGTTCATCTACATTTCACTCCCAAACTCAAAATCTACATTAAGGTCGAAACAAAATCCCAAGCCCGATTATTTGCCAGTTTGCAAAGACAAAACTATTACTCAGAATGGCATATAAAAAGCAAAGGAAATTCTTTTTCAGGCCGGTGGTGCAAAACAGTTTACTAAAAAATAATCTTGAAGCAAACATATTCCAGGGATCTGAGATTAATTCTAATAAGTCATAATCTTCAACATTAAGAGAAAACATGATCTCTTAACTTCTGGTCCTTTTAAGTCTTATTAATTTTCTTTCATACGCTTTCCATGTTTCCTCGGATTCAGCTTCTTTTTGACATATAAAAGCTGCCAAAATTTTCTTTCATCCGAGAATAAAGCTAAGCCAAGCATATATACAGAGAAAGTATTGCTGTCTCAGGCAGAACTGGAGGTTAAGTTAGTTTGTGCTTAGCTTGAGAATTAAGTGTGATAAAGCCTTGAATGATAGAGATGAGATTCAGCGAGTGAAACAGAACAAAAACTAGCCAAGTCTAAGAAAAGATAATCCTAGACGAACAAAGATTGAAAATTAGATAGAATCCTGAAAATAGTAGGATTCTATAAAAAAAAAGACCAAAACAGAACAAAAAGGTCTCCTATCAAAAAAAGGAATTCTTATAGTCCAAGGACAAAGCCTCTATAAATATTCAGCACCCAATCCGTGAAAAGGTAACTACAGTTGACTCGATTTCTCTTCATTCTCTTAATTGAATTGAAGCTCTTGCAGTTTGAAGAAGAGGGAAAGCTTAATCACCTGCGATGCACGCCCTGCTACCGGATCTCCTTGGCACAATGACAACATCAACGCGCCTCACTGGTAGGAAGGTGGAGAGGTTTGAGAAGAAGATTACGAAGAGAGGAGTAGTAGTGCCTGAGAAAACCGCCAAAAGGGTGAAGGACTATCCTGTTGGCCCTGTTACGCCAGAAGTTGTGATATGCTTCCTTTATTGCATAATTAATTCGGTCAACTGATTTAATTGCTTTCATGGCTATCTAATTAACCTCTGGATTAATTATGCTAGCGGTTCATCTATATGTGCAAGTTTGCGAAGGCAAAAGTGCTATCAAATTTCCACAGAACAGGCAAATGATTTTTTTATTTTTATTTTTCTTAGCAGTTCATCTAGCCGTTCATGCCAAAATGGGGAAGGACCATCCTGTTGGCCCTATTCTGCTTTGGCTTCTTCATCTTTGTTGTCATAGGATCATCTCTGTTTCAGATAATCATGACTGCTATATTTAAAAGCACAGAAAAAAAAAATACTGATATGCAAATATGCAATGTGATGTACTACAAAGTAATTGTTCCATTAAGGCTTAGTTATTAGGATGTTAAATATTCTTGATTAATTCTAAAATGCATGAGTTGTTAATCAAGTTATTGTACACAATTCAAGTCATTGTGGAAGGTCAACCGAATTTAAAATAAAATATGGGAATCAAGAGCAAGCATTTTGGGGTAGACATGCAAGCACATAACTGATTGGTGCAGAACAAGAAAATAAAGCTAGGCAATGGTTGCTAGATTCTGGCAGTTAAGAAGGAATTACCAAGAAATGGAGGAGGCATGGATGTTGGATCAATATAGGAGATGTCCCTTTGACCTGAGTTGGAGAATCACATAGTAAACTTTGATTTGAGTCTCAAATCATTGATTCAATAAATTTAATTGAGTGATTAATATGAAAATGATATGTCCAACGCAATAATTCCTAGACAATGTTACAGAACTTTCCCAATTTCATATGCTAAATTGACACAGGGAGTGTCTACATATATACATCAGTAATATATATGGCCTTGAATTTGGTTTATCTTGAGAGATTAAAAGTCACACCCTATTCTGGAAGGGCGGTTCCTTTAGTGAATGTTTCTTTTTCTTTATATTGTGGTGGATTCTTTAACTTCTATTATTAAAACATTTCTTAGTTCACAATCAGAGAGATTGCCAGAATGGGAAAAAGGAGAGATGAATGGGGAACCATTTTGCATATGTTAACATTTAAAGAAAAAGACTGAAGATGAAGATTAGTTACATCTTGAGGCTATATAAGCCTGAAGATGAATCGATTCTGCAATGAAGAAAGCCAGCAATAAACCCTCGGTTCATTTTCCTTCTACTCGTCCTTTGTACTTCTCTTCTTCCATGCCGTTCTTTTTCTGCAAGTTTATAGATTGTAAACCATGTTTCTCTCTTGAACCCTCAGTCTATTTTCCCTCTTAAAACTTCCTTCTAAGCTTTTTGGCAATATTTAAGATTGTGATCCTTGGTCAGAGAAATGTCCGAAACCAAGGAGTGCTGCTATTTATGTGTTTTTAAATTTCTTCTCCCCCTAGGTTTCTTAGCCTTATTACTATGGCTGTGCTTAATCCCAAAACCCCCTAGGTATACCATCGTCGATTTCACCATCCCCAAGTCCGATTTGGACATTGATGGGGGTAAAAAAGGTTCCATGGAATATGGCCTTGAAATAAAAAATTCTAACAAATACTCGAGTATTTTCTATAATGACATACTACTGACATTCGATTATGGACAGGACACAGTTGGGGAGAACACCATGCTTGCGTTTCATCAAGGAAGACGCAGAACCCTTCGAGTGGTTGATCGTGTGGACGTGGTCAATCAACACCTCTGGACTGCTATTTGCGTTTCCATATTGAATGGAACTGCAGAACTGAAGGTGGCTTTACGAACTCGGATTCAATACGGAACATGGGGAATCAAGAGTAAGCATCATGGGGTACACTTGCAAGCTGCATTACCAATCGGGGCAGATGGCAAGATTTCTGGTAAGAAGAAGAAAATCAAGCTACAGCGCCATTTCAAGTAAGAAATGGAAGTTCCAAGAAATGGAAGAGAAAATATAGCGTAGATTTTCAGCTGTTACTGTTATCTGGACCATGGTTTCATATTGTCGTCCTGTAAATTAGTTTACAATATTTGTCTTCCTTTCATGTTCAACTACAAGATACAAGTTGCTTTAATATTTTGATCAGTTCATTCTATTAAGTTCCCATTTTGAAGTTGGTAGCATGTGGAAGCGAACTGTGGAAGTTTCTTAATTTGCGAACAGTGAAGTTGCGTACATGCATAAACTGATAAAAGCAATACTCTCTGTCATCTACTTTTTCTATTCCTTTCTACGTAGTTATATTTTTCTTCCTTTCTCTATTGTTGCATAAATTTTTCTATTGGTTTTGTCTTTTTGAAAAGGAATGCCCAGCTAGTATCCCAAGTTCACAACCACGTATTGCACAAGCAAAGGCTCAAGTCGAGCACATATATCCAGTCAGCAAAGGTTGATGACAAATTAATAACTTTAGTCTTTGCCTTCCTCTCATCTTGGCTGACCTATTTTGCCTTTAGGAAAGATCCTTCTTAGGCTTTTCAAGTGCAACTGTAGGGTTGATAGCAGGGACGGAACCAGGATTGAAAACTTGGGGGGGCTAACTTTATATGTTCAATTTATTTGGCCGAAGGGTAAATTTTTTTTTTGCTCAAAGCCATATATATGAGTAGTGAAGAACTCAAGGAGATTGAAGATTTTTGTGGCTTGGATTGCCTGGAAGATAGAAAACTCAGTTGAGAAACTGACCATGGAGTTGCAGAAGAAGAAAGAGAAGAAAAAACACAGAGAAAAAGAAGAAATGATGGAGAGTGAGAGAGAGGGCTACTGAGAGAAAGAAGTGAGCGAAAAAAAGAGGGAGAGAACACATGGGAGACAAAAAATCTGGAGATTTGGAGATTTGGAGAGGAAGACTCAGCGATTGAGGAAGAATAATTACAAGGATGAAGGAATGAAGGATGCTCGTACAAGTTGCTCTCAGCCCTACCCAGATTTCGAGAGGAACACGCGTACTGATACCTAACAAATTTTTTTTTTTTATGGGGGTGGGCTATTACATTAGTAACCCTATACTTACTAATTTTTTACCAAAAATCTGGGTAGGGCTGCAGCCTAGACAGCCTACCAAGTGGTTCCGTCCCTGGTTGATAGCCTCACGCTGGAAGAAAAGAACATATCCTGTTGTAACTTAGATTGCAAGTAAACGCATGTAATATTCTCTCAAGTGACTTTCTTCCTGCAAATACACCACTTTTCTCTCTTCTCCTTCTCAACTCTCATTTAGACATTTCTATTTAAAAATCAGATGTCAATCTGATCCTCATTCGGAAAAATGTGTGAAAGCGAAAACAAGCATTTCTATTTGTGTGTTCTAGAAATTTTGGCCCTTTTGGGTCTTCTGGCCTTAGTTCTGTGGCTAAGCTTACGCCCAAAATCCCCTAGTTATACCATTGTGGATATCACCATCCCAACGTATGATTTAGAGAATGGGGGTCAAAATGGCACTATTGTATATGCCCTTGAAATTCAAAACTCCAACAAAGACTCCAGTATTTACTATGATAACTCACTCTTGACATTCTATTATGGGCAGGATAAAGTTGCAGAGAAAACCATACCTCCTTTTCATCAAGGAAGAGGCAAAACTCGTTCAGAGATTGAGAATATGGATGTCAATCCACAAGTGTGGAGAGCTGTTCGCAATTCAATATTGAATGCAACTGCAGAACTGAAGGTGACTTTACTAACTAGGATTCGATACAAAACATGGGGAATCAGGAGTAAGCATCATGGGCTAGACTTGCAAGGTGCATTACCAATAGGTAAAGACGGCAAGCTTTCTGGTAAGAAGAAGAAAATTAAGCTAAGCCATGCTTCTAAGAAACTGAAGAGGAATAGTCTGCGATTGTTATATTAGATGTTTCTTGTAAACTAATTTACAATGTTCTTATTTTATTACTGATCATACCTTCTGTTACTGTAGTAGAAGTATCAATTCTGAGCCTCTTTTATATTGATATAATGATAAAAAATAAAACAGCATTAAGAATTATTAACGGACCAATGTCAAAATAGTTCATGAGTTTCTACAGTACATAATGGAGCAGCCAACTAATTGCACTGGAGACTATATCACAATTCCTAGATAGTTACCTCCTTGCTAAGCACAGTCAAGTTCTTCACAGGCTCATAATGACAATACATGGGTTTAATAGCATAAGGGTAGAACCTGATTTCCTTTCTAGTGATATTAAGGGTTCCACTTTTTTGATGTCCGACTGTAGTTTGCAACTTGTCTTCGCCACTCGCGGATTGGAACCTGAAAAGCAACTAAATCACATTATCCACATATCAATTTGATACCATGTGCAAAAGTCCAACAATCACCCTGCACCATTAAGATGAAAGCATTTTTATTATCTTTCATTTTTAAGAAGGAAAGTACAAGACGATACTTACAGCTGGGAAGCCACCATAATCTCCAGGTTCTTTAATATCCCTCGTGACACAGCTAGTAGCAGCAAGCCGCACCTGCTAAGTCCATGTAAACTTATATTTTCAACCATGTTCCTCAGTCAAATAAAAGATGGGCGAGCATGAAAAAGGATGAGATGACAAGAAAAAGTAAGAGTTATGGGCCTTTCTAACAACATCAAACTTAAAAATTGATACGATACATTAAATAGAATACTGTGTTGTTAATGAGTCACAGGTCATGAAAGTTTAGGCTACTACTCGACTGACTCTTTGTGTTTAAACAAATACCTTTGATACAATGGAGACATGGTCACGAACTGCTACCCTTCCTCCCATAGTTACGTAGTCTCCTACCCTACAAGAGGAGAAAGAGGACATTTTAATTAGCTATAGAAGATTTTTGAAATGTTGACTAAGACATTGAAATGGAAGTGAATCATATACCATGGTGAACTTTTTAATCAGAAAAGAAATGAGGAGAGGGAGAGATAGAACATACGTCACTGAGCCTGCAATCCCAACTTGACCACAAAGCATGCAACTCTTCCCAATAACTACATTATGACCAATCTGCAAACACGAGCACACTGGTAATTGTAGAACCCTAGAAGGTTAGCCAACAAATTTAAAGGTAAAAGTCTACCTGAACTAAATTGTCTATCTTTGAATGATCCCCTACAACTGTATCTCTCCAACTGCATCAACCAATGAAAGTCATTTATCAGTCTTCGAATCAGTGTACAAAGTGTCAAATGATCCAAAGGCCACAGGTCTCACCTACCCCTGTCAATGCATGTATTTGCACCAATCTCCACACTGTTCCCTATCCTAGCATTCAGCATCTTGGGATGCGGTTAAGAAGAAGAAAGAAATACAATAAGATCCTTCCATTTCTACAGTGCATGCAAATGCATACATAACCTCTTACACTCCTGAGTACATAAAGGAAAGAGAAAAATAGTACAAGGAAACATCACTAACCTGAGGCTTCTTTAACATATTCCCATGCTCATCCACCATAAACCCAAATCCTGTAGTTAAACAACATCAAAGATCATATGTCTATATCAATCGGCACACGTCAAGCATTATTCAGAATAATCATAACAACGTCGGTTACTTCAATCTGCATCCCAATATGCTATTGTGTTGATTTTTTCTTCACTTTCATTAGTTGCATAAAATGAATCAAAGTCTATAGTAGAAAGCATTACCATCTTGACCGATGCATGCGCCATTGTGGATTATACACGAATCTCCTATAGTGCAATTACTGAGCGAAACATTATAGCTGTAGAAATCAGAACAATGACAACTCTATCAAAATCAAACAAGTATAGATTTGAACAAAACAAAACCAAGTACAGGAATTTGATTATTACCCTATTTCGGTTGATTGCCCAATTGAAACACCAGGTCCGATGACAGCTCCAGAACCAATACGAACATGTTCACCCACAACGGATTTTGAATGAACAACAGCACCAAGCTCTACATAAGCTGTTGGGTCAATGCTGGCAGACTTGTGGAAAGACCCACCTCCATTAGGCCAACTTTGGAAATCTTGGGGTTTAGCTCCAACTCCCTCACCTAATCTTGCAAAACAGAGCATGTGCGCATAAATGGTGAGAAATGTCAAAACACATTGTTCTCAGAGACATTTTCACAAACAGTTGGTGGGCATACCAGACGAGTCGGAGCAAACAATGGAACTGTAACAAGCGCCGAAGCCCAATTGAGACAAGGCGCGAACGTCTTGTGGCGTGTAGCCTAATGCAGCTGCAAGTCTTCTAAGCGCAAGTGCCATAACTGAGGAGTGATTCAATTGAGGGGGGAAAGTGCCCACAGCCCAGTGTGGTGACCGAAGTATATCTAAACCTGAACTATATAATATATCATTGTAGATATCTACCATGGTTGGGCTTTTTGGTCTTCCTGTATTGGGCCCAAGTACCCATTTGGCAGTCCAATCCCGAGACAGAAGAAAATTGTAGGAAATTTTGCTCTGAGACTTCAGAAAAGGCAGTGAAGTTTTCTTTTTTTGGTTCATTAGAAGAAAAGTTGTGGATTGGAAATTTCAAAGTTGCAGTCTTTGAAATGGCAGAGATGAAGAGTCAGACCGTAAAGATTGATGCTTTACTCATTTGCTGCTTCAAAAACCATTAAAGTCAGGACTTTTACTATTTCCACAATGCGATTAATCAATTAGATCACCCCATTTAGCCACCGGAATAATTTTTAGTTTATCTTGACGATGTCTTTGCCATTGTTTAATGTTTATTATAGTATTAGGTCAAGTCAACAAGTCTTCAAACTTATATCAATGCCTGAATAGTGAATAGTAAACAAAGGACAAGACTTTCCTGGAAATTATAGCCAATTGATAGGTTAGAAGCCAAGCGCTCTGGCCCAGAAATACTGAAAAACAATAAGCTTATAGAGCCAATTGATTGATTATAAGCTTATAATCATCCGCTCAAGTCATAAAACATAAAGGAAGGGGTCTAGGAGAACAATTAGCTACATAGAAAGTGGTATTAATCTTTTGCTATAGTTGTAGACTTGTAGTAGATGATGAATGTTCATAGTTCAAGCACTGGAAAACAAAATATGTTTCATTTTCCAGTGCTGCTTTTGCTTTGTTCACTCATCATTACTCTCCTGTGTGATCACCTTGCTTATGCTGACCCTCCGTATGAGATCTGCTCAAACGTTTCCAACTATACAGAAAATAGTACGTTTGCGAAAAATCTCAACAGTCTGCTCAATTCATTATCTTCCAATGCTTCTGTTTCCAAGTTGTACAATACATCCCTTGGAAATGACCCAGACAAAGTCTTTGCTCTCTACATGTGCCTCGACTATCTTTCTCCTGAATCCTGTCATGGTTGCATAAGCCTGGCACAATCAGACATTGCAACCAATTGTCCCAACTCCAAAGAAGCGGTTGTATGGGAGGAAACATGTCAACTGCGCTACTCCAATCAGAATTTCTATGGCAGATTGAATGTTGATGGCAACATCCCCTTAGCAAACACGAAGAATATTTCAGACCCTGAAAAGTTCGAGAAAGCTGTGAACGAGACGCTGAGTAAACTAGCTAAGCAGGCGGCTTTGAATCATTCACTGAACATGTATGCTACTGGAGAAGTACCCTTTGAAGGTAAAGTTGTATATGCTCTTGTACAGTGCACTACAGACTTATCTGGGGATGACTGTTATAAATGCCTTGAGAGAGCCATAGAAGACGTTTTAAGAGCCTATTATTTCTCCATCGGTGCAAGACTTCTCAGTCGTAGTTGCTATCTGAGGTATGAGTTTTATCCCTTCTATAACGGGGCAACATCTGAAGCTTCTGTTGCTAATAACGAAGGAGGTGGTAAGTAGTTGTAAACAGTTTCTCAATTTTTGACAAAAATTATTCATCTTATTGTATCTTTTACAAGGGAAATTAATCAATTATGAGCTGCCAATGATTTCTCCTAAATGCAGGAAGGAAAGTATGGTTGATCACAATCATTGCAATTGTGTCAGCATGCCTGGGAATACTACTTTTGGTTTCCGTTGTCTGTCTTGCAATGAGAAAAACAAAGAAAAAAGGTAATGATGCTTCTGAAAATTTCTTCAACAAGCTGATCCCTCTAGTCAGTTTCTTAAGGCAGGTTTTTTTTCTTTGTTCAGGGAATAGTGAAATTTTAGGACAGCATGAACTGTTCCATGAACAAAATGGCCCAAAAGCTCAAGACTACCCCTATATTAGTTTGGCTTCTATACATGCAGCTACTAACAAATTCTCTGATTCGAATAAGCTTGGGGAAGGTGGTTTTGGTCCTGTTTACAAGGTAACAACATTGTTTCTTTAATTAATAATGAAAAGTTTTCACATGTATAACATTGTTTTGACTAAATCTTCATATGTATTTTATGCTTTTTTAGTATTTTATATGAGTTGATAAAGGAATCTGGTCTTAATTTCTCAGGGTGTCCTGAGGGATGGAAAGGAAGTGGCAATCAAGAGGCTTTCAAGCTGTTCCGAGCAAGGTTTGGAGGAATTCACAAATGAGGTTCTACTGTTGATGAAACTTCAGCATAGTCCGGCTCTTAGGTTTCTGTGCAGAAGGAGAAGAAAAACTGCTCGTATACGAATACATGCCAAACAGCAGCTTAAATGTCATCCTCTTTGGTTTGTTCTTTTTCTCAAAGTGAAATTTTTTTGAGATTTTTGCTTTTGACGGATCTTAATCTAGGACTTCTTTGCTTTTAATGGATGGTTAGATTCAAGGAAACGTGCACAACTTGATTGGAGCAGACGTGTGAGCATCGTTAATGGAATTGCAAGGGGAATACTTTATTTGCACGAGGACTCTCGACTCAGAATTATCCATAGAGACTTGAAAGCTAGCAATGTACTATTGGATAATGAGATGAATCCAAAGATCTCAGACTTTGGCATGGCAAGGATCTTTGCAGGAAGTGAAGGACAAGCTAATACTGCTATAATAGTTGGGACTTAGTAAGTGCTTGAATTTGGAATTTCCAGTTTCACTTTACTGAAATAAGTAGTTATTACGCTTGTTTTGTGTAAACTTTTAAATTGTTCCATAAGTGGTTTGTATGCTTTTGCTTCCACTCCCCACTTCTGTTTCTTAACATTTACCATGCATTTTTGTATTGGAGAAGTGGATATATGGCTCCAGAATATGCTATGGAGGGACTATACTCTGTCAAGTCTGATGTTTTTGGCTTCGGAGTACTCTTGCTTGAGATCATAACCGGGACAAGAAACGCCGGCTTTCATCTCATAAAACGTGCTCCTAGCCTCGTAGCATATGTAAGTTTTATGTAACTTAAACTGCATAGCTTTATAGCTAGCACTTTCTCAAAGTGATATTGCTTAATGCTTATCCCATTAAATCATGAAATGCAGGCATGGAAGTTATGGGATGAAGGGAAAGGATTGGAGCTAATTGATCCGTCACTGATTAGTTCATGCGATCCCGATGAATTTTTAAGATATCTCCACATTGGCTTGTTGTGTGTTCAAGAAGATGCGAATGACAGGCCAACCATGTCCTCTGCAGTAGTATTGTTGAAAAGCAAAACTGTAAGTCTTAAACAACCTGGAAAACCTGCCTTCTCCATCGGAGCACTCAGTGATCATCATAATAAGGCCGGTGCTGTTAGTATCTCTTATAATAATCTAACAATTTCCAACCTAGTGCCACGGTAACAGAGCTCATGTTCATGGCATGGTGGCATGGAAATGGAAATTGTGATGTCACTGCTGATGTGGGAATTTAATCTGATGTAAACTTCTGTTTTCCATCTTGACCTTAAAATAATGGTGCATGTGAAGATATTTTTGCCCACTCTTACAGATCCAATTGTTTGCTATTATAAAAATTTATAGCTAGAATCATACTAATGAATTTGATCCATAGAATTCGACTATTCATTCTTCTTGAAGATAAGATGATGCTTCTTATATTCAAAATAATTGCATTTGTCAGACCAAGACTAGACTTTTATTTATTTAATTTTAATTTTAATTAACTTTGGACATAACCTATGATATCACCATTGAAAGCTGAATATATGATCAAAATTTCTTACAACAATTCAGATAGATGAATATTTGATTTAATACTTTAATAGTAAGAAGGATGCATTAAGATAGATGAATTCAGAATCAAGTCAACTTAGTAAACAAAATTAGGAATCAATGAAAAACAGTTGTTTAATATAATTTGATGTCACATGAGAGATTCATTTAAATACACATAGTACGGTTTTTGTTTATTTTAAGCCTAGAGGTCAGGACAAGTCTGCTATGGTAAGCCCAGCTCTTTCACTAGAAACATGAGGCTTCTCTCTTCTACTTGAATAGTATGACAAATAGTTCAGATAGGAATTAGTCTCATTGGAATTAGTCTCTTACAACTACCAACTACCAGTTTGTTGCACTAGATATAAACTCTAATGTGCATAAAAAGAATAGGATCGAAGATCGATGTATGTAATATTCTAATGTAACCAAGGTGCCAAAGTCATTGATTAATCAAGTAAAGGAATAGGAATAGGACATAACCAAAAAAAATCAAGTAAAGGAATAGGACATAATCAAGGTGCCGAAGTCTTTCATTGTCAACAATTCAAATTTTACTTGTGGTCTCTATCGAGGAAGTTTCTATGATATTGAATATTGAATATTGAAGTCAAAGCTGCATTTGAGAACTAATTAAGTTGATGAGTTTATCTTTCCTTCTAATTTGCTATTGGATAATTCTGTGTCTATTGCATTTCCCATTTTTAGAAAATGGATTCACTTTCAGTTGTGCTTTTCATGATTATAGCACTTCCATTGTCAGCTACCATTTCTGGTGCAGAGGATCCACTTTCTACTTTTTGCCCAACTGATGCCAGAAACTACACTGCAAATAGCACATTCGAAAGTAATCTCAAGAAGCTCCTTGGGTCATTGTCTTTTAATACATCCATTTTTGATGGTTTCTACAACAACACAATTGGCAATAGCAGCGACAAAGTCTATGGACAAGCACTTTGTAGAGGGGATGTGAACTCTACAGTCTGTCGGAATTGTGTGAGTGATGCAAGCCACGAAATCTTCAACAGTTGTAACTCAAGAGATGCATTGATATGGTATGAACTATGTCAAGTTCGCTATTCCTACCGGATGTTCTTTTCGTCAATGGATTATACAGGAAAGTATCCAGAGCAGGATAATCAAGAGAAGAAGGCATCAAATCCACATCAGTTTGGTGATGTTTTGATGTCTTTAATGGAAAACCTCTCCAGGGAGTCTGTGTTTACTCTTCCTGAGAATATGTTCGCAACTGGTGAGATTAAATTTTCAGGAAACAGAACTATTTATGGTCTAGAACAGTGCACCAGAGACATATCTGGAATTGAGTGCAAGGGCTGTTTGGATTCTGCAATAGAGGATCTTTTTGCATGCTGCTCTTCTCGCCAAGGTGGATTTGTTGTTAGTCGGAATTGTAATGTGATGTTTAAGCTGTCTCAGTTTTTTAACGACCCATCAAGTTCTCTGTTAATTTACCCATCTTCCACAGGTTAGAGACTTCAAATATTCTTTTGATAATTAGTCATAGGATCTATTAGCAATATATTAAATAGACATTGCTTATATTACATTGAGTATACATACTATATTAGCAGTTCATCCATTATACCATTGGCAGGGGATAAAAGGAAGACTTGGAAGGTGGTGGTTACATGTGCATCCGCAATACTATTAGCAGTTATCATTGTACTTTGTGCTGTTATTTTTCGAAGGAAAAAAGGAATAGAAATTGATCAAGGTACATAGATCAATCCTAACTGGTTAATTATTCTAAGTTTATGTAGGAAATACAAACTTAAACTCTTCTATATTTTCTGCAGATGAAGCAGTAAGCCAGCATGTACTATTACATGATTTGGTTATCCCCACCGGAGTCACAATGACGGAGGAAGGTGAGTTGGTAAGTTCTGAGGAGCTGCCATTCATTGATCTAGCTACTATAAAGATAGCTACAGATGATTTTTCAGATTCAAACAAGCTTGGACAAGGTGGGTTTGGTACTGTTTACAAGGTAATTAATGCTGCTATCTATCTTTTATAGGTTTAAATGGGCCAAGTATTAATTCGTATATATGTGCCTCCAACATGCATTTGATCTTTGTGAAAAATCTGTCAGGGTTTGTTACCAGATGGGAGAGAAGTAGCTGTTAAAAGATTGTCAAGGAAATCATGGCAAGGCTTAGAGGAGTTTAAAAATGAAGTCATACTCATCGCAAAGCTTCAGCACAGAAACCTTGTGCGGCTCTTGGCATGTGGCTTTGAAGGAGAGGAGAAGCTGCTTTTGTATGAGTTCATGCCAAATAAAAGCCTTGATACCTTTATATTTGGTTTGTTCAGTCCCCCACTATATTCTGCTACACATAATGTTCTATTGCCCTTATATGATTGTAACACAAAAATACATTATACATGTCATGTACTTCAGATTCGCAAAGACGTGCTGAATTCAGTTGGGAAACATATTACAGCATCATTAAAGGAATTGCCAGAGGACTTCTGTATCTTCATGAAGACTCCCGGCTCCGAATCATTCACAGGGATTTAAAGCCCAGCAATGTGTTGTTGGACCATGAAATGGTGGCCAAAATATCAGACTTTGGCATGGCAAGGATATTTTGTGAAAATCAGAACACAGCTAATACTAAAAGAGTTGTAGGAACATAGTGAGTATGCTTCTTTTTATCTTTTTTTGGAGTCCTATAAATGTGATGGAGTAGAGAACAAGCTAACGATTATACTTGATCAAATCAGCGGCTACATGGCTCCCGAGTACGCAATGGAGGGTCTGTTTTCTGTAAAATCTGATATTTTCAGCTTTGGTGTAATCATACTTGAGATTATTAGTGGGAAAAGAAATAGTGGGTTCTACCTCATAGAACATGCCAAGACACTTCTTGCATATGTAAGTTTCTTTCTCCACATTGGTTAATATTCTTGCTTAAACTAATAAGTTTAGCTCCCAAAATTTCAATTTGCTTAAATAATTGATAGGCATGGAACCTATGGAAGGATGGAAAAGAATTGGAATTTGTGGAGCCTTGCTTAATGGAATCATGCCCAACAACACAGATTTTGAGATGCATGCATATTGGGCTTTTGTGTGTCCAGGAAGACCCAGAAGAAAGACCAACAATGTCAGCAGTGGTTGTGTTGCTGGGAAGTGATTCAATTGAACTTGCTGAGCCAAAAAAACCAGCAATATTTGCAGCAAGTAGAATTGCCCCAATTGATGAGTCTACATCTAACCCTACTTCGAACGGGCTCACTCTTTCGATCATTTTGCCAAGGTGAGGGGAATTCACTCTGCTGGGCTGCTGGCTCAATATGTACAAAGATTACAAATTGTTAGTTCAAACGTCAAAGTAGGTGATGGATAGTATGTGTCATGTAATAGGTTACAAATTAATGGAAGGTGCAAAGTTTTTCTGTAGCAATCAGGATGTATTGTATGCCATAACTTGTAAGGAAAGCCAATTTCCAAATTGTGAATATTCATAGCATGAAACTTCAAATAATGTAAAACTCATGTCTATCATGGGCCTAGCTCTGAAAGCCCATTCGAAACTCTATTAAACTGCTCATTCAGATAATGTACAACTCAAGTATAAGATGGGCCTAGCTCTGCAAGCCCATCAGACACTCAATTTTGGTGAAAGCATAATAAAGAATTACTCTCATTTGGTTACTTTTCAAATTTTAACAGTCTTAAAAAGGTTAAAACTTAAAAGTCTAGTCCAAAACTCGGTTATCTTTTCAAGAGGTTCAGTGGCAGCCGCCGCCGCCACCCATTCCCGCAGAACAAACTGGTCAACCGTCGACAATTGGAAGTTGCAGTCTTTGAGAAGTTACAGACATGAAAGAGCATCAATGAAGAGCTTCCCACATCGTGATCAATCTCACCCACAAGAAAGAAAGCGAATGATAACACCACCATTAACTATTTGAAAAGGAATAATAAATATCTTCCATCAGCCATAACTCACAAAATCCAAGCTAATTTTATTCCATTGCTTTGCCTGCGACGTCTTTGTTATTATCTGCAAATCTTCAAACTTGTACAAAGGGGAACACTTTCCAGGAATCTTTGACTTTTTACTTTTCCAAACTTGGTTCATGGTATGCGTAAAAAAATGCCCAGAATTCAGCTGCTTTTGGTCTATATATAGCCAAAAGGTCTATTAGTCTATATATAAAGTAGTATCAATCTTTTGGTATGATTATTTGTACTGCAAGAATTGACATTTCCCAAGTGCCATGAAAACCATTCCAGTGCTTTTGCTTTTTTCTGCCATGACCCTCCTCTTTGAGCTTGCTTGTGCTGCACAACCTTATGATGATCCTCCTTATAGTATATGCTCAACTGTTACTCATTTCTCTGTAGGTGATAGTACGTTTCAGGAAAACCTCGTGAGTTCACTCGATTTATTAGTTTTCAATGCTTTTGTTTCCAAGTTGTACAAGACTTCAATTGGAAATGACCCAGATAGAGTTTATGCTCTCTATATGTGCCTCGACTATGTTTCAAACGAGGAATGTCATCAATGCATAAGCTTAGCACAATCAGACATATCGAATCTCTGTCCCATGTCAAAAGAAGCAGTTGTATGGGAGGAAACGTGCCAGTTGCGCTACTCCAATGACAATTTCTTTGGCAGATTGAATGTAACTGATGAAAACATTCTTCAAGTCAATAAACAGAATATTTCAGAGCCACAAAAGTTTAAGTCTGTTGTGAATCAGACGCTGAGTGAACTCGCTAAGCAAGTAGATAATTATAATGATTCAGGCCCTACGATGTATGCTACTGGAGAAGTGCCCTTTGGAGATGAAATGATATATGCTCTGATGCAGTGCACTACCGATTTATCAATTGGTGACTGTGATAAATGCCTTCAGAGAGCCATAGAAGACGTTTTAAGAGAATACTTCTTCGCCATGGGTGCAAGAGTTCTCAGTCGTAGTTGTTATCTGAGGTATGAGTTATACTCATTCTACAATAATGAAGCTGAAGCTTCAAATGGTAAGTACGAGTGTATCTATTTAGACAAGACACGAATTATGCACATTATTATAGCTTTTGTAAATCGGAGTCTAGACTTCCCACTTACAACTCATCATCTCTAATCGTTTGTGAGTCCAACTCTTTTTATATAAATTTTGTCTTAAAATAGATCGAGTGATAGGGTTTCAAAATAGAGTGGCCACTTCTACAGATTACAGCCCTACTGGTTTGAAAAATGAATCAATGATTTAAATTTGATCTTTGTTTCATATATTTTTTAATGAACAATAATTAGATTTGCTTGAATACGCTACACAGGGAAAAGCAAATTAGTGATCATTGCTAGTATTCTTGCTTCTGTTGTTCTCTCTGTACTAGTTGTGGTTGTGGCCAGATGCTTCTTTCGAAAGAGTAGACTAATAAGAGCCAAACGACAAAAGAATAAAGGTAATTTTCATGAGAGTGATTTTGACACTCTACATTTTGTAATATGATTCCTTATTTCTTTCTATGTTTTTAATTCCTTCTAGCTAATCTTCTGAAAATTTCAATATTAATTTGCTTGATTAGCTCTAAATGATATGATGACTGTTGAGTCCTTGCAATTTGACTTGGGAACTGTCGAAGCTGCCACAAAAAAGTTTTCTGACGATAACAAGTTAGGTGAAGGTGGATTTGGTCAAGTTTTTAAGGTACGAAAGTTATGAGTTTAAATCTGATCTCAAGCTCAATAGTAAAAATTAAATTTACATTACAATTGCCGACCATTAAATTACATTTTTAAACAATTAATTCTTGGGGGATTTTCAAGGCAGGAGAAATTTAATGATCTAAGATTCATGAAAATATATATACATTGCTTTGTATCAGTTCAATAAATATGTACGATTAATATTTCTGAGCTTAAGATGGGCATGGAATGGAATTGCGCAAAATACTTAGTACATATACCTTGTCACTTTGTCAGGGAACACTTGAAAATGGACAAGAAATAGCAGTGAAGAGGCTGTCCAAAAGCTCCGGACAAGGTGTACGAGAGTTTAAGAATGAGGTTTTATTGGTAGCCAAGCTTCAACACCGAAATCTTGTGAAGCTTCTGGGATTTTGCTTGGAAGGAGAGGAAACCATACTTGTCTATGAATACGTGCCCAACCAAAGTCTTGATTATTTTCTATTTGGTATGTCAATTAATGTCATCATAAGTCTTGAATATATGCATGTACATAATTCTTTTGTAATTTCCAACTTTAATATATTTGCTGAATGAGAGAGTGTAGAAGCCAAAAAACGAGAACAATTGGATTGGTCAAGACGTTGCACCATAATAGGAGGAATAGCTCGAGGAATTCTCTATCTTCATGAAGATTCAAGGCTTAGAGTTATACATCGTGATTTGAAAGCTAGCAATGTCTTGTTAGATGCCAATATGAATCCAAAAATTTCAGATTTTGGGATGGCAAGAATGTTTGGAGTTGATGATCAAACTCAAGGAAACACCCGGAGAATTGTTGGCACTTAGTAAGTTCTAACTAATTATATATATATATATATATATATATATATATATATATAGAACAACCTAAATAAGTATATACTCTCTATTTTTATGTTTTGACCTTAATGTTACACTGGTATGTGATTTTGCAACTATTTTAGTGGTTACATGGCTCCAGAATATGCTATGGAGGGATTGTATTCTGTAAAATCTGATGTCTTCAGCTTCGGAATACTCTTGCTTGAGATCCTAACGGGAAGAAAGAACTTTTTAGGGTTTCATCCCACAACATCTGCACTGACTCTTCTCAATTATGTAAGGTTTTACAGTTCGTTAATTTAATTAGTACTGAATAATTATATTGTTGACATGCATGTACGTACTGATATATTGATTAATTGCAGGCTTGGGAATTATGGAATGAAGGGGAAGTGTTGGAGTTGATGGATCCATTGCTGAAAGATTCATGCAGTCCAAATGAGTTCTTGAGATATATCCACATTGGATTATTGTGTGTTCAAGAAGAGGCAAACAATAGGCCAACCATGTCATCCGTTGTTCTAATGTTAAAGAGTGAAAGTATCAGTCTTTCCAAACCTGAGCGACCTGCCTTCTTTACAGGAAGAAGATCTACCAATGATCACGTCCGGACATTAGGTGCTCCGATTAGTTGCTCCGTCAATGTTTTAACGATTTCTGATTATGTCCCACGCTGAGTACGTTAGATGACTTGCACTTCATTCATTGACTTGGCCTTAACAACGTCGGTTACTTCAATCTGCATCCCAATATGCTTTTGTGTTGATTTTTTCTTCACTTTCATTAGTTGCATAAAATGAATCAAAGTCTATAGTAGACAGCATTACCATCTTGACCGATGCATACGCCATTGTGGATTATACACGAATCTCCTATAGTGCAATTACTGAGCGAAACATTGTAGCTGTAGAAATCAGAAAAATGGCAACTCTATCAAAATAAAACAAGTATAGATTTGAACAAAACAAAACCAAGTACAGGAATTTGATTATTACCCTAATTCGGTTGATTGCCCAATTGAAACACCAGGTCCGATGACAGCTCCAGAACCAATACGAACATGTTCACCCACGACGGATTTTGAATGAACAACAGCACCAAGCTCTACATAAGCTGTTGGGTCAATGCTGGCAGACTTGTGGAAAGACCCACCTCCATTAGGCCAACTTTGGAAATCTTGGGGTTTAGCTCCAGCTCCCTCACCTAATCTTGCAAAACAGAGCATGTGCGCATAAATGGTGAGAAATGTCAAAACACATTGTTCTCAGAGACATTTTCACAAACAGTTGGTGGGCATACCAGACGAGTCGGAGCAAACAATGGAACTGTAACAAGCGCCGAAGCCCAATTGAGACAAGGCGCGAACGTCTTGTGGCGTGTAGCCTAATGCAGCTGCAAGTCTTCTAAGCGCAAGTGCCATAACTGAGGAGTGATTCAATTGAGGGGGGAAAGTGCCCACAGCCCAGTGTGGTGACCGAAGTATATCTAAACCTGAACTATATGATATATATCTACCATGGTTGGGCTTTTTGGACCTGTATTGGGCCCAAGTACCCATTTGGCAGTCCAATCCCGAGATAGAAGAAAATTGAGCTCTAAGACTTGAGAAAAGGCAGTAAAGTTTTCTTTTTTTGTTCATTAGAAGGAAAGTTGTGGATTTGAAACGGCAGAGATGAAGAGTCAGACCGTAAAGGTTGGTGCTTTACCTTCAAAAACCATCAAAGTCAGGACTTTTACTATTTCCACATTGCGATTAATCAATTAGATCACCCCATTTAACCACCGGAATATTTTTTTAGTTTATCTTGACGATGTATTTGTCATTGTTTAATGTTTATTATAGTATTACGTCAAGTCAACAAGTCTTCAAACTTATATCAATGCCTGAATAGTGAATCGTAAACAAAGGACAAGACTTTCCTGGAAATTATAGCCAATTGATTGGTTAGAAGTCGAGCACTCTGGCCCAGAAATACTGAAAAACAATAAGCTTATAGAGCCAATTGATTGATTATAAGCTTATAATCATCTGCTCAAGTCATAAAACATAAAGGAAGGGGTCTAGGAGAACAATTAGCTACATAGAAAGTGGTATTAATCTTTTGCTATAGTTGTAGACTTGTAGTAGATGATGAATGTTCATAGTTCAAGCCCTGGAAAACAAAATATGTTTCATTTTCCAGTGCTTCTTTTGCTTTGTTCTCTGCTGCGTGATCACCTTTCTTATGCTGACCCTCCGTATGAGATCTGCTCAAACGTTTCCAACTATACAGAAAATAGTACGTTTGCGAAAAATCTCAACAGTCTGCTCAATTCATTACCTTCCAATGCTTCTGTTTCCAAGTTGTACAATACATCCTTTGGAAATGACACAGACAAAGTCTTTGCTCTCTACATGTGCCTCGATTATCTTTCTCCTGAATCCTGTCATGGTTGCATAAGCCTGGCACAATCAGACATTGCAACCAATTGTCCCAACTCCAAAGAAGCGGTTGTATGGGAGGAAACATGTCAACTGCGCTACTCCAATCAGAATTTCTATGGCAGATTGAATGTTGATGGCAACATCCCCTTAGCAAACAAGAAGAATATTTCAGACCCTGAAAAGTTCGAGAAAGCTGTGAACGAGACGCTGAGTAAACTAGCTAAGCAGGCGGCTTTGAATCTTTCACTGAACATGTATGCTACTGGAGAAGTACCCTTTGAAGGTAAAGTTGTATATGCTCTTGTACAGTGCACTACAGACTTATCTTGGGATGACTGTTATACATGCCTTGAGAGAGCCACAGAAGACGTTTTAAGAGCCTATTATTTCTCCATCGGTGCAAGACTTCTCAGTCGTAGTTGCTATCTGAGGTATGAGTTTTATCCCTTCTATAACGGGGCAACATCTGAAGCTTCTGTTACTAATAACGAAGGAGGTGGTAAGTAGTTGTAAACAGTTTCTCAATTTTTGACAAAAATTATTCATCTTATTGTATCTTTTACAAGGGAAATTAATCAATTATGAGCTGCCAATGATTTCTCCTAAATGCAGGAAGGAAAGCATGGTTGATCACAATCATTGCAATTGTGTCAGCATGCCTTGGAATACTACTTTTGGTTTCCTTTGTCTGTCTTGCAATGAGAAAAACAAAGAAAAAAGGTAATGATGCTTCTGAAAATTTCTTCAAAAAGCTGATCCCTCTAGTCAGTTTCTTAAGGCAGGTTTTTTTTCTTTGTTCAGGGAATAGTGAAATTTTAGGACAGATTGAACTGTTCCATGTACAAAATGGCCCAAAAGCTCAAGACTACCCCCATATTAGTTTGGCTTCTATACATGCAGCTACTAACAAATTCTCTGATTCGAATAAGCTTGGGGAAGGTGGTTTTGGTCCTGTTTACAAGGTAATAACATTGTTTCTTTAATTAATAATGAAAAGTTTTCACATGTATAACATTGTTTTGACTAAATCTTCATATGTATTTTATGCTTTTTTAGTATTTTATATGAGTTGATAAAGGAATCTGGTCTTAATTTCTCAGGGTGTCCTGAGGGATGGAAAGGAAGTGGCAATCAAGAGGCTTTCAAGCTGTTCCGAGCAAGGTTTGGAGGAATTCACAAATGAGGTTCTACTGTTGATGAAACTTCAGCATAAAAATCTTGTCCGGCTCTTAGGTTTCTGTGCAGAAGGAGAAGAAAAACTGCTCGTATACGAATACATGCCAAACAGCAGCTTAAATGTCATCCTCTTTGGTTTGTTTTTTTCTCAAAGTGAATTTTTTTTAAGGTTTTTGCTTATGACGGATCTTAATCTAGGACTTCTTTGCTTTTAATGGATGGTTAGATTCAAGGAAACGTGCACAACTTGATTGGAGCAGACGTGTGAGCATCGTTAATGGAATTGCAAGGGGAATACTTTATTTGCACGAGGACTCTCGACTCAGAATTATCCATAGAGACTTGAAAGCTAGCAATGTACTATTGGATAATGAGATGAATCCAAAGATCTCAGACTTTGGCATGGCAAGGATCTTTGCAGGAAGTGAAGGACAAGCTAATACTGCTATAATAGTTGGGACTTAGTAAGTGCTTGATTTTGGAATTTCCAGTTTCACTTTACTGAAATAAGTAGTTGTTAAGCTTGTTTTGTGTATACTTTTAAATTGTTCCATAAGTGGTTTGTATGCTTTTGCTTCGAACACTCCCCACTTCTGTTTCTTAACATTCACCATGCATTTTTGTATGGGAGAAGTGGATATATGGCTCCAGAATATGCTATGGAGGGACTATACTCTGTCAAGTCTGATGTTTTTGGCTTCGGAGTACTCTTGCTTGAGATCATAACCGGGACAAGAAACGCCGGCTTTCATCTCATAAAACGTGCTCCTAGCCTCATAGCATATGTAAGTTTTATGCAACTTAAACTGCATAGCTAGCTGTATAGCTAGCGAGCACTTTCTCAAAGTGATATTGCTTAATGCTTATCCCATTAAATCATGAAATGCAGGCATGGAAGTTATGGGATGAAGGGAAAGGATTGGAGCTAATTGATCCGTCACTGATTAGTTCATGCGATCCCGATGAATTTTTAAGATATCTCCACATTGGCTTGTTGTGTGTTCAAGAAGATGCGAATGACAGGCCAACCATGTCCTCTGCAGTTGTAATGTTGAAAAGCGAAACTGTAAGTCTTAACCAACCTGGAAAACCTGCCTTCTCCATCGGAGCATTCAGTGATCATCATAATAAGGCCGGTGCTGTTAGTATCTCTTATAATAATCTAACAATTTCCAACCTAGTGCCACGGTAACAGAGCTCATGTTCATGCATGGTGGCATGGAAATTGTGATGTCAGTGCTGATGCCTTGTCCTACCTGCAGGGAAAATTTAAGTATTTGATGTGTACATATTTGCTTGTTCTTGACTTGACATGATCTGTACGTAGTGAGTACTATTAATTATTCAAAGTGGGAATGTAAATCTGATGTAAACTCCAAACTTTGAATTATAATTGAAGAATATAACTTTTGTTTTCCATCTTGACTTTCAAATAATGGTGCATGCATGTGAAGATATTTTTACCCACTCTTACAGAAAATCTATGCAAATAAATGAATTTGGGGTAGCTTACTCAAGTTGCTAAGATCCAATTTTTTTTTTATTATAAGATGATGCTAATGAAGATAAGATGATGTAAGATCCAATTGTTTTTATTACTCAAGTTTCTAAGATCCAATTGTTTTTAGTTTTTACATTATAGCTAGAATCTTACTAATGAATTTGATCCATAGAATTTGATTTCATTCTACTTGAAGATAAGATGATGCTTAATATATTCAAAATAATTACATTTGTCAGACCAACCTGGATTGTGCATGAAGTGTGACAACCAAGACTAGACTTTTATTTATTTTATTTTTATATTATTAACTTGAGACTGAACCTATTTTTGAGGTTGATTCTCTTATAGTAATTCAAGCAACCCAGTTTTCAGGCCTTAATGCTTCATCTGTTGGCCGTGCTTATGATGATATTTCAGCTTTCCTTTTGGATTTTCATGGTTCTTTGTTCTCAAATGTCTATCGTGAAACTAATGTTGCTGCACACAAGCTTGCAAAGTTTGCATTTGCTTCAAATTTTCAGGTTTATTGGAGTGGGAAATTGGGAATGCCCCTCCTGAAGTTGGGAGTTTTGTCTCCAGTATTTGTACTTTTTGATTCCTATGAATAAAAGTTTACGTTTTGATAAAAAAATAAGAAGAAGAAGACTAAACCTAGCTATGATATCAGCATTGAAAGCTGAATATATGATCAAAATTTCGTACAGCGATTCAGATAGATAAATATTTGATTTAATACTTTAATAGTAAGAAGGATGTATCAAGATGGATTAATTCAGAAGTCAACTTAACAAAAATATTAGGAATCAATGAAGAACAGTTGTTTTAGAAAATTTGATGTCACATGAGAGATTCATTTAAGTAGACTTAGTAGGGTTTTTGTTTATTTTAATCCTATAGGTCAAGTCAAGTCTGCTATGGTACGGTGCGCACTGTCTATGCTAAGTCCAGATCTTTCACTAGCAACTTCATGGCTTCTCTCTTCTACTTGAATGGTTTGACAAATAGTTCAGATAGGAATTAGTCTCTTACAACTACCAACTACCTGTTTGTTGTACTAGATCTAACTCTAATATAATGATACTTTAATCTATTAACTGTGCATAAAAAGAATAGGAATAGGATCGATGTAATGTCCGTAACCAAGGTGCCAAAGACTTCGATTAATCAAGTAAATTAAGGAATAGGAATGGGACATAACCAAGGTGCCAAAGTCTTTCATTGTCAACCATTCAAATTTTACTGCTGGTCTCTATAAAGGAAGTTTCTGTGCTATTGATATTGAAGTCAAAACTGCATTTGAGAAGTAAGTTGATGAGTTTATGTTTCCTTCTAATTTGCTATTGGATAATTCTGTGTCTACTGCATTTCCCATTTTTAGAAAATGGATTCACCTTCAGTTGTGCTTTTCATGATTATAGCACTTCCATTGTCAGCTACCATTTCTGGTGCAGAGGATCCTCTTAGTACGCTTTGCCCAACTGATGCCAGAAACTACACTGCAAATAGCCCTTTCGAGAGGAATCTTGAGCAGCTCCTCGAGTCATTGTCTTCCAACACTTCCATCTATGATGGTTTCTACAGCAACTCAATTGGCAATAGCAGTGTCGACAAAGTCTATGGACAAGCAATTTGTAGAGGGGATGTGAACTCTACAGTCTGTCGGAATTGTGTGAGTGATGCAAGCCAGGAAATCTTCAACAGTTGTAAATCAACAGATGCAATGATATGGTATGAACTATGTCAAGTTCGCTATTCCTACCAGAAGTTCTTTTCGTTTATGGTTTATACTGGAAAGTATCCAGAGCATAATAATCGAGAGAAGAATGTATCAAATCCACATCATTTTGGTGTTGTTTTGAAGTATTTAATGAAAAACCTCTCCAGCGAGTCTGTGTTTATTCCTCCTGAGAAGATGTTCGCAACTGGAGAGATTAAATTTTCAGGAAACAGAACTATTTATGGTCTGGAACAGTGCACCAGAGACATGTCTGAAAATGACTGCAAGAATTGTCTGGGTTCTGCTTTGTTTGAACTTTCAGAATGCTGCTCTTCTCGCCAAGGTGGAATTATTGTTAGTCGGAATTGTAATGTGAGGTTTGAGCTCTACCGGTTTTTTAACGACACCTCAAGTTCTCTGTTGGTATACCCATCTTCCAAAGGTTAGACTCTAAATATTCTTTTGATAATTAATCATATTAAATATACACTGATTGCATTACATTGAGTATATATGTTAGCAGTTAATCCATTATACTATTGGCAGGGGACAAAAGGAAGATGGTGATTATATGTGCATCCACTATACTATTATCAGTTCTCATTGTACTTTGTGCTGTTTATTTTCGACGGAGAAAGAGATTGGAAAATGTCAAAGGTATATGGATGATCAAAATTGGTTACTTTTTCTGTTTACGCAGATTGCCTACTAAATAAGTTTATCTGCATTTTTGTAGATGAAGAAAAAAGCGAGCATGTACTATTACATGATTTGGCAAGTCCCACTGGAGTCACACTCACAGAAGAAGGCTTATTGGTAAGTTCTGAGGAGCTTCCATTCATTGATCTAGCTACTATAAAGATAGCTACAGATGACTTTTCAGATTCAAACAAGCTGGGACAAGGTGGGTTTGGTACTGTTTACAAGGTAAGGCTGCTATCTATCTTTTATAGTTTTAAATGGGCCAAATATTAATTCGTATCTGCCTGCCTCCAACATGCGTTTGATCTTTGTGAAAATTCTCTTAGGGTTTGCTACCAGATGGGAGACAAGTAGCTGTTAAAAGATTGTCAAGGAAGTCATGGCAAGGCTTAGAGGAGTTTAAAAATGAAGTCATATTGATCGCAAAGCTTCAACACAGAAACCTTGTGCGGCTCTTGGCATGTGGCTTTGAAGGAGAGGAGAAGCTGCTTTTGTATGAGTTCATGCCAAATAAAAGCCTTGATACCTTTATATTTGGTTTGTTCAGCCCCCACTATATTCTGATACACATAATGTTCTATTGCCCTTATATGATTGTAACACAAAAACACATTATACATGCCATGTACTTCAGATTCGAAAAGACGTGCTGAATTCAGTTGGGAAACATATTACAGCATCATTAAAGGAATCGCCAGAGGACTTCTGTATCTTCATGAAGACTCCCGGCTCCGAATCATCCACAGGGATTTAAAGCCCAGCAATGTGTTGTTGGACCATGAAATGGTGGCCAAAATATCAGACTTTGGCATGGCAAGGATATTTTGTGAAAATCAGAACACAGCTAATACTAAAAGAGTTGTAGGAACATAGTGAGTATGCTTCTTAATTTTTTATCTCTTTTGGAGTCCTATAAATTAAATGCGATGGAGTAGAGAACAAGCTAACGATTATACTTATCGAATCAGCGGCTACATGGCTCCCGAGTATGCAATGGAGGGTCTGTTTTCTGTAAAATCTGATGTTTTCAGCTTTGGTGTAATCATACTTGAGATTATTAGTGGGAAAAGAAATAGTGGGTTCTACCTCACAGAACATGCCAAGACACTCCTTGCATATGTAAGTTTCTTTCTCCACATATATTGGTTAATATTCTTGCTTAAACTAATAAGTTTAGCTCCCAAAATTTCAATTTGCTTAAATAATTGATAGGCATGGAAACTATGGAAGGATGGAAAAGAATTGGAATTTGTGGAGCCTTGCTTAATGGAATCATGCCCAACAACACAGATTTTGAGATGCATGCATATTGGGCTTTTGTGTGTCCAGGAAGACCCTGAAGAAAGACCAACAATGTCAGCAGTGGTTGTGTTGCTGGGAAGTGATTCAATTGAACTTGCTGAGCCTAAAAAACCAGCAATATTTGCAGCAAGTAGAATTGCCCCAATTGATGAGTCTACATCTAACCCTACTCCGAACGGGCTCACTCTTTCCATCATTTTGCCAAGGTGAGGTGAATTCACTCTGCTTGCTCACTATGTACAAAGACTGCGAATTGGAGGTGGACAGTGTATATGCATGTGTCATGTAAATATGTAATAGGTGACAAATTAATGTCAAACTTATTTTCCAAATCTGTGAATATTCATAACATGACTTATGTCTATGATGGGCCTAGCTCTGAAAGCCCATTCGAGAGACGGATCATTCAGATAATGTAAAACTCAAGTATAAGATGGGCCTATCTCTGCAAGCCCATCAGACACTAAATTGCAGTCTCAGTTTTGGTGAAAGCATAATAAAGAATTACTCTCATTTGGTTACTTTTCAAATTTTAACAGTCTTAAAAAGGTTAAAAGTCTAGTCCAAAACTCGGTTATCTTTTCAAGAGGTTCAGTGGCCGCCGCCGCCGCCCATTCCCGCGGAACAAACTGGTCAACCGTCGACAATTGGAAGTTGCAGTCTTTGAGAAGTTACAGACATTAAAGAGCATTTCCATATTGTGATCAATCTCACCCACAAGAAAGAAAGCGAAGGATAACACCACGTACCACTGACCATTTGAAAAGGAATAACTCACAAAATCCAAGCTAATTTTATTCCATGGCTTTGTCTGTGACGTCTTTGTCATTATCTTCAAATCTTCAAACTTGTACAAAGGGGATCACTTTCCAGGAATCTACAGTCAATTGATTGCTTAGTCTAGATCCTCCCAGGAATCTTAGACTTTTTACTTTTAATTCATGGTATGTATGTATGCATCAAAAAAATGCCCAGAATTCAACTGCTTGACAAAATTACTGAACGAGAAGCTTGAATGCATACTTGTAGCCAAAAGGTCTATTAGTCTATATATGAACTAGTATCAATCAATATGGTTCATTTCCCTAGCTAGAGCCATGAAAACCATTCCAGTGCTTTTACTTTTCTCTGTCATGACCCTCCTTTTTGAGCTTGCTTGTGCTGCACAACCTTATGATGATCCTCCTTATAATATATGCTCAACTGTTACTAATTACTCTGCAGGTGATAGTACGTTTCAGGAAAACCTCGAGAGTTTACTCCATTTATTACCTTCCAATGCTTTTGTTTCCAAGGTGTACGATACTTCAATTGGAAATGGCCCAGATAGAGTTTATGCTCTCTATATGTGCCTCGACTTTGTTTCCAACGATTCCTGTTATAAATGCATAAGCACAGCACAATTAGACATATTGAAGCTCTGTCCTATGTCGAAAGAAGCAGTTGTATGGGAGGACGCGTGCCAGTTGCGCTACTCCAATGACAATTTCTTTGGCAGATTGAATGTAACTGATGAAAACATTCTTCAAGTCAATAAACAGAATATTTCAGAGCCACAAAAGTTTAAGTCTGTTGTGAATCAGACGCTGAGTGAACTCGCTAAGCAAGTAGCTTATAGTGATTCAGGCCCTAAGATGTATGCTACTGTAGAAGTGCCCTTTGGAGATGAAATGATATATGCTCTGATGCAGTGCACTACCGATTTATCAATTGGTGACTGTGATAAATGCCTTCAGAGAGCCATAGAAGACGTTTTAAGAGTATACTTCTTCGCCATGGGTGCAAGACTTCTCAGTCGTAGTTGTTATCTGAGGTATGAGTTATACTCATTCTACAATAATGAAACTGAAGCTTCAAATGGTAAGTACTTGTTAAGAGTGTATTCTATTTAGACACGAAATATGCACGTTTATTATAGCTTTTTTTCACTAGGAAAATCAATTATCAATTGCAAATGGTTGCTCGCAAATTCAGGTGGAAAGAAAATTTGGTTGATAGCAATCCTTTCGAGTGTAGCAGCATGCCTGGCGGTAGTACTTTTCGGTTGCTGCATCTTTCTTGCAATGAAAAAGAGAAATAGAAAAGGTAATGATATTGAATGCTTATGAAAAATTTAATTCAAAGCTCACTGAATCATATTCTGAAGCGGTATTTCCATCTTCAGACAATAGTGAAATTTTAGGGTCCTCTACACTAGTCCATAAAAACCAATTTATAAGAAGAAACGACCCAAAAGCTCAGGAGTACCCCAACATCAGCTTTGCATCTATACGGGCAGCTACTACCGACTTCTCTGCTTCAAATAAGCTTGGGGAAGGTGGTTTTGGTCCTGTTTACAAGGTAATAACATTGCTTCTGATAAATATAAAACCTATTCACTGTAGGAAGACTAAATGGTTATGTTTATTATCTGCTTGGTTACGATTTTGTTTGATTTGAGTCTTAATTTCTCAGGGCATCATGAGTGATGGAAAGGAAGTGGCGATAAAGCGGCTTTCATTCTGTTCCGAGCAAGGTTCAGAGGAATTCACAACTGAGGTTCAACTGATAATGAATCTTCAACATAAAAATCTTGTCCGGCTTTTGGGTTATTGTGTAGATGGAGAGGAAAAGCTTCTTGTATATGAATACATGCCAAATAGCAGCCTAGACGTCATTCTCTTTGGTGTGCTAATTTCTTTTTATCTCTGTCAGTTTTCTTTATATATCTTCAGGCTTTATAGCTAATAATGCCAAAGTTCAGCATTACATGATTTCTAGCCAATTTGTTTTAATCGATGAGTTTTCCGCTTATGATGGCCAGATTCAATGAAACGTGCACAACTTAATTGGACCAGACGTATAAACATTATTAGTGGAATTGCAAGGGGAATTCTGTATTTGCATGAGGACTCTCGACTTAGAATCATCCACAGAGACCTGAAAGCTAGCAATGTATTGTTGGACAATGAGATGAACCCAAAGATCTCAGACTTTGGCATGGCAAGAATCCTTGCAAGAAGTGAAGGACAAGCCAATACTCATCAAATAGCTGGGACTTAGTAAGTTCTTGATCGATTTCTACCTTTTCAATTTCAATTTACAGAAACATTTAGTTGTTGAGCAATTTTTATGTAAATTTTCAAGTTTTTCTATATGGGTTGACATGGCCTTGTATACTCTTGGCTATAGTGTTGCTCTGTTTTGAGTGCTTTTGCTTCCAACAATTATGTAATATGTGTATTTCACTCACCACTTGTGTTTCTCAACATTTATCGTAAACTTCTCTCTTGCAATAGTGGATATATGGCTCCAGAATATGCAATGGAGGGACTATATTCTGTCAAGTCTGATGTTTTTAGCTTTGGAGTTCTGTTGCTTGAGATAATAACTGGGAGAAAGAACGCCGGTTTTAGTTATCTAATAAAGCGTGCTCCAAGCCTGCCAGCATATGTAAGTTTACGTCAATTAAAATTGTATATCACTTTCTTAAAGTTGCTCAATGCTTATCCCATTGAATGATTACATATATGCAGGCATGGAAATTATGGAACGAAGGAAAAGGAATGGAGCTAATGGATCCATTACTGGTCGGTTTGTGTAATGCAGATGAGTTTTTGAGATATCTCCATGTTGGGCTGTTGTGCGTTCAAGAAGATGCATATGACAGGCCAACCATGTCTTCCGCCCTTGTAATGTTGAAAAGTGAAACTGTAAGTCTTACCCAACCCGGAAAACCTGCCTTCTCCGTTGGAACATTCAGTGATCTCCATAACAACGCTGGTGCTGTAAGTAGCAGCTTGTATAATGAACTGACAATTTCCAATGTAGCGCCGCGATAACAGAGCTGATGTTCATGGTGGCATGGAAATTGCTAATGCAATTGATGCTCTGTCCTCCCAGGCACAAAGTACTTGCGTCGTGCATATCTACTTGTTGACTTGCATGCTCTGTAGTAAGCACTATATTTTAATGGAGAGACCACAAAATGTATTCTAAATTTGGAATTACAGTTGAAGAATACATATATATTTAATTAAAATTGTATACATGATCATGTTTTGGGACCTGCACATAGATTTTGTAACTCATGTGCTGGATGAAAGTACTAATTGTATACTAATGTATACCAGAATTTAAAAGAGGGATCTGAATACTCCAATGGCAATGATGGAGCTATGTCCACTCCCTTCTGTTTCCTTAACACTCTGGGAGGCACTTGAGATGATTCTGTTCTCATAGTACGTAATAGAATCACACTAATTTTTATAGAAAATAAAAGTTGGAAAAAAAAAAAAAAAACACTTGAACAAGTTCATGCTGTAATGAACCCTGTAGACTAGCTATAGCTCACTCATATAAAGAATGATATGAATCAGGGTGCCAAAGGCATTGATTAATAAAAAGTATAAAGCTTTTAATTGAAACACTAAACAATTTTTCTTTTTTGTTTACTATAGAGTTGAGATATCATTAGTAATCACAAATTTAGTTACATCATTGTCTTGATCTAGTGGCGGATCTAGAATTTCTACTTAGTGCGGGCGGAATTTTTTTTTTTTGCGAAGAATTTTTTTTTTTGGGCTAATGGGGTTTTTCATGTTGAATACTTCGAAAACATGCTA
This sequence comes from Rubus parviflorus, assembly GCA_029955375.1. Lineage (NCBI taxonomy): Eukaryota > Viridiplantae > Streptophyta > Magnoliopsida > Rosales > Rosaceae > Rubus > Rubus parviflorus. The sequence continues at coordinate 1,262,201 of JARGGL010000003.1, forward strand.
TTTGGGCTTTTTTTTAAAACTAAAAATGGTGAGTTTGCCTCTTGATCGCAGCTCTAGACTCATTTTTTTTAAACCTTATCAATTATATAATTATATTGAATACTTTTAGATATTGAGCATGTGGTCATCAAACCGTGTGGGCTTGTGGGCGGGGGCGGAAGGATAGTTTTCCTTATTTTAAGCCATTGTTTGAGTAGCACTGGGGGCTTAAACCTTGATTAAACCATCAAAATTTGTCTGATTTTAAAATATTCATTGATCAATTACATTGGGTAAAACAAGTCAGTTAAGCCCCCCAGGCACAAGCTGCGTCCGCCAGTGTTGACTTGATCAATAAGAGATATTCCTGGTCCCTAAATTTTATTGAATAATATTCCCGGTCCCTATCACCATAAAACAGCAAGCGGAATGATGCAGCAAGGAAGTTTCTGTGCAAATTAAAGGGCTGCTTGACCGTAAAACTAACCAGTGGTTCAACTTGTGTTGCCAGAATTGAAAAGTCGGACTTCGGAGAGACCTAACTAATGGGTTAAAACGTACTGTGCACACCGTGACCTTTTCCTGAAAAATGGACAAAGATCCACTTTCAGTTATGGTGTTCATTATTATAGTACTGTTTTTAATGCCCACTGCCATTTCTGGTGCAGATCTTCTTTACAAATTTTGTCCATCCAGAAACTACACTGCAAATAGCACATTCCAGAGTAATCTCGGGAAGCTCCTTGGGTCATTGTCTTCTATTACTTCCAATTTGGGTGGCTTCTACAACGGCAGCGTTGGCAGCACAGACCGAGTCTATGGACAAGCACTTTGTAGAGGGGATGTGAACTCCACAGTTTGTCAGAACTGTGTTCATGATGCGAGCCAGGAAATCTTCAAGAGTTGTAAAACTCAAGAAGCAATTATTTGGTATGAACTATGTCAAGTTCACTATTCCTTTACGATGTTCTTCTCACAGATGGTTTATACTGGAAAGTATCCAGAGCAGAATAATCGAGAGAAGAATGTATCAAATCCTGATCATTTTAAAGATGTTTTGAAGAAATTAATGGAAAAGCTCTTGGGCCAGACTGCAAATGATCGTAAGCATATGTTTGCAACTGGGGAGATGAAATTTTCAGGAAAGAAAACAATTTATGGCTTACAACAGTGCACTAGAGACATCTCTGGAAGCGACTGCCAAAACTGTTTGGGTTCTGCTCTTGCTGAGCTTTTGGGATGCTGCTCCTTTCGCGAAGGTGGAACCATTGTAAGTAGGAATTGTAATATGAGGTTTGAGCTCTACCCATTTTTCAACGACATATATTCCAAAGGTTAGGGACGTGCTTCAAATTTTCTTTTTATTCTGTGCTTGCAATACATTGAATATACATGCTACTAGCTAGCAATTCACCATTTATTAATATCAGCAGGGGATAAAAGGAAGACTTGGAAGGTGGTGGCGATATGTGCATCTACTATACTATTCGTAGTTCTCATCGTCCTTTGTGTTGTCTATCTTCGGCAGAAAAAGGGATTAGAAAATGTCGAAGGTACATGGACCAAAACTCATTCATTATAGTATTAACTATGTAGGATTACCAACTAAAACTTATCTAGCTAGAATTCCAACCTTGCTGCAGATGATCAAGAAAGAAGCCAGCATGGACTATTACCAGCTGACTTAGCAAGCCCCACTGGAGTCACAATCACAGAAGAAGACAAAATGGTAAGTTCTGAAGAGCTGCCATTCTATGATCTAACTACTATTAGGAAAGCTACAGATGACTTTTCAGATTCAAACAAGCTTGGACAAGGTGGGTTTGGTGCTGTTTACAAGGTAATACATCTCTTATACTTTAAATGGCTGAAGTAATGGTTCATAGCTGGCTCGTCTCAGACATCAAACGTGTATGTGATTTTGGAAATACTCTCAGGGTTGGCTAGATGGGAAAGAAGTAGCTGTTAAAAGACTATCTAGGAAGTCAAGGCAAGGCTTAGAGGAGTTTAAAAATGAAGTCATACTCATTGCAAAGCTTCAACATAGAAACCTTGTGCGGCTTTTGGCATGTGGCGTTGAGGGAGAGGAAAAGCTGCTTTTGTATGAGTTCATGCCAAATAAAAGCCTCGACACTTTTATCTTTGGTTTGTTCATCTCCCACTATATTCTGCTACACTGTTTTACCCTTATATTATTATAGTCTCACACAAACACACTTAGACATGAAGTGCATTGGTTTAATTATCACTGAATTTTTTAGATTTGGAAAGACGAGCCAAACTCCATTGGCAAACATATCACAACATTATTGAAGGAATTGCCAGAGGACTTGTGTATCTGCACGAGGATTCCCGGCTTAAGATCATTCACAGGGATTTAAAGCCCAACAATGTGTTGTTGGACCAGGAAATGGTTCCAAAAATATCGGACTTTGGAATGGCAAGGATATTTTGTGAAAACCAAAACACTGCTAACACTAAAAGAGTTGTAGGAACACAGTAAGTCTCTTCATGTGTATTTCAACTTTTTGATGTACCCTAATTGAGAAGAGAATATGCTGATGCTTCGATCTTGCTTATCTTTGAAACAGCGGCTACATGGCTCCTGAGTATGCAATGGAGGGACTATTTTCTGTAAAATCTGATGTTTTCAGCTTTGGAGTAGTCTTGCTTGAGATTATAAGTGGGAAAAGGAATAGTGGGTTCTACCTTACAGAACATGCCAAGACACTCGTTGAATATGTATATTTCTTTGTCCCCTTAATTTGGTTAGCTAGTAGTCTCACTTAACCAAGTCTAGCTGCAAAGCAGGCATTAATAATCACATGACATATTTACTTAAATTATTGATAGGCATGGACGCTATGGAAGGATGGAAAAGGATCGGAGTTTGTTGAACCTTCGTTGATGGAATGTTGCCCGAAAGCAGAGGTTTTGAAATGCTTGCAGATTGCACTTTTATGTGTCCAGGAAGACCCTGAAGAAAGACCAACAATGTCAGCTGTGGTTGTGTTGCTGGCAAGTAATGACTCAATTGGTCTTCCTGAACCAAGGAAACCGGCCATATTTGCAATAGGTCGAGTTGCTCCAATAAGCAAGTCTAATCCTTCTTCAAATCAGCTCACTCTTTCCATCATTTCACCGAGGTGATCGAATTCACTTTGCTTGCTGGATCATTAATTTTAAAACTCAACTAATGGCATGGAAGGCGCAATCAATGAGCAAAATGCTCAGGACTCATGGCCGGCATTATTGTAATGTATGTATGCATGCTAGAGTAGTAAAATACTAGAATCATTTTCCAATACTATTGGGATGTAAATTTATAAGGTTCAGTACGTAATTAATCCTTTCAGTAAAGGTTAATATGGTATCTGCATTCTTTTGTTAATATTAATATGGCATTAGAATCAATTTGTTTTTGTGACATGGTCAACTTGATGATCATCTTTAATCAAAGAATATAGCAAAGTATAAAAGACTGAATAGTTAAAGGGTAAATTCCTCAAGTACTTGACGTATTGCTACTTGGACAATTTGATATTTGAAGTTATCATCCGTTAGACCATTTGATACTTCCATATATTTTTCCGTTAAATGTAAGGGTACAATTGTCATTTCAAGCTTATTTTAAGAAAAAAAATTATTTAATTTTCTGGGTAATATAGAGTATTAATTAAAGTTTTATTAAAATTAGTTCATATTTTTATAACAAGAGAATTAATTAAATTTTGATTCTTTTTTGATAGAATCAAATTTTTATTTAGTATTATGGGGAACATTTTTATTTATTATTTTGGGAAACATTTTTATTTTAAAATGAGTGGAAAACCAAGAGAACATTTGTTTTTTGGACAATAAAATTAAGGAAAAATAGTATGTATACACTTTAGAGGAAATAAAATAAAAAATGCTCATAGTAAATATGATTTTTTTGCTAAGAATGACAATTTTGTCCTTAATAATGAATGAAAAATAACAATTTTACTCTTGCATTTAATGGAAAAAAAAAATAGAAGTACTAAATAGTTTAACAGGAGATAACTTCAAATACCAAGTTGTCATTTTTTATTGTCCAGGTACCAAATTGTCTAAGTAAAAATATGTCAAATACCATAGAAGAAATTTACCAGTAGTTAAAACACTTTCTTTTATAAAACTTGAATCAACAGTGTAGAGTCTTTCTTCCATTGTCAATTGCATCTGTACTGCATGTTGTGGGTTCTGGCAACCAAGCACCATCCTAGTCCCAAACAAAAGTAAATCGGCCCGTTTATTTTAGTTGCCCAAATAATGTTAGTAGGGCCATGTTCATTTATTGGGTCTATGAGACCTAAAGCCCATGTTCATATAGAAAGACCGACTTGTTTATTTTTTCTTTTCTTTGGTAATTCAAAATCCTGACCAAAATAAAAAGTAAACTGTTCAATTGTAGACAATACCATAACCGCAAGTTAAAATCTGCATTGATTCGTAGTAGTATGAATGGTGATGACAAAGAAAAAATTTGCAATTCAAATATGAGTAGGGGAGGATGGTTTCTATTTTCATAGTCTTATTAGTGTTGCTGATGATCATATCATATATGGACTGTAATTTTAAAGTGAGAGACGAGCTAGAAATAACCGAAAGCAGGCTGCTTTAATTAGGATGTAATATCTCAATCACAAGCAATTGCCTGTAATTAGGGTTTTTGAGCATTGAGCATCCCTAGCCTCTAAAGGCAATGCCTGTAATTGTTGGTGGTAAGGACTGAAATCCAATTTGGAACATGATCGAGCAGATCTATGTCTCTAAAATTTATTCTGTTGCACCAAAATTCACAGCTCCATTCTTCAAGCAAAGTTTCGAATTTCACTTCTCCATTCTTCACTTGAATTTGGGACAAACTCTTTCAAATTGGCGATTTAAACCGATTAATCACAAACTCACCAAGGGGTCCTCCGCACGCTCCATATACATATCACATGAATTAAGTAACAATCAACGTACCAACTTATTCCTTCTTCTCTCATGGCATATAATTCCTTACAATAATACAATATTGAATATGGAATTATTGTTGCAAAAAAAAAGGAGATATTATATATATATATACATATATATATATATATATATTTACGAATAATAGAAAAATACCGATTGACAAGAAATATCGAGAACATAGAAAACAAAATGGTCTAAAGACTATACTACTCTAAACCCATTTTCTTTGAGCAGTTGAGCATTTCCCATTAGATAAACTCTTCAAGAACAAACTAGTCTAAAATGACGAGCACAATTACGTACATACATAGCTCTAATCTCATTAATTGGTATCCGGTAATTTTAAGGAAAAGTCAGTCAACTTGAAACCTTATTCAACATTGCAAAGGTTGATATATAACCTAAAATGATGATATCATGTTTCCCGTTATAGGACAATATATGGTAACATGTGTGTTGACGCACATTATACCACAAAGAAAAATGCATATATGTTTTCTAATTGAGGTTTTATTTTTTGACTTATGATTGATATGTGACGGTAATTATTTTGGGCATATATGCAGGTTACACATACGGCTCTAGATTATGCTATGGAAGTATGGAAGGATTGTATTTGGTAAAATCTGATGTCTTCAGTTTCAGAATACTCTTGCTTGAGATCATAATAAGGGGGAGGAGGAACTATTTAGGTTTTCATCTCACAACTTGTGCACCTACTTTTCTAGCATACGTACGTACGTAAGTCAGAATCTAAATACAGCTTATGCACGTTAAATTATTTATACTACAATTGTCCAATTAGTACTTGCCAGTTACATGGTTACACCATGCATTGAAATTAAGGTATTGCTTGCAGGCTTCACAATTATGGAATTAATGACTCAATTAATACTTGTCTATCATCATTAATTTCAATTACGTGGAGGAAAAGGAGAACAGACGAACTGACCACGAAGTTAATGATAGGAGTCTAGGATGGAAAAATCATTCTGCCTTGTACAAAATACGTGTTCTGGACTTCTGGCCTTTTGTTTGGGTCTTTGATCTTCACCACACAATAATCTGATGTGGATGTATTTCAATGACTTTTCAATAGACTTTATTCGATCTGCACCGACTCTTCTCAGTTATGTAAGGTTTTACTGTTCGTTAATTTAATTAGTACTGATTAATTATATTGTTGACATGCATGTACGTACGTACTAATATATTGATTGCAGGCTTGGGAATTATGGAATGAAGGGAAAGTGTTGGAGTTGATGGATCCATTGCTGAAAGATTCATGAAATCCAAATGAGTTGTTGAGATACATCCACATTGGATTATTGTGTGTTCAAGAAGACGCAAACAATAGGCCAACCATGCCATCCGTTGTTCTAATGTTAAAGAGTGAAAGTATCAGTCTTTCCAAACCTGTGCGACCAGCTGCCTTCTATACAGGAAGAAGATCTACCAATGATCACGGCCGTACATTAGGTGCTCCGTCAATGTTTTAACGATTTCTGATCATGTCCCACGCTGAGTGTTAGATGACTTGCACTTCATTCATAGACTTGGCCTTAACAAATATTATTGCATTGTCATTGACTCCTTCCTTATATACCAGTTCCGTCTCCATCCTTCATTCCTTCCATCTTAGTCTTCTTTTCTTTTTTCTTTAATTCTTTTTTTTTCAACGAAATTGAGTAGCTAGCGAGTAGCGACTGATAATTGAGATACTTTTCTACTTAATTGCAAATATTTTTCGGGGCAGTTAACACGTCGAAACATAAGAGTTGCTTGACTTTGGGACATTTCAGATTGACAAGCCAGCGTGACTTTACTTCATTTTTGGTACATACAATTTGAAAATTAATTTCATGAAATATGAACTAGTTATAAATCGTTTACAAAATATAGGGGCTCATCACGTTTCAAAAGTTTCATAAACATATTAAGTTATTATTTTTTTATGAGTACACAAATTAAATTATGCATGGCTCCACAATTTCTTATGGACACAGGCATCCCAAGTAATTCAGTCCCACGGTTTTTCATTGTGCGAGTATTTTGATTGGATCAATTTCGATAAAGAAATCGATTTCATATATGTACGCGTCTTGCCTTATTTATTTCGAAGGTAACTATGTGGATGGAGTTGGTAGGATCTCAAGTCACACATATTCCGCATTGTGCATGAGTAAAAGAGCACTACATGTCTACATCACAATAAAATAAAAATATAGACTTCAAACAATAGATAAGGGTAACAATTTGTGATCACACAATAGTGTAAAACAACTTGAGCACAAGTGCACAACGTACATGATCGAGTTAGCAAGTTTTGGTTGATCATTGCTTGACATGAACATGAATGTGACACAACTCGCTGAATTGGTCAATATATATGAACACGACTTAATTAATTGAATATGTTAAGATAGTCGGTACGACTAATTGAACATATTATGTTCATATAGAGCTATTCGACACGACTAATTAAATGAGTTAAATTTTAATCAACAAATATTTAACGTAAAAAAAAAAACACAAAATCCATGTAATCATAATCTAAATTGACACTCTTCATAACAAATTAAGTGTTATGTATTATGTACAACAACAAAAAAATACCATGCTTCTGTAATCAAGTCATAAACAATGGCTTCACGATTCAGTTATATAGCTCATAAAGTCATAAGTAATGTATCTCTTTTATAGTGAAACTATATTTACGAAATTCTTGCAAACTTTTAGTACCAATTCCCCAACTGATTTCACCTTCCAATCCAACCTCAACCACCTCTTTTATGTAACCAATAAATCGCACCAATTCCCCAACTGATTTCGTACGGTGAATTGACCATTGAGGTGTAAACTTGAAGATTACTGTAGCAATGGCTAAACTGGTCCCAAACAAAACTGAGCTGGTCAAGACTCCCGTCCCCATCTTCCACTTCTCATGTTTAATACATTTTTTTTTCCTCGTCTCGAATACTTTTAAATTAATATTCAGAGTGACAAAGAAGCATTAAATTTGGCTTCAGCCTGGTTGACTAAACTGTCCTCAAGACCCAAAGTCAAGCACGTACCCTGTCCACATATATTATATTACGTACACATGACATGGTTACTTAACTAAGTTTGTTCATCATGGATCAAAATTAGTAAGTATGGCGCAAGTACAAGTAGTGATCCTTGTGTTGCTCTCCGTGACCGTGATCACCTTCCTCGGCTTGCCCAGTACGACGGAAGCTGACTTCCTTGCCCACTTCTGCCCAAACACCACCGTTTTCACCCCAAACTCCACCTTCCAATCCAACCTCAACCACCTCTTCTCCACTCTCTCTTCCAACGCAACCCGCGACACAGGCTTCTACAAAGCCACCGCAGGCCGAAACCCAACCGACACCGTCTACGGCCTCTTCCTCTGCCGCGGTGACGTCAACGCCACCACTTGCAAAGCCTGCGTCCCCACCGCGATCGCCGAAGCAGGCAAGCGCTGCCCGGTCGAAAAACAAGTCATAATATGGTACGACGACTGCATGCTCCGCTACTCCAACCAGTCCTTCTTCTCGGTCGCGGCCGAGTCGCCCGGCATACTCATGTGGAACACTGGGAACGTCACCACCGAACCGAACCGGTTCAACCAGGTTCTGGCGGCGAGTATGACCGAGGTGGCCACGGAGGCCCCGAATGGCGACGACAAATTCGCCACGAAAGAAGCGAATTTCACGGGGCTGATTAGCTTGTACAGCTTAGGGCAGTGCACGCAGGACCTGTCCAGTTTCGATTGCAATACGTGTCTTCGGGGAGCCATAGCACAATTGCCGGGTTGTTGTGGTGGAAAGTTAGGGGGACGAGTTCTGTATCCCAGTTGTAATGTTAGGTTTGAAGTTTATCCCTTTTATCATCAGAACTTGACGTCAGCAACGGCGCCAGCACCAGCCGCTCTTCCTCTTCCTCCGCCGACCTCAGTCAGGAAAGGTAAAGTTCGATCAGCTTCTGAAATGTATTAAAAAATTAGCATCATTCATTTCTTAAAATTCTATGGTCTCTACTTGAAACATATATGTGATTTTCAACTACTTAATCACATGTTCCGGGGAGCAGGTAGAAGTTTTCTTTGATCTAAGAATCTAAATGATGTATTAGAGAGTTAAAGTTCCCAACTTTATATTAAAAGTCTAGAACTTTGAAAAATGCTGTCTTAATTTATTGTTAGAAATACATTAGTGATGGACTTGGTGGTAGAAAATTGGCCCTTTCGGAATTGGAATGCGTCAGGGCGCATAGTGGTTGAATTATGCCTAACCGATAAAGGATTAGTAAAGGGAACGATTGATGTGGGTTAGATTAGGAATTATTAAATTAATTTTTGGCCAATTGGGTATGTGACTCTGTTTCTACTCATCACTTTCTTCATTTTCTGATTTATCAGTCTGAAGTGTTATTCTTTATGCAGGGAAGAGCAAAATCTCAGGGCTAACGATTGTCGCCATTGCTGTTCCGATTTCTGTCTCTTTGGTACTTTTTGTTATCGGCTACTGCCTCATTACTAAAAGGGCAAAAAAGAAGTACAATGCAGTACCGGAACCAAGTGGTAAAGATTTTAATTACATTTTGTGGCAAAGTAAAAGATTCTTGGTATGACTGCTTGTTTCTAAATCAGTTGAGTCTTTTATAAACTGAATGCATTTGTTGGTTAATTGTGTAGGTGAGAATGACATTAGTAGTGTAGAGTCTTTGCAATTGGATTTTGGTACCATTGAAGCCGCTACAAACAATTTCTCTGATGATAACAAATTAGGCGAAGGTGGATTCGGTCAAGTTTACAAGGTATGAACTATGAAATGTACACTCATTTATGGTCTATAAAGTTTCAATTTCATGTCCATGCAAGAATGACCTAGGCATTGACTAATTAAAGTTTTTTTCTCAGGGTTTGCTTTCGCATGGTCAAGAAATTGCTGTCAAGAGGCTATCAAGGAACTCTGGTCAAGGAGCACAAGAATTTAAGAATGAGATGGTACTGGTAGCCAAGCTTCAACACCGAAATCTGGTTAGGCTGTTGGGATTTTGCTTGGAAGGGGAAGAAAAGATACTTGTTTATGAATACGTCCCCAACAAAAGCCTCGACCATTTTCTATTTGGTTTGTACACTGAAGCATATCTGATAATCTTTCCTAGTGGAACAGCATTACTTGAACATGTATTTGAATTTACTTCCTTGATGATAACTTGGTTACTTGATTTTGATTATTTGCAGACCCTGAGAAACAAGGACAACTGGATTGGCCAAGACGTTACAAGATTATCGCAGGGATTGCCCGAGGAATTATGTATCTGCATGAAGACTCCCGGCTGAGAATCATACATCGTGATCTCAAAGCCAGCAATATATTGTTAGATGGGGAAATGCATCCAAAAATAGCTGATTTTGGCATGGCCAGGATTTTTGGAGTTGATCAAACTCAAGCAAATACAAATAGAATCGTTGGAACATAGTAAGTTCCCATTCATAAACTGCCTTATTGAATATGATTGTTGAATTGTTCATACTCTGTGCATAACTTGCTTCATTGAATATGAAAAATTCCTTTTGTTATCATTTTGCTAAGAATTTCTTCACTGATGGTTGTGCATGCAGTGGTTATATGTCTCCGGAATATGCAATGCATGGACAATTTTCTGTCAAGTCCGATCTATATAGTTTCGGTGTCTTAGTTCTAGAAATTATCAGTGGCAAGAAGAATAGTTATTTCTTCCAAACCGATGCAGCTGAGGACCTCGTGAGCCATGTAAGCTTGAGCTAAAAAATTTAGTTTTGCTCTCCTGTGCTAACAGAACAACCTAAACTAAATTGCTGAACTTATGCAGGCCTGGAAATTATGGAGAGACGGAACACCTTTGGAATTGTTGGATCCATGTCTGAGAGATTCTTTTTCTAGAAGTGAAGTTATTCGATGTATCCACATTGGCTTACTTTGTGTTCAGGAAGATCCGGCTGACAGACCTACAATGCAATCACTAGTTCTCATGCTCAATAGCTACTCGGTTACTCTACCATTACCTCAAGAGCCAGCATTTTTCCATAGGACTAGATCAGAGTTCATGCCAAAGATGGTGCTGGAGTCTGATCAGTCTATCAGCAAGTCAAGTCCATCAGTTTATGAAGGATCTATCACTGAAGTATATCCTCGTTAGAGTAAGTAAATAAGACACCCTTCTGTTGTAATATCGGTTTATATTTGTTATGAGGAAGAAACTTGAATTACATGTTGCATATGACCGTTGCTATGATTGGAATCTTCAATGAAATTTCCGCCTTCTGAGTATCAATATCTTGACATTTGAGCATAGATTAGGATCTCTACCGCCTACCGGTGAAAATCAACGCGTAATGTGGTTCACATGGTTTAGTCTTTACACCTTTATCTTGGAAAAAATTTCTGATTTGTGGGTCTGGGTTGAATATTCTTATGTAGGATGTGCTTTAAATTCTGGAAAATGATTGATCTGTATCATATAGATTGAATGCAAGTTACTAATAAAAACTGAACAGAACAAACACACAGCAAACGGTTGCTCTTACCAAGACAGTGAATGTATTACCATGGTTACACCAAGAATCTCAACATAATGCACGCACAAAAAGCTCGAGTATATGAGAAAAGTACGATATAAGTATTTAACTGATTAAGTTTGGTTTATCTCACTTAATGGGGGAATTCTGGATTGCACCAACATTTTGTTGTACCAGGGGATGTGGCTCAATCTGGGCCGTTGATTTCATATTAGGTATTATTTAAATGGCAAATAAACTTCGTGAATAGACATGTCTGCCCTTGGCCTCTCTCTTTCTTCCTCTCTCCCCGTGCGCGACTTTCTCCTCTCCCTCTCTCCTCACTGTTGTCGGCGCTGCCACCACGACGGCCACCCCAACACGTCACCGCCCCCACCAAAGGTAGCGGCGTGTTCCGGCAACCCTCTCCACCCGGTTTCAGGCGAAACCTTGCATGAAAAAAGCCGCAAGCATGGCCGAAAAGAGCTGTAATCTTCAAGCTTTTGGTCTGGTCATCTCCGGCGCCGATATCTCACGATCTCTCCGTCGAGCTTCGACGAGTTCCAGAAGCAGACCTCTCTCGTGATCAGATGTACTCTCTGGAAGGATCCCTCGGACCATTTCATATCCTTGGAGCAGAACTTGTTGTAGAATCAGTCCTTGGGTTTTGCGATTATTTTGATTTTGGATTGATTTTGGGGTTTGTATGGTGTTTATGGGATATGGGTTTTTTCTATTTTGGTCATTTGTATTGAATTTGATGGATTTTAAGGATTCGGAGATGGGTTTTCTTTGTTTGGACATTCAAATTGGATCTTGAGGTAGATGTGTTGATTTCAATTTGGGGATCTTGATGTTTCAGAGGTGAGTACAATCAATCATGGTGTTGTTGATCCAAAGCAGTCAGGGGAAGAACAAAGAAAAGAGCTCGTGGAAGAACACAGGACAGAAAAATTTGGGAGTTTTCTGGGTTCATGGTGGCAGGTAACAGTGAGGAGAGAGGGGGAGACCAAACAAAAAAAAATTCACTAAGGGCAAAAAAAGAATTTTACGTGGGGGTACACTAAAATCGGGGTGCAAACTAGCCGCACCCCACTTAATGCAGGAAAGATATGTCAAAGATTCTTTTAATAAAAGGAAACAGTAAAGCAATTAATTAAGACAAATGTGTCTGAAAATTCCACCTCCTCAATTTATCAATGAATCTTCAATAATCTTAATTTGATTTCCAAAACTCCAACCTAATAGTTAAAATATAGGATCTACTTCATTCTTTTCTTCAATAAAGACAAATGTTGACTATAAATTGAGACGACTACAACCTAACAAGTCACCACTCCTGTCAATTTATAGCTATATATACATAATTAATGATAAAGACGTATGGACTAATTTGGGCTATATTAGTTGAATCCTTCTTATACATGGTAAAACTGTAAAAGGAAGTGGTCATGTGGAAGAGAATCATTATCAGAAATTGAGAATGGCCTTTTTTCCTATGTGTTTATGACCCTTGTATTGAGGCTCAAACTAATTAATACAACCTTCTCTTGTAGCTCAAACTAAAAAATGTCTAGTGTCAAGATCCTTTTCTCCAGAACTGTATGTCTGAAAATCCCAACCAAGTCTAGTCCTCCTCTGTCCCCAATTTCATCCATGACTTTTCAATAGATTGTATTTCCATAACACGACTCTTAATGGAGTCCTCTTCCAAAAGTTGACCGCAGAGTCTGAGACGATTGTAGCCTCACAACTCCTATACCTTTCTTATACACAGGTAAGAGGAAGTGATCATCAGAAAGGAAATACTTACCATAATGTCTTCTTTCAATGTATTCAAGGCCCTTGTGGTGCTCTCCATTCTTGGCTTCCTTAGCGTTAGCATTCAAGCTCAAGCACCAAATTACCGGTACCATTTCTGTTCAAACACAACCAATTTCACTCCCAATAGCACCTACCAGTCTAATCTCAATCTCCTCCTCTCTTCTCTCACATCCAATGCCACAAGTGACATTGGATTCTACTACACCACAGTGGGCTCGCAAGAACCCACTGCAGAAGTTTACGGTTCTTTTCTATGCCGAGGAGATCTCACCCCTGACTTGTGCAAACAATGTGTGGCTACTATAGCCAAAGATGGTGTCCTAAAGTACTGCCCCTTAGGAAAAATCGCAGTACTATGGTACGACCTGTGCATATTGCGCTACTCAAACCAGTCTTTCTTGGGCGAAATGGACGAAGCTCCTCGAGTTTCTATGTACAACACTGGGAATATTTCTGAGCCTACCCGCTTTGCGCAGCTGCTGGCAGGAACACTCAATGGCTTGGTGGCTCCGGCTTCAAATGCACCCTCCGGTGCTAAAAAGTATGCGACAAAAGAAGCAACTTTCACAGGGTTTCAGAATTTGTACAGCCTTGTGCAGTGCACACCAGACCTATCAAGCACAAGTTGTGACAGATGTCTTCGAGGAGCTATTGCGCAACTTCCGGTTTGTTGTAATGGAGCGCAAGGGGCTAATGTTCTAAATCCTAGTTGTAATGTTCGATATGAAGTCTATCCATTTTATACAATTGAAGCTGCCACACCTTCACCATCGCCACAATCTCGGCTTCTTCCTCCCCCACCTCCAGGTTCAGTAAAGAGGTCTCAAGGTAAATTTAATATTTTAATAAAAGGATTACTTATGCATTACAGTACATGACCTTAATGTGTGACTCTGTTTCTACTCATCACTTTCTTCATTTTCTGATTGATCAGTCTGAAGTGTATTCTTCATGCAGGGAAGAGCAAAATCTCAGGGAAAACGATTGTCGCCATTGCCGTTCCAATTTTTGTCTCTTTAGTACTTTTTGTTATCGGCTACTGCCTCATTACTAAGAGGGCAAAAAAGAAGTACAATGCAGTACCGGAACCAAGTGGTAAAGATTTTAATTACATTTTGTGGCGAAGTAAAAGATTTTTGGTATGACTGCTTGTTTCTAGATTAGGCTTCTGGAGTTGAGTCTTTTGAAAACTGAATGCATTTGTGGGTTAATTGTGTAGGTGAGAATGACATTAGCAGTGTAGAGTCTTTGCAATTTGATTTCGGTACCATTGAAGCTGCTACAAATAATTTCTCTGATGATAACAAGTTAGGCGAAGGTGGATTCGGTCAAGTTTACAAGGTATGAACTCTGAAATGTACGCTCATTTATGGTGTAGAAAGTTTCAATTTCATGTTCATGCAAGCATGACCAAGCCATTGACTGATTAAAATTTTTTCTCAGGGTTTGCTTTCGGATGGTCAAGAAATAGCTGTCAAGAGGCTATCAAGGAACTCTGGCCAAGGAGCACAAGAATTTAAGAATGAGATGGTACTGGTAGCCAAGCTTCAACACCGAAATCTGGTTAGGCTATTGGGATTTTGCTTGGAAGGGGAAGAAAAGATACTTGTTTATGAATACGTCTCCAACAAAAGCCTCGACCATTTTCTGTTTGGTTTGTACACGGAACCATATCCGATAATCTTTCCTAGTGGAACAGCATTACTTCAACATGTATTTGAATTTACTTCCTTGATGATAACTTGGTTACTTGATTTTGATGATTTGCAGACCCTGAGAAACAAGGACAACTGGATTGGCCAAGACGTTACAAGATTATCGCAGGGATTGCCCGAGGAATTATGTATCTGCATGAAGACTCCCGGCTGAGAATTATACATCGTGATCTCAAAGCCAGCAATATATTGTTAGATGGGGAAATGCATCCAAAAATAGCTGATTTTGGCATGGCCAGGATTTTTGGAGTTGATCAAACTCAAGCAAATACAAATAGAATCGTTGGAACATAGTAAGTTCCCATTCATAAACTGCCTTATTGAATATGATATATTGTTGAATTGTTCATACTCTCTGCATAACTTGCCTCATTGAATATGAAAAATTCCGTTTGTTATCATTTTGCTGAGAATTTCTTCACTGATGGTTGTGCTTGCAGTGGTTATATGTCTCCGGAATATGCAATGCATGGACAATTTTCTGTCAAGTCCGATCTATATAGTTTCGGTGTCTTAGTTCTAGAAATTATCAGTGGCAAGAAGAATAGTTATTTCTTCCAAACCGATGCAGCTGAGGACCTCATGAGCCATGTAAGCTTAAGCTAAAAAATTTAGTTTTGCTCTCCTGTGCTAACAGAACAACCTAAACTAAATTAATTGCTGAACTTATGCAGGCTTGGAAGTTATGGAGAGACGGAACACCTTTGGAATTGTTGGATCCATGTCTGAGAGATTCTTTTTCTAGAAGTGAAGTTATTCGATGTATCCACATTGGCTTACTTTGTGTTCAGGAAGATCCGGCTGACAGACCTACAATGCAATCATTAATTCTCATGCTCAATAGCTACTCGGTTACTCTACCATTACCTCAAGAGCCAGCATTTTTCCATAGGACTAGATCGGAGTTCATGCCAAAGATGGTGCTGGAGTCTGATCAGTCTATCAGCAAGTCAAGTCCGTCAGTTTATGAAGGATCTATCACTGAAGTATATCCTCGTTAGAGTAAGTAAATAAGACACCTTCTGTTGTAAACTTGTAATATTTGTTTATATTTGTTACAAGGAAGAAACTTGAATTACGTGTTGCATATGACCGTTGCTATGATTGGAATCTTCAATGAGCATAGATTAGGATCGCTACCGGTGAAAATCAACGCGTAATGTGGTTCACATGGTTTAGTCTTTACACCTTTATCTTGGAAAAAATTTATGTTTTGTGGGTCTGGGTAGCCACTAAGTCTGTTCACATCTTTATGAATGAAATACATAAATTCCTGGAAAAATCTTGATTTGTATCATATCGAGTGAATGCAAGTTACTAATAAAAACGGAACAGAACAAACACACGGCAAACGTTTACTCGTACCAAGTCGGTGAATGTATTACCCATAAAATGCTCAAGTATATGAGAAAAGTATGATATAAGTATTTAACTCATTAAGTTTGGTTTATCTCACTTAATGCAGGAAAGATATGTCAAAGATGCTTTTAATAAGAGGAAACGGTAAGCAATTAAGAACACAGTTTAGTCTGAAAACTCCACCCTCCTCGATTTATCAATGAATTTTCCAATAATCTTTGATTTCCAAAACTCCAACCTTAATAGGATCTTCTTCATTCTTTTCTTCAATAAAGACAAATGTTGGCCATTAGTTGAGACGGTAATCTAATTTAAGCCATATTAGCTGAATCCTTCTTATACACGGTAAAAGGAAGTGATCATGTGGAAGAGAATCATTATCAGAAATTCAGAATGCCCTTTTTTCAATTTTCTTTATGACCCTTATATTGAGGCTCAAACTAATTAATACAACCTTCTCTAACTTGTAGCTCAAGCTGAAAAATGTTAAAGTGTCAAGATGTTTTTCTCCTAAACTGTATGTCTGAAAATTCCAACCAAGTCTCGTCCTCCTCTGTCCCCCATTTCCCCCATAACACGACTCTTAATGGAGTCCTCTTCCAAAAGTTGACCGCAGAGTCTGAGACGATTGTAACCTCACAACTCCTTTACCTTTCTTATACATAGGTAAGAGGAAGTGATCATCAGAAAGGAAATACTTAGCATAATGTCTTCTTTCAATGTCTTCATGGCCCTTGTGGTGCTCTCCATTCTTGGCTTCCTTAGCGTTAGCATTCAAGCTCAAGCACCAGCTTACCGGTACCATGTCTGTTCAAACACAACCAATTTCACTCCCAACAGCACCTACCAGTCTAATCTCAATCTCCTCCTCTCTTCTCTCGCATCCAATGCCACACGTGACATTGGATTCTACTACACCACAGTGGGCTCGCAAGAACCCACTGCAGAAGTTTACGGTTCTTTTCTATGCCGAGGAGATCTCACCCCTGACTTGTGCAAACAATGTGTGGCTACTATAGCCAAAGATAGTGTCCAAAAGTACTGCCCCTTGGCAAAAATCGCAGTACTATGGTACGACCTGTGCATATTGCGCTACTCAAACCAGTCTTTCTTGGGCGAAATGGACGAAGCTCCTCTAGTTTCTATGTACAACACTGGGAATATTACAGAGCCTACCCGCTTTGCGCAGCTGCTGGCAGAAACACTCAATGGCTTGGTGGCTCTGGCTTCAAATGCTCCCTCCGGTGCTGAAAAGTATGCGACAAAAGAAGCAAATTTCACAGGGTTTCAGAAGTTGTACAGCCTTGTGCAGTGCACACCAGACCTATCAAGCACAAGTTGTGACAGATGTCTTCGAGGATCTATTGCGCAACTTCCGAGTTGTTGTACTGGAAAGCAAGGGGCTAATGTTCTAAATCCTAGTTGTAATGTTCGATATGAAGTCTATCCATTTTATACAATTGAAGCTGCCACACCTTCGCCATCGCCACAATCTCGGCTTCTTCCTCCCCCACCTCCAGGTTCAGTAAAGAGGTCTTGAGGTAAATTTAATAAAAGGAGTACTTATGCAATACAGTACATGACCTTAATGTTGACTCTGCAGGAAATGACCAAATCTCATCCTTAACCATAGTGGCTATTGTTGTTCCAATTGCCATAGTGCTTTTCTTGTTAGGCTGTTTTTTCCTAAGAAGAAAGGCAAGAAAAAAGTATGATGCTTTACAAGAACAAAATGGTAATTAACATGCATGTTTTTTCTTTTCTCCTATACAGTTTGAGTTTTAATTATGCTTATTAGTAATTTAATACTTATTTGTTGTTGATGTAGGAGGGAATGAAATTAGTACTGTGGAGTCATTGCAGTTTGATTTGGCTACAATTGAAGCAGCCACAAACCAGTTCTCTGTTAATAACAGGTTAGGGGAAGGTGGCTTTGGAGTGGTCTACAAGGTAATTTTGATGTTTGATTCAGAAATATGTTGAATTATATATATATATATATATATATATTTATACACTATATATATATATATACATACTGAGTTCATGATAGTTAATTAATTAGGTGTTTGTTCGTCCAAAAAAAAAAATTAATTAGGTGTTTGTTCGTTTCTATATTAATTTTCAGGGCACACTTCCTAATGGGCAAGAAATAGCTGTGAAGAGGTTATCCGGAAGCTCCGGGCAAGGTGTCAACGAGTTTAAGAATGAGGTTTTTTTGGTCGCCAAGCTTCAGCACCGAAATTTAGTGAGGCTATTAGGGTATTGCTCTGAAGGAGAAGAAAAGATACTTGTTTACGAACTCGTACAGAACAAAAGCCTTGACCACTTCTTATTTGGTATGTGCCTTCTAATATTTGCATACATAATCATCATGAGTGAATTCATGAAATAAGTTCTTCTGCAAGTATGTCTGTAAGTGAATTCATTTAACTTACGCTAACATATATGCAGAATCGGATATTCCAATAAAGTTGGATTGGTCAAGTAGGTACAAGATTATCGGTGGGATTGCTCGAGGGATTCTCTATCTCCATCAAGATTCTCAGCTTACAATCATACATCGCGATCTTAAAGCAAGCAACGTATTATTAGATGGAGAAATGAACCCAAAAATATCAGATTTTGGCATGGCAAGAATATTTGGAGTAGATCAAACTCAAGGAAACACCATAAGGATTGTCGGAACATAGTTAAGTACAGAACTTCGTTTATTTTTGTGTATGCAAAATGATACCAATATTTTCACACCATATTTGTACTAACATAGATTTATGGATGCTGCTGGTTTAAAGTGGTTACATGTCTCCAGAGTATGCAATGCATGGACAATTCTCAGTTAAGTCGGACGTGTACAGTCTTGGTGTCTTAATCTTGGAGATTATATCAGGCAAGAAGAACACTAGTTTCTATCAATCAGACCGTGGCGAAGATCTCTTGACCTATGTGAGTATGAGTTAGACATTTTAATTAATTACATGCATTGGTTAACTGTGTTAATGATATTACATTTAGAATGATTGCAACATTTTGAGTGAATCATGAAAAATGATATTTCAGGCTTGGAAACATTGGAGGGATGGGACACCGGAAGAATTGTTGGATTCAAATCTGAGAGGTTCTTATTCAAGAAATGAAGTAGTTAGATGTATCCATATTGCTTTACTGTGTGTTCAGGAAGATCCAGTGGACAGACCTACAATGCAGACCATAGTTCTCATGCTGAGCAGTTACTCAGTTACTATGCCATTGCCTCAAAAGCCAGCATTTTTCCTGCATAGTCGATCAGAGCTGAAGATACCATCAGTAACCTCTACATCATCGTATCAACCCAGTAGCAACTCAGTTTCATGTTCTGTTAATGAAGTTTCGATTACTGAATTGTTCCCTCGATAATGTGAGTAATTATACAGCAAAACAAACTGTGGAGAAGGTACAGCTTTCGTATAGTTGGGTTCGAGTCTGAGAGATTCTTATTGCAGAAGTGAAAGATTATGAGATTCTTGTTAGGCCTTAGTAGTTTTATGCTGTTTAGGGGTTGAGCTTGATGTATGCAAATATGCAATTTCCATCTATTGGACATTCAATAAACCATCTACTTTCAATTAGACTGATTGCTATAGCCGATTTAGCTAGCTCCTAATTATTTTATATCTATTCTATCCATACGTACACAACCTATGATAATAATGGAAATAAAAGTTTTAAGCATAGTTAAGATTAATGTGTCAAGAATCAGTGAGACAGGACTGACCTCGAAATTGAAATTCAGGTACAGAATTGCAGCCCTAGCCTCTCAGTCATTGTGTCATTGAATCCGACTACCAATGGCTAGCTAGTAGTTGATTTAATTAAGAAAAAAATGGAAAACTATTCGATAAACACTTTAATTTATCAAATGATTGATTGAAAGTTTAGTTTACATACCAAACGTAGATCAGTGTGATTGAGGCTCCTCTTATATATGGGAGTCGCTCTTCCATGAAATTCAAATCAGTTATGCAAAGTGCATTGAATGTTTTAGTAGAGTTGAGAAACTTGAGGCCAAAAATGGTGCCACTTTATCACCACTCTAAAACCAGTTTAGCTCTTGTATTCATTTCTTTTAGGATTAATTACAATTAACCCCCTGAATTATAGGGGGTTTTTCAATTTCATACCCATTTATCAAAATTTTACATTTACATATCCGACGTTACCTCCGTTTGACAATTTAATACTTCTTACACTAGAAAAGCTCTATATATATATATATATGATATATATCTATACCAAATATTAAGAGAACTCATATTGTCAACCATAACTGTTTTTTTACTTTAATACCCTTTAAAAATTAAATAATCATATATTTATTTTAATCATGAAGGATAACAAGGTAAAAACACTATTAATAAAAGAGAAAATAAAATTCACTTTAAAAAACTACCTATAACTTCTCACTCTCACACTCCTAACTTAGTAACTTCCACATTATAAAAAAAAAAAAAAGTTTATTTCTCCATAAAACTTCGGACTCCACGTTTGCTACAAAGTTTTTTTTTTTTAAATAAATACACATACATAGTGTGTGGTTTCCTTCTAGTATATATATATATTATGTATGGTCGTGGAATTTGCTTATACTTTTTGGAATTATTATAAACAAATTGGACCTTAATTCTTCATATATAAGATTCTCCGACGTCTGATGCAGGCCAGTAACTAATTTCGTGAAAGTGTATGCATGTTTTCCACGAAGACACATGATATTGTATATGTTAAATATGGTGTTTTTTTTTTATAGAAAGTTTAATGAAATTCTTTAATTAATAACAAGCTAGGAAACCTGAAACCTACCTAGGTCGATCTCTTGGGGATTTGATTAATTAATCACCAATTGAATTATGAACCCTAGCCTACTCCTTGGTGAGACTGGATTAACATCTCTTTCGCGTAAAGGAAACTTTAATTTCCAGATTATGTTGGAGAATTTCTTCATTTTCTTGGAGATTAACACAATTGAGGTACCAAAGTGATAATTTTCAAACTTGAGATGTCAAAGTGTCTATCGTCTTTTAAGTTGAAGTACTGTTTGTGATTTTTTCCCTGATTTATTTGTTTGTTTTGGATTAATTAGCCAAAAAAATATGTATCTAATACATCTGAGCCACAAAATGATGGAATGGCCCCGTGATTAATAATTTCATTTAAATGCATAAACGAAATTGGATTAAAGGATAATGTGACACGTTGGCAGAAAAGGAGAAGGATAACGTGACATGAGTTGCACAAGAAGCGCTCTCTCACAGTCACAGACCACGCGAACTCTTTCTTTGGTCTATTTTCTTTTCTTTTTCTTCTCTCTCTATCCTTTCACTTTCTCCATCGATTCGCATCCTCTATGTGACCATTACTCTCTAAATCTGAATCGGACCTCCGTCATCGGTCTCCGGCATCCTTCTCTCCCGCTCTCTCATATTTATCCTGCTTCATATATTGCCTCTTAAAGCCAATCCCGGCCCAAAATCCCTAATACCCAAAACACAAACCCTAACACCTCAGCCCCACATACCTAAACCAAATTTGAGCAAATTCTCAGAACCTCTCTCTCTTTCTTTCTCGAAGCAAAAGAAAAAACGAAGCAGTTGGCGGTGATCGGCAGGCATGGCGTCGCCGTCATCTGAGCAACCACAGCAGAGTCAGGAATCGCAGCAGCCACCACCATAGTCAGTGAACGATTGTGTTCACAAGACCAAGCTCATTCAATTCTTGGGACGCACCGCGCCTATTGTCATCCAGAACGACAATGGTCCCTGCCGTCTCCTCGCCATTTGTAATTCATCTCTCTCTCTCTCTCACTTAGGGTTTCGATTTCTAATTTAGATTGTTTGATTGACCAGAAAGAAAATAAGCAAGGGATTGGAATCTCGAGTGGTTTTGATTCCGAGTAGGAGTTACAGGTGTTTCTGATCAAGTTGGAAAATTTGGATTCGAAATTTGACTTCTTTCTGTTATTTTTCACAGCTTTCTTGGATATCAAACATGAAAGGAAATTTGAATTCTTATATTCTTTTTTATCTTTCTAGTCTAATTTTGCTGCTGAAATGGATAGTTGATCGCTGCAAAAACATTGCTTAATCTTGTTTTTCTTTCAATTCTAGATTGAAATTTTGTTTTTCAAATCGCCGAGCTGAGCATATCGATAGTTTTGCTTTATTTTGCTTAATTTTGCTGCTGAAATGGATTCGATTTCTTATCGATAGTTTTTTTTTTTTGCGTTTTGATTTATGTTTGCAGTATATTTTTTGGTAAATTGGAGTTAATGTTGGTTATATTTCATTTTTGGATTTTGATTCTGTCTAGGAATTCAATGGGTAGTAGGCTCAGACAAAATTTGCAGGTTGCAGAGGTTTTTGTTTTGGGTACATTTGCAGGTAGGCCGGTTTATTTCTTCTATTTTGTTTTGCTGGTTTTGTCATTTTGTATGTTGTGCACGAACCACATTAAGAATGCTTTCATATATGATTTGTACTAAACACTTTAAGAATCACATGTATAAGTTTGCCTAAGGACACATTAGAAACATATAGAGTAAGTCTGCATCATTTATTAGTGGATTCACTGAACTCTTTAGTCCAAACAATATTTTGATGTAAGCTCATAGAATCTAAGTCTATTTTTGATGATGTTGTTCCCTGTTATTTGTATATGAAAGGTTATCTGGCCTCTACCAGTATATTATTGCTGCATTTGCTGCTTGCTTTTCGATCAGATGGTGAGGGGATTTGGTACAATAAAATTACAGCCAAACAAAGCATTTTATTATGCGTTTAGCTTTTGTTTGTTTGTAGAGAAAATGCAGGCAAAGCCTTGGGAAATTATTATATTTTTAGCTTATTATGCATATATGATGATGAAGGACTCACAAGTTATGAACTAACCTAGGAACTTGGTTTACTTTTCAGATTCGTTGGTTATCCACTTGAACATGCACGACATTTAGTCATATAAGTAGGCTAAAAAGAGGTCAGGTCAAGCATTTACATATGAGCTTTTACATCTAAGTGGGTTTAATGTTGCAGTCTCTAATCTAATTTGGCTATTCAGTTCTCTTTACTTCTCCTTTAGTGTGTCATAATGCATGTTTCTTGATAGCTTACCCAGGATTCCTGAGATTAATGAAAAGTTTAAGATAAAGTAAAAGTTGACAGGTTGAAACAATAATATTAGTGATTCATACTTTACATGTTTTGGTTGCTTGTTACCACAATTTTAAGAAAAAGTATCTATACGTCTGAGATAGGATAAATACTTGTAAGTTACCAAAACTCTCTCAATTTGATGTAGGCTTATTGTGGGTTGTATTGATTTAATAGTGGCATTCACATAAGAACTCTTCATATATTTGCATTTCTCCTTTGCGGGAACTTTATGAGTTTGCCTTAGCACATTTCAAGGTACTTAAACATTGAGTCATCAGTTTATCATATATGTGTATGCAATGTAGTATTTGCTCAGTTTGGCTTTGCTGAAAATGTGGTTACATCTGAATAAGAGTCTAATATGTTATCACCCATCTCATACGTCAGTGAAATAAATGTCCATCATATTATTGTATTGGAAATTTGTCCGCATTAATTTGGACAACGTGCACATGAGTTGCACAGGATCCGCTCTCTGACTCTCACAGAGGTCGCGACCTCTTTCTTAAAAATCTAATTTCACATCTTCATATACACTTACGGACAGAGAAAGAGAAGCCGAGGCGAACGAATTGCAAAATCCCTTTGTTCCAGAGTCACCTTGTCCCCGATGGATCAATGACGTCTCCTCCCCGCCGAAACACTCAAATGTAATTTTCTTTTTAACCCGGCCTCTGCGATCGTTCATATTTTTCTGTTCCTTTTTACTTGTCGTCTGTGAGTGTTTGTGCCAGAGAGATTAAAAATTTAAGTACGAATGTGGAGTTTAGTTAGGTTTGCAATTGTAGAAACCCTTAGGGTTTATGATTGTGTGGATTAATCAGTTAGTTTTGCTCTTTATCAGATTGAGATTGGGATCTAGGGATCAGATTGAGATTGGGATCTAGGGATCAGATTGAGATTTGGATCTAGGGTTTACTGACGTTTCTAGTGAATTTCTTATTTTCTTTTGCTTGTTGTTTTAGAGTATAAATCCAATCTTGGAATTCGCATGAGAGAGATTGAAAATTTAAATTGATTATTTTCGAATCCAACTTTAATTGATTATCTTCCTATTTTCCAACATAATGATTGCTACACTCTTGAATATATATTTGATTTTGTAGACTGTCTGTATGTACGTGGCATTCACACTGTTATTCTCATGATAAGCCCCCACTGAGGACTAGCTTTACATATTTCAGTTCTGCACTAATCAGTGCCTTATTTATTAAATGCGAGATAGACTATTTTATGTTGATTAAAAATTATTAAGTTGTAGATGATCAGTTGGAATGAGGCGAGATAGTAGTTAGGGTAAAGCCAAAAGAGCCAACGATATATACATTGTACATTGAGTTTGATGTAGGGTTTGTTTCCTGGTGATCTGTGTATATCATTCTGAATCAGCTTTGATTGAAGACTCCCTTGCGAGACAAAAATCCTTATAGATTTTACATGTAATGTCTAGTCTCCAAATCCAATTAACTAATCCGGCCACTACTCCCTTGTTTTTGTTTTGTTATTGCTAACCTAGCTCTTGTGTCAAACTTTCGGTGTGAAAAGATGTTCTATCTCGAAAAGAACGTTACCTCTTCAAATAGAGAAAATGAGGTTTTGTAGGAAAAAGACATTTTCTAAATTATATTTGTGTTTGTGATATCCTCATCATCATGACCTACCACTCTGAAATAACTTGCAACACCTGTTATATGTTTTTCTTAATTAATTCTTCAAAGTAGTCATAGTCTCACCGCCAAAAAAAAAAGTAGTCATAGTCTAGCTAATTGTCCTTATCATCGTTATTTTCTTTCTGGTTGAATATATATATATAAGTCTAGCTAATTAATTAACAATACAGTTTAGGTCGAAAGTACCTTTTTTGCTTTATGTGTGAAAATGACCATTCTTATTTAAAGTCAATCACATGAACTTATATATATACTATACATGTGGTATTTGTTGTTTTGATTTGTGTGATAATAGATCGACGACCATGAAGCTGAACCAGGAAAGGGGATTCCAGAGATGATCAACATCTGATAAGCAAAAGGTGCAACCTATCAGTACAATAGTAAAGAACAACGAGAACAGTGGTGATCTTTCCTTAGCATCAATAGCTTCAAACCTGCATGATATTTCTATCATTGTTCATCGGTGGTATGTCCAATTTCCTTGCCCTGCCTTTATAATAGAAAAGAAGAAAATAGCCCAAGTTAAGTGGTTCATATTCTTGTATTGGAAATTTGGACTTGGCTCTGCATTATAACATACATCCATGCTATCCTATTTATTATGTTTTATTTTAATTAGTCTTTTTATTAGATATGAATTTAATTAGGTGGAGCACCCTTCTGCACTAGGCTCATTTGATCGGATGATGAAAGTTGCAAAAGCGAAGACTATGACGGCACCCTTTCACCGATCGTTGATGATCCAGATCGTGCTTTCATGTCCAATGAGGTATATATTTGTAATAATTATTTCTCTTAATAACGTGATCAATTAATAATTAAACACTCCCAGAATTCTCTATATTGACGTCTCCATTTATATGGCAGAGGCTAGCAGCAGTACGCGAAGTAGCCAAATATTTTCCAACAAGTGGGAGGAGTAGAGACAAGGTAATTGGTGACTAAAGGCCCAAATCATAAGGCCCAAACTCTGGCAAAATTGTAACTGGAGGCCCACTTTGAATGATGACTAAGGCCCAAACTAGAAAAATCGTTGGGCCCAAACTCGAACAAAATCGTTACTGAATGCCCAAACTCTGGCGTAATTGGTGTCTTGAATCATGACTCGAGGCCCAATCTCTTGCAAAATCTTGACTTGAGGCCCAACCTTTGAATCATGACTCCAGGCCCAATCACTTGCAAAATCGTAACTTTAGGGCCAAATGCAAAAGTCATCCTAGTTTAATATTTTCAGAAAATTCGGCCCATTAACAGAAAATTCGGCCCATTAACGGAATACTTGGGCCCATTGACAGAATATTCAGCTCATCAACGGATTACTGGCGCCCATTGAAGGAAAATTTGGCCAATTAAAAGAATACATGGGCCCGTTTGTCACTAAAAATTAGCCCATTAACAGATAACATGGCCCATTGACAGAAAATTCGGCCCATTGAAGAAGACTTGTACCCATTTGACAAAAAGTTCGGCCCATTAACTGTTAACTTGGGCCCATTGGCGTAAAGTTTGGCCCATTAACAGAAGACTAGGGCCGTTTTGAAACAAATTGACCCATTAACAGAATACTTGGGTCAACTGACACAACTCGACCCATTAACGGAAGCACGGAAGCATGGGCCCGTTGACAGAAATTTCGGCCCATTAAGATGAATTGTGCCCATTTGACAAAAAATTCGGCCCATGAACAGATGAAATGGGCCCATTTGACAGAATACTCGGCCTATTAATGGATGACTTGGGCCCAATGACAGAAATTTCGGCCCATAAAAGGAACTTGGGCCCATTTGATAGAATATTCGGCCCATTAACCGAAGACTTGGGCCCATTGATAGAAAATTTGACCCATTAACGGAAGACGGGCCCATTTGACAGAATATTCGGCCCATTAACCGAAGACTTGGGCCCATTGACAGAAAATTCGGCCCATTAACGGATTAGTTGGGCCCTTTGGCAAAAAAATCGGCCCATTAACCGTAGACTTGGGCCCATTTGACAGAATATTCGGCCCATTTACGGATCACTTGGGCCAATGGACAAAAATCTCGGCCCATTTACGGAAGACTTGGGCCCATTTGACAGAATATTCGGCCCATTAACCGAAGACTTGGGCCCATCGACAGAAAATTCGGCCCATTAACGGACTAGTTGGGCCCTTTGGCAGAAAATTCGGCCCATTAACCGTAGACTTGGGCCCATTTGATATAATATTCGGCCCGTTAACCGAAGTCTTCGACCCATTGACAGAAAATTCGGCCCATTAACGGATCACTTGGGCCAATTGACAAAAATCTCGGCCCATTAACGGAAGACATGGGCCCATTTGAAATAATATTCGGCCCAGTAACGGAATCATGGCCCCTTCACAAAATTTTCGGCCCATTAAGAGATGTATTGGGCCCATTTGACAAAAATTTGGCCCATGAACTGATGAATTGGGCCCATTTGACAAAATACTCGACCCATTAACGGATGACTTTGGCCCAATGACAGAAATTTTGGCCCATAAACGGAAGACTTGGGCCCATTTGAAATAATATTCGGCCTATTAACCGAAAGCCCATTGATAGAGAATTCCGCCCATTAACGGAAGACTTGGGCCCATTTGACAGAATATTCGGCCCATTAACGGAAAACTTGGGCCCATTGACAGAATATTCGGCCCATTAACGGATGACTTGGGCTCTTTGGCAGAAAATTTGGCCCATTAATGGATGACTTGGGCCATTGACAGAATATTCGGCTCATTAACTTAAGACTTGGGCCCATTGACAGAAGATTTGGGCCTATTGACTGAAAATTGGCCCATTAACATATGACTGGGGCCTATTTGACAGAATGCGTGGCCCATTAATGGATGACTTGGGCCCAATGACAGAAAATTCGGCCCATTATTGGAAGACTTGCGCCCATTGATAGAAAACTCAGCCCATTAACACAATACTTGGGCCAACTGACAAAAATCTAGGCCCATTGACGGATGATTTGGGTCCGTTGACAAAAATCTCGGTCCATTAACGGATGACTTGGGCCCATTGCCGGTAAACTAGGCCAATTAACAAAGAATTGGGCCTGAAGCGCTTTAAAAATCGGCCTAAGATTATATCTTGTGAAAAAATATAATTTGGGAATTCAGGCACATACATTTCCGCAGCTCCAAGATTCTGGGAACTCATTTTCTCCGTCATTTCAATACTCTTGCAGTACGTGTCTTGAGAAGAAATTTGAGGGCCTTTAATGGGCCAAAAATTTTATTGCAGGGCTAAGTTTTGAAATTTTGGACCGCCTTTATATTATAGTTGTTTCGATTGAACATGTCCTTGTTTTGGTTTTTAAAACCATATTTTACTCGGTTCTATTTCGCAGCTTATTTTTTAATTCAGTATGATGATTTATCATCTAACATAAAAAAAAAAAAAAAGACAATGAAAAAAAAAAATACAATAGTTATACAATCCAGGGCCATAATAATTAACAAATAGAAAAGAAGATATGTTTCAAGATGCGTCAATCCCTCTCCTTGTGTTGGATCCTAAAAACAAACAAACATGGTTCACAATAAGCCACAAAATTTGAACAAAATTGGATACACATAAATTTAAGAGGGAAAAGAAAAACAAACAACAAAGAGCTGTAATCGGAAGGGGAGATATTGATTATTTACAAGTTTTCTTTGACCTGCATTCGTGTGCCAATCTATTGCCAGCTTCATATAAAGCTAGTTATCCTCCCACTCTTGTAATTATAGTCTGAATATGCAGTCATTGTACATTTGAATTGCCTGCAATCATATATAGGCAATCATCAACTATGGAATATCTTGACATGATCAAGTTACACATATAATCATAATTAATTCAGGTCTATAGATATTATAGTTGATGCAGAGAAAGTTAGGCACTATAACAAACCATATTTTGCTAAAATTGACCTGATAAAGTTGCACATTTAGGAAGCCAGATGAAGATATGGCCACTACACTTGTGCTATTTTTTGTTCTTTTCTATTATAAAGGCAGGGCAAGGAAATACCACCCATGAACTATACTTTTGTACTGATAGGTTGCACCTTTTGCTTATCAGATGTTGATGATCTCTGGAATCCCATTTCTTGGTTCAGCTTAGCAAAGTTCGTCATGGTCATCGATCTATTATCATACAAATCAAAACAACAAATACCACATGTACAGTCAGTAATGAAGTATATATATATATATATATATATATATATATATAAGTTCATGTATTGTTAATTAATTAGCTAGACTATATATATATATATATATATATATATTCAACCAGAAAGAAAATAACAATGATAACGACAATTAGCTAGACTATGACTACTTTTTTTTTTGGCCGTGAGACTATGACTACTTTGAAGAATTAATTAAGAAAAAATTATAACAGGTGTTGCAAGTTATTTCAGAGTGGTAGCTCATGATGATGAGGATATCACAAACACAAATATAATTTAGAAAATGTCCTTTTTCCTACAGAACATCATTTTCTCTATTTGAAGAGATAACGTCCTTTTCCAGATAGAACATCTTTTCACACAGAAAGTTTGATACAAGAGCTAGGTTAGCAATAACAAAACAAAAACAAGGGGGGCCAATTGATTAGTGGCCGGATTAGTTAATTGGATTTGGAGACTAGACATTACATGTAAAATCTATAAGAGTTTTTGTCTCACAAGGGAGTCATCAATCAAAGCTGATTCAGAATGATATAGACAAATCACCAGGAAACAAACCCTACATCAAACTCAATATACAATGTATATATCGTTGGCTCTTTTGGCTTTACCCTAACTACTATCTAGCCTCATTCCAACTGATCATCTACAACTTAATAATTTTTAATCAACATAAAATAGTCTATCTCGCATTTAATAAATAAGGCGCTGATTAGTGCAGAACTGAAATATGTAAAGCTAGTCCTCAGTGGGGGCTTATCATGAGAATAACAGTGTGAATACCACGTACATACAGACATAGTCTACAAAATCAAATATATATTCAAGAGGGTAGCTATCATTCTGTTGGAAAATAGGAAGATAATCAATTTAAGTTCGAATTCGAAAATAATCAATTTAAATTTTCAATCTCTCTCATGCGAATTCGAAGATTGGATTTATACTCTAAAACAAGAAGCAAATGAAAATAAGAAATTCACTAGAAACGTCAGTAAACCCTAGATCCCAATCTCAATCTGATAAAGAGCAAAACGAACTGATTAATCCACACAATCATAAACCCTAGGGTTTCTACAATTGCAAACCTAACTAAACTCCACATTCGTACTTAAATTTTCAATCTCTCTGGCACAAGCACTCACAGACAACAAGTAAAAAGGAACAGAAAAATATGAACGATCGCAGAGGCCGGGTTAAAAAGAAAATTACATACGAGTGTTTCGGTGGGGATCGGAGGAGACGTCATCGATCCATCGAGGACAAGGTGACTCTGGAACAAAGGGACTCTGCAATTCGTTCGACTCGGCTTCTCTCTCTCTCTCCGTAATCGTATCTGAAGATGTGAAATTAGGTTTTTAAGAAAGAGGTCGCGACCTCTGTGAGAGTCAGAGAGCGGATCATGTGCAACTCATGTGCACGTTATCCTTCTCCTTTTCGGCTAACGTGTCATCTTATCCCTTAATCTAATTTCTCTTATGCATTTAAATGAAATTATTGGGGTATTTGTAGCCATTCGATCATTTATGTGGCTCAGATTTATTAGATACACTTTTCAACTCTAAAATTCAAAACAAACAAATAATAAAGAAACATTCGATGAGTAATTTTTTTTGGACAATAATCATCCAAAGAAATAACGGAGAAGGTATTTCAAAAAATAAAAAATAATTGAGCTTTGACGTATGTGTAGTTTTGCGGATTTTCAGCTTCGAGGAACAGTGTGCTGGAAAACAAATAGAAAAGAATCCACATTGACCCATGTTACCAAGGACAATGAATCTTCATTTTTCAAGCCATGCTTACAAAAATAATCATTATCGGTTCTCATACAAAAGTTTAGGACCTGTTTGGATAGGGTGATTGCTAAACAATTACAGCGCAAAAGAAACAATTAGCAGTATGTACATTTGCAAAAGGCTTGGCATAACCAAAAAGCAAAAATTATCTAGACCTGTATTTTATTCAGTAATCTCCTTAATTTACTGGTGTGCATCTAGCATCAGTTTCCTTGGCCAACTAGATATGCACTATCACGGTATCACCTACCACCATTGGTTTGTCCTTCGCATTCTGAAATCTCTCTTCTTCCATCCCTGCATCTACTTCTCTTGTCGAGGCATTTTGAAACACCTCTTCCTTTGTTTTTCCGACATTCTCTGTCACTGGTGCATGACTGTATTAGCTGCTAGCTGCATTATTGTTTTCATTCCACATGTTTTCCCATGAATGAAATTTTACATAAACTAAATTAAACCAATTAAGAACCTACAAGGTAACAGTAACAGAACACTAAATATCATAAAAATGATACCTTCGAAGTTTTTTTTTTTTTTTTGCTAGTAAGATACCATTGAGTTCTTCCTTGATATTCATTTGTGTCTTACTAACTTTAATTGCAGGGTCAGCTAGCTAATGGACAATATATAGCAGTCAAAAGGCTTTCCAAGAATTCTGAACAGGGTGAACGTGAGTTCAAAAATGAGGTCACATTAGTTGCTCAACTTCAACACCGGAATTTAGTCAAGCTTCTAGGTTTTTGCTTGAAAGGAAAGGAAAGGATCCTAATTTACGAATACGTGCCTAACACGAGTCTTAATCACTTCCTTTTTGGTATGTTTTCCCTACTTCATTACTCTAATTGACAGTAATTAATTTCTAATAGATTTTTGTGTTACACAAAATCAAAGCAACAAAAGAGAAAAATTGAGGAAGGTTCGCATTTCATTTCAATGGAATTATACATAGATCCAATCAATCATGGGCATTTGGATTGGGAAACACGTTACAAAATCATAGGAGGCATTGCTCGAGGGATTCTCTACCTTCATGAAGATTCTCGACTTCGAATTATCCACCGTGATCTTAAACCCAGCAACATTTTATTAGATGAAGATATGAATCCAAAAATTGCAGATTTTGGCATGACAAGATTGTTTCTGATGGATCAAACTGAAGAAGACACAAAGACAATTGTAGGGACCTAGTAAGTATCAACTTTTGTCCTTGCGTTCCCATACAATTGTTGAACTTTCCTACAGAAAAAGAAACAACATGAAGTCTAATTTGATTAATACAATCATGCAGTGGATATATGGCTCCAGAGTACGCCATTCATATGCGCTTCTCTGTCAAATCGGATGTCTTCAGTTTTGGTGTGTTAGTTCTTGAGATCGTGAGTGGAAAAAAAGTCAGCACTTTTCAGAATGGTGAGAATGAAGAGGACCTTCTCAGCTATGTAAGTACGAATAAATTAATGCATTTCCTCTGTTGCTCGAGAAAGTAGTATGATTTCTTTTTTGATAGATCTACAACATTATTGTAGGCGTGGCGAAATTGGAGAGAGGATACAGTTCCAAATATCATAGATCCTATGTTGACAACGAGTTCAGGAATTGAAACTATGAGATGTATCCACATTGGTTTACTATGCGTCCAAGAAAATGTGAATAATAGACCGACCATGGCTTCAGTTGTTTCCATGCTTAATAGCTACTCTGTCACACTCTCACTACCAACGCGACCTGCATATTATTTGCATTATAATGATGAATCAAACATCACCGGACTGACAGTGACGACAGACGAATCCAAAAGCTCTGGATATGTGTCGAGAAATAAGGATTCAATTACTGAACCGTATCCTCGCTAGTGATGAACTGATGACTGATGAATATGTATGTGCATTATTCCCATATACTCGGCTCTTTTTAGCACCTGTAAGCTTTGGTGTCTTTTTGTTTGGTTTTGCTGAATTGTATGAGATCCTTAATATAGTAGCTTTCCAAGTAATTTATGCTCTTGATCAGCTTGTGAATTTGGGTCACAACTTCAGTTTAGGCTTTCATTATCACTAATGTATTAAACTTAGGAGGTGTTCTGTGTATGTTTCCTTCAGTTAGTAGGTCATGGACTCAAGGTCAAAGTTTTCATGAATATGATCACCAACTGTTTGTTCTTTTAACTCTTGAGAACTTTGTAGTCCACTTACAATTGCAGACAAGGTAAATAAGAACAATAGTTTTTAATTAAGAAAAGTAAATTCAGTATCAAACAGCCTTGAAATAGCTTTTGGGTTAAGCTAATCTCTCTGGCTAGCTCACTTACCTTTGCCTGTGAACAGAGGCCAAGAGGTACAAAAGAATTCATTTTCTTCCAATGATAATTTAGTTGACTTTTTCATAAGCATATATTTTCATTTTTCAAGATCATGAAGCTCGATCATAAGTCTGGAACATTGGAATAAAACAACAACAACAAAAAAAGAATCCTAGAATTAAGCTGCAGCGAACTAAATTGGTACCGAGGTTAAATCTTGTTCTTCACAGATCATAGAGGGGACAATCAACAATTGCAATGAATTCAGTGAAGTGTTAAGTGAGGTTCGAGTTGTTCCCATTCTACTATCTATTACTTATAGCGCTCAAGAAATCTATGGTGTTCTTAAGATGACTAGCCATTTGTATATAGTTGTTTGTTTCTGCAATATACCAACTACCCAAGTCAGCAAATGATAACAGAAGAAGCTACGGGTGTCTGCCAGAGAGTGAGTCCTATTATAAGTTAGTTTAGGACTGTAATAATAATGAGCTTGTTATAGTTAGTTACAGCTTATAAGAGATTTGTACCTGAATTAGGCTTGAAATAGATTTATTCTTATAAAGAGTCTAATTATGATGCAAAAAAATATTTAGTTTACGCCAGTCGTATTAAATTGCAAAGACTCCTCTCTGTCCATGCACGTCAGCCCTGCTTACATACTTTTCTTTACCTCTCGATCGATCTATCCACAATTAGCACCAATAATAATAGTTATAATACTGGGATCGATCCAACCATCTGGGCTTATAGTCAGTCTTCTCTTAATCTCGTACATGTTGAGCAGCCACATTAGACCAAGAAGATAAAATTGAGGAAAAATCCAACTTAATTGCATATGACTTTTCCGTTTCTAGCTAGACTACAAGAGGGAAGGACAATAACTAGAAGATTTTCTCGAAGGAAAAAGAGGGAAGGAAACTGAAGCCCTCCGTTTCACTTGAGATCATTTTCCTTCTCATTTTGTTGTATTATCCATGGCAGTTGGCACCATTCGATCCTTGGTACTTTTTCAACAAGCACTAAATATGACATCACGTGTTTGCGGAATGCTGATGTCAGCTACGATAGTGGGCCCTACCATGGCCGCACTCGACTCAAGTCACTTAGAAACCACGGTGGCCCACAATAGGAAAAAGAGGAAAGCTACAAAAATACTGGGATCGATCCAAGTCATCCAACCATCTGGGCAGCTGGGCTTATAGTTAGTCTTCTCTTAATTTCGTACATGTTGAGCAGCCACATTAGACCAAGAAGATAAAATTAAGGAGGAAAAATCCAACTTAATTGCATATGACTAGAAGAATTTCCAACACAGAATAAATTTAGAACATCAATCATTCATGTAACACTAATGCTTAAACATATGCAAGTCATTTTCGACTTCAGAGGGTTGATACCATGCTAAAATTAACTAAAGAAACTGACCAAGGAAGAAGAAGAAGTACGTTGAGGGAGAAGAGAAAGAAAATCAGGATTCATATATGACCTGGACTAAGCTTACCTTAAGCGAAATTTTGTTGAAATATCAACAATAATGTTATTTCTTTGACTTTAAGGTATCAATACTCAAAGAAATAACAAGATGTACGTATTTGAATAAATGGTTTAATTAGAGAGTACTTTTTTTGTGACTCAACAAATAGTCAAATAGATCAATCGAAATCAATCCACTTCCAAAAAGAAAAATATAATGAAAACAAGATGCCCAATATGGAATCAATTACAAAGCTTAATTGTAACGTGAAGAAATCTAGGAATAAAGGGCATGTGGTTAGGATCAGTATGGTTACTAATCAAAACTAATTGAAACATAATTCTAGAAAAATCCGCATGGACCACAGCCCAACTAGCCCCATGGACCACACTATACTCCGTCCTTGGTTATATATACTTATATATCTTCTATGATTCTGAATTTATATCCAACCATAGATTAGAGGCTACAATATTAACTAAAGAAATGGGTTCCTTAAGATTGCTTTTCTTCATTCTTCATATTATCTTGGACCTTGTTGCTCCCACCACAGCCCAACTCATTAACTGCACTGACGAAGCTGAATCCTGCTGGATATGTTCCAGTATTGGCACCTATACTAATGGCAGCAGCTACCAAGAAAACCTCAACAAACTCCTCTCCGACTTCTCTTCCAACACCGCAATCACTTACGGGTTTTACAATTCCTCTCTGGGAGAAGACCCCAACAAAGTTAATGCAATTGCATTGTGTAGAGGAGATGTCACGCTGGACAACTGTCATACTTGTATCACTCGGTCCAGTCAACTTCTCTTCCAGAATTGTTCATATCAGAAGGAAGCAATCCTGTGGGCTGAGCCTTGTATGGTACGATACTCGAGCAAGTTAATATTTGGTATTGAGGAAGATGAGCCTTTCAAGTATCTCCCCAGCCCACATGATGCACCGAACTGGCCACAGTTCCAGCCGCTGCTAAATTCCTTGTTGGATACTTTAAGTGAAAAGGCTGCATCAGGGGATTCTCTTAAAAAATATGCAGCAGGACATACTCTCCAAGCAGTTTCAACATATCGACCAATATATGCACTTGTTCAGTGCACTCCAGATCTCGACACGACCAATTGCAGCAACTGCCTAAAAGATGCTATCTCACGAATTACAGTATGTTGTTTTGGAAAGTCAGGAGCCAGAGTTCTTAAACCCAGCTGTTTTGTAAGGTTTGAGGACAATCTTTTCTATGAGTCTACAGCCGATTCAGAAATAAGTCTTCCACCTACAAAAGGTATACATGGTACCCCTGCATATATATGCTTAAACTTAATTGATGCCTTACACCTTATTAATTTGATTTGCTTTCACTTTTTGAGTCTGACAAAAAAAAGTACCATTCTTTTTTGCAGGAAGGAAGGGGAACACATCAAAAACTACCATCATCATCATTGTGGCTGTGATTGCTTTTATCCTCGCGCTTCTCGTCAGCGTATGCTTTTTCTTCAGAGTGAGGAAGCGATGGGCAAAACTAAAACATGAAAGTAAGTTCAACCGCTGCATCTTTTGTATTGTCAACTCAAAGTTAAAGGTTTAATGTGCTGTAACAACATAGAGCTACTCTGTTCCAGCATACAATAAGCATTCTTGTCCAAAAAAAGACATAACAATAAGCATTGATTAGCTTGTTTTCCCAAATCATATACACTCGAGCACTACTATACTCTTGTTCAATTGAATCATGATATATGTAGTACGATTTTGATGCTTTATAGAATGAATGCATTTATCTCATTTGATGTCTTCAAGCATGAGCTAATCATGTTGGTAATTTTCAGATGATAATTCAGGTGAAATTAGTATGGCAGAATCATTGCAATATGACTTTGAAACTATAAGAGCTGCAACAGATGACTTCTCTGATGAAAATAAGCTTGGACAAGGTGGATTTGGAACTGTTTACAAGGTAACAGAACACCAAATATCATAACAAAAAGATACCATCGATTTTTATTTTATGTTTTTGCTAGTAAGATACCATTGAGTTCTTCTTTGATATTCATTTATTTCTTACTAAATTTAATTGCAGGGTCGGCTAGCTAACGGACAATATATAGCTGTCAAAAGGCTCTCCAAGAATTCTGAACAGGGTGATCGTGAGTTCAAAAATGAGGTCACATTAGTTGCTCAACTTCAACACCGGAATTTAGTCAGGCTTCTAGGTTATTGCTTGGAAGTGAAGGAAAGGATCCTAATTTATGAATACGTGCCTAACAAAAGTCTTGATCACTTCATTTTTGGTATGTTTTCTCTGCTTCTTTGCTCTAATTGACAGTAATTTCTAATAGATTTTTGTGTTACAAAAAATCAAAGCAATAAAAGAGAAAAAACTTAACAAAGTTTCACATTTCATTCAATGGAATTATACATAGATCCAATCAGTCATGGGCATTTGGATTGGGAAACACGTTATAAAATCATAG
This sequence comes from Rubus parviflorus, assembly GCA_029955375.1. Taxonomy (NCBI): domain Eukaryota; kingdom Viridiplantae; phylum Streptophyta; class Magnoliopsida; order Rosales; family Rosaceae; genus Rubus; species Rubus parviflorus. The sequence continues at coordinate 1,299,705 of JARGGL010000003.1, forward strand.
GAGGCATTGCTCGAGGTCTTCTCTACCTTCATGAAGATTCTCGACTTCGAATCATCCACCGTGATCTTAAACCCAGCAACATTTTATTAGATGAAGATATGAATCCTAAAATTGCAGATTTTGGCATGGCAAGATTGTTTCTGATGGATCAAACTGAAGAAGACACAAAGACAATTGTAGGGACCTAGTAAGTATCAACTTTTGTCCTTGCGTTCCCATACAATTGTTGAACTTTCCTACAGCAAAAGAAACAACATGAAGTCTAATTTGATTAATACAATCATGCAGTGGATATATGGCTCCAGAGTACGCCACCCATGGGCGTTTCTCTGTCAAATCGGATGTTTTCAGTTTTGGTGTGTTAGTTCTTGAGATCGTGAGTGGCAAAAAAGCCAGAACTTTTCAGAATGGTGAGAATGAAGAGGACCTTCTCAGTTATGTAAGTACCAATAAATTAGTGCATTTCCTTTGTTGCTTGAGAAAGTAGTATGATTTCTTTTTTGATAGATTTACAACATTATTGTAGGCATGGCGAAATTGGAGAGAGGATACAGTTCTAAATATCATAGATCCTATGTTGACAACGAGTTCAGGAATTGAAACTATGAGATGTATCCACATTGGCTTACTATGCGTCCAAGAAAATGTGAATAATAGACCAACCATGGCTTCAGTTGTTTCCATGCTTAATAGCTACTCTGTCACACTCTCACTACCATCGCGACCTGCATATTATTGGCATTATAATGATGAATCAGGAATCAAGGGACTGACAGTGTGGACAGACGAATCCAAAAGCTCTGGATATGTATCGAGAAATGAGGCTTCAATTTCTGAACCATATCCTCGCTAGTGATGACTGATGAGTATGTACGTGCCATATTCCCACATACTTGGCCCTTTTTGGATTATTTTTGGTTCACCTTTTTCTTTTCTTTTTGCTAGCTCTTTTTAGCACAAGTTAGCTTTGGTATCTTCTTGTTTGAGTTTGCTGAATTGTATGAGATCCTTGATATAATAGCTTCCCAAGTAAGCATGCTCTGGATCGGCTTGTGAATTTGGGTCACAACTTCAGTTTAGGCTTGCATTATCACTAATTTATAAAACTTAGGTGGTGTTCTGTGTATGTTTCCATCAGTTAGTACGTCATGGTCAAAGTCTTCATGAATATGATAACCAACCGTTTGTTCTTGTAACTCTTGAGAGTGTTGTAGTCCACTTACAATTGCAGTCCACTCGTAACTGATACAGAAATGTTCTCACTTTCGTGAGAATGAAATTCTGTCAAAAAAAAAAAAAAAGTTTTTTATTAAGAATAGTAAATTCAGTATCAAACAGCCTTGAAATAGCTTTTGGGTTAAACTAATCTCTCTGGCTAGCTCACTTACCTTTGCCCCTTGAACAGAAGCCAATAGCCACAAAAACATTCATTTTCTTCCGATGATAATTTAAGTTGACTTTTTCAAAGCATATACTTCTCATTTTTCAACATCATGAAGCTCATAAGCCCGAAATGTACATTAGAATAAAACAACAACAAAGAAAAAGAATTCCAGAATTAAGCTGTAAAGTACTAAATTGGTTCCGAGGTTAAATCTTGTTCTTCACAGATCATAGAGGGACAATCAACAATTGCAATAAATTCTGTGAAAGTGTTAATTCTCTGTAATCATCCAACTTAGTCTCAATACAATCTGTATGTTTCTTCTTCGTCTTCAATCATAGATTCGTAGCAATTTGTAAACTTTACACACCAGCTGTTTGTGTTTCTAGTCTTGACGTCATGTATACCTGTTGTTGTTGTCCTCATGTTCTTCTTTTTTTTTTTTTGGAAAATGGACCCAAAAAGCCCAAGAGTTCTCATGTTCTTTTTGCTTCTAATAAAACGTAAGGGTTTAAAAAAATATAAAAAAAGACAGGGCTGTAGAACAGTAGAAGGATTTGTACCGGCATTAGGCTTGAAAGAGATATGTTCCTAGCCTCCTAGGCTTATAAAGAGTCTAAACATATTGTTAAAAAAAAAAAACAAAAGAGTCTAAACATGATGCGAAGTTGCAAACAAATATTTAGTTTACGTCAGTCATATTAAATTGCAAAGACTCCTCTCTATCTATGCACGTCACTATGCCACTAAAGGATAAAAGGAAGTGGAGGTAGTTCGTATGGCACCATTCGATCTTTAGTACAGTTTCAACAAGCACTAAATATGACATCACGCGTGTCAGCCACGTTAGTGGGCCCTACCATGGTGACTAGGCTTGCTCTTGGCCTCGAGACACTCGACTCAAGAAATTTTTTTAAATGAGTCCGTCACGTCACGTGACATATGTGACGGGTTACTCTCATTGATCAGTGTATATAAAAAATTAATAAAACAGTTAGTGGAAGAATAAAATATTCAATATATAAAATCTAAAATATTCAATAGACCAATCATATAGCACCGTCACATATGTCATGTGACATGACGGTACCATAAAAAAAAATTTCCTGATCAACTCAAGTCACTTAATGACTTGTTGGGGAATCTTGAAAGGAGTCCGAAGTTTCCGGAGCATATAGGGTTTTGAGATTTATAGAGGGTAAAGGCTTGCTTGTCCGGTGGCCCTGCCATGTCGGCGACGGCGCTTCGCCGCGCTGGCTGGTAATGGGTACGCCCGGACAGGCTCTGTTCATTGTTTTCTCTTTGGCTAGAGGGTCAGGATTGTTGCTTTGGCTTCTTTCTTCTTCTTAATTGGCGACGACGATAGCTGTGGTGTCCTGTCTTGGGCAATTGATTGCCGACGGGTGGCTAGGCACCAGATCGGGGTGGCAAACCGGAGATCTGGTTGCGCAGGCATCAGTTTCGTGGTGGATTGCTCGGCGGTGGATGGGGTTGAGTGGGTCGATCTCGGCTGGATTATGGCATGGTGTTTGCAGGTGGTGGCTTGCCGGGAAGTGGTTTGAATCAGGGTGGATACAGTGGTTTTGGAGGGGATTGAAGGTTCCATTGTGGTGCCTGCGAGTAGGTCTCTTCAGATCGGTGTATTGCGGTGGTATTTAGCAGTGGAGGTTTGGCGGCTGGGTGGAGTCCAGGGGGATTCAAGGAGGAAGGCGGTGGTTTGTGATTGGTGGGCCACAGTGCCTAGGTGTTGGGGTGGTAAACCATTGCTTTGCAAACTCCAATTCTACCGTGGCTAGGTCGGTGTTTTGGGAGGTGAAAGGGGTTCAGGACAATTCTTTTTGGTATTTTTTTTCGATTTTTATGTTTTGGTCTTTGTTTAGGTCAAATAAGTCCCTACTCAACTGAGTTAGGGTTTGGGATTCTTGGTCTTCATGCGGTGCCATTGCTATGGCGTTATCCCCGAGGACTACATGTTCTTTTCTCGATGTTTTCTTGTTGTCATTTGGAGGGTGCATTGTCTTTGCACGTGGTCTGGCTGATTTTGGACACGATGTGGAAGAGGGCGATGTGGTTCTGCTTGACGTTGGATGCGACGATGTATCGAGGCTCTCGGGAATCGGGATCAATCAAATTGTAGCCTGTGGAAGGTGATATTTGTGGTTAGAGTTTGGGCCTTATTGGTTCATGGTATCTGTAACCATCGGTTCTTTATTAGGGATATGAGTAGTTTCTCTTCTCCAGTTGGTGTTGTTGAGAATTTACGTTGTCATTTCCATGATTGTATTCTTATTATTTAAGGAATAAAGAAGTTTCTTCTTCTCAAAAAAAAAATTGACTTGTTGGGAATTTGGATTTAGTGATTTTGGGGCTAGCCGGACTCCAAAATGAGAAATTATAAGGTGGTCCGGAGCCACTGATTGGTCCGTTAATTAATATTTTATACATAAAGAGTAATAAAATAAATTATTTTATTCTAATAGACCAATCAGGTGAATCTGGACCCTCTGGACCACCATATAATTTCTCCTCTCAAATTTAGTCTTGGTCCCGGTCTTCTATTGGAAACCACGGTGGCCCACAGTAGGAAAAAGAGGAAAGCTACAAAACGAACAAAACAAATAAGCTGTCATTACATATTTTCTTCACTTCTCGATCTATCAACAATTTAGCACCAATAATATTACTGTGATGTTCCAACCATCTGGGCTTATAGTCAAAGTCTTCTCTAAGTTGAGCAGCCTCATTAGACCAAGAAGATAAAATTAATGAGGAAAAATCCACCTTAATTGCATATGAGTATATGACTTTTCCGTATTTAGAACACCAATCATTCATGTAACTCTGTAACACTAATGCTTAAACATATGCAAGTCATTTTCGACTTTAGAGAGGATGCTAAAATTAACTAAAGGAAGAAGAAGAAGTACGTTGAGGGAGAAGAGAAAGAAAATGGTTCTGTTACAAAGAACCTCTTATGTTAATGTAATATATAGAAAGTTATATCTTCTATGGTTATATATGATTATATCCAGGGACAAAATCAGGATTCAAATATGACCTGGACTAAACTTACCTAAGTGAAATTTTGTTGAAATGTCGACAATAATGTTATTTTTTTCTTTTAAGTAACAATACTCAAAGAAATAATAAGGTGTACAGATTTGAATAAATGGTTTAATTAGAAAGTACTTTTCTTTGGACTCAGCAAATAACCAAATAGATCGATCGAAATCAATCCACTGCCAAAAAGAAAAATATAATGAAAACAAGATAGTCAATATGAGCATGATTGAGCATGGAATTGGCTGAGCATGTGAACACTATTGTGACGGTGGCTGAGCATGATTGAGCATAGACTTGGCTGAGCATGTGAACATTACTGTGGAATCAATATAGGTAAGTAAGTCAATCTCGGTAGAGATATCCTAAACTGCTCACGTAACAAGCCCATCTAGCCCCACACTATCCTCCGTCCTAGATTATACATATATCTTCTATGATTCTGAATTTATATCCAACCATAGAGGCTAAACAAATGGGTTCCTTAAGATTGCTTTTCTTCATTCTTCATATTATCTTGGACCTTGTTGCTCCCACCACAGCCCAAATCAACGACGGTGTATGCACTTATACAGCTGATTACTGCTGGAGATGTTCAGGTATTGGCACCTATACTAATGGCAGCAGCTACCAAGAAAACCTCAACAACCTCCTCTCCAACTTCTCTTCCAACACCGCAATCAATTATGGGTTTTACAATTCCTCTCTGGGACAAGACCCCAACAAAGTTAATGCAATTGCGTTGTGTAGAGGAGATGTCACGCTGGACGACTGTCATACTTGTATCACTCAGTCCAGTCAACTTCTCTTCCAGAACTGTTCATATCAGAAGGAAGCAATCCTGTGGGCTGAGCGTTGTATGGTACGATACTCGAGCAAGTTAATATTTGGTATTGAGGAAGATGAGCCTATCAAGTATGTCCCCAGCCCAACTGATGCAGCAAACTTGGAACAGTTCAAGCCGCAGCTAAATTCCTTGTTGAATACTTTAAGTGAGAAAGCTGCATCAGGGGATTCTCTTAAAAAATATGCAGCAGGACATACAACTCTCCAGGGAGTTCCAACATATCAAGCAATATATGCACTTGTTCAGTGCACTCCAGATATGGACAAGACCAATTGCAGCAATTGCCTACAAGATTCTATCTCAAAAATTCAATCATGTTGTCCTACAAGGCAAGGAGGCAGAATTCTTAAACCCAGCTGTTTTGTACGGTTTGAGATCGATCTTTTCTACGAGCCTGCAGTCGATTCGGAAGTAAGTCTTCCACCTATAAAAGGTATACATGCTACCCCTGCATATATATGCTTAAACTTAATTGATGCCTTACACCTTATTAATTTGATTTGCTTTCACTTTTTGAGTCTGACAAAAAAAGTACCCTTCTGATTTTGTTGTTTGAGCAGGAAAGAAGGGGAACATATCAAAAATTACCATCATCAGCATCATTGTGGCTGTGATTGCTTTTATCCTCGCGCTTCTCGTCAGCATATGCATTTTCTTCAGACTGAGAAAGCGACCGGTAAAACTAAAACTTGAAAGTAAGTTCAACCATATCATTTGTATTGTCAACTGAAATTAAAAGCTTACATATCAACATAGATCTACTCTGTTCTAGCATACAATAAGCACTCTTGTCCAAAAAAAAGAAGCAAACAATAAGCACTGTATAGTTTGTTTTCCCAAATCATATACACTCAAGCACTAATATACTCTTGTTCAATTGGATCATGATATAGTTCAATTGAATCATGATATATGTAGTAAATTTTTAAGCTTTATAGAATTAATGCATTTGCCTCATTTGATGTCTTCAAGCATGAGCTAATCAAGTTGGTAACTTTCAGATGATAATTCAGATGAAATTAGTATGGCAGAATCATTGCAATATGACTTTGAAACTATAAGAGCTGCAACAGATGACTTCTCTGATGAAAATAAGCTTGGACAAGGTGGATTTGGAGCTGTTTACAAGGTAACAGAACACCAAATATCATAACAAAAAGATACCATCGATTTTTATTTTATGTTTTTGCTAGTAAGATACCATTGAGTTCTTCTTTGATATTTATTTATTTCTTACTAAATTTAATTGCAGGGTCGGCTAGCTAACGGACAATATATAGCTGTCAAAAGGCTCTCCAAGAATTCTGAACAGGGTGATCGTGAGTTCAAAAATGAGGTCACATTAGTTGCTCAACTTCAACACCGGAATTTAGTCAGGCTTCTAGGTTATTGCTTGGAAGTGAGGGAAAGGATCCTAATTTACGAATACGTACCTAACAAGAGTCTTAATCTGTCACGCCCCGATTTTCCAAATCAATTAATAAGGCATTTTGCCCTTAATTACAATCAATTCGGAAACGTGACTACATGGAATATCAAATACAAATATGCACTAGAATTTTTTTCTTTTTAATTCAAGTACACAACACCAACTCCATGCCCAACATTGTAATTTCAAACTCAATACAAGAGTCGAATATTACATACCAAATATTTATATAATAAATTGATACATCAAAATATTACATAAATAAATCTTCAGAGTGCGAAGCATAAAATAGCGGAAGTCTTATAACCCAACAAAATATATGCAGCCTTGCATTACTCCTGGTTATCCTAACCTGCAGGTATAACCCCTACACCGTGGAATAGTGTACCGGGTTATATCAACAAACCCGGTCAGCTTACGAAGCTGGTATGAGTTAACTCAGTTTTACTCACCCTAAACCGTTTAACAAAATATACATATATAGTTTGTTTTAAACAAATATATGTAACTTATACTTTTCAAAAACAATTCAAATCCCGAAAATTCATATTATAAAATATACTGAACCTACGCGCCCCATATCACGTATTTTAACCCCACACGTCCCATAAACGTGTATGTTAATCCCAGGGTAATTCAGAATATTAAACAATATAAACTTTCCCCAAAATCATTTCCCAAAATTATGATTCTTTCTTTTTAAGAATCGTAAATCATAATAATAATTACTTCAATTTTTAAAGAAGTAAAAACTTCAAAATACAATTCAATAATTCTCCAAGAATTGTAATTCAATAAATCAATGCTTCAATTATTTAAGAAGCAAATTCATATCATACTCACACAAAACCACAATCAACTTCAAATGATTAAAAGCGAGAATACCATTTTTCTTCTCCTTTTAATACATCAAGATAAAGCGAGAATACCATTTTTCTTCTCCTTTATTACATAAAGTATTCATCTTTGTTTTCAATGAATACATGGCTACACAGTCTAGAACTCTAACCTTCACCTTCTGGCTACACAGTCTAAAGCTCTAACCTTCACCATTGGCTACACAGTCTAGAGCTCTAACCTTCACCCATTGGCTACACAGTCTAAAGCTCTAACCTTCACCCATTGGCTACAAAAACATTCGAGTAGGCAAACACAATATCATAATTTTTGAAATATTGTTCCCACAAAATCCACCAATTAAAACAATAAAATGAATACTTTCAAATATTGTTTTAACACAAAATCACACATGCTGATATATCAAATTAAAACTGTATTTAATTTATATATCGCAAAATCATTTAAATAAATATAATTATTTATTTTCGCAAACAACACAATATGAATTAATATTCATATATAAAATATCGTGAGATTCACTCACCTCTAATTCCTGCTGCGTCTTCAAATAGTAACCAGGAATCGACAAGCGTGTACGCAACACCTTTCATAATCACCTATGATTATGCAATATCCAATTAGCATAATACATTTCCAAAATAATCCAAAGTTCCTCAAATGTCACCTAGGACATCGGAAATATTAATCGAGACCATTTGACCAAAAGTCAACCATCGGTCAACGTGGGTCCCACGTCTACTATTCATCAACGGGTCCCACACGAAATCCAAAACTTCCAAAATCTACCAACATGCTTATTTCTAGCATCCTAACATAATATCCAAAAATGGTGATGATCCAACGGTCGGATCATCACGGATCTAACGATCCATAATCATTGCATAATTGATCATTGATCAAACGATATAATTTCAATAATCCAACGGTCCAACATGCTTATAATATCAATATTAACCCTACGATCAAATTTCATGATCATCCAACGGTCGGATCTCTCGAATCGTAAATCGTACGATCCGATTAATCGGGTTAATTGACCATCGGTCAAACGACCGAATTTGACAAAAGTCAAAACACGAAAGTTGTTCGTATCGACGAAACAAGTCAAACGGAGCAAAGAACTGCTCCCGGACCGGCCGGACGCGCCGCCCACGCGCCGCCGCCGGCGGTGGTCAGACCGCCGGTCAAGGTGGTCCGATTGACACCAAATTTTACCAGAATGTAGATCACAACAATCCCAACAAGTTTGATAACTACCTCGAGGTCTGGATCGGAGTGGAAGTGGCCGGAATCGGTGTCGGCAAGTTTTAGATCCAAAAAGTGCAAAGTTTCAATCCCGCCGATCTAGGCCGTACCGCCGTGATCCACCACCATGGGGAGGTTGCTGGGCAGGTGGGGAGAAAAACCCAACAGGTCTCATCGCCGGAGGTAGCCGGAAAGCTTCCCCTTTTTGGCAGAAACTGTCGGCTCCGGTTGACAACTTTCCGTCAAGAATTTGGGGAAGGTACCTTCACGGGAAATGAAGAGGGGGAGGAGACGAAGCCGGCGCCACCGGAATCGTGGCCATCGGAGGCCGGACGCGCCGCCACGCGCCGCCCGAAGATTCTGTCCGTTGGGAGCTTTTTCGGAAGTTTCCGGAAAGATCCGGGCAAAAATGAAATTTCTGAAAAATACCCAATATTTATACAAAATTTTCCAAACTTCCGAAGGCCATAACTCCTTCATACGATGTCCGTTTTCGGTGAACCAAATTCCTACGAACTCGATTCGACGAGTTCTACAACTTTCATGAAGGAAGTTTTCCCAAATTCTCAACGGATAAAAAGTTACCTTAATTAACCTTGTGTAACTTATAATTACCACCGTAATTATCGTTTTACGACGAAAACCTCTAAAAATATGAAATCACTCCATTTCACTTCAAATTTCACGAACTATTTAATAAAAATAATACGAAAATTTTCGGGGTATTACAGTCTACCCTCCTTAAAGAAATTTCGTCCCGAAATTAGGACGCAGAGTATTCCCAAGGTTATCACACTTCAATTCTAAAATCCAAATTTTTATTGATAATCACTTAGGTAGTACATATCAAGCCAAAACACAACAAACTATTACAACTTCCACACACTTCTAAAACAAATTCTTAAATTGCCTCACAGGGCTTTAACTACCAGAAGCCATCCTTAAACCTCCAGTAGTGACTTCGTGGATAAGAGGCCGGATGTCTCGGAATTCCATACATCATCAGCTGGTAGAAATATGCTGCCTCCACGAAACACTTGCAAGTGTCGCAACATTCTCTAGCTGCATGCCTATCTCCATCCACATCCCACATGTCCTGGCCAAAAGGACGCCAAAAACTTGACTCACCACAAGTAAGACATTTACCGGCGGGTAGGAAAGCAGTAGTCGACGGAAAATACAGCAGTAGATGCTCATGACAAAACTCAGCCTGATGCATCATCCGCTCGACTTCTTGTCTACAGTAGTAGATGTTCCATCCGCTTCTCCACCAGTCGAGGGCTTCACACAGTCGCTGCACCGTTTTCTGCTGCTCGGCTCGTGGTCCTAAAATCATCTTAATCATACATGCTGCATAAAATGCAACATGATGACCTACCACTGAACTGGGACGCGAACCATAGAATGTTCCTGGTTTGCATGCCGCATCGAAATACTCCAGGGCTAAAGATATGTTCGCTGCCTCCACGAGTACTCGTATTCCCATTCGGAACAGAGACTCCGGGTTCTTCGCTTCCCAGCATCGATTAGCGAAGATGCGCACCTGCCTGTCCGCTTCTATGGAACCAGTGGGTCTGGATCCACCATCGAACCCATCCATGTCGATCGCCGCCAACGTAGACCAGCTATCGGCATACTCCTTGAAGTCCTTCGAGACACAACGGAGTTCCATTGTGCTCTGCAGGGATGCGATAGCAACCAACTGGAATATGTACTTCCAGATCTCCACCGGAAGTTCACTCCAATCAGTGTTCTTGGAACGCTTGCTGCACTCTCCCTTGTTCACCATTGTGTAAGAGAAAATTTTAGTCGAAGTGTTTGTTTGATAACAGATATGAAGTGAGTAACACAACTCCTTATCCTATGTATTTAAACACAACTTTCCACCGTAAGGGAAACTTTTCTTTAATGCGAGTGCGGTGCACTCAACAACCCACTAAGAATAATTATTGCTCATATCTGTCTCAATTACTCAAAAGTATCGCCCACGATACAATATTCCGCAAGATTTAACCAAGAAAAAACTCAGTCTTCCACTAACACCGGTCATAATGACTCTTTTCCTTTTGCTTTCGCATAATTAATTCCTCAAAAGATGCGAGGTCTCACAAGAGTGGAACTGTATGTGGAAAATCCATGCATCGGGAAAAAAAATCTTCCACGATCTCCAAGGGCTCCGACAATTAGCTGTAATCAGCCGCTCACTTTTGCTTTTGAATTTTCAAATCCTCCACCAACCATAAATATACACCTTACGCATCCACTAACAGATACTTTCCATTAGTGCCATAACCTCCTTTCTCTTTCAAAGAGGACTTCTTCACTCCACTTCTCAGAAATTTACACCAACTCAAACATGTCACGTAAAGTGAATTCGTTCAGTGAATTACTTCAATCTGATCCCTCTGAAAGCCAATTCTTTGAGGGCTTAGATGAAATAATTTCACCAGCAATCGAATTCGACAACGATATCGACATGCTAGACATGCTTCTAGCAGAAGACGAAGCCATTGAAATAGCCCCAAGTCCACAAGTATCATCTCCACAAGCTGAACCTAGTTCATCCAAACGTATTCCACTGAGGAAGAGCTTCACCAAATACCAAGTCCAAGCGTTGAAGGACTTCGTCGAGGCTTTTCCACAGCCAACTGTTCAACAGCGACAAGATTTGGGTGACCAAATAAAGTTAACGTTTGCACAAGTCTCTGCCTGGGTGATAAAGCATCGACCCCGAACGCCTGCCCAAACAACTCGTCAACAAAATTTTCTGCTGAGACAGAAAATCAATGAGCTTCAAGCTCAACTTAGTCAGTACCAAGCTGCATTCAGCCGAATCAACTGCAACCATTGTGGAAATCGAGTCACTCCCAATAGTGAGCTACTAAAAGGGATTGAAGAGACTACCCCACAACCTCAGACTCTTCCAATTCCTGCAGTCATCGGTCCAAGGGAAAAGTCTCACATGAGGAGGGATATTCAAAAGTGTATGTCGATCCCACATCACTCTTCTTCTACACAACAACCATCAGACAACATCAACCGTTCAGAACCTGAAGAAGCATCTGCCGTGGCAGAAGCATCTGTCGTGGCAGACACAACTAAGATTTCTGAAATCATTGTGTCGGTCAGAGATGAGCTAATCATCATGGCATCTGCTGATGCGCCACTGTGGATCTCTGCACTCAAATCCAGCTCTGTCACGCTTCATGAGTTCCTGAATGAAGCAGAGTACAAGAGAATCTTCACTAACGGTATTGATCTTACTCCCACTAACTTCCAAACTGAAGCTTCTCGCTACACAGCCACTGTTCCCCTCAGTCCTGTCGTACTCGTGAATCTCTTCATGGATGTGGACCAATGGTCCACCATATTCGGTAGCATCATTTCAAGGGCGAGTATCCTTGATGTCTTGTCATCAGGGACTACTGAAAGCTACCACGACACCATCCAAGTCATGACTGCTGAATTCCAGGTGACCAGTCCATCTGTCTCCACTCGTGTAACTCACTTTGTTCGTTATTGCCAACGACAAACAGAACAAAGTTGGGCAATAATTGACGTCTCTGTGGACGGTTTAAGCTCAAATCTGGGTCCACACCCAAGATCTCAATGCAAGAAGCGTCCATCCGGATGCTTAATCCAAGATTTGTTCAACGGCAGCTCTCGTGTCGTATGGGTGGAACATGTTGATGTACAGGATCAAATCATGCACCAAACATACCGAACGCTAGTGGAGTCAGGCTTAGCCTTTGGAGCAAGGCGATGGGTAGAAATACTTCAGAGGCAAGCGGAAAGGTTAAATTATTCCGCGGCTGACACTTATCCACCTCAAGACTTTTGTGTCATACCATCTGTGGAAGGAAGAAGAAACATGTTGCAGATGGCATGCAGAATAGTGACAGACTTTTGCACAGACATCGGCAACTCTACTGCTCATGAATGGAAGGTAGCTGAACAAACCAAGTTCAGGGGTTCAGGGATAAGAGTCTCCACCAACAAAATCTGGAACAGGCTGAATAAGCCTCATGGTCTCACTCGAACTGCATCTGCAATAATCCAGCATCATGTCTCTCACAGAAAGCTCTTTGACTTCTTCATTGACGTACAAACTCGGAACCAGTGGGACCACCTAGCATTGGAAAAAGAAGTACAGGAGATTGCACATATCACAACTGGTCATGATCCACGCAATTGTGTCTCCTTGTTGCAAATGCACAACACCTATATACTCCAAGAAAGTTGTACTGATTCAACAGGGTCATACGTGATTTATGCCCCTATTAGTCAGTCAACGGTACAGAAGTTAATAGGCGGTTGTGAGTTAGGTACAATTGTATTCCTAACTTCGGGTTTCTCGATCCTACCTGATATGCCTACTGCTGGAAGAACAGAAGGGATCTCAGACAATCCATACATTGGTTGTCTGGTAACGGTAGCAACACAGATCTCTACTGAGCTGCTGAAGAACAAGAAAGGGTCAGTGGATCAAGTCTGTCGTTTGATCCAGGGTACGGTTGAGAGAATTAGAAATGTTGCCATGTAAGACTATCATATAAGGAATTGTAATTTGTACTTTATATTCTTAACAACACAACAGCACTGAAGAGCACATGATGGGGATCCGCCGCGGTCGGGCCATCACTCGATAAATACTGTGCGTAATTAAGCATACGAAGTAACCATTACTTGAATGAATCTAAGAACCTAACGCCAAACCCTAAACCGATCCTAAGCTCTAAACCCTAACTTCACTTCTCAATTCCAAAACTCGTATCATTTCCTTAGAGCGTTCCATTGCTCAATCACTTCCTTAGAGCATTGTTTTGCTCTGATACCAATCTGTCACGCCCCGATTTTCCAAATCAATTAATAAGGCATTTTGCCCTTAATTACAATCAATTCGGAAACGTGACTACATGGAATATCAAATACAAATATGCACTAGAATTTTTTTCTTTTTAATTCAAGTACACAACACCAACTCCATGCCCAACATTGTAATTTCAAACTCAATACAAGAGTCGAATATTACATACCAAATATTTATATAATAAATTGATACATCAAAATATTACATAAATAAATCTTCAGAGTGCGAAGCATAAAATAGCGGAAGTCTTATAACCCAACAAAATATATGCAGCCTTGCATTACTCCTGGTTATCCTAACCTGCAGGTATAACCCCTACACCGTGGAATAGTGTACCGGGTTATATCAACAAACCCGGTCAGCTTACGAAGCTGGTATGAGTTAACTCAGTTTTACTCACCCTAAACCGTTTAACAAAATATACATATATAGTTTGTTTTAAACAAATATATGTAACTTATACTTTTCAAAAACAATTCAAATCCCGAAAATTCATATTATAAAATATACTGAACCTACGCGCCCCATATCACGTATTTTAACCCCACACGTCCCATAAACGTGTATGTTAATCCCAGGGTAATTCAGAATATTAAACAATATAAACTTTCCCCAAAATCATTTCCCAAAATTATGATTCTTTCTTTTTAAGAATCGTAAATCATAATAATAATTACTTCAATTTTTAAAGAAGTAAAAACTTCAAAATACAATTCAATAATTCTCCAAGAATTATAATTCAATAAATCAATGCTTCAATTATTTAAGAAGCAAATTCATATCATACTCACACAAAACCACAATCAACTTCAAATGATTAAAAGCGAGAATACCATTTTTCTTCTCCTTTTAATACATCAAGATAAAGCGAGAATACCATTTTTCTTCTCCTTTATTACATAAAGTATTCATCTTTGTTTTCAATGAATACATGGCTACACAGTCTAGAACTCTAACCTTCACCTTCTGGCTACACAGTCTAAAGCTCTAACCTTCACCATTGGCTACACAGTCTAGAGCTCTAACCTTCACCCATTGGCTACACAGTCTAAAGCTCTAACCTTCACCCATTGGCTACAAAAACATTCGAGTAGGCAAACACAATATCATAATTTTTGAAATATTGTTCCCACAAAATCCACCAATTAAAACAATAAAATGAATACTTTCAAATATTGTTTTAACACAAAATCACACATGCTGATATATCAAATTAAAACTGTATTTAATTTATATATCGCAAAATCATTTAAATAAATATAATTATTTATTTTCGCAAACAACACAATATGAATTAATATTCATATATAAAATATCGTGAGATTCACTCACCTCTAATTCCTGCTGTGTTCCTACCGTTTCCCAGCTGCTCGGTAGGGACGCACCTGGAGTGCACTTGAGTACCTGAAAGGGCAAAGGAGGTCAGGGGAGGCCGGCGTGTACCGACCGAAGACCCTCCGACGCTCAAGTTAGTCCCGAGAGGATTTGAGCAGAGTTTCTAGGAATGGAGAGAACTTACTTGAATAAGGAGTGAGGACTCCTTATATATGAGCTGAGGTCGGAGACAAGCTTCCCTGGCGTGGGGGACATCCCATGACACGAGGGAATACTCTATTATTCCACTACCTCGACACGCGCGTCGAGGGACGGCGGTGCCTAGTGCGGTATGGGCGTTCTTTAGTGCGATCCGCGAGGTAGTGGACAAGCACGTGCTGCCAGGTGGCTGTGCCGGTACCGACTGGACTGTGTGTCCACGGTACCGGGTCGAGAGATGTCCCTGTAAGGCCAAGGGGAAGGCTTGTTGTCGGTACACCCGGCCTGGTATTGCTGGTACCGCTGGGGTACCGCCAGGGCTTTGCTAGTAGGCTCGGTAGGGGATCCCTACCGAGTGAGTATATGCCGCTGGGGCGTTGCCTGGGCCGCTGGGGCATTGTCAAGGCAGTGCACTCGGTAGGGGATCCCTACCGAGTAAGTAGATGCCGCTGGGGCGTGGTAATGGGCCCAGAGGTGGGCTGTTCAGCGATGGTGGGCTACTCCTGACCCGTCATGGGGTCTGTACCGGGACAGATATGAAATGGTAGCAACAGAAGTCCCCCAAGTCCCGAGCAAGAGGAAGTGCTTGGTCGGGGACTTAGTCCAAAAGTTCATATCAGGACGTAGCCAAGTGTCGGTGTGGCAGCCACGGCGCTTAGGGTCGGCCCACGTAGTCCCCCAAGTCCCCGAACAAGGGGTTCCTCCCGGGAGGGAGTTGTAACCGCTCCGAGTTCTAAGGGAATTGCCAAGGTCGTGCCTGTTGGTATACTTGGCGTAACTGCCGAGGTAGTGGGGCAATACGTGTCGCCTCTCGGGCGGTTTGGAACTGCATGGGGAGTTCAACCGTTGCATTGACACGTGTCGTCATCCTGTGAAGCGACGGTTGGTGTCGTACGGTGCAGATGTCCCAGCTCCCGCTATATATATAGGGGTGAAGAGAGTTTACTTCACCTCATTCTTGAATTTTTTCATTCCAGAGCTCTGAAACTTGTCGGTAGAGAGAGAGAGCGTGTTGCCGGTAGCGTGTATTTGAATCATCTGCTTCTTCGACTTTCGACGCTTTACAGTGTAAGTACCGAGAACTCTGTTTTTCTTTTGTGTGTTCCGCTTTTGTAACGTAGTTTGCGTACCGGTGTCTGACCTTAGTACCGAGCTAGGTTGCATAGGCATAGGATTGTCGTCCCGGTAAGGAACTTAGTTTACCTCTTGCAGATGTCTGATTCGGAGAGCCAAAGTGTAGGAAGCGGCAACGCCTTCTCTGGTGAAGAGCCAGAGAGGTCTCCTTCAGTGGAGATTGTCGATGTGAATTCTAGTACCGGGAGTAGCAGTAGCGAGACTCGGTCCTGTTCGTCCGGAACCAGCACCGTCCGCATCGAAAGCCTGTTCGAGACGGTGATGAGGGGCATCACTACCGGTGAAGACCTAGAGCCGTTGAACACAATCAAGGACGGTCAGTTGATTCCCGGTAGTAGTAGTTCTGTGCCGGCCACCGAGGTGGTAGGAGGAGAGTCTCGGTCGGAGGCAGAGATTGCTGAGGAAGAGGTACCAGAGGACTCGGTACCTGCGGGTTTTGCGGTAGACCGCCTGAAAATTAGTGCTTCTACCGAGGATGATTTGGTGGCCCTGAGGGAGGCATTCAACATTCCGGACTCGGTAACCATGCGCCTGCCAGAGAAGGGGGAACTGAGGAGTGAGTCTGTGATACCGGGCGAGACCTTGGTACACCCGTTCTTCTTCGGGGAGGGCCTACGGCTTCCGTTGCCATCGTACCAGCAAAGGTTCTTGGCCGAGGTTGGCCTTGCCATTGCTCAGTTGAATCCCAACACCTGGCGGTGTCTTGATGCCCTCTATACCCTGTACCGGCACTGTGGTTTCGGCGAGCCAGACTTGGCGGTGTTCTTCAGCCAGTGGTCCCTGGAGGAGCACTCGAAAACTGATAAGGGTTGGTACAAGGCCAAGTCGGTAGGAAAGCCTTGTGCAGAGTGTCCCCGAGACACTGAGTTGATGGACCTTGTTCATAAGTACAAGAAGGTGACCCGGTGCTGCCTGAAGAAAAGTGCACTCGTTCGGGAAGGCATGGCCGGTGAGGCCGACATCGAGTCTCATGAGCTCGGGAGCCCGGAGATCATCAGGGACCCGCTGGTGTTTGGTAACCCGACCTCCCAGCAGACGTGGAAGCACCGATACTTCTTCGTTGGTGGTCAGTGGGAGTTTCCCGAGGGGTCTGACCCACCGTTGAAGAGAGTGCCTTGTAGCTTTAGAGACGCTCCTGGTTGATAGCCTTCCCGAGTTGATACCTGTAATTGTGCCAAGTTTTGTCTCTCGGTACTAACCTCTTGTTTTTTATGTGTTGTGCAGCTGACCAATCTTGGAGGAAGCTTACCGAGAGGCAAGAGGAAGAAATTGAGTGGATCCGGGAGAACGTCTCGATAGTCCTGAGGAGGTCCACCGTTCTTCTCAACCGGTACTCGCTTCACTTCTCGGGCCTAGCACCGATCCCGTGTCCCTGTAAGTTCCTCTCGGTAGCACATGTATACTTGTGTATGCATACTTGTATATTTTGGAATCTCACTTCGGTATTCTGCTGTGCAGTTTTGCCTCAATTCCGTCGGTACCGTCGACTCGGGGACGAGCAAAGCATGGTGCGTGAACGCAAGGACTTCTACCAGCTGAAGAAGGCCGTGGGTGAGAACCCACTTCCCGAGGCTGAGCTCATTGCTGCGGAGACTGCTGGTGCTCCGGTGGAGGCTACCGGTGTAGGCTACCGGTGTTGCTGTTGACGCTACCGGGAAGAGGAAGAAGAAGAAGGCCAAGCGGGTGCGTTCCACTGCTGAGGCTGATGGGGAGGG
This sequence comes from Rubus parviflorus, assembly GCA_029955375.1. Lineage (NCBI taxonomy): Eukaryota > Viridiplantae > Streptophyta > Magnoliopsida > Rosales > Rosaceae > Rubus > Rubus parviflorus. Next base: position 1,317,783 of record JARGGL010000003.1, read on the forward strand.
AGAGGACTCGGGGGTCCCCGAAACTGCTGAGACCGAGGTTTCCACAGAAGTGGCTGTGGCGTCCCTGAAGAGGACGGCTCGGGAAGAGGTAAACCCCATGCTTAACCTTTTTTTTGCGATTTTTATCTGCCCTGCCGGTACTTATGCTTTTGTAGTTTGTCAAACAGGTGAGGGAGCACCGGAAGAAGCAGAAGGTGTCGGTGGCAGAGACCTCAGTTGAAGGGCCCGTGGAGGGTGCCGGTACTGCCCTGGCTACCCGCAGTACCGGGTCTGAGGCCATCTTTGGCAGGGAGGTCGAGTCCGAGAATGCCAAGTTGTTCCTTGGCTGTGCCAGGAAGGCGTTGCTGGACCCTCTCCCGCTGTCCAAGTTGGCAGACTTGCCGGCCATGACAATGAAGCAGCAGCGGGACCTCCTCTTTCACTGCAAGCAGAAGGTACCGTCTTGTTTTTTTTTTTTTTTTTTTTTTGGAAGCGCCAGACACTTATATATGTGTATGCTTTTGCAGCTGGCATACGAGGAGCTGATGCTGGATCGCCGGTACTGGGAGGAGCTACGCTCTGTCGGTGGGCAGGTCGAAAACATGAAGGCCGGCTACAACACCATGTACAAGCTCAAGGAGGAGGCGACTGCTGAGCTTGTCAAGGTCAAGGAGGAAGCCGGTAGGCTTGTGCAGGAGGCTGAGGAGAAGGCCAAGGCTGCTGTGGCCTCTGAGGTGGCCAGGATTCAAGCTGACTTCGACAAGCGGCTGGAGGAGGCTGTCGGGAAGGCCAGGGTGGCTGTGATGGCCTACCGGCGTGACCGGCAGCGCGCTGTGGAGCAGGCCACAGCCTATATGGAGGGTGGAGCTTACATTCTTGGCAAGATCAAGGATGCCTTCCCGGCCCAAGACTGGAGTCGACTCCCGGTGCCAACCGTCACCGAGGACTTCGTTGATGATGAGCACAAATCTATCCTCCAGGAGATCGACGAAGAAGCCGGTACCTCTGGCCAACCAGCGCAGCAGCAGCAGCAGGAATGAAGTCCCCCTGTGTGGGTAGTGTAGGCCAAGGGCCTTGTAATCATGCTTTCTGTTTTTTTTTTTTTGTGGGTGTTTCGACCCATTTCTGAACAATCGTCCCGGTGGGGACTGCTCTCTCGGGAGCTAGTACTTGTTGGCCATAAGGCCTTTATTTCTTGTCGAATAATGGCGTGCTTCGCCTTCTTTATTTTATGAAATTTTCAGTTCTCGAAATATTTCCAAGTGTTTACTCGGGAGGACTGGATACATCAGTCTGCCTTCCGGTATGTTTTGCACTTTTCTTTATCTCATCTCACGTGGGTAGTTGATACCGGCATCGTGGATGTGTGCATGGGGGGTGTTATGCATGGGGGTAGCTGGTACCGGCCGCATGGCTTACAACAGTGTGCACATGGGTGTCGCTAGGACCACGCTGCATGTCGAACTAGGATAGAAACTTATGCATGGGGGTCGCTGGTACCGGCCACGTGACTTAGAAGAGTTTCACATGGGGGTAGCTGGTACCGGCCTCATGTTAATATAGGAGCATAGGAGCAGAAACTTATGCATGGGGGTCGCTGGTACCGGCCACATGACTTAGAAGAGTTTCACATGGGGGTAGCTGGTACCGGCCTCATGTTAATATAAGAGCATAGGAGCATAGGAGCAGAAACTTATGCATGGGGGTCGCTGGTACCGGCCACATGACTTATAAGAGTTTCACATGGGGGTAGCTGGTACCGGCCTCATGTAAATATAAGAGCATAGGAGCATAGGAGCAGAAACTTATGCATGGGGGTCGCTGGTACCGGCCACATGACTTATAAGAGTTTCACATGGGGGTAGCTGGTACCGGCCTCATGTTAATAGGAGCAGATTTAGGAGCAGAAACTTATGCATGGGGGTCGCTGGTACCGGCCACATGACTTGTAAGAGTTTCACATGGGGGTAGCTGGTACCGGCCTCATGTTAATAGGAGCAAATTTAGGAGCAGAAACTTATGCATGGGGGTCGCTGGTACCGGCCTCATGACTTATAAGAGTTTCACATGGGGGTAGCTGGTACCGGCCTCATGTTAATAGGAGCAAATTTAGGAGCAGAAACTTATGCATGGGGGTCGCTGGTACCGGCCACATGACTTATAAGAGTTTCACATGGGGGTAGCTGGTACCGGCCTCATGTTAATAGGAGCAAATTTAGGAGCAGAAACTTATGCATGGGGGTCGCTGGTACCGGCCTCATGACTTATAAGAGTTTCACATGGGGGTAGCTGGTACCGGCCTCATGTTAATAGGAGCAAATTTAGGAGCAGAAACTTATGCATGGGGGTCGCTGGTACCGGCCTCATGACTTATAAGAGTTTCACATGGGGGTAGCTGGTACCGGCCTCATGTTAATAGGAGCAAATTTAGGAGCAGAAACTTATGCATGGGGGTCGCTGGTACCGGCCTCATGACTTATAAGAGTTTCACATGGGGGTAGCTGGTACCGGCCTCATGTTAATAGGAGCAAATTTAGGAGCAGAAACTTATGCATGGGGGTCGCTGGTACCGGCCACATGACTTATAAGAGTTTCACATTTCACCGACTGTAAGTGACTGATTTGATATATATGAACAGGAGTCGTTGCTCCTGGCCGGACTGTGACCGGGCTTTTACAAGAGTACCGGTGGGAGCTCTGCTCGACCAATCCGTTGTACTGATTTTTCGTTAGGGGGTGTGGACCCTCATACCGGTGTGTTCCGGTGTTTTTACGGGCGCGACCTACGGGTAGTAGTAGCGGAGGTGTTCAATGTTCCATGGGTGCGGGAGTGTGTACCCGTTGGAGTCCATTAGCCGGTAGGTTCCAGGCTTGACAACTTCGACTACCCGGTAGGGGCCTTCCCATTTTTGGTTGAACGTCATGGCTGCAGAGTCCTTCGTACTTAATCGTACGCGGCGTAGTGCCCAGTCCCCCAGCTTGAGGTACCGGACCTTTGCCTTTGTGTCGAACTTGCGTTTGAGCCTGTTCTTGTGTTCTGCGTTCCGGAGGTTGGCTTGCTCCCGGCGTTCCTCGAGTAGATCGCGGTTGAGACACAACTGCTCTTCGTTTTCGTTTGGATCGAAGGTGTCGATCCTGTGGGTTGTGGAATTAATTTCAACCGGTACTACAGCTTCTGCACCGAAAGCGAGGGAGAACGGGGTTTCTCCGGTGGCAGCCTTATATGAGGTGCGGTACGCCCAAAGTACCTCCGGTAGCAGTTCAGGCCATGCGCCTTTCTTTTCGCCCAGCTTGGTCCTCATTGTCCTCTTCAGGATTTTGTTTACTGCCTCTACCTGACCGTTGGTCTGGGGGTGGGCTACCGATGCGAAGTAAAGGGTGATGCCCTTGCACCAGCAAAATTCCCTGAAGGAGTTGGAATCGAATTGCCTTCCATTGTCGGTGACAATGATTTGAGGGACACCGAAGCGGCAGATGACGTTTTCCCAGATGAATGTTTGAATTTGCTGGGAAGTGATGGACTTGAGGGCCTTGGCCTCTGTCCACTTGGTTGAGTAGTCGGTGGCGACAACCACATATTCAACACCGCCGGTACCCTTTGGCATTGGCCCGATTAGGTCCAAGCCCCATTGTGCGAAAGGGCACGGGTTGACCATCGTTTCCAGTGGCTGGGATGGTTTCGGTACATTTGGCGCGTTGAACTGGCAGGACTTGCATTTCTTGGTAAATGACACGGCATCCCGGAGGAGGGTTGGCCAGTAGTATCCGAGCCTAACAAGCTTGTGAGCCATTGCTCTTCCTCCCGGGTGGTGGCCGCATATGCCCTCATGTACCTCCCTGATCGCCTCCCGGGACTCGGTGGGTCCGAGGCATCGTAGGTATGGCATTGAGTGGGCTCGCCGGTAAAGATGACTGTTGATGATGAGGTACCGGGAGGACCGGAATCTTACTTTCTTTGCCTCATCATTATTTCTCGGGAGGGAGCCATCTCGCAGGTACTCTAGGATTGGTGTCATCCAGTTTGCTTCTTCGAGACGCAAGTGGTTCACCTCGACGGGTGTCGTCTCGGTACTGCGGTGCTCCAGCATAATAATGGGTACCGAGGCCCCTGGGTTGGGGTCAATAGCGGAAGCTATTCTGGCTAGGGCGTCAGCCCGTTGGTTCTCATCCCTTGGTACCTTTGTTAATTTGAAACACGAGAACCCAAGTGTGAGGTCTTTTACCAAGGTCACGTACCGGCACATAGTGGGGTCTTTTGCCTGGTAGTCCCCCGTGACCTGGTTGACGATGAGCTGAGAATCACTGAAGACTTGGAGTTGTCTGGCTCCCATATCGCTGGCTAGCCGAAGGCCTGATAGAAGAGCCTCGTATTCAGCTTCGTTGTTGGAAGCTTTGAAGCTGAACCGGAGGGCACACTCCAAGTGAGATGTGTCTGGACTCTCGGTATGTGGGGTGATGAGAACGAGTCCTGCCCCGCTTCCGTGGGAGTTCGAGGCGCCGTCCACGTACAGCTGCCAGACTGGTATGGATGGGTCAAACGCATGCTCGCCAACGGTAGTTGGGGCGTCCTCGGCGGGAGTTGCTTTCTCCGCCGGTGGCTGCTGATTAGTGTTAGCGTGCTCGGGTGTGAACTCGGAGACGAAGTCTGCTAATACCTGGGCCTTGATTGCCGGTCTGGGCCGGTAGGCAATGTCAAACTCGCTGAGTTCAATGCTCCACTTTGTGAGTCTCCCCGATGCCTCAGGCTTCTGCAGGATTATCCGCAGTGGATGGTCGGTCAGGACGACAATGGGGTGAGATTGGAAATAAGGCCGGAGTCTCCTGGCTGACACCATGAGTGCTAAAACGAGCTGTTCTATCACCGGGTACCGAGTCTCGGTATCCAGTAGAGACTTGCTCGCATAGTCCACCGGTAAGTCTTCCCGATTGTCGCTCCTGACCAAGATTGAGCTCACGGCCGTCCTAGATACCGATAGGTATAGGAACAGTGGTTCCCCCAGCACTGGTCTGCTGAGCAGTGGGGCTGCCGCTAGGTATTCTTTCAGAGCAGTGAAGGCTTGTTCGCACTCGGTGGTCCAGCCTTCGAACTTCTTCCCGGTTTTGAGTATTTTGAAGAAGGGAGCACACCGGTCGGTAGACCGTGATATGAACCGGGAGAGGGCTGTGATCCTGCCGTTGAGGCTTTGGACGTCCTTGAAGGTTTTAGGAGATTTTAGCTCCAGGATAGCTCGAATCTTCTCGGGGTTAGCTTCGATGCCCCGGTGGCTGACCATGAAGCCGAGGAACTTACCTTCACCGACGCAAAAGACGCATTTCTCGGGATTGAGTTTCATCCCATAGTCTTGGAGGATGGAAAAGGTCTCTTGCAGGTCGGTGAGGTGATCAATTTGCTTGATACTCTTGACGAGCATGTCGTCCACGTAAACTTCCATGGTTCTGCCAATCTGCCTGGAGAACATGCGGTTGACTAACCGCTGGTATGTAGCCCCGGCATTCTTCAGCCCGAAGGGCAAGACATTGTAGCAGTAAAGACCTTGGTTGGTCATGAAGGAGGTGTGCTCCTGGCCCTCGGGGTCAAGCTTGATCTGGTTGTAGCCTGAGTAGGCATCCATGAAGCTGAGGGCCTCGTGTCCAGCGGTAGAGTTCACCAACTGGTCGATCCTCGGTAAGGGGAAACTGTCTTTGGGGCATGCCCGATTGAGATCGGTGAAGTCGATGCACATTCGCCACTTCCCGTTAGGCTTCCTTACCAGCACCGGGTTTGACAACCTGAAATTCCGGTGTACCCGGATTGTCCCAACAACGGTAGTCGTCTTAAACACTAATCGGAGAGTATATACAAATTTAAACTTAACTCTCCTATAACAAACAATTGTACAATCAATACAAATATATATATGCAACAAGCACAATCAATTGTACAACCTAGAATCCCAAAGTGTGCATCATACTAGCACACCACGGACTAAATATATCTATGTATGAACAAGCACACAATATGCTAATCAATTAAGCACAACACAATAGATATCAACAATCACACAAGCAACACAACAATGGTCACCCGGAACCTCTACCACTAGAGGAAAACCGGAGGGGAGCCGTACCCCACGCTCTTGTGTAACACTATGAAAAACGCCAAATCGGCAAACACGTACAAGGGGGAACTCCGTCCCAAACTCTACACTATCAACCCTATGACTAGTGGCAGCTCTAACCTTGTGTAGCTTCCATTTGCTTCTTCAAGTGCTCCCACCTCAAGCTTCTCCAATTGATCGAACTTCACCGGCGTGAATCCTCCAACTGCAAGACACCGACTATGCAAGTGTGTGTGTGTATGAATGAATATGAATTCAATTCGATTAACACAAGCAATTCAACAAGGAACAATTGCTTGCATTAACCAAACCGAATTGAAAAGCCTTGAATATGATTCAAGGGTTAACTAAGCTATTCACAAGGAACAATAGCTAAGCCAACAAACAACAAAGAGATTGAAACTAATGATTCAATCCTTCAACTCAGCAATTCAACAAGGAACAATTGCTAGAGTTGAATAGAATCTCCTAAATCCTATAACATAAGCTAAACAAGCAACTATGTGCAAATCAAAGTGTTTAGCAAGGATTAATCATGGAGATCAAGATGAGGAACCTACAACATGGAACTAGGATCACTCACTATACCAAAGAACTCTCTCAAAGTGTATTTTCGACTATGGGGAAAGAGTTAACCGAAATGAAACACAAAGGTTCTATTTATAGAAAACATCCCAGGGGAATTTGCGATCGATCGCACGATATTTGCGATCGATCGCACAGTGTAAAATAAGAAGACAGAAGCTCCTGGAAGTGCGAAACCCTTGTTTGCGATCGATCGCAGAAAGTCGTGCGATCGATCGCACGAAAAAGTCCCAACGGACATATTTTCGAAATGCAACGGTCATAAAATCCAACGGACATATTTGCCACGTGGTGCGATCGATCGCATGAACAGTGACGATCGATCGCAAGGCATAAAACAGCCTTAAACATAAAGGAATGCTAATCAAAACAAATCTATAAGAAGCTCTAGCAATCCTAACATCATAAACTCAAATGTATGAACATGTGCATACAAAATTTGAGCCGGTCGCGTTGCGACCGGGTGCTTATAGAATAAGCACTCGAAACTTGTGATACAAGACACAAGTGTGGCAATCAAGCATCCTATACTTATGTGATTCACATCATAAGAGAAAGGAAAACAACCTAGATAAACCTAGGACAACAAGGAAGACTAAATGTCAATGAAGTGCATGTGCATATGCATGAGTCATACCTTTAGATGCTTGAACGAAACCTTTGATGACCAATGATCGAAGTCCGGAGAAAAGACCGGATAAGAAAGGCGTCTTCACGAACCATCTCGAGTAAGAACAACCTAAGCCACGACTTCTAATCCCTAAAACAAACTAGCAATGATACAAAAGAATTGCTAATACAAGGGAAGAGGTTTTGTCAAATAGGAAATAGCCAATAGCAAATATTTTGCCCTTACACAACCACCGAGGATACTGAACCTCGCGGATGAAACCGATGCTCAAGAGTTTATCTACTTCTGCCTTCATGGCCTCGTATCGCTCCTGGTCTCCCACCCTTCTCTTTTGTCGTACCGGCCGATAGGCGGGGTCGATACCAAGCTTATGAGAGATAATGGTGGTGGAGATACCGGGCATGTCTGCATATGACCAGGCGAAGATTGAGGCATTGTCCTTCAGGAGTCTGATCAGATCTCCCCGGAGAGTTACCGGTAGGCCGGTGCCGATCTTGACAACTCTGTCAGGCTGTTCAGGGAACAGGGCGATGTGTTCTACTTCCTCGTGGGGTTTGCCCTGTATGATCACTGCTCCTTCCCGGGGGTCGTCCGGCCTGTCGGTTGTTGCTGCTATGTCACCGGTAGTGACATTGCACACGTCCCGGCAGGGACGCCGTGGCTTAGTTTCCTGAGCATAACATGACCGGGCCATTGGCTGGCTTCCTCTGATGGAGGCGACTCCGACGGGAGTAGGGAACTTTAGCATGAGCAAGTAGTAGCACACACAGGCCTTGATCTGACAAAGGATAGGCCTACCGAGAATGAAATTGTAGGATGATTCACAGTCTACCACTAGCATGTGGGCAGATACCTTTCGGGACCTGGGGTACTGGCCGACCTCTACGTTGAGCCAGATGCTACCGAGAGGTTGGACTAGATCTCCCGAGAAGCTTATGAGCGGGTTCACCGTCCGCGATATGTTCTCGAGCGGTAGGTCCAGCTTGAGGTAGGCACTTTTGAAAATGATGTTGGCGGAGCTACCGCCATCCACCAGCACCTTGTGCATCAGGTCCGTGTGAACCTTGGCCGAGATCACGAGAGGGTCGTCGTGAGGGGTCACGATACCGGACTCCTCGTCGTTGGAGAATTCAATCTTCCACGGGTCTCGCTTAGGCCTTTTCTGTACCGGTGCGGATTGCACGGAGAAACATTGCAGGTGCTGCTTTGCCTCCTTCACGTGAGACTTGTGCTCAGATCGTGAAGTACCGAACAAGGTCGGCCCCCCGCTGATGGTGAAGATTTCCTTCCGATAACCCTGGTTGCCTTGTCCGGTGTATTGGCCAAGCTTCCCGTCTCGGTATAGCTGCTCGGCCACGTCCCGGAGAGCCTGACACTCATCGGTGTTGTGGGTCCCGGACTGATGGTGGGTGCAGAATTTACCGGTATTAGTCCGGTTGCCGGCGTATGCTTGCTTCGCCCATGGTTGGGGGAAAAGCTGGGGGTTTTCCTTGTAAATGTCCCCCAAGGGTTTGTTGAACGTTGTACAGACTAGCAGCTTGTCGTCGGTACCGTCCTGCTTACTGGACTTCTGGGGGCGGTTGTGCCTCCAGGAACTTTTCTTCTTGGGGTGCCGGTTATACCCGGTCTCGGTCCATCCTTGACTTGAGTCGTCCACCTGGTTAATACCGGCGGGTTGGCTGTATGGCCACTGACTTGGATGGGCCTGGGTTTCCCCGTGGTCCGAGTAACCGGAGTACTGCCCTTGCCCTCGTTGGTCGGAGTACAACTGTTCCCTGGGCTTGTTATAGCCGGGACCGACCTGATATACCGGTCGTTGTTGGTGGCTCTGGGGAGCCTGGTGTTGGGGGTTCCGCTCCCGGTTGGGGGGATCATACCTTCGGTTGTTCTCGCGGTTCTCCCAGTTGTTGCCGCGATTACCCCCTCGGTAGGAGTTGAACTTGTTGCGCTTGTCGCTCTGCCGAGAGTCGTCCGACCGTGAGCCACCACCTTGCTCTTGCTTGCGCTTATCCCCGATGGGGTCCGCTGTGGTCGCGGAGGCCTTGTTTGCCTTGTGCATCGCGTTGAGCTGAGACTTCCGTTCGTAGGTCAGGTAGTAGCTCCGGGCGTATTGCCCCGCTCGGTTCATGAGTTCGGTGTAGGTGAGGACAGCGCTCGTGGCATTGAGCTTTCTGAGGAACTCGTCCGGTTGTAGGCCATCTCGGAAGATTTGGGCCGCACGGACATCGTCCTTGGAGGTACAGCGCCGGTAGGCAGCTTTGAATCGCTCCATATAATCCGCCAGTCTCTCCCCGCTGGCTTGCTGGAAGCCGGTAAGTTCTCCCACCGAATAGAAGAAGCTGGACTTCGTGGCATACTCGGTGGTGAAAGCCTCGACTAGTTGCTCATAGCTGTCTATGGACTCCGGTTCTAGTTGATAGAACCACAGCATAGCCTCCTGAGTCAGGGTGTTGACGAAGGCGTGGCACCACTCCTCGTCAGTATAGCCCTTACCATTGTAAGCGGATTGGAATGCGGTCACATGCATTACTGGGTCCTCTTTACCGGTATAGGAGTCCATCTTCAGGCTCTTGAAGTCCCGGTTGTGCTCATGGATCCTCCTGGTGAACGGACCGACTGGCTTCTTTGCTATGCCGAGGCTGGGTGCACTCTTAGCACCGCCGGTCTCGACCCTTCTGAGTCGGTCACTGAGCTCCCGGAAGAGGTTGACCAATGCGCCCTCGTCCCCTGCGCCTGCGCTGGTACTTATGGCGGGCGCGCTCACTGGTATCACAACGTGACCCTCGGTACCGTCTTCGTCCGGGAAGTGGACCACTCCCGCGGCATCGAGAAACGAGACCTTGGGCGTTGATGCTGCCGGTTGGGGGTGACTGGTCACACGCCCTGGCTTGGCTGGCAAGCGTTCTGCCGGTTTGAGAGGGGTCTCGGTCCCTAGCTGTGTCGAGACCGAGTGATTGGGCGTATGCTCGAGGCTAAGCCGCTCCCTGAGCAGGCCGATCTCCCGGGCGCTGGCTTCCTGCGCCGCAAGCTGATCGCAGCGCAGTCGCTCGTTGCTCTCCTGGAGGTCCCGGATCATGGCCTCAAGCCTAGCCATCATCGAGGATTCGTTCTGGTGGGACTCAGGAGTTTCCGACTCGGTGGAGTGGACTGCTGCCGGTGTTTCCTCGTGGAGGGGCTCAAGACCAGCAATAGTCGTTGTGTCCTTTGGCTGCTTGGACTTCTTACTTTGCTTGGCGGGTTGTGAGCCATCACCTGCTGATTTGGTCATAGCTTGACCGGTAGAGTACCTCACTGGGTGAGGGTGCTTTTGTTACTAAGTGGTGGAAATTTGTTCCCACAGACGGCGCCAAACTGTTCCTACCGTTTCCCAGCTGCTCGGTAGGGACGCACCTGGAGTGCACTTGAGTACCTGAAAGGGCAAAGGAGGTCAGGGGAGGCCGGCGTGTACCGACCGAAGACCCTCCGACGCTCAAGTTAGTCCCGAGAGGATTTGAGCAGAGTTTCTAGGAATGGAGAGAACTTACTTGAATAAGGAGTGAGGACTCCTTATATATGAGCTGAGGTCGGAGACAAGCTTCCCTGGCGTGGGGGACATCCCATGACACGAGGGAATACTCTATTATTCCACTACCTCGACACGCGCGTCGAGGGACGGCGGTGCCTAGTGCGGTATGGGCGTTCTTTAGTGCGATCCGCGAGGTAGTGGACAAGCACGTGCTGCCAGGTGGCTGTGCCGGTACCGACTGGACTGTGTGTCCACGGTACCGGGTCGAGAGATGTCCCTGTAAGGCCAAGGGGAAGGCTTGTTGTCGGTACACCCGGCCTGGTATTGCTGGTACCGCTGGGGTACCGCCAGGGCTTTGCTAGTAGGCTCGGTAGGGGATCCCTACCGAGTGAGTATATGCCGCTGGGGCGTTGCCTGGGCCGCTGGGGCATTGTCAAGGCAGTGCACTCGGTAGGGGATCCCTACCGAGTAAGTAGATGCCGCTGGGGCGTGGTAATGGGCCCAGAGGTGGGCTGTTCAGCGATGGTGGGCTACTCCTGACCCGTCATGGGGTCTGTACCGGGACAGATATGAAATGGTAGCAACATGCTGCGTCTTCAAATAGTAACCAGGAATCGACAAGCGTGTACGCAACACCTTTCATAATCACCTATGATTATGCAATATCCAATTAGCATAATACATTTCCAAAATAATCCAAAGTTCCTCAAATGTCACCTAGGACATCGGAAATATTAATCGAGACCATTTGACCAAAAGTCAACCATCGGTCAACGTGGGTCCCACGTCTACTATTCATCAACGGGTCCCACACGAAATCCAAAACTTCCAAAATCTACCAACATGCTTATTTCTAGCATCCTAACATAATATCCAAAAATGGTGATGATCCAACGGTCGGATCATCACGGATCTAACGATCCATAATCATTGCATAATTGATCATTGATCAAACGATATAATTTCAATAATCCAACGGTCCAACATGCTTATAATATCAATATTAACCCTACGATCAAATTTCATGATCATCCAACGGTCGGATCTCTCGAATCGTAAATCGTACGATCCGATTAATCGGGTTAATTGACCATCGGTCAAACGACCGAATTTGACAAAAGTCAAAACACGAAAGTTGTTCGTATCGACGAAACAAGTCAAACGGAGCAAAGAACTGCTCCCGGACCGGCCGGACGCGCCGCCCACGCGCCGCCGCCGGCGGTGGTCAGACCGCCGGTCAAGGTGGTCCGATTGACACCAAATTTTACCAGAATGTAGATCACAACAATCCCAACAAGTTTGATAACTACCTCGAGGTCTGGATCGGAGTGGAAGTGGCCGGAATCGGTGTCGGCAAGTTTTAGATCCAAAAAGTGCAAAGTTTCAATCCCGCCGATCTAGGCCGTACCGCCGTGATCCACCACCATGGGGAGGTTGCTGGGCAGGTGGGGAGAAAAACCCAACAGGTCTCATCGCCGGAGGTAGCCGGAAAGCTTCCCCTTTTTGGCAGAAACTGTCGGCTCCGGTTGACAACTTTCCGTCAAGAATTTGGGGAAGGTACCTTCACGGGAAATGAAGAGGGGGAGGAGACGAAGCCGGCGCCACCGGAATCGTGGCCATCGGAGGCCGGACGCGCCGCCACGCGCCGCCCGAAGATTCTGTCCGTTGGGAGCTTTTTCGGAAGTTTCCGGAAAGATCCGGGCAAAAATGAAATTTCTGAAAAATACCCAATATTTATACAAAATTTTCCAAACTTCCGAAGGCCATAACTCCTTCATACGATGTCCGTTTTCGGTGAACCAAATTCCTACGAACTCGATTCGACGAGTTCTACAACTTTCATGAAGGAAGTTTTCCCAAATTCTCAACGGATAAAAAGTTACCTTAATTAACCTTGTGTAACTTATAATTACCACCGTAATTATCGTTTTACGACGAAAACCTCTAAAAATATGAAATCACTCCATTTCACTTCAAATTTCACGAACTATTTAATAAAAATAATACGGAAATTTTCGGGGTATTACATAATCACTTCATTTTTGGTATGTTTTCTCTACTTCTTTGCTCTAATTGACAGTAATTTCTAATAGATTTTTGTGTTGCACAAAATCAAAGCAATAAAAGAGAAAAAATTACAAAGTTTCACATTTCATTCAATGGAATTATACATAGATCCAATCAATCATGGGCTTTTGGATTGGGAAACACGTTATAAAATCATAGGAGGCATTGCTCGAGGGCTTCTCTACCTTCATGAAGATTCTCGACTTCGAATTATCCACCGTGATCTTAAACCCAGCAACATTTTATTAGATGAAGATATGAATCCTAAAATTGCAGATTTTGGCATGGCAAGATTGTTTCTGATAGATCAATCTGAAGAAGACACAAAGACAATTGTAGGGACCTAGTAAGTATCAAATGTTGTCCTTGCGTTCCCATACATTTGTTGAAGTTTCCTATAGCAAAAGAAACAACATGAAGTCTAATTTGATGAATATGCAGTGGATATATGGCTCCAGAGTATGTCATCAATGGGCGTTTCTCTGTCAAATCGGATGTCTTCAGTTTTGGTGTGTTAGTTCTTGAGATCGTGAGTGGCAAAGGAGTTGGCACTTTTCAGAATGGTGAGAATGAAGAGGACCTTCTCAGCTATGTAAGTAGGAATAAATTAGTGCATTTTCTCTGTTGCTTGAGAAAGTAGTATGATTTCTTTTTTGATAGATTTACAATATTACTGTAGGCATGGCGAAATTGGAGAGAGGATACAGTTCCAAATATCATAGATCCTATGTTGACAAGGAGTTCAGGAATTGAAAGTATGAGATGTATCCACATTGGCTTACTATGCGTCCAAGAAAATGTGAATAATAGACCAACTATGGCTTCAGTTGTTTCCATGCTTAATAGCTACTCTGTCACACTCTCACTACCATCGCGACCTGCAAATTATTTGCATTATAATGATGAATCAGGCATCAATGGACTGACAGTGTGGACAGACAAATCCAAAAGTTCTGGATTTGTGTCGAGAAATGAGGCTTCATTTACTGAACCGTATCCTCGCTAATGATGACTGATGAATATGTATGTGCCATATTCCCACGTACTCGGCTCTTTTTGGCACCAGTAAGCTTCGGTGTCTTTTTGTTTGGTTTTGCTGAATTGTATGAGATCCTTAATATAATAGCTTTCCAAGTAATTTATGCTCTTGATCAGCTTTTGAGTTCGGGTCACAACTTCAGTTTAGGCTTGCATTATCACTAATCTATTAAACTTAGGTGGTGTTCTGTGTATGTTTCCTTCAGTTAGTAGGTCATGGACTCATGGTCAAAGTCTTCATGAATATGATCACCAACTGTTTGTTCTTTTAAGTTTTAACTCTTGAGAGGTTTGTAGTCCACTTACAATTGCAGACAAGGTAAATAAGAACAATAGTTTTTATTAATTAAGAAAGTAAATTCAGTATCAAACAGCCTTGAAATAGCTTTTGGGTTAAGCTAATCTCTCTGGCTAGCTCACTTACCTCTTCCCCTTGAACAGAGGCCAAGAGGCACAAAAGCATTCATTTTCTTCCAATGATAATTTAATTGACTTTTTCATAAGCATATACTTTTCATTTCTCAAGATCATGAAGCTCGATCATAAGCCTGGAACATTGGAATAAAACAACAACAAATAAAAATGACTAAATTCAGGTTACCACCCTGAACTTTAGTCCGAAAATCATGTCAGTCACTGCTCTTTCAATTTTATCAGCAACACCCCAGTACTTACCAATTTCATCAATTTATTTTAATCCGTCAATTTTGACCGTTAAGTACTGACATAGCTCAAAGTGGAACCCACATTTTGAAGACATGGTGATGACATGGATTAAGTCATGTCAAAACTTAACGGTCAAAATTGACGGAATAGACTAGATTAATCAAATTGGTAAGTATAATGGTATTGTTGATGAAATTAAAACAACAGAACTGACATGATTTTTGGTATAAAGTTCAAAGTGATAAACTGAATTTTGTCCTAAAAGAATCCTAGAATTAAGCAACGTACTAAATTGGTTCTCATATTAAATCTTGTTCTTCACAGATCATAGAGTGTTAATTATGTGAAAGTGTTAATTCTCTGTAATCATCCAACTTAGTTTCAATACAATCTGTATCTTTCTTCTTCGTCTTCAATCATAGATTCATACCAATCTGTTGGTTGCAAAGTTTGACTTTGCACACCAGCTGTTTGTGTTTCTAGTCTTGATGTCATGTATACCTGTTGTTGTGGTTCTCATGTTCTTCTTCTTCTTCTTTTTTTGGTAAAATGGAGCCAAAAGGCCGGCCCTATATGAAACTAAATGCTAATTTGTAGTGAGACCACAATTTTTATTATTTGTGTATCATAAGTTTCAAAACCGGCCCTAAATGAGAATTAATTTAAATCTAATCCAACTTTAATAAAACTCGAGCGAAAAATCACACTCGTAGTCAAAAAGCTAATGTAATATATGTTACATGTATGAATGATTTGAGTATTAAAAATAGTTCCAAATCATCAACCAACAACAAAAGTT
The DNA here is from genome assembly GCA_029955375.1 of Rubus parviflorus. Classification (NCBI taxonomy): domain Eukaryota; kingdom Viridiplantae; phylum Streptophyta; class Magnoliopsida; order Rosales; family Rosaceae; genus Rubus; species Rubus parviflorus. The sequence goes on from JARGGL010000003.1 coordinate 1,333,151, forward strand.
AAAATCCCTATCATGATCGTGATGGCGGTGATGGAATTAGGATCTAATCTTCTTTTGTCATGCCATTTCCTTCCAATCTATACTACGCATCCCGGCCATCATTGTAAAAGTAATAAACTAAAAGTTGGACTTGTTAAATGAACGTTTTCTCCAAACTTTCCTTTTACGCTTATTCTTGTGGAAAAATTGAGCTAGCTAGTAATACGGTAATACCTTTTCCTGCTCCGGCCTGTTTGTTCTCTTTTATGGAAAATGTTCAAATGGCCCCCAATATATATATATATATATATATTTTTTTTTTTTACATGGGTGGGAGTGGAGGTAGTTAAAACGTTAAGTTATGCAAAAAGAATTTTAGTTATGCAAAAGGAAGTGGAGGTAGTTCTTATATATCTATATCTATACTATATTTAAGAGAACTCATCTTGTCAACCATAACCGAATTTTTTTACTTTAATACCCTCTAAAGATTAAATAACTATGTATTTTTTTAAATTTTCAGGGATAAAATAGCCAAAATAGAAATAAATAATTAATAAAAACAAAATAAAAATAAAAACCTATAACCACTCACTCCTACATTGATAACTACCCACTTCCACACCCATCGGGTGTGTAGCAATTTCTAGTTTTAGTTATGTAAAGGAATTTTCATGTTTCATAACTAGAAGATTTCCTCGAAGGAAAAAGAGGGAAGGAAACTGAAGCCCTCCGTTCCACTAGAGATATCATTTTCCTTCTCATTTTGTTGTATTATCCATGGCACCGTTCAATCTTTAGTATTTTTTTTTTTTTTGGCTAATTGATCTTTAGTACTTTTTTTTTTTTTTTTTTGGCTAATATCTTTAGTACTTTTTCAACAAGCACTAAATATAACATCACGGCATCACGCGTTTGTGGAACGCTGAGTTGAAGTCAGCCACGTTAGTGCGCCATACCACGGCGACTAGGCTCGCTCTCGGCCCCAGACACTCGACTTAGTCTTGGTCCAAGTCTTCTTTAGGCTTGGAAACAACGGTGGCCCACAGTAGGAAAAAGAGGAAAGCTACAAAAGCAACAAAACAAATAAGCCGTGCTTACAGGGGTTGTCTACAGTAGTTTTCTTGTAACGTGAAGAAATGGGTGGGCTGTGGGCTTGTGGTTAGGATAAGAATCAAACCTAATTGAAACATAATTCAAGAAAAATCTGCATGCACTACAAACAAATCGAGAATTTTTAGCTATGACAGTCACATTGTCACATGACGTGATTTTGTTGTATCATTCAAGAGAGCGACTTTAGTGCTCCAGGTACACCAATGCATCATGTTTTAGTGTGCCTTGCAAATGACTTATATTTAAATTTAAAATTTAAAATAAGGGAAAAGTAATTAACATGTTAAACCAAATATATATATATATATATATAATTACGTAATATCTCATATTTAAACTCAAAATAATAAAAAGAAAAAAATACAACTAAAAATTCTTAATTTTCGCTTTGTTTCATTTTTTCCCCTAGTTTCATAACTTTTAATCAAATTAGTTCCAGTAATTTTTTATTTTTTTTAAATATAGGTTTCTTTATGTTGATCCCTATGAGAAAGTGATATCTAGATTAACGATTAGATCGATCGAACTTGATAAATATCGTCAAATTATCGGTTATTTCTACCAAGCTAAAATTTGGCTGACTATGATAAAGTTTAACCACCCAATCGTTAAGCGATGATATTTAAGGTTTATTGAAAACAAAAATAATTTGGACAATTTTATATATATATATATATAGATATATAAAGATTTATTTGTGTTGATCTCTATGAGAAAGTGATATCTAGATTAACAATTAGATCGATCGAGCTTGATAAATATAATCAGATTATCGGTTATTGCAACCTTGCCAAAATTTGGCTGATTATGATAAATTTTGACCACTCGATCGTTAAGCGATGATATTTAAGATTTATGAAAAAACAAGTGATCTAGTAGGCAAAAATAAGTTGGACAAATTATATATATATATATATATATATATATATATATATATATATAAAGGTTTCTTTATGTTAATCTTTATGAGGAAGTGATATCTAGATTAATTATTAGATCGATCAAGCTTGGTTAATATCATCAGATTATCGATTATTGTTATTACGCCAAAATTTAGCTGACTATGATAAAGTTTGACCACCCGATCGTTAAGCGATAATATTTCGTCTTCTGTGTTGATCGAGTTTAACTGTATTTTTTTTTTTAGGTAGTTTAGCTTAACTCGGATTTAATTTTACAGATTTATTGTAGTTAATTAAATTTTTTATTTTCTTTTTCTTTTTCCCCATCATTATAAATGAAATTTTTTTAATTTAATAATATGATTAGTACTTATTATTCAAGAAACAAGTCATGAATTTTTAACACTCAGATCATATCTATGCCTAATATTTTGTCACAAAACATGGAGCACCCATACATCGGGTGCATTACAAAATTTCTGGTGTTTACAGGGATTGTCTACAGTAGTTTTATTGTAACGTGAAGAGATGGGTGGGTTGTGGGCTTGTCGTTAGGATAAGAATCAAACCTAATTGAAACATAATTCAAGAAAAATCTGCATGCACTACAGACAAATCGAGAATTTTTTAGATATAACAGTCACATTACCACATGGCATGATCTTGTATTGTGATTGGTTTTCCTCCAGTTTATCAACCATTGACTCTTTGTTTTCTAAGCAACCAATTACAATACAAGGTCACGACATGTGGTAATGTGACGGTCACACCAGTGGCGGATCCAGGATTCGAAAATTGAGGGGGGCTAACTTCTATAAGGTCAAATTTTTTGGGCCATTGAGCAAAGCTCATAAAAATATTTATCGGATTGAGGTTTTGAGGAATTGATTGAATGATCTTGAGGGGAGGATTGAAGGAAGAAGAACAAGGACCACTACCCACTGACCAGACTCAAGGAGGGATAGAGGGACTGAAGCTTGGAGGCGTGAGGGAGTGAGGAGGAGAACCTTTTTATTTTTTATTTTTTTCGGGGGGGGGGGGGGCTATTAGAGGGACTGGAGGCGTGAGGGAGGGAGGAGGGGGAGAGACTAACCCTTTTTTCTTGTTTTTCATTTTTTCTAGGGGGCTAATACACTAACAACCATTACTAATTAATGTATTACCAAAATTTTTGGGGGGTTATAGCCCATGTAGCCCCTAGTGTAGATCTGCTTCTGAGTGGAGGGCTGGAGGTGTGAGTGAGGACGAGGAAAGGCTGAAAGAGTGAGAGATTGACTAACCTTTTTTTTTTTTTTTTTTTGGGGGCCTATTACACTAATAATCCTATACTAATTAATAAATTACCAAAATTTTGGGGGGCTATAGCCCCACCAGCCCCCATAATGGAATAATGGATCCGCCCCTGGGTCACACTAAAAAATTACTCAACAAATCCAGCCCCACACTATCCTCCGTCCTAGGTTAAACTTATATCTTTTTGCCAAAAAAAAAAAAAGGTTAAACTTATATCTTCTATGATTCTGAATGGCTAAAGAAATGGGTTCCTTAAGATTGCTTTTCTTCATTCTTCATATTATCTTGGACCTTATTGCTCCCACCACAGCCCAAATCAATGAATGCACTGCTAAAGCTGAATTCTGCTGGAGATGTTCCAGTATTGGCACCTATACTAAGGGAAGCAGCTACCAAGAAAACCTCAACAAACTCCTCTCCGACTTCTCTTCCAACACCGCAATCAATTACGGGTTTTACAATTCCTCGCTGGGACAAGACCCCAACAAAGTTAATGCAATTGCATTGTGTAGAGGAGATGTCACGCTGGGCGTCTGTCATACTTGCATCAATCAGTCCAGTCAACTTCTCTTCCAGAAATGTTCATATCAGAAGGAAGCAATCCTTTGGGCTGAGCGTTGTATGGTACGATACTCGAGCAAGGTAATATTTGGTATTGAGGAAGATGAGTATATCAAGTATCTCCCCAGCCCAACTTATGCACCGAACTTGGTACAGTTCTGGCAGCTGCGAAAATCCTTGTTGGATACTTTAAGTGAGAAAGCTGCATCAGGGGATTCTCTTAAAAAATATGCAGCAGGACATACTCTCCAAGGAGTTTCGACAAATCAAACAATATATGCACTTGTTCAGTGCACTCCAGATATGGACAAGACCAATTGCAGCAATTGCCTACAAGATTCTATCTCAAGAATTCAAGGATGTTGTTTTGAAAAGATAGGAGGCAGAGTTCTTAAACTCAGCTGTTTTCTAAGGTTTGAGGGCTATCTTTTCTATGAGTCTACAGCCGATTCGGAAGTAAGTCTTCCACCTATAAAAGGTATACATGCTACCCCTGCATATATATGCTTAAACATAATTGATGCCTTACACCTTATTAATTTGATTTGCTTTCACTTTTTGAGTCTGAAAAAAAAGTACCCTTCTTTTTTGCAGGAAAGAAGGGGAACACATCAAAAACTACCATCATCATCATTGTGGCTGTGATTGCTTTTATCCTCACGCTTCTCTTCAGCATATGCATTTTCTTCAGAGTGAGGAAGCGACCGTTAAAACTCAAACTTGAAAGTAAGTTCAACCACATCATTGGTGTTGTCAACTGAAATTAAAAGTTTACATATATTGGAACAACATAGAGCTACTGCTGCTACTCTGTTCCAGCATACAATACGCACTCTTGTCCAAAAAAAAAACACAAACAATAAGCACTGATTAGTTTGTTTTCCCAAATCGTATACACTCAAGCACTAATATACTCTTGTTCAATTGGATCATGATATAGTTCAATGGAATCATGATATATCATATATGTAGTAAATTTTTTAAGCTTTATAAAATTAATGCATTTGTCTCATTCGATGTCTTCAAGCATGAACTAATCAAGTTGGTAACTTTCAGATGATAATTCAGGTGAAATTAGTATGGGAGAATCTTTGCAATATGACTTTGAAACTATAAGAGCTGCAACAGATGATTTCTCTGAGGTAAATAAGCTTGGACAAGGTGGATTTGGAGCTGTTTACAAGGTAACAGAACACCAAATATCATAACAAAAAGATACCATCGATCGATTTTTCTTTTATGTTTTTGCTAGTAAGATACCATTGAGTTCTTCTTTGATATTCATTTATTTCTTACTAAATTTAATTGCAGGGTCGGCTAGATAACGGACAATATATAGCTGTCAAAAGGCTCTCCAAGAATTCTAAACAGGGTGATCGTGAGTTCGAAAATGAAGTCATATTAGTTGCTCAACTTCAACACCGGAATTTAGTCAGGCTTCTAGGTTATTGCTTGGAAGTGAAGGAAAGGATCCTAATTTACGAATACGTGCCTAACAAGAGTCTTAATCACTTCATTTTTGGTATGTTTTCTCTGCTTCTTAGCTCTAATTGACAGTAATTTCTAATAGATTTTTGTGTTACACAAAATCAAAGCAATAAAAGAGAAAAATTAACATAGTTTCACATTTCATTCAATGAAATTCTACATAGATCCAATCAATCATGGGCATTTGGATTGGGACACACGTTATAAAATCATAGGAGGAATTGTTCGAGGGCTTCTCTACCTTCATGAAGATTCTCGTCTTCGAATTATCCACCGTGATCTTAAACCTGGCAACATTTTATTAGATGAAGATATGAATCCTAAAATTGCAGATTTTGGCATGGCAAGATTGTTTCTGATAGATCAATCTGAAGAAGACACAAAGAGAATTGTAGGGACCTAGTAAGTATCAAATTTTGTCCTTGCGTTCCCATACATTTGTTGAAGTTTCCTATGGCAAAAGAAACAACATGAAGTCTAATTTGATGAACACAATCATGCAGTGGATATATGGCTCCAGAGTATGTCTTCCATGGGCGTTTCTCTGTCAAATCGGATGTTTTCAGTTTTGGAGTGTTAGTTCTTGAGATCGTGAGTGGCAAAAGAGTCGGCACTTTCCGGAATGGTGAGAATGAAGAGGACCTTCTCAGCTATGTAAGTACGAATAAATTAGTGCATTTCCTCTGTTGCTCAATAAAGTATTATGATTTCTTTTTTGATAGATCTACAACATTATTGTAGGCGTGGCGAAATTGGAGAGAGGATACAGTTCAAAATATCATAGATCCTATGTTGACAACGAGTTCAGGAATTGAAACTATGAGATGCATCCACATTGGCTTACTATGCGTCCAAGAAAATGTGAATAATAGACCGACCATGGCTTCGGTTGTTTCCATGCTTAATAGCTACTCTGTCAAACTCTCACTACCATCGCGACCTGCATATTATTTGCACTATAATAATGAATCAGACATCACCGGACTGACAGTGTCGACAGATAGATCTAAAAGCTCTGGATATGCGTCGAGAAATGAGGCTTCATTTACTGAACCGTATCCTCGCTAATGATGACTGATGAATATGTATGTGCCATATTCCCACGTACTTGGCCCTTTTTGGATTATTTTTGGTGCACCTTTTTCTTTTCTTTTTGCTAGCTCTTTTTAGCACAAGTTAGCTTTGGTGTCTTCTTGTTTGATTTTGCTGAATTGTATGAGATCCTTGATATAATAGCTTCCCAAGTAAGCATGCTCTAGATCAGCTTGTGAATTTGGGTCACAACTTCAGTTTAGGCTTGCATTATCACTAATCTATAAAACTTAGGTGGTGTACTGTGTATGTTTCCATCAGTTAGTACGTCATGGTCAAAGTCTTCATGAATATGATCACCAACTGTTTGTTCTTGTAACTCGATCTTGAGAGTGTTGTAGTCCACTTACAATTGCAGTCCACTTGTAACTGATACAGAAATGTTCTCACTTTCGTGAGAATGAAATTCTGTCAAAAAAAAAAAGTTTTTTATTAAGAATAGTAAATTCAGTATCAAACAGCCTTGAAATAGCTTTTGGGTTAAACTAATCTCTCTGGCTAGCTCACTTACCTTTGCCCCTTGAACAGAAGCCAAGAGACACAAAAGCATTCATATTCTTCCGATGATAATTTAAGTTGACTTTTTCATGAGCATATACTTTTTATTTTTCAACATCATGAAACTCATAAGCTTGAAATGTACATTAGAATAAAACAACAACAAAAAAAAGAATCTTAGAATTAAGCTGTAGCCTACTAAATTGGTTCCAAGGTTAAATCTTGTTCTTCACATATCATAGAGGGGACAATCAACAATTGCAATAAATTCTGTGAAAGTGTTAATTCTCTGTAATCATCCAACTTAGTCTCAATACAATATGTATATTTCTTCTTTGTCTTCAATCATAGATTCATAGCAATTTGTAAACTTTACACACCAGCTGTTTGTGTTTCTACTCTTGATGTCATGTATACCTGTTGTTGTTGTCCTCATGTTCTTCTTCTTTTCTTTTCTTTTTTGGTGAAATGGACCCAAAAATCCCAAGAGTTCTCATGTTCTTTTTGCTTCTAATAAAACGTAAGCGTTTTTAAAAAAATAATAATAAAAAAATTTAAAAAAGACGGGGCTGTAGAACAGTAGAAGGATTTGTACCTGCATTAGGCATTTAGGCTTGAAAGAGATTTATGTCAGGGGGAATGCTAAGCTCAAACGCAGGGTGCGTTTGAGTCAGCCACCCCGCCGACACGTGTCCAATAAATATTTTAATTAAATGCTTTTTTTTTCCTACTCTGTTTTGCCCCTTTCTCTTTCTTCTTCCTCTTCTCCTCTTTTTTTCGACAGAAGCTCTCTCTCTCCTTCCTCTGGGTTTTATTCAAGGCAAAGATGAGTGATGAGTGGTGGAAGATGAAAATCGAAGTATGTTCTTCCTCTGGGTTTTATGCTTCTCCGTTCTTCTTCTTCTTCTCCATTCTTCTTCTTCCTCATTCCTCTTCCAAATTGCTCATCTTCCTCAAGAAGCCCGTGAAAATCGAAATATGTTCTTCCTCTGGGTTTTATGCTTCTCCGTTATTCTTCATCATTCCTCTTCCAATTGCTCATCTTCCTCAAGCAGCCCGAGCTTTGGTTCTTCAAAGAGCAGAGATTTTGTTTTAAGAATTGATGAATTGGTCTGGGTTCATCTCTAATTTTTTATTCTTTTTTTGTTTGGTCTGACTTCAAGAATTAATGAATTGCTTCAGAATTTCTTCTTTTTCGTCTAGCTGGGTTCAAGGACTCATGAAGGAGAGAGAAAGAGCTTCTGTCGAAAAAAAGAGGAGAAGAGGAAGAAGAAAGAGAAAGGGGCAAAACAGAGAAGGAAAAAAAAAGCATTTAATTAAAATATTTATTGGACACGTGTCGGCGGGTGGCTGACTCAAACGCACGAGCTTAGCATTCCCCATGGTGGAATTCGATCTTTAGTACCTTTTCAACAAGCACTAAATATGACATTAGGCGTGTCAACGACGGCGGCTCGCTCTTGGCCCCCCGGCACTACTTGTTGGCAACTTGGATTTAGGAATTTTGAGGCTAGCCGGCACTGGACTAAAAGCAAATGCGCTCATCAGTCAAAGTCAATTGCCAATTTGCTAAACTAATTGGTAGTTTGCCAATTTACTATTCATTCAAATTGACAATTGTCTTCAGTTTTCAAATGTTGCACTGAAAGGCAATTCAACTACTAATACATTATTTAAACTAAAAATTTAGATTTGTTAATGAATATGGGCCATTGATTTCAAATCAATAAAATCTGACCACCCACTCTCTTTACTGTTATAGATTCAAAACCAAAAATAGAGCTTTTATCATGAATAATACTTGACATTTGGACTGCTAATAGCTTTAGTACCTGACATACGAAAACTATCACTTTAGTACCTGACATTTCATACCCGACCCAACTTTGGTATCCACTGTCAATAACCCCGTCAAACCCAAGCCCACTTGGCTTTTTTGCATGGACAATTTCATCATTTCGTGGTTTTTTTTTCTCTCTCTCTCTCTCTCTCTTCGCTGGAGCTTTCTACCTCTTGATTTCTTCTCCCTTCTTCTCTCTATTTCATCTGCCTCAATTCTCTATCTACAGCTCCCAATTCTTTCTCTCTCTTCATCCAACTCTCAATCTCCCAATTCCTCTCCTCTCTTGCAATGCTCACACCCAAACCTCCCCTGCTCCTCAACTCGAATTCACATCAAAGCGCCGCCGCACAAGCTGCTTTGATACCTATGGCCGCCGGCGTTTCACTCGAGCCCAACTCATCCATCAAGAGAGAGTGAGGAGAGACCTATGGCCATGTGGGAAAGAAACAGAAAAATAAAATAAAATAACAAGGACCAGAGAAGAGAGAGAGAGAGAGGTCGTGAGGGAGAGAGATTGAAGAAGAAGAAGAAATCAGTCCGAAAAAAAAAAAAAAAAAAAAAAGTCAGATGAAGGGAATGACGAAATTGCCCATGCAAAAAAGCCAAGTTGGCTTGGGTTTAACGAAGTTATTGACGGTGGGTACCAAAGTTGGGTCGAGTATGAAATGGCATGTACTAAACTAATAGTTTTCGTATGTCAGATACTAAAGCTATTAGCAGTCCAAATATCAAGTATAGTTCATGATAAAAACTTATATATATATATATATAACTGTTGACTTGAACCTATGTGAGCGTGGGGCCTATTGGTTGACCAAGAGAGTTGCTTAGAATTGGCAATGTTATTGCCCAACCACATGGGCCCTACCAGATTGGTCATTCAATTTGAGACCGGTACATTCAACTTTTTTCAACTTTTTGCCTTTTAGTCATCCAATCAACCCACTAACGCATTTGCTCTAAAGACTCCTCAAATTTAGAGAGTTGGTCCAGGTCTTCTCTTGGAAACTACGGTGGTCCATACAAATATAATGCAAATCTAATTGAATGGTTATTAATCAATTAAACCTAATTGAAACATAATTCCAGAAAAATCTGCATGGACCACAGCCCATCTAGCCCCACACTATTGGTTATACTTATATCTTCTATGATTCTGAATTTATATCCAACCATAGATTAGAGGTTACATTAACTAAAGGAATGGGTTCCTTGAGATTGCTTTTCTTGATTCTTCATATTATCTTGGACCTTGTTGCTCCCACCACAGCCCAACTCACTGACTGCACTGATAGAGCTGAATCCTGCTGGAGATGTTCAGGTATTGGCACCTATACTAATGGCAGCAGCTACCAAGAAAACCTCAACAAACTCCTCTCCGATTTCTCTTCCAACACCGCAATCACTTACGGCTTTTACAATTCCTCTCTGGGACAAGACCCCAACAAAGTTAATGCAATTGCATTGTGTAGGGGAGATGTCACGCTGGACAACTGTCATACTTGTATCACTCAGTCCAGTCAACTTCTCTTCCAGAATTGTGAATATCAGAAGGAAGCAATCCTGTGGGCTGAGCCTTGTATGGTACGATACTCGAGCAAGTTAATATTTGGTATTGAGGAAGATGAGCCTATCAAGTATCTCCCCAGCCCCAATGATGCACCGAACTGGCCACAGTTCCAGCCGCTGCTAAATTCCTTGTTGGATATTTTAAGTGAGAAAGCTGCATCAGGGGATTCTCTTAAAAAATATGCAGCAGGACATACTCTCCAAGGAGTTTCAACATATCCACCAATATATGCACTTGTTCAGTGCACTCCAGATCTGGACACGACCAATTGCAGCAACTGCCTAAAAGATGCTATCTCAAAAATTACAGGATGTTGTTTTGGAAAGTCAGGAGCCAGAGTTCTTAAACCCAGCTGTTTTGTAAGGTTTGAGTACAATCTTTTCTATGAGTCTACAGCCGATTCGGAAGTAAGTCTTCCACCTACAAAAGGTATACATGCTACCCCTGAATATATGTGCTTAAACTTAATTGATTCCTTACACCTTATTAATTTGATTTGCTTTCACTTTTTGAGTCTGAAAAAAAAGTACCCTTCTTTTTTGCAGGAAAGAAGGGGAACATATCAAAAATTACCATCATCAGCATCATTGTGGCTGTGATTGCTTTTATCCTCGCGCTTCTTGTCAGCATATGCATTTTCTTCAGACTGAGGAAGCGACCGGTAAAACTAAAACTTGAAAGTAAGTTCAACCATATCATTTGTATTGTCAACTGAAATTAAAAGTTTACATATACTGTAACAACATAGATCTACTCTGTTCCAGCATACAATAAGCACTCTTGTCCGAAAAAAAAGAAAAAAGAAGCAAATAATGAGGACTGATTAGTTTGTTTTCCCAAATCATATACACTCGAGCACTAATATACCCTTGTTCAATTGGATCATGATATAGTTCAATTGAAACATGATATATGTAGTAAATTTTTTAAGCTTTATAGAATTAATCCATTTGCCTCATTAGATGTCTTCAAGCATGAGCTAATCAAGTTGGTAACTTTCAGATGATAATTCAGGTGAAATTAGTATGGCAGAATCATTGCAATATGACTTTGAAACTATAAGAGCTGCAACAGATGACTTCTCTGATGAAAATAAGCTTGGACAAGGTGGATATGGAGCTGTTTACAAGGTACGTAACAGAACACCGAATATCATAACAAAAAGATACCATCGATTTTTATTTTATGTTTTTGCTAGTAAGATACCATTGAGTTCTTCTTTGTTATTCATTTATTTCTTACTAAATTTAATTGCAGGGTCGGCTAGCTAACGGACAATATATAGCTGTCAAAAGGCTCTCCAAGAATTCTGAACAGGGTGATCGTGAGTTCAAAAATGAGGTCACATTAGTTGCTCAACTTCAACACAGGAATTTAGTCAGGCTTCTAGGTTATTGCTTGGAAGCGAAGGAAAGGATCCTAATTTATGAATACGTGCCTAACAAGAGTCTTAATCACTTCATTTTTGGTATGTTTTCTCTGCTTCTTTGCTCTAATTGACAATAATTTATAATAGATTTTTGTGTTGCACAAAATCAAAGTAATAAAAGAGAAAAATTTTACAGAGTTTCACATTTCATTCAATGGAATTATACATAGATCCAATCAATCATGGGCATTTGGATTGGGAAACACGTTATAAAATCATAGGAGGCATTGCTCGAGGGCTTCTCTACCTTCATGAAGATTCTCGACTTCGAATTATCCACCGTGATCTTAAGCCCGGCAACATTTTATTAGATGAAGATATGAATCCTAAAATTGCAGATTTTGGCATGGCAAGATTGTTTCTGATAGATCAATCTCAAGAAGACACAAAGACAATTGTAGGGACCTAGTAAGTATCAAATGTTGTCCTTGCGTTCCCATACATTTGTTGAAGTTTCCTCTAGCAAAAGAAACAACATGAAGTCTAATTTGATTAATACAATCATGCAGTGGATATATGGCTCCAGAGTACGCCATTCAGGGCCGCTTCTCTGTCAAATCGGATGTCTTCAGTTTTGGTGTGTTAGTTCTTGAGATCGTGAGTGGCAAAAGAGTTGGCACTTTTCAGAATGGTGAGAATGGAGAGGACCTTCTCAGCTATGTAAGTACGAATAAATTAGTGCATTTCCTCTGTTGCTTGAGAAAGTAGTATGATTACAATTTTTTGATAGATTTACAACATTATTGTAGGCATGGCGAAATTGGAGAGAGGATACAGTTCCAAATATCATAGATCCTATGTTGACAAGGAGTTCAGGAATTGAAACTATGAGTTGTATCCACATTGGCTTACTATGCGTCCAAGAAAATGTGAATAATAGACCAACCATGACTTCAGTTGTTTCCATGCTTAATAGCTACTCTGTCACACTCTCACTACCATCGCGACCTGCAAATTATTTGCATTATAATGAGGAATCAGATATCACCGGACTGACAGTGTTGACAGACGAATCCAAAAGCTCTGGATATGTGTCGAGAAATGAGGCTTCAATTACTGAACCGTATCCTCGCTAGTGATGACTGGTGAATTTGTATGTGCCATATTCCCACATACTCGGCTCTTTTTAGCTCCAGTAAGCTTTGGTGTCTTTTTGTTTGGTTTTGCTAAATTGTATGAGATCCTTGATATAATGCTTGATAAAAGCCCTGAAATAGCTTTTGGGTTAAGCTAATCTCTCTGGCTAGTTCACTTACCTTTGCCCCTTGAACAGAGGCCAAGAGGCACAAAAGCATTCATTTTCTTCCAATGATAATTTAAGTTGACTTTTTTATAAGCACATACTTTTCATTTTCAACATCATGAGGCTCATAAGTCAGGAACATTAGAATAAAACAACTTAGAAAAAGAATTTTGAATTAAGCTGTAGCGTACTAAATTGATTCCGAGGTTAAATCTTGTTCTTCACAGATCATAGAGGGGAGAATCAACAATTGCAATGAATTCTGGGAAAGTGTTAATTCTCTTCTTTTTACTCATCATTCTCATACACCCTACCACTTCCAAGCCAGACTTTTTAGTCCACTCCTGTTCTGGCAACAGAAACTATGCACTACTTACAAAGCAAATCTCAACAGTCTATTGTCCTCCTTCTCTTCTCAATCCCAAATTAGCCAATTATTAGTAATGGGTTTTACAATTCTTCTCTGGGAGAAACCCCGGACGAATTAGTTAGTGTTATTGCACTTTGTATAGGTGATGTAGCACTTGTTAGTGTGAGAAATGTCTCGGATGTTGACGGATTCAAACAAACACTAAGAACATTGTTGTCTGGCCTAAGGAGTCGAGCAGCATCCGGTAGTTCTCTTCGCAAGTTTGACACGGATAGTGCAATCACCCAGATTTCAAGACTATTCACTCAAAAACCACATTACTAATTATATTCCTTTCCTTATTTATCTCCCTACTCAAACTTGTTTCTTGCTGCCTTGCAATTCCAATTCCCAAAAGCACCCGGTTCATTACATCCACCGTTACTGTTCCGAAGAATACAATCACACTCACAACCCAGGGTTTCACGACAATGTCAACCTCCTCCTCTCAAATCTCACCTCCAAATCTTCTGGATCCAACTTTTACAACTCCACGGCCGGAGACAAATACCACGAAAAAGTTAACGCTCTTTTTCTCTGTAGAGGCGATCTCAGCTCACAAGTTTGCCACGACTGCATCGACCATGCAGCCAAAAACCTCCGGCAAAGCTGCACTGACTTCCAAGACTCCAATGTGTATTATGAGGAGTGCATGTTACGATATTCGAACCGGTCCATTTTCGCCATGGAGCAGGAACTTCCGTTTCGATTTGGTGCAGTGTGAATAAGAGGTTTCCGAGAATGCGGCTGATCAGTTCAATCAGAGTGTGTCCAAGTTGATGAGCGGGCTTGTGGATAAGGCTGCGTTTGGTAATACAACTCCCATTTACTTCTCCACGGGGGAAGACACGAACACGAAAACCGGCGGTAATGGTACGTCGTCGCTGTATTGCCTGATGCAATGCACACCTGACATAAGTGGGGTTGATTGCCAAAAATGCTTGAAAGCGGCTATCGGTACCACGTGGTCGTGGGTTCGATTCCCACAGACGGCGCCAATTGTTGATGTAAGGATGGTTGGTCCAGACATTAGTACGAGTGTTTAGTGTGAGAGAGTAAGTGTTGTGCATGACACAAGAAGTATAGTGGTTCACCTCTCCCATGAAGAGAGGCTACGTCCACTTGGAATGTTCACTAGTATGTCTGATAGAGAAGTACAAGCCCATGTGATGTGATAACAAGCTCATGGATCAGACTAGGGATCCATGACTAAGAGGGAGAGTGTTCATTTTATAGATAAGGAAGCTCCTCTCATAATACAATTCTTCGATGTGGGACGGAAGTCCCATTTTCTTGTCACGAAGCCTTTTGGCGAGGATGGGAGGGGCGCCTCCCGGCGAGGTCTTGGTCGGCTTCCACCATGGTGAGGTAGCTCCGGTGTCGGGCTAGGTGCCGGATGTCATGGCCCGGGTCCCACACGTCATGTGGGCCCGCTAGGAGTGTGTTGATTGTGCTTGGTGGCATGTGAGGTATATGTAGTACCAACAGTTACCAGGAGATTTGCTCGGGAAGAATGTGGGCGATGATTTTCCCCCCTCGCTGTCAGTTACGGTATAGTACAAGCCCACCGTGCCAAAGAGTACTAGTACTGGTGATGGTTAGTAATTATCATTATCATCAATACTGACTAATTAATTAATGTATACACCAGTGTGTTGCATAAATCTGTTTTTTAACGTCATTCAACGATAAAAAAAAAAAGCCAAAATATGTCATACGTACGGTCTAGGGTAAAATTTTTGATCATGATGAGCCGATCTATATATTTGTTATATGTATGGATCGATCATTCATTTTAATGAATTATAATGATATGGTACATACCATAAACAATTAATTAAGTACAATTCCATGTGCAGGAAGAGGGAAGAACTACAAATCTTATGTTGCTCTTGCAGCAGCATTGCTTCTGTCCACCATATTGCTTCTGTTCACCATATTGCTTCTGTTCTACGCATAACGAGAAATTCTAAAGAAAACATGCAGCAACAGACCGGTTAGAGATAATCCGGTAAACATATATAGGTTACGGGAAGCGAAATTCACACTTTCCATTTTACATCTACACTCTTTCTTTCATTTTTCAGAATTTTAGATTTTTGTTTTGTAAGAATTTAAACCAAAAGAGAAAAAAAGAAGTGTAGATTGTAAATTAATTAGAGAGTGTGAATTTTAATCTATAAATTAGATGTTTTTTTATTAAAATATTTCCATTGCAGGAATTTCATATTTGATATTTCCATGCCAAGAGATGGAGCGGCTTGCATAGACATTGGTTTGTTATGTGTACAATTAAGATCGAAGATGCAGTTATGCGTAGACCCAGAATAGAATCAATTGTCCTCATCATGCTCAACGTTTTCCTCCTCTATAATTCTCAGTCACTGATGTGAAAATAGTGGAAGTTAGATCATATCCACCGGCAAGTTAGATATTCTTTGCCTTTAGAAGAGAGAGAGAGAGAGAGAGAAATTTTCTGAGCTACACACCAATATATTGTAAACTATATAATGTTCCATGTGGATATTGATAAAACAACCAAAAAGAAAAATCCACATGAATAGATTTAATCATAATTAGTCCTGCCTTGTTTGTTGTTGCTCGAGAATGAGAAAATATCTTATTTTTAATGTTTCATAACTAGAAGATTTCCTCGAAGGAAAAAGTGGGAAGAAAATGAAGCCCTCCATTCCACTTGAGATATCTTTTCTAGAGACTACAGTCAGAAGATATTTTTATTTCTCATCCCAATAAAAAAAAGAAAGGAATAAATAAACAATAAATGTGACATCACGCGTGGGTGGAACGCTGATGTCAGCCACGTTAATGGGCTCGCCCTTGGGGTCTCGGCCGCCCATGCACTCGACTCGAGTCACTTATTGACTGGTTGGGAACACATCGTTGGAATTTGGATTTGGTGATGTAATCGCCGAGTTCTGGAATGTACCAGAACTAGAGACTTTTCGGGCCCAGCCACCAGACTAAAGACTCAATTTTAGAGTCTTGGTCCAGGTCTTCTCTTGGAAAAAAGGAACAAAACAAATAAGCAGTGCTGTGCTTACATACTTTTCTTTACTTCTCGATCTATTTATCCACAATTAGCACCAATAATAATACTGTGATCGATCCAACCGCCTGGTCTTATAGGTCAAAGTCTTCTCTAAGTTGAGCAGCCTCATTAGACCAAGAAGATAAAATTAATGAGGAAAAATCCACCTTAATTGCAAACAAATATTTAGTTTACGTCAGTCATATTCAATTGCAAAGACTCCCCTCTGTCTATGCACGCCACTAAAGGAAGTGGAGGTAGTTCTTATGGCACCATTCGATCTTTAGTACTGTTTCAACAAGCACTAAATATGACATCATGCCTGTCAGCCACGTTAGTGGGCCCTACCATGGTGACTAGGCTCGCTCTTGGCCCTGAGGCACTCGACTCGAGTCACTTTTTGACATGTTGGGAACTTGGATTTAGTGATTTTGGGGATAGCCAGACTCCCAAATGAGGAATTATAAGGTGGTCCGGAGCCACTGATTAGTCAGTTAATTAATATTTTATACATAAAAAGTAATAAATAAATTATTTTATTCTAATGGACCAATCAGGTAACTCCGAACCACCATAAAGTGGTAATTCCGGACAACCCTATAATTTCTCCTCTCAAATTTAGAGTCTTGGTCCCTGTCTTCTATTGGAAACCACGGTGGCCCACAATCTCACATTAGGAAAAAGAGGAAAGCTACAAAACGAACAAAACAAATAAGCCGTGATGTCAATACTTTTCTTTACTTCTCGATCTAATGATCTATCAACAATTAGCACCAATAATAATACTGTGATCGATCCAAGTCATCCAACCATCTGGGTACATGTTTAGCAGCCTCATTAGACCGAGAACCTAATTAAGGGGTAAAAAACCAAAGGACCACACTTGTTTGATAGACTAAACTAAGAAAATATGCTTGTTCTTTTACTAAAATACCCTTAACCCTTATAATTAACCGTTAAAATATATATTCAACGGGAGTTTTTGCTAGCTTATAAAACAACTGGTCTATCGATCATTGCTTCAAATTACAGAGAGCTAGGCTAAACAGAAAAAATGAATTCTTCTTCAACATCATTGCTTTTCTTCATTCTTGCTACTATTATCTTCGGCCTTGTTGCTCCGGCCACAGCCGAAGACATCGATAACGGTGTATGCACTAGTACAGCCGACTACTGTTGGAGCTGTTCCGGTAGTACTACTAATGCCACCACCTACAAACTAAACCTCAACACACTCCTCGTGTCTTTGCCTTACAACATCAGCCAAACCAACTACGGGTTTTACAATTCTTCTCTGGGAACTGGCACCGACAAAGTGAATGCAATTGCGATGTGTAGAGGAGACCTTGCCCAAAACGACTGTCGTAGTTGTTACACCAATTCCAGCTTCTTTCTCTTGCAGAATTGCACCAATAAACACCAAGCCGTCATATGGGCCGTAGGTTGCACGGTTCGATACTCGAACATGTCCATATTCGGAATCGAAGAAGACGAGCCCACTAAGTTTGTGCCGAGCCCTCACAGTATACCAAACTTTGAACAGTTCAAGCTGGTGCTTAATCCCTTGTTGAAAAATTTGAGCGAAAAAGCGGCATTGGGGGATTCCATGAAGAAATTTGCAGCAGGACATGCGCTTGTCCCTGAAACAAATCAAACCATATATGCAACTGTTCAGTGCAGTCCTGATTTGGACAAGGAAAAATGCAGTGATTGCCTTGAAGAGGCTATTTCGGATATTTCTAATTCAACTATTGAAGGAAAGGATGGGGGGAGGATTCTTAAACCCAGCTGTAGTTTCAGGTTTGAGAATAACATTTTCTATGAATCTGCAGCTGATTCGGGGCCTCCTGCCACATCCCGCACACAAGGTATTGGTTATTTTTCTACGTAATTTATTTTTGGGGAAATTAACTTTCAGAAACTCGACCCACAATTTGCATAATCATAATCATGTGCTTTTTCCGAAATCTAATTTTAAAAATTACATTTTTAGCATGTGAAACTGCTCTTTCAAGCTCCGTACACCCTAGTAATTGATGAGTAATGAATATTACAAATAAATTATGTATATTGTGAATCCACTATAAGCTAATAGAAACTTTTCGGAACTTCATTCTTTCATTTAAGGGTCCTTGACCAACAAGGACAAAGATAGGGAAAAATTGCCCACCAAGTCTGCTACAGTAAAAATTTGCCCATCAATGATAGAAATATTTGAAAATTCACTGTAGCGGAATGAACAGTAATATTAATGACCACAATAATATTATTGTGGTCAATAATATTACTGTTTATTGTGGTCAATAATATTACTGTTCACTCCGCTACAGTGAATTTTCAAATATTTATGTCCTTGATATGCAAATTTTTACTGTAGCAAAACTTAATAGGCAAAAAGTTGTCACGTTTGAACCTATGGGGTATTTCCCTTTCATTTAAAACTAGAGTAGACATTTTATATGTTAAAAGTGTCATTTTTTTTTAAACTAAAGTGTCATTTTTTAAATGACTACAAATATTTTAAAATAAATATTGGAACTTTCTCTAGTGCTATTCTGGTTGGTTCCCCTTTATATGTATTGGCCCAGATAAGATGACACTTGTATTTATAATAGTACAAACACCATCTTGTGATTTTTGCAGGAAATAATACGAGTAGCATAACAACAAAAGTATCACCATCATCGTTCTTCCAATTGCTATTGTCATTGTTATGCTTATCATCGGCATTGTTTTAGAACGACAAGCTAGCGAAGGGCCAAACTTGGAAGTTTGATTGGTTTTGTGCAAGTTAATAATGTAGTTTTACGTATTTGAATTTCAACCCTTGAGGCCATTGAATTATCGTGTTTTATAGTATTAATTCTTGGGAATTGTACTTTTAATTTTCTTTCTTTGATCTTAGAATAATTTTCTTTCTTTGATCTTAGAATTGGAATTTCTTTTTCTTTGATCTTATATATACTATCCATATGTATGCATTTCTGTGCATATATATGCATTATGCAAATCGATCACAATTGTACTACACTTGTACCAATTTTGGGAAGGTTTTCGTGAAGCAACTTAATTAGTTAGATGTAATTAACAAGCATGACAACGATGCTCGTTTTGTAGACCAAAGCTTAGAGACAAAATCAGTCGAGATTGAGTAGGGTTTTTCTAGGGTAAAAGATCAAATGTAGGATGAACTGTTGAGAAAAAGGTAGGGTGGTAGTAGCCCCCGCCCCCCCCCCCCCCCCCCCAAAAAAAATCACAAACTAAATGTTAATTTTGCATATCAAAATTTATATTATTTGCATATCAAATTTTCGCCCTTGAATGAAAGCTAATTTAAATATAATCCAACTTTAATAAAATTTGAGTAAAAATTCACATTTCTAGTCAAAATGCTAATGTAATATATGTTACATGGATGCTTTGACCATTAACGTACAATAGTTCCAAATCATCAACAACAAGTCAACAACAATTTTTTTTGCTTTAAAAAAAAACTGTTGTGATCGTGATGGCGGCCATCACCGGAATAATTAGGATCTAATCTTCTTTTGCCGTGCCATTTCCTTCCATTCTAGACTCCCATCATTGTAAAAGTAAAAGACTAAAAGTTTGACCTGTTTGCCCTAAAGGAACGTTTTCTCCAAACTTTCCACTTTTACTCGCAAGAAAAATTGAGCTAGCTTGTAATACCCATTCATGCTCAAGTTTGTTCTCTTTTATGGAAAATGTTCAAATGGCCCCCAATTTTTGCTATATCTTTTGAAAAAATCAAGATATATAGCTAGCATGCAGTCCCTATCTACCAAAGGTACTGTTCTTAAATAAAAAAATGCCATGAGAAACCTCGTAGCCTGCGACGGAACTAGAAAGTGGGCTGCATAGGCCAAATTTTCAGTAAAAATTCAATACCTATAGGGATACTAATGTAATAGCCCACCTAAAAAAAAATTAGTTCTTATGGGGTTACGTGCAACTCTCCCGACTCCACTCTTCCACTTCTTTCATTCTTTCCCAAATCTCAATTCTCACTTCTTCAGATCTTCACCTTCATTCCTTGATTTCCTTCAAGGCTTCAATAAACAATAGTCGAGTCTCTGATCCGCTCTCCGTTCCGACAAGCTCCTATGCTCCCCATTCTGTCACTCTCGAGCTTAAATTCGATTGAAGTTTGACTTGCCAGCCCGAAATAAACGTTCCCGAATATTGTGAAGTGATATGAACCTCCAGCCCATAGAGACTTGTCCGTGATTGGTGGATGATTTTGTTTTTCAGATAATCAATTAGTCCTTTAAATCTATTGAATACAAGGAGTCCCGTCTCGATCCTACCACGTCCACTCAATATGAGAAATCAACTTGGGGAACTTGGGCAAAAGAAACAAGCGCTAGACTAATAAGCAGCAAATCAAAGTCCATGTGGACCAATAATATTTCAGGACCACAGATAGACGCGTGGTACTCCGAAATTTATAATAATTTTTTTAATTTTAATTTTATTTAATCGCAACCAAAGAAATAGACGAGGTGAATAAATACTATGATAATGATTTTATATTTGGTCAATTATTCTTTTCCCAATGGTGATTGGGTGAACACCTAAACAATGAGAGACTCTCAATTTTAGAGTCTTGGTCCAGGTCTTCCAGGTCGTCTCTTGGAAACAATGGTCCCACAGTAGGAAAAAGAGGAAAATCTACAAAATAACAAAACGAATAAGCCCATTTATTTTCTTTACTTCTCGATCGATCTATCCACAATTTGCACCAATAATAATACTGTGATCGATCCAACCATCTGGCTTATAGTCAAAGTCTTCTCTAAGTTGGTACACGTTGAGCAGCCTCCTTAGACCAAGAACCTAATTAAGGAGGAAAAAACCAAAGGACTACACTTGTTGTTTGATAAACTGATTAATGAATTCTACGACATTTTACATCCTTCTATATATACTAAACTAAGAAAATATGCTTGCTCTTTTACTTAAATACCCTTAACCCTTAAAATTAACCTTTAAAATATTAATTCAACGGGGAGTTTTTGCTTATAAAACAAGTAGTCTATCATTGCTTGAAATTACCCACAGGCTAAACAGAAAAATGAATTATTCTTCAACATCATTTCTTTTCTTCATTCTCGCTACTATTATCTTCGGCCTTGTTGCTCCGGCCACAGCCGAAGACACCAATACCGGTTGCACTCCTACAGCCGAATACTGCTGGAGCTGTTCCAGTAGTACTACTAATGCCACCACCGCCTACAAACTAAACCTCAACGCACTCCTCTCCTCTTTGTCTTCCAACAACCAAACCAACTACGGGTTTTACAATTCTTCTCTGGGAACTGGCACCAACAAAGTGAATTTAATAGCGATGTGTAGAGGAGACATTGCCCAAAACGACTGTCGTAGTTGTTACAACAATGCCAGCTTAATTCTATCGCAGAATTGCTCTAATAAACCCCAAGCCATCATGTGGGCCGAGCGTTGCACTATTCGATACTCGAACATCTCCCTATTTGGAATCGAAGAAGACGAGCCCGCTTTGTATCTGACGAGCCCTAACAAGGTGTCAAACGCTGAAGAATTCAACCTGGTGCGTAATCCCTTGTTGGAAACTTTACGTGCAAAAGCGGCACCGGGGGATTCTATGAAGAAATTTGCAGCAGGACATGCGCTTGTCCAAACAAATCAAACCATATATGCAACTGTTCAGTGCAGCCCTGATTTGGACAAGCAAAATTGCAGTGATTGCCTTGAAGATGCTATTGAGGATATTTCTAAATGTTGTGATGGAGTGGAAGGAGCGAGGGTTCTTAAACCCAGCTGTAATTTGAGGTTTGAGAGTAACCGTTTCTATGAGTCTGCAGCTGATTCGCCGGTAAATCCTCCAGCGCCTCAGCCCCTTCCTGCCACTCCTCCGCCTCTTCCTGCCACTCCTCCGCCTCTTCCTGCCACTCCTCCGTCGCCAGCCACACAAGGTATTGGCGCTTTTTGTTGCTAATTTATTTTTGGGGAACTTCCAGAAACTGCACCCACAATTTGCATAATCATGTGCTTTTTCTGAAATTTTATTTGAAAAATGACAATTTCAGCATGTGAACTGTTTTTTCAAGCTCCGTACACATTAGTAATTAATTATGAGTAATGAGCATTACAATTGGATTATCAGATTATGTACATTACTATATTGCGAATCCACTATTAGCTGATACAAAATTTTCGAATTCTTTCATTTTTTATTTTTGGCTAATTAATTCGGATGCTTTCATTTAAAGGTAAGGTATTGTAGACATTTTACACGTTAAAAGTGTAATTTTTAAAATAACTTATAAATATTTTAAAATTAATTAATAATGGAACTTTCTTTGGTGCTATTTTAGTTAGTTTCCCTTTATATGTATTGAACTAATGACCCAGATATGATACGGCTGTAGGCTTACTAATAAAAGTACAAATACCTTCTTGTGATTTTTGCAGGAAATAATACGAGTAACATAACAACAAAAGTATCGCCATCATCATTCTTCCAATTACTATTGTCATTATTATGCTTATCATCGGCATTGTTTTAGAACGAGAAGCTAGCGAAGGGTTAAACTTGGAAGTTTAATTAATTTTGTGCAAGTCAATAATGTAGATGTACTGATCTACGTATTCGGATTTTGACCTTTAAGGCCATTGAATTATCGTGTTTTATGGTATTCTTATGAAATATACCTTTAATTTTCTTTCTTTGATCTTAGAATTGGAATTAGCTAGTTTTCTTTCATTGTGCATTTATGTGCATGCATTATATATACTAGAAGATCTCACTTGTACTACTCTTGTACCATTTTTGGGAAGGTTTTCGTCAAACAACTTAATTAGTTAGATGTAATTAACAAGCATGACAACGATGCTCGTTTTGTAGACCAAAGCTTAGAGACAAAATCAGTCGAGAGTTGGGTTTTTCTAGGGTAAAAGATCAAATGTAGGATGAACTGAGAAAATGGTAGGGTGGTAGTACTTAACCCCGCCCCCCAAAAAAATGTAACAAACTAAATGCTAATTTCTTGTGAGGCCACATTTTATATTATTCGCATATCAAAAATTTTAAAACCGGTCCGGGATGAAAGCTAATTTAAATCTAATTCAACTTCAATAAAATTTCAACAAAAATTCACGTTTATAGTCAAAAAGCTAATGTAATATGTGTTACATGTATGGATGCTTTGACCACTAACAATAGTTCCAAATCATCAACAACAAGTCAACAACAAAATATTTTTTAAAAAAAAAAACAATCTGTCATGATCGTGATGGCGGCCATCACCGGAATTAGGATCTAGTCTTCTTTTGCCGTGCCATTTGCTTCCTATCTAGACTCATCCCTTCATTGGAAAAGTTTGTCTTGTTAGCCCTAAATTAACGTTTTCTCCAAACTTTCCTTTTACTCTTATTCTGTGGAAAAATTGAGCTGTTTGTTCTCTTTTATGGAAAATGTTCAAATGTCCCCCATTTTTGCTATATCTTTTGAAAAAATCAAGATAGCTAGCATGCAGTCCCCTATATACCAAAGGTACTTGTAATACCCCGAATTTTCATCCTTAATTTTCAGAAATGTAAAAATAAATATTTTGCGAAATTTATGTTTTTGCGTATTTTGTTGATGATGTGGCGTATTTGTATAAATATGTTATAATTATACGTATTAATTATTTGTACGTATTTGTACGTATTTGTGAATAGTATCCAAATAGTGACAAATAGTGTCTAAATAGTAACCAACACGTGGCGGGTAGTGATTGGAACAGCACACATGGTGACTCAGCTTTGTCTGGTGAGTCACCATGCGACACGTGTCACAATACGATTGGTCTTCGGGTGTTTTTCTGTTCGGCTATGATTTTGGGAAAACTTCCTTCACGAGAGTTGTAGAGATCGTCGATACGAGTTCGTGGACATAAAGTTTGCGTAAAACGGAGTTCGTATGAGAGAGTTATGAATTTTTGAAGTTTTATTTATTTTGCCTATAAATAGAAGTTCAGAAATTCATTTTTGTTTTTTAAAAAAATTCTGGAAAATCCCAAAAGCCTTAAGAACTGCCGAAACTTGTCACCTTTTCTGGTACCGTTTCCGGCCAATTCGACCTGAGACACCTACTGGGCTTTGAAGGCCTCATCCATACGAACCTATGGCCGCTGGTTTCACCTCAATCGGATTCCCGAGGAAGGAGAATTTTGCATTTGAATTTTGGGCAGTCGCGACTTTGGACGGAGATCTAGGCCGATCCGGCCGTTAACTCACTTCGAGGAAAGTTTTAAAGTTGTTCCATTTTGTGTGTTCTACAAGTTGACCGTTGGGTTTTAGCTAGTTTTGAGTTTGAACTTTGGTCCGGCGGCGTGAGGGTTTTCTCACCGCCGTCTGTGGTGGCGCGTGGGGGCGCGTCCGGCCACCTTTTTAGGATATTTTTACTTTGTTGAGTAGAGTTTGTCGATACAAACATCTTTCGTGTTTACGAGTTTTTGAGATTCGATCGTTTGACTGATGATAATTAACCTGGAATTGTGGATCGTTCGATCCGTGATAATCCGACCGTCGGATCGTCACCAAATTTTAGTATGTTGTTAGGGTGCTAGTTTTTAACCTGCTGTAAATTTGATGTTTTAGACTTTTGGTGGGACCCGTTTGATGAATAGTTGATGTGGGACCCACATTGACCGACAGTTGACTTTTGGTCAAACTAGTCCGGTTTATAGTTTTCGATATTCTAAGGACATCCGATTAACTTTGGGAGTGATACGGTCACTTTTCGTTTGTCGTTTGGTTGTTTTTGTGCTGAGAAACGAAATGCTTGTTCTTAGGTGTTTTTGGAAACCGTGTAGCCGAGCGGACGTTTCTTGTTGATTACCTGGTTAAGTGTTGAGTTCGTTGACGCAGCTGGAATTTACAAAGGTGAGTAAACTCACGATTGTTAATTGGTGATTATGTTTCACGGGATTGTGTTATTGATTGAATTGTACGTTGTCATGAGAATGAATCTCTCTCTCATTTATTTAGCTTCTATCTAGGTTATTAATTACCTGTTATTGCTTGAGATGTTTTTAAAGGACTTGAGATGAGTGAGGAGAATACAATATTTCGTGTGAGTAAATCATAATATTGTATTGCTGATTGATTTGATTGAAAATATTTTCAAATCATGATAACTGTGTTTTTGATGAGACTGTGTTGGGTCCAGTGTGGCCTCTTTGAGTTGGAGAAAGGGTTTCGGACCCTGTGGTAAGAATTTGGGCAAGCGTCCCAATGCGGTTAGAGCTCTAGTCTGTCTACCAATTCTTTTGTGTTATCAGGAATAAACCTGTGATACAAAAGATGTGTTTCTAAAAGAAGTCTCAAGAGTTTTCATTATTTTTATTGTCCAAATTGGACATGGATTTATTGATTGATGATTTTGTATAAGCATTGCATATATCATTGGAATCTTATGGTGATTGTTATTTGTCGGATTGGCATTAGATTCAGTAAGTTGTTGAAATAAATGTGGAGATGTTTTGGGAGTTTACTTAATTTGATTATTAAGTTGAGATATAAATATTGTTATCTCTTGTGAGTTATTTATCTGTTTACTCATACCAGCTTCGCAAGCTGACCGGGTTGTTGTTATAACCCGGTACACTATTCAATGGTGTAGGGGTTTATCCTGCAGGTTAGGATAACTAAGATTTGAGTTGAAGGAGCTTTGGAGTTTGCTGATAGTATTGTTTATATTCCGCTGTTAATTAAACTCTGTATGTAAATTTACTTATTATTTTGAAATGTCAATTTAATATGTGAATTTGTGAAATGTAATATTTGACTCTAAAGAATGAGTCTGTATTGACATTGGTGGGCTCGGTGAGTTATTGTTGTAATAAAAGGAAAAAAATTCCATGTGATTTGTGTAAGTTGTCCGAGCCTTCGCGTTCCAAATTTGTTTTATTGATAATAACAAGTTGTTATTTATATTATGAAATTTGGGGCGTGACAGTACTGCTCTTACATAAAAACATGTCATGAGAAACCTCGCAGCTGGTCAGATTAAGAAGCCTCCATATTGTGTAATGGAGACCTTATAGCTCCGTTTTCGGTCCTTCGGATCCAAGAAGTATGTTCGGGTTTGTTGGTTCGACTTTCTGTTATAAGTAGGCCTGTTGATTAGTGGCTCATGTATTTATTGTTTCATCTTACTCGTAATAATTTATTCCATATCAATAAACTATATTTGATAAAAAAAAATATTTATTACTTATCAAAGATGTACGTAAAAGTATACATAGTATTAATGCATACCTAGCTGCTATAAAGTACGTACACTATAAGAACTAATGCTTAAGTATTTGATCTGGATCGATTTGGCAGGAAAGTTAATTTATATGAAGTTTAGTACGTAGAAATTAATGTAATATATATCAATTAGTCCTTCAAATCAATTAAATACAAGCAGTCCCGTCTCGATCATCATTTAAATGCTCATCACATCACATTAGGTAATTATTTCAAGGGTTGCATGTGAATTGTAGAAATCATAGGTTTAAATCTAATTGGCACAGGGTGAGGATAATAAACAAAAGAAGAAGGCTTGCATGGGACTTCACTTGCAAAGTGTTTAATTACATTTTGTCTTTTTTTTTTTAATTGTTAAGTTTTTACCGGTAAAAGTCATTATTGATTATTGTGTGCAAAAGTCATTATGGGAAACGGATAACTGCAAGACTTGTGTGTAAAAGTCATTATTTTGTAGTCTCGTAATACCATGTGTTATTGGTTTTGTCCAATATGAAAATAAATTTGGCAAAAGAAACAAGCATTGGACTAATAAGCAGCAAATCAAAGTCCATGTGGACCAATCCTAAAGTCCTAAACAAAGAGTGGTTGGGAACTTGGGATGATTGAATCACTATGCAAAGATGGATCTCCGAGTGTTTTGTTAAAAAGCTAAGAGCAACTCCAACCATAAGTCTCATATTAGGGTTGCCAAATTCAATATAGCACCTCCTCTCAACATATTCATATGACACCTCTATCCATCTCCAACATTGAGGTCTCATATTGGGGTGTCATCCCATATTTTTTTTTTTGGAACAATAACTTAAATATAATATAGATTAATACTTTATGAATAATGTCTTTACATAATTCATAACTATTCAATAGATAGATATTAAAAAAAAAAAAAAACCCTATGAGAGCGAGAGCTCTCCACAAAAACCCTAGCCGCTATGGCTTGGGTATTCGACGATTCTCTATGGAATCACCACCATTGCCAGGTGGGTCCTCCTGTGCTGCAATCCAACGTCGACAAGCAACGATGAATTTCATTCCTACTTTGCCGAATGAGATGGCAGATCTGGGCAGCGGCGCAAGTCTGGTTTTCCTCTTGGTGTCCAGTTGTTTGGTACCCCTAGTACATAGGGTATTTTCTTTTTTTATGGATTGCATGGTTCGGGTACAGTCTTTGGCCCCTATTTTGGATTACATTTTCTTTGGAGTTTTGATATGGATTTCATATTTAAGATCCCGGTGGAAAACATGGTAGTTTGGCAGTCTTGGTGTTCCAAGACGGCGATCCTATTGTTGGTAGAGCGTTGTTAAAGCTTAACCCTAGTCAGATTTGGATATTTGATTTGGGTCAATTTATTTTCTTGTTTAAGAATAGCATGATCAGTTGTGCAAGTTTAGACTGTGGTTCTACTTTCTCTTTTTATGGATCATTCTTGAGCTAGATTGGATTTATTGGTCTCAATGACAATATGTACTTACCAGAATTTTTCTATTGGAGTTGGAGATTGCTGACAACAGTGATGCACGGTGTATGTATTGTTTTAGGTTTCGAATCATCGATTAGAGTTCTAGGTTTAGACTCATCGATTAAGCCACTTGTGTGGTCTGTAATGCTCCTTCTTATAATGTTCATGCTAAGGATTGTAATCCTCTATTAATTAATATAATTTCTATTTTTTTTTTAAACTATTAAATAGATACGAAATTTGATTTTTTTTATTTGTTCGGAGTAGATTTTGTTAAAAAGTATTGCGCGATTAATATTGGCTGTCGAATTAATTTTTGCATATTTTTTAAACCGTCAGATGAGAGGATAATTTATTTGTGATATTTTTTAAAATATTTGTACGCATTTATTGGAGCCGTTGGTTTCGTATCGACATAATCCAAGCTGTTGGATTTATTAAATGTGTGGCGTGCAGTACATGGTGGTCCCCATGTTGTCAGCTCTTTTTATTGTGTGTGTGGTCCACAGCCATTTTTCTTGTCTTCGAGCGCAAGTAGAGGATGTAGTTGCTTAGGGGCTTGGGCTTTTTTCAAGTCAGGCAGCTCACAAAGCAAGGGGATCCGCGTGGGTCTTCGTATCAAAATGAGACCGGACTACAAAAAATATAGGATTTGAGACTTTTTTTTTTCTTGAGTTGGAGATGTTCATTTTGGCGGAAGAGTCTCATTTTGAGACTTAAGGACCCAAGAACTCTATGGTTGGAGTTGCTCTAATGTTAAGCGAAAGTTCAAATTCCAAGTCAAAAAGCTAGCTAATGTAATGTTATGTGTATGGATGCTTTGAGCTGCTGCGCGTTAACAAAAGTTCTATTTCATTGACAAAATTAAAAGAAATTCTCCGTCAAGATCTTCGTGATAGCGGTGATGGAATTAAGATCGAATTAATTAGATATCTTCTTTTGCCGTGCAATTTCCTTCTTTAGGACACATCCCCTAAATATAAGTCTACTCCAATGTTTGAACTTTCAACTTAGATTTTTCATCAACTCCTGTCAACCATAAAGTTTGCAACCAAACTCTCCTTTAGCGTTTATTCTTATGGAAAATTGAGCTAGTAATACCCGTTCCTTGTTCTCTTTCATGAAAAATGTTCTGTACGCAATGCAAATGGTCCCCAATTTTAGCTATATCTCTTGAAAAAATCAAAATGGCTAGCAGTCGCCTATCTACCAAAGGTACAATATTGATCTTCCATGTGAAACCTCGCTGGTCAAATTACGAATTAAGCTTCCCTATATATGCATGGCTACTTGGCTAGCTTGATCCGTGATCAGAGATGTAAAAGTATACATAGAATTGATTGCTGCCTGGTTGATAGAACAAAATGCATGCTTAATTAGTTAGTAATAAACTTTAATTGTTGTACGTATAGTTTACAGTTGGTAAGTAAGATAACGTTTGGTTGACTCGACTTATTCTGCGTAGAATTAAGCTTTATAATCAGCTAGGTTCCTATATATAATCTCCCCAACTCAGATACCAATTAAAGGGAAAGTGAAAACACTAACAGACTGCCCAGCAGCCGCCAATGGATTCCTCAAGATTTCTATTAATGTTCCTCTCTTTCATTCTGTTTGTCATGATTATCACGATCCCTCAAACTCTTGCTCAGTCTGGATACCCTGCTTTTCTATACCATTTCTGCATAAATGACAAAGGCAACTACTCTGCTAATAGTACCTATCAAGAAAACCTCAAAACCCTGCTCTCCTCCCTTCCCTCTAGCAACGGTAACGGCTATGGCTTTTACAATTCATCCCATGGAAGCAAAAGCTCTGAAGACCAAGTGTATGCAATCGGACTCTGCAGAGGAGATGTTTCGCTGGATGCTTGCCGTAACTGCCTCAATGACTCTACACATGCTCTCCCTGAGCTTTGTCCCAACCGGAAGGAAGCTATTGGTTGGTACGACAATTGTATGTTTCGCTACTCAAACCGCTCCATCTATGGCATCACAGAAACAATGCCTGCTTTCTATTACTGGAACCCAAACAATGTCTCATCGTCAAGCCTGGATGGCTTCAACCAAGAGCTTAGTAAGTTGCTCGACAGCCTAAAAAGTGAAGCCGCAAGTGGTGGTTCTCTTCGTAAGTTTGCAAATGGAAACGCCAGTGCTTCAGGCTTCATAACAATATATGCACTTGTGCAGTGTACGCCGGATTTGTCAGAGCTAGAGTGCAATGATTGCTTAGACAGTTGTTTTGGAGACATCCCAAAATGTTGTGATGGGAAGATGGGTGGGAGAGTTGTTAGACCCAGCTGTAACGTCAGATTTGAAGCCTACCGCTTCTTTGACGCTAGGACCGTGGTACCGCTGCCATCGCCACCGTTGCCATCACCAATACCTCCTCAACCATCAACAAACACTTCCACAGGTATTTGCATTTGTCCTAGTTACTTTTTAATTTGTAATATTTAAGTAACTAATTAATTAAAGAATTAATACATTCTTCGGTACATATATATGTATGTTCTCATATACATGTTTTTCTTCTATGAATTTTTCAGGACCGAAGAGTAATAAACTTCCAACCCGTACTGTCATAGTTATTGTGGTGCCAACATTCATCTTTCTGGCACTAATTATATCCCTCTACGTTTGCTTGAAAATAAGGAAGACAAAGGAAAAACTTGAAATACTCCCAGGTACAGAAACAAATTAATGAACTCTGGTGAACATATATATTACTTAATACACAATAATCTCAATTTAATTATGTTTTACAACTTATAATTGCCAATGATATATCTTATATGAATTTTGTTAAGTTGTTCCTCAGGTGAAGATACAGATGAAATTAGAACTGCCGATTCCTTGCAATTTGACTTTGACACCATCAAAGTTGCAACAAATAACTTTTCTGAAGCAAATAAACTTGGACAAGGCGGGTTTGGTTCCGTTTACAAGGTAATTAATAATATAATCATACATCATGATATTAATGGAAAATAACCAACATATCAATTAATATCCAAATTAACAATAATATGAGTTTAACTTTCATATTTCTTGATATGAAACCCATGTTTCTTTGCGATATATATTTTACAGGGTAGGCTTCTCAATGGAGAAGATATAGCAGTCAAAAGGCTTTCTATAAATTCTGGGCAAGGAGATTTAGAATTTAAAAATGAGGTCTTGTTAGTGGCCAAGCTTCAACACCGGAATTTAGTTAGGCTTCTTGGATTTTGCTTGGAAAGAAACGAAAGACTTCTTGTGTATGAGTTTGTTCCTAACACAAGTCTTGATCACATCATATTTGGTACAACCGTACAACTTCAATTCTGATTTTTTTTTATTTTTTTTTCTACTTCAAATTTATATTATAAATTCTATTTTATGTGACATAACCATTGTAACATAGTCTTGCTTTTGCATTGATATATGTGTAGACCGTATCAAGCGTGAAGAGTTAGATTGGGCTAAACGCTATAAAATCATAGTAGGCATTACTCGAGGGCTCCTTTACCTTCATGAAGATTCTCGCCTTAGAATCATACATCGTGATCTCAAGGCTAGTAATATCTTGATAGATGCAGAAATGAACCCTAAAATATCAGATTTTGGCATGGCAAAATTGTTTGTGCTTGATCAAACTCAAGGCAATACGAGCCGAATTGTTGGGACCTAGTAAGTACTTGACCAGACTACCTGGTTTTATATTACATTTGTGTTATGCTATAACAATAGTTTCCAACATTTCCAGTCATGTTGGTCAATGCTAACCTCTTCTTCGATCTTGTTGATATACGTACGTATAGCGGATATATGGCTCCAGAGTATGCAATGCATGGAAAATATTCTGTTAAGTCCGATGTCTATAGTTTCGGTGTATTAGTTTTGGAGATAGCAAGTGGACAAAAAATTAATTGCTTCCGTCAAGGAGAGAATGTGGAAGATCTTCTACGCTATGTGAGTAAAACTATAATTTTGGTGTCTACAGCAATAGAATGCATAGAAAGCTAGAAGATTAAAATTTAACCATGGTTTTGCAAATTAATTTTTCAAACTATTGCAGGCATGGAAAAGTTGGAGGGAAGGGACGGCTTCAAATCTAGTAGATCCGACATTGAGGACTGGTTCGAGAAATGAAATAATGAGATGCATCCACATAGGGTTGTTATGCGTGCAAGAAAATGTAGCTGAGAGGCCAACCATGGCATCTATTGTCCTCATGCTTAATAGCTACTCTCTGAGTCTCCCAGTACCCTCACAACCAGCATTTTTCATGCACAGTGGTGTTGGATCCAACATGTCTGTGGATCGATCCAAGAGCAACTCAGCCGAAGTGTCGAACAATGAGGCTTCATTAACCGAACTATATCCTCGCTAGCTAGTGCTAGCTTGAAGATGGAACTTCATACATGATTACATGCATGTGAAATTATGATCATAATGTAATTTAGCACCTCGTGGATTCATTTTTTGCTTTACGTACAGTGGTCGTGTCTGGACATATATAGGTGTCGAATATAGCTTGTCACGGGTATAACAGTGCAAGTAAGATGCTGATTCAAATTGATTTTGTAAATCAACTTTAATTTCTTGCTTATTGCAATGAGATTAACGTTTCGAGTTTGACTTGCCAGCCCAAAATAAACGTTGGCGAATATTTTGAACTTTCAACTCACAGAGACTTGTCCGTGATTAATTAATTGGTGGAGGAAAAAAAGATGTGGTTTTGCAGCAAGAGCCAAGAGGGGACCCTTTGATCTCGATTTTCTAGCTTTGCATTTCCGGCCAGTTGTCAACAACTACTCCCGTTTCAATCAATGAAAAGATATTCAATTAGTCCTTCTTCAAATGATCAAATCAATAATACACGCAGTCCCGTCTCGATCATCATTTTAATTCAACCACATTCATTCAATGGTATGGAATTAAATATTGGCAATGCTCATCTATACAAATTAATCGTCCTAATGCTCAGCACATCACATTAGCTACTTTCAAGGCTTGCGTGTAAATTCACTTGGAAAGTGTTTAATTTCATCGTGGGTTTTTTTTTTCTTTTGTCACTCGTAAAAATCATTATTTGATTTACTTCTAAATATATTATTCATCTTGATAATCGAACAATTACTTTGTAGTCTCAAAGTACAACGTGTCTATGATTTCAGTCGATATGAATAAATCTGGTCAAAAATAAAGAAATAAGCAAGCTGGACTAATTAGCAGCAAACCAAAGTCTAGGACTCTAGGTGGACCAATCATATTGTCAAAACCATACCCGTGGTACTATGGGACTATAGAATAATTTTTTTAAATCTTTTATGTTATTTAATTGTAATTAAAGAAATAGACAAATAAATATTTCCGCTAAATACAATGATAATAATTTTTTATATATTTGATCAATTCTTCTTTCCCAGTAATGATTCGAGTGAAAACTGAAAACCTAAACAATGCAAGATGGATCTCCGCGTGTAATCCCCCAAGTTGCAAGGACTCTGGTGATTCAGTGATTTGTATATATAAGAAGGGTACATTTATGTTGTTGTCACCTATACACTAAAGTCAGCCACCAACCTTTTTAAATAGATATCATCCACATGTTCTGTGCAGACTACTGTTGCATAATTCGCTGGTCTTTATTTTGGGGTTGATTGACTCGACGCTATTCTGCACAGAAGCCCAGACGCCTAATTAGCTACATTACAATCAAAGAGAAACACAGGCACTACCGGCGATGGTTTCCTCAAGATTTATATTCATCTTTCCATCTATTACTCTGTTACTCATGATCACTCAAGCCCTTGCTCAGCCAGCACCTTTTCTAAACCGGATCTGTTTAAACGACAAAGGTAACTACACCACTAATAGTACCTATCAAAGAAACCTCAACACCCTTCTCACCTCCCTTCCGACCTCTAACAACAGCAACGGCTACGGCTTCTACAATTCCTCCTACGGCCAAAACCCTAATCGAGTATATGCAATCGGACACTGTAGAGGAGACATCGCCACCGATGATTGCCGTAGTTGCCTCAATGACTCTAGAGTTGGTCTCACAGAGTTTTGTCCCAACCAGAAAGAAGCTATTAGTTGGAAAGACAATTGCATGTTGCGCTACTCAAACCGCTCCATTTTTGGCATTATGGAAACCACGCCTTATTTCATTTTGATCAATACTCAGAACGTATCATCATCTCTTGTAGACGTGTTCTTTCAACAGCTTGAAAAGTTACTCGAAAGCCTGACAAGTCAAGCTGCTTCCGCCGGTCCTCTTCGTAAGTTTGCTATCGGAAACACGAGCACCGGAGCTTTCCAAAATATATATGCACTTACGCAGTGCACGCCAGATTTGTCGGAGCAAGAGTGCAGTGATTGCTTAGGGGGTGCTATTGGACAATTCACGTTATGTTGCTCTGGTAAAATAGGTGGGAGACTTATTAGACCCAGCTGTAATTTTGGGTATGAGATAACAAGGTTCATTGACCCAGCAGATGTGGTACCACTGCCATCACCACCGTTACCATCACCAATATCTCCTCCTCAACCATCAACCAATACTAACCCCACAGGTAATTAAACATGGGAATTTAAAGCAACTTAATTTATCTGTACATGCGGCATTTTTCCTATACAAGTTGTCTTTTAAGATCGATTAATTAAGTTAATTTCTTGGCATGTTTCATTGAATCTTCTTTGTTTGATCTCTTTCTTATTTGGCTCCTTTAGCTTTGTGAATCTTTTTGTCTAGACAAAACTGTCATTAAGATTAGTTTATAAAATAGTAATTATTATTAACACACTTCAAATTGTTATTTACAAGTACATATTTTATTTGTTTTTATTATACCTATTATCCATAATATCCTAAATTTATTATTGCATTAAAGTCTTTGAGCATTGAGCTATTGAAGCTTTTGAAAGTATTATGGACTATTTATAATATAAAGACAAAATAAAAAATGATTAATTACATTTTACCTCCCGAACTATGAGGGTATTTTCAATTTCATACCTAAGTATGAAATTTTGTCATTTAAATACCTCAACTTACTTCCGTTAGATGTTTTCATACCCGGGGTTAAAAATCCCGTTACAAAAATCTGTTAGTTGCTTATGTGGCAGTTAACTGCCAACTTGGCAGTTAATTGATGATGTAGCACTGCCACATGGATAACAATAAAAAAAATTCTTGAAAACTTAAAGAAAAAAAAACTAAAATATGGTTTGATATTTTTTTTTTGCACAGTAAAATTATGATTTGATAGAAAGCAAACAAACACCCATACAATTGGAGAGCGTTTTTGCTCACCTCCCCCAGTTAAGGGTGAGGCTCACCCCCTCCCCCCTCCCTCCACTTGACACGTGTCCAATCTCTTAACCTGGTTAGGACTTTTCATTTAATTTTTATTTTCTTCTTTTATCTTCTTCTTCCTTCTCTTTCTTTTCCTCTCTCTCTCTCTCTCTCTCTCTCTCTCTATTCCAGACCAGCCACATTCTCTCTCTCCCCTCACCTCTGCTCCGCTGCTCTTCTCTCTTCACCCAGAAACCGCCGCTGCAATTTCCGAGCCCACAAACATCAAACCCGCAGCACCGCTCCTCTTCACCACCTCCGGCTTCCCAAGCCCATCTCCTCTGCTTCCTTTATGCCTCCACCATACGCAGCAGTTTGTCCAGCTGTCGTGCCCACAACCCACACAAGTCAATCACTGCTCCTCCGCCGATCCAAATTCACAACCTTCACTGTGCCGCTCCATTCTCCGAAGCCGAGCGGCGAGCCCAGCTCGGAATTGTTGACAACACCCACGGTGTCCCTCTTTCACTCCGGCCCAAGGTCTACGCTTGATGACTTAATTAAATGGGAGATGTCTTGCTTTGCTTTGGGAGTCGGCCAGTCGGGGGAGGGAGGGAGTGTGGCTGGTCTGGGAATACAGACAGAGAGAAAGGAAAAGAAAGAGAAGGAAGAAGAAAATAAAAATTAAATGAAAAGTCCTAACCAAGGTTAAGTGCTTGGACACGTGTCAAGTGGAGGGAGGGGGGGGGGTGAGCCTCACCCTTAACTGGGGGAGGTGAGCAAAAACGCTCTCATACAATTGTTAGAACCTTTTTAACAGAAGTTCACCTCATGTTGCAAGGTTCACGCCCCAGTCCTTATTGGATTGGCAAGAAACATAGAACATCATAGTGGCAGCCCTTTCATTAGCGAAGAAAAAAAACATTTCATCACAAAAGCAAAAACCCCTCTTTCTTTCTATAAATCTCAATTGCAGACAGACTGATTGCCCAAAAAATAAAGAGAGGAGAATGGTCTCTACACTGTGTGCGCGACTTCGAGAGAGTGTGAGTGATAGACCGATAGAGAGAGAGAGAGAGAGAGAGAGAGATGAAAGTAGCAGCAACGAAGACAAAAGAAGAGAAAATTTTGAGTGAATTAAAAATAAAAAAAATTGCTGTAATTTTTTATCCATGTGGCAGTGCCACATCATCAGTTAACTGCCAACTCAGCAGTTAACTGACACATAAGCAACTAACAAATTTTTGTAACGGGATTTTTAACCTCGGGTATGAAAACGTCTAACGGAAGTAAGTTGAGATATTTAAATGACAAAATTTCATACTTGGGTAGTTGAGTATGAAATTGAAAATGCCCCCATAGTTCAGGGAGTAAAATATAATTAATCCAACAAAAAATGTGTTAATAACAATTTATGTTGTGTTAATTTATTACTTTTACTTCTAATGCTAACTACAATTCTACAAATGTTGCTGGTTCTCAAATTTTATTTATGCGACAGCGGGATATATATATATATAGTAGATTGATCAGACAAAATTTCTGAATTGCAGGATCGAAGGGTAACAAATCTCGGACAGTCATCATTGTTGTTGTGTCAATTGGTGTTTCGCTGACGGTACTAATTATATCCATTTGCATTTGTTTAAGAGTAAGGAAAACAGAGAAAGAGATAGAAAGAAAGTTAGTTCCAGGTAATTATGAAACAAAATAAACTCTACAGAACATTGATATTCCGTATGTTTTTGCTCCATTATTAATTAGCTTTAGGCCTTCAATCATGATCAGGTCTACTTATGTTACAACTCCTTGCTTATAAATAGTGAACTTATACAAATTTTCTTGAATTGTTCCTCAGGTGAAGATGTTGACGAAATTCAGAGTTCAGAAGCCTTGCAATTTGACTTTGACACCATTAGAGATGCCACAGATAACTTTTCAGAAGCAAATAAACTTGGAGAAGGGGGATTTGGTTCTGTTTACAAGGTAATAATATTCATACATCGCAATATGAATCTAACCAACTATATCAATTATGTGCAAATTAAAGCAAACAATAAGTCCGACTTTATCAACCATATCAATTATGTGTTTTATTTGTCTATTTTCTTGTGATATTTTTAGGGTCAACTTCCCAATGGAGAAGTTATAGCGGTGAAAAGACTTTCTATGAATTCTGGACAAGGAAATATAGAATTTAAAAATGAGGTCTTATTAGTGGCCAAGCTTCAACATCGAAATTTAGCTAGGCTTCTAGGTTTCTGCTTCGAAGGAAATGAAAAGGTTCTTGTTTATGAGTTTGTCCCTAACAAAAGTCTCGATCATATCATATTTGGTACGACAGAACTCTACTCTTATTTTTTTTCGGTTACAATTGTAGTTCAAATTTTTTTAACCTTTAGTAGTTTGTGTGCCATGCAACAAACAATATTACATATAACCTAATCTTATTTTATGCAAAAATATGTAGACCCAATTAAGCGGGCACAATTGGATTGGGATAGGCGCTACAAAATTATAGTGGGAATTACTCGAGGGCTCCTTTACCTTCATGAAGATTCTCGACTTCGAATTATTCATCGTGATCTCAAAGTTAGTAACATCTTGATAGATGCAGAATTGAATCCTAAAATTGCAGATTTTGGCATGGCAAGATTGTTTGTGCCTGATCAAACTCAAGGCAATACAAGTCGAATTGTCGGGACCTAGTAAGTACTAAATCAGCTGGTTATAGGACTTTTATAGAGGTGCATATATGCATGTACGTTATGCATGGTATATCAATAATTAATATCCAAAACTGATGTGCATATGTTTGTTAACATGCAGCGGGTATATGGCTCCAGAATATGCAATGCATGGACAATTTTCTGTCAAATCTGATGTCTACAGTTTCGGCGTGTTAGTTTTGGAGATAATAACTGGACAAAAGAATAATTGTTTTCGTCATGGAGAGAATGTAGAGGATCTTCTAAGCTATGTAAGTAAATAATACATATTAAATAACTTATATCAATATGTAACAAATTACAAGAAGGAAAATTTTCTGATTATATATATATATATATATATATATATATATATATATATATATGTGTTTGCAGGCATGGAAAAGTTGGAATGAAGGGACAGCTCTAAATCTAATAGATCCCACATTGAAGAATGGCTCGAGATCTGAAATAATGAGATGCATCCACATTGGATTGTTATGTGTACAAGAAAATATAGTTGATAGGCCAACCATGACTTCCATTAGTGTCATGCTGAATAGCTACTCTCTCGCTCTCGCAGTACCCTCACCACCCAACTTTTTTATGAGCAGCAGGACTGATCCATTGGCAAAGGTGATTGATGAGTCAGATCAATTAAAAAGCAGCAGCTCCTTGATCAATTGTTCAGTCAATCAGGTCGACATAACTGAAATACAACCTCGCTAGCTAGTGTGCGGGGGCTGAATATTTTCCTGCTCTTGTTTGTATTTTATATATATAGTTTCAATATATAGAATGAACAATACACTGCCAATATAATTTGTTAAGTTCCAGAGTCCAAAATGACAGTCTATATTTATTTTTCTCATCTTGGGGAAGAGAATCGACCTTCATACCATATTCAACATTACCACTAGATCAATAGCAACTTGGCGACTGGAACACTACGGATCTTTGATTTGTACATTTTTGAGCCATCAATGAACTTGTAATATCGTAGCCCTTATATGTGGTTATATGCTATATGACTAAATTATAAAAAATTATAAAAAAGGCAGTTTTTCAATAGGCATACACACTTTTTTTTTTCGTTCCTATCATTTGTTAATTATGTCACAAGATAATTAAATACTAAAATGATCTACTTATCACTTACTATTGCCTATCCATATTGCTTATATATTCCACTTCTTCGCCAGGTTGAGAAGCATGAAGATTTCGTCCCAGGCGACCTCTTGATCTTTCCCTCACTTTCAGGAGTTTGGTTCTTTCTGCACAGTTTCGTTACCTTAGCAAAAATACCTTCGTTATTGTTTCTTTGAGGCTTGTTGTTTTCTCTATCTCTGGGTTTAAGTAATGAACTCAAAGAAAGCCCCTAAAAACGCTTAAAAATCCCAACCTTTTATATTGTTTAGGCACAACTTCTAGCTTCTCCAACTTTTCTAGTTCTGCACTTCATAATGCACTAGTCTCATACCCGTGCGATGCACGTGTTATTTATGAAGGAGAGAAAAAAAATATGAAAATCTTCATTCACCTACTTCTTCCTTTTTTTTTCTTTTTATATTTATGTTTTTTTGTTTTTTACCATAATAACCCTTTTAAATTATTATCATGAGATTTTTTTTTATTCTGAAGGGTATTTGTGGCACTAAAAAACTTGGTAAAGCCTTTGACACCAAAGTCTTATGCCTCCATTTATAGTAGTGGAGATAGCAAGGAGTCGGTACTTAAGAATAAAAACCCTATTGCATACATGCAAGAAATTAATCTACTCAGAGACGTACCAAAAAAAAAATTCATCTAGTGAGACCAAAGCTATCTATCAATGATCCAACGTGGTTGTTACAGTAGTTTGGCACAACAGTTATCCCAAAAGAGATTTTGGGTTCGACTCTCCTATAATATGTGTGTGTGTAAACTGACTCCCATAATAAAAAAATAAAAAAACACACTATCTATCAATGATTTGGATCGTGCAATAGCACTAAAACAAGATATAAATTAAATGATGTGTGGGGGTTATACGTTCAGTTATGTTTTCATTGTTAAAAATAAACAAGGTTTACAAATATTTAGAAAACTTATGGTGAATATATATATAGTGTCACCCATTAAAATCACATTTGGCAAATGAGTGGGGGCAGCTAAATTTGTTATTCAAACATCATAAATGGTAGGGTTAAAACTAGCACACAATTTAATCCTTGCAAATATAAAGATTTGTCACGTAGTAGTATGGATAAACAAAGGTCTCCCGCAGAGAATTAAGTCTAATTACTAAACTATAATAACTAAAACAATAATATAAAGATGAGGGGTTTTTGGTTTTTATCTAAACTAACAAACAAGTAAAGGAAATCTAATTTGCTGGAAATTAATCCAAGATGATGAAGAAATTGGATGAGAGAAAATCAATGGGGACAATGTAACCAAGGACATGTTATTCACCACAAGACAATATTTCATTCATGATAAGCCAATCTATCCTTCTTAGCAATCAAATGTCATTACTCAAGTTAAGCCGATGATGTGTCAAACTTAACCTATTAATCTCTCACACTTGGTATGTTAGATGCATGATATTTACTATCTAACTTAGCCTCTAATAAGCAACGTAGGATGATGTTTCCGAACGGTTAAACAAATTAAAAGTCATTAAGTACGAAGAGATTCTGAGTACTGCTAGGTAACTTCGATACTGATGTTGTTCTAATTACCTAGATATTGATTCATATGAATATGCCAATTATTCATGTGCTACTCTAGAACATGTTATGATAAGGATGATCATGAACACATTCATAGCAATAAAACCCTAGCATGCTTACTATGTTGTGCACCACAATAAACATACAAAAGATTTAGGACTAAATTCGTGTTAATACCCTGAACTTTAGAGGTCTAATCAGTTCAGTCCTTGCACTTCTAATTTCATCAAAACGGTCCCTGAACTTTCAATTCTCATCCAATTAGTCCCTCCGTCAAAGTTCCGTCCAATTGGGACGTTAAATGCTGATGTGACACACCCAAAAAAAATATGAAATGTCCATTATGCCCCTGCCTTCTGTTTAGTTTTTTTTTTTCAATTATTTTTTTCTGCAGTCTTTTTTTTTTCTTCTTCTCTCTCTCACTGACCCCTCTCTCTCTCTCCCCGACCCCTCTCCTCTTCCTCTCATCTCTAATCTCTCTCTCCCTCATCTTGTAATCACAAAGCCATCACCTGCATCAACAACAACAATAACCAAAATCACAAGTTCACCTCTAGGCATCACCGCCGTGCCGGCAACAACCAACAAGAACCATCATCAGAAGCAATTTCCAATCAAGCAATTCAATCAATAACATCTGATCCGACGTCCCTATATCGACCCTCGGGTCTCTCGGACTACCACTTCTCAATTTCACAACCACTGTAGTCATCAACGACAATCACACCACCACCATCGAATTGAAGCAGCCGTACTTAACTAAGGGCACCCAAGTCTTTAATTACCTAGCTGCGCATCACTGGCCCAGCAGCTCCACCATCACCGCCGTTGTGTTTCTTGTCTGAACACCCGCGTCGCTCTCTCTCGTGCTCACAGCCGCGTTGCCCAACCCCTTACTTCGCTCTCTGCCGTGCTCACAGCCGCGTCGCCTCCGCCCTTACCAACTCATCCTTTGTCTCGGCTTCGCCAACCGCGCCGTCGACTCCTCTTTGGCCGCTAACACCGTCATGTCCCTTTTTCTTGGATTGCTGCGGAGGACACACCTGCTCTCTCGCCAAACGCTCTCTGCTACGGGATGGCTAGGCTCGGTGCAGCCGCTGTGCCGTGGGATGAGACGGTGTCGGGGCTTGGTTTTGGGGATTATTGGTAGATCTACGGCGGCGGGAGACAGAGAGATCAGAGATGAGAGAAAGAGGAGAAGGGTCGGGGAGAGAGAGAGAGATCAGAAATGAGAGAGAGATGTGAAGGGTCGGGGAGAGAGAAGAAGAAAAAAAAAATTGAAAAAAAAAAACTAATTAAACAGAAGGTAGGGGCATAATGGACATTTCATATTTTTTTTTGATGTGCCACATCAGCATTTAACGTCCCAATTGGACGGAACTTTGACGGAGGGACTAATTGGATGAGAATTGAAAGTTCAGGGACCGTTTTGATGAAATTAGAAGTGCAAGGACTGAACTGATTAGATTCCTAAAGTTCAAGGTATTAACACGAATTTAGTCCAAATATTTATCAATGAAAAACCAATGAACCAACAAACACACAATTGTCTAAGAAGTCTTTGATTAAACCAATATCATAAAATCCACATGTCTAGGGCTAGAAGCAGCCCCTAGTTACTAAGAAAACTAGCCACACATAGTCGTGGTAGCAATCACAAAGTTCATATGAAAAATACTAAGAAACCAAAAGATGGAATAGAATCACAACGATCTTCACGGCTCCCCGCTTACTTCAATGTCTCTCTATCTCTAAATGTCAAGATCTCCTTTTCCCGGCTGCTCAAGAAATGTTTAAATACCCCGAGTTAAGGTTTAAAACGTTCATGGCCCAATAAGAGTCGAAGCCCACAAGGAATAACACAAATCCTAAATGAATTAGGATTCTTGGTGTCGCGCGCAGATTGACCTTTGCTCACTTAATCAGCCACAACTTCTTCTAGAAAACTCTGAATCACAAACTGTCAGAAGCTACGGAAAATAGACACCTTGGGCTTTCTATCCATATATTTCACATCTTCTAGTTCATTCTGAGCTGCTCCCAGTTCTCAATCGAAGTAGGATGATATGCACAGGCAGATTCACCAGTTTAGCTTTTAATCTCCACTTTTTGCTTCTTTTAATCCTCAATGCTCCAAGAGTCCTATAAAACATAAAACGACACAACTAACTCGAATAAAGATGGAATGTGAGAGAATTAATACGGAATTAAATGCAGCGGAACATAGAAATATGCTCCTATCAATAAATTAACTCCATGACCAAATTTATTAGCTCAATAAATTTGTTAGTTAGTTTTAATATATTGTTTATGTGGTAATTGTACATTCGTATAGAGTTTGCCTTGACTAGCTAATTGTGCGATTTGTGCCAAGATCATTAGTAATTACCTTGGCGCTCCAAATGCTCAGATGTCTTACTATGAGACATTAAGGAATTTCGAGAAGGAGATTCATCATAATCCGCAGGGAATTGCATCAGTTCTCTCAATGTTGTCGTTCGAGTAGTCTTTTGTGCAGAACCACCACAACTTGATTTAGCTAACATATGATTGTTGCACTCTTCACAATATTTCTCACTCTTACTAACTCCGACGTCCAAACATGTAGAGTCTTTTTGTTGCAAGTTCCACATCAAGGATTCTTCTTTTCCATCTTTTTTAACTTCATGAATATCAGAGGTAGAACTTTGCATCTCTCCTTTTCTCCATCTTCATCTAACTCTTTTTCTTCTGTTTTATGCGTTTCATGCATGGTAATCAGCTGCATGTTGACGGCTATGTTCTTCATCATGCTCAACTCCTACTTGTAGACATCATAGGTTTGAATCTAATTGGCTCATGGTAGGGATAAAAAAAAAAAAGAGGCTTGCATGTGACTTTACTTGCAAAGTGTTTAATTACATGATTACATTGTGTCTGTTTTTATTTATTTTATTTTTAGGTTTTTACCGTTCAACCAAGGATAATTGAGTAATTATATATTTTGTAGTTCTATAATATGATGTGTCCTTGGTCACACCCAAAATGAGAAATAAATTTGGCTAAAGAAACATGCGCTAGACTATAAGCAGCAAATCAGACCAATAATATGTTGGGACCACATATGCGTGGTACTCTGAAATTATATAATAATGTTTTAAAAAATTTATGTTATTTAAACGTAAAAAATTATTCCTTGAACGGACCGTAATTTTGCACGTACATGGTGAGATACACATGCTGCAATCTCAGCCGTTGAATGCGAGGTCAGACATCTAAGCCGTTTGTTCAGCGTAACCTTGTATTGACAGTCAACGTCCTCTGTTCATCCCCTTATGACCCCTAAACAATCCAACTTCCACTATACCGATTCAAATCACAAAGAGGGGGCTCTCTCTGTTGAAGGAGAATCTCTCTTTTTTGCATTTGATTTTGGTTGTCATAGATCAAATTTGTTTGTAGATCTTAGATCTGATATCAGATTTGTCTCATGGTGATTTTCAAACCTTTTTCTTCCTTTGTTCCTCAAGATCCTTAAGCCATGAACAAAGCCCCTTCTTCTTGTCCATCTTGCCCTGCCATGAAAGATTTGTACCCATGGATGCTCCTGCCTGAGGTCTCGCCTAAATCAATTGTTCCTCTTCACAAGGAGGTCGGGCTTGGTGTGAGAGAGAGAGCCTCCTTCAACAGATGAACAG
The DNA here is from genome assembly GCA_029955375.1 of Rubus parviflorus. NCBI lineage: Eukaryota > Viridiplantae > Streptophyta > Magnoliopsida > Rosales > Rosaceae > Rubus > Rubus parviflorus. The sequence goes on from JARGGL010000003.1 coordinate 1,377,774, forward strand.
AGAGAGCCTGTGTTGAAGTTAACTAACGGAGCTAGTGTTTTTAATGGATACGTGATAAACACGTTGTACGTGCACCGACACGGTCCGTGTAGAGAATCCGCTCTGAACACTGATTGGCTAATGACTAATAAAGAATTAATATAAACATAAAAAATTAATTTTTTGACCAATGAATGAGACCCGTCACCTATGTAGCATGGAAACGGGGAACCGGCAGGCTAATGACTAATAAAGAATTAATATAAACATAAAAAATTAATTTTTTGACCAATGAATGAGACCCGTCACCTATGTAGCATGGAAACGTGAAACACTGCCGGTTCCCCGTTTCTCCCTGTACCGAAAACGGAAACGCAGCGGAAACGGTCGGAAACGCGTTTCCGGTTGTTGACTTTTTGGGCGGAAACGGTTGGCCGCCGAAACGTGAGTTTCCAAGATTGGAAACGTGAGTTTCCGGAAGGGAAACACGGCACGATTTGCAAATGAAAAGAAGAGAGAAATCAGAGGAAGAGGAGAGAGAGAGAGAGAGAGAGAGAGAGAGAGAGAGAGAGAGAGAGAGAGAGAGAGAGAGAGAGAGAGAGTGTGAGCTGGGCACGACAATTTGGAGCGGTGTGCTTGTGATTGGGTGTGATAACAAAGCTAGAGAGAGCAGAAGAGAAGAGAGAATTGGCTATGGGCTGTGGCAGAGATTCAGAGAAGAGAAAGGAGAAGTAGAGAGAGCACAGGCTAGTCAGAAAAAAAAAAAAAAAAAAAGAGAAAGAAAGAGAGAGAAGGGAGGAAGAAGATCGAAGAGAGAAGGAGGAGGAATAGAAAAAGTCAAAAAGGCACGGGTTGGATATGAACAATATATATATATATATATATATATATATCATAGTGGAGGCTATTTTATTGGATAAGAACATTTTTGTTTGGAAAATTGCTTATTTACTCTGAAATTTTTTTAATTGAACAATTGTTATGAATTTATATTGTTTAATATTTTATTGTTAATTATGTATATATAATTACATATTAATTATTTTATTCGCGTTTCCTTACCTTGTTTCCAATTAAAATTTTTAAGATTTGTCGTTTCCACGTTTCCACGTTTCCCCCCGTACCCCGTACCGTTTCCGTTTCCGTGCTTCATAGCCCGTCACACATGTGACGGGCTCATAGAAATTTTTTTCCCGAAAGTCCTTGCATGGTACTTGTCGATCTTCAAAGAAAGGGTTTACTTTAAAAAGCACGTCTCTTATGTGTGACGGGCTCATAGAAATTTTTTTCCCGAAAGTCCTTGCATGGTACTTGTCGATCTTCAAAGAAAGGGTTTACTTTAAAAAGCACGTCTCTTACTTCCATTAACCTTTGGAGTTTGTGATGCACTGTCCTCTTGCTTTTAGTCTCATTTATTTTTTTCACTTATTTTAATTTATGCTACACCAAGAAGATACCTTTATTAAGAGATTGGAGGCATCTTTGGGGAAAAGCAATTATGACTACGCCGGAGACCTCGAAGTTGACGCGATGCAAATGGCCGTATGTACGTACATTTAATTATCTTCCATGAGAAACCTAGCTGGTCAAATATATTACGGAGCTTCCCTGTGCTTTATCTGTTATCAGAGATGTAAAAGATATATAGAATTGCCGGGTTGCTAACTAATTCATTAAGTATTAGTGCATGTGCAGTGAGACTTCTTTAGCCTGATTTAAGCTAATATATAGGCTCAAATTACTAAATGAGAGCTGCAATGAGAATATTTTAAGTTAGACTAAACATAGACTAGCCTCAATAAAACTATAAACTAAACAAAGTTATAAACCAGCTTAAACATAGAGTCCAACGAATGACATCAGCCATATGCAGTTGCTAGATAAAGCAACCGGTGCAAGAACGTTTATTGCCAACTAATTAAGCATTTTTTTTTTGGACTGAATAACTAATTAAGCATTAGTTCTTATATATAATCACCCCGGCCAACTCAGATACCAAAGGGAAAGTGCGAAACACCAACACATGCACTGCCAAGCCGCCTATGGTTTCCTCAAGATTTCTTTTGATGTTCCTCTCTTTCATTCTGTTTGTCATGATTATCATGATCCCTCAGACTCTTGCTCAGTCTATACACCCTTATTTTCTTAACAATTCCTGCATAAATGACAAAGGCAACTACTCTGCTAATGGTACCTTTCAAGAAAACCTCAAAACCCTTCTTTCCTCCCTTCCCTCTAGCAACGGTAACGGCTATGGCTTTTACAATTCATCCCATGAAAGCGAAAGCTCTGAAAACCAAGTTTATGCAATCGGACTCTGCAGAGGAGATGTTCCGCTGGATGATTGCCGTAGCTGCCTCAATGACTCTACACATGCTCTCCTTGAGATTTGTCCCAACCAGAAGGAAGCTATTGGTTGGAACGACAATTGTATGTTTCGCTACTCAAACCGCTCCATTTATGGCATCACAGAAACTCAGCCTGTGTTCTATATATGGAACACAAAATACGTCTCATCGTCAAGTCTCGATGGCTTCAACCAAGAGCTTAGGAAGTTGCTCGAAAGCTTACAAAGTGAAGCCGCAAGTGGTGGTTCTCTTCGAAAGTTTGCAATCGGAAACACCAGTAGTGCTCCAGGTGGCTTCGTAAAAATATATGCACTTGTGCAGTGTACGCCGGATTTGTCCGAGCTAGAGTGCAATGATTGCTTAGACAGTTGTTTTGGAGACATCCCAAAATGTTGTGATGGGAAGATGGGTGGGAGAGTTGTTGGACCCAGCTGTAACGTCAGATTTGAAGCCTACCGCTTCTTTGACGTCGCTAGGACCGTGGTACCGCTACCATCGCCACCATTGCCATCACCAATATCTCCTCAACCATCAACAAACACTTCCACAGGTATTTGCAATTGTCCGAGTTACTTTTTAATTTGAAATATTTAAGTAACTAATTAATTAAAGAATTAATACATTCTTCGATCGGTACATATATGTATGTTCTCATATACATGTTTTTCTTCTACGAATTTTTCAGTACCGAAGAGTAATAAATCTCCAACTCGAACTGTCGTCATTATTGTGGTGCCAATAGTTATCTCTCTGGCACTAATTATATCCCTCTACGTTTGCTTGAAAGTAAGGAAGACAGAGGAAAAACTTGAAATACTCCCAGGTACAGAAACAAATGAACTCTGGTGAACATATATATTACTCAATACACAATAATCTCAATTTAATTATGTTTTACAACTTATAATTGCCAATGATATATCTTATATGAATTTTGTTAAGTTGTTCCTCAGGTGAAGATACAGATGAAATTAGAACTGCCGGTTCCTTGCAATTTGACTTTGACACCATCAAAGTTGCAACAAATAACTTTTCTGAAGCAAATAAACTTGGACAAGGCGGGTTTGGTTCTGTTTACAAGGTAATTAATAATATAATCATACATCATGATATTAATGGAAAATAACCAACAATATCAATGAATATCCAAATTAACAATAATATGAGTTTAACTTTCATATTTCTTGATATGAAACCCATTTTTCTTTGCGATATATATATATATATATATTTTACAGGGTAGGCTTCTCAATGGAGAAGATATAGCAGTAAAAAGGCTTTCTATAAATTCTGGGCAAGGAGATTTAGAATTTAAAAATGAAGTTTTGTTAGTGGTCAAGCTTCAACACCGGAATTTAGTTAGGCTTCTTGGATTTTGCTTGGAAAGAAACGAAAGACTTCTTGTGTATGAGTTTGTTCCTAACACAAGTCTTGATCACATCATATTTGGTACAGCTTCAATTCTGATTTTTTTAAATTTTTTTTTACTTCAAATTTATATTATAAATTCTATTTTATGTGACATAACCATTGTAACACAGTCTTGCTTTTGCATTGATATATATGTAGACCGTATCAAGCGTGAAGAGTTAGATTGGGCTAAACGCTATAAAATCATAGTAGGCATTACTCGAGGGCTCCTTTATCTTCATGAAGATTCTCGCCTTAGAATCATACATCGTGATCTCAAAGCTAGTAACATCTTGATAGATGCAGAAATGAACCCTAAAATATCCGATTTTGGCATGGCAAAATTGTTCGTGCTTGATCAAACTCAAGGCAATACGAACCGAATTGTTGGGACCTAGTAAGTACTTGACCAGGCTACCTGGTTTTATATTACATTTGTGTTATACTATAACAATTGTTTCCAACATTTCCAACCATGTTGGTCAATGCTAACCTCTTCTTCGATCTTGTTGATATACGTACGTACAGTGGATATATGGCTCCAGAGTATGCAATGCATGGACAATTTTCTGTTAAGTCCGATGTCTATAGTTTTGGTGTATTAGTTTTAGAGATAGTAAGTGGACAAAAAAAGAATTGCTTCCATCAAGGAGAGAATGTGGAAGATCTTCTAAGCTATGTGAGTAAAACTATAATTTTGGTGTCTACCGCAATAGAATGCATAGAAAGATAGAAGATTAAAATTTAACCATGGTACGTTCTGCAAATTTTCAAACTATTGCAGGCATGGAAAAGTTGGAGGGAAGGGACGACTTCAAATCTAGTAGATCCGACATTGAGGACTGGTTCGAGAAATGAAATAATGAGATGCATCCACATAGGGTTGTTATGCGTGCAAGAAAATGTAGCTGAGAGGCCAACCATGGCATCTATTGTCCTCATGCTTAATAGCTACTCTCTGAGTCTCCCAGTACCCTCACAACCAGCATTTTTCATGCACAGTAGTGTTGGATCCAACATGTCTGTGGATCGATCCAAAAGCAACTCAGCCGAAGTATCGAACAATAAGGCTTCATTCACCGAACTATATCCTCGCTAGCTAGTGCTAGCTTGAAGATGAAACTTCATACATGATTACATGCATGTGAAATTATGATCATAATGTAATTTAGCACCTCGTGGATTCATTTTTTGCTTTATGTACAGTGGTCGTGTCTGGACATAGGTGTCGAATAAAGCTCGTCACAGGTATAACAGTGCAAGTAAGATGCTGATTCAAATTGATTTTGTAAATCAACTTTAATTTCTTGCCTATTGCAATGAGATTAACGTTTCGAGTTTGACTTTCCAGCCCAAAATAAACGTTGGCGAATATTTTGAACTTTCAACTCATAGAGACTTGTCCGTGATTAATTAATTGGTGGAGGAAAAAAAGATGTGGTTTTGCAGCAAGAGCCAAGAGGGGACCCTTTGATCTCGATTTTCTAGCTTTGCATTTCCGGCCAGTTGTCAACAACTACTCCCGTTTCAATCAATGAAAAGATATTCAATTAGTCCTTCTTCAAAAGATATTCAATTAGTCCTTCTACAAATGATCAAATCAATAATACACGCAGTCCCGTCTCGATCATCATTTTAATTCAACCACATTCAGTCAATGGTATGGAATTAAATATTGGCAATGCTCATCTATACAAATTAATCGTCCTAATGCTCAGCACATCACATTAGCTACTTCCAAGGCTTGCATGTGAATTCACTTGGAAAGTGTTTAATTTCATCGTGGGTTTTTTTTTTCTTTTTTCACTCGTAAAAATCATTATTTGATTTACTTCTAAATATATCATTCATCATGATAATCGAACAATTACTTTGTAGTCTCAAAGTACAACGTGTATGTGATCTCAATCGATATAATGAATAAATCTAGCCAAAAATAAAGAAATAAGCAAGCTGGACTAATTAGCAGCAAACCAAAGTCTAGGACTCTAGGTGGACCAATCATATTGTCAAAACTATACCTGTGGTACTACGGGACTATATAATAATTTTTTTTAATCTTTTATGTTATTTAATTGTAATTAAAGAAATAGACAAATAAATATTTCCGCTAAATACAATGATAATGATTTTTTATATATTTGATCAATTCTTCTTTCCCAGTAATGATTCGAGTGAAAACTGAAAACCTAAACAACGCAAGATGGATCTCCGCGTGTAATCCCCCAAGTTGCGGGACTCTGGTGATTCAGTGATTTGTATATATAAGAAGGGTACATTTATGTTAGGGTTTTTATCACAAATGGTACCTGAACTTTACGTGAATTATATACATGGTACCTAAACTTCACTTTTGATCACAACTAGTACCCGAACTTTTCGTTTTCATCTTAAATGGTACCTAAACTTTTCGTTTTCATCCTAAATGGTACCTACAGTCAATTTTCAGTAAAAAAAAAAAAAAATTGAAAAAAAAAAAAAAACTCTCTCTCTCCAGCCGGAACTCTCTCTCTCCCGCCGGAACTCTCTCTCCTCTCCATCGGCGCCGCCGTCAACCATCTCCAATGACCACAAAGTTTATATCAACATGTAGATAACAATCCAAAGATGAAATTATGTAACTACATCAAGGTGAGATTCAAAGTAGATAGAGAGATATTGATGCCGGAAGTTCCAAAAATCGAAAAGTCGACGACCTCAATCCTCCACGTACGGCGGTCAACGTTGAAAATTGAGGGTACCACGAGGTTGCTGGGATGGAGGGCTTCAAAGCCCAATAGGTTTGGAGGATCGGAAGTGGCCGGAGGTGGTGGCGCCTTATGGTGCAGAGGGAGAGGAGAGAGATTACGGGTGGGGGGGGGAGAGGGAGGGAGAGAGAGAGAGAAAGAGAGAAAAAAAAAAAAAAAAAAACTAAATTTTTTTGTTTTTTTTTTCTTTTCAATTTTTGACCGTAGGATGAATTTGTTTTAATTTTTTAACGGTAGATTTGACGATAGGTACCATTTGTGATCAAAACGAAAAGTTCAGGTACCATTTGTGATCAAAAGTGAAGTTCAGGTACTATGTATATAATTGAGGTAAAGTTCAGGTATCATTTGTGATAAAAACCCTTTATGTTATGGTCACCAATACACTAAAGTCAGCCACCAACCTTATTAAATAGATATCATCCACATGTTCTGTGCAGACTACTGTTGCATAATTCGCTGGTCTTTATTTTGGGGTTGATTGACTCGACGCTATTCTGCACAGAAGCCCAGACGCCTAATTAGCTACATTACAATCAAAGAGAAACACAGGCACTGCCTGTAAGACTTATTTGGACTGTCATACAATATGGAATTCCATTGGTCACAATTTAAGGTTACTTAAGGAACAAGAATTAAAAATTACATTATACATTGCAATCCGGATTATCTACAATAAGGATTTGTGATTATAATCATTGTAGGATATGGAAACCTGTTCTATGTGAACTACATTAGTTTACTATGACATGAAGTTAAGTATGGTTTGCAGAAGGAGTTGGATTAATGATTAATAAGGAATCCTCTTATGGGAAGGATTAGAGATCATTAACTCCTATATAAGACCAAGTCTCTGTTCTCACAATTAATCAAGCAATATTGTCTAGCCCCATTATAGACTGCATAAGGGATTGGAGAGAACAGAAGACTTGTGTTCTAAGCTTGAGAATGGCTTCATCGACATCATCAGGTTAGTAACCTTGTTACTATGATTATTGAGTTTGTGTTTCTAGTATGTGTATGATTATATGTTTATGTATTTAATGTTTACATTTGGTATCAGAGCACTCATATGCATCTAGAAATCTAACTTTAAATATTGGATCATGCATTAATAATTTGATTTTGAAAAACCTATAAATAAATATAAAAAAAAAAAAAAAAGGGAAAGAGAACCATATTGTTCAGGGCTGTCCGTTAAAGGTTAGGAGCCCACTAAAGCCCATAATCTGTTAAAATAATAATAAAAAAAAATAACGGGCAATATCTATTTTTCTTTTCTTTCCCGTTGAAGAACAAAACGTATTTCTGGGTTTTTCTTAAAATCAACCAAACTCTTCTGATTTCTTGAGTCTATGATCTGGTTGATGCATGATGATTGTTTTGGATGAATATATGTCGATTCAAACTAATATGCAGGAGCAATTTTGCTTAAGGTACACAAATCATGAACTCTCAATCTCTATGCTAAATTTTACGATTCTGGGATGGTAATTGATTTTATAATTGATGGATTTGTGGAAGCATATTGTTTGATGTCGTTTTGGTTTGATTGAATTCGTTGTTTATTTCCGCTGAAAATTTCTTTGATTAAACATCAGTTCTTCTCTTAATTTTGTTCATACAGACAAATTTTTTCCGCTGCAAATTTGATTAAACTAAAGTTATTTGTCTGGATGAACAAACATCATCAGGAACCTCAATCTAGTTTTAGGAATTTTGATAATGTTTCTCACCATAGTGGTTATATTGTTAAAATTTCTAATTCAAGGTTTTCAGATTGAGATTGCAATTCTATACTAAGCTATTGAATGTTCTTCCATAGAAGGTTTAAAATTTCATTAGTAAGGCATAGAATTGGCACATTACAGAGACATTAAAACACATAGGGTCAGGGTATTTTTCCTTTAGCCATAGCAAGGAGATATTCATAAAAATTAGTGTTTTAAGACTTCTGGTTGTGTGATAAAGAAACTAAAGGCTTATTGTATTTCTTGCTCATATGTGTTGTACAATAAGCAAATTGCAGAATGAGGTTATTGTTTTACAGATTATAATTGTATTGCTTGATAAAGAATGTTCATGCATATTTTCTGCATATGTATGCGTTTGATATATTGAATGAGTGCTTATTATGGTTTTGTTTGTTTTTTACATCATCAGTTATGAGTCAAATGACAAGGATTGAAACCCTTACCGGTAGCAATTTTAAGAGGTGGAAAGAAGATGTAGAGATAGCTTTAGGTCTCATGGATATTGATTTACCTCTTAGGAATCCTGAACCACCCGTTATCACTGCCACAAGTACCAGATTAGAAAAGGACAAGGCTGAGAAGTGGGAGAGTAATAATAGGATGTGTTTAAAAATTATGCAGAGAGCAATGACTGAGACAGTTAGAGGAGGGATTCCTATTTGTGATAGTGCTGCAGAGTTTCTTAAAGCCATAGAAGAAAAATTTAAGGAAAGTGACAAAGCTGAAACAACAAACCTAATGAACTCTCTGTCAAACATGAAATATGATGGGACTGGAAGTGTTAGGGAGCATTGTCTGAAGATGATAGACATAGCAAACAAGCTGAAAGTTTTAGAAGTTCCTGTAGCTGATGCATGGTTAGTATACCTAGCACTTAACTCTCTGCCTCCTCAATTTAGTCAGCTAGTAACCACCTACAATACTCAGAGAAATAAATGGACTATAAATGAACTCATATCCGTTTGTGTGCAAGAAGAGAATAGAATAAAGAAGGAGAAAGACAAGGTTGCTGCTACTGTGAACTTGGTATCAAAGGAGCAGTCGAAAAATTACAATGTTAAGAAGTCCACACACACATTTAAACCTTTCCATAAGGGTTCATCTTCTTCTGGAGGATCTCACTTCCCTAGAGTTAACGAAAATCCAACTGTTTTTCAGTGCTTTTTCTGTGATAAAGTCGGCCACTTGAAGAGAAATTGTCATAAGTATAGAGCTTGGTTAGCCAAGAAAGGGATTCACAAAAAGGAGAACACCGAATAAGGAATAAAAATTTTTACTCGTAGACAATGGAATGAAGGTTGCAGTAGAAGCCATAGGAGTTGTTAGACTTTTGATATTGGTTTTTGTTAGAATTACATAATATTTTCTATGTACCTTCCATGAGAAGGAGTTTGATTTCTTGTTCCCAACTTGTTTAGAATGATTTTAGTTTTATTAATAAAATGGAGTGAAGTTTGTGTTATGATAATGCTTCTATTGGCAAAGCTTTTTCGATTTAATGGTTTGTGGCAATTGACAACCATTTGTCTATTCTGGATAAATATTGATGATTTGGCAACAATCTTGGCAGTATTGTATGTATGATAGATTTTATTTAATGAGGTGAATGTAATGTCGGCTATTACAACTTACTGATGTAGAATCTTTTGATCTAAGCATACTTAATTAATACCTTAGATATTCTTACCTCTAAGTTATATTTGATGTTACTGGAAGTGCTAGTATAAGGATATATGAATTATAATTATGAGTAGTCCTTCTGAAGAGTTGTATCATATTTTTTCTTTCTGCCATAAAAATAAAAGTTAATTGACAAATTAAATGGTTTGTGTTGTTATCGGCAATGAAAGATTTTCCGAAGGATGTATAATAATATTATTCATTAGTATTAATTTTATATTTGACTCTTAAACTTATGTAGATAATATTCTGGATTCATTAATTAAAAAAAAAAAAAGGGGGTAAAAGAGTTTGGGGTTGCTTTTATTACTGTTAATGTTAGTATTGCACATTAAGTAACTGTCAGGTTTTGTGTTTCATCGGGTTTATGTATATGTGCAAGATTTTGTCAATTGTTTGTTAAAGATGTAGTATAAGGCCTTTGTTTCCTGCTCTAAGCATAGTTAAGGATTAAGTCATCAAAGAAAGTTTTATTTATAATGATATTCTTAGTACAACAGGAAGGATTAAAATTAGTTTTTGAATTAAAGAGATACTGTACGTTGAAAGGAAGATTCAAAAGGTGGCATATTGTAATGTATTTTCATAAAATTATGTGTGCTTCACTTAGTGTCTTCTTTATCTATTGGTTACATTTATCAAGATATATATTAATGCCTTGTATAATTAAATTAGTATTTACAATTTATACACGTATATCTAAACACATATATAAAGATTTGAAGGTGTCATGATTACCTTTACTATATTCCTGGGTGAAAAGATATGTTTGGCACTATAGTACTGAGCAAGGTTAGTTATAACAATTATATGGTCTTGAAAAAGGAATGGGTTAGAGTCACTTTCTGTTTCTTAATTAAGGCATCACTTAAATAAGTGATAAGTTAAAACGTTCATGTTATTTAGATCGGAACAATAAGAAGAGTCATTGAAGTCTAAGTTTGTAGATCCAAAATTTTTGTTAGTGAGAGAGCAAGTTAAGCATGATGAAATCTGTGTAGAGCATGTGTCTTCAGAAGATATGCTAGCTGATCCATTTACCAAACCTTTATCTGTTGCAGTTTTTCTGAAGACATGTTAGAAATATCGGTTTAGTTGAATATTTTGATATTGTTTGAATCAGTGGGAGCTAATAATTTTATTTATAGCTCAATATTTGATGTAATTTTTATAAGGAACAACATTGTATTTTCTGGGTTATTTAAAGATTGAAGTTGATCGATATGAGATTTTTATTCTTACAGTTTCAAATATAATGCTTTATGTTACTGCAGTAAATTATCAGTTATTTTTGTCTGTACTTGTGAAATCTGGTGTGTGCAGGACAAGAAGGTTTGAAGGAGTAATAGCTATTGTTGATCTATATTAAGCTGTCATTTTGGTTTTGGACAGTGAGCAGAAGATCAAGATTCTCTGTTGAGATTTTGCAGGCTTCATTTGAAGCAAATACGGTTCTGAAAATTTCAGAAGCTTAAAGAGGACTGAATATGAAGTATATGGTACTAAATCACAATGCAGACACTTCATATATTATTTTCATGTTCTGTTGGGGACTTGCATGATTATAGTTATGTTCTTGTAATTATAGAGTGCTGCCATTATTGGTTTATCAATGTTAGTTTTCTATGGTTCATTTACAGTAATTCACTACAAAAAAAAATTGCTTTTGCTACGGAAGTTAGCATCGGCACCAAAATGCCGTCGCTAATAGTAGTAAATTTGCCACGGTAAACAAGGTGTCGCAAATATGGAAGTGGTTTGCGACGGCACACTAACGCCGTCGTATATAAATGACTCAATTGCAACGGCATTTCCTTTCCGTCGCTGGATTTTTTTGGGTTTGGCTTCGGCTATTATTGTTGCTGTCGCTACTTGGCTACTTTGGCTAGCTAAATGAAAAAAACTGAAGTTCTCATCCATTTTGACTCTCGATCTTCTCTCTCTCTCTCTCTCTCTCTGCGGCTCTGTCATCTCTGATGCTGGTTTCCGGCCGTCGATTAGTGACACCACCACCACCAAGAGATCTCAGAACCCAAGAGATCTAAGATTAGTCTAGAACCCAAGAGACTAGAACCCAAGAGATCTCTCCAGACCCTCACCGCCTCTTCTCTCCTTTGCCGCGACACCTCCGATTTCAGCTCTTCCGTCCCGCCGTTTCACGGCGCCGAACTGGTCCCATCTTCTTCACCTCAACACAGCGAGTCCAAGGGTGGTCGCAGCTCATCAAGTCGACAGCGGTAGAGAGAGAGACGAAGGGAAGAACTTCCGGCAGCTCCGATGGGATTTTTCGATTCCGGCCACGTCGGCGGACGAAACCGGTACCAATAGATTCGTCTCGGTGAGGTGAGCTCGTCTGTGGTCATGGCTTCTCAGATCGTTGACTATAGAGAGAGAATCGAAGAGAGAAAGCTCTGTTTTTTTCGGCGAGTTTCACATCGATTTCCGGCGTTTCAGGCCATGAACGGCGACATGTTAGGTATCAAACTTTTTCCCCTCCTTGTTCTCTACATGTTTGTGCCTTTGGATTTCGGTTTTGGTTGAGTTTTGGAGATTATGTATTTGAGTTTATGACCTGTGCGGGTTTACTGTAGTCAGTGCTGGTTTTGGACAACTTTGGTTCATTTTCGACCTTGAATCAATCCCTTGAACATTATTAGATCGTTTTCGTATGCTTGAACATTCTGAAAATGCTTGAATTTATGAAAATGCTGTAAAATTATTGAATTTCTGTTAAACTGGACGGAGCCTATTGCCCTATTTACAGCTCAAATCTTTATTTTAGCATATCGAGTAGCAGCTGTAATGTGGTTCTTTCTCATAACAGCTATCGAGCATATCGAGGAGCAGCTGTAAGAATAATGTAATACATGCCGTCGATGTTGTTCAAGGTCCAGAGTTCATTAGAATAAATTTTTGGTAGCTTATGTTGATAATATTTTCTCTCTAGTGTGGGTATGATATGAGTGATTGAAGGTTTGGTTTGGTTATGATAAAATGTCGCATTCTGAAAAAGAAATTCATGATGAACCTAAGCTTGTGTTGATAATCTTGTAACTTGTGCTTTACATGAATGTAGTGAACCTAAGCTTGTCCTCTGCATTTCCATTTATTCCTCTGCATTTCCATTTATTTGATTTGTTTTATCAGTGTAAGAAGCAGCGGATGTAAGGAGAATTAGTGCTTTTGGAGGAACTAGAGGCAGTGCCTCCTTGTTGTCAAATGGCGATCACTTTGTGCAAGTTACAGAAAAGAAGGTGGGAGGAGGCTTTGGGGCAGACACATATTTTTCTATTAAACATCATGTCTTGGTGCATGATTGAGTCCGACCCAGGTAAATTTCTACAAGAATTCATCAATTTTGACGTTTTGCTCATTTATTAAATGCCTTGCATACCTTTATATTGCTGGTCCGTTTGGTATTGATGTATATGATTTTGAGCTTGAATTTTTGTGGTCAGTGTCTAATGTTACTACTAGAGCTTAGCTTATAATCGTTTCTAGGAATTGTCTTTGCTCTTACTGTGAGATTGGAATATCCACCACTCTATCCTTTTTTAAATGTAAATTGTAGCCAACACTAACCCTTTCTTTCACTAAGCTGTATCCAACTTTTACTTTTTCAGCAAATTGTTTACTTAATTTCCATGGTAATCACAATCCAATTAAGTACTATGTTGTGACTGGGATTTAGTTCACTTCTTTCATGTATGCCTTTATGCAATTTTTTTTTGTAGTGTTTCTAGTAGTAACTCAATGCAGTAGCAAAACATAATAAATGTTGATTTGAGAATTGAGTAATTTTTAGGTACTGTGTTGTTTTCCTTTCTAGTACTCATTCCCATAAACTCTTTACAATTTGAATATATGTGTTTAATATGTCTTAGGTTCCAGATGCAACTAATGGCCATGGAATGAGGAGGGAGTCCATAGGAGATGAAGCAAATCCAGAGCCAACTAGTGACAAAGCAATGGACTGAGTTTATAAGTTCCTGCACATATTGTGATAGAGCAGTGAACAATTTTGTTTAAGTGTTACTTTGGTTGTTATCTTTAGGTACTTGGTTTTGAATATAACTTGGTACTTGTGTGTTGGAGCAACTTAATTATATTGTTATGAAATGTATGAATTAATGAATTTGGTGGCATTGTATATATTGGTATTGTATCCAAGTTTGGATGTTGCGAAAGTAAAGGTTTTGTGAAAAAAAAAAATTGCTCGTTGATTATTAACGTCGGTCAATTGCAATGAGGCTGTAGAAAAAAAAAATTGGCAGGGAAAAAATGTGGCAGGAAATAAATTTGGTGGGAAATAAATTTTCAAGCGACGGAAAATTCCCGTAGCAATTTTTCTAATGGCGACGGCATAAGTAGTAGCAACTTACCGTCGCAGATTAGGCGTCGAAAATCTTCGCTACTCACTTTGCCGTTGCTAAAGTAGTTTGCAACGGCCAAATACCGTCGCCGTAAGTATTGGCGACGCCACTTTTTGCAACCGACGCATTGCCGTCGCACAGCCGTCGCTAATGATCTTTAGCGACGGCAAAACAGCCTTTAGCGATGGCAAGTTGCCGTGGCAAATGCAATTTTTATTTGTAGTGATTGTTTTTATGAAAGTCTTGAGATTAGGTTATGCAATGTTGTGTAATAATAAGTGATCACTAAGGAGTTCTTGCAGATCATAAGTTGTTGGTTAATGGAACTAGTATGAAAGTCCAAGTGGGAGAATGTAAGACTTATTTGGACTGTCATACAATATGGAATTCCATTGGTCACAATTTAAGGTTACTTAAGGAACAAGAATTAAAGATTACATTATACATTGCAATCCGGATTATCTACAATAAGGATTTGTGATTATAATCATTGTAGGATATGGAAACCTATTCTATGTGAACTACATTAGTTTACTATGACATGAAGTTAAGTATGGTTTGCAGAAGGAGTTGGATTAATGATTAATAAGGAATCCTCTTATGGGAAGGATTAGAGATCATTAACTCCTATATAAGACCAAGTCCCTGTTCTCACAATTAATCAAGCAATATTGTCTAGCCCCATTATAGACTGCATAAGGGATTGGAGAGAACAGAAGACTTGTGTTCTAAGCTTGAGAATGGCTTCATCGACATCATCAGGTTAGTAACCTTGTTACTATGATTATTGAGTTTGTGTTTCTAGTATGTGTATGATTATATGTTTATGTATTTAATGTTTACACTGCCGGCAATGGTTTCCTCAAGATTTATATTCATCTTTTCATCTGTTACTCTGTTACTCATGATCACTCAAGCCCTTGCTCAGCCAGCACCTTTTCTAAACCGGTTCTGTTTAAACGACAAAGGGAACTACACCACTAATAGTACCTATCAAAGAAACCTCAACACCCTTCTCACCTCCCTTCCGGCCTCTAACAACAGCACCGGCTACGGCTTCTACTATTCCTCCTACGGCCAAAACCCTAATCAAGTATATGCAATCGGACACTGTAGAGGAGACATCGCCACCGATGATTGCCGTAGTTGCCTCAATGACTCTAGAGTTGGTCTCACAGAGTATTGTCCCAACCAGAAGGAAGCTATTGGTTGGAAAGACAATTGCATGTTGCGCTACTCAAACCGCTCTATTTATGGCATTATGGAAACTTCGCCTAATTTCGGTCTGCTCAATTCTCAGGACGTATCATCAAATCAAGGTGTTGTAGAAATACTCTTTCAACAGATTGAAATGTTACTCGAACGCCTGAGAAGTCAAGCTGCTTCCGCCGGTCCTCTTCGTAAGTTTGCTTACGGAAACATAAGCAAAATATACGCACTTACGCAGTGCACGCCAGATTTGTCGGAGCAAGAGTGCAGTGATTGCTTAGGGGGTGCTTTTGGACAATACAAGTTATGTTGCTCTGGAAAAATAGGTGGGAGAATTATTACACCCAGCTATAATTTTTTGCATGAGATGAGCAGCTTCATTGACCCAGCAAATGTGGTCCCACTGCCTTCACCACCGTTAACATCACCAATATCTCCTCCTCAACCATCAACCAATACTAACCCCACAGGTAATTAAACATGGGAATTTAAAGCAACTTAATTTATCTGTACATACGGCATTTTTCCTATACAAGTTGTCTTTTAAGATCGATTAATATATTAAGTTAATTTCTTGGCATATTTCATTGAATCTTCTTTGTTGGATCTCTTTTCTTCTTTGGCTCCTTTTGCTTTGTGAATCTTTTTGTCTAGACAAAACTGTCATTAAGATTAGTTTATAAAATTGTAATTATTATTAACACACTTCAAATTATTATTAACATGTACATATTTTGTTTGTTTTTATTATACCTATTATCCATGATATCCTAAATTCATTATTGCATTAAAGTCTTTGAAAGAATTATGGACTATTTATAATAGAAAGACAAAATAAAAGGTGTGTTAATAACAATTTATGGTGTGTTAATATATTACTTTTACTTCTAATTCTAACTACAATTCTACAAATATTGCTGGTTCTCAAATTTTATTTATGATTATATATATAATTACAGCGGGATATATATATATAATTATATATAGTAGATTGATCAGACAAAATATCTGATTTGCAGGATCCAAGGGTAACAAATCTCGCACAGTCATCATTGTTGTTGTGTCAATTGGTGTTTCGCTGATGGTACTAATTATATCCATTTGCATTTGTTTAAGAGTAAGGAAGACAGAGAAAGAGCCAGAAAGAAAGTTAGTTCCAGGTAATTATGAAATAAAATAAACTCTACAGAACATTGACATTCCATATGTTTTTGCTCCATTAATAATTAGCTTTAGGCCTTCAATTTAGTCTACTTATGTTACATACAACTCCTTATCGTTTGAGTAATTAAGTTCTAAGAGTGGTAATTGTATGTATTGTCTAATAGATCACATAATTTTCTTGAATTGTTCCTCAGGTGAAGATGTTGATGAAATTCAGAGTTCAGAAGCCTTGCACTTTGACTTTGACATCATTAGAGATGCCACAGATAACTTTTCAGAAGCAAATAAACTTGGAGAAGGGGGATTTGGTTCTGTTTACAAGGTAATAATATTCATATATCGATCGCAATATGAATCTGACCAACTATATCAATTATGTGCAAATTAAAGCAAACAATAAGTCAGACTTTATCAACTATATATATCAATTATGTGTTTTATTTGTCTATTTTCTTATGATATTTTTAGGGTCAACTTTCCAGTGGAGAAGTTATAGCGGTGAAAAGACTTTCTTTGAATTCTGGACAAGGAAATTTAGAATTTAAAAATGAGGTCTTATTAGTGGCCAAGCTTCAACATCGGAATTTAGTTAGGCTTCTAGGTTTCTGCTTGGAAGGAAATGAAAAGGTTCTTGTTTATGAGTTTGTCCCTAACACAAGTCTCGATCATATCATATTTGGTACGATCGACATGAACTCTGTTCTTATTTTTTCGGTTACAATTGTAGTTCAAATTTTTCTAACCTTCAGTTTGTGTGCCATGCAAGAAACGATATTATATGTAACTTAATCTTATTTTATGCAAAAATATGTAGATCCAATTAAGCGAGCACAATTGGATTGGGATAGGCGCTACAAAATCATATATAGTAGGAATTGTTCGAGGGCTCCTTTACCTTCATGAAGATTCTCGACTTCGAATTATTCATCGTGATCTCAAAGTTAGTAACATCTTGATAGATGCAGAATTGAATCCTAAAATTGCAGATTTTGGCATGGCAAGATTGTTCGTGCCTGATCAAACTCAAGGCAATACAAGTCGAATTGTCGGGACCTAGTAAGTAATATATCAGCTGGTTATAGGACTTTTATAGAGGTGCATGTTATGCATGGTATATCAATAATTAATATCCAAAACTGACGTGCATATGTTTGTTAAAGTTGATGACCTTGTTGTTCATATGCAGCGGGTATATGGCTCCAGAATATGCAATGCATGGACAATTTTCTGTCAAGTCTGATGTTTACAGTTTCGGGGTGTTAGTTTTGGAGATAATAACTGGATAGAAGAATAGTTGTTTTCGTCATGGAGAGAATGTAGAGAATCTTCTAAGCTATGTAAGTGCTGAATAATACATATTAATTAACTTATATCAATATGCAACAAATTAAAAGAAGGAAAATTTTCTGATTATATATGTTGCAGGCATGGAAATGTTGGAGTGAAGGGACAGCTCCAAATCTAATAGATCCAACATTGAGGAATGGCTCGAGATCTGAAATAATGAGATGCATCCACATTGGATTATTATGTGTACAAGAAAATATAGTTGATAGGCCAACCATGACTTCCATTAGTGTCATGCTGAATAGCTACTCTCTCGCTCTCCCATTACCCTCACCACCCAACTTTTTTATGAGCAGCAGGACTGATCCATTGGCAAAGGACCATACTTCAGCGGTGATTGATGATTCAGATCAATTAAAAAGCAGCAGCTCCTTGATCAATTGTTCAGTTAATGAGGACATAACTGAAATATATCCTCGCTAGTGTGCGGGGGCTGAATATTCCTGCTCTTGTTTGTAATAAATTAATAATTATGTTACAAGATAATTAAATACTAAAATGATTTACTTATCACTTACTATTGCCTAGCTTTCCATATTGCTTATTCCACTTCCTCACCAGGTAGAGAAGCATGAAGATTTCGTCCCAGTCTCCCAGATGACCTCTTGATCTTTCTCTCACTTTCAGGAGTATGATTCTTTCTGCACAGTTTCGTTACCTTGGAAAAAAACATCTTTTTTATTCTCCTTCGTGGCTTCTTAATTGTTTTCTCTGTATCTCTTGGTTTCAATAATGAACTCCAAGAAAGCCCCTTGTCACCATTCAAAATTCCCCACCATTTATATTCTTTAGGCACAGCTTCTAGCTTCTTCAACCTTTCTTCTTCTGCAATCCACACTACATAGGAGTCAGTACGCGCGTATAAGTAAGAACAAACAACCCTATCTAGCCTATTGCATAAACGCAATTAATCAAGTGAAACCCAAAGCTCAATAAGTTCAAAGCAGCAATAGTGCTAAAAGGGATATAAAATAAAGGATGTGGTCAATACGTTAGCAGTCAACTGCAAATTCTTTGTTAAAAGTAAATAAGGTTTACAATAGATCCAGAGAAAACGAAGAAGATATATCAGTTGGTATGCGGATATTAATTTAGAAAATTTATGGCGAGTGTGTAGTACTACTTATTCTAAAACCACCTTTGTCAAATAAGCTTCTTCTTTTTTTATAGAAAGCGAAAGAATTTATTCCATGGAAACTAAGGAATACAGAAGATGGAGACAAGACTATTTGAGTTTATATATAGTGTCTTTGACCATCTCTTAATTAGCAATCTACATGACTAAATTTGGTAGTCAACTTTAATTACTTATGTGGCAGTTCAACATCTGTATAAGTTTTCCTTGAATAAATCATCAACCAAAAGCATCAACACATAAAGACAATCGCATAATTTTTAGTAATTAATTACCTTCAATGAGCTCGAAATACTCCCATATTTTACTTTGAGACATTAATGCTGCAGCAGTATTTTCATTAGGAGATCCATACTCTGCATATATTAATGCTGACGCATTTTGAGAAGTAGTCTTTTGTGCAAAACCACCGTAACTTGATTTAGCGAACATATGGTCGCTGTACTCTTCACACATATCATCGTTACTAACTCTGAGGTCCGGATGTGTCAAGTCCTTTTGTTGCAAATTCCTCATCAAGACCTCTTCGTTTACATCTATTTTAACTTCATGATGAGTACCAAGGGATGAAGTTTTACATCCCTCTTTGTCTCCATCTTCATCTAGTTCATTTTCTCTATGTTCTTCATCATGCTCAACTCCTACAAAAAGTAATAGTAATTACCGGTCAATAGGGAAAAAGCAAGAAAAAAACCATTGAAGCAAGTAATTAAAAGAAGTAGAAACCAAAGAGAAGTGAGTCCGCGCGCTAGCATATAGGAATAACGTTAGTAATAAAAACAACTTTAAGTTAAAGTTGTGATACATCAATCGGATGGAATGTTGAATAATACCGAAAGAAGATCTAAGATCCATTTTCCCATCACCACATCCGAATGGTAAACAAGCTCCATCACCACATCGACACAGTGAACAAACCTCATCACAACATCCACATGGTGAAGAAGCCCAGTGTGGCTGCAAGCCTCCATTCCCTCTCAAGTTGCTGCTCAAGACATAAACACAGTCAGAATATTTTATTCAAGCTCGTCTATCTAAGTTCAGTTATGAAAATTCGGGTAGAGATGGAGTGATTAGATCTTGACCCGCATTTGTCCTTTTACTCCTTAATTTCAAAACATCTAGTTTTCTGACTTAATTCATCACAAAAAAAAAAAAGAGAGAGAGAGAGGCAGTACTCCAATAGCTAGGCATAAACGTTTTATTTAATGAAGAAGCCCTAGTTTGCATGTCTTTCCTTTTCATTTGTTAAAAACACAAATAATTCTCTACTTCTCGATCACTTACCGTTGCCCTTCCTTATTGCTTGAAGATTTCGTCCCAGGCGATCTCTTGATCTTTCTCTCACTTTCAGGAGTTTGGTTCTTTCTGCACAATTTTGTTACCTTGGCAAAAATACCTTCGTTATTGTTCCTTTGAGGCTTGTTGTTTTCTCTATCTCTTGGTTTAAATAATGAACTCCAAGAAAGACCCTTAAAACGCTTCAAAAATCCCAACCTTTTATATTGTTTAGGCACAACTTCTAGCTTCTCCAACTTTTCTTGTTCTGCACTTCATAATGCATATGAGTCGGTACTTGAGAATTAATAAAACCCTATTAATTGCATACATGCAAGAAATTAATCTACTCAGAGACGTACCCAAAAATAAAATTCATCTAGTGAGACCAAAGCTAGATCAATGAGTTGGATCATGCAGTAGCACTAAAACAATATATAAATTAAATGATGTGGGAGGTTATACACTCAGTTATGTCTTCTTTGTTAAAAATAAACAAGGTTTACAATAGGGTCCAAAGAAAGAAAATAATCTCGTATATGAAAACGGTACACAAATATTTAGAAAACTTATGGTGCATATATAGTACGTATCACTCATTAAAATCACATTTGGCAAATGAGTGAGGGCAGCTATTTGAGTTTAAAGTGTCGTTCAAACATCAAAAATTAACTCCATGACCAATTTTTTTAGCTCAATAAATTTGTTAGTCAGTTTTAATATGTTGTTTAATTATGTGGTAATTGTACATTCGTATATATAGAGTTTGCCTTGACTAATTGTGCCAAGATCTTTAGTAATTACCTTGGCGCGCCAAATGCTCAGATGTCTTACTCTCAGACATTAAGGAATTTCGAGAAGGAGATTCATAATCTGCAGGCAATTGCATCAGTTCTCTCAATGTTGTCCTTCTAGTAGTCTTTTGTGCAGAACCACCACAACTTGATTTAGCTAACATATGATTGTCACACTCTTCACAATTCTCACTCTTACTAACTCTGACGTCCAAACGTGTAGAGTCTTTTTGTTGTAAGTTCCACATCAAGGATTCTTCTTTTCCATCTTTTTTAACTTCATGAATATCAGAGGTAAAACTTTTGCATCTCTCCTTTTCTCCATCTTCATCCAACACTTTTTCTTCGGTTTTATGCTTTTCATGGTAATCAGCTGCATGATGACGGCCATGTTCTTCATCATGCTCAGCTCCTACAAAAAGTACAAATGTATGTTAGACTAATAGAAAATATACTATTTTTAAGAAACCAAAAAATGGAGAGCCAAGGTGCTTGGGACATCATTTACAGCAAATTACGGCTACTAGTAGAAAACATTAAGAAAAAACTCTTGAACCGTTGATACCATATATAGGCACTTACCTTGATAAGGTTTGGTTTTGGTGGTATTGGAATGGGGTGGTTGAGAAATGCATCTAGCTTCTGAAATATATAGAAACCTTTCACTATTACTTAGTGTTGGTTTATTATGCTTTGTATGGCACAAGGAAAACAGGTCATAGAATGATTCTCTATAACTTATACATCAAGTCATCGTCATAGAGTCAGCCACAACTTAGCCAGCTAGAATAAAATTGATTCAAATGATCGATAAGTTCTTAATTGTATATACTTACCAGAATGAGATTTATCTGATCTGCATACACGCTCCAAATCCATAGTGAAAGAATAAACAGAGAAAGAGAAAGAGGAGTTGTAGTTTTGATACGTTTCACAAACCTAAAAACCCTAATGCATGGTATCATATAGTACTGAAGATGCATTAATATATAAATGGGATTAGATAAGTGATTTGATATCGTTTTAATTGGTTTTAGGAAGGAAGTTAAGTTGTTGGGCCAAAACGGAACAAACAACCAAAATTAATGATGAGAATAAGATTTGCAGGATTTTCTTTCTGTTTTCGCTCGTCATTGAATTAATGATTGAATCTATTAAATTTTTGCGAACTTCAAAGCTTCACAAGATCATGGCCCCGCTGATTGGGCAACCGAACAATTAGGATAACCTTAGCACTCAATTGGGCCTAGGGCTGAGTTAGGCATCTTGAAAC
Organism: Rubus parviflorus; assembly: GCA_029955375.1. Lineage (NCBI taxonomy): Eukaryota > Viridiplantae > Streptophyta > Magnoliopsida > Rosales > Rosaceae > Rubus > Rubus parviflorus. The sequence continues at coordinate 1,400,265 of JARGGL010000003.1, forward strand.
CAGCCATAACTGCAGAAAATGTGATCAAAGACTAATACATACACATACATTATACACAATTAGGATAACCTTAGCACTCAATTGGGCCTAGGGCTGAGAATATGATAAGGAAGTTGTTGGAGATACGGTATAAAAATTATAGGAATTTTAACTTTTAAGTCTATATAATAGAGATTTTTTAGAGAACCTGTTGGAGTTGCTCTAATACATATATACACCTCAAAAAATCCAACTAGATCACTAGCACAGCTTTGCAAATAAGTAACTAGTGGTAAATAAATCAATTGCAAGAGAAAATGGTGCTTCCAAAAAAAAGAGAGAAAAAAAAACGACTAGTGGTAAGTATTCATAGGAAAACAAAGACATGTTCTTTTTGGATCGAGAAGAAACGAGAACAGATTTTATTGAAATCAAAAAGAGTTACAATCGATTATAAAGGAGTACAAACACATGTCCGTGATGCTACGTACGTTTCAAAGAAAGTGCACGATATGTGGTCGGGTACTTGGAATGGTTTGTAACTTTGTACTTAATTTGTAGCTTATGGGCTATCTTTCTTGATTCGGCTAGGCTACCAGGGTCAAGCTCCCCCCTTAATTAGTTTGATCAGCTTCTCAACCATATTCAGTTTCCCCTGGATTTGGTTAGTCAATCTCTCCATTTCTGCTCGTTTCCGAGCTTCATTCAGTGTACTAAGATCAGTTACGAGTTCGCAATTGTACTCTTCTTTACTCCTGGCGTCCTCTAACTTACGATTAAATTCATCCTCCAGTTTTGAAACCTGCAGAGTGTAACAAGACATATGCAGAATGAAAAATTTGCTAAATCAGAGGGGAGTTGTTTTTAAATAAAATAATAATGATCAGCAGACTAGCTATTGTGCTAATATACCCTCTGCTCAGCAAATAATATTTCTTCCTGCAATTGTTCAAGCTTCCCTAGGAGAGAAACTTGCAACGTCTCAGCAGCCTCCCTTGCTTCCCTTTCTCTTCTGAGACTAGTAATTGCATCCTTCATATCAAAAGGAAAGAATTTGAGAGAGAAAAAAATCAGTATGTGTATAAGCTGCATGTATCACACAATAGCTTACCAACTTGTCTGATTCTTTGTTTGCAAGTTTCTCTTCTAAAGTAGCCAGATTTTGTCCCAAGTTTGAAGTAATGGCATTGAGCTCGTCTACCATGTTTTTCTTCTTGGCATCTTGAGAAACAACATTGACTATTCAATACTTATTACAAATATTTTTTATTTGTTTAAGAAATATCAATCATTGACATCATAGTTTTGAACAAAAGCATTAAATAGTTGATGTTAACAGCGAAAGGACACTCAAAAATAACCTAATACGCTACTTCAATAGATAGTTTCAGGAATAAGGTTACCAACTTACCAGTATCACTACACTTTTTTTCAGCCAAACCAATTAAAGACCGAAGCCTTTCCTCCTCAAGAAGATGGGATTTCTCACTCTTCTCGTACCATTTCATGGTGCAATCCTTGAGGTCCTTAACATACTCAGCTAATTGTTTGCCGTTCCCCTGCAATATATAACCAAATAGTAAAGTTTAAGAGAATAACCTAGAATTCAGATCAACTCAACAAACAGTACATTGGTATGTCGTAAAATAGTAATTTACGGCGTGCAATTGTGGACCGTAAAATTGTCATTTACGGCGTACATTATGAACCGTAAAAGATCATCTATCATGTAGTATATATATGTAAGAAAAAAAACCTTATCACCAAACTTCTCATTCAGCAATGCCTGAAATAGTTCTTTCGTGAACTCAAAATCGCCATCGGTCTGGTTGAGTGAAGCCATTAATGATTAATCAGTGCTAAAGTCGCTGTTTGGAAAAATGAAAATGTGGTGATGAACAGATGACAACTGACGTAGTCTTATATATAGTCAGGAAAGCACAAGAAAAACTTACTGTACAAGGAAAACAACTAATTAGCAAGCTCTATCTAAGATTTGCTTATAAAAAAAATGAGCAATATTAAGTTATAAACATACATATTTTCTGGCTGTCAAATAAAAATCACATCCCAACTTTAATGTGACGTCCCTAATAAGCAAATGAAATAAAACTACAGCCTCCATGAGTAAGAAAAGGAACATTTAATTTCGAATTTTAACAGTATTTGATAAGATTCAGAATATTTCTTAATAAGAGATATGATTAATTCTTTGAACAATTATTTCAGATTTTATGAGACAAATAGGCAGGAATTATTTCAAATGATGATAAACAAGGAAATAATCAGGGGTCTGAATCAATTTTTCGACCATGCCACAACCACAGTCAATCATAATTTCATGTATCGAAAAAAATTGATCATAATCTCAAACAAAGGTCAAATCTGCAATCGTGGCTAACCTAAATTTTAAGAGTTTCAAAGATGATCCCAAATCTTCTTTTCATGTGGTTGGAAGAAATCCAGAAATCCGTCTCCCTTAATTTTCCTTAATTTTTATAACCTCCCATGCATCCGTACCACAAACTTATTAAAGTTCTTCAACTACTAGTAAAAAATCCTTGCACGATCGATTAGAATTTAGAATCGCCATTTACATCTTTTTTGACGAAAATAAACTTGGAGATGGGAGGAATTGGTAGTATGAAAATGGTAAACATTAGTCACTTTTTTGTAACCGGAAAAAAAATGGTAAACATTAGTACTTCCACTAAAACTAATTGTCACATTTAGCGTAAAATATTAGGAATAAATCGCGGACAAAGAAACGGTCCAGATTCTAGTAACTAAAGAAGTGAGAGTAAAAGAGTGCCAGCTCCATCTACGACTGTCGTTGGTCTTTAAGATTTGGGCTTTAAATGGGCCTTTAGTTTTCATTGAGCTTTTACTGGTATTCATCCACTAGGCTTTACTAACGAAGATTAATCAAATGTCACGTTATAGACAGAAACCGATATCATTGAGCCTGAGAATACTAACGCGATTCACACATAATGATAGCTTAGCATCGGTGGCCTGGCTAGTTTATGAAGTGCATGGACCATAACTTTATTCTAAAAAGATGAAGGAAAAGAAAACAAGCGCAAGCACTATAATATGTTTTGCACCGAAACTTCTGGTATACACCGAAGTATATTTGCACTTGACGCCTTTTTGAATATTTTAATAGTCAGTTTTCAATCTCAGCCGTACTTATGATCCAACCCTCCATTATGTCGTTAGTCATAGTTAACAGTCAACGTGAGTCATGGGAAGGGTTTAGCCTGTTCCCGGTTTCTGCTCTTGCTCCACCATCTCTCTCTCTCCCCTCTACACCTCTGTGAACTTCAACGCCGGATTTCGACATCGGCACACCAATCACAAATCAATCGCAGACAATCAAGCAATCAAGCACAACATAACCAGTTCACAGGCACACGGCACATCTGCAATCTACAACAACAACAATCACAATCATCACAATCATAGCTGCCGCCGCTGTCCATCGCCGGTGACCCAATCAGACCCACTCCAATGACAAAGAGCACGGGCTCGGGTGTGGATTCCCAGAGAAGAGAGAGTGAGAGAGAGGGCTGGGTTTGACCGGAAAGAGAAGAGAGAGATGATAGCTGGCCGGAAAGGAGAGAAGAAGAAGAGAGAGCAGAGACGAAAAAGAAGAAGGGGGAGAGGAGCCCAGATCGATAAAAAAAAAGTAATAAAAAAGTAGGGGGAAGAATAAAAAAGTAATAAAAAATAGTAGGCAATGGGTTGGACCGTTGGACAATTCAACAGGTAATAATAAAAAAATAGGGTAAGGTCACAGGTGTCATTCACCCATAGGCCACCAGAAAGAGGTCGAACAGGACTCGCCCAACCCAGGTCGGACATAAGTATTTTCCACCTTAACCTAGGCCGAAACGACAATAAATGTGAATAATTTTTTTTTCACATAATACATATTACTAAGCAAAAAATACAAGCGTAATTTCGAATCTACCATTTTTTATTTTCGATTTTGTGGATCGCACATGAGGTTAATATTGCGCCTTCTTGAAATTATTAAAATGACTTAATTTCAATTTTCTAAACTTCCGAAAAAATTATCAAACTTCCTCTGACTGTAACTGTCTCATACGATCTCGGAATTACGTGTGCCAGATGTCTATGAACTCGCAATGACGTTGTCTACATCTCACGTCTACATTAGTTTTCTTAAAAAAATAATGAATCAAAAAATAAATTTTGAGTAAGCACTAATCGAAAACACATCGAGGTATATCGGTCCAATTTATTTTCAAACCATTATCAGTTTATATTCATATATGAAATACCTTACTCATTTCATAATGATATCAAACAACTCGCAAATTGGAGTTGTAACGGAGGTATTACAAAAGCAGTTTAGTAAATATGATATTTTGGTAAACGTCCGTAAATAGAGATTGACCACCTTGACCTAAGCCGAAACGACGAGGAATGTGATTACTTTTTTCACATAGTACATATTACTACACATAAAATACAAGGTTAACGTCGAATCTACCATTTTTCATTTTTGATTTTGCGGATTGTACAAAATATCTATATGCCTACTAGTGTGGTATAACTTGTTTGTTAGTTATATAGAAAAGTATACATTTTAGAGCCAACTAGATGTTGAAAAAATAAATTGGACGATCCAACCGTTGATTGTGATCGTTGTGGGGCAAAATGCTTATGCTAAAAAAATTAACCGCTTTTGTCATTGTTTTGAGATCGATCTATCTAGTTAACCACAGTAACTTAAATATCCCTCACACTAAAATGTTCGTAACCACTTCGGCACAACTATTTTTGGCGAGCCGTTTGCGCTCACACTCTCGTGGGGTCAAGCTATCAACTATGTCTACCTATGTAAAAAAAATTGGACGGTTTGGGGTTTAAGAGTTTGAAGTTTAGGGTTTAGGGTTTGGGGTTTGGAGATTAGGATTTGGGGTTTGCAGTTTAGGGTTTGAGGTTTAGGGTTTAGGGGTTTGGGGAATTTATTTTAAGGTTATTAATTGTTTCACTATGGTTTGAGATTTGGGATACATGCTTAGAATTTAATAAAAAAATTATGTTAGTTTTCGAGATGACAAAAGCTGATGATTGATGAGAGACTAGTCTGACCCACTTTGAGATGTTTCCACCAAATTGTAAGACTGCCATGTGTTCTTGTCAACTTTGGTTAATTTTTTTTTGTTTTCTTGCACACTTGCACCCTATGAAGCACGGAACGAAACGAAACGGAAAAACGGTAAATTTTAAAAATTATAGGAAATGATACAGTAAAAAAACGTAAATAAAATAATATATAATTAAATACAAATAATTAAAAAACCAAAAATCAAAATTAATTCAAAAATATATTTGGTAAAGCTAATGATCAAACCCTTATCATTTAGAGCAATATTAAATTGACTAAACCAATCCTCTTATTTGTTAATATTTTGTATAAAAGTTGTATTTGTTTATTAATCCTACTCCAACCATTTTGGTTAATTAAATGATTCTTTTTCTTCTTTACCCATACCCACCGCACACTTCTTCTATCTCTTTCCCTTTTTTTTTTCTCACCCACGTGCACTCTTCTCTCTCTCTCTCTCTCTCTCTCTTCTTCTTCTCCTTCCCTTCGCTTCTCTTCTTCTGCAACTTCTCTTCTCTCTTACAATTTTTTTTTCTCAACTTCTCTTCTTTTCAGTCTGATCACGATCGGACAACACAACCACCAGAATCAGAACCGACGCTCAGTGTCGAAGGACAATCGAAACATGAACAGTTGAATTGTTCTCCGATCGTCTATCTCGTTTTCCGGCCAAATCAACCGGTTAGACCTAGTGGGTTTTGATGCTCTCTTCACGGCGAACCCAGCGCCACCAACCTCCTCCATCAATTCTTCTTTAGATTGGGAGGCTCTAGGATTTGAAATTCTAGTGAGAGAGAATAAAGTTTTTGTTTTTTGCTGGGTTGGTTTCGGTGAAGGAAGAAGCAGAGAGAATAAAGTCCTTAGATACACGTGTCAATTTTGTATGAGTTGGGCGGCAAATTTACTACCGTTGCTAACAGGTGACCAACTAACGATTTGAACAATAGTAACGGGGCACGTGTATTGCACGCTCCCACGTGAGGTTCGGTGCATATATACTTCGGTGTGTGCAAGACACTCTCGTTTTGCACTAGTAATAGTCTTCCACTAATTACGCAGGTAAACATCCATAAGATTATGTTCCATTTCGGCGGCGGTGAGTATCGATCGGGAATCCATTTGTGCATGCCTTGCTCTTTTCAACTGTATATATAATCATATATGAACTGTTAAGTTGCTTTTCGATCATCTCTATCTGTAATAATTTATACTTGATGATCGAACTTGCAAGTACAACAATTAATAAAAGGAGATTCTTAAACAGATCGACCTTATTATTCAAATGCTAATTAAACATCTGCTTCTTCATGTGATACGTACAATTGCACGTACATGTGCCTGTTTCATGGAGCACCACTCAGATCGAGCTACACTGGCTTATTAGATCGAATACAAATCAAGCTCGATCATTTCCAAGTCCACCGTAGGCTTTATATATATATATATATATATATCGAAACTTCTAGTATACACCGAAGTATATTTGCACTTGACCCCCTTTTGAATATTTTAATAGTCAGTTTTCAATCTCAGCCGTACTTATGATCCAACCCTCCATTATGTCGTTAGTCATAGTTAACAGTCAACGTGAGTCATGGGAAGGGTTTAGCCTGTTCCCGGTTTCTGCTCTTGCTCCTCCATCTCTCTCTCTCTCTCTCTCTCTTTCTCTCCTCTACACCTCTGTGAACTTCAACGCCGGTTTTCGACATCGGCACACCGATCACAAATCAATCGCAGACAATCAAGCAATCAAGCACAACATAACCAGTTCACAGGCACCACGGCACATCTGCAATCTACAACAACAACAATCACAATCATAGCTGCCGCCGCTGTCCATCGCCGGCGACCCAATCAGACCCACTCCAATGACAAAGAGCACGGGCTCGGGTGTGGATTCCCAGAGAAGAGAGAGTGAGAGAGAGGGCTGGGTTTGACCGAAAGAGAAGAGAGAGATGATAGCTGGCCGGAAAGGAGAGATGAAGAAGAGAGAGCAGAGAGGAAAAAGAAGAAGGGGGAGAGGAGCCCAGATCGATAAAAAAAAAAGTAATAAAAAAGTAGGGGGAAGAATAAAAAATAGTAGGCAATGGGTTGGACAATTCAACAGGTAATAATAAAAAAATAGGGTAAGGTCACAGGTGTCATTCACCCATAGGCCACCAGAAAGAGGTCGGACAGGACTCGCCCAACCCAGGTCCGACATAAGTATTTTCTACCTTAACCTAGGCCGAAACGACAATAAATGTGAATAATTTTTTTTCACATAATACATATTACTAAGCAAAAAATACAAGCGTAATTTCGAATCTACCATTTTTCATTTTCGATTTTGTGGATTGCACATGAGGTTAATATTGCGCCTTCTTGAAATTATTAAAATGACTTAATTTCAATTTTCTAAACTTTCGAAAAAATTATCAAACTTTCTCTGACTGTAACTGTCTCATACGATCTCGGAATTACGTGTGCCAGATGTCTATGAACTCGCAATGACGTTGTCTACATCTCACGTCTACATTAGTTTTCTTAAAAAAATAATGAATCAAAAAATAAATTTTGAGTAAGCACTAATCGAAAACTCATCGAGGTATATCGGTCCAATTTATTTTCAAACCATTATCAGTTTATATTCATATATGAAATACCTTACTCATTTCATAATGATATCAAACAACTCGCAAATTGGAGTTGTAACGGAGGTATTACAAAAGCAGTTTAGTAAATATGATATTTTGGTAAACGTCCGTAAATAGAGATTGACCACCTTGACCTAAGCCGAAACGACGAGGAATGTGATTACTTTTTCCACATAGTACATATTACTACACATAAAATACAAGGTTAACGTCGAATCTACCATTTTTCATTTTTGATTTTACGGATTGCACAAAATATCTATATGTCTACTAGTGTGGTATAACTTGTTTGTTAGTTATATAGAAAAGTATACATTTTAGAGTCAACTAGATGTTGAAAAAATAAATTGGACGATCCAACCGTTGATTGTGATCGTTGTGGGGCAAAATGCTTATGCTAAAAAAATTAACCGCTTTTGTCATTGTTTCGAGATCGATCTATCTAGTTAACCACAGTAACTTAAATATCCCTCACACTAAAATCTTCGTAACCACTTCGGCACAACTATTTTTGGCGAGCCGTTTGCGCTCACACTCTCGTGGGGTCAAGCTATCAACTATGTCTACCTATGTAAAAAAGATTGGACAGTTTGGGGTTTAAGAGTTTGGAGTTTAGGGTTTGGGGTTTAGGATTTAGGGGTTTGGAGATTAGGATTTGGGGTTTGCAGTTTAGGGTTTGAGGTTTAGGGTTTAGGGGTTTGGGGAATTTATTTTAAGGTTATTAATTGTTTCACTATGGTTTGAGATTTGGGATACATGCTTAGAATTTAATAAAAAAATTATGTTAGTTTTCGAGATGACAAAAGCTGATGATTGATGAGAGACTAGTCTGACCCACTTTGAGATGTTTCCACCAATTGTAAGACTGTCATGTGTTCTTGTCAACTTTGGTTATTTTTTTTTTGTTTTCTTGCACACTTGCACCCTATGAAGCACGGAACGAAACGAAACGGAAAAACAATAAATTTTAAAAATTATAGGAAACGATACAGTAAAAAAACGTAAATAAAATAATGTATAATTAAATACAAATAATTAAAAAACCAAAAATCAAAATTAATTCAAAAATATATTTGGTAAAGCTAATGATCAAACCCTTATCATTTAGAGCAATATTAAATTGACTAAACCAATCCTCATATTTGTTAATATTTTGTATAAAAGTTGTATTTATTTATTAATCCTACTCCAACCATTTTGGTTAATTAAATGATTCTTTTTCTTCTTTACCCATACCCACCGCACACTTCTTCTATCTCTTTCCCTTTTTTTTTTTTTTTTTCTCACCCACGTGCACTCTTCTCTCTCTCTCTCTCTCTCTCTCTCTCTCTTCTTCTTCTCCTTCCCTTCGCTTCTCTTCTTCTGCAACTTCTCTTCTCTCTTACAATTTTTTTTTTCTCAACTTCTCTTCTTTTCAGTCTGATCACGATCGGACAACACAACCACCAGAATCAGAACCGACGCTCAGTGTCGAAGGACAATCGAAACATGAACAGTTGAATTGTTCTCCGATCGTCTATCTCGTTTTCCGGCCAAATCGACCGGCTAGACCTAGTGGGTTTTGATGCTCTCTTCACGGCGAACCCAGCGCCACCAACCTCCTCCATCAATTCTTCTTTAGATTGGGAGGCTCTAGGATTTGAAATTCTAGTAAGAGAGAATAAAGTTTTTGTTTTTTGCTGGGTTGGTTTCGGTGAAGGAAGAAGCAGAGAGAATAAAAAAATTGAGGGAGTTAGTCCTTAGATACACGTGTCAATTTTGTATGAGTTGGGCGGCAAATTTACTACCGTTGCTAACAGGTGACCAACTAACGATTTGAACAATAGTAACGGGGCACGTGTAATACACGCTCCCACGTGAGGTTCGGTGCATATATACTTCGGTGTGTGCAAGACACTATATATGTACAACAATGAATTGAAGAAAGAGAGATGGAAGATAAGTAAACAAAGCCGGGGATATGCTTTTGTCAAGAAGCAGACCAATTAAAACGTACACCTCACATGCATGCATGCCGCATCTTTCAATAACTAATTAATTAGTTTCTTTTAATTAATTGGTTTATGAACAAGTACGTTCTGGCAGCACTACATTCCCAAAACCTAAGATATATTTTAAGCCAGTTCGAAGCTTAGAATAATGCAACTACTTATACGAAAATTCTGGCATACACCACAGTATATATGCACTTGACCCCCTTTTGAATATTTTAATAGTCAGTTTTCAATCTCAGCCGTACTTATGATCCAACCCACCATTATGTCGTTAGTTATAGTTAACAGTCAACGTGAGTCATGGGAAGGGTTTAGCCTGTTCCCGGTTTCTGCTTTTGCTCCTCTCTCTCTCTCTCCTCTACACCTCTGTGAACTTCGACGCCGGTTTTCGACATCGGCACACCAATCACAAATCAATCGCAGACAATCAAGCAATCAAACTCAACATAACCAGTTCACAGGCACACGGCACACCTGCAATCTACAACAAGAACAATCACAATCATCACAATCATCACAATCATAGCTGCCGCCGCTGTCCATCGCCGGCGACCGAATCAGACCCACTCCAATGAGCTTTCACCAAGCCCAGGCTTCAGCACCTGCAACGCCCCTGCCGCTCACCCAAATCAAGCCCAGCTGCGCCGCTCCAGCAGAGACGCGGCAGAGCAGAGAGAGATGCGGCAGAGATGGGTGGGTCCGCAGCGGCGCTGGCTTCGAAGGACAAAGAGCACGGGCTCGGGTGTGGATTCCCAGAGAAGAGAGAGTGAGAGAGAGGGCTGGGTTTGACCGGAAAGAGAAGAGAGAGATGATAGCTGGCCGGAAAGGAGAGAAGAAGAAGAGAGAGAAGAGAGGAAAAAGAAGAAGGGGGAGAGGAGCCCAGATCGATAAAAAAAAAAAGTAATAAAAAAGTAGGGGGAAGAATTTGGGCCAGATGTGTCTCTCATAAATCATCAATCATCAGCTTCTGTGTTTTTTTTTTAACGATCATCAACTAAAAAGTCATCATCCCTCTTTTTGGGTAATAAACTAACATAAACTTTTAACAGTCTAGATGCAATGGTTGAAGATCCAACGGATAGTATTGCGCCCTTTAGAAATTATTAGAATGACTTAATTTTAATTCTCTAAACTTTCGAAAAAATAATCAAATTTTCGCTGACTATAACTGCCTCATACGATCTCGAGATTACGCGTGTCAGGTGTTTATGAACTCGCAATGACGTTGTCTACATTAGTTTTCTTAAAAAAAATAACAAATCAAAAAAAAAAAATTGAGTAAACACTAATTGAAACTCATCGAGGTATTTCGGTCAAATTTGTTTTCAAACCATCATTAGTTCATATTTCACTTATAAAACACCTCACTCATTCCATAAGGATATCAATATTAATTACCCTTTTTATTTTTTAATTTGATATTTTTAAGAACAACTTAATTGTGACAAGTTGCTAAATTCAAACTTTTGAAGTGGGTATATGGATCTCGGTCATGGAAGAATGTGGACAGAAACAACTCGCAAATCAGAGTTGTGACAGAGCTATTACAATTTACAAGCATTTTAGTGAAGATGATATTTTCGTAAATGTTCATAAATATGGGTTTACCACCTTGACCTAGGCCGAAACGACAATAAATGTGACTAATTTTTTTTTTCACATAATACATATTACTAAGCAAAAAATACAAGGGTAACGTCGAATCTACTATTTTATATTTTTTATTTTGTGGATCGCACATGAGGTTAATATTGCGCCTTCTTAAAATTATTAAAATGACTTAATTTCAATTTTCTAAACTTCCGAAAAAATTATCAAACTTCCTCTGACTATAAATGCCTCATACGATCTCGGAATTACGCGTGCCAGATGTCTATAAACTCGCAATGATGTTGTCTACATCTCACGTCTACATTAATTTTCTTAAAAAAATAATGAATCAAAAAATAAATTTTGAGTAAGCACTAATCGAAAACTCATCAAGGTATATCGGTCCAATTTATTTTCAAACCATTATCAGTTTATATTCATATATGAAATACCTTACTCATTCCATAATGATATTAAACAACTTGCAAATTGGAGTTGTAGCAGAGGTATTACAAGCAGTTTAGTAAATATGATATTTTGGTAAACGACCGTAAATAGAGATTGACCACCTTGACCTAAGCCGAAACGACGAGGAATGTGACTAATTTTTTCACATAGTACATATTACTACGCATAAAATACAAGGTTAACGTCGAATCTACCCATTTTCATTTTTGATTTTGCGGATTGCACAAAATGTCTATATGCCTACTGGTGTGGTATAACTTGTTTGTTAGTTATATAGAAAAGTATACATTTTAGAACCAACTAGATGTTGAAAAAATAAATTGGGCGATCCAACCGTTGATTGTGATCGTTGTGGGGCAAAATGCTTATGCTAAAAAAATTAACCGCTTTTGTCATCGTTTCGAGATCGATCTATCTAGTTAACCACAGTAACTTAAATACCCTCACACTAAAATGTTCGTAACCAATTCGGCACAACTATATTTGGCGAGCCGTTTGCTCTCACTCTCGTGGGGTCGAGCTATCAGCTATGTCTACCGACGTAAAAAAGATTGGACGGTTTGGGGTTTAAGAGTTTGGAGTTTAGGGTTTGGGGTTTAGGATTTAGGGTTTGGGGTTTGTAGTTTAGGGTTTGAGGTTTAGGGTTTAGGCTAGGGGTTTGGGGAATTTATTTTAAGGTTATTAATTGTTTCACTATGGTTTGAGATTTGGAATACATGCTTAGAATTTAATAAAAAAATTATGTTAGTTTTCGAGATGACAAAAGCTGATGATTGATGAGAAACAAGTCTGGTCCACCTTGAGATGTTTCTACCAATTGTAAGACTGTCATGTGTTCTTGTTAACTTTGGTTAATTTTTTTTGTTTTATTGCACACTTGCACGAAAACGGAAACGCGTTTCCGTTTCAGGTACGAAACGAAACGGGAAAACGACAAATTTTAAAAATTATAGGAATTTTCCGTTTCAGGTACGAAACGAAACGGGAAAACGACAAATTTTAAAAATTATAGGAAACGATACAGTAAGGAAACGTAAATAAAATAATATATAATTAAATACAAATAATTAAAAAACCAAAAATCATAATTAATTCAAAAATATATTTGGTAAAGCTAATGATCAAACCCTTATCATTTAGAGCAATATTAAGTTGATTTTCCACTAAACCAATCCTCTTATTTGTTAACATTTTGTATAAAAGTTGTATTTATTTATTTTTTTGATCAGAAAAAGTTTAGGTAAGAAGGAGGCTTCCTTACACTACCAGGGTCAGGGCAAACCTACGACCTTAACCCGATAGGCCTTACGAAGCTGGTCAGTGTCCCAGCCCAGCCCACCAGTATGGAATTATGTAGGACATTTTCTAGATCACCCACCAACACTCCCAACGAGGAAGCTTTTACAGGATTGCTGGCAGCGGGGATCGAACTTGGGTTGGGGCTCAACCACAAATCCGCCCATACCAACTCAACCAACCTGTGTTGGCTAAAAGTTGTATTTATTTATTAATCCTACTCCAACCATTTTGGTTAATTAAATTATTCTTTTTCTTCTTTACCCATACCCACCGCACACTTCTTCTATCTCTTTCCCTTTCTTTCTTTTTTCTCACCCATGTGCACCCACGTGCACTCTTCTCTTTCTCTCTCTCTCTCTCTCTCGCTTCTTCTTCTCCTTCCCTTCGTTTCTCTTCTTCTGCAACTTCTCTTCTCTCTTACAAAAAAAAAAATTCTCAACTTCTCTTCTTTTCCGTCTGATCACGATCGGACAACACAACCACCAAAATCAGAACCGACGCTCAGTGTCGAAGGACAATCGAAACATGAACAGTTGAATTGTTCTCCGATCGTCTATCTCGTTTCCGGCCAAATCGACCGGCTAGACCCAGTGGGTTTTGATGCTCTCTTCACGGCGAACCCAGCGCCACCAACCTCCTCCATCAATTATTCTTTAGATTGGGAGGCTCTAGGATTTGAAATTCTAGTGAGAGAGAATAAAGTTTGTTTTTTTTGCTGGGTTGGTTTCGGTGAAGGAAGAAGAAGAGAGAATAAAAAATTTCAGGGAGTAGTCCCTAGATACACGTGTCAATTTTGTATGAGTTGGGCGGCAAATTTACTACCGTTGCTAACGGGTGACCAACTAACGATTTGAACAATAGTAACGGGGCGCGTGTATTACACGCTCCCACGTGAGGTTCGGTGCATATATACTTCGGTGTATAGAAGACACTCTCCTACTTATATATCTTTCAAACAGAAAGGAAAAATTGAATATGCTCCCATTAAATACAAGGACGGTTTCCTACCTAGCTAGCAGCTTATCCAAAATATTTTGTCCTCAAATGAGATCGATACTTATCATGTTCATGCAGCAGATGTGTGAGAATGTAGAATGTTGTCATACATTGAAGAAAATAGACCTTGCAAATGTATTTATAAGGATTTGGACATCTCCAACAATTGTCAATTGGTTTTGGTTCTAACTCCCAGATTATTTTATCATAGTATCAGAGACAGGTTCGCCCACATGTAAAATCAAGTTGTCACATGTGCTCCACGTCACTCAATATAAGTTGTCCACGTGTATGGTTTGAAAATTCGCCACACGTGCAGGGGAGTGTGAGAATGTGGAGTGTTTTTCCACATTGGAGAAAATGGACCTTGTAAATGTGTTTATAAGAATTTGAGTCTCTCCAACCATTGCCAATTGGTTTTGGTTGTAACGCCAAGATTACTTTATCAAGATGTCGCCTGATTTGCTTTATATAATAATTAAATAAGTTTAGAAACACTCCTATATATATATGATTATTAATTTCCATTCTTAACGAAGATTAGAAAGGATTATTTGGATATAAGTACTAATCTAGTGGGTAAAATTAGGAGCCAATTAACCACAATTAGGTCTTGGTCTTCAAGTCGTTTTGCAGGTAGGTCGTCGTGCTACTCCTACATGAACGCACTCGCATTTCAATATTTTTGATCTTGGTAATTAGTGTGGAATTATTTAGATAAACATGGGCGATGATATTATAGTAAATATGAGAATGATGGATGGATCTATGATCGATCTGGTTCAGCCAATTAAGATGATACACGATCGATCTAATTGCATTATTATTCTTGCACTTTAGGTTTCAAGTCGTACAAAAGCACAAGACACCAGATGGGTACGTACCAATCGATAGTATCCACCTCCCCATGACATACATATATAGATCGTGTTAAACAACTTAATCTATTACTCTATTAGAAATATCTTGGACCATTTTGGCTTTTTGCCCGCGTTGTTATTATTATGCCTGCGTACTTTATGAGAAAAGCATATGATTAAAAAAGTAATTATATCATTAATTATAATGTCCAAAGTACAAAGAAAGCAACAAAAAAAACAAAACAGACTGTCGCACACTAAAAATTCTATAGATGGAACCTTCAAGACCTAAACAAATGGATCGGATCACCCAGTAATCGCCAGTGTGATTTTCAAGAACTACGAGTGGTCAAGATTGTAGCACTACTGTAATACTTAAAACCCTAATTAAACAGAGCGGAAGGTTTAATTAGGCATGCATGTCTAGGAGAAAAGTCTAGACCGGCCATATTATAGTTAATACCGCCAACACCTAATTAAGGGCCTCGCCGAATTAGCAATAAGGACGGTGTGCATTAGTTGTTCTTAAAGCTGCGCCCCGCCGCTTTAATTTTATATAAATTAAGCCAATCGATCAAGTGATCATATATATGAATCTATTCAGATCGAGTTAATTTAGCAGTCTTAATTGATCACTGACTTAAAACAATGGTCGATCGTATGAGTTCTCAGGGAGCCATGAGTCCAACGGCTATGTGTTACATACTTTCCAAGCTAGCTGGTGCCAAGGGGCCATTTCACATACTAGCTAGCTAGCTTTGAATTTTGCTATAAAATTATAAGTGAAAATTAGCACTGAATAATAGTACAATTTTGGAATTCCCTTTAACCTTGTAGCTTGAAACTAGCTAGCTTATATATGTGATTTGTAGGGATTTGTCTCTCCAAATTAAAGGAGGAAAGACTATCTGAACTAGGGTTCCTTAACTTGAAGAAGAAGAAGAAGAAGAAAAGGGCCTTCAAACTGATAGAAAATAAACACATTAAAGCTTGTTTGGTAATTGAATGTATAAGGAGAACGATACAAATTAAACAAAATCACTTCGATCACCTAATTAACGAAACAAGAACCACCCCACAAGGCACAAATCCTAAACCGACCCGACTCTTAACAGAAATGGATCCATTTAGGATCGAGTCAGCATTTGTCAGACCTTTTAAAGTTAATTCTAACCGAACTTTGAAAAGAATTGAAATGCAACAAGTGGCAAATATGTTCATTGGATTCTCTCTAAAAATTTGGAGTATACATGCACGCAATCACCCATAATTAAATAATACAAGTTCTTTAAAAGACAAAAACCACAAGAAGCCAGTAATTTCCAGAGGCTCTCATTGCCGTTGATGGGCTACCACTCCGGTAGATACACAAGCTAAGCTTTCTAGCTGCTAAGAAACACGTGAATATGCTGCAACAGTTGGAGGTACTCACTCGTTATGTCATGTTCTGTGCTAGCTTAAACTCAGAATATTAGAAACACGTACTCTCTACTTGTTTGTAAACATGAAGGCCTAGATAGTAGATAAGCTTCAAACCTGGATCGATAACCGAAAAAGGTATGAGTGCAAAAGAAAAGATGCGGTCATCCTAGCTCATTCCAACAACTTACAATTATATGTTCATTATTTAGGTCTCTATATTCAAGATTATCTTTGCAAAACATTAACTATATATATATTCAATTAATATTATTTGATCGTTTGTTCTAAATCCACAAATAAATTTTATCGAATTAAAGTCGAAATGATAACGGTGATAATCAAAATGCTGAATGATAGGGGAAGATGGGGAGGTAGTGACAGAATGTGTGACTCACCTTATAGTGGTCATTGCCCACTATGGCACTATAGTTTCTAGCTTGCAGGGATTGGCCAAAACATAAAAAGCTTATTATAGTGGTGAGGTAAAAGTTGAAAGCCCCTTTTTTTCTGTTGTTTACATTTAAAGATAAGCTACAAGTTCCTTTCAGAACAAGTTGAGGAGGTCTTCGTAATTTTGTAATACTAGTTGTAGCATTATTAAACAAAATGCATAAGCTTAGTTTGTCCTTTCTATTCTAATTTCCAAGCCTTTCTCTCTTTTGGTTAACAGTATTTATGCTACAAATTTGTACTAACACTTGGTTAATGAGAAAAAATGTGATTAAGTATGACAGACTGATATCCTACCACATAAACGGCTTTCTGTTCTGTCAAAAGCCAGAACAGTCTTAAAAGTTAAAACCAACCAAATGAACAACAATTTATTCTAGAAAAATCACAACTCTCTTTTTATTATTTGTTCTTTATAAATGTTGTCCCTTAATTCTCTGTCCTCTTCCTCACAAATGCCACATAGCAGTTTCCTCCTTTGCCTATATAAGACCACTCATCACATAAACAGCACCATCCAAAAAATCCCAAACAAATGAAGAACTATAAGCTTACATTGTCTACTCTTTCCCTCTCCATTCTCATCACTTTCAGTCATTCCCAAGCAAAACCAACTCAACCCATCTCAGATGTCCTTGGAATTGATAACAACTTCCTTAACAAAGCCTATGAATGGTTGAGCCTCTATAGGCATCCCCATGAAACCCAGCTCGAATTGTCTGCCCCAATTGTGGTAGCAGGAGTCCTCTGCTTCATAGCTGCCTCTATATCCAGTGCTGGTGGAATTGGTGGTGGTGGGTTGTTCATACCTATACTGACCCTAGAGGCAGGTCTAGACCTCAGAACAGCCTCAAGTCTATCAGCTTTCATGGTCACCGGAGGCTCGGTCGCGAATGTCATATACAACTTGTGCTTCAAAAATAGCACCAAGTTTGGTGGCAAGTCTCTGATTGATTATGACATATCACTTCTATCAGAGCCGTGTATGTTACTAGGTGTAAGCCTTGGAGTGATATGCAACCTTGTGTTCCCAGAGTGGCTGATCACTATACTCTTTGCACTGTTTCTTGCTTGGTCTACTTCAATGAGTTGTAGAAATGGGCTGATGTATTGGAAAATGGAGTCACAAGAGTTTAAGATGAGAAATGGTTGTGAGAGATTGGAAATTGGGGTGACAAAAGATGGGGCAGGCGAGGAAACAGAAGGGACCAAAGGTGTTACAGAACCACTTTTAGGAGGAAGAACACAAGGAAATTGCATAGTAAGATTTCCATGGATGAAAATGGGGGTCTTAGTTCTGGTCTGGTGCTCTTTCTGCCTCGTCTACCTTCTTCGTGGCAATCGATATGGACAGGTAAGAACGCTGCTTATTCAGTTGAAATGAATGTTTTTTTTCAAGTATAATGTTCATAGAAACTTCCGCCAAGATAGTGTGAGCATCCAACCCAAAATCAATTGACAATTAGTGGAGAGACTGTTCTTGTGTACTTATAAATAGGTAGTTGGACAATGTTAGCTAATAGATACCACATTTAAATCTGGAAACCTAGCTGTAACTGAAAAGAAATCAAAATTGAAACATTGGAACAAATGGAAAGATTCAATTCTAGTTGGGGACACATATTCTAAGTGTATTTTCTAAAATGTGACTCTTCAATCCTTGCAGGGCATTACACCAATGGAGCCTTGTGGAGTGGGATATTGGGTTCTCTCATCTTTCCAAATTCCTCTTGCCATAATTTATACATCCTGGATCCTATGCAGAAAAGAGAATCTTCAACATCATACTTTAAACCAAAAGGTAACATAACCAATTAAATTAAGGACTCGTCTAATATTAACCGGCCAAAAGGTGTTAAGAGTTTGGTATTTTTTTTTTCTTTTCAACCACAACTCTCATTAATTAACAAACCTTTTTCTCTTTTCCTGTTAATCTGTGTAGGATATGGAGGAGCTTACTAAAGTTGGACCATCAAACAAGCTAGTTTTCCCACTAATGGCACTGTTAGCAGGGATTTTAGGGGGTGTGTTTGGGATTGGAGGAGGAATGCTTATAAGCCCTCTTCTTCTTCAGGTTGGGATACCACCTGAGGTAACAGCCGCGACTTGTTCTTTCATGGTGTTCTTCTCATCTTCCATGTCTGCGTTTCAGTACTTATTGTTGGGCATGGAGCACGCAGACACTGCGCTCATCTTTGCCATCATTTGTTTTGTTGCATCACTTCTTGGACTGGCAGTGCTGCAGAGAGCAATCAAAGTTTATGGAAGGGCTTCTCTCATTGTATTCTCAGTTAGTATAGTGATGGCTTTGAGTACTGTTTTGATGACTAGCTTTGGGGCCCTTCATGTATGGAGTGACTATATATCTGGAAAATACATGGGGTTCAAACGACCCTGTTAACAAAAGAAAAGTATCAATAACTATTTTTGTAGTTGCTACTTTAATTAGGTTCCTTATCGATGTGTCTTGGGTTGCACTTAGCAAACTGCTCCAATTTACAGCTATCCATGCTTCAAAGCTTTCTCAACCCCTGTACTAATCTTCCAGCATCTTGATCATCAAGAATCACAATCTTGGATTGAAACGATTTAGCTACCAGCTTTCTTTCGGTGTTTTGTGCATAACTACTAACAGCATCAACCATATAGCAGCTTTGTCAGTTTTATGGGGCCTTCCGGAATATGCATTTTCTTCAGAGTGAGGAAGCGATGGGGAAAACTAAAACTTGAAAGTAAGTTCAACCGCATCTTTTGTATTGTCAAATCAAAGTTAAAGGTTTAATATGCTGTAACAACATAGGGCTCCTCTGTTCCAGCAGACCAGCATACAATAAGCATTCTTGTCCAAAAAAAGACCATACAATAAGCATTGATTAGTTTGTTTTCCCAAATCATATACACCTTGCACTATTATTGTTGTTAAATTGAATCATGATATATGTAGTAAGATTTTGATGCTTTACAGGATGAATGCATTTATCTTACTTGATGGCTTGATTTCAAGCTATCTTTTACCGACGAAACATTCGTCGGCAAAGGTGTGTCTCATTTTATTTAATTTTTTTTTTTTTGAGGGCTTTTACCGACGACATATTCGTCGGCAAAAGTGTATCCCATTTTTTATAAACACTGTTACCGAATGTGTGTCAATTTTTTATAGGACCTTTTATTATTTCGTCAGTAAAAGTGTGTCCCATTCTTAATCACTTAATTTTTGATATGTTTTCTCTTAGTTCTTTCCTCTAATTGACCAATAAGTAATTTCTAATAGATTTTTGTGTGCACAAAATCAAAGCAACAAAAGAGAAAAAGTAACAAAGGTGCATATTTCATTTCAATGGAATTATACATAGATCCAATCAATCATGGGCATTTGGATTGGGAAACACGTTACAAAATCATAGGAGGCATTGCTCGACTGCTCGTGGGCTTCTCTACCTTCATGAAGATTCTCGACTTGGAATTATCCACCGTGATCTTAAACCCAACAACATTTTATTAGATGAAGATATGAATCCTGAAATTGCAAATTTTGGTACGGGCAAGATTGTTTCTGATGGATCAATCGTCAAACTAAAAAGACACCTAGTAAGTATCAAATTTTGTCCTTGCGCTCCATACAATTGTTGAAGTTTCCTATAGAAACTTGGCAAAAAATACATACAATCAGTGCAGTAAATACAAACCTTTGTTCCACAACAGTCAACAGATCAAAATTGAGAAAAAACAAAAAAAAGATCAAAATTTCAAGCTATTTGTTACCGACGAAACATTCGTCGGCAAAAGTGTGTCTCATTTTTATTTTATTTTTTATGGAGGGCTTTTACCGACGACATATTCGTCGGCAAAAGTGTATCCCATTTTTTATAAACACTTTTACCGAATGTGTGTCAATTTTTTATAGGACCTTTTATTATTTCGTCAGTAAAAGTGTGTCCCATTCTTAATCACTTAATTTTTGATATGTTTTCTCTTAGTTCTTTCCTCTAATTGACCAATAAGTAATTTCTAATAGATTTTTGTGTGCACAAAATCAAAGCAACAAAAGAGAAAAAGTAACAAAGGTGCATATTTCATTTCAATGGAATTATACATAGATCCAATCAATCATGGGCATTTGGATTGGGAAACACGTTACAAAATCATAGGAGGCATTGCTCGACTGCTCGTGGGCTTCTCTACCTTCATGAAGATTCTCGACTTGGAATTATCCACCGTGATCCTAAACCCAACAACATTTTATTAGATGAAGATATGAATTCTGAAATTGCAGATTTTGGTACGGGCAAGATTGTTTCTGATGGATCAATCGTCAAACTAAAGAGACACCTAGTAAGTATCAAATTTTGTCCTTGCGCTCCATACAATTGTTGAAGTTTCCTATAGAAACTTGGCAAAAAATACATACAATCAGTGCAGTAAATACAAACCTTTGTTCCACAACAGTCAACAGATCAAAATTGAGAAAAAACAAAAAAAAAGATCAAAATTTCAAGCTCTCTTTTACCAACGAAACATTCGTCGGCAAGAGTGCGTCTCATTTTATTTTGTTTTTTTTATGGAGGGCTTTTACCGACGACATATTCGTCGGCAAAAGTGTATCCTATTGTTTTATAAACACTTTTACCGATTGTGTGTCAATTTTTTTTAGGACCTTTTATTATTTCGTCAGTAAAAGTGTGTCACATTCTTAATCACTTAATTTTTGATATGTTTTCTCTTAGTTCTTTTCTCTAATTGACCAATAATTAATTTCTAATAGATTTTTGTGTGCACAAAATCAAAGCAACAAAAGAGAAAAAGCAACAAAGGTGCATATTTCATTTCAATGGAATTATACATAGATCCAATCAATCATGGGCATTTGGATTGGGAAACACGTTACAAAATCATAGGAGGCATTGCTCGACTGCTCGTGGGCTTCTCTACCTTCATGAAGATTCTCGACTTGGAATTATCCACCGTGATCTTAAACCCAACAACATTTTATTAGATGAAGATATGAATCCTGAAATTGCAGATTTTGGTATGGCAAGATTGTTTCTGATGGATCAATCGTCAAACTAAAGAGACACCTAGTAAGTATCAAATTTTGTCTTTGCGCTCCATACAATTGTTGAAGTTTCCTATAGAAACTTGGCAAAAAATACATACAATCAGTGCAGTAAATACAAACCTTTGTTCCACAACGGTCAACAGATCAAAATTTGGAAAAAACAAAAAAAAGATCAAAATTGACAAATTATATTAATGAAATTGATTGATGAGAAGTACAACTTATCCAAAGCGATCAATCAAAGTTTCCAGTTCCCTAGTCATCCACTAAATCGAACCTTATGTGAAACTTTTAACATCTAGAATAAAAAAAGTTATAACTAGGAACAATTAAGTAAAGGGGGCTTGATTAAGCACCGGGCAAATGTCAAATAAAAGCCGCCATCTCAAGCAACTGGGGGACGGAGAACATGGTCCTGTGAGGTATCAACTGCAGCCTGTGGCATGAACTGCCACATAGAAACTCCAGGGTATCCAGAAACTCCAGGATATCCCATGAATGGCATCAGTTTGCCGCCAACAACTTGGCCGGGGGCAGCAAATGGAGCTGGAATCGCAGCAGGGTGAGGCAAGAAGCCCGGTTGTGGACCTAAGGCTTTAATTTGCTGCTCAAGGTTCTCTTTCTCTGCTTTTAGCCTCTGCTTCTCATCACGAAGTTCGTTCTTCTCAGCCTATACAAAAACATATACACATCACGAAATAAGAACATCCACTCAGCAAAACCAACATAAATTTTGATGTCTACTCAAATAGTGTCACTGAAGAAAACATCCAACGATAACTGCATTCTTCATTTGGTTTGTAAGATTATAATATGAAAAGAACAAACTTAGGCACACCTTCAACTCAGTTATCTTCTCCTGCAGACTCTCACTCGACTCCTTCAGATGCCGGGCCTCCCCACGTAACTGATTCACCATCCGAACAGCATCAACCAATATAGCAGCTTTGTCAGTTTTAGGGGGTCTTCCAGGTTCAAGGATAGAACTCAATTCCAGGAACCTAAAAATTATGCAAAAAGTTAATATGATATATAATATATATATATATATATATATATATATATATATATAGAGAGAGAGAGAGAGAGAGAGAGAAAGAGCATGAACATTAAGCATCATGAAACTGAAGCATACTTGTCATTCAGTCTGTCCCTCCGCATTTTCTCTCTACAGGCTTTAGAACCAGACACATTGCACGATCCAGACCTCACACTGTGATGGAAACAATACACATAATTTGAAATTGCATCTTGAAGAAAATTGAATCATGGAGAAACAGAAGGAGAGATGCATAGAAAAACTGCATACGATACGACCAATACGACTTTTATCTCACATCAATAAACAAGTTCAAAAACTGTATATGGGTAGTATTACTGCCATAGTAATACATCAATTTCTGTTTCACAAGTCATTAAGAATAAGACTCAGTAGATAGATACCGTTTGTTCGACCCAATTTCCTTCATAGTCTCAGAATTTCCAAATGAGCCATCAAAGTCCACGCTGAGAAGATAACAACAAACAAATTAGTTATTCCATGAAACAAAGATTAGTTTATCTTGGTCAACCTAGTATAGACAGGCTGTTAAGATACAGCCTCTAAGAAAAATGAAGAAACTATTGTTTAATACTCAAAAGAAAAGAAAACTGCATATAAGTTGGCTAGTCCACTTCTATCACATCTTCATACTTGCTCTCCAAACGATTCCACTCTGCCAAATTTCCTCGGTGCCAATGACAGATTAACATAATGAACTACAAATGCACATACTTGAATATGTGCAAAAAAGAAATGAACTGCATTGATATACAAACCCAGCAGCAATGTCATCCTCTTAGTCACATAGACTTTAACAGAGGTGATGATAAAACCAAGCACAAAATAACTAGCCAGCCTCGCACATCCTGAAGTACAAAGCTTTATATAACCATATGAAAAACACAAAGAATCACTTTAAACACAAAATCTAAGCTCATTACCTTTGGAGTAAATTCAGCTAAACGAACATAGTATTGAATTCCATACCAACGCCACCAACATTTTCATGATTTTGTAATCAAATTATATTAATATTATTAACTTAGCTGGATTAAATTAGATAACAGCCATAAATCCACCAATCTTTAATAATAAAATTTTATGTGTTAATTTTATTATTATATTCACAGCTCATGATTATGAAACTATAAATCACAGAAATTAACATTCTTGCTGTAGTAAAAAGATTCAAAATTGCCACCTTGAATCAAACCCAATTCAAATTCACCATCAAGGAAACCCCAGTTGCAGCAAAGTAAAGAACTTGATTGATTAGAGAAATGGGTTTACCTGGGGGCGGTCGGAGCGGCAAACGAATCGGAGCCCCAAGTAAAAGCGGGCGGGTCAAGAGGGGGTAGGTCACCTCCAGGCACAGAGATGCTCTCAATCAGATCATAATCGAAGACCCAGTTGGGATTCTGCGGCGGCGAGCCCATGATTTACCGGCGGCCGGAAATGCTGAGTTTCCGGCGAAGACCCCTAGAGCCGCCGTGGTGGGTTGGGATTTGTAATGGGGGGATTGCAATGATTTTTTGTTGATTAAATAATTTGGAGCGAATTTTGGCTGGTGGGTTGGGAAATTGGGTGGTTCGGATTTTGATATGGGAATAACAAAAGGTGTTGATATTATTTGTGAGAATGGAAAAAGCAAACAACCAAAATTTTGTTCCCACCGCATATCGTGCCATTTTATAATTTGGCCCCTCTTCTTTTCATCATTTGCTGGGAAGCCATTTTCTTTTCTTTTGAGCCAATTGCATTTGCCCCCTTAACTATGAGAGAAATTTCATTTTAGTACCTGACTATCAAAAAGATACAATATTTACATCAATAGGCTTCACAATATTCTAAACAAACGACTCAAACGAAATTTTCGTAATAATTGTGATTTAGACAGACCACATCTTTACCTTTATCCGTCGATTTGATAAAAGATATGATTGAAATGACTCAAATTGGACCATAATATAAGGTTGGAAAGCGAAACGATTAAAAAAACCAATAAAAACATTTTTAACAGACTCTCTATCTTAGTTCTTTAACTATTTTAGAGAACAAAATATGTTCTTACATGACTAAAGTAGGAATCAAGTAAAAATTGAGGGACTAATTAACTCTCAAGTTTCCACTGTAACTACTATGTCAAACTGGGTCAACATATGATAGCCATTGGTGATTGGTGATCTGAGTTTGTCTGGGCAGCAATTTTGATGATTCACCATGTCATATTAAGCAACATCACCATGTTTATCCAAGAAAGGTTTTCTACTGTAAATAAATAGATATAGAAATTATAAAGCAGACATTGAAAATCAAATCAGCCAACTCTGAACATATTCATCTGAATTTCCAGCTGCAGTTGCTACTTTACAATCCCCAATTACAACTTCTCAAGTTTAAGATGACAGTTGAGAGCATGATCACTTTACACTTTACAGACAGTAAAAAGAAAAAAATTACAAGCACAAAAGTTTATAGTTACCAACTTTTCATCCACACAGCAACCAAATGAAAACTTACAATCTGTGCTCAAACCATTACAACCACTTATTTCACAAGTTGAAGCTGCTAGAGTAGTAGTGCTATGCAACATATACATGTATGGACTGAACAAATGCATCTATCCTTTTCCTTATCTCTTCAGGATTGGCACCCACAAGCTTGTCAACCTCTGCACCTTCCTTCATCAGCAAAAAAGTTGGCATAGCCTTTATCTCCAGCCGAGTCGCTACCTCCTAAGACAACAACCAAACCACAGATAGTGACATACATGTAGAAAATCGAAACCTTTACACGAAAAATATGCGTTTTCAGTCCCTCTCTATAGTTTGAAGTCAGTGAATTTTATTGACAGTGAACACACCAAAAGAGGTTTGATATGCTGCTCATGATCACAAATATCTAGCTAAGCTAAAAATATCAATATCTCCATCATAGACAAATATCTAAAGGTAAATTTCCCAGAAAACGAACCCAGTAGTCTTCAAATTTTCGCCATACACGAATGACTAAATAGAGGTTTGATGTGAGTGACAGTCATGATCACTCACTATTCTTATTGGATGCTCACAATTATGATGTTGACTACAGATTCAATAAAACTTAAATAAACTTCTTAAACATATATATGCTGGTATGTGTGTGTGTGTGTGTGTGTGTGTGTGTGTATAGAGTTAATTAGTTAAACACTTTCACTTTGGAGAAAGCTAGACAACTTTTTCTTAATCTAATATATATACCAAGAACAAAGCTTTTCAAGAAGTGAGGCTAATACATTACCTTAACTTCATCCACATCCACAGTGAGAAACTTAACATCCGGATAGTTTGAGGCCAATTCCTCAAAGAATGAGTTCATAGCCACAGAAGGCATACACCATGAAGCAGTAAAGTGCACAACAATCTACAAAATATCGAACCAAAAGACGAAAAAACTCACCAAAAACCAACATCAATACCCATACTTTTCCGTTCATTTTCCAATCACAACTAGACATTGAAGAAATTGAAGAAGGGAATTGAGGAGAAGATTGAAACACTTACAGGGCTGCCTTGGGTTACAAACGAGTCCCAAGTTTCCAGAGAGTCAACCTTTACAACCCTAGACTTGTGCACCTGCTCTTCATGTGCTTGACCTTCCATCTTTTTTTTTCCTTTTTCCTCTGTTTGTTAAAACTTGAGCTTGCCTCTTCTTTATTTCTCTTCTCAGTTCTCAGAATACTAGTTTGGATAGCTATGAATGATACGACCCACTTGCATTTTATACTTCCACTTTCATGTTTACTTATTTGGGTATTCATCCAACTAATATTGAAAATATAAAAAAATAGACAAATATCTTTTGGTCAAACTAAAACACCCATATTAATAATTGGATATGGATAATATAAATCATAGAGAAAATATTCTTCTGAAGCATAAGATGACAATTGACAACATGTTACCAAGCACAAAATGTTACAGTTACAAAGCATATGGATCTAGAAGTACAAATTAGTAGAAGAAGCTTGAAGCAGAAAGATCTGCACGCCAATAATACAAACCCAAGCTGAATCCAATAATACACACAACTACCCAAGACGACCTTGCCCTCATTACAAGTAACAGTGGACTCGGCTTCTGCTAGACTAAGGCAGTCAGGCTCAGACAGACAACCAAAAGAGAATCGTAATCAGCCATAACTCAAGCGAGAATCTGAAGAAGGCCGCGCAGTTGTCTGTCGCCGAGGAACCCCAATTTCACAGGCATTGACCCTGTGAGCGAACCGGAGAGAACAGAGAGATTCTCCTACTGATGTAGAATCCGGTGAGACGTTGACAAACATGAGGGTCTTCGAGTCCCCTCCCAAACAAGGCTGTTTATAACATAATGAAAAGTAAGAAAGGTTATCGACTGATATAGAATACAGAACTAGGATATGAGTTTAAGACAATACTAATCACCATACCTGTAGAAGATAGGTGAGCTTTGAATTCCTAAAAGGAACATGATCCTCCTTTTTTGCCAGAGCAAATATCACATCGCTTAAGGATGACAGACTTTTATTAATAGCCTGGTTGTTACAGATAAAAAGTGAGCTGACGCATTAAAAAAACAATAACACAAGTACATCAGATTCTCAAGAGGAAAAGACCTGAGTTTCCTTCAAACGGTCTCCAGTTGCACCACTTCTTGATAATCGCTCACTTCCAGCAAGATCAATAAGATTTAGGACTCCTTGAACTTGTTGTTCAGTATTCTGATAAGACAAGTATATCAGCACATAAACATAGGAAGGCAAACAAGCATACAGGAAAGCTAAGAACTTAATCATCACTACAGTTAAACACAAACCTCATTGATGCCAGATATCCGCAAGGTAAACACAAGGTGGCTTCTTGAAGACTGCTCGTTCATGTGTGTCTTGCCAACAGACCTGATACATCATAACAGAGAAAAATTAGCATTGAACTTCTCTTTTTTAAGGTTATATATTAAAAGTTGCATGTACTATCAACACTAAGGGGAAAATCAGAATGTGCATTACTATATTGGCAAAATGATTATAGCAGAATGCACATACCTGCTCTGAGCAGCCTGTTGTAGAAGAGAGGAAATCTCCCTTTTACTGCAAACATCAATAATTGTGAGGTCAGAAACATGTGTATTTCCATTTACGTCGTGCTTTATCGTGTACTGCTTGCCTACACCGCTTTCTGTCCTTGTCAACTCTGCACCACTTGGTCGATTTGTGGATAACAAGTCACGGATTGTCTCGTTGTAAATCTCAAGCATTGAGGCCTGCATTCATTTCTAATGAATTATAATACTCTGCAAATTTAGACAGCGTCACAGACCCAAAAATAACATATAGTACCTGCATTCTATATTTCCATCCCTGGGCTTGAAGAGATTGACTTGTTTGGAATATCTGGTCTAATGACCGAGGAATCAATCCCTTTTGGTCTGGAGTTTCTGGTCTACCCATCATGGTATAGGTTTTACCAGAACCTGTTTGACCATAGGCAAATATGCAGACCTACAGGAAAAGAGTTGGCATTCTTTTTAGTGCATATATTTTCCTTTATGAAAGGTAAAGGGAACACCGCCACAGAGGGTAACGATGCTTAAAATTCCAAACCTCATAATCTAAAAATGTATTTAAAAAAGAAGAATAGATGATTATCAGATAACCAAAATGTGCATAAAACAAAATGTAGACACAAGATGCACCTTGTATCCATCAAGTGCACTCTGCACAAGTTGCGATATTTCCACAAAAACATCTTGTTGTGAAGCCCCATGATCAAAGACTTTGTCAAACGTAAAATGATACTTTTGCCCTGCAGAATGATATAAAAAGAGCTAAGTAACAAGTGAATATTTCCATTAAAAAAATCCAAACAACATTCGATTTGATTAAACAAAAACAGATATCACCATACCACTTTGTACTAAGTCAATGCCTCGACCAAGATCTTCTGTTGACGTAGGATATGAAATCACTGGGACTTCTGCTGCAGTGGCATCATCAGGTAGCAATGGACGCACGCGGCAGAATACTCGAATATTGCCTTTTAATTCCTATTACACAAGAAGATCAGTACCAAAATAAATCTCGCCAATTTTGAAAGGAATTAAGTACAGAAGATTACCTGAATATCATTGTGGAGCTTTTTTCTTAATCTCTCTCCTTCAAATATTTTCTGCTCAAATTCAGCTATGCGATCTCGTAGTTCACGCTCAACTCTCTTTTGCTCTTCAAATCTTGTGCTTATTTCTGAAGCAGATAAATCAGCCATCTGAAAGAAAGTAAGTCACAGATTATATGAGATAGATGCATATAAGCAACAGTTCCAAAATCCATTGAGCATTGATTGTACCTCAATTTTCTCATGAGCAGAATCTCGCTCATGCTTTAATACATCTCTTTCATGCCCTAGTTGATCTCTCTCGTGCTTTAATGAATCTATCTGCATCATTTGAGATGAACACGTCTCCTGCAAAAAAAATGGCTGCGATATTAGAAAGCCGACATGATGGCAATGCTTAGTATAAGTATCCAACACAAACCTCCAAGTCTTTTGTTTTCCGGGCCAATTTATCTAACTCTGCAAAATGCTTCACAACCTCAGCCTTCAAATCATGATTCTCTTTTACGTGGTGATCACGGTCATCTCTAACCTCTTGCAATTGCCCTCGAAGACATTGTTTTTGCTTCAATGCATCATCATGTGAAGCCTACAAGCAAATCATGTACAAGAAGCCAGAAAAGTTGATTAGTCTAAAAGTGGGAAAACCGATGGCCCGGCAGTTCTCAAAGAAGCCCATTAGACTAAAGTATGAGGCAAAGAAATAAATTGGCTTCAAACGATGGATACTCATGAAGAATCTTTACTTTAAGTGAAGCCAATTGATCTTCTAATGCCTTCTTGTGACCCCTCAAATTGCTAAGGTTCTCTACCATAGTCAACTTCTCATTTTCTGCTCGTCTCCGCGATTCATCCATTGTGTTAACATCACTTTGCAGTTTGCTATTATACTGTTGCAAACTTTTGTTGTACTCTTGAGTTCGATTATAATCATCCTCAAACTTTATAGCCTACATAGATTAACAACATCAGAGGTAGACATAATGCAAAGTTTTGTAAATCTGAGGGGAATTAGAGAAAATAATAAAAATCTGTAAGATTTGAAGAGATTATATAATTGTCTTACCCTCTGCTCAACAACTAATTTCTCTTCCCGTACTTTTTCAAGCTCCCCTGAGAGAGCAACTTGCAACTTCTCAGCAGCAGCCCTTGCTTCCTTTTCCATTCTGTGACTACTAATTGCATCCTACATGTCAAAGTGAAAGAATATGAAACAATAAAGGATGAGAAGGAGAAAGAGATGAATAAAGATAGCTATATCACAAAATTAATACACAATTATATCACAAAATTAATACACAATGCCTTGACCAGAAACTTTACCATCTTCTCTGATTCTTCCTTTGCAAGTTTCTCTTCTAGGGTAGCAATAGTTTGTCTCAACTTTGAATTTATGGCATTGAGTTCGTCTACCAGGTTTTTCATCTCCACCTCTTAAGAAAGAAAAAATTTAAAATAAATTACCGATCTGTTGCTTCTTACAATAAGATGAACCAATTGAAAACCAAACAAACATTCTAAGGAAAGAAGTTCATCATTGACACATGATTTTGAACAAAGGCATGATAGTTTTTGAGGAAAACTAGAGATGTGGAACTTAATTAACTGAAATCATGACTAGTTTGATTCAGTGGAATGAAATTATGCTACTGTAGCAGACAATTCCAATAATAAGCCAACTGAATTACCAGTATCCGCACACTTCTTTTCAGCAGCATTCAATAAATTCTGAAGCCTTTCCACCTCAAGAAGATGGTCTTTCTCAACCTTCAGGTACCATTTAATGCAATCCTTTAAGTTTTTATGATAAGCGGCTAATTGTTGGGCATTCCCCTGCCATGCAACCAAATAATAATCAGTTAAAGAAACAACATTTCATAGTTCAAAACAAGTAGAAAGCCTGTTTTAGACAAACCAGTCAACAGTTAGTAAGAAAAAACACCTTGTGATCAAACTTCTTCTCTTTATACTTCTTATTCAACAACTCCTCGGCTTCTTCTTTGGTGAATACTCTCTCAACATCGCCACAGTCTGAACCCTCCACACTGGCACTCTCACTGGTAGCTCCAACTTCTTGTCTCTTGTTAACAGAAGCAAATGGAAGTCGTGGCTTCCCCATGCTATTCTGCCCGTCTGTTTTTCCTGTTATCCTCCTACGCTTGTCTAATGGAACTTCATCAACGCCACTCTTCTTCTACAAATCAACATAAACATAATTATTTAGCAGCTCAATATTTCACTGTATCAATGAAATGTACTCAATGACCTTCAGTTTATGGAGTTTATCTACATTATTTGGACCTTGTGAGTACAAGGTTCTTTAAAAAACAAAGCAATTTATTAAAAATTGATTCAGAAATTTTTGATATCCAGACTTTCTCGGCTTCAAAAGAAACGACAATTCTATTACAAACATGATCAAAGAAACAGACCCAAAATTCACTAGGCAAAAAGAAAATTCATTTCCTTATTTTCACACTGCTTTAGGCCCAGATAACAAAACCCACAACCACCCAAGTAAACCAAACATACAATCACGAAATTTAGCTTGCATCTTTTACTTCCTTTCATTTCCCCCCAATTTCTCACCAACCAAAAGTTAGGGATTCTTTTACTTCCATATCCAGAACGAAAAGATGTAATGAAACAACAACAAAAAGTTAGGGCTTACAGTAGAGGGACTACGGGGAGGCTTATTCTGGTTGCGCGAAGCCATTAATCGAAACCGGTAAACCAAATCGGAATAATTACTCGGAGCTAGGATTGCATAATCCGGTACCGTTTCAGTCGTGGATCTGAAAAATCGGCGAAGGATATGATAGTACGACGCTCAGATCTCCGATTGTACCGAAATGGATTCTGGGGGAAATCGAATTGGTATTTGGGGAAAACTAGGGTTTGAGAGTCGGAGAGAGTGTATGTGAAAGTGAGAAGGGGGGACTCAAATTTGAAATTGGATCTGGCGCGTCTAACACGCTCTTCAAAAATAAGACGTTGGCTTTATTTGGGTCGGGTCAACCCGTGTTGGCCCCCAGCCGAGTCCATTTAGGGCCCAATTTTTCAAAATTTGTAATTAATATTCTAAAACAACCTTTAACTATAATTCATGGAGCTAATAAAATAATTAACGAAGAGTGGAAATCATCCAATAGATTGAGAGGCAATGAGAGAAAAAGTACCAAATGTTCACCTCCAATGTGTTGCGATTGAAGAACCTTGTGAATAGGGGATAGCAAAATGATGGGGTGCAAGTTTATTTGTGCTAATTGAAAATCAAATTATGTGGAATGGAGCGTTTTTCATTTATTAATTTTCATTGATTTTCTATATAGGTTCCAATCCAAAAAGGAACCTAGATTTTTATGGTTATAAATTTCATCTTGAATTTTGATTCAACACATAACTTGAAAAATTTAGGCCCTGTTCTGTAATGTTTTCCAAAACAATTTTTCAAAAAGTGTTTTGCAAAATAAAAACAGAAAATTAAATTATGTATTTTTAAGATTCAAGAATATGTTCGGTTGTTTCAAAACAGTTTTACGGCTTTCAACTTCTCCTTCATCCAGTCCAGTCCTCACAAGCAGATCAGCTTCTTTGCCCAAGCACCAGCGCCAATTCCTGCTCCTTCTCCTTATTCTTTTCTTATTCTTATTCCTCTTCCCAAGCACCCACCAATTCTTCTAAGCACACGTGAGGAATATGATGGTCATGAAAATAAAGAAACAATTAAGCCCATGCTGCAATTGAACCCATGCTGCTCCTTCTTCTTTATGCATTCATCTATTCAATAATTCCAGCAGCACCCACCGATTTCTTCTTCTTCTTCCTCTGCCCAAGCACCCATCAATTCATCCTCCTTCTTCCTCTGCCCAAGTACCCACCGATTTCTTCTTCTACTTCTTCCACCGATTCCTCCTTCTTCTTCTTCTTACTCTGTCCAAGCTTCCTCTGCCCAAGCACCCACTGACTCTCTCCTCTGCCCAAGCACCACCAGCCCGTTCGGCGGTGGAGGAAATGGGTTCAGAGAGGATGGGAAAGAAGATCGGCGGCGGAGGGTATGGGTTCAGAGGGGACGATGAAGATGATCAATTGCCAAAATCACAGACTTACGAAGTAAATTGGGATTTTGTTTTCAAAAATGGAGGAAACGCTGATATATCGTTTCCTAAAAGATAGACTAAAATTTAATATGTTTTTAAGATACAGATTTCAATGTATTTCTAATACACTTCGCCGAACGCAATTTACACCTGTTTTAGTATTTAAAATATAGAAAACAGGTTTTGAAAACATTACCGAACGCGGCCTTAATGGACTTATTTTTCTAAAGAATATGAATTGTAGTTGGTTAGTGTACCTAATCGGGGAACTCTACATATTTGGTATACATGATTTGAAAATTTGATAGATAGATAAAATATTATAAACTTAGCCAAAATTGTTCGTGAGTTGTCACTCCCAATGCGAAAATAAGTTGTCAATATAATTGAAATTTTGATAAAAAAAAATGGCAACGAGTTATTTTGCTTTCAATTTAGTACATGTTTCATCGTGTTTTTATATGAAGTTTTTCAGAAGTTACATGATGTCGATACACAATGACCCTTAGTCCCTCAATACTTTGTTGCTCAACTTGACACCCCGTGGGTACCAAAGCATGAGTGACCTTCCATTTTGCTTCAAAATGAATCCGCACATCGAATAAATAGGGAAGATTACCCCCATATATATTTAGAAAGGGAATATTGTTCCACGTTTAAGGTGTTTAAATTATTACTCTTCAAACTAGAAGGATGCCAAATTATTACCTTCACTCCTTCAGTGACTTAGATATCAAGTAGGTAAAACACAACGTCCTAAAATGAGTAGTGAGCTTAAGTCTTACGATAAGTATCGAGCCACACTACCTATCCCAACAAATTTCGTATTTTATATTTAAGCACTATATTTTGCGGTCTAAATCTTTAATGGATCGAAAGTTCTAAACACTTGCTTTATTCGATATTGGGTAGTTGATATTTCATATAGCATCCCCTTTTCATTACAATCGTAATTTCAATCCGAAACTAGGCCATTTAAAAGTAAGCAACGTTCTTTGATTATTTTTTTTCTTCTTCTAATTTTCTATATTTGAGAGGGGCGAATGGATAGGACTATGATACTTTCTGCTATCTAGAGACTATTAACATCATTATCATAATCTGTTTGAATCCACGTGTCAGAATACCACAGTCCTTGCTGGAACATTATCCAACTTGTCAAATAGAAAATGCAATGGGAAGCACATGTCATCCCACCATTGGCCAAAACCATATCCAACTTATCCAACCAGAAAATGGCAAGATAAGGTCACTCTACATCACATAAGCATAGAACAAAAAATTTGATCGAACACCATCCACCACCCACCACCACCAATCATACCCAAAAATATATTTCCACATTTCTGCCTCTGTTTATTTGTCACTTGGAACCCAATTGTATAAGAAAATAAAAAACCGAGAAAGGAAAGGTAGGGAGCTCAAGGAAAATGGCACAAGCAATGGCTTCAATGGCTGGCCTACATGGTTCATCCCAGGCTGTGTTGGAAGGCAGCAGCCTCCATCTAAGTGGCTCATCTCGCTTGAACATAGTCGGTAACAACAGCAGGGTAGCCGTGACAAGGCAAGGGTTCGCCATTAGAGCCCAGCAAGTGCCTGCTGAGCCCGAGACTAGCCGCCGCGCTGTGCTCGGTCTTGTGGCAGTTGGTTTGGCCTCCGGATCATTTGTCCAAGCCGTGCTTGCTGAGGCTAAGCCCATCAAAGTCGGCCCTCCTCCCCCGCCATCCGGAGGATTGCGTAAGCAAATCGATCTTTTTCTTGTCATTACTCTTTTATATTTCACAGTAGGTTAAGTCTTGCGTTACAATACATGGAGGCCTAATAATTGATGAAGGAACTGAAGCTAAGAGTTAGCTAGAACACGCAAACGTGCACAAGCCTAATATATGCAAAATGATGCTAGATGTGATTGCATGATGAATTATTTGAATGGAATTTACATAGAACAAGTTAAGTCTTGCGTTACAATAGGTAATTAATGTAGCTTATGTGGGTGTGTTGTGGCAGCTGGAACTGATAACTCGGATGAGGCAAGAGACCTTGATCTGCCATTGAAGAATAGGTTCTTCATACAGCCACTGAATCCGGCTCAGGCTGCCGCGAGGGCAAAGGATTCGGCCAAGGAAATCCTTGCCGTCAAGTCGTTCATAGACAAGAAGGCATGGCCCTATGTCCAGAACGATCTTCGTCTCAAGGGTTCATATCTCCGATATGACCTCAAAACAGTCCTTGCTGCCAAGTCCAAGGAAGAGAAGGAGTCACTCAAGACACTCACCGGAAAGCTCTTCCAAGACCTTGACAATGTGAGTGATCATAATTAATATATTCCCAAGTTAATTTGGCTTTGAGAATGTAAAGTACTTACGTTTCAACCATATATAGATTCAATTCACTAACTTGTTGTTTAATTGGGATACATATATGCAGTTGGACCACGCAGCAAAGATCAAGAGCACCCCACAAGCGGAGAAGTACTATGCCGAAGCTGTATCTAGCCTCAATAATGTTATTGCAAAACTTGGTTAAATCGAATTTATGTATTTGATCGATAATATATGTAAGCTTTATTTGACATTTTATGAAACAATTTTTAATTTGCATATATATGCTATTTGGACTTAATTTGGAGGGATCCCCGTCTTAGTAGTATTTTAGCTCAATGATACATAGGCAATACACATAATGCCTTTGTTCTCATCAAAAAAAAAAAGGCCTTTGTTCTAAAGCATCAAGTTATCGCATTTGATTTTCACATCTATTAGCAAAAAGAATTATAATTAAAATGTACGCTTTTAAGGGTAAATTAATTATGAATCGATCATAATAAACAATGTAACGCTAATTCACGTACTGTAACATTGTAATTGTATTTGTAGCCAGAAAATCAAGAGCAAATTAAACAAAGTTTTTTTTTTTTGAGTAACAGAAACCTTTATTCGCGACATAAAACCTAACCCCAAAACGGTTACAAATACCATGAGCCGAAATGGCCCAAACTTTAACCACACTAATTGCCTTCCATTCTTTCCCACCATCATCATATACAACTTGAGTTTGTCCGAATGAACTAGCCAAGGACAAAGATCGAGTTTGATCCTCCAAATAAAGATGTGCAGGTTCATCCTTCATAAACTTCCCATTAAACGCCATATAATTAACAAGTTTACCATGATCAATTTTGTGATAAGTTTGAGGTTCTCTAGGGTTCCTCTTTCAAATGCATTACTCAATCGATATATAGGGATTTTTGATAGTAAGCAAAACTCTAGGGTTTAGTATGACATGTGTTTTGGGCCTTCTTATGGACACATGGCAAACAATGAGCTAATTTAACGGCTTTTGCTTCTTATGATTTGCTAATTGAGCCCGGCATTTTCAATTTTTTTTTATCGGGATATTTTCAAATTATTATCTGTAATCGTCTAAAATGACTAAAATTGAAACCTCCGATGAAGTATTAATTTTTGATTTGGTATCAAACGGTGAGCATTTAACACTCACGCCTCGTGCCTTGCATTAGTCGTTGACCAGTTGACGTTTTTCTTAACCCCAACTAGCTGTCTAGCTCTTTTCTCTGTTCTCTCGCATACAATCTCTCACTCCCCTGAGTTTCCAGTAGAAACCCTAATTTCCCCAATCTCTTCCTCCATGGCACCTAAGCGCCCATCTCCTCTGGATGAACCGCCGGCTGCTTCTTCCTCGGAGGAAGAGGAGGAAGCCTCTTCGGAAGAAGAAGAGGGCGAAGAAGAAGAAGCATCCGGATCCGAGTCCGAATCCGAATCCGAGCCGCCAAAGACCTCGACTTTGCAATCCACTCCTGAGAAGAAGCCCCATCCGAAGAAGCCGGACTCTGCTGCCGCCAATGCAAAGCCGCAGTCTTCGTCCTCCAGGGACTCCGAAACCGAGTCCGAATCCGAATCGGATGGGGATACACTGGCCAAGCGCCGAGCCAATGCAGTTGCTAATGTAAAGCCGATTGCGTCCAAGCCCATGGAAGAGACGCCGCCGCCGAAAGCCACCAAGCCCAGATCGAAGCCCTCAGGTACTCCGGCGGCAGCGAAAGCCGGTACGAAGCGGCCTGGCGGTGATAGTGAGTCGATCAAGGACTCCAAGAAGGCTAAGAAGAAGGGCGATGATCATGAAGACGAGGCTGCAGATGAGGATTCCAAGAAAGCTACGCCCTTCCAGAGGCTTTGGAGCGATGAAGATGAGATAACGATCCTGAAAGGCATGATTGAGTACACTACCAAGAAAGGGGCGGACCCTTATTCAGACATGAATGCATTTCATGAATTTATCAAGAAATCGCTGAAGGTCGAAGTTATCAAGGTCCAATTGCAAGACAAGCTTCGCCGGATGAGGAAGAAGTTCCAGAACAATGTGAAGAAGAAGAAGTACAATCCTACTAAGCCTCATGATGTGAAGGTTTTCGAGTTGTCAAAGAAGGTATGGGGCGGTGGTGAAGCTTCAACTGGGAAGGTTACTCTTGCTTCAACTGGGAAGGTGGAACAGCCCAAGTCTAATGGGAAGGCCAAGAGTAATCAAAAGGGTAACAACAAGACTTTGGCTTCTCTGAAAGCCGAGCTGCTGGCGTCGCCGGAGCCTCCAAAGGAAGCTGAGAAGAGTGAAGCTTCTCTGAAGCCTTGTGCATCACACAGTGTGTTGAGTGAGGTTATTGGGTTTGATAAGGGTTTCAAGGAGCTGGGGTTGTCGGAGACTATTGTGAAGCAGGGTTTGGAATTGATTGGTGGATCAAAGCAAGCTGAGCTCAAGGATAAGTGGAACAAGCTGCATGTTGCTGAATTGGAGCTTTTTGTTAAGCGGACTGAACTGATGAGAGATCAGGCCAAGTTGATTGTGGAGGCTTTTAAGTCTTCTGACCATTAGAATGAAGGTCAGGTATAAGTTAAGATGTTCTAGAAAGGCCATGTTTTAGCTTATAACTTGTTTTGCTGGTTAGATTTCAGTCTTGTTGTAGCAAGTATCTGCATAATTTGTCTACTTTTGCATGGATAGAACTGGCCATTGTTGTGCTCCTCTATGTGAAGTGATTTG
The DNA here is from genome assembly GCA_029955375.1 of Rubus parviflorus. Lineage (NCBI taxonomy): Eukaryota > Viridiplantae > Streptophyta > Magnoliopsida > Rosales > Rosaceae > Rubus > Rubus parviflorus. Next base: position 1,438,485 of record JARGGL010000003.1, read on the forward strand.
GCACAATGTTATTGTTAATTTTGATTGGAGTGTTAATAACGCTCTTCTTGTGTTATTGGTTCTGTCAGGGGTAGATAATGTTTCTGTGATCTTTCTTACTGAGTGTCCTTGAATTCTTAGTTACTTCATCTTTTTCATGTTTGTTTGGTTATGCTGAGTTTTGAAATCAAATGCTTGTGTTACTAATTATGTTTTTTGTTGGAGTTATTGAAGAGAGAACAAATTATACTTATAAATATACTTCCAGTGGTTATCCACTTAGTTGTGATTTGGGGAGCTTCTAAGATCTGCCTACAGGAACTTAGCATGCTTGGAGATCTTACATTATCTCCAAGACATTGCAGCAAGGGATGGCTGAGTTAATGTAGTGAGTCAAAATTTGCACTCGAAAGTAGCTAGATGAATGATAATTTTAGGGGTTAGCAGGTGGTACACCTATATCAGGTCTTTGGCTTAGGAACTGTGATGTGCATACTTTCTAAGTTCAGGTTTCTATATAGTATTGCACTAGAAGTTTATTGTGAGTATATAATCCTGGCGTGGAGCCGTGGAAGAGAAAATAGCAAATAAATTAAAAATGTGACTGGGTACACTACCAGTGATTCATTATCCACATGGTTGTGATTTAGTTGGGTAGTTTGTATGATTTCCTCAGAGAAAGGAACTATTATCATATTCTTGGAGATCTTAGAAAAATATTGTTCTGTTTCAGACTCTCAGTAGATGCAGTGAGTTAAAATTCATTACTGAAAAGTATTTATTAGATGATAATGAATTTGGGGTTAGGAGATGATAGACCTACGTTATGTCTCATGGATCTGTGGCTTGTATACTTTCTTGTGTGAATTTTTCCATTTCAAGTTCTTGCAGAATTTTGTAATAGAGGGGGTAGGCGTCATGGCCTCACGGAATAGGGTCTTGTTTGGAAAATGTTTTAAGTTTTATGAGTATTTTTTCTATTAATCGTCTCCTTCCCCTGTTATTAGATCATCGGACTTCTGAGATTGTAGTCTTTAAACTTCTCATACATAATATGCTTGATGTTACAATGGACTAAATGATGTTATTAGATCATGTTCAGAAGTGTAATCTTTAAGATTGTAGTCTTAAAACTTCTCATCATCTCATGTTGGTGCTGTCAAGGTTTAGGATTTAAACTTCTCATAATTGGATGCTTAGAATCCTTGGATCCTGTTGAGAAGTGGAATCCTTGAGATGTTTCAAGGCCTTGAATGTCATGTAAATTTCTACAAAGTTGGTAACCCAAAACGAGCAAGGAATTCCTCAGGTACAAGCAAAAGCCCTAAGGTTAGGGCTTTTGGGCTTTCACTTGTATTGGGCGTCATAATTTATTATCCATCTCCAAACAGTAACTGAGATTAAACCTCTAAGAAAGTCACAAGGATGAAAAAACACAACAATGTTCGGATTTCGAAGCATTCGGAGAAAAATTACCACGTAAGCCCGCCGCCGCCGCCAAGAGGTTGCCATCCCAATCCCCGAAAGGCCGAAACCCAACAGCCATTTAGAAAAGTATATGATTTAAGTAAAATCTATTAAGAACCTCGGGAACAGCTCCGTGTTTTCGATCCAAGTGAAGCGCGCCGTTTAAAATTCGTATTTCCCGCTTACCTCGAAAGCATTCAAGAGTCAAAACGTCAGTCTCTTAGTACCACCATCTAACCGTCCAAATGTTCCAAATCGCACGGCCACAGTTGGCGATCCGCGCGAACACACCTCATTGGACCTCCAGACCACAATCCAACCCTCCAACTCGTCCCAAATCTAGCGGCCAGAAGCGTTTATCCGCGTGACTAACGTTGATTGGCTCCTGAATCCCTCTCTTTCAGCCTCCCCTATATAAAACCCCAAACGCCAAAACAAATTCCATCTCTGAACACTATTGCTTCTTCTCTGTTTAACTTCAATCTCACCAAACTCCCCGATTTCAATTTCAATGGCCGGAAGAGGAAAATCGCTCGGCTCTGGCGCCGCCAAGAAGGCTACCTCTCGTAGCAGCAAAGCCGGTCTGCAATTCCCGGTCGGTCGTATCGCTCGATTCCTGAAATCCGGCAAGTACGCCGAGCGAGTGGGCGCCGGCGCTCCGGTCTACCTCGCCGCTGTCCTCGAATATCTCGCCGCCGAGGTTTAATCCTAAACCGATTCAACTCACTCTCATCGCTATTTACAAGAATCGAATCGAAACGAAATATTAATTTTAATTTTGTTTGTTTGTTAGGTTTTGGAATTGGCCGGGAACGCTGCGAGGGATAACAAGAAGACTCGGATTGTGCCGAGGCACATCCAATTGGCAGTCAGGAACGACGAGGAACTCGGCAGGCTTCTCGGATCTGTGACCATCGCAAACGGCGGCGTTTTGCCTAACATCCACAACATGCTCTTGCCCAAGAAGACCTCCAAAAGCGCTCCGGCGGCCGATGAAGATTAACTGAAGCTTTTCAGTTTCCTTTTAGAAAGTGAAATGTAGAGTGATTCAGAGTGTTTATGTTGGATATTGTACTTAATGGTTCTAAATCTAATCTAATCAGAGAAATTAGTTTTTGGTCCCAAATTCTTTGTTTACTTTGTCATCAATTATCAAATTTCACAATCGAATTACAAATTACAAAGCAAAACTGTGGCTGAATTTCAAATCTGTCTAAGCCGGAGGAGGACCGCCATGGTTGCTAGGGTTCGTGAGCTTTGTTTCTTCTTTGATTGTGGCCTTTGCCGAGACATAATACGCTACAGTGAACAATCCATGGAAGAAGCATAAGATTCCACCAATCGATAGAATTCGTTGGTGTGCTAATGCACAAGAGTTTCTTGATTTTGAGTTAGCCATTGCCCCTGCAATTAACAGCGAGAATCCCGATGCTAAAGTTATCCTGTACATTACAACCATTTCGACTTTAATTAGGGCCGGAATTAGTTAGATTGTTCATCTGAATTTGGGTGTTGAAATGTGCATACCATGAGAGAATGAGGGAGCCAAAAGCCAATTTCTTATTAGCTGTTGCATTGTTGAAGTTTTGCTTAGACCAGAGGCATAAACACCCACCAAACAAGTTCCCAATGGTGTGTGCTAGTGCTAGAAATATTGCCGCAGCCAAACCCAGTTTGAAAGCTTTGTAGCTCGGGTCTCTGCACTCGAAAATCCACACCTTCAAATGCTCAACCTGTTTGCACAATGCAATATTGTTAGTGAATGCTTCTATTAGCTTGTTGAATTTTGGCTTCTGTAAATATATGTTACGATTACCTTGTTTTGGGCTAGTTCGGCCTGAATGCCAAGTATTCCGGCGACAACATCCATCATCATGACCAAGAGACACACAAGAGGACCGATGTTCCGTGCCATTTTCGAAGGGGTTGGGTGAAGGAGGAGAAGAAGGGTGTGAAATTGATAGAGTAGTGAAATTAGCTGTGATTTTATAGTAAAAAGCTTCTTTTGTCTCTACATTTTTCTTTTGTGAATTCCTTGCTTTTCTGAATGTGGATTCGTTTCATGGGGAGGAAGGAAAGCAGAGAATCATCTCCAGGTGGGTTAACATGGATCCTAACGTGTGTGACAGCTGAGAAGAATCCTACTCCAAATTGTTCTTGGAATGAGAAAAAGTGAACTGTTTAGGTAAACGCAGTTACACAGGTATTGGATCCTACTGAGAATGTGTTCAACTTTTAGGACTCATGTATATCTCTATTTGACAAAGGGCCCCAAACAAAGTGATTAAATAGACAGTTTTAGTAAAAGTTAGATTTCGGTTGTATAAGGAACTCAAAATGCTAGTAAAATAAATTAAGACGGCAAAGCTATCAAGACATAGATTTTAATCAGCTGTTTAGAACTTGCTAGACTAGGATAGGTGTATGTTGGGTTTGTTAGGGTTCACAACTTTACTACCCTGAGCTGTTTATCTCTTAATGAAAAACTCATTGTATTATTTTTGTTTCGATTTAATCATGACTTATTAGATTATTTTTTCCATATGTGAATGAGTTAGTAAGTATAAAAGCAAGATCGAAGCTGAGTCAAATTTTGGAATGCTCGAAGTATGCTTCATTAATAAGACAACATAGTTCAGATATACAATATGAAACATATTATAATTGTAGTTCTCAAATCAAAAGTAATTGATTGTCGGTAATACCTTAAATAAAAACATAAATTCATCACGATCATTATTTTATATTCACGCGCTTTTATATGGATTAAAATATTATTTATTTAATAGCTATGAGATAACTAAACAGTTATGTTTGGTGGGTAAGATGGTGATCCAAAGTGGACTACCACTCCGGAGCCGGGAACAACTAGGGTATGACCCCTCCCCAATGAATATTTTTCACGAGTTGGGGTTTGAACCAACCAATAACGACCTCCTATTATCAGGAGTGGTTCGTCCCACACAAAGAAATAATTTTAAAATACAATCATTAATTTCTCATCAGATAAATAGTAGATTGAGAAGAATTTCTTCTAATTGATAAAGAATTAATATAAATTTATTCAAGTAGAAAAGCAAAAAAATGGAGCAGTTGACAAGTGGCAGTTAATTTCAGTTGCCTCCTGTATGATTGCAAACATTTCTAGAAAGAGCTCAACTCTTCTCTCTAATGGTGGAACATTCATATTCTAGAAGAAACAAAAAAGCCTCTTAAATTTTCTTCCCCTCCTCGAACTTTCCAGTTCGCTCGCGCTCTCTCTCTCTCTCTCTCTCTCTCTCTCTCTCTCTGTGAAATCGCGATGTCGGCGTACAGATGGAAGACCTTCCACGAGAACGAAGACCGGCCGGAAAAGCCTCGACGGTACGGCGTCACAGAAATGAGAGGCACCCATTACACTCTCTTTAGCCAAAACGTCCTTCAGGTATTGAAATTGAACCGGTTACCGTTCCTCATGATAATAATTTCTACTCTCAGAGAGTGTTAAGCGTTTCTGATTTTGAATTCTTACGACAAATCTGGTCATGAATATGTAAATTAGAGAGTTCAATTGGGTTTACTCAGTATTGGATTTGAGTGTCTAACTAGAATTCATAGAAATTTTACTTATCCCTTTTAGTATTTGACATTGATATAAAGATTTTAGGACTTGAGGGTTTTGGTGGAATAGGATTATGATTATCTGCTGTTGTAAGTCACAATTGCTTTTGCAAATTTTATTCGTTCATAGGATATTTTTGAGTCCATGGGGCACATTGTTGATGGGCTCAAGTTTGCTGGAGGTTCCTATAGCTTGATGCCGAAATCGCTTGTCAAAGAAGTGATTGATGTGGCTCACCAACATGATGTGTATGTAAGTACTGGTGATTGGGCTGAAAATTTGCTTCGTAAAGGTCCTTCAGCTTTCAAAGAGTATGTGGAGGTGAGTTTTGGAAGAATTTCAGTGTCAGATATGTACATATGGTTATTGTTAGGGGATTTAACTTAGTACCCTGTGCTGTGTATTTGTTTAGGAGTGCAAGAGCTTGGGATTTGACACAGTCGAGCTGAACGTGGGATCTCTCGGAGTTCCTGAGGAGACACTTCTGAGACTTGTGCGCTTAATTAAGAGCGGTGGTTTGAAAGTGAAGCCTCTGTTTGCAGTCAAGGTCAACAAGTCTGACATTCCTGTTGGTAATAGAGCATTTGGAGCCTATGTTGTCCCAAGACCACGATCATCTGGTATGTAATGCACTCTTTCCTGAAACAGTTTCGGAACTTTTTGGTAATTGTTTCGTTCCTCTTTATTTTCTATTTGGCTAGTGATGATCCAGAATTGCTAATCTTTCATTCATGTTATTGGTATTATGCCATCTTCCTTTCCTGGTCACAAAAATTATATCATCTGAAGCTATCACTTTTTGAGGTGTCTAATTAAAAGAGTTCAGATTCAATTATCATCTTTAGTACCAGGACATGTTCAAAATGTTTGATTCAGCGACTTTGCAGGAAGGTTTTGACTGATGACTTTAAGCTACCCCATTATGCTGTATCCACTGACCAAAAAGGAATGATTGTTACCTGGCTACCTGCATAATTACCAGAGCTCAGGAGAGCATTGAGTAGGACTTTTTAATTTTTTGTTGTTGCGCACAGTTAATAGCCTGAGCATTAAAACTTAGAGAAAGTAAAATCGAGAAAACTGCCATGCCTCTTCAAATAAGAAGACACCTGTGTTCAATGCAGAATAAGAAATGTAGAATCTATAAACAAAGAGATAGAAACACAAAGTCCCAAACAGTACACCAGAAAAAAAAGGTTCTGATAAATGATAATTTTAATTGTTCTCAAAAGGGCACCATAACATATGAAGGAAATATGCTTCATTAATCAATATCCATTGAAATTTTGATATGAATCTTTGGTCCTGTATCAATGCTGATTCTGTACTTCAAATTTTTGTTTGACGATATTACCTGTTTTGTGTGAAATTTTCTGCAGTGTTTTCTTATCAGGGTGATGATTGTTCTTTCTTGCATTCACTTTCCTCAATAATTTTTTTTCACTGTAATGATAACATTCTTTGATGAGATCCAAGATGGAGAGGTAGTACAGTCAGCTTTGTGGTTATAAATTATGACATGAGTATTGCCTTAATTTCTTTGTGCAGAATTTGTTGAAGATGTTGATCTGTTGATTAGAAGGGCTGAGAGATGCTTAGAAGCTGGGGCTGACATGATAATGATTGAGGCTGATGATGTCTGTAAAAACGCTGATTCAATGCGGGCAGACATTATTGCAAAGGTCATTGGGCGTCTTGGTGTTGAGAGGACCATGTTTGAAGCATCAAATCCAAGAACCTCGGAGTGGTTCATCCAACAATATGGTCCAAGGGTATACTATCATTCATCTATCCTTTTCTCATATAGGATACCGTGTTGCATGCTCACTAAATCCTTGTTGATTTCATGAATTTCAGGTGAATCTCTTTGTGGACCACTCGCATGTGATGGATCTGGAGTGCCTCCGGGGACGCAACTTAGGTAAAAACCATGCATCTGTGTTGGGTTCATCGTACTTTCTGCTCTAAACACTCTGCAATTAGTCTTCAACCTGAAAAAACAGGAAAAGAGAGAATATGATGGTAATATGTGTCTGTGTGGAAGTCTCTTGTTGTATCTAGTCCTGTTGTCTTGTGAGTTTGTGCTTTATGAAACATTGTTAAATGTGACTTCCTTGAGGTGTACTTTAACATTTTGTGCTCAGATATTGTGCAAGTGAGTTCTCAACTTCTCATATATGATATTTATTTGTCCTAGCAAGCTGCTGATGTCTATCAATTATGCACCTGAATGTCCTTAGTATCAGTATCAGAACTACATTCTCCTTTATGCCTGGGCCGCCACAACGTATAATTTTTTTTTCCCTCTCAAAGCTGGAAAGTTTTGACAGACAACATAAACAAAGTTACCTTGGAGATCAAGGTAATAAACAAGTTGCTTTCCTTATCAAGGCCGGATGTTATTGGCTCTATTTAAGAGGTTGGTTGCAAGGGTTGAGAATAGAACAAAATTGCTTGCACAGGCCATTGAGAGAGAGAGAGAGAGAGAGAGAGAGAGAGAGTGGCCGGGGTACAAAATATTCTGAAAAATTTACCTATCCTGAAGTTGTTTAGTAGTAAACGCATTCCCATAAAACTAAGAAGGCGTGGCTTCCGAGTACTAGCAAATAGTACAAGATGGCTTGGGGGTTATCGAAAAGGCAGTGGTAATAAATCCACAAGGTCAAGTACTATTCCCTCAAAGTTGTTGGCTGATAATAAACCCACAAGGTCAAGTATTCCCTCAGAGTTCTGGGATGATACGTTTGACTACATTAATGATAACACTGGTTCTAGTGGTGGTGATATAGTTCTAGAAGTGCGAGATTTAGAAAATCGTTGTCCTCCACATCTCTCCAGGTGTGCAGGTCTCTCTGAACTATATGGAGATGAAAAGAAAGCAGTAGAAGTTGATTGCCAACAAGGGTTGAAGAAACAAGGTGCGTGGAAGATCAAGAGGGTCTTCGAAGTTAAGAATGTACCGGAAACCTGTTCTCAGTTCGAAGAATATGGACTAGTTGTGATGGCAAATGCTAGATCTTCCCAGGCTAGTGAGATTAATTTTTCCGGGTCTGAAGAGGAAAACAGACAAGGGGAGGGGATGCTTAGCGAATCAGTATATTGCCGGGCTAATAGGAATGAGCTTCAAAGGTACTATGGCACTACTGTGTCATGCTCACTAAGCAGCAGCGGCGGCGGCAGCTCGAGTAGTTCTACGCTGGAGTTATGCAATTCGGTTCAGTGTGGTTTATGTTTTGTTCTTAGACATGGGTTGGGACCGGCAGTGACCACTTCCTCCGCCGTCATGGCCCTTAAAGATAACGATGTTACATTAACCGGAGGGCAGAATAAGAAGGCAGTAATAGTGTGCAGAGTGATTGCTGGGAGGGTTAGGCCTAGGTTGTGCTCTCAGTGGAAGGTTGCCCCTGCTCCCGATGAGTTTGATACATTTGCTCTAAACAACCACGATCTATACGTAGAATATTGCAGAGCTATTCTACCTTGCTCTGTGGTTATTTACGAAGCCAACTGAAGATCGAGACAATCAAGAGCTTTCTCAACCTTTTTTTGTTTTTGTTTTTAAGTTTTCCTGGCTTGCTCTTTTATTTCTTTATTTGATCAGAAAGCCATGAATGGCTAAATTCATTCAAACTATTTGCAATCTGCTTGTAAAGTAGGGGTGAGCCAACTAGGTTCATTCAAACATATTTATTTATATTTCAGTAATTTATGTGATTCGTTGCGACATTTTCAAACTCTACTCTCTCTCTCTCTCTCTCTCTCTCTCTCTCTCTCTCTCTCTCTCTCTCTCTCTCTCTTATTACACATAATTTTAGATTATCCCTTAAATCTCATAATTGCACCGTGAAATTTATGTTCACCCTCATCCACCCTTGTATCAAATATTAAGGTCAAGATTAAACGATTTTTTCAACCCTTAATATTCAATCTAAAAATATGTGACAACGTGAACACTAATCATACATATCTAGTCATGCTTTGTGTAATATATGGTAAGTATATATCTTATTTGCAACATATATATTGCAAGTATATTACCTTGGAGATCAAGTAAGGTAATAAGTCTAGACGGACCTAGCGAGTGCAGTGGCAGCAGTGCTTCCTCTTTTCCTAGTAGGAAAAAAAGAGACTACTAACTTTTTTTTATTAATTTATTGTTCATTTAATTTGTTTTTCTTCTTACAAAACGATTGGTTTGATCGGTGTTCAACGTCTCTATAAGTTCATTTTTTAATGGATAATTTGTGCTACAACAATGAAATTTATTGTCGGATCACACAAATCATGCGCAAAAATTTGCTTAGTAGGTTGGACGTACCACGTCACAAAGACCTTACCGATCGTGTGACATTATAAATGCTTCAATAGTTCGCTGGGAGGGGGGTTGACTCTACCAAGCTGACTGTGGGAGGACATAGTTGCAGGGAGGATGATCTGAATGTCCTAAAATCCAGATCTCTTGTATTTGTTGCTTGTTAAATTTTGGAAAATTTAACAAAGGAAACACAAAGTAGAATTGACATTGTAAATTCTTGTAAGTTGTTAGAACCTGACACGTGATTCAGAATGTGTAGGTGGCTCGCTAATACATGATACATCGTATATGTCACCTAACTCTGGGTCTTTCATTTTTCTTTTGTATGGGTACCATTGATTTGAAGCCCCAATTAGTGATTGCACCATTAAACTAAAAACTAAAAGACAAGGGATCATTGGGAAAGAGAAGTGAGTGTTCCATATTCATATTTTATGCTCAGGTCGTTGGGTCTAGGACTCTAGGGTAGATTGTTTTTTACTTTTTTTTGTTCCTTTTTATTTTTTTAATGTAATGATTAAAGTATAACTCCATTTCCCTAATTAAATATTTGGATTAGCTATTTAGCTCACACAAAATAATCCATCTAGTGGAAGCTAGATGTAAAGATTCTAAATAGTAACTCCAATATCGTTTTTTTCATGTAACACGGTTTTTGTTTGGTTAATTATCTCATTATTATTAATCCGATTGACAGATATAGTGTTTTTTTATAAAAGAAAACAGTAATAATTAAATAAATTTCATTTTTTGATTGTGGACAAAATGCTTCACTTTTTCATTGTTAATTCAATCGAGCTCTTTTAATGATAAAAATAATCCAACACAAGACAAGGATGTGATTGTATAATTAATCTGATTGGAAAAAAAAATCTTCAAGTATCTTTTAGCCTTTTAGGTGTAAGTGGGTATTGTAAATTTTGTCTAAAGCTAAAAATCCATTAATTATTTAAAGAGAAAAGGAAATGATACTAGTCCAAGTAGTGTTGAGCTAACAATATTTCGAATCCCACCATGCAACACGATTACATTGTGTATATTGTTAATTAACAAAAAACAAAAATTTGACTTGACTTGACCAAAATTCTAAACAACAAAAAAGAAAATCAAAATCCTAGCTAATTTTCAAATTTCTCTATAGGAAAATGCACAAAACTTTGAACAAAGGATAACAAATTTGAAGAAAATCATTTAACCCGACTAAAATGCTCTTTGGTTTTCAGGTGGATTTAGTTTTAGGTTACCAAACTACTTAAAACTAGCTCAACAAGATCGTTACAATAGTAAAGTAATTTTTGATTTTTTCTACATCCGTTACTTTTTTTTAATTAAATAAATTGAATGCTACAAGTTGAAATCTCGATGTGAACATGAATTGAATGATACAAGTACTCGATTGAGGGGTCTTTGTAGCTATGGTGAGAATTTCGAGTTTCAAATTTCCTTTGCGAATTTTTTTCTTCTTCAGAGTTTGAAAATAAAAAATGAAACTACTTTGACTATGGCAAAAATGACATGAGAAAATGAAAGAGAGTCAAATATAAGAAGCATGTGTAAAGAGAAAGGGAATGGTGTATTTGAGATTTTGAGTTGGTGGTAGTTTCGTCCTCACGTGCTCACCTTCTTCATAGTTCAGACAGAGTATGAATTGAAACAACCTTGTTCTATTTAAGAACAACTTCACTTCACTGAGACACACACCATCCTCATATAGACCTTTTCAACACTTGTCATCATTCACCATCTCAGAAAAGAAACCAATTCAAGGTAGTAGCTAGCAAAACAGAGGAAGAATTAAAACCATGGCCACCCACCAACCCATCATCCCAAACAAGACTGCTTGTGTGATCGGTGGCACCGGCTTCGTGGCGTCTCTGCTGATCAAGCTCTTGCTAGAGAAGGGCTACGCCGTCAAAACCACAGCTAGAGACCCTGGTCTGAGCTTCTTCTTCTTCCTAATTTCTTCATTTACTCAACCTATAATATTTGGCTTATGTTTTCTTTAATATTTCTCATCGATCATATGCTTTTGGAACACCAAGAAAAAATAATAATGCATGTTGTAACAGAGAAACAATTAACAGCAGAAGACATTAATTGACGTATACAAATGGTGTGGTATATATTGAGGACTTAGAATTAGGTTTTAACCCCAGGTCAATGTAAATAGTCTCTGTTAAATTTTAGTTCCCAGAGTAAGTTTCTGATTTTAGTGTGTATATTATGGTGGTGTGAAGTCTGTGTTTCATTTTGTACATTTGGGCACAGATAATGAGAAGAAGATCTCCCACCTCATAGCACTACAAGCATTGGGAGACCTAACGATTTTTCGAGGTGATTTAACCGATGAAGGTAGCTTCGATGCTGCGATAGCAGGATCTGACCTTGTTTTCCATGTTGCCACACCTGTCCACTTTGGCTCGCAGGACCCGGAGGTACATAAGGAATTGCTTAGCTAAAACTTTCATATAGTTTTGCTGCAGCTTAAGCATAATGTACGTACTTTCTTCCCTTTCCTCAATATCCAGAATGACATGATCAAGCCAGGAGTCCAAGGAGTACTAAACGTTCTGAAATCATGTGTCAAAGCCAAGACAGTCAAACGCGTCGTTTTGACATCATCAGCAGCTGCAGTGACTGTCAATACTCTTACTGGAACAGGCTTGGTCGTGGACGAAAATGATTGGTCTGATGTTGAGTTCTTGACCACTGCCAAGCCACCTACTTGGGTAAATCATGCACATAATTGTTTTAGTCTATAAGATTAAATGTTTTCTGAAATAAATGAACTAGGTGATCAAACAAAAGCTTTTCCTCAAAATTTCAGGGGTATCCTGTTTCCAAGGTACTAGCTGAGAAGACAGCTTGGAAATTCGCCGAAGAAAACAGCATTGATCTCATCACTGTGATCCCTTCTCTCATGGCTGGTGCTAGTCTCACTCCAGATATCCCCAGCAGTATTGGCCTCGCCACGTCTTTAATTACAG